>OV179163.1:4848030-6163818 GCA_921972225.1 Euplexia lucipara | reverse complement strand
AGGATGCGTACCCACGTCGTTCCAAACTTTGTTCTCTTTTTGTTTGGACAAACCGTCGAATACCTTCGATCTATGTGTCCTGACCCCTTCGCTGACCTAATTCTTCCCGAGTTCGAAGTTAAACATTTAAATAATTTGCATTAGGACGAGAGATGATGTCATTCATGTCACTGCGAGTTAAAATTATTATGCATGCTGAATGTTGATCATAAACTTCGTTTACTCTAATATCAAGAAAATTTGAGTTATGTCGTAGTTATTAAAACTAAATCGCCTTTTTGATAGCGACTGCGCGTTTTTTGACTGTGTGTTTCACTTAAAAGGAAGAAAGAACACAATGCTACCTATCTGTATCTCTAATTTCTAACCCCGACCATTTTCGACGACTTCCTAAACGTTAGACTGCTGGGTCACGCATCCACTTCCTTTGAAAGTTATTTCTATTAGGCTCAACCTTCAATGGCCTCTTATTAGTCTGACAGTCTGTTTTTACCAATTGCTAACCTTTATGTACGTATTGTAACTTTCTGGAAAAGCCTAAATACAATTTATGACATTTTGTGAATTTTAAATGCTAAAAGCATCCTCCTAGGTAAATTATTTTAGTTAAATTGAAGTATGTATAATGTTGGAGATTTTAGAGACACATCGCTAATGTGTGTGCTAACCAAATAATCTTTGTACAAGTATTTGTAAGATCTACAAACTCGAGTCTTATGTTAAGACTGGGTAACTCTTAACCTCACATCTCAACTCAACTTACTCAGACAAGGGCTTTAAAATTGGAGATAATTGGATTGCTTTCTAAAAATAAAATACTGGAACACCCTCCAGACTAGGTACCTACTAGAAAATGTGTTAGAAAAAGGTCAGCAAGGAGACCAAACTACTGAAAATGTACATTACCCCGTTTTTGACATACACTATCCATTGCACCAATGATATTATAAGTAAAAAGGTGTGGATAGGTCACTTTTAAAGTGTCACTTGCTGAGCGCGTATAACCTATCTACACCTTTTTACTTATAATATCATTGCATTGCACTATCCCTAATGCTTTTTTTTAAAACGATCGTGTGTGCGTCAGCTTTTTTCTTATATGTAGGTAGGTAGTATAAGGTTTATCTGGCTGAGCTTGGTGGTTCGGTAATTAACAGCACGTGATAGTATTTGACTAGTTTATTTATCAATTGCCCTAATCAGATGATTGTTAACAGATATAGCATTTATTATGACTATCGCCTGATTGCGGACTAGCCCATAATTGCAGATTGACAAGACATCGGACAAGGACTGAGATATAAAAAAAAAAAAACTTTCCACAAATCAGAGCAAGTAATGTGGGTTTTTCCGCCATTAAAAAAATATTACTAGTAATACCTGTTATTACTGGTAATCACTGGTAAAAGCAGGTGCATGCGCAAGGTTTGATAAGTTTGATTAGAAGGCTAAGAAGATTATTCAGAGATTAGGTATTATGTCGCCTGATTGCATTAAATACATTCAAGTCAACCAGCGCAATGCGCGGTTTGAAGTCGAAATAATTACAAGTACAAGTTACCTTCATAATAGCCACACAATTTGATGTAGAATTTTTTGTGTGTTTTCAATTTAGCCGAGAGAATCTGCCAGACGAATTAGTTATAAAAACATTAATTCACAACGGGGGTTGCGCCGAATGTTTTATTGTGAATTCTTTTACTATGTGTCTGACACACTTGGCTGGTTTTGAAAAAGATTGCTCAACCTAAATGCGATTTTCTCTGAAAGAATTTGACAATTAACAATGACCGTGAGATATACACGGAACTTTAAAAAGATAATGATTCATTCAAACCACCTTATCAAATACCAAGAACTAACTAAGTATGCATCTCGGAAACTGGTTAAATTCTGTAGAAAGGTTCTCCGTCTGTACCATTTTTATTGGATCTCTCAAAATACTTATAAATAGATGTTCTTCTTTTGTCCTTGCGTCTGTTAGTACGCCACCGTCGTCGTCATCGCGTGATCGTCGTCTCATCCATGTTATGAAAGGAAAATGAACGAAATTACTCAAAACAGGAAAAATATATTCAAGGAAAATTGCGACACGTCTCCTTAATTATTCAATAATTTGTCTCGACTTGTGACTAGTAACCACATTATCTACTCCGCTTAAAGTTCTATACTAATATTATAAAGAGGAAATATTTGTTTTTTTGTTTGTTAGTTAGAATTTAACACAATAACTACAAATCGATTATTTTTAAAATCTTTCAGAAAGCTATATTATCATTACTGAGTCACATAGGCTATATTATTTTATGTTCTACCGTCTTACAATAGAAAATAAAAAAGGAGGTTCTCAATCCGTCGTTTATGGAGCGATTTGAAATTCTGTTATTGTTTAAAAGGTTCCGTGTGGTCCCATTTGAGTTTAATCGAAATTGGTTCAGTAATATTAGTGTTATGTTTATGTTTTATACGAAGCGTATGTTAGTGTTTTTTACGAAATCGGTTGTATTTTCTTATATTAAAGTTTAACGGAAAACATACAAAATCTATGCAGACGGAAGTCGCGCGCGAAGTGTTAGTAACGAAAATAATATTGGTTGTTTAGAACCATACCGGACGCGAGCGCAACTCGCTCGGGACAGGTTTTTTGGTACTTAACTATTTCAATTCAAAACATTTATTTCAGACTTGTTTTCGGACCATATAGAATAGTAGTGTATCAGTTATCAGCATGATCTGTGCGTTAAGCAATCAAATGATTTCGTTTACAAATAAAACTAGTCCAACCTTCATAATACCGGACAAGCACGAATAGGACTCGCGGTCTGAGAATTCCCTCGTATAAAAGCTATGTCGAGCTGTCCGTGCTTTCATTCATGTGATTTATAACCTTTCCAATTCCGGATTAAAATAAAAATAACTTTTCGTACCACTTGCTCAAAAAAGTGACATTCTATGCCACAAAAAGCGAACATAACAATAGTCATTTTTAATCTGTTAAAAACAGGGAAAGAAAATTGTACTGGATTTCATTCATCCCCTAGGGAGAGAATGTGATTTAAATTTGGAATACCTAACTTACCGAAATTTATACTGAACTACATCTGTGTCACGTACACCATTGAGTTTGTATTTATAGCATTATACATCTTTTTGAAAAAGGAATACGCGTTTATTATGCAGTTATGATTATTAATTAAATAAAATTACGAAAACTGACGAGGCCGTATGAGCTTAATGCCTTTGCTTTTCCGACAAAAAATATAAATCTAGGAATATGCCGCGTTTTTGTTTTCTTCAAATATTTAAACGTTAAGTTTATTTTAATTTATTTTTATAAATAAGTTAATGTTCTAAAAATACGTCTACTTTTAATTGTCATTATTTTTAATAAATAAATATTCCACAACTTTTTCACACAACGCCATCTAGTCCCAAGCTAAGCTAAGAGCTTGTGTTATGGGTACTAAACAGCTGATAAACATACTTATATATTTCTAAATACATACATATTATAGATAAATTACACCCAGACACAGAACAAATGATCGTGCTCATCACACAAACATTTGTCCTGGGTGGGAATCGAACCCACGACCTCCGGCATAGCAGTCAGGGTCACTAACTACTAGACCAACAGGCCAGTCAATGCTTATCTCATATTATTATTGTGTTATTTTTTTCGCAAATGGTACGAAAAGTAGAGTATTTTCCTCGGTGACAAAGCTGTCTTAGTCTTGGGTGAAATTAAATCCTTCGCTACACTCAGGACTCGTCTTAAATCCCTCGCTTCGCTCGTGATTTAAGTTTTTAACACCCTCGCTACGCTCGGGAGTAAACCTCGAGTCCTTCGTTACGCTCGCGATTTAAATCGTCACCCGCGACAGAAGACACTGCTTTATCCCCTTGGTTAATAATCTACTATTACAGCAAAAAAAATCTCTTCATCTTTTTCCTTGCATCGCTCTACCACAGCATAGATCGAACTGTAAATGTTGTAAACTTTCATTGTATTCGAAAAATGTAAAACATGTATGTGTGTGTAACTAGGTACTCGAATTTCATGCTGTGAGATCTACGAGAACCACCCCATACGTTTTAATTTTTTAATAGGTTGAAATAGCCGTTCCTGAAAGGAAGGGTCTAGATAGAAGGACAAAAATGTTATCCGTTCCGTCCAAAGGTTTCCATTTTTATTTATTGTTTATTTATTTATTATTTACCCTCGCATCAGAACGCCGTACAGCAATTACACTAATGGAGCTAAATTCATAAAAAAATAAAAGTAATAGGTATCATCGTTCTATTATCCTGTGTGTGACATCGAACGGGGAAATTAAATTTTTGAGGCACCTACGGAACCCTAGAAATTAAGAAGACCTTGGAGTATTGCGTGATATTTATATTAATAAGTTAACCGCCAAAACAAACTTGTATGTCTGTTTGTTAGCTAGATTACCGAAAAAAATACGGTAACCTGCAAATATAGCGTCATTGTGACTAACAAGTCCACTGAGTAATGCGCTTACCTCATTTATTTTGCAAACGTACTCGTAAGTTAGATATATTTATCGGACCGTTCCGCGTTCGTTATAGCCTAGAGTGGCCTTTAGTTCTAAGAAATATAAAAACTATAAGATACGTTATTTCAAACACCTGATAAGTAATGTTAATGTGTATTAAACTACATTTTTATGAGAGTCTAAAACGTCTGGTATTATAATACCGTGCCCATAGCCAACCTATTTTATATACTTAGTCGTAAAAAATGAGTTACAAACTTTTATCTATTAGGTAAGTACTTATAGTTTTTTTTATTGAAATGGAAATGACAATTATGACAACATAAAGGTAAATGTTTGGTTCTGCAAAAAGAAAACCAGCAGAATCTTTTTCGAGCAATGAAACTACTTTTAAACTCTGTAAATGCGTTGGGAACAATTTACTATCCTAACAGCTTGGCGCTGAGTAAAAATTCAGTTCATAGAATAAGGTGTTTGAAAGTCAATAAATCATTTAGTTTCCTTAACCTTATTGTATCGTAAATGAGTTGTGTGTATGACATCGTTGGTCCTAACTAACTAAACGCCAAAAGTACTGTTTAGAAAGCTAGAATTGCGAATAAAGGTTGATATTTTTCATGTTGGTAAGCATTCGAGTTTTTGAATATTTTTTGTTCAAAATTGTATGACAATCTCAACTATAAATGTTTGCACTTGTGCAAAGCCGGGGTGGGTCGCTAGTGGGATATACATCGGAGAAAAACACCTTAACTCTTGTGCGCCTACACATACTACCTTATCAAGCGTGATCTAAGAAGTAGCTGACCTTGACTCACCTTGACCAACTCATAAGTTGGTTTACAATCGTGGTCACCTGCTCTTTACATTGCGTTATACCTACTTATATTATAACTTACCGGATGGTGACTCAATGTCACTTCCCTGTGCAATTACTTTGCACCAGCCAGACACAATTCATTGTGTACTCACCTTATTAGGTAAAAATTTCTAATTAATTAAAGTTGGTAAATTATGTTTATGAACCCTCACTTACTTAGGGATATTATTTTTTAGGGTTACCGCCAATATTTCCTTTTACTAGTTTAAAACAATATTTTTCTACTGAACGTGTTATTGCTGTGTTAGAAAAAATAAATAAAATTCTTTACAAAGCTATCATCTGATTTCGCAGTCTTATTAATTATACTATATCCGATCATATTAGGTAGTATAATAATGCATTTTATATCAGGTAGGTATAGCAGAGAGCTATCTCTTATTTAATTAAATTATTACCTACTATTAGGACTTATGTACCTACTTCATACAGCTTATTTTTCTTAGCCGTGAAATCATTCATTTGTTTATTTCATGCACGCCATTCTGTTGAGCTAGGTTTAACCGTGAGAAAATCGGTTTGTTCTAGGCATGAATCATTCATGTTAATCATATAGCATTGTTCGTGTAGTCGTGGAGGATGTATAAGGCAACCTAAAATAAAACTAACTTTGTATTCATGGTACACCTTTAAAATTTTCAGGTAAGAGCTAAACGCAGCGACTTGAAATCCAAGAAACGCATCAAGGAGATGGGCATGGCGTCTCAGTGCGACGGTACAGTGGCCGTGGTCGTGGGCGGCGGCCCGTCTGGCGCTACCTGCGCCGAGACCCTGCGCAGCGAGGGATTCAAGGGACGCATCACTATGGTCGCCAGGGAAAACTACCTTCCCTACGACAGAGTTAAGGTCTCAAAGATAGGAACCGTCACTGATATCGAAAAACTCCAAGCAAGGTCTCAACAGTATTATGAAGACGCCAATATCGAAGTACTAAAAGGTGTCGATGCCACTAAAATAGACACAGAAGAGAAAATTGTACACTTAAGTAACGGAAACAAGCTACGTTACAACGCTTTATACATCGCTACCGGCTCCATCCCGCGTGTCCCAGATGTTCCAGGTATCGATCTACAGAACATCTTCACAGTCCGAGACTTCGACGATTCCGTCAACATACTGAACACATTAGGAACTAACAAGGATAAGAATGTTGTAGTATTAGGTTTAAGTTTTATTGGCTTGGAAAGCGCGTCGTCCTGTAATGATAAAGCTAAGTCAATGACTGTTGTTGGCAAGGACACATCACCGCTTGGACAAATATTCGGCAATGAAATTGGCCGCAGCTTACAAAAACTATTCGAAGATAAGGGCGTCAAGTTTCAGTTTGAAACTACAATAATCAAATGTAATGGCGAGAACGGTGTTATAAAATCCGTAGAGTTGACCAATGGGACCACACTTCCTGCCGATATGCTGATTGTAGGCGTGGGGACCACATTCAACACAGGCTTTTTGAAGGATAGCGGAATATCAATGGAGGGAAATGGTGCGGTCAATGTGAATGATAAGCTCGAAACCAATATAAAAAATGTGTATGCGGGCGGAGATATCGCCCTCGCACCCGTTTTCGCCCATGGTAATAAACATATGAGCATTGGACACATTGGTTTGGCACAATACCATGGTCGAGTCGCTGCATTAAATATAGTAAAGAAAGAAACTCCTTTGAAGACAGTTCCATTCTTCTGGACTATGCTGTTCGGCAAGTCTATCCGGTACGCTGGTTGCGGTAAACCCGCCAGTACTCAAGTAGAAGGCGATGTAGAAGGCCTGAAGTTTGTCATTTTCTTCTTCGATGAGTCTGAGAAAGTAATCGCGGTGGCTTCGTGTATGAGAGATCCAGTTGTTGCTCAGTTCGCAGAGTTCATGCAACAAGGCAAAACATTACACAAAAAAGACCTCAAAGAAGATCCTTTTGCGTGGACGAAAATTAATATTAACTAATCACTAGGTATATCTGTTGTCTATAAACCCGACCAATGGCTCCTGTTTTTGTTAGACACCTACTTATCACATTATGACAGGGTAAACTTTTTTCTATTACGGACTAATCTACAAAGTCACCACGAAATATGCTGAAAAGAATGATGAGCTCAATTTTAAATAAACGGTTTATCTGTAAAGATATTCAAGTTTTCCAAAAAAAATCTAGCATGTGTTTCTTCTTTTCGATTTAATTTTATGATATAATTACTAAACTTATTTCTAATAACTAGAACCTCAAAAATATGGGTTCTAGTTAAGCCAGTGGTCTGTTCAAACATTTTTCTTTAGCTAACAATTTACCCACACTAGCTTGGAAAAAATCATGAATATTCAAACCTAGTATATTTATCTAAGAGGAAATCCACATTATGTACACGGGATATTGTAGTTATAAATGTGTGTCTGTAGAGTATACCTACGCTTTTAAATGGTGTGCATTTATTGTGATTTCTCAAGGGTGAACAATTATGTTTTTAAATGGCTCGAATTTGAACTTCAGAAAAATAATAGTCCAGGTCAGCTCAATTTTAAAGTGTGGCCATCGACCTGGCATCTACTGTACCACAGTATTATCTAAGATGCCTCCACTAAACATCTCGACTTGTGAAATTTATACTTTTAGAAATATTTACTGAAGTATGCATTGCCGTAGAAGATCGAATAGTTATCGTTTAAGAGATTATTTTATTTAACGATGCTGGAATAAATCGTGGCCTTAATATTGCATTTCTGTCTAAAGGCAGATTGTTTCGTTGTGTATTTTGATGTTCGCATTTTACTTGAATGAAAATGTATTTATGTATGAAAAATGCTTCAAAAATATTGATATTGAATAAACCTGCGTGGAAGCATTTGATTAAAGGTTATTTAAAAGTTTATTTTTAATTAATTAAGTTTATTTCATTGTTGTAAGCTTATCTGTATAAATGTTATAAGTGTCAAGTGTGTGTAAGTGTACAAACAAATATTAAGTACAAAATAAATAACCACATGTACCTAATCACCACGAAAAAGTTTTGGATTTATTAAGCATGGCACATTCACATAAAATGTTGTGTGTTAATTTTCAGTTATGGAAATTACAAAGTAGAGTAGCTAGGTGCTAAGATGATTGCTAATCACGGTGCAGTTTAAGTTTGAAATTTTCGATTCATGGTATTATTAAAATAAGTTTTGCAGTTGTTATTGCTAAAATTATATTTTGGTAGATTTAATTGCCAACTGAAGTATTACATTGTAGAATTAAATAAATTAGCTCATTTTTCTTTTTTAATCAATTAAAATGATTGACACTTTAGTTTAATCTCGATTTAATTTAGGAAAATTTATCAGTGTTTTTTTAGATTTTATTATTATAGTAGTACTCAGTATGCTGCGAGGTGCTAAGAACCAAGCTAACCGCGATTAGGAATTCAGAGTGAGGAACCTCTTCACAATGGGTGTAGTGTCTAGTAAGGCCGCCTACATCATTTATCTCTTGAATCAGCTGTGTCGACAGTGTCTCTGTGTGATAATCTAAACTTTTTACTATCAAACCAATTTATTGACACGAAAAACAATATAATAATATTGTCGAGACCATAAGTCAAGTGCTGGCAACTTGTGCTATTATCCAAACGATGATGAATGATTGTCACAACAAATTGTACATGTAATGTACTTTTTAGTTAACTACCTACATAGTTATTTTTTTATGTGAATCGAATATATTTTATTATGTTCGAAGGGAGAAAGCCATAAGCCAACACACATTTGGCGAAGCACACAAATGTTCAATTGATGGTCTAGGGAACTTTACAATGATGACTGGCTTTCTTTCTAACTTACGCAATTACTGTGTGAACCCTATACTCTGCTTGATATAATCATTCTTGTCGATGTGAAACTGTTGCCTCTTTACTTAGATGTAATTATGTACTTATTTGAATAAATCAAAAATTGATTAACATCTTGTATTATTTAAAATGTTTGAATACCTACCAAAGCAAATTTAATACACGGTTTACGGAGAATTAATCTTTGCTGGTCCGACAATCGCCGCAGAAGGAAAACGATCGTTATTGTTCGTATTATTGTTACATTCCTATCCATCTGATATGTATCAAATTGCATTTAATTATAAACATGCTCCTCATGAAGGGTTTCTCGTACTATCTGCAGCAAAAAAATCGCGTTTGTTGTTTGGGAGCCCCACTTAAATATTTATTATATTGTTTTTAGTATTTGGTTTTGTAGCGGCAACAGAAATAAACCATTGTGGAAATTTCAACTGTCTAGCTATCATGGTTCATGAGATACAACCTGGTGACAGACAGACAAGCAGTGGGAGTCTTAGTAATGATTTTTGGGTACACAACCCTGTAAAAAGCTCTCTTCTGTAATCTGAGAATACTATGCTATGCTGTGCTATTCCGCAGAAATAATACCGAAGCACCATCGTGAAATGGCAATAGCCCAATGGCTAATGTGTTGGACTGACGATCGGTTCGTGAGTTCGATCCCCACCCTTTGCACTATTGAAGTGAACCCACTCCAGAGACAAGCATATTTAGGTAATATTTATTTTAACAGTATAGATATTTTGCAAAAAAAAAAAAAAAAAACTAAGAAAGAAATTTGGTTTACACTCCATTTATTTTTCTATTCTTTAAAGCAGCTCCAAAATCACTGGAATGACCCATTGTTCAGGCTCACCAACATTCCTAAAACATTGAATACAGACACATTCAGACTATTTATTTTAGTAAAATCATAAAATAAATAGACTGTCTGCATGTGCCTTTGAAAGTATGCTTTAATTTGCAGGTGATAGGACATAAAGACTTCTTTACACCAAAGGCTGGATAGGTAGAGGCTTGAAATGGAGTAAAGCAGTTTTTTTTATGGCAGAAAATAAACCTAATTGAAGTAGGTATCGAAGTTGAAAGTAGATAGCATTAAAAACTAGGAATCTGACCAATATTCACTCAACTTCACACTTCAGTACTCTGAAACAAAGTGAATTGATTAATATTATTTGAAAATCTTATGCTTTGGAGCATAAGATTTTGGTAAGCTCATTTTTTATCTAAATGCGGTCTGGATAGCAGTGCTAGTTCCAAATGTTCAAATTGAAATAGGTGTATGTAGTAAAGAAGATGAAGATTTCTAGTCAAATAACAATTTATTGACTTTGACTACTACATAAATAAAAATAACCTATTTACACAAAATTATACCCTACTAAGAATAATAAATAAATATGACAATATTAATCCCAGGATTCTTTGACACGTAAATGTTGTAGTCTCTCATAAAGTGTAACATCTTGTTTGAAAATTCTTCTTGATTTATCCAATATTTTTTCTTTGTTTATTTCTCGTTTTCCAAGAGCTTTGGTGTGACCAGCACTTTCAGCCTGAAAATATTTAACGCTAATAATTAAAACTGTATTTGTTGAGCAATTTAATTACACATGAATTCGGAATATTATGTTATTAGAGTATGCTTTAAAAACAGTTTGATCATGTTGAAAGAATATAGGTAATATGAAAGAGAACTAACAAAATGCGTTAGGAATGATATCGAAGAAAAGAAGTACCTATGTTCGAATCGTAGCAGATGGCGCTCTCTTTTCTGCCTACCCCAGTGGGGAAAAGGCGTGAGTTTAAGACTATGTAACTTTGGGATGTTAAAAAACCTAGTGGAAATGTAGAAAAGTGCATAGATTTGATGTAGGTGGGCGGCTATAGCAAAATAATAATGTTTTTCCAAATATCATTCTAAAGAGGTATTCGTATTTTCGGTCATCTAAAAAGATATAAAACCTACCTCAGAGAGATACGGATAGCGTAAATATAACATATTTTGTTCTTCGACAGCGAAATCTTCTTGAATTTGCCGTAAATGTTTCGGTTCTACTTTTCGTACTAGCCGATCCTTTCCTCTAAACAAATGTCCATTTGGTAAGCGATTACGACGAAAAAGCACAAGGGATAGTTTCATATTTTAGGAATGGTGAGCAGCGAGATGGGAATATTCAGATTCTAAATACTGAAACGCTCAAATTAATAAAAATAGTTACTGACAACAGAAGTTATCTGACGAATGAGAGGTTAGCAATAGACAAAAACCTTAGGTTTGTAACTTTTTTTTTATTGTTATGACCTGGTAACTGGACCTTTAGGTCAAATCTTATTTACTAGATAAGTAACAAAAACATTAGATTTTTTTTTGTAACTTGTTGACTTGTGGGCTTGTGGCAGGAATCCTGAAGAAAAAAATGTTTCGTTATTTATTTATTGTAAATAAAATAATTTAACATTCTAACTACAATGCATTAAACTACATTTACAGCTTGGCAAAAAAGAGTCTGACGCGGTGTTGGTGAGCGTATGGACTGTATGACTGACGATAGGTATTAAACGAAAACGATGGCGATTATTAAGTAGCTTTAATAATTTAAGTAAAACTATGTAAACCAAATCTACTACGTTGACAGACACAAGACAAAGTAAAAGTCACATTTTGAAATTATATAAGAACAAACCATAGAAAAACAAATAATTAAAAAAGGTTTAAAACAAAGCTCCAGCCAGTCGCCAACATTCCGGGCCCCTAGTGGTGGAACACTAAACCCTGGTGGCAGCTGGCTGGGGTTCGGCTACTAGTGGTAGGAGCTTACGGACTGGGGGACCCCCCACAGCGCATACGTCCTCGTCGTGTCCCCTGGAAACTGCCCAGTTCTGACCACCGTAACGGAGTGGCAGACTGGGTAGGCCAAAGTGCGCTGTGCATCGTAGATATCACCAAAGCCTGTCGATCTACGAAAAGTTTGCGATTGCCATGTCGACCCCTAGGCGGGACGCCTCCGGGCGATTCCTTAAGAAAAAGGGCCCTTCTCAGGGCCAACTCGGCGCACCAGCGCCCGAGACTAGCCGCGCGCCTTCTGCGGCCAGCTCTGTCGAAAGGAGTGAGTCGTTTGGGTCCCTGTTGGACTCAGACGACTCACTGTTTGTGTCGGACGTCGAGGACTCCCGGCCGCGAAAGCGAGCCCACCAGAGCGGTGGGTCCGGGGGCTCCTCGGCCTCCACGTCGACTGGGCTGCCAAAGGCAAAAAAGCCGACGGTCGCACCAGCGACCCATACCGTTGGGCTAGCTGACGCCCAGCGGAAGCTGGACCTTGCCCGGCGCGCTCAGCTCCAGGAGGAGCTGGAGGAGCGCGTCGCGGCAAAGGAGAAACGAGCCCAGTCCGCCCGGGGCGGGTCCGGGTACGGCGCGTCCCACGTGCTGTACGCGGACCACTCTCTGGCGGAGCTCGAGAAGATGGCGGAGGAGGACAAGGAGGGGATCGTAGAGGTCGCCTCCAAGTCCTCCAACCTAAAGGGGACCTTCCAGAAGGCCCTCAAGTGCCGGGCCGCGAGCCTGCGCGGTGTCGTCGCTGAGCTGTTGCAGCAAACGGCCACCGACGAGACGCGGCAACTGCAGGCGAAGGTGGATCGCCTGCAGTCGGAGGTCAGCCAGCTGCACCAGAAGCTGGCTGAAGCCACGGCCCGGCCACAACAGGCCGCGACGAGCCCTGCCGCAGAGGCCCCCCCCTCCAGCCGCAACCTTGAGGATGTCATCCGCAAGGTTGTGATGGAGGAGCGGGCCTTCACGCGAGCCTGCCTGGCGGGGATCGAGGACCGGCTCCTTCCGGAGACGCGCCTCCGACCGCCGCTTGCGGCGGATAAGAGGCGGGACCGGGAGGAGCCGGTGCCTCCTACCCCACAGGCCGAGGGCGCCCCTCTGGAGGTCCCCCAACAGGAGGGGGACGCCCTTCTCCCTGCGACCACACCGTCCAACGAGTGGACGGAGGTGAAGCGCAGGAAGAAGGGTAAGGGGAAAAAGTCGGCGGCGGCCGTTCCCGCTGCTGCCGCCACTGCCGCTTCTGCCAGCCAGTCGCCTGCGACCGGCAAGGGCAAGAAGCGGAAGGGGAAAGGGAAGGCGAAGGTGCGACTCGTCCCCCCTAAATCCGCAGCAGTCGTGGTGACCCTCACCGCGGAGGCTGCGGGGCGAGGGGAGACGTACATGTCCGTGCTGGTGCGGGCACGTGCCAACGCCAACCCTGCCCAACTGGGCATCGGCAGTGTGACCTGCCGGCGGACCCAAGCCGGGGCTCGTATTTTCGAGTTCCCGGGAGCCGAGGGGGGTGCCCGCGCGGACCTCTTTGCAGCCAAGCTGCAGGAGGTCATCGCGGACACCGCCACGGTGGTCCGCCCGGTAAAGTCAGCGGCCTTGGAGGTGGCGGAGTTGGACGACTCCGTCACCAAGGAGGAGGTGGTGGCTGCGGTGGCGGCGATTGGGGGCTGTGACGTCGCCGCGGTGCAGGGCCGGAATATCCGGCCCGGCCGCGGCGGCTTGGGCGCGATTCGCCTGCAGTGCCCAATCGTCGCTGCCAAAGCCGTTCTTGCCAGGGGCCGGCTATCAGTCGGCTTCAGTTCAGGTGCGGTCCGGGCTCTCGGCGACCAGCCATTGCGGTGTTTCTGATGCTTCGGCATCGGTCACACGCGGCCGCTGTGTCCGTCTAAAACCGACAGATCGGACACGTGCCTGCGCTGCGGCAAGGACGGCCACAAAGCCGCCTCCTGCGGGGCCGCCACACCGCGCTGCGCGGTGTGTGCCGCCAGTGGCAGCCCAGCTGACCACGTCATGAGGGGGCGGAAATGTCTTCCTCCCCCCAGACGGGGCAAAGCTGTCGCTGCCGCTGGCGCCGCCGCTCCTGCGGCAGCTGCGGAGAGCGGTGCGATGTCCGACTGATTTCGGTCGGACGTCGCATCGCGCCGGCGTCGCGGTCCTCCGCGGACTCTCCTCTCCTCTCGCTCTAGAGAGGGGAACGGGATACGCGGCCGCCGCGCCGCCGGTGGATCTTGAGGATCTTCCTCAAGGTGGCGACGGGCGGGCGTTAGGCGCGGGGGCGCCTACGCCCGCATTGCACCCGTCACCGCCTCCGCCGGGCAATCGTCGGCGGGGACTGGACGAAAAGGCTCTGCCGGATTCCCAGTCCCCGCCATTCAGGACGAAGCGGGAACAACGCTGGTGGTTTTTAGTGGGTATACCGGGTCAGACCGGGGAGTCCCACATACCCCCCCCATCCCCCGATGGGAGGGTATGCGTAATGCATTTTCCCCAGCGTGGAAAAAAAAAAAAAAAAAAAAAAAAAAAAAAAAAAAAAAAAAAAAAAAAAAAGGAGCTTACGGACTGGTCGGCGCAAGGTGCCTCCCTTAGTGGCCACGTCTGCGACACGCACCAGCCCGTCAGGTCCTCTAAAAGTTTTGACTACCCTGCCAAGAAGCCAAAGACCCCTTGGCAAGGAGTTGTCCGCGATCAAGACTACGTCGCCTTCGCTAACATTAATGTTTTTCTGGATTCGTCCGCGTGGAATCAACGTTGGTAGGTATTCTGTGAGCCACCTTTTCCAAAAATGATCCGCCAGCCTGAGAACGTACCTCCAATCACTTTTGCGTAGCAGGTCTTGGTCTGAGAGCTTGACAGGCCACGGAGCCACCGATGAAGAGCCGATGATAAAATGAAAGGGCGTTAAAGCTTCTGGAGCGTCTGGTGAGTTTGTAACGTATGTGAGAGGTCTGGAATTAACTATTGACTCAGCCTCGATAAGCAACGTGTTAAAAACTTCCTCTCGCGGGGCTCTTTCTTTCAATACAACGCGTAGAGCTGTTTTTACTGATCGCACCAACCGTTCCCACGCTCCTCCCATAAAAGGAGAGGCGGGCGGTATGAACCGCCATGATATTTTGCGGTTAGTCGCAAAGTTCTCAACGTCTTCATTGTAGAGCGATGCAAGTTCACGATTCGCGCCGATGAAGTTGGTTCCATTATCGGAAAATATCGTTGACGGAGTACCTCGGCGAGCTATCAAACGTCTGAGGCTCATGATCGCTGAATCTGACGACAGTGATGTGGCTATCTCCAGGTGTATGGCCCTCGTGACTAGGCAGGTGTATAGAGCCACGTACCTTTTCTCCCGTCGTCGACCCACTGACACTTCTACGGGGCCAAAGTAATCTAGGCCCACATGCGTAAAGGGTCGTTTGTGATGGTCGAGGCGTTCTAGTGGTAAATTCCCTGTAGTTGGTGTCAAAAAGCGGCCCTTCTGTTTTCTGCAAGGTAAACATTCCTTGACAACGCTGCGAATAGTAGCTCGTGCTCTTAAAATCCAAAATTGTTGTCGCATTTCGTTAAGCACCATCTCGTGGTTACTATGGCCTGCTTCGCAGTGTTTGTGCATGATAATAAGACGTACGATTCGATGACGACCATCCAAAATGATCGGTGACTTCACACTCTCTCTTACCTCAGGCACAGATTTTATGCGTGAGTCTAATCCTCGTCTAGAATCGGGGCAAGCGCGGCTATACTGCTACTTTTAGGCATTGGATGTGAGGCTCTCAGCATCCTCAGTTCTTCTGCAAAGCTGTCCATTTGAATTTTCAGGAATAGAATATTCTCTGCACGTAAGATGTCGGCGGTTAAAAGTTGCGAAGGAGACGTAGCATCGTTAGCAACCCTGGCAAGTAAACGTGATGAACGAGATTCAAAAATAAATATTCTAACGGCCTGGACAACGCGAGCAGATGCCCGTAACGTAACAATCGTAGCCATTTGCTAAAACGAGTTGGATCTGGTACCGGTGGTGCAAGTAATGGAGTGTCCGTTAGAAACCCCACAAATTCTGGTTTTAGCTCAGATATTTGTGAAGCTTCGTTGGTAGTGCAGTCTGGTTCGCTTGGCCATTCTGTAGATTGGCTGAGCAAGAACAAAGGCCCGGTGAACCATCTGTGTGATGAAGTGAAGTCTAAATATTTTGGCTTTGTAGCGTCGTCAGCAATATTAAGTTTGCTAGGAACCCATCTCCAATTTGATGGATTAGTAAATTCCAAAATTTCGCCTAACCTGTGGGCAACAAACGCTTTAAAAGTACGCGCATCGCTGCGGATCCATTTTAAAACTGTTGTTGAGTCAGTCCAGTAAAATACGGAAGAAGGTTGTAACCGATGTGCACCCAAAATACTTTGTGCAAAACGCGTCGCAATAAGAGCACCTTGTAATTCGAGACGTGGAATGGAAATCGGCTTCAGGGGGGCAACACGCGCTTTGCTGCCAATTAAAGCAAGGCTGACTGAGCCATCGGTGAAAGTGAAGCGCCAATACGCAACGCAAGCATATGCTTGTTCCCCCCCATCAGCAATGACTTGAAGTTGGATGTCACACTGGTCCGATCTGCCCACGTACCACCGTGGTATACGTAGACTGGCTGCTGATGCGAGTTGTTCAAACCAGGACTTGCAATCCGACTCGTATTTTGCTGGAATTGGTAAATCCCAGTCAGTACCTTCTCTCCAAAGCTTTTGAATCAATATCCTCCCCTGAATGACTACTGGCATGATCAGGCCTAAGGGATCGTAAACACTCATTACGCTAGATAGTAAACTACGTTTAGTCAGTGGTGAGTGTGTGCCCGTAAGTTTGTGGCCTGTTCGAAAACCTAAAGTGTCATTGAAAGGATTCCACTTTACACCTAATGCGCCTACGTCACGATCTGGAGGTAAGTCAATTTCGGAACCTGAATCGCTATGTAGCTCTTTGGGTATTAGTGCAAGTGCTTCTAGTACATTTGATACCCAAGAACGCATCTCGAAGCCACCCGACTTGTGGACTGTGACTATTTCGGAAGCCAAACGTCTGGCATTGTCCAAGTTAAACTCGCTTCCGATATAATCGTCCATATAATGATCATGGATAATCGCGTGAGTGGCTGCGGGATACTTACCCTCAAAATCTTTGGCGTTCTTATTTTTAATAAACATGGCTATAAAAGGGCTAGAGACCGCACCAAAAATTAAGGATGACATTCGATACTCTTTTACGGTATCTTTAGTACCGTGAAACCTGGCTACTTTGCCACTTTCTGCTGGCTAAAAAAGTTTGTAAATATTTTTCTCAAAAAAACTCTATGAGAATATACAATTAAATCAATCTGATAGATAATAAATTGTTCGTATCATTGAAATAAAATATAATATCTATTGTTTTCCCATTTATTAATGATATTTTGGTCCAAAAACTTATATGGCAAAGACAACTATTACTTGTGGTAAGATTGCCATGCCAAAAGTTGGATACCTTTAGTGGATTTATCATAAATTATGATAGTTGTCAATGTCACATGCATTATTTACAGTTAAAATATACTAAAATTGTATAATATTTGGCACTGGCAACAGAATAGTCCACTGTATGGCAAATTTACCCTCCGTGTTTTGAATTTTTCAAACAAAATAGAAATAACGGTCAGGGTTGTCGAAAAATTTAAATAATTTTTAAATAGTTTTTTTTCATGTGTTTGCTTTTTACTTTATTGTCGATTGTTCTTCTTGGGACATGAAATCGTTTAGATGCTTCTAATGATGAAATAATTTTACGGCTGACGAGATCCACTGCGGTATTTAGCATTTCTATGGAATATTTTTTATAGAATCTGCTCCCCAACTTACGCCTCGATTGATCTCCCATTTTCTAAAAAAAAAATTGTAGGTATTAAAAAACTGACTTCCAAATTTAATAAAATCAGAAGTACGTAAGTGGCAAACATATCAGAATATTTTTGTGACAGCCCTAGCCTCTAGGAAAACATGGCAAAGTAAACATCACTCAAGTTTTGCAGTGGTAAAGTAAATTTGCCAACAGAGATTTCTAAGGTTAAATTGGACAAAGAGACGTAATTTATAATGGTTTTAACTAAACGGCACTGTTAAGAATCTGATATAAAAATTTGACTTACCAACAAAAAGTTTATCCCACTATTTTTTATTAAAGTTTCGGAGCACGAAGTACTACACCGTGAGCACAGGAAAAAAATAACCGCTCAAAAATGACAGTTCTTTGATAGCTGGGATGTCATATAAAATAGGATGTTGCCAATTAATTATTAAAGTTTGATTTAAAGACGCTATACAAATTACGGTTTCGCTGTAACAAATTATTGTACCGTACAAGTCGGTATATGGCAAATTTAGCAACCATCGGCAAAGTTGCCAGGTTTTACGGTACTGTTGTTACGCCATAAAAACCTAAGTGCATCACGATTCACGATCACCTTCTTTTATTTTTATTTGTGGAAACATTTCCCTAATGTCGGCATTAAATGCAATAGACTGCAGACTGCCTCGTTGGTCTAGTGGTCGCAAGCGCTACTGCTGATCATGAGGTCCCGGGTTCGATCCCCGGGTCGGGCAAAGTGTTATTGAGTTTTTCAATCTGGGATTTCTCAGTAGCAGTCCGGAGTCTGGATTTGTGCCCGATGGATGGCAATAGGCTCGCCCCCTATTACATGGGACTTAAACATAATGGCGAAATGTGGGTGTACTACCAGGTACACCTCTGCCTAGCCCTTCGGGGATTACAGGCGTGACGATATGTATGTAAATGCAATAGGCCCCTCCCTAAAACGAAATAAAATATTCAATAAAGATTGTAGTAAGTCAGGACCCTGCAGCAGCATATTATTTAAGCTGACACCCCTAGTAACAGCTGCAGCATCATGCACTACCCTCAACTTGCGTTTCTGCGGGTGGAATACGCCAAAATGTGGTAAGTACCACCTTACAGACTCACCAGTTGAAGATTTTACATAATTTTCGTGATAAGAACTTAATTCGCATTCTTCAGCAGTTCAGCGTATCCCTTTTGAATAATACCGTCTATGAAAGATTTATATTCTGACCCAAACGTTTCATCTTTAGCCATCTGTTCCTTAGTGTTCTAGAATGTTTAGAGAATGTGATAAGTAAATTTCCGGAATGTAAAATTATTATAGTTGGTGACTTCAATCTAAAATCATGTTCTAATTGTGTTGTAACACAATTTGATTATTTTACTGATTATAATAAACTTCAGCAATTTAATGTAATTAGCAACAAATATGGCGGCATTTTGGATCTGGTGCTATCAAACTGTGACTCTGAGAGCGTCAGTGTGGCGTATTGTAACGATCCTCTGGTTCCGATGGATGCGTATCATCCTGCCCTGGAGATAGCTGTTACTTTACCAAAAAGTGCAGTTGTCAAGGATCGTTTATCTGTAATATCCAGTAGTCGAAGCGCTGACTGGAATTTTCGTAAGGCTAATCTCTATGGGTTGTACATGGATATTGCTAAAATAGACTGGACTGAATTGTTGCTACAGCAGGATGTCGATTTGTCAATAGACATATTATATAAAAAATTATTTAGCGTCTTCAATGATAATGTTCCGAAAAAGAAAATTCCAACTTTTGTTTCTAAATATAATTATCCAACGTGGTATACTTCGGAAATTAAACATTATATTAAATTAAAGTATTTCAACTTAAAAAAATTTAAACAAAATGGCCTTCAATTCAATAGGGAGCTATTTAAATATTATAGAACTAAAGTCAAGGATCTTACTGAAATTGCTTTTAAAAATTATATTACTTCAATTGAGAACACTATCAGTAATGATCCTTCAAAGTTTTGGAAGTACGTAAAAGATAAAAAGAAAAATAAAGAACAGAATAACGAATTTGTATATGAGGACAAGGTTGTGGAAGGACAGGGAGCCGTAAATGCGTTTGCGGATTATTTTAGTTCCGTTTTCCATACTGACTCTCCTAAGTTAGATCCTGAGGCAGCTGAGCGCGGTGCAACTGATAGAGGCTGTTTACCAGTGATCAGTGTAGATCACATTAATGAATCAGAATTGCGTCATGCAGTCCGCAAGCTTAAAGCTTCGTCTGCCTCTGGGCCAGATGCTATTCCAGCTTTTATTTTAAAAGACTGCCTGTCCTTATTGGAGGAGCCTCTCTTGTTTGTCTTTAATCTGTCACTGCGGCATTCTGTATACCCCACTCTCTGGAAGGTTTCCAGGGTCACACCCGTCCCAAAGAATGGATCATCAACAGACGTGACAAACTTTAGACCCATTGCTGTGCTGCCAGTCTTCGGGAAAATTTTTGAGTCTATTTTAAATAATTCTATCTCGAAACAAGTCAGAGGTTTATTGGATAATTCCCAGCATGGTTTTCGTCCTGCTCGTTCCACCTTAACTAACCATATATGTTTTGCTGACTACTTGAAGACCAAAATGACCGCTGGCAGTCAGGTTGATGCAGCATATTTTGATTTTAGAAAGGCGTTCGATTTGGTAGACAATGATATACTTTTGATGAAGTTTGCATCTCTCGGATTCGGTCCTCAACTTCTCCGATTTCTAGCAGACTATCTCAGAGATAGACGACAGTTTGTTAAACTCAATGGCTATCAGTCAGAGGAATATTTTACTCGATCGGGCGTTAGTCAAGGCAGTACACTGGGTCCTCTCCAATTCATAATGATGATTAATGATTTGCCGACAGTTTTATCTGCGTCAGAGTGCTTAATGTTTGCAGATGATTTAAAGCTGTTTTTGTCGGTCACTGGAGCAGAGGATTGTTTGGCATTTCAGCGGGACATTGATGCAGTTTTGGATTGGAGTGTGAGAAATAAGCTGCCGCTTAATATGTCTAAGTGTAAAGTCATCACATTCTCCAGGTCTCGTGCGCCAATCACTACTGCCTACAAGCTGGCGGATGTTTCACTTGAACGTGTCTCAATAATACGGGACTTGGGACTTACCTTAGATAGTAGTTTTAATTTTCACGAGCACGTTAGGAAAGTGTGCAAAGATGCAAATAAGACATTGGGCTTCGTCATTAGAACTTCCTCTCAATTTCGTAGCGTCAGGGTTGTCAAGTTGCTGTACAATGCATATGTGCGCAGTAAACTGGAGTATAATGCAATTGTTTGGAATCCTACGGAGAAGTTGTATATAATAATGGTAGAAAAAATTCAGAGGAAATTTTGCCGTTATGTGTATAAGCTGACTTACGGGTATTACCCATTCTTATATCCTTCTTTATTCGTATCGGGTATGATCGGATTAGATACTTTACAGCTGAGACGCAACTTAATGCATATTTTGCATTATTGTCTCTTATTAACCAATAAGATTGATAATCCATCGACTAGAGAGCATATCCATTTGTATGTTCCGCAGCAATACATGCGGGGCATAGGGCGGCGGCGGCATCAGCTTCTCGCGTGCCCACCGGCATGGCGCACCCATCAGGTCAATAGCAGCCCAACCGCGAGAGCAATTTCTCTCATGAATAGTTACCTTGATAGTATTCCAGATGCCGACATATTTGTGAATAGTATCAACAGCATAAGAAGAGATGTATTGTCGTTTTTAAATAGACTGTAGTTAATAATATAATTGTACTGTAGTTAGTTGATTAAGTGGACTGTGTGGTATTATTATTTTTAAATTTTTAATTGTAATTTTTTAATTTGACCGTGATATTATATTTGGACATGTTATTTTTTGGTTATTATTTCTATTTTTTTTTTTTTTTTTTTTGTATTTGATAAATTGTTTTTTTTTTTTTTACATCTTTGACATTAATGTATCATTTTAATATGTTTTTTTCTTTGCCTAAATGTTAAATTCCTTTGACATTTTTCTATTGACATGTACGTATTATTTTTCTATTTTTTTTTATTTTAATTTCTTGAATTCTTGATTATTATTTGTTTTAAATGGATTGTGGAAATTGTTTGCATGTAAGCGTTTTGGTCATAACTGTAAGCTTATATTGTGTTCTGTTAAATAAATAAATAAATAAATAAATAAATAAATAAATCTGCTTTTCGAGAGACCTAAGGCGAGATAATGCTTGAGGGTAACTGTTAGGCACGTTATTTGTAGCCTCTTTTTTCCAAGGCAAACCTACCTCGAAGCGCCCTGTACCTAATCTCCGAGATGAAGAGTCTACTAAACTTACCGCACGTGCGTCATCACTGTTTTGCTTAGTGACATGCTTATGGATGCCTAAAGAATCTATTTCGTATTGTTTCTTAATCAGCGCCTCAAGTGAATTGTCAGTTTGTGATGCGTAGTCGGTTTCGGCATAACTATGTATAAAGTCTACAGGCCTAGAAACTGTGGAAATCGCACCGTGTAGCACCCAACCTAAAAGCGTTCTTGACGCTACTGGTTCGTTTTTCCTACCTACGCGCATCTCACGGCTCAAAGACAAATACCAATCTGCGGCCCCAATGAGCACAGTTGGCACGGCGTTCTGGTATGTTAGTAGAGGAGACAGCTCTAAAAGATGGTCGTATTTCGAAATTTCGTTCATATTTATAGTTTGAGGACTAAGGCAAAGAGGTGAGATGCTGCGTGCGCTTTGGATTAAATGGTGTTCAGGTAAGTCGCGCCCCCGTATGTGGCAGTTTACGTAGCAAACCTCGGTATCCAGGGACATACCACCTACGCCTGTGACGGTGAGTTGTTGTCGGCCAGTGATCTCTGCCCCGATACGTGTAGCTATATCACCATCGATTAGTGTAGCGGTACTGCCTTCGTCAAGAAGCGCGAAGGTATCGATGGAGCCACGCGGTCCTTCCAAGGTGACTGGTAGGATCTTGAGTAATCCTCGGACGCCCGTTGTAGGTACACCGCATGTAGTAGCTACGATGTCGCCAGCTTGAAGAGACTCAACAGTTTGAGGAGGCTCAACGACATTGTGTGTTGTTTCCTGAGATGAATTAAAAATATTAGTGGAGGCTTTATTTTTATCGTTTTGTGGCATATCGCCATGTAGAAGGGCGTTGTGACGCCTAGTACAGGAATTGACGCCGCAACGCTTCGCACGACAGTCGTTCCATTTATGCGGATTAGATTTCAGACACCTATAACATGTTTTAGTTTCTCGCACCCAACGCCATCTGTTTTCGACAGTTAGAAGTAAAAACATCTTACACATTTTTACTGTGTGTGTGCCTTGTTTGCAATACATGCACTCGGTGTTTTTATCCTTAGAATCAGTGACGTGGACATTCAATGAATTTGGAGTCTTACTACTTGAAGAGCCTTGAACTTTACCATGTGAAGAACTTGGAGAGACGTCGACCAGAAAGTTGTAATTAAGTTGACGCTCCGCTTCAATTATCAAAAACCTAGAAAGTAGCTCTAGTTTAGTGACTGTTGGCTCGAAAGGTCTGTGCGTGGCAGCATAGTCAGTAAATCGATCTCTGGTGTGCTCGCCAAGCTTTAAAAGCACCGTGCGAAGCAGTTCGATTGATGAAAGATACTCGGTTTGCTTAAGCCACTTCATGGTAGCAACACAGTTTCTCAATTTATTAGCCAAAGTGTTTAAATGTTCTGGGTTACTTATCTTTAAATTCCGAAGGCCAGCGATCTCTTGTGCGACCAACAGCTCTGGCCGCGCGTAGTTCTGCTCTAGAGCAGACAACACCTCCTCTGGTTCCTGTGCTTCACGCAAAACAGAAGAAATAGCCGCTCCCACACGGCGTTGGCTGGTCACAGTCGCGGAGAGACACCGTGGTACTTCCTTCGCGATGCGATGCAGCGGGGTTTTGTGCCGTAGGGTTCACAACTGACCTAGTTTGGCTACGTGTAACCACCATCGTAATGATTGAATGTAGATTATAGGATGGTAAAATTTAGGCGATGAATGGACCAAAGTGTTGGTGAGCGTGTGGACTGTATGACTGACGATAGGTATTAAACGAAAACGATGGCGATTATTAAGTAGCTTTAATAATTTAAGTAAAACTATGTAAACCAAATCTACTACGTTGACAGACACAAGACAAAGTAAAAGTCACATTTTGAAATTATATAAGAACAAACCATAGAAAAACAAATAATTAACCTTTTGAACGCCAGAGCGTAAACGCATCGGCGCCCCTTCCACGCCAGGCTACAAATTCAATGCAAATACCTACAAAAAAAATAGGGATTCCAACATATTATCGATAACCAGTTAGTCATTGCTTTTCATCCCATATTTTTAAAATAAAATATTACTTGTTACATCATTCTTTTATTTAATTTGACCCTATTTCGTATCATAATATAATTAAACAGAAGTTACAAAGTTCTAAACAACGTAAGAGCAGACATTAGAACTACAAACGAATAAAATAAATAATAATAAGGTACATCACTAATCTCGTTCGTGACGTCATCCGCTGTCGGTAAGTCCCGACTCTGGCGTGGCTGGCATGACCTTTGACAACTTCCTCGCATGCGAGTAGGGATGTGACATTGTGGGACATAATAAATAATAATCATAGTATTTACCAACAATTTAATCAATTCACTTTTAATTAGTCTGACTCTTCGTAACTCGGCAAACTTATGTCATCTAGTCCTTCTGCTGTCGCACTTTTCTTATCAGGTTCAGTAAATTGACGTACGTTACTGAACGCTTCTCTTCTGGCACCCGATCTAATTCAAAAGCGACGAGTCTTCCGAACTCCGCATTTCGTGGGTCGCTAGGTCCTGGTAAAATGAAACTCACCTCTAAATCATCCTCGTATATAGATGTTGCATCAGAGAATTCTTCATCTTCTTCTACACTTCCTAAAACACGAAGGAGTTCTTCAGTAGTCATTTGACTGCTAGCCAATTTTTTATCAATTTCATACACTCGCACAATAATAATGCCGTTACTAATATTACCACCGATGCACCGGTCATAATAATGAAGGAAATCACTAGCAGTCTCTCGTAGCGCTAATGACGTCACCGCTTGACGTGTCTTCCCGACTGTGGCGTACAGGTTACTGTTTATACACTGCTGCGTAGGGATGCGCGAGAGTGGACAGAAAACTATCGACCGATTGATATCAATTATGATATTTTTCCAAAATTTAATAAATATTATGCATTAGGAATATTCTGACACAAATAGTTGTCATTAAAAATAATTGTCGAAGTAATAGTAAGCTACTTTTAATAAAATATTTCATAGATTTAAAATATAATTTACCTTACTTACCCATCACTAGCTGTCGTGTCTTGCCGACTGTGGCGTGAGGAAGAACACTTTTTTACGGATTTCGATAAGCAATTTTTGATGATTGTTTTTTCTAGTGAAATGTAACTAATGGATATATCTTTGTGCCAGTTTACAATATATCATTAATTTAGTTTTAAATAATAATAAAAAAAAACACAGAACACTTAATTTTGTATATTTATTTTATACTTAAAAAATGGCGTTTTCTTGTCGGCTGTAGACGACGGTGGCGTGTTGGGCACGTTTTCATTTGTCGTCTATACCCGACCGTGGCGTTCAAAAGGTTAAAAAAGGTTTAAAACAAAGCTCCAGCCAGTCGCCAACACGCGGTGACAGTTGAAACTAAAAATGGATGATTGTGGCAACATTGTTTTATTTGTCATTTGCTAGTACATCATGTGTCAAAAGTGCGTAAATCCTCGTCGTTTTTCATAGATTTAACAAATTTATTAAGTTTCGTTGCAAAATTACCGATTAAAACTTAATAAAACCATTCGTAGTGGTATCAGAGCAGTGATTTACCTCGTCTTTTTGTGGTGTTTGGCCAAATCTGAAGCGGGACAAGTTTTGTCCGATATCGGGAATGTTTATCGAAGAACTGCCGCTAGGACAGGTATTTATCTACCCTTAATATATCATTGTACATTAAATAAGGGTTTCTAAATGTTTTAAATGCGTAGTTTGGTTGATATACAGATTTAAGTAACTATTTGTCTTGTTTACAAAAATTTAAATTTAAGGTTATGTTTTGTAGTTTGAAGAGCCTCGTATAGCCATATTTGATTCTTGAAGATAAAGAATAGGGAATTAATAATAAAGTACCGTATCTTTTTTGTTTTAGGTAAATCTGTCAACACAGTTAGAAAAATGTTTAAGGAAAGTAAAAAATAAGATATTTTTTCAACACCGGGAAAACATTTCAAAGGAAG
The DNA here is from genome assembly GCA_921972225.1 of Euplexia lucipara. NCBI lineage: Eukaryota > Metazoa > Arthropoda > Insecta > Lepidoptera > Noctuidae > Euplexia > Euplexia lucipara. Next base: position 6,137,580 of record OV179163.1, on the reverse strand, counting down.
GAATTTCCGAAGAAAGTTACCACCTTATCATTGTGACGTGAATCCAATTGAATTAATATGGGGAATCGCAAAACATTAAATTACTTCAGTCAATGTTGGATCCATTGATGTAAAGGTATGTAGCCTAGTTTATATGTGCATATTTAAAGTTGCTATGTTAGAACCATTGTTTATGAGTATTTTTCGTTTTTAAAGGTGGCTGCTGAACAAGACATTACTAAGATTGGAAAAATTCATGCAAGGATATTGTAATGAAAATAGAAAAATAATTATCATGACTGTAATAAATCTCACAGATGACAGTAGCAGTGATTTATCAGAATTAGAAAATACTAGTGTTTCAGAAGTTGCAGGAAGCTCTAGCCAACATGTGAGCTTTGCCGGTATCGAATATTTGATGGCAGTGTGTTCAATTCGTCTGATAATTTTTTTGGTATTAAAATAAAACTTAAAAAAAAAACGTGTTCTTTCATTATCCCTGTAAACAATCTATTGTCGTTAATTCCTAACAATCTTACGGTTAGACTGCTCTCGAGGGCGTGATTATATCTGTCTGTGGATACCTAATGCACCACTTTCGTGCAAGGCTTCAGTGTCCACTATAACATACATACGTACATCTCACGCCTCTTTCCCACGCTGGTAGGCAGAAACTACAGAGCGCCATATGCTACGACTCTTACATACTTCTTTTGCTTCGCATGCATTTTTACATGTTGTTATACATTTGTCCACTATTAATAGTCTTAATACTGGACATTGAAGCCTTCCATGGTGTTTGCGTAGCATCCGAACCCCCACTTAGCTTTGGAATTAAATAGGTACTAAAAATAACAAGTATCAAACCTGTTAAGTCGTCGTATTTAGGGTGGCCACATGCGCGATACTAGCGACCTCATTTATTCCACACTCTTTTTTGCCAAGCTGTACAGTACATTTCAAAGATACAATATTCACCTAGGGGTGGCACTATTGGTCAAATAAATAATAATCACAGATCCTACCACCATCATGATCTTGCTACAAATCTAAAAAAATGTGATTTCATTGTTTCGTTTCGTCTGGAACCACGGGCCAAAACAGCTTGTTTTTTTTTTTTTTTCATTGAGTTTTCTGTTCCTCCAAACAGTAGAAAAATAATCAAAAAACGTCTCTACTACATTACATAGACTATAATATAATACTCTAAAATACTCTAACTAGTCTATGGTCAGAATGGCTGTCGATCGAGCGTAGGGGTGTCGTATTGTCGTAAATATATTGTGTGAAAATCAATTAATTCCTAAATGTAAGTTAATTGTTGATAGGGATACGTTTATCTTTTAAGTATGGGATCCCGGGGCTGACAGTTGTTTTCTTTTTTTGGAGCAGTCTCCAGCATTGGTAAGTAAATTTCGTATCTTATTACTAAGCTTCAGTGGATATTTGTATTTTAGTTTCCCGATAATCGTAATAAGATGCTAATAAGCCAAACAATATCAGTGTCTAAATATTTATGCAATGTGCTTGTGCTCATTATAATTTGCAGTTACTTTACAATACAATGAGACATTTCATTTTGGTACCCTTTCACTTTATTGTGTACATTATTTTCGTGCTCTACTTATTTCGAGCTCGCTCTTTTTTATTATATTCTTCAATTTTAAATGAAACTTTTCTGGTCGGCTTGTACATAATTAAAATGCTGGTATGTTACTGTACCTTTTGTTGTTTTTGTTTTATTTTAGTCTGTCGTGTGCTTTTACGATAGTCCTAAGTGTTATTGTCATTATAAATGACCTACTTATATTTAGCTATCCTTAATCTACAAGTAGCTTACGGATACACTGTAATAATAAGTTAGCAAGATTGATAGCAGTGATCTGACCCATTTCATTTAATTGAACACCTGTATCTATTGTTGTGGTACTCATTTTTAATGTTTTTTTTGCTGCTAGGAGATATTTTTGAATATCTCTTGTTGGTACTGAGAGTTATGTCAAAACTCTTACTGTCTTAAAAACCCACAGTTCCGGCTAGTACCAGGAGCCAAGTGGGAGATAAAGATATGTTCTAGTTAAAGGATAAAATAACTGATTTGCATTCATTGATTACCAGAATTAGATTATATTAAATTTTATAATGATAATAGCAATTTTATTAACCAATTTGCATATTGTGATTGGCTGTGCTTCAAAATGTAAATATAACAACTCGAAATTAATTTTAATGACTGAATGTCCTGAACGAAACAGATAATCAGTGATCTGCAATCAACTCTGGTAAATCCTGGCAAAGTGATCACTGCATGATAATGCACATCCTCCTCCTTGCATCATATTCCACAATGGTGAGGGTTGTGACCTCCCTGCTCCCTTCATCATTTTTATGCACACAATATTCCTCCAGAGTAAGAATATGGCGCTCTGTAGTTTCTGCCTACCCCCTATCTGAAAAAGGCGTGAGTTTATGTATCTATGTATGCATGTATATTCCTCCAGTTGATTCTAATAGTGATGATAATGCACATAGAATCTGAATATAAAGTTGAAAGGAGTCAACAGATACAAATCTAATCCAAGATCCTAGTTTAACTCAAAACTCTGGAATTGTCCTGAAGAAATAAGTAAATTTAAATAAAATAAAAACTCTTGAATTGTTTTGTGTGCCTAGGGGACCATGAATATTCACATCTATGGATTTTTGTCCATTCGGTTATGCCTATGATCTTCCAGACCATAATTAGAAAAACAAAAAATAATATCTTTGACCTGACTCCTAAACTTATTAGGAAAACAAAAAAATATCCTGCAATTGGTCTGAAATCAATTTACAATTTGTACAATTCATACAAATTGTTTGTTCCTTTTATATGCGATTAGCTTCTATCTATCAGGATTGATTTCCACATTTAATCCCAGATTGGACCATTGTGCTTGATGCTATCAGCTTTTTAGCCATACTAAGATGGGGTCACACTTTTTATATGAAGTTAATATAAAATGTGTATGTGAAAACAAAGTTGATTGAAAACAAAATATAAGATTGATGGAGTTACTATTTTGGTGAACATGTTGCCACTATGGACATACCTAATGGGCTATTTGACAAAATTTTAATTTTTAGTCTTTCATCTAGATTACAAGAAGATATTCGACACATATTTTTTTCTTTTTCAAATTGATGGAAAACTGCTTAAAATAAGAGTGTTAAGCGCAGGCCACACCGCCAGCTGGCGGGCGAGCGAGCGGGGCAAACGAGGCCCTTTTCATACCTCATTTGGTTCTTCAGATAGTTCGCGGTGTGAACCAAAGTATGAAAAGAGGTGAAACGATGCCTCGTTCGGCCCGCTCGCTCGCCGGCCAGCTGGCGGTGTGGCCTGCGCTTTAAAGTTGTTGAGAGGGGGGACTTGTAACGAAGTTGAATTAAGAAAAAATAGTATCGAATATTTTCTTGTAATCTAGATGAGGGACTAAAAACTAAAATTTTGTCAAATAGCCCATTGCTGATCCATTTCTGAAGAAGTGCCACAAGTTTTTCATTGTCTTTTAGGACACAATGAAAAACTTGTTTCTCCTTACCTCAATGTTTATTTAAATTTAATAATTATATTTTAAGATGAGTTACAACATATGAATTGGACAGTTACATCGGGTTATAGCAATTTATGTAAAGGGACAGTGTGATGAACTAGCTTGTACATTACATACCTTCTGAGTAGATATCCTTTCCGAGCCTTTTTAGACGTACTTATTTAAAATATTTTTCCTTAATATAAAAATTTAATACCTGCCCATTCCTGCTATGGAGCTATCCTTATATGACATCACCCAAATTTTGTGACTCTGTCTTCATGTAGGTATCACATCACATATTTTACAATAAGACAAAAAAAAATATAAATAACTAATTTAAATATTTTATTGTGACATTTTATGGAGCTTGAGTAAAATAACTTCTACTCAAGCTCTCTAAAAATGTCCTCTTCCCTAAGAATTTTAAAATTAAATGAAATAATATAAGATTCTCGGGTGTCGTGATGGCCCAGAGGTTAAGGCGCCTACCTCTCATGCACGAGGTTGTGGTTCAAATCCGGGCAAATACCAATGTGACTTTTTCAATTCATATGTACTTTCTAAGTTTGTCTTAAACATCATTGACATCGGTGAAGGAAAACATCGTAAGGAAACCTGGACTTATAGTTATTATAAGTTTGAAATCGCCAATCCGCCTTGAGCAAGCGTGGTGATCAATGAGAGCCTTTTCTGTATGAGAAGAGGCCTTTGCCCTGCAGTGTGACAGTAACAGGCTGGTATTATTAAGATTCTCCGACTATTTACACAACGCCATCTAATCCCAATCTAAGCAGAGCTTGTGTTATGGGTACTAAACGAATGATAAACATACTTATATTATATTTCTAAATACATACACTTATAGATAAATTGCACCCAGACACAAAACAAACGATCTTGCTCATCACATAAACATTTGTCCCGGATGGGAATCGAACCCACAACCTCCCGCCTAGCAGTCAGAGCCACTAACCACTAGACCAACAGGCCAGTCAAAGTAAGATCTTACTAGCAAGGGATATCAAATGTTTGTGTGATGAGCACGATCATTTGTTCTGTGTCTGGGTGTTATTGATCTATAATATGTATGTATTTAGAAATATATAAGTATGTTTATCAGATGTTTAGTACCCATAACACAAGCTCTGCTTAGCTTGGGACTAGATGGCGTTGTGTAAGAGTTGTGGAATATTTATTTATTATTTATTTATATACCAACGGAACCCTATTACCAAGCTGCCACTGTCCGTCCGTACGTAAGTCTGTTAACGGGGCTGTATCTCAAGAACCGTAATAGACTGACAGTTGAAATTTGGAGACAGAGTGTGTATTTTTATTGCCGCTTTAACAATACAAAAGGAATTTTTTTTTAAATGTGTTTTCGCGTCTCAGGCACCTGTTACAGAAGATTTCTTAAGAGTCAAGAATTCCTTGAACCTAGTTTTAATCATCTATCGTACAGCTTTCAACTACGTAGCTACTACACTTAAAAACAATGCAAACATAATGTTTACACTCATATTCATATTTTTCTGAAGTTTTCGACGGTACTACTGCGATGTAAATTATGCGTTATAAATACATAGACTAAAATTTGTTTTTTTTTTTTTGTTTTATAAAAGAATAAATAGACTAAAATTTGCATCGCAGTATCATGCTTGTTCATCATCATGACGCGAAGTCGCTTGGTCGCGTGTCCGGTGTCGTAAGAATCGCGTTCAAAATAGAATTGTGATTGAAACAATAAAAAAGAAAATGAATTTTCTACTAGGTATATTAATTTCTCGTTTATAACAGCTGTAAAATTACGAAAGTTGCAGATATTATAATGGAATAATGATTTCAATCATTGACAATATTTAATTACTGGCTGCTGTTACGTCATTAAACCACACATAGTAAAGGTGTGATATAATTATTAAAATCTATATCTTTTAGTAGCTTTAATAGCAGCATCTGTTTACTTAATTTGCTGGTAATTAATGATCATTAACTACTAGTTTTTAACTATTTTTTATTGTACCTAAATGAAATGTTTACGATTTATCGAAGGTTTAAAATTGTGCGTGCTGTGTTTGCCGATGCCATGTATAAAAAATCTGTAAATGTATTTCCTGTTATATACCTAGGTACAATTCGCTTGTTATGAATATTCATACCTAACTATCAATGCCGATCGTCTTGCCGGTTCAATTTAAGTTTGCTTCTCTTATTAATTTTAAGTTGATGTTTGCATCCGCGTCTTCACATACGATATTCTCCCACAAATGTTTGAGCATGTTATTATTATACAAGGTATATCACGTTCCGATGCCTTGTTATGAGATAAATTGCAGTGTTGTTGTAGTATTCAAATATCGGTCTTTGCTTAATTACCTTCGTTAATCTAACACGCCTAAAAACTTCATTGTGGTTAGATCTGCATCCGCGGCTCACGGTGATTATTGATTTTGCTAAAAAACGTTTGTTTGAACATATGAAAAAGTGGAATTTCCTTATATTTTACCGATGGAAGCTGACGATGATTTACAATTTATTTGAAACCGATTGTCCATGTTATGTTTATGACTTTTCTTCTTCACGTTAGAGGAAAGTGTACAAAAGTGTTGTGTATTGTTCTAGAGCCCCACGACGAGATACAACCGAAGTGCTACCACCACATCTCGGCCGTTGATTTGAGTGGTGAACAGCGAAGATGGCGCAGGTCGGAGCTAATATGGAATACCAAGAGTATAAGTGGGCCTACTCAATCATGGACTCCTCGAAGTAAATAAAACTTTTCTTTATATTTCTGTTACTTTGTCAAGGAATACCTACTAATATTTCATATTCCCCTTATTTGCAAACTGAATGCGATACGTTTAGATCCCTTATCCAAACTTAAGGTCAGGGACCAGGTCCTTTAGAACTTCAGGCCATTCGAACTTAGAGTCCCGGCAAGGATAATTATCATACTTACATTCATTTTAAACGATTTAACTAAAATATTAGTGAAAGAAGAAATAAAGACACACTGGACTGGATCTAACATCAGTCTTTCAAAGCATTTTCTGACACGGCTTGAAGACGCAACTCGGAAGGTCTTGTCTGACCCGTAATCAATGGACGAAGCGTACCTATAACTCAGATATTCGCTTAAACTCATTCTTGTATGGAAGTTGTAGAAATAGACGCTAGAAGAATAGTTCTTTATTACTACCATGAATATTTGTTGGCATGTCGATCGATGATATGTGTTGATATTTTGATATCGCTTAGAAAAAGAACAGCGAATGATGACAACAAATAGGTACGACAACGTGTGAATTTCACAATTCCATGTGCGACAGTCGCAGGACACATTGCGAAACCACTTTGTAAAATTCGCAATGGAAGTGTCTTTACTAAAACACCAATGACAGACTGTCCGTTGCGTTACGTAACGTTTCTTTGTTTAAGTGAACAACCATTATTGAAGTAAAAACCAATTGTGCAGGCTATTGCGCCTTTATTGTTTATAGTTTTTTGTTTTGGAGTTTATACGCACAGCTCCCATGCATGGTCACAGAGAGATTGGAAAGCTCAATACATATTAATTAAGACAAGAGTAAGAGCAAGAGGTTTTATACAAAAACTACATGTACCTATTGGAAATAAAATTATGAGCTCGTTTTTCATGTTATGTCGACTTACGAATACATTAAATCTTCGCTGAGATGTAATTATATCGATATTGAAGAACGATACAATGAGCAAAGGCGTCTAAACAAGACGTTATTTCAAGCGTGCGTTCCTAATTGCCTCGGAGCTTCAAAAATAAGTCTCGATGTCCTCAGTACGACGATGTAGAGTGCATGTTGTTAATTGGACGGGTCCTGAGCAAGATATTACATTTCATTAGAGAGAGATAGGTACCCCACGATGCTAGAAAGCGCTTCATTTAATTAGGCGCGGGTCGATAGGTCACTTCGTAGTTTACCTACTTTATCTATCATTGTTTATTGGTTGTTATTTTCCATTTCAGTTATATTTGGGTTAAGAAATAGAATGACCACTTACAAAAAAAAATTGCCATGCGAATTTATTTATTATTCTATTATTATTATACACATTATCCTCGTGAGATAAATCGCTCTTGTATTCGCATTTTACGTGTTGTATGTCATGCATTTGGGCTGCAAAATTATAGTGTTACTTAAATAGGAGAAAATATGTATAATGTACAGTGCACATCATACTGTCTTGTGGATTTATGGCCCACATGTCGCAAAGGAAACAAGTTAGCTATGTCCGACATTGCTAACAGCATCTAAGCTATTAAATCCGACACCTCAAGTCAAATCTAAACATCGCACCTTGAAGATATAGCCCGGTCAATCTAGACATTTGAGGGTGAATAAATTCACAAGCTGAGAATCAGTAAAATTAAGTATTCGAAACATAACTATAAATAAAAAAATTAAGTTCCCCATTATTCCCGTGTGTGGTAAATAATACTCGAGGCCACAAAAAGGTCACAAAAAATTGGTTTTTCGCGATTTTCAGTAAAACGTAAGTTGTATGACAAAAATTGTAGATTATAATAGGTATTCTCTATGAAAAATGTCTAAATACTTTTTTTTCCTAAGAACCTTAACTCTCATTTTGTGGTCTAAATTGACCAGACTAATAAATGTTCAGATATCAAAAAACAACTGTTGTACCTACATTATTTGATATTGCAATATTCCGGAAAATCCTACTGTAATTGGATTTAGGTAAATCGAATATCCGACGTCCGATTACCTGGAATGAACTCAGCCTTCCTATCTCGAGCAACGTCAGGAGATTATAAATTATTCAGTCTATAATTAATGTAACCCACCTACACGATAAATTACAATAATAATATAATTATTTACTTACCGTAAATAAACTTGGTATAATGCAAACTTATATTATATTGGCAAATACCTACGTAGTTTCAAGTAATTTCACCTGAACAATTTAATAAAATAAAAATATTATTATGTAATGTCGTTTATTCTTCTGACTTTTATGACCCCTTATCAGATCATCTATTTCTTGTATTCCACGAAAGCCATTTACTTACTTTACAATAGGTTGATATTGGCGGTAAAAGTGCATATAATTTATTTACATGCAAGTGTATAATTTCCATGAAAAGTGGCATGTGCTCGCCTTCGATGAAACACCCATTTACACTCATTTGCTTTCGTATACGTGATCTGTGCCCGGCATCAAAATAATGAGTGCGGCAATTCAGAATTACAATAGAAAGGTCATAAACCTTTTGTTCCTACGATCAACAAGTGTACCGTTATTGTTTAGAATGGTAAATATTGTAATGTTTGTAGGGTATCGGCGTGTCTGATCTCCATGCTGCTCATCGTGTACGGCAGCTTTCGCTCGCTGAACATGGAGCGCGAGGCGCGCGAGCGGGCGGAGAGGGAGGCCACGCTGTTGGGCGGGAAGCCTGCCACCGGCTCCAGTTCTAATTCTAGTAAGATTTCATCACTATTCAAATGCCCACCAAAGGTGAGACTTCAATCTATGTTAGACATAAGCTGGGTTCTCAATCCTGCTACCTCATTCATATTTCTGACTAGTTCATGCTGATACTAAAAGATTGGCAAGACTTTACAAGACCATTCAATAAAAACAACCTTTTTCAAAATAAACCTTAGTGAAATATGAAAAGGGTCTAAGTCAAAGACATTCAATAAACTATAGACCGGACATCACGAACAAAATTTTCATCCGTAACTTCTGTCCGAACGGACAGATGACACATAGTCTTACGTAGGACATCTGCCTGTCAAGACGCATTTGTGTCAACTTTGTGGAAAGTTGAAAAATATTATTTTCCACGAAAACATGCATGGTTGCGCCTTACGTTATTGCAAATCCCGTTACGACAAAAATAATGGACGTCGCTACGCTTTATTTTCGTAGGTATTCTTTGTATTTATTTAGTAATTAGAATTAAATCATTTTCATAGATTGTTCTAGAACATTTGGCAATTCTGTATTTAACGCCCTCTTGTGTTGAGTAGCTAAAGTACTGTTTTGTAGAGATGGGATAAAGTTCATCGATTCTGTTATCGATAAATGTCAAAATAATAATAAATAGATAACTCAACAAAATATTACAATAATTATTAAATTAAATTTATTAAAATATTATACTGTATGAACATTTCAAATAGGTTTCTGTTATTTAAGGTTTCCTAAAGAAAATTGTTGTGAACACGAGACTTGGATACGGTTTTTTGTGTGAATTAATATGCATAATTTAACATTTCTCATCTTTTACATATCGTATTAAATATTTTAACAGTATTGCTAAGCCAGACTAGGATTCATTTCACCTCAAAAAATTAAAAGATAAAAGATATTTATTTCCAGATAGATTGTAAAGTTCCACTTACAGACTAATAATATAATCTATTAAATTTATATAACTCAAATTTGTAAAAAGTATAATGAACTCTGGTACCCAAGGTAAGATTTAACTTGTGTTATGGATACCAGTGCTCTCTCATGGTTTGCACAGAGTTACATTAAATATTAGATGGAGGACGTGGTTTTGATGTAATTAGTAGAAGGCAGTAAGTATTTTTATACATAACAGTCTACACACAAATTTTAATAACTAACAACAAAGATTCATAGGCACCACTTACTTTAGCGGCAAGAAAATTGCAGTCCGGAGCTTCATTAGAATTTTTTTCTATGTTCTTAATTCTATGCATTAATTTTAGTAAAGATACGAGTTTTGCGTATGTTTCAATATGCACGTTATGTTTTATTTTTAACCCCCGACGCAAAAAGAGGGGTGTTATAAGTTTCACCGCTATGTGTGTGTGTCTGTCTGTCTGTCTGTCTGTGGCACCGTAGCGCCCAAACGGGTGAACCGATTTAGATGCGGTTTTTTTTATTTGAAAGCAGGGTTTCTTGCGATGGTTCTTAGACATAATTCATCAAAATCGGTTCAGCCGTTTCAAGGTTGTCAGCTCTTTTGTGTTAGCTACCGTTGCTATTTTAGACGTCTATGGGTATTAACTTTACTTACAAACATATGTGTGTCTTAAAATTTCAAACACCCATGTGTGTAATATTAATAAGCAACATTATGGTGTATTTGGTCTGATGCAGCCAGGATATCTAGCAGACTAATACACTCTTGGGAAAATAACAGCAGATATGTCGTGTTTGGATTCATTTTAACCTGCCTTTGATTCCGCACACAATGCACTGGTGGCAACTGGATGAGCTGATGCTGCAGCCAGGCTATCCAGCACACCAGTAGGTAGACTCTTGACAAAATAATAGCAGATATGTCGTGTTTGGATTAATTTCAACCAGCATTTGATTCTGCACACAATGTCCTGATGGCAACAGGATGAGCTGATGCTGCAGCCAGGCTAAGCAGCACACCAGTAGGTAGACTCTTGACTAAATAATAGCAGATATGTCGTGTTTGGATTCATTTCAACCAGCATTTGATGCTAAACACAATGCACTGATGGCAACAGGATGAGCTGATGCTGCAGCCAGGCTATCCAGCACACCAGTAGGTAGACTCTTGACAAAATAATAGCAGATATGTCGTGTTTGGATTCGTTTTAACCAGCATTTGACTCTACATACAATGCACTGAAAAATTCTCATAACTGTAAAGTCTATAAAACAAAATTAATGCGTTTAAAAATTTTAAAATAAAAATTAAATTTAAAATTTAAAAAACCCCCACCGCAAAAAAGTAAAACATTTAAAAAGTTGAAAATAACACTTCAGCCATGAAATTTTACGTAACGTCGGGGTACCGTTAAAATAAGTACCTACATACCTACAAGTACTTGGAACATTCCTTACTTAAGCGGTACCCTGACGTGAAGTAAAATTTCATGGCTAAAGTGTTATTTTCAACTTTTTAAATGTTTTACTTTTTTGCGGTGGGGGTTTTTTAAATTTTAAATTTAATTTTTATTAAAGTAGCTTTCAAAAATTGGGTAAATACCCAATACATTGCAGATGATCGCCTCGTCTGTGATAAATCTAAAAAATAAGATAGCAACACAGTCTCCTAAAAACTGCTTGCACCCTTTGTAAGTCTCCATTCATTGAAGCCATGGTATGCTTTCAGATATTTCTCAGGTAGGAAACTTAATTCTGCATTAATAACTTGTTGTTTCAACTCTTCCGGTGTTTTAATACTGTTCTCGTCGCTAGTTTCACTTATATTTACGATTATTTTAATATTTTTTAACTTATTCAACTCTTTTCGCCAGCCAAGAAATTTTATTCCCGCTCTTTTATTTAAATTAAGACGTGTTTGGAAATAGCACCCATGATATTTTATTAAGTACTCAAAATATATTACGTAACATTATTGAAACTAGAAATAAATATTTACAGGTTAAATATCAGTTTTATTTGCATTAGATACTTATTTTCGCTTAAATACAACAATAAGTTAATAATTCTATAAATTACATTACAAGACATAATTATCTTTTTGCAAAATTTCTTTAGTTAGTACGAAATTCCGAACGTGTTTGTCTTTGAGGTCGAATTCAAAATCAGAACTTCGAAAGGGCTGGTCTTTGTCTCTCTCTCTCTCTCTTTCTAATGGCGGGAAAGAGATAGAGTGTGAATGTTTCAAATAGGATGATTAACCCGAGGCTGATTAAGATATTTGCGGCTCTAAAACAAAAATTAAACAGTTACTTGGTCTCACTGATTTCAAGCAGCAAAACCTACATGTTTGAGCTACTGAAGTGAAATAGTTATTTGTTATACAAGAGTGCAAAGTTGCTTTTTAACCGCGTGTTCAATTTTGATGACCGAGCAAGCGAAGGATTCTAAAATTGAATCACGAGCGCAGCGAGTGATTCAAAATTAGAATCTGAGCGTTAGCGAGGGAATCAAAAGAGCACGAGGTGAAAAATCTTTGCACTCGAGTGCAACACGTAACTTTTCATTCCACCTCAGCGAGGAAATGCAAAAAAAAAAACGTTTTCTGAGAAAGTTTTGGATCCTTTTGCTAGTCGCCACGTGTTGAACATATCGTACTGTTTTAAATACTTCTCGCGTGATTGTTGAGGGAGAAAGCTCATTTGCGCATAATTAACAGTCAATTCTGTTGGCGTCAAACAAACTTCCTCGTCGCTAGAATCACTCAGTTTAGTGTTTTCACTTTTTTTCAAGTTTCTTGTTTTTAACATAAGGTTTAACAATGACGTGAAAAAATGCCGCGTAAAGAACCGCGTACAAAGCAAATTGAAAAAAGAACACCAAGAAGGTTCCGAGTCTGAGTTTTTAACAAATTAAAAAAAAGTTGTATGATATATTCGGCACCATGGTGGTAGTAGTAAATAGGTTTAATGTTTTTTTTAATTCACAAACTTAGTGCACACGATGTTCTAAATTCAATTTACTTTATCCTTTATAGAATAAAAACGGCTTTTCCACTCAGATATTGAAGATTAAAAATACTCTTTCCGAGATGGTGGGATGAAAAAAATATTATAACTTTTATCAATATTATCGATACCTTAATCTAGATGGTAACATCCCTATCACAAGTTTCTACTTTCTACTTTACGGCACGTGGTACTGCCAGACTTACGATTTATCCGTTTATCTACGTATTTTCGTACGTATTTACGTATAAGATTCATAATCTATATTTTATTGGTTTATTTTTTAATAGAACATACGTAAGGAATACTGCGCTATTAAGTAGGAAGTTTTAATAATTTTCTACAATATACGGCGCCAGCGCTGAACCAAACACAAGGTCGTAATAGTGAGCAGACCATATTAATTATTATAAGCATAATAATGAATCTGGATTTATTTTCTAAGTCAATAGTTTTGTAATTAGTACCTAAGGTAAGACGATAATCACTTTCTCATTACGGTCCTCTTTTAATTTCAGTTACAAATGTGTTTCTTTTTTTATGCCTGGCTTAATTTGTTTAGTTTTAATACCTATTTATTTAACTGATTTGAAATATTTTTTATTTTTCCGGCATTTTCCTTTGATCTGACAACACTAAAATTTAATTCGGCTATAGCTCGCTTGGTGGCCACCAACCAGAATTATTATTTTAGTCAATTTCATTCTTGAGTTTGCCGTTGCCGTTCTAATATCGCTATTTAATGCTAGATGGCGTTACTGAGAGATGGGATCACAGTTTTTGTATGACATTTCTTCGCATGCCCCCTCTATAGTTTTTAAATCTCTTTGGTCTAAGTCCGAAAGTGCCGACATGAGTATAGGTGTGTGTGCGCAGAGTGATGGTCTTATAATAAATATTCATAGGCCCTTTAAGGTTATCGGCACTAGTTCCTTTCGAATCACGAGTATAATTAGTGGTGTACAATAGCGACACAGATTATTGACTTGCAAGACGCCTATAATTAGAAATAACGTTTTACGGGCTGATAAGATTACTAAAACCAATATAGTTAGTAGCAGCACTTAACGGTGTAAATGGGTCAATTTCTTCATTGTTTATGTTCAACAGTGCAATCTATTGCTGCAATAGCGGAGTAGAGAAAATGGCGTTCTAATTTTCTTAACGATATTTTCACGCACAATCTGCAGTTGCGTACATTTTATAGTCCAGCTATCGAGCTTGCGAGAACACAACCAAATAAGGATATCTTGGCGCCAATATATCTCATTAATCATTCATTTCAATTGAACGCATTTCATAACATATTGATAACTATAAGGTCCTTACTTGGAACTAGGGAATGCAATCTCGTACGAGATTTCCGCCTAACGAGATCTCGCGAGACTCAAAACCCAGTCTCGCGAGATCTCGTAAATTACGGGATCTCGCGAGATTGGAAGAATCGCAATTAAAACATATGCAAATGCTTCTTTTAAGAACTAGTAATTGACATGATATGTAATTACATAGAAACTGCGTTGCTTAGTCATAAAATAATGTAAGTTTTATTTTAAAAATCAACAGAGTACTTATTATTTTGTCTCTAACTCTCATAACATTTGTTTGTGTCTATAATTATTATACCTACTGTAGCTAATCAGTTCAAATTCTTACAATATTGTTAACAAAACAATAATTATCTATATTTAGGCAACGGCCAGGATTCAGTTCGCGCGCAGCCGCGCTATGAATACACGTCGTCACGCTGCATTTGTCGATCTCGTTATCTCGCGAGATCTCGTACGAAATTTGACGAGATACAATCTCGTAAAATATGGCCGGGATCTCGCGAGATCGGGATCTCGGCGAGACGAGATTGCATTCCCTACTTGGAACGGCCCATTTTGATTACGTTAGTTTTATCGCTTAGTGATACACACATCTATCTATTTATTTATTTATTTACTTATTTACTACGGTAAAAAGAAACCAATTACAGTAAATAGATAGTAAAACAACAAAACACACATTGTAAAATGAATGTAAAATAAAATAAAAATAAACAAATCTTAAAAACTAATTTCTCAGGCATGCATTCTATACTATATTAGGTACATAAGGAGCCTGCGTAGATCATTATGCAAACTATTATTGTGTCAATGGCAAGATGTTTGTCATTTGTAAGCTAAACGACAACGTTGTTAAGTGCATCGTATACTACATGCGTGTAAAATCATCATAGATGCTCTCAAAACGTAAGGTCTCCAGAATTAAATTATGTCGTTCACCAATGGTTAACGGCATAAATAATTAATGTGGTCACTAGTAGTGTTAATAAGTAGGCATCGGGCAATCATCAAACCAACGCATCATCATCTATGGACATTCTAAAAATAAGGCTAAACAATATTTTGCCTACTTTCAAGCAGCTAGATTTTCGTTAATTGTATTGATGACATTGATGAGGATATCAATGTGCACGCCTTGGTTCACAATGTATATTAGTTCATTGTCCCAAAATTATTGTATACTGGTATTCAACTGTTCCGGTTAAACTGGAAGCCGACCCAAGCATAGTTGGGAAAGTGTAAGGCAGACGATGATGATCCTTCAAAATGTCCAATGCACGCATGTTTTGACCCAATTTTAACTCAAGCAATAAAAAAACCACTTAACCGCTTCATTAATTTAATGTTCCAACATAAAATTAGGATTGTTAGGCTAGGTGCCAAATCGAACTGACTGACCAGCTAAGACAAGATCTATTCCTATGTGTTTACCTATAGTACTTACAAAATAAGAATATACCTGTGCAAAAGGGTCTTTTAGCATTAATTGGAAAGAGTTAATGAGCTGAATGGGGGTTTAACCCCGCGGATGCGCACGTAACTTATACACGGTTTTCTACGGACAAAAGCTAAATCAATTTCGTTAGTCCTTTATCTAGCTATCGTTCTGTTAATTGTGTTTTCGTCCGTCACTCGACAGTGCGGTGAAATCTATTACGCACAAACAAATCGTTTTTATATAGCCACAGAGCGTCGTCTTCCTGTTATATTTAAGAAAAAATTGTACTTTAACTATAAAAAGTTGGCTGCCGTCGCTAACTATCTGATTTAGTGTGTTTCCTGTCTGCAGATGTCCAAACTCTGAACACAATGCAGGCGCTGTGCTTTCCGCTGGGCTCGTCGGTGGCGCTGCTTATAATGTTCTTCTTCTTTGACTCCATGCAGACGCTCGTGGCGATATGTACTGCAAGTAAGTCACTTGGAACAATAATAAAGCGCGTCAGACCATGCAAGGAAGTGAATTTTCGTTTCCCGCTTGACGAATCGTCGAATGAGTGTCGAATTTTTTGGTGCCTGTCTGGTCCGGGTCAGGAGTTTCTGGGGCATCTAGTTAAGACCATGCTTCGGGTTTTGTCCTGTCGTGTTTTTAAACCACATTTACCTACAGCAATGAATATAGGGTGTTAGTGTGAACACCGTTATCCTTGAAACCAGTGGTTTGGTTTCACCTATAGAACGTAAATTCAACGAAAAAATTAATTTTTTATTTTTTAAGTAAAGTCTCAATTTTTCCTTTAAATTGTTTCACCCTATACAACGGCACGCAAGTACATAGTAGACAAAGTGGCGCCACGGGTAACTGCGCTTGATCAGATACCGTAAGCTGTGCGCCCGCGCCCGCACACACACCTCAGTCTGGCTATAGCCTCGCTATCGAGCGCACGTCGGTTTAGACACGTTTTTCGTACACAAGTGGGTAGTTAGATAAAAGTAATTATGTCGTACACAAACGTACAGTGGACGAAAATGGTACGGCTTTACGCCGCGGCTGGTGATAACCTGGCCGAGGCTCGCAGAATGTACCTACGTAGATTTATTCCCTGGACAACCTGTGCCAAACCGGGAAACGATGTTGACGGCGACTCAAAGGTTATCTTTGGGGGGAAATGAAGCGCCGGGTGTATGCCACTGAGTTTCATAATACGTCGGAACTCAAATTGCGGATTCGTAGTGCGTTCAGAGACATACAAAGTGACACTGTTGTGCTTCCCAGAGTGCGAAACAGTGTGCGAAAACGTGTGGAGTGGATCCCATTTTGAACATCTTTTAAGACTAATGTAAGTACTTAATTCAATCAGTGTAGATATTCAATCAGTGTAAATTTAACCAGTATTTTTTAATGAAACTGTAGATAAAAACCCTACCCAGTTGTTGTCTTTCTTTCATTTTCGTTGTTGTTAAATCTAACTTACCTACATTTGGACCCGTCACGCAACAGAAGGTAGTAGGTATTTTTGCCTGTCCTAAGCCAGGAAAAGTATGAAGGAAAGTTACATCACAGGTTATGTGTATTGTGTTTTTATTGGAATATTGTGTAGGTAGTTAAAACGGACGGTCAGTGCAGCAAGTCAGCGCCCTTTACGCGTAGTATCCATGAATTTATGGACGGTGTCGGACAGAAACTTTCTTATATTTTTGAATGAAAATAACGTTTATTTATTTTTAAATTCAGATAAACATTGTTATAATTAAGTCAACTACCTATGGTTTTAGTGATAACGGTGTCTACACTAACACCCTGTAGATTAGGAAACTGACATTTCAATCTATGTTTTGCCGGATAGGTCTCTAAACCTTTTGACCGCCACGGTCGGGTATAGCATGGCCGACAAATGAAAAGTGTCCAACACGCCACCGTAGTTTCGCTAGTGGCTAGCCACTCATGTGGTCTGGCACCTATTGCCTGACCACATGAGTGGTATTACCATTAAGGGTTGGTTCACACGTACCACAACCACACCACATCGCAGCGTCAATATGTAGTCTAGTAAGTGGCTAAGTGTAAATAGTGTCGTTGCAGCGTTTTGTAATTGCGTTGTGGTACCGACAAAATGTCCATGCAATTCGATGACAAAACATTGTTATAGTGTGTAAAATGGTCTTTTTGGCGCGGTCATGAGACCCACTGTAAGTTTTTAGCATTCCATATTGTTTCTAATTTACATGTGAAATGTTTTGTTCTTTCCGTCTTTGACATTGGCGCTTCCCCCACAGTAATAGCGTGCGCGGCGCTGGCGTTCCTGCTGACGCCGCTGTGCCAGTACGTGGCGGGCGGCGCGCGCGGCGCGGTGTGCGGGCGCTACTCGGCGCCGGAGCTGGCGGCGGCGCTGCTGGCGGCCGCCATCGTGGCCGTGTGGGTGCTCACCGGACACTGGCTGCTCATGGACGGTGAGTTGCCCACAGTAATAGCGTGCGCGGCGCTGGCGTTCCTGCTGACGCCGCTGTGCCAGTACGTGGCGGGCGGCGCGCGCGGCGCGGTGTGCGGGCGCTACTCGGCGCCGGAGCTGGCGGCGGCGCTGCTGGCGGCCGCCATCGTGGCCGTGTGGGTGCTCACCGGACACTGGCTGCTCATGGACGGTGAGTTGCCCACAGTAATAGCGTGCGCGGCGCTGGCGTTCCTGCTGACGCCGCTGTGCCAGTACGTGGCGGGCGGCGCGCGCGGCGCGGTGTGCGGGCGCTACTCGGCGCCGGAGCTGGCGGCGGCGCTGCTGGCGGCCGCCATCGTGGCCGTGTGGGTGCTCACCGGACACTGGCTGCTCATGGACGGTGAGTTGCCCACAGTAATAGCGTGCGCGGCGCTGGCGTTCCTGCTGACGCCGCTGTGCCAGTACGTGGCGGGCGGCGCGCGCGGCGCGGTGTGCGGGCGCTACTCGGCGCCGGAGCTGGCGGCGGCGCTGCTGGCGGCCGCCATCGTGGCCGTGTGGGTGCTCACCGGACACTGGCTGCTCATGGACGGTGAGTTGCCCACAGTAATAGCGTGCGCGGCGCTGGCGTTCCTGCTGACGCCGCTGTGCCAGTACGTGGCGGGCGGCGCGCGCACTGTAGTGCTGCCAACCCTGCGCGCGCGCAGCCACCCCCTTCTGCCTCCCTACTCCCACCGGCGACAGGCGACGTGGTGTAAGCACGTAGGTATTATGCGATTCCCATAATACACACACGCTCCTGATTTTTTGTTATAAATTCGGCACAATAACAACCGCATGGATCGATCAGTTAAGCTAAACTTGACGAGGTCGATCCGTGGACTGGTTAACCATTTATAACATACCAGGACTTCGTACCTAAAGAAGTACGTTAGGCCGTTGGTCTCCCCTGTCATTTGTTGATCTTTGATATTCGTCTCGTTACGAGTAATAGCCCGAAAGTATGATAACCAATTTAACCAAGGGATATCAGTGTTACCCAGTAACTGGATTGTGGAAGTCAGGTAGGCAGTCGCTCCATGTCAAACATGTAACATGTAGTTTTAAATAGTCGTTTCAAAATTTTAACTACGACAAATATAATTAGACGCCCCATTACGTGCGCGTGACGCGTTTACGTACGCACGCACACGTTGACAAGTACGCACTCACACGCAAACACACACACAGAGAGAGAGAGAAACAGACACACTCGTTCAAATTTTATAACTTAATACTATGTATACTTACACTAAGTAACACGTTCCCACATTTGTTCCGCAGCGATGGGCATGGGGCTGTGCGTGACGTTCATCGCGCTGATCCGCCTGCCGTCACTGAAGGTGTCCACGCTGCTACTGACCGGGCTGCTGCTCTACGATGTCTTCTGGGTCTTCTTCTCCTCATACATATTCACCACCAACGTCATGGTCAAAGTCGCTACCAGGTAAGTCACGCATTTATCATAATAGACATAAGGAAGATAATTGCGGGGTCGTTTGAAATGAGAAACTAAGAAATGATAAAAAAAAATAACAATAATCCCATCGCGAATTAGGATAGAATAAGGTTTTTTCTGCTTTTTCGATTTCTGTTTCAAAAATTCGTATAAGTATGCTAGATATAATTGTGTTCTTATAACATAAATCAAATCAACTTTCTGTTTTTATTTTTATATTTTTGCCGTCGACACTTTTTTATTGATGTTTATTGTAACATGTCTTAGAATCTACGAAAACCAAGGCGTTCCCTAGTTTATTATAGAAAATAAAGCCCCGTTCGCACAGGCGCTACAACCCTCGGCTTAGCGTCCAAATTAGAATAGTCGACTGCGCTTTTTGCACACATTATTTTCTCGATTCCCAACGCCGATAGTCGATTAAAACCTGCGCGAACGTGGGCTTATAAAGTCCCTGCATTTACAAATAAATATTCCTCTTATCTAGCGGCGCGCGCCTTTGAATATTATTTAAGTTTACGTCTTTAATTGGGTAGAGAAGACAAAGATTTATCACATTTCAGATATATCAACATGCGCGCGACCCCGTTTTATATGATTAATCGATTAATTGTAAAAACGAGGTCACAAGCTTTCATCGTGATAATCTAAAGCCAGTGGTTCCCAAACGAATCTGGACCGCGAAACACCTAACAAAAACAACTTCCAAATTTTAATTGGCCCTAATTAAAATTTGGAAGTTGTTCATGTCACATCTTTGTTAGCCAATACATGAATTTAATTTCCAAATCTCATGAACTTCGATTTTACCTACTTCTAATCGCATTAAGATGCGTCCATTTTATCTCTAATTTATAAAATTATGGTGTCTCTGTGTTTGTTACAAAACTCCTCCGAAACGGCTTGACCGATTCTTATGATATTTTGTGTGTATTTAATAGGTCTGAGAATAGGACGAAAGTAATAAAAAAAAAAAACTAATAAATTGTTTCTAAGTGAAAACAAAGTTCAAGCAACTAATATTCTTATATTGGTAACCAAAAACCCCGCCCGGCCCAGTCGATCGATCTCTCGTCATTTTTTTTTTCCGGGCAAACCTAACATTTACTCGCGACCGTACTTTGGGAAATGCTGACACAATATCATAGTTTAGATACGATCATGTAATACGATAATGGATTAACTAGAGTTATCGTACGATAGTATTACGTGATCTATTGTTATTACAGGACCATTGAGGTTGATAAACTATAAACAATCACTTAAAATAGATAACTTTAATCTAAAGAGGTTATCTATGCCATGAACGGCACGGATTACTTGTTTATAAATAAAAGTTACTATTTATTTATCCAAAGATAGAGTGGAGGAACGAAAACATGATGCATTTACATTATTTTACAGTATGTAATCAAGAAAATAATAAATTTTATGCAACAAAAAGTACGTCATGCTTCCAGCGAAACGACCATTATATTTCTATTACTATACATAGTATAAGCTAATAATAATAATTATATAGTAGGTATCTAATAATTCTGTAACAAATCTATATTGAACTAGCGGACCCGGCAGACTTCGTACTGCCTAATTAAATTGCAATAAATTCCTGTCAAAATGATTTGTAATGTGACATTTTTTTGTTCCTACATATTTTATAGTCGGGGCAAAAAAATCTCCTGAACAGAACCGTCACCCTGGTGATAGGGCGTTGTGAATAAGAAATATAATTAATTAAAACATATATAAGCATTTAAAAAAAAAGTAATCCCTTTATTGTTAATCATGTGAATTAATTATTAACAAAAATCAGTTTTATTTTCATTGTAGTGCTTTGTGATATACGATGTTTTTTGTTTGATTATCTGGCGCATAGACAAACAAATCTGATGGTTTTCCAACACGGGAACAGGCAACATACAATTGACCACAGTGAGAAACATGGGTTTTCCAGATTAATACCACAAACACTTAATAATTGCCCCTGGGAATTGTTTATGGTCATAGCAAAAGCAAGCCGAACTGGAAACTGTAGTCGTTTAAAGTCAAACGGCACATCATTCGGAATAATTGAGATGTGCGGTATGAGAACGTCATCTCCTTTATACTTTCCTTTAAGTATAGTTGCTTCTATCACGTTGTTTAGTATTTTTTTTATCGCTAACCGTGTGCCGCTGCAAAGACGCTGTTGGTTGATATTTGTGGAAACTTTTTAGTTATACAATATTTAAAAAGTAATATTCAAACATGTGTTCTATAATAATGACTTGTGAGTTGTGTCATTAATAATATAATAAAAATTTTCTCTGTACAAACAACGGTTTTTACTTACATATCCTAGTCATCTAGTATATTTCATCAAAAGGTTATGGGCCCAGTCACTAAATTTACCATCAAGAACCTCTGCGGCCTAGATGACTATTCTACATGGAAATTCGCGATAAAAATGATTCTCATACGAGAAAAATTGTTCACTTATACGTCAACGTACCCGGATTCCAAAGACTCTATCGCCGTCGAGAAGGACCAAGATGCACTAGCTTTGATTTGTCTACATGTGGAACCTACACTTTATGCGTATGTACAAAATTCAAATAATGCTAAAGATGCTTGGGATAGCTTAGCGAAAGCGTTTGAGGACAAAGGCGTGAATCGCAGGATCACCCTTATGAACGCGTTGTTAGATGAGAAGCTAGAGAGACACTCGTCGATGCACGAATATGTTGCTGCAGTTATGTCTCTTTCTCAAAAGTTGAAGGATATTGCCACCGGATTTGACGATGATCTTGTAGCTGTCGTGTTACTGAGAGGACTACCTGAAGAGTACAGGCCTATGCGAATGGCACTGGAACACTCTGGGATGAAGTTGACTTCAGAGAACGTACGGCAGAAGTTACTACAGGAGGATTCACGTCAAGGTTGTAGTACATTGTCTTCAGCGGACTCGGCATTGGCTGTGAGTAAAAGTAAGAAGAGGAATGGGAACAAAAACATTGATATGACCAAAATTAAATGCTTTAAATGTGGAAAGAGTGGACATAAGAAGCCGGACTGTCCTGAAGGAAGGAAAGCGGGTTCGATCTCCAAACTGAGTGACGTTGCGATCGTGAGCCTGTGTTCATTCAACACCGGGAACTCCTTCAATCCGACGGAGTGGTACATCGACAGCGGAGCATCTTCACATATGTCTTTCCAGAAACATTGGTTTAAAGATTTGGTTGTGAATGTTGGTATGAGTAAAGTGACATGTGCGAATAATGATAAGATTGAATGCAAAGGTAAGGGTGATATCATGGTGAGTTTGAAAGGACAAATGCTTGCTGTGAGGGACGTCATGTATGTACCTGGTTTGCGTGTTAATCTGTTATCAGTGTCTAAATTAGTAGAAAAAGGATGGAAGGTAAGTTTTGACAGAGATGGGTGCAAGCTAATTCACCATTTGGTTCCAGGCCATTTCAAGGGAAAGCTTTTGGCTACCGCAAGTGAAGTCTCAGGGATCTACAAGCTTGAAGGTTGTCAAGCGGTTGTAGATGGGACTGCGTTGGCGTCAGTGAAGGCAGGTAATCCTTTGATGTTGTGGCACCGGCGGCTTGGACACGTAAATGAGCGAGATTTACGTAAGCTTCCTGGTATGGATTTTGGAAAGAGCGTAATGGAGCCTTGTGTCGCCTGTATTAAGGGGAAGGCACATCGTTTACCTTTTCCAGTTGGTAATGCTGCGAGGGCAGTCGAAAAACTGCAACTGGTTCATGCAGATATCTGTGGTCCAATGTCTGAATCCACGTACGGTGGATCTCGGTATATGCTAGTTATTTTAGATGATTTTACAAGTAAATCTTTTGTATTTTTCCTTAAATCAAAAGATCAGGTGCTCGATTATTTTAAAGTTTTTCTAGCTAGTGTAGAGGTTGAAACCGGGTTGAAGGTAAAGTGTATACGCACGGACAATGGAACAGAATTTGTGAACAGGAAGTTTGATAGCTTTCTACAGCAAAAAGGTATAAAGCATCAGTTGACTGTTCCCTACACTCCGGAGCAGAACGGCGTAGCGGAGCGAGCAAACCGCACAATTGTGGAGATGGCTCGTGCTATGTTGGCGGAAAAGGGTCTGAGTGCGAGACTGTGGGGAGAGGCATGTAATACGGCTGTTTATACCAAGAACAGGCTGCCTCACAGTGGCAATAATGGTAAGATTCCTGAGGAGTTGTGGACAGGGATGGCTCAGTCATTCGATAATTTCAGAGTTTTTGGAACGAAAGCGTTTGTGCACGTGCCCAAGGAAACTCGGAAGAAATGGAGCCCTAAAGCGGTAGAACATATCTTTGTTGGTTACTGTGAACAAACCAAGGGATATCGTTTCATAGATCCCAGTAACCCTCGCGTCATTGTTAGAGCAAGGGATGTAGTTTTCTTGGAGGACTCTACAGCAGTAGTTTCAGAGGATCCTAGTCAGCTCGTAGGTAGCGGTGACAAAGGTGCTGAAGTAATCTGGGAGCTAGGAAAGGTTGAAGGCCAATCAGGTTTGTCACCTGGTAGTGTAGAAGCTTCTCAAGGGCCGAGTTCCACAGATGGAGCTGAAGTATATGAAGACGCGGAGATGGAGGTGGGAGAAACGGGTGATAGCGAAGCAGAAAATGTCGTGGTGGAAAATGTTGAAGTTGAAGAGACTATTAACAGAGGGGAGTCAAACGAAGGTGAATGTCGTTATCCTCTACGTAGTAGAATCCGAAAAGGAAATCTTCATGGACTTGCATGCTGTACAGAAGATCAGGAGCCTTTGACAGTTAAGGAAGCCTTAAGTCGGAAAGATAAGGATAACTGGAAGGAAGCCATGAAAAAAGAGATGGATTCGATGTACGAGAACAAGGTCTGGAAGCTCGTCAAAAAGCCTCCTGAAGCTAAAGTTGTGGGAAACAAGTGGATCTTCAAGTACAAGTTTGATGCAGATGGTAATAAGACCTATAAAGCTCGACTTGTGGCGAAGGGTTTCACTCAGTCCTACGGGGTCGACTACTTCGAAACTTATTCACCGGTCGTGAGAAGATCGACAGTGAGATTGCTGCTATCGTTGGCTGTTGAAAAGGATTTGTTCATCAGTCACTTCGATGTGAACACCGCGTTTCTCAACGGTGATTTGCATGAAAGAGTTTATATGCGACAGCCGGAGGGTTGCATAGATGAAAACTCGAAGGAAAAAGTTTGCTTATTAGAAAAAGCGATATACGGCCTCAAACAAGCTTCACGGTCTTGGAATGAAAAAGTAAATGAAGTGTTA
This sequence comes from Euplexia lucipara, assembly GCA_921972225.1. NCBI lineage: Eukaryota > Metazoa > Arthropoda > Insecta > Lepidoptera > Noctuidae > Euplexia > Euplexia lucipara. The sequence continues at coordinate 6,112,652 of OV179163.1, read as the reverse complement.
TTGTCTTTGAACTTCAAGCGCTGTGACTTTGATAGCTGTCTTTACAAAAATAATAATTTTTATATCGCTCTGTACGTTGACGATTTTTTATTATTTTACAAAGACAAACAGCAGAAGGAAGTTTTATTAAACAATCTATGTAAACATTTCAAGATAAAGGATTTAGGGGAAGCGAGACAAGTTTTGGGTATGCTTTTGTCGAAGACGGATACTGGAATATATTTGAATCAAGAGAGGCTTATTTCGAAGATCTTGGATGAATATGGTATGTCTGACTGCAAACCAGTGAAAACTCCGACGGAAATGAATTTCCATAGAGCCTTGGCGGAAGGGGAAGGAGGTAAGTTTTTATCCTGCCAAGACTCTCGTAGTTATCAGGCACTCATATGGTCGCTGAACTATTTGGCCTGTAACACACGCCCGGATATTGCGGCTGCGGTAAATTTTTTGGCACAGTATAACTCATGTTGTGAGGAACGTCATTTGAAAGCTGCTAAACATATCTTGAGATACCTTAAGGGTACAAGGAATCTATGTTTGATATTTCCCAAGTCATCGGTGCAGGACATCACTGGATTTGTAGATGATAAATGTGTGCGCGATCTGAATTTGATTGTGTCTGGTGTGAAGTGATATGTGGATATTATCTGATGATGAATGTTGTTTGAGGGGAAGTGTGGAAACTTTTTAGTTATACAATATTTAAAAAGTAATATTCAAACATGTGTTCTATAATAATGACTTGTGAGTTGTGTCATTAATAATATAATAAAAATTTTCTCTGTACAAACAACGGTTTTTACTTACATATCCTAGTCATCTAGTATATTTCATCAAAAATATTTCGCAACATTATAACTACCGATCCAACCTTTAAATTGAAGATTGTGAGGTGGCAATCCTGGCAAATCCAGCGAGTTTAAAAATTCTGGTGGATAGTAAGTTCACTACATCATCTTGGTTAGTAGCCGAATCAACTGATTTATATATCCTCGATTCGCCTGTAATTTGTTCTTGCATTTTTTAATTTAATTCATTTACATCTATGTTTTTTGCAGCCAATATAGCTCGTTCGTTCAACCAATCATGGTTCCTGTAATTTTGAAACATCTGGAAACACCTTCTGGATAAGTTCATCTTTTGATCGAGTTAACTGACAAAAACTTTGAGAAATGTTAATGCAGCCAGTCAACATGTCTATAGAAAATTTGCCACTACCAATGTCAATGAGTTGTTTAGAGAATATGTTTCCAGATTGGTCATTTTGCAATTCGACATGCATATTCTTGCTTAAATGAAGTAGGTACTTTGACATGTTTCCACAATTGGAGGACTTTAGACATGCATTGAGTTCATCAGCTGGTGTTGATCGTGGAATCACTGGCAATGTTTGACGAAAATCTCCTGCTAATAAAATCATTGCACCACCAAATTGGTTATGATTGCTCCGTAGGTATATCTTTTTATGTGCAAATTGACCCTTTGACGTTAAGAACATACCTACATTGTTTAAACAACAGTGAGTGCTTGTTATTCAATATGAACTTTATACAATAGCAATAAAGCTCATTGTAAAAGAAAACGTTTGTATGGGAAAAAGAAAAGAGCTGTTTTAGGGGTTTTCCGGCAATTATTCGATTTTTTCTCGCCGTAAAAACCATCTTTGAACTTCAACGAACATTTAAATAAAAGAATTGGCCAAATTGGTCCAGGCGTTGTTGAGTTATGCGCTTACCAACACATTTTGCGATTCATTTTGTATGTTATAGATTAATAATGAAATACATTCAATAATATCATATCAGTTATTAATAAATAAATAATAAAGTTACTCGAGAATATATTTGAAATACTTAACTTATTTTTTTTTCACCATTTCACAGTGAACACAATACCGAAAACCCGACTTATTTTTATACAGTAGACTTATTCGATTGTAAGACTATGATTTTGCTGAAATAAAATATTAAATTTAATCCTTCCTTCCTTCCACCTGGCGTTAATCCCGGCTATTGCCAGGGTCCGCCTTCCGACTGAGCTTCTTCCACTTTGCCCGATCTTCAACATCCTTTTCGGTCAGGCCATTGGCTCTCATGTCGGACTTGACGACGTCCAGCCAGCGTTTGCGAGGGCGACCACGGGGCCTAGCCCCAAGGACAGCCATATACATGCATCTCTGACCAACGTACTCGATAGGGCGGCGCATGATGTGTCCATACCATCGGAGACGACACTCTTGTAGTTTTTCTCCCACGTCGCGGACACCAAGGCTACCCCGGATGAATGAGTTGCGTATGCGATCGGATCGCGTTACGCCGCTCATCCACCTAAGCATCTTCATCTCCGTGACGCGGAGTTCCTGGGTGTGTCTACTTAATGCTGGCCAACATTCGCCGCCGTACAGGAGGACAGGCCGTATGATGCATTTATATATCTGCCCCTTGAGCTTCGGAGGCATTTTGCGGTCGCATACAACGCCCGTTACCTCGCGCCACTTCGCCCAAGCTGCGCCTATACGTGCTTGGACATCGTAATCCACGTTGCCAGACTCGTGCAGCACGGATCCAAGGTACCTGAACTTATCGGACTTAGAGATCAGGTCCGAACCTATTCGGATGGTATTTGAATCCGTGCTGCCATAGGACATGTACTCAGTCTTCGCCACATTTAGTCTCAGACCACCGTTTTCCAGCGTATCCTTCCAAATATTGACTTTGCGCTCAAGATGTGATATGTTCTGATTAACGAGGGCAATGTCATCGGCATACATCATTAGCCATGGAGGCTGATCTTGGATGTTTGCCGTAACTACATCGAGCACTACGTTAAACAAGAACGGGCTAAGAGCCGAGCCTTGGTGAACGCCAACAGATATTGGAAAGCCAATATCTGTTGGCGTTCACCAAGGCTAAAATATTAAATTTAATAATTTTCAATATTTACTTTTTGCCTGACATTATGTCAGTTGTCAATCTGTCATTTACTTTTCTCTAATTTTGTGTCTTAGTTTTTCATAGTGACTATGAAGGTTGCATCTGAAATAAGTAATTTAATTTATTTTTATTAGTATGTTAGCTCTAATAATGAAATTTATTGTTATTTTCCTGAATTTTCTTTGCTATAAACCTCACGGAGCCCGAGACCTTTCCAACGAATGCAAAACCGTGGAAATCGGTTCTTGCGTTCTGGAGTTATAGCGTCAGGAAGGAAAACCCGACTTATTTTTATATAGTAGACTAGCACTTCCACCTTATTAAACAAACTATATTTTGATTCGAGTCTCGCTCACTTCCAACAACAGGTTTTGGTTCCAGTATTCTTTATTTGGTTAATAATTAAAGTGGATTTTAGATTAATTAGTGTTTTAAAGTGGCAAATAAATAATGAAACAAAACCACGAGCCACGGACTTCAGTAAATAGAGTTATTTAACACCTTTTAGTGTTTTGTTCATGTTATAAAAACTAACATCACGATTTTTTGAGATATTGTTTCGCATTTTGGTGAGTATTGATCTCATGGTATGGTTATATTTGCAGGCCGGCAGAGAATCCTATGAACGTAGTAGCGCGGCGCCTGCAGCTGGGCGGAGCCATGCGCGACGCTCCCAAGCTGTCGCTGCCCGCGAAGCTCGTGTTTCCGTCCATGCATCACCAGGGACACTTCTCTATGCTCGGTAAGGCATCAACCAACATCTTAGTTGAAAAGTGCTGCAAATCACTTTTTGTATTTGGCAGCACGCGTAGCATGATCACCGAAGAAACGGTCTTTGTCGTGTCTCGGAAGAAAAGAAATTAAGTGTTCATGCTACGCAGGCAGGTTTATTGAAAGAAATTTGACAGATTGAGGTTCCTGTCTATATAATCTGTCACTTTGCCGATTCGTCTGTAGACAAAAGCCGTTTCTTCGGTGTTCAATGTGTTTATGCTACGCATGCTGGAGTGGGAAATACTCATGACGTCCACACTGATCCACGAATAAGTTAGTCCGATTGTAGTTTTAAAAAAAATCCTACCAGTCACAGTGTTACTCAATAGGACGACGTTGGTCCTTTTTTAATTATTCTCAACGAAAATTTCCCAGTTTTCCCATCGTTGGAAACAATCGAGTTAGTCAGGTCAGTGCAGGTCTCTTACCGGCAAAGTTAATATCTATACAAAATCTGTCAAAGCACCATTTTTATTAGGTACTCAGATATATGTTATTTGTTAACTAAAAATTCGGCCTAAGTCTTGAACAAGATACTTAGTAGATAGACCAGCTTGGTCTATCTACTATATACTTTATAGAATGTCTTAGAGAGAATTAGAAAAATATTTGTCTTAGACTTGTTGAAAGTTTCACTTTCCACTTTCGTGGGCCTTTTGAATTTTCGCCCAGTCCTGTAAGGAAAATTCTGAAAACTAGTTCTAATTTTTGCCAATTGCTTGTTTTGTTAATAATGATTGATTGTTTTGTTATTTCAGGTCTCGGAGACATAGTGATGCCGGGTCTGTTGCTGTGTTTTGTCCTGCGCTACGACGCGTATAAGAAGGCTACTCTAGTATGCCAAATGGGACAAGTTCCTGGGCCCAGATCTATGGTATGTTATATTTTAAATTTAGTTCTAGATGATGTTTCTTTTCGTAATTCAAATTCAAAATGTTGTGCGTACATGCATTGCCTTGCCTATATGGTTACTAAAAAGTACCAGCATAAAAATCAAACAAACCAAACTACATAATTATGTAGTTACCATGTTAGAACATTTAGAATAGAATAGAATTGTATGTACACCATAAAAATTTACAAATTATAACTTTAAGGGCTTTTAACTTTCACTTTAATTTGTATTTGTCTTATTCTAGTCTACAAGTCTACTGAACCTGAGGATTGGCACATTCACAATATTTTTTTAACTAAAAATTGTTTTTAGTAGGTACCTGTAACTAATCTGAATTGATGAAACAAGAAAATCAAATTGATTTAATAGGAGTAAGACAGATACTATAGTGTTAATTTGGGTTTATAGTAATACCTAAAACTAGAGTTTTTAATATATTACAGACACATTTTGTTTTAATCTTACAGTTATTGTTGTGTGTCAGTGAGTATTGGTTTTGATAGTATTTACTTTACATTATTCGCAAGAACCTATTAGAGTTATGACCAATCATAGATGGATTTTCAAACAATATCTATTACAAGAATTCCATAAATTCCTGCTTTAATTCTAAAGGAGATCATTATAAAACTCGCTACTTTTTTTCATTTCAGTCGAGTTTAAGACGAAAACACAACACTTTTTTTTCTCTTAGTTGTTAGATACTTTTAATAGTTGACAAGTTACTCCATCGTAACAGTATATTTGTGGTCGTAGGGTTCCCGGCTGACGTACTTCCACTGCTCGCTGCTGGGCTACTTCCTGGGCCTGCTGACGGCCACGGTGTCGGCCGAGGTGTTCAAGGCGGCGCAGCCCGCGCTGCTGTACCTCGTGCCCTTCACGCTGCTGCCGCTACTCACCATGGCCTATGTTAAAGTAAGCCGCCTTATATTATTTGCACGCTCGATCGTAATTGTACATTACATTACATGGCTGTGTGGAATATGAGCAGAATTATAATTAAACATAACTTTGACTAAGGGTCTTGAGTAATCTCGATCGGACTCCATGTGGCATTTGTTGCCGTATGCGTAACCCTCTAAAATTGTGATTGCAGGGAGATCTCAGAAGAATGTGGAGCGAGCCGTTCATAGCCCCCCCGACGGGCAAGTCGGGCGCGGACTTCGACGTGTGACTGCGTGCGTGCGCCGAGTGTCCGCCCGAGCGAGCGGCTGAAGGAGGCTGCAGTACAGTTAGATACGCGACTCTCCACAAGGCTATCTGCGTTTCTGTGTTCTCTCGAGTAACGGTGATCTAGATAATTAGCATTATTTCTCTCGAACGTGTGAATAGCAAGTTGCACTATACGTATATATCTGCTGACTTGTAACTAACTGTACGTGCACCGCTGGGCCACATGTGAGTTGATGTGTTTATTATTAATATAATTATAAAGACATGCGGTTGACGTTAGGTTAGTCGATACGCTTTTGTTTCGTTAGTAAATGTTAAGTTGTAAGTTACAGCACAGGGTAACTTGCTGTCTATGAGTTAACTGTGAAGTGATCAGGACCAGTGCGAGAGATTTTGATAAATTTCAATTTAATTATACTATGACAGTAATGCAATTGGTATTTCGAAAATACTCAGTCCTAGCATATTTGATGAATTTTATATCGCAACTTTTTTTTTTCGTAAATATAAATATATAATGTATGCCAAAATGATGTAATCCTTTGGATTGGTGATAGTGACCCTTTGGATAGGAAGCAAATAGTACTGTTATCAGGTACAATTTGTGACTGGCGAACTATGACTTGTTAAATCCAAGGGTTACATCGGGGAGCCCATTCGTTCTGGTTGACAGTATGGGCGCATTGTATAGAGCCGCATGAACAGATACACGATTTTGTACATCTGGTTGTTTAGTTAAGATCTTTGTATGAATCTCATTTTTATTTTACACTAATACGTAATCACTTTTATATGAGTTTTTATTTAAAGCCAGTCATATTTACAATGTGACACGATTGTGAGGTACCCCAACATTTACGATATTAATACTATTAATTTGGTTCACGAATGATCGTTATTAGTTTCAATGATCAAACTTTGTTGTCACTGCCTTAGACTGATGTTTTCAATGGAGATTTTTTCTATATGTTGAATGGAGTATTATAGACAAATGTTAGACTTTAATATTAGATTATAAGCTACTAACTATTGTTGTTATTATTATAACAACTGTATTGTTGTTGTAAATTATTTGATTGAATTTAATAAAAGATGTTAAGACGTTACATCATAAGAGGTATACTTGGTATGTGTGATTTAATTTTTATAACGATTTATAACATTTTTAATTTTGGATTTATTTTTAATAGGTTTATTTTGTACTAAGTGGTTATCATTGATAAGTTTACGGTGTGCGAGCTAAATACTATTAACATGGAGCAGTATTCTGACAAAAGTGATGTAATATAATTATTGAGGCTTAGTTTTATGAACCTAACAGACAGTGTCACTTATGAATTTGCTGATGTCGTCTATCACATAGATCGTTTCGTCGTATTTGAAAATTTTTTGCTTTGTGTTTTCGATGTAAAGTGTAACCAAATAGTTTTGGTGTATTTTATAGATATTTATATAAATAGTCACTGATGTTTTCTCATTGATGTACATAAATACCTAATTACGTGAAATTAATATTAAGATTGATGTTCCATTATTTGCGTCACTGTTTCATCTCATCATTGATCTTGAGACTATTAATGTAAATATTTAATGCCCACACAATTCATTACCTGCCAAAACTTGGAAAATTGCATTTAATATTTTTATATGTATCTGTAGGAGTAAGTTATTGCTATAAATACTTAATAAAAATATTAGATGGAAGTATATTTGAATTTTATTGAAGTCTCCTAGTAATTGACTCCACTAAATGTACCTTAAGTCATGCCCTGCTGTATATAGTGCTTCAAGTCAAAAGTCTATCAAGCCGTCCATGAGCATTTCCGGCTTCAGAATCAGATGTAGCTGCTTATTGCATCTAAAATAAAAGCCTTTCAGATGCATAAATTTGTTCAAGCTTTGCCTCACGAAATGGACATGGCCTGCTCTATTAGCTAAAGTTGTAAGTCTAGCTTTTTCTCTATTTCCAAAGACTCATGGTAGCATATTTCCTAACTTTTTTAAAACATTGTCTCACATTGGGAATCTTTTGTGTCCACAAACATTTAAACTCAAATACACAAACTGCCAGACCCAGAGCGAATCGGAGTGGTGTGGATTAGTAGGTTATACAAATATTTGTTCAGTGCGGGAATCGAAGCCGCGACACGCAACACAGCAGCCAGTGACTGAACCACTGCCACAACCGTGATGTCAAATTCAATTAAAATTCGTCATAGTCAATTTTCGATATTAGAAAGTACAAGCTCATTAGTTGGATCTCCTAACTAATGAGCTGGTACTTTCTAATATCAGACTCCTTGCCTAAACATGTTGGACTGTCTATTGTTGCATATACTTTCGGTGTTGACAAAAATGTTCTAACAAACAGTGAGAAAGGAGACACTATTATTGAGTGATCTGTAGATGGACTTATTTGATTGTATCTTTACTTGCATATAATGTTAGGTAAAACACTGGACTAGACTGGTGGACTTAAACATAACTGACAAAATGTGGGTGTACTTGTACACCTCTGCCTAACCCATTAGAGATGTCAGGTGTGATGTTATGTCATTCCAGATTATATTCTGGACTAAAACTAATCTGGAATGTGCACATCATTGCACACACCCTTGACCAGGATGCACTTGGTGGAACATAGTGGCGTAGTGCATCTGTTCATAATTTACTATCTTGCTTGTTGTACAATTTATATTTTTGTGAACTCGTGCAATTCAACAGCTAAAATGGTTGCCAGTTGATTTAGCTTACATTATGGTAAGATGAACAGGACTGGATTGGATCAACAACAGTATCTAAGAGGATAATAAAACAAGAAATTTTATATTAATTAGTTATTTATTGGCTTCAATTTGTTTGTTGGTATCTCTTTTTTCAATAAACCTCAGCTGTTTCCTCCTCATTCTCTTTAGCTTGGCAGTATTTGTGATAACTTGTACTACTTCAGCTTTACGTTTGTTTTCTTCTGCACGTTGTAAATTCTGTCGCCGCCTTTCCTTGCGATCTATTTCCTTTTGCTTCAATTCTGCTAGCACTTGTTTAGATAGCTCTTTTGTTTTTTGTAACTTTTGACGCAATTCTTTTTTCTTTTCAAAACTATGCCTGAGTCCCTTAGTTTTATTAATAGTTGAAAATCTGAAAGAGAGAAATAGTATTACAGTACAGTCTGTTGACAATGAGCACAATCATTTATAGCCTACTTCAAAACAACGCGTGAGGTAAACAGTATCAGAAAATTCAGAAAGTCTAATTTCAGCGCGGCAAAGTCCGGCAAGCGGCAAACTTACATGACGCAAACAGGTAAGAAACATAAGTTTTAGGTTACTTAGACTTTTAAACAATGAAGAAAGTAAACACCGAAATGGATGAAGTCACCTTTCTTTCTTAGATTTCCAAAACTTTCCAGACTTGGGTATGCCTCTAATGGGTTGTGTTATACTTGAAGATGTCGTTTCTTCTTCACTGTTGTCTTCATCGTTGCTTTGTGATTGTTCCACGTTATCTTGGGTTTTAGCTATGTTTGCTACAATTGCGAGGATTTTGTCATGTGTTTCTTCAGCCATGTTTAAGACCTTTGAGATATTAATATTAATTAAAGGCTCTAAACTTATAAAATACACCACAAAACAAGCAAGTCCACTTATAGCTAGCTAGCTAGCACAACACGAGCACGTCGAGCACGTTTATTTTTCTGTCAACAATGACCACAGAGTACATTATACTATACTGAAATAGAGACCAATCTTCGGCCGTAAAATGGGTAACTACTTTAACTGGCCGCTAACGCCATCTGGTATCACTAGTGGGAAACTTTATCCTACCTATATAACCATAGCTATACTTACCTGTGTATAGGTACAGGACGGTACCTACTTTCATTTCAATGTTAAAAGGTTATTTTTGATTTTCAGTGGATTTATAAATGAAACAATTTCTTTATCATAAATTGTTTATTTGTGTCTTCTATGGCACTTGTTAAATTTCTTAGCCTTTATTTGTAGACTGTCCTCATCATCATCAACCTCTCTTCTCCCAGCTAATATTTTATTAATATTTTTACAGTAATTAAATATCATAAATCGAATGACAATTTTAATTAAATAATCAATTATCTTTTCCCTATGTAATTTACATGTAATAAACTTAAAATCAATAAATATAGTAATTACTGTTTTAATAATTTCTTTTATATTACATTTTTCTGTGTTCTCTTTCATAATTTCATTTATAATATCTTGCATATTTGAGATTAAATTTATTAAATCTTTGCTGGGAGTGCAAAGCCAACGTCGACCTGCATATTCCCTATATTTAATGTATTCTATTTCATTTTTCGATTGTAAATCATGTATGCAATCAGTGCAACATTTAAAAACTTGGGATTTGGTTTTTTTTAGGAAATATCCACTAATGTACTGGATCGGAGCAATTATTCTGGGATCCCTTTCTTTTACCTCTATTGGAGTAAAATTAAAATCAAGTATTTTTGAAAAATCGAATGAGGAGCAGGTCGACGAAGCTTTGGTATTTTCGTTAATGATGAGAGAGTGCAGTGCATTACAAAAGTCTCCTTCGCAATTACCGCGGGTGTGGACACTGCTCAAATTATTTATTAAAAGTGTGGCAAACGCAGACTCAAACTGATCACACGTGGGGTTGATGTTGCGACACCCTTGGCTTCTTACTGCGCCAAAGAAATTTTCCAAGGGGTCCTGATTAAGGTGTCGCAACCATACTGATTTCACATTAAAATCATTATTTAATTTTTTTAATAAAGTTTGTATGCCATTCAGTGTCCACACCCAATTGGTTACAGAGGGTACAGTTTCTTTTTTACCAGTTGAATTAACAAATTTCATTGATTTAAATATTTGTATGCCCTCCACCCACATTTTATGGTGGACGGAGTTCGGCGTTGCTGGGCCAAGTAGGGGTTTGGCGTTTTTATTTTTAACATGGCTTCCATTTACGGAGTCAAATATTTTGTCCATGAAGAGCAATAAGTCCGCAGTTTCCTTACACTCTGCAGGAAGTATGTTCTTATCTAAAACAAAAAAAATAAAAGATTAAATAACAGTACTCATCAAAATAATCCAAGGAAACTACTTAATGTAATGGATTTGTTGTTGAATTTAATTAAAGCAATATCAGGTCCTTTAAATTAAACATAAAGAAATAACATAACATTTTGGAGTGATAATAACTCCCAACAGTGCAATGTAAGCCACAGTCACAATATTATTTATTACAGAATTGATAAGTAGACAAGGCTTGTGTGGCTAAGTAAGTAATGACAGCTGCACCGGTTGATTAATCAGATTAAGTTTTGTTTGCTTAGTTTTGGGCTTGGTTGCCCATCTTATCATCTTGTCATATCTAGACCCCATGCCTAAGTATTTCAAGTGGAAATAAAAGATCCAAGAGTGATAGCCGGGGCTATCATTCTTGGATCTTTGACAGTCACTATGGCTCATCAGAACTTTTTTGGAAATTACCCCTAAAGGGGTAAAAAAGGGTAAGGAAGATTCGACATCCACAACAGCTAGTCATATATAAAATAATAAATTGACTGACTGTTGATGCCCAGCCCAAACCGCTGGTCCAAGAGACATGAAATTTGGAGGGTATGTTCTTTGTGAAGAGTAAGTATCCACTAAGGATTTTAAATTCGACCCCTAAAGAGGTAAGATAGTGGATAGAAGTTCGACATTCACGGGAGGCATATTATGCTAGTATAAAATAAGGACATTACCTGCTAGGTATCCCATGTTAGATGCTACAGTGCAGCTGAAAATTTGTGAGGCAAATTTGACTTTCATTTTGTTTAGCTTTTCTGGGTTGACGTGACTTTCTGTTAATTTCGGGATTAATCTAATGCCCTTGTAACCTGGGTTTTCATCGTACAAGGATTTTAAATGTGACCATTTTGCGGTTTTTGTAACACCTTCTATGGTATACTCTAAATTTTTAGTTAGTAAATTATTTCTTATTCCTTTGAGAAGGTGTGGGGGGTCATACAGAGGTATTATTTCTTGGCTATTCAACTCCATTATATTTTTTTTTGGTTCCTCCCCTTTTCTCAAATAGGCTCCTCTGGTTTCATCAACTAATAGTTTGAGAGCCTGTCTATTGTTGGTTCCCTGGTCACATACTGTGGCAACCACTATCAACCCTGCTTCTTGCAAGCCTGTAACAACTGCTTTAATTTGTTTCGCTAGCTCGGGTCCCTTGGTTGCACTTGAAGCAAAAGTGTAAGAAACTGCCTGTTTGTAGTTATAAATTAGACCACGCACCATAAAAACTTGGGCGTGATCTGCAAAGTCACCCTTTCTCTCTTGCCCATTGTCCACAAAGCCTGTTATTATATCCTTTCTCTCCTGGTATGTAATATTGGCTTTCAGTGAGACTTCATCAAACATTAACACACATAACTTTTCTTCTGTTTTCATTAGATCAGCTTTAGATTTCAGTTGAGAGAAAATGTTTTGGTTTATACCAGGCCTGAGATTACTCATTTGAATCAGCTTAACAAGGGTTTGCTGAGCAGGCAAAATAAAAATCTTTCTGAAAAATCTATAGACTTTGGGACTTTGCTTATAAATTGACAGAGCAGCAATTTTTTCTTTCAATGTAAATCGCCGTCCTTTTCCCATTTTTTGGTCTTCCCGGCATTGCATTTGCATCAATAATTTTGCAGTACTTGTGCAATTTTCAAGTGTGTCTAGGAATGTAGGACTAGACGCTAATTTTTGAGCTGTTTTTAAATTGGCTGCCTGTTTCCTGACTTTATTTTTTATTTTACTTATTTTTATTCTTGCAGCAATAAGTTTTTTATGCAATTCTCTTTCTGCATTTGTAAGGAAAACTTTTTTAATCGTTTTTCTGATTACTCTCTTTTTCCCTGTAAAATAGAAACATACATGTTAATTTTTTCACATATTTTTATCTGACTGCGCCAGAAGGAGGGTTGTTTTTAGAGTATGTGTATGTATATTTCTTTGACACATTCTAGGGTCTAAAGCTGCCTGTCCACAAGAGCGGAGTAGGCCGGAACTGTATAAGTACATAACTGGATAGGTTACAAAATTAGGCAATTGAAGACTTTTGCAGATAAACTTACCAAGATTTCGTTCAACATTTATCTCAGGAATTGAAGGATGTCCAAGTGGCACAATAGTATGCTGATGCACTGGAGTGTCTGGAGCTGAAATATGAGTTAAATTAATTTTAACTTTTATGCTAACCATACTTTAATAATGTAATACATACTTTTTAAGGCTAATAAGTGGCCAGTATTTTAAAGGGTTTTACATAAATTTTGCAAACAATGTCAATCAAAAATCCCCCCACCCCTATTCTCCTTAGCCACATAGGGCATGACTGCTATAAGCAATTTGAAGACTTGTTTTCATCTTTACAATCAGGTTTTTTGTATTAATATTTAATAGAAAATAATCAACTTTAGTAAATATAATTATATATTACGTGAGTAGAAGGAGTAATTGAGAAAAGTGAATGAAGTGTATAGAGCAAAATGGCGAAATGAAACGGTGGTTTGAACGTTATCCTTGTATAATTAATTTCTCAACACTTCTGAGTCGCTTAAGGCTACAATTAAGTTAAGACGACAGCGGGGAAATTACTGGACACAGACAAAAAGCTAAGGAGACGATATCGAGTCAACTAGCAGAACTTAGGTCTACGAGCAAGTCTAGATTTGGTTGAAAGTTCAAGCGTGTACTGTTCGGGAGGTCAAAACGAGTACTGATCTACATGACGATGCTTTATCGCTATTAGGCAAGTCATATGCTCCGATGAAAGCCGAGCTTTGCCGAACGCGCCCGAAGTTGCGTTCGGAAAGGCAGCGACCAGAACATTACAATTTTAAGCCTATATTTTGTATAGTGTAAATAATTATGCGTATTGTTAAATTTGTAAATAAATATTATGTGTGATGTAAATATAGCAACTAAATAAATATGTAAATATACTTCTAATAAAATATGTTAGTTTTCACCCACAGACAATGATCGTGTTTTGTGTTTGAAGTTTTTTGGTCTTTGGTTTGACGTTTGTTCAAATTTGACAGTTCGGTGTAACGGGACAATAAGGAAAAGTTTTGTATTGTGGAGTGTTTACAATTATAAAAAGTTTAAATTAATATTACGAATTCATACGAATTCCGGTGTAGCTGTGACCGCTACACTACTCCCCCCCTGAGACCGTGGCTACTTAGCTACGGGTGATAGTAGTCCGGGAAGCGAACGGTGCGGCCGGAGCGTGTTTTCTTCTCGACGGTGGGCTGCGGTGGCGTTGGTGCTGTGTTTGCGACCGTTGGTGCGCTGGTTACACCGGAGGGACTGTAGTCTGCGTTATTGAGGTAAGCGGGTTTCAACCGATCTATGGTTACTGTGGTTTCCTTTCCGTTTACCTCAATACGGTACGTTTTGTCGCCTCTTTGCAGGACTCTGTAGGGGCCGGTGTACGGCGGGTCTAGCGGTCGGCGAACGGCGTCATGTCGCAAGAATACATGAGACGAAGTTGACAAGCTGTCGGGCACGTAGAACGGCTTGTTGCCGTGTCGACTCGCCGGTTCTGGAGACAGCTTCGCCATGTGATGCCGGAGTCTTGACGCGAAGTCGGTGTAGTCGACTGTGCTGGTGAGTGTGGGGGCGATGAACTCGCCTGGGAGTCTTAGGGGCTCGCCGTAAACGAGCTCTGCCGCTGATGCTTTGACGTCTTCCTTCCAGGCGCTGCGGATGCCGAGCAGCACCAGGGGTAGTGCTTCGGTCCAGTTGGTGTCTGTGTGGCAGCGGATGGCTGCCTTCAGCTGGCGGTGTAGGCGTTCCACCATGCCATTACAGGCTGGGTGGTATGCTGTGGTTGGGCGGTGCTGGCTACCGAGGGTCTCCGTGATGGTGTGGAACAGCTTGCTCTCAAACTGCCTGCCCCTGTCGGTAGTGATGCGCTGGGGGCAGCCAAAGCGGGACACCCAGCCGGTGATGAAAGTGCGGGCGCATGTCTCCGCTGTGATGTCCGCGATGGGGTACGCCTCAGGCCAGCGGGTGAAGCGGTCGACCACAGTTAGTATGTACCTGTAATTTGATGACACGGTCAGTGGCCCTACTATGTCCATGTGGACATGGGAGAAGCGTTGGGAAGGGACAGGGAAAGCGGAGGTGGGACTGGTTGTGTGCCGCGAGATTTTGTTCTTCTGGCACTCTACGCACTCTCTGGTCCAGGCCCTGCAGTCCTTCTTTAGGCCAGGCCAAACGAAACGCTCAGAAATCAGTTTGACTGTGGCCTGTCTGCCGGGATGGCTCAGCTGGTGTAGTTTTTGGAACACCTGCCTCCTGAAGGGTTCTGTAACATAAGGGCGGGTGTTACCAGTGGAGACATCACAATATAGTTCAGTGCCTGAGTCCGTGAAATGCACTTTACACAGCTTGAGTGACGTGCTGTTGTTATTTAAGAGCCCCTGCAGCTCGTGGTCTGTTTCTTGGGACTGTGCAAGAGCTGTGTAATTACACGCCGGTACTGCCACCGACTCCACACGCGACAGCGCGTCTGCCACAATGTTGTCCCTGCCTGCGACAAACCTGATATCCGTGGTGAATTGAGCAATGTAGTCCAGGTACCGGTATTGCCTCGGTGAACAGTTGTCACGGTTGTGTGCGTACACATATGACAGGGGTTTGTGATCCGTGTAAATGGTGAAGTGCCTACCTTCAACCATGTGGCGGAAGTATCTGACTGCGTCGTAGATGGCTAAGAGCTCCCTGTCATAAGGGCTATACTTTTTCTGTGAAGCTGACAGTCGCCTAGAGAAAAATGCTAGTGGGTTCCATGTGACACCTGCCTTCTGCTGTAATACTGCACCCATAGAAGTGTCTGAAGCGTCTGTAAATATCGCGAGTTCGGCGTTGGGCTCTGGGTGAGCAAGCAGAGCTGCCCTAGATAAGCCACTTTTACAAGCGTTAAAAGCGTCTAGCATTTCTTGCGATAGATTAATTGTTTGTGTTCTCTTTGTTTTAGGTCCTGCCAGAACTACGTTGAGTGGCGCTTGTAAGCGAGCGGCATCTGGGACAAAGCGGCGGTAAAAATTGAACATACCCAGGAAGCGACGCATCTCCTTGACAGTCTTGGGAGCTGGGAAGTCCTGGATTGCCTGCACCTTCTCCTGCAGCGGGCGAACACCTTCTTCGGATACTTCGTGTCCTAGGAAAGTTATGGTGGTACGGCCAAACTCACACTTTGCCGAGTTAATAATAATTCCATACTGGGATAACCGCTTCAGAAGCTGATGCAGGTGCTCGGTGTGCTGGGCTGCTGTCTCTGAGAACAAGAGAATATCGTCTAAATAACAGTAGCAGAACGGCAGCCCGCGCAGCACCTCGTCCATGAACCGTTGGAACGTTTGAGCGGCATTCCTGAGGCCAAAGGTCATGAATGGAAATTCGTACAGTCCGAAAGGTGTTGTGATCGCTGTCTTGTGAACGTCGGCTGGCTGGACTGGTATCTGATTGTATGCTTTAATGAGATCGATTTTGCTATATATTCGGCTGCCAGCCAGCTGATGTGAGAAGTCCTGTATATGCGGGATGGGGTATCTGTCCGGAACAGTACGGGCATTGAGTGCCCTGTAGTCACCGCATGGCCGCCAGCTGTTGTCCTTCTTAGGAGCGAGGTGAAGTGGGGACGACCACGGACTCTCTGACGGCCGTGCTGTGCCGTTAGCCAGCATAGCCTCGAACTCCCTCTGTGCTGCCTTCAGTTTGTCTGGTGCCAGACGGCGAGGTCGTCCAGTGATAGGCGGACCTGGTGTAGTGCGGATGTGATGTTCGGTACCGTGACTGACCTGTTTCTGTGTTCCAGCAGGCCGCGTGACTTCCGGGTACTGGCGAAGTATCTCGTGGTACTCCGTGTTGCCTCCTACGGACTTCACTGAGGCGATCATTGCTGCTGATTCGGCCGCTGGCGACGCCGGCGAAGACAGTTGGGTCAGCCCATCGATTAGCCGGTGACTTTTGAGGTCTACCAAGATGTTATAATGCGCCAAGAAGTCGGCGCCTATGATTGCCTTGGTGACGTCTGCAACCACGAACTTCCACGTGTACACGCGGCGAAGCCCTAAATTCAAGTGGAGCTCCACCCAACCGTACGTGTCGATGGCAGTTCCGTTTGCCGCGTATAACTGGTACGCCGTCCTGCTGCGCTGCTGTCGTAGGGCTGCACGTGGGTATACGCACAGATCGGACCCTGTGTCTACTAAAAACGTGGTTTTAGAGTCCCGATCTGTTACGAATAGGCGGCGTGGTTTGTGAGGGCAGCCATTTGCCGCTATTTCCGGCTGCCGACGGCGTTTCCCGCGTACGTACATGGCGACCTGCACCGCGTGGCCCTGTCACCGAAACTGTTGTGGTACCAGCAGTGAGCGTCGTTCCACGCGCTGCTGGAGCGCGAGCGACTGCGGCGTCGGCTTGGGGTCGGTTCTCTGTCACCACGCCGGTACCTATCTGTGGAGCGCGATCGATGGTGTACCTGACCTTGCTTTTGTAGAGCCGCCACCTGTAGACATAACTCCGCCATGCACTGTTTCAGCTCCGCGATGTCACTGCTGGTGCTCGTGCTCGCCACGGCGGGAGGTGTCGTGAGCGCTGGCCGCGTTGGCGCGATCTCGTGCACGCGGTCGGCCAAATCTGCGACAGACTGAAGCGGAAGGTTAGGCTGGGAAGCTATTACCGTCTGTATGTTCGTCGGCAACCTGCTCGCCCACAACGTGGCTAGGAATGTGTCTGGAACATGTGGTCCGGCCAAAGTCTGCAGGTGCCGCAAGAACTGTGATGGCTTCCGGTCGCCGAGCTCCTCTTGAGTGAGGATTTGCTGAACCCTTTTTTTCACGCGAGTCGGATAGTCGACGTATGAGCTCAGCCTTCAGCTTGGCGTACTTGTCCTGTGCTGGTGGGTTCTCTATTATGTCCCGAGCTTCTACCATGTAGCGATGGTCTAGCTGCCCCACGACCGTGTAGAATTTTGTGGTGTCGGCGGTAATGCCGGCTATTGTAAACTGACCTTCTACTTGTGCAAACCAAAGTGTCGGCTCCTCAGGCCAGAATGGCGGCAACTTCACGCTGACTCTGCACACGTCCTGCTTGACCATTGCTGCGTCCGCCTGCGCTCCCTGCTCTGCTCCGGTAGGCATCTTTGCTCCGCGTGGCTACTGTGCTCTTTGACGGGGTCACCAATGAAGTGTATAGAGCAAAATGGCGAAATGAAACGGTGGTTTGAACGTTATCCTTGTATAATTAATTTCTCAACACTTCTGAGTCGCTTAAGGCTACAATTAAGTTAAGACGACAGCGGGGAAATTACTGGACACAGACAAAAAGCTAAGGAGACGATATCGAGTCAACTAGCAGAACTTAGGTCTACGAGCAAGTCTAGATTTGGTTGAAAGTTCAAGCGTGTACTGTTCGGGAGGTCAAAACGAGTACTGATCTACATGACGATGCTTTATCGCTATTAGGCAAGTCATATGCTCCGATGAAAGCCGAGCTTTGCCGAACGCGCCCGAAGTTGCGTTCGGAAAGGCAGCGACCAGAACATTACAATTTTAAGCCTATATTTTGTATAGTGTAAATAATTATGCGTATTGTTAAATTTGTAAATAAATATTATGTGTGATGTAAATATAGCAACTAAATAAATATGTAAATATACTTCTAATAAAATATGTTAGTTTTCACCCACAGACAATGATCGTGTTTTGTGTTTGAAGTTTTTTGGTCTTTGGTTTGACGTTTGTTCAAATTTGACAGTTCGGTGTAACGGGACAATAAGGAAAAGTTTTGTATTGTGGAGTGTTTACAATTATAAAAAGTTTAAATTAATATTACGAATTCATACGAATTCCGGTGTAGCTGTGACCGCTACATGAATATAATATTTGAGAAGCTAATTTTCTGTGTGTCGCGTTGACAAGTCTTTTTAATCGTCTGTCTAGTGACGGGCCGTGCACGCGTCTCCTTGCTTAAACAAGGAGTTTGCGTGCGCGGAGTCTGTTGTGTTCTTAATCAAATATGTAAATAAATAAACTATAATATTGTGATAGGTATTGAACCCTACATTACCCCCCTCCAGAGACCATCAAGGGCGATAAATATCTGGGAATCTGACGTGACGACCAGAACGAGTGGTATACTGTGGTATACTGCTAGGTGGATTAGTCTCTTTTGGGTCAACTTTGTCAGCCAATATATAGGCTGGTTTTAGGCGGTCTATTGAGACCGTGACCTCTTTGCCCTTGAATAGTATCTTAAAAACTTTGTCACCTCTTTGCAGAACTTTGTGAGGACCTGTGTAGGCTGGTTGTAGCGACCCACGTAATGCGTCTTCGCGAAGGAATACATGATCAGTGGTCTGCAGATCCTTGAAAACAAAAGTGTTTGTTGTGTTGTGTCGGGAAGCTGGAGTTGGCTGTAATTTTTGAGCAAATTCGCGGATCCGTGCGGAGAATTCGGTAATGTCGGTGGTACCGGTATTACTTGGAGTAAAAAATTCTCCAGGGAGTCTTAGCGGTTCGCCGTATACTAGTTCGGCGGAAGACGCTTGGACATCTTTTTTGAATGCGCTCCGTATACCAAGCAATACCCACGGTAAGGACTCTGTCCATTTACTGTTGGCATGGCACATGATGGACGCCTTGAGTTGCCGGTGAAATCGCTCAACCATGCCATTGCAGGCCGGATGATATGCCGTTGTCCGCTTGTGCTGGAACCCAACCAATTTAGACAATTGTTGAAACAGGGCCGATTCAAACTGTCGTCCTCTGTCTGTAACAATGTCGATGGGACAACCAAATCGGGCAATCCATCCGGACAGCAACGCTTTTGCTACTGTCTCGGCAGTAATGTCGACAATGGGTACGACCTCTGGCCACCTGGTAAATCGGTCGACTGCTGTCAGACAGTACCTAAAGCCTTCTGATATTGGTAGCGGGCCCACAAGGTCGATGTGGACAGTAGTGAACCTAGCACGTGGAAGATGATACGACCCTATCGGCGCAGAAACGTGTCGGTTCACTTTAGCCCGTTGGCACTCCAGACAAGTTCGTGCCCATTCTCTGCAGTCCTTCCTGATGCCTGGCCAAACGAAGCGCTCTGCGATTAATTTGGCAGTGGCTGAGACACCAGGGTGACTGAGAGAGTGCAAACTGTCAAATACTTGTTTCCGGAGTATTACAGGAACAAATGGTCTGGGAGACGTTGTACTGACGTCGCAGTACACAGCTGTACGTAACCCGGTGACTTGCATCTTCTCCAACGATAAAGACGATCCTTCCTTAAGTAGGTTGGCAAGTTCCGGATCGGAAGCTTGTGCGTCCGCGAGGTTGTCAAGACTAACCGCTACCTGAACATCTTCCACACGGGATAAGGAGTCGGCCACGACGTTGTCTTTGCCGGAAATATGCCTTATGTCAGTGGTAAATTGGGCGATGAAGTCAAGGTACCGAAATTGCCTAGGCGAGCAGTTTTTCTTCCTCTCGTGGAATGCGAAACTGATCGGCTTGTGGTCCGTGTACACAACGAAATGTCTAGCCTCCAACATGTGGCGAAAGTATTTGATGGCCTCGTAAATAGCCAGCAGTTCCCTGTCATAGGGAGAATATTTTGTTTGCGAAGTGCTAAGCTTGCTGGAAAAGAAAGCTAATGGCTGCCAACCATCGTCGCTAAGCTGCTGCAAGACCGCGCCGATTGCAGTGTCCGACGCATCAGTAACTAATGCAAGTTTGGCTTTGCAATCAGGGTGCGCCAATAGAGCAGCTTTAGCTAGGCTTTCCTTGCAGTCTTCAAATGCTTGCAAAGTATTATCAGCAAGACATATAGGATGCGAACCCTTTACGTTGCCAATCAAGAGGTTGTGAAGTGGCGCCTGGATTTGAGCTGCGTGAGGCAAGAAACGTCTGTAAAAATTGACCATGCCTAAGAATCGACGCAACTGACGAACGTCCTTGGGCTGCGGAAAGTTTTTAATGACTTCTACTTTACTGTGAAGTGGTTTCGTGCCCTTTTCGGAGATGTGGTATCCCAAGAAAGTTACCTCTGGGACACCAAAAACACACTTGGATGTGTTGACCAGCATGCCAAAGTCCTTCATCCTGCTGAAAATTATGCGAAGATGTTCCTCGTGCTCTGCTTCTGATCTAGAAAAGATCAAAAAATCGTCTAGGTAACAGTAGCAAAAGTCCAAACCTCTAGTCATTTCGTCGACAAAACGTTGAAAAGTTTGCCCTGCGTTACGCAAGCCAAACGTCATGTACGGAAATTCATACAGACCAAACGGTGTGGTGATCGCCGTCTTCGGAATATCCTCCGGGCTGACAGGTAGTTGGTTGTAGGCTTTCACTAGATCGATTGTGCTGAAAAATCGACAACCTGAAATGCTGTGAGCAAAATCGTGAATGTGCCTAATCGGATACCTGTCAGGTATGGTTCGGGCATTAAGCATGCGATAATCACCGCAAGGTCGCCAACCGTTGTCTTTTTTGGGCGCTAGATGTAGTGGTGACGACCAAGGACTCTCTGAAGGTCTGGCAGTTCCATTAGCTAGCATGAGTTGAAACTCCTGCCTAGCTATTTTCAACTTGTCTGGCGCTAGCCGCCGAAATGAAGAGTAAACTGGAGGGCCTGGGGTGGTGCGGATGTGGTGAACTGTGTTATGAGGTGTAACGCGTAGTGTACCGGCGGGGCGAGTGATATCAGGAAAACTTTCGAGAAGTGTGTGGTACTTTGAGTTGCCAGAAGAAACCTTTACAGAAAACAATGATGAATCATATTTCTTGGAGGCTATGGTAGACACATTTGTACTTCTATCGACTAATCGTTGGTTACGACAGTCCACAACTAACGAGTAAAAACATAGAAAGTCTACACCGATAATGGGTTTAGTAACCTCTGCTACCACAAAACGCCACTTAAAGTCTCTACGTAAACCTAGATTTAAATTTAACTCCACAAAACCATATGTACTAATAATAGTCCCATTTGCAGCCACAAGTTGATAGTTCGTCGGAGCACGACGCTCGCTGAGCAGACGGCGGGGATAGACGCAGAGGTCGCTACCAGTGTCAACCAGAAACTGCGTCTTTGTTGTCCTGTCCGTTACGAACAAGCGACCAGTAATGGTGGGGCAGTCGTCAGTCGCCATTACCAACTGCCCGCAGCGTTTCCCTTCTTATAGTCACATGGCTTGACGCACTGCTTTGCGTTTTCTTCATAAATTGAGTGGTACCAGCACACTGGATGCTGACGGTAGCATGACTCTGAGCGGGTCAAAGATCGTCGGCGTGAGTTGCTTCTTGCATTTCTACCTGTGCTGTGGGTGCGATTCCGCGGAAGGTGCTCTAGTTGCAGCATCAGGTTCTTCATTGCGTGTTTAAGCTCGGCGATCTCAGCTGCCATTTCGCTCAAGGTGATTCCTGCTGCAGAAGTTGCGGCAACATGGTGTACAGGCGCGACGATGTCCTGGACGCGGTCGGCCAGCTCAGCCAATGTCTCAAGGGTGCTGTGAGGTTGCGATGCCAAAAGAGGCTGGATGTTGTTGGGGAGCCTGCTACTCCAGATCGTGCGCACAAAGTCGTCTGGTACTGATGGTCCAGCTAACCCCTGCAGGTGGCGAAGAAATTGCGACGGCTTCCGGTCGCCTAACTCTTCATGCATCAGCAATTGTTTCACCTTCTTCTCCTGGGAGACGGAGAGGCGCTTAACTAATTCGGTCTTTAATTTATTGTACCGATTATTAGCTGGCGGGGACATAATTATGTCTTTCACTTCTTTCGAAAATTGGGGGTCAAGGTGACCCACCACATAGTTGAATTTAGTGACTTCATTAGTCACTCCCGCAATTTCAAATTGGGCTTCAATTTGAGCGAACCAGATATCCGGTTCCTCCGGCCAGAATGGTGGTAACTTTACTGCTACGCGGTTAACTTCATGCGATCCGATATTGGAACCGCGTTTCGTCCTGCGTGTTGTATGCACTACGTGTTCCGCCATTTGCGATGACGCGGTGTGCTCAGATTCACTATCACTCATGTTTTAGTGTTCTACTCGGGGTCACCAGTTTAGTAAATATAATTATATGTACAGGATGAATTTTTAGTCACCGTCCAAATTTTGATATATTAATCTTTGGCAAAAATCATTGAATACGTGTTTTTTCTTTTAGTATCACTCAATACAAAAATATTGAGATATCACTTCACAAAGTTATCTATAAAAAGTTTATGTTTCTGGACACTGCCGCGCCGTGCGTACGCGCTAGGTGAAGCTACGCGAGCCGGGCCGCCCCGCGCGCCGCGCGCCGCCGGAATTCATTGATAACACAATACAAACAAAGTTGCAAATTTTCCCTTCATACTTTCACGGGCTTAGGACCGTCAATAAGCAAAAGGTTTGTGCTATGTTCACTATGATTAGAATCTAACCCTTAATTAATCAATTAAGTACGTATAAATAAAGTAAAAATCAATTAATTAGATAAGAACTTGAGACCTTAATAAAAGCTGAGCCAAAACGTTTTGCTATTAGGCGTATTTAAAAAATTTGAATCAACTTATGTACAAATAATAAAAATTTAATCAAAATCATCAACAATCAAATTAACAGTACTTTAATAAATGTTCAAAATGCATACCGTTTCTCTCTAAACAGAGTCTTGCACGTTTTTGCACATTGTTTTTAATTTTATTGAGCACTACAGTGTCACTTTTAACTTCGTCGAATGCACGTACAATTTGCTGTTTTAATTGGTCTAGGTTTTGGGCTTCCTCCACATACACTCGTCGTTTTATTTCACCCCACAAAAAAAAGTCACATGGAGTAAGATCTGGTGACCGGGGTGGCCAGACGACGGGCCCCCCGCGACCGATCCAACGATCACCGTGTTCGATGTTTAAATAATTACGAACGGCGGCGGAGTAATGAGGCGGTGCACCGTCCTGTTGAAAATAAAAATCTCGATAGGAGATTACCGGCACGTCATCCATGAAGTCAGCAATTACTGTGCGTAACATATCTAGGTACGTGCCCCCGGTCAACCGTCCCTCAATGAAATATGGCCCCAGTATTTTGTTGCCGACAATTCCAGCCCACACATTTGCACTGAACCGCACTTGGTGATACGTTTCTCGTATCATGTGTGGGTTTCGAAATGACCACCAATGTTCATTATGATGATTATACAGCCCCACTCGAGTAAACAAGGCCTCGTCAGTCCACAAAATGTTAGCATCGGGGTGTGCAATCAGCCACTCACAGAAGGCTCGACGGGGAACTGCATCTGCGTCGTTCAAGGCCTGTGCCTTTTGAAAATGGTACGCGTGCAACCCGGCAGAATGGAGAAGTTTCCACATGGCATATTGGCTTACGCCGAAGCGCCGCGCTGCATCTCGCGTACTGGATCTAGGGCTCCGTTCAAAGAAATCGAAGATATCTTCTTCGATCTCCACTGCGAGTCTCGGCCTGCCCCGTCCTTGAGCGTGTGTAGGTACTATAAATTGGCCATGGTCTAATAGCCTCTGATTTGCGGCCAAAATCGTTTGGCGATTTGGTAATGAAGGATTTATTCCTTGATTGCGAAGGCGAGGAATACTTTCGGTTTCGTACAGTCTCCGGGCACCGTTCAAGCTTTCACCACTCAGTATGTAGGATCGCACCATTTCGTAATACTCGCGGTGGGAATACGACGACATTGTAAATAAATTCACGATACGCACGGGGCGCCGTCGCGCCGGCGCCGGCGGGTTGCGTGGGAACGCCGGGAACACGGAAGTAAGCGCTTGCGTCGCGAAAGGGTGCGCGCGCGAGACCGACTAACGATAGATGATAGATGTCATAAATGTGTCGCGCAGGTGTAGCGGGGTGGGGGTGAGCGGGGTGAGCGCTGCCTTTTTCATTGAATATTTGCGCGGCAAGTGTAGTATTATTAACGTTTAACTTGTGACCACGCAGAGCGGATAATTTTTTCGAGAAAATGATTTAATATGAAAATTTTATGTATCGATTTTTTTTCAAAAATGGACTAAGTGAATGATACCTAATGCCTAGAAAAAATTTGGACGGTGACTAAAAATTCATCCTGTATATTACGTGAGTAGAAGGAGTAATTGAGAAAAGTGAATATAATATTTGAGAAGCTAATTTTCTGTGTGTCGCGTTGACAAGTCTTTTTAATCGTCTGTCTAGTGACGGGCCGTGCACGCGTCTCCTTGCTTAAACAAGGAGTTTGCGTGCGCGGAGTCTGTTGTGTTCTTAATCAAATATGTAAATAAATAAACTATAATATTGTGATAGGTATTGAACCCTACACAACTATCAAGAATCAAATTTAAGATGTTTACCCAAAACAGAATTAACCTATTTGTTAATGGAGTAGAAGGAAAACTAACAGCTAAACTAACAATTATTACATAATTGGATAGTTTACAAAATTAACCAATTGCTGACTTTCACAGATAAACTTACCAAGATTTCGTTCAACATTTATCTCAGGAATTGAAGGATGTCCAAGTGGCACAATAGTATGCTGATGCACTGGAGTGTCTGGAGCTGAAATATGAGTTATTATCATTTTAACTAACCATATTTTGATAAATTGGCTGATGCAAAACTAAAAGATTTTTCAATTCAAACCAATAGTGCCTGAGATTAGAGTGTTGAATCAAACATACAAACTCTTCAGCTTTCTAATATTAGTATGGATAAAATAATATTATGATATTTTCTACGCTAAAATTGATTAGGACCATGTCTGTCACTTATTCAGGTATCTTAATATATCAAATCTTATTGTACAATCTGAAGTTACAAATTAAAAAACTTACAAATATTTTCTTTTTGTATTTCCTTTCCAACATTAATTGATGTATACGGCAAGTATTCAACGTTTGAAGTGGGATCTGGAAGAAAAATAAATCATGAAATGACTTTTTGTTTGAACATTTTAAATTAATGCATTTTACAAATTTAAAATTATAAATAAGTACCTGATGATGTTGATGGCAGCTCCAAAATTTGTTGCAATGGGTTTCTATTTACAGATGTAAATCTCTTCAGTGACAATAGTGCTGAAAGAAAGACAACACATCTATACAAACAATATTATAAAGGCAAAAAAATTGTATGTTTATAACAAATAAGCTCATAAACCACTGGATTGATTCCAAAAATTCTTTCACCATAGAATGGTACATTATCACTTGAGTATAATAGGTTATATTAGGTGGTAGTCCTAGAGTCCTAATATCTAATAAATAGAGCTGCAAATGATTAGGTACCTACTAAAGTATTAACCTAAATCCAAACAGGAACATCTACAGCATAGTGGAGTATATTCTTTTATGTACATGATACTTTAAACATACCTGGCATATTAAGTGTTGGCACGGCAATGTTGCTGATTTTGTTGTAACGGCATAGATATTTAGCTTCAAAATGTGAGTGACATACACGGCGGTACTTAAATATACGCTCATTTTCCAAAGCCAAGATATCACCACCAATTGCATAAAGCCACGTGTTGAAGCGTTCTCTGTCTTTCTCAGGGTTTGGGAACCCATGGAGCACTTTATGTGTACCTAAAACAAATAATGAAATCCTCAAAATTTGAAAATAACCAAGTGAAGTTTACACACACAAATTTTGATTTTACAGACTAGATCTGAATGATATGTCATGAAGGCTTAGTGGTTAGAGTTGTGGGTTCAGATCTGGACAAGTACCAATGTGACTTTTTCAATTCATATGTAGGTACATCATTGACATCCTGTGCCTCGGACAGAATGTGAAGCCGTTGGTCCCAGTTGTCATTTGTTGAATTTTGACAGTCATTATGGATGCTCAGAAGCCAGGTAGTTTAACTAATCTGACCAAAGGGTAAGGGCCCAGTAACTGGCTTGTGGATCAGATAGGCAGTCGCTTCACATAAAACACTAATATCAAAGAGCATACCATTAGGGTGGAAGCCAACCTCAACATAATAATATGTAGTTGGGGAAAAGGTTATGGAGACCATGAAACATGATATATACATTCAATAGCATCATATTGTTATCCTCTTTATATGACAGTTAGGCTATTCCCTTTGCTACATTGTCATGAATTTTGGGCCGATGATTGCTAATGGTAAAGTATCAGTATGATTTGACCAAAGATGACAATCTGACTGTTTATAATATTAGAATGGAGCATAAATTAACCAACAGATTGCTATAGTACTGGTAGTTAGTGCAAAGCTGCCTTTATGCAATAATATGAAGTTTGTACCACAGAGTACATTGAATATTATACTTACTGAGTTTGTACTTTCAACAATTTAAGTAAGATACTATCGACATACCTCCACTTTCCTTGCACCCCGGAACACAGCATTGCTTGTCCGAAGACATGGTGCAATGTGCAATAAAACAAATGCACTAAAGGAGTCCTATCTCAAACACAACACTACACCAGAGTCCTGTCTCAGTTTTGGTAGAAAAACACACAAAAAAAATTCTGTTCACAATTATGGATTAGTCGGAGGAACTTTAGCTCAACTCAACGACGAATACACAACGAAAAACAGAAAGATCACAAAAATATCGCATGAAACCGGCGCAAGCGTCAGGCATCAGCAGACATTTTGAATTTGGGGCTACCAGTTTTTTGATAAATAACCCACCAATCAAAATTTTACTATCGCAACATTAAACTGCGCTTTTTTGTGATAATTCCTAAAAATAATTATATGACATAACGGTAACAGATTTTTACTTAAAAAATCTTTGGGATTAATCAATAATTATTAATCTCAAATTATAAAAAAACGTAATTATGTGTCAATCATTAACAAAACGGTATTGCATGTACTTGCCAACTCCACTGACGAGTATAAGAAAATAATAACCACCATTAGGGCGAATGGCCTAATCGGTTACACATTTACTCCAAAAGACACTAAAGCTTACCGTATAGTCATCAAAAACCTCCACCATACTACACCACATGAAGCTATCATTGAAGCAGTCGAGTCTACTGGTAACAAAGTCAAAGGCGAAATTATTAACGCACGATATGGGGCCGAAAAGAAACCCACCTTTACGTTCTTTGTCAACCTCGAACCCGGCGATAATAATCCAGCAGTTAAAAGTATAACTTATATCTACAACCAAAAAGTAAAAATAGAAAACCCCCATAAATCCAAAACAATTGTGCAATGCCAGCGCTGTCAAGAATACGGGCACTCTAAGAACAACTGCATGAGACCCTTTAGATGCGTCAAGTGCGGAGAGAGTCACAAAAGTTCTGAGTGTCACAAAAAAGATAGAAACACTCCTGCGAAATGCGCGTTATGCTCATACGACCACCCAGCAAATTACAAAGGCTGCCAAATATATAAAGAGCTCGTGGCACGGAAGTACAAGAACCCTAATCCCAGAGTAATATACCCCACTAAGCCTATCAACCAACCAAACAATCCAGCCACCGAGCCCAATATATCGTTACATTCGATACCCTTACCCCCAACCACCATAGAAGAAACCTCTCGCCAAAAAACTTATGCACAAGTTGTAGCACCTAAAACTACTACTACATCAACAGCAGACCCAAACCTTGACCATTCCAAAGGCAACTACCAAATAAACTTTGCACTTGAGAAGATTATTATTAAACAAAGCGAAAAAATAGACATGCTCATTCAACAAATAAGCTCCATGCTGGGTCTTATAACAACGCTAATCTCCAAATTATCAAAATGACTTCACTTCGTATTGCAACGTGGAACATTAACGGCCTCGCACCCAACATTCACGAATTAGAAATGCTTCTTAAAACCAACAGACTAGACGTGTGCCTTATATCTGAAGCACACACCAGTTCAAGAAGTCGAATATGCATCCCGGGATACGTCGTATATTTTACTTCTCACCCCGACGGAAGTGCACATGCTGGAACTGCTATCGTCATAAAAAACAGCGTGAAACATTGTTTATTGCAACCATACTCAACAAATCACCTGCAGGCTACAACAGTACGTGTTGATGACCGCAGTGGCTATATTAACCTCTCGGCAATATACTGCCCACCGCGACATGTCATCAAAGAACCTATGTTCACGGAGTTCTTTCAGTCGCTCGGAAATCGATTCATAGCTGGGGGTGACTGGAATGCCAAGCATACCTGCTGGGGGGCAAGAACAACAGTGACGAGGGGCCGTGAACTATACAAAAGTGTGGAATTTAATCGACTCATGCCATTATCTACTGGCGAACCGACTTACTGGCCCACGGACAGTCACAAGACTCCAGACCTCCTGGACTTTTTTATTACCAAAAATATATGCCACCTGTATGTCCAAATAACATCAAGCCTAGACGGGTCATCGGATCACACTCCAGTAATCCTGACGATAAGCACGACTATCATACATCGCGACTTCAAGAATGACTCCTTGCACAATGCTAAAACCGATTGGGTCAGCTTCCGAGCAAATCTCGAAACTAATGTTAATCTTAAAGTTCCTCTGAAAACACCTGCAGACATTGAAGACGCGTGCTTATATATTACTAATAAGATCCAAAGAGCTGCTTGGGATAACACTCCTGATATAGATTATAACCCACGTAGTACACCAGTACCAACCGAAATTCGCCAACAAATCGCTGAAAAGCGCAGATTACGTAGAGTGTGGCAACTCTCTCGCTGCAAAGAGGACAAAACTCGACTTAATCGTGCTATTGTGGAGCTAAAGGAATTTCTTGCCCACGCCACTAACGAAACTCTTAAACGGAAACTGGAAATGATGTCTCCATCTGCTAGTGGTCTTCACTCTCTCTGGAAGGCCACGAAATCAATGGCCCAACCCCAACAATGTTTCCCTCCAATTCGAGCTGGTGGCCTATGGGCACGCACTGACTCTGAGAAGGCTGAGGTCTTTGCAACCCACCTAGCTAATGTTTTCAAACCTAATGAAACAGACGGCCCTGACGATCCCGAAATAAATACCATCCTAAACCAGGACTTCCAACTAAGCGAACCATTGCAGTCAACATCACCGGGGGAATTAAGAGTTGAAATCAACAAACTAGCAATAAATAAGGCCCCTGGTTTCGATCTGATCACTCCTAAGCTACTAAGAGAGCTACCCAGGAAGTGTATTACCTTTCTCACAAATTTATTTAATGCTACTCTACGGGTTAGCTACTTCCCTACCACCTGGAAAGTTTCACAAATAGTCATGATACATAAACCTGGCAAACCATACAACGAAGTGACATCATATCGACCAATTAGTCTTACCCCGTTACTTTCAAAACTCTGGGAAAGAATTCTCCTAAAAAGACTAAAACCGCATCTTGACAACAATAACGTCATACCCAACCACCAATTTGGGTTTCGTGAAGCACATTCTACAGTAGAGCAAGTGCATAGAGTGTATAATACTATACGACAAAGTCTTGAGAAGAAGGAATATTGCTCGGCAGCATTCTTGGATGTTCAACAGGCTTTTGACCGGGTATGGCATAAAGGACTATTGTGCAAAATCAAAAATACTCTTCCTCACTCATTCTATCCATTAATGGCCTCTTACCTTGGCGATAGAATATTCCAAGTTAAGCAACGTAGTGCAAGATCATCCCTGCACACCTGCGAAGCAGGAGTACCACAAGGCTCGGTACTTGGCCCAGTGCTCTATAACATATTTACACATGACCTACCACAAGCAACCAATGTGACTGTCGCGACCTTCGCTGATGACGCTGCGTTCCTTACATCCCATAGCGACCCAAACGAGGCTAGCAAGATCCTACAGGAACAACTAACCTTAACAAATGACTGGTTCCACAGGTGGCGAATTAGAGTAAGTGCCCCCAAGTCTCATCATATCACTTTCACTTTAAGAAAGAAACTATGTCCCACAGTCTGCCTGGGCCAAGATCCCCTACCGCAAACTACATGCGTAAAATACTTGGGATTCTACTTAGACCAACGTATGACTTGGAAAGACCATATCAAGCATAAGCGAGACGACGTAAACAACCGATTTAAAAACCTCCTCTGGCTATTAGGAAAACAATCGACCTTGTCCCTAAGCAACAAACTGAGAATATATAGCTCAGTCATAAAACCGATATGGACTTACGGAATCCAGCTATGGTCTTCAGCTAGCAATACGAATATCCAATGCCTCCAGAGAGCTCAAAATAACATACTGAGAACCATAAGTGGTGCAGCCTGGTTTACTCGAAACTCTGAAATACAGGAATACCTAAACATGAAGACTGTGATGGAGGAAGCCCAACAGTATAAGGAAAAATATACAGATCGATTGAGGAAACATCCCAACCCGCTGACAGGCATGCTCCTGCTGCGAAACCCAATGAGTAGATTGAAAAGAGCAAATGTGCTAGAGACTGGGTAGAGCTGAGACACTGGTCTCAACTCACCAAAACGCCCCCAACTACTTACAACTCATCTGATTATAGTCTAGAGACTGATTGCAGATAACAATAAAAAAAAAAAAAAAAAAAAAAAAAAAAAAAAAAAAAATGTGTCAATGTTCGGTTGTGTGTAGTGCCATCTGTTGGAATTACATTGTAATATGGTCCAGAGCTGCCATCTCTTTTCCTTAGTTAGAAAATATCACTGCAATAATCCGACAAAATAAAAAAGCCGCTGCCAACTTCTTTACTTAAGGCCCGTGTTATACTCCGTGATTTAACATCATTGTAACCACTGACTTCACCGGTTTTTTGTACTAAGATTGAAGCGCCTGACAATGACAGTTGACTCAACTGTCATTGATTGTCAAAGACTGTTAACCTGTCATGATTGTCCAGTACCTATAATATACCTCTAGATCGAGCCACCGCGTGGCCGCACATGAGACAGCAATATAAAAGTTCAGTGTTGCTATTCCTTAAAAAAGTCCCAAAATACGACCAAAATTCTACTTAACTGCGGGTTCCAATTTTAAAACTATTATAAATTATAATTTACGTATTCAACGTATATGAGTGTAGAAGTATCA
Source organism: Euplexia lucipara (assembly GCA_921972225.1). Classification (NCBI taxonomy): domain Eukaryota; kingdom Metazoa; phylum Arthropoda; class Insecta; order Lepidoptera; family Noctuidae; genus Euplexia; species Euplexia lucipara. The sequence goes on along the minus strand of OV179163.1, from coordinate 6,080,807 downwards.
ATGTGTGGGAAAATATCATTTCACGTAAAATACCAACTTTCAATCTTACCTTGATTCTCACAAATAATTTACACTAGGTACTACTACCAAGTGAAGCTAGAAGGAACTCTTTAAAAGAAAACAACATCTTTTTTTCGCGTTTTAAGTATCATTAAAATATACTTAGGTATGGCTGACATCCAGTGTGACATTGAAATTGCTGTATAATAACTATTGTCCTTTAAACAAAACCATCTTATTATGAAAATTTCTGATTTCTAAATTCTAAATCTTTATTGTTACTTAACATTTATTTATAAAATGAGTTCTTACTTCCAAATATCTATAAGTACCTACGCGATTGCCTTCAAGAGTAAAACTTAATGATTGTCGAAGGGGCTCTGTTCGTTCGTAAGGGTTCGCCCACAAATTTGTGTGTGTTTAGCCACCATAGATTTATTTGATTATTATGCCTACCTTTTGAACACTAGGCCTGACAGTTAAGGGAAAAGATTTGAAACGTGTAGCAACACTGTAAGTATTCCTAGGTTATGTGAATTATGAAATCAAGTTTACTTTAAGAAATCTTCCATATTTTGGTCTGAAACCCATGACAATAAAAGCGCACAAATGTATAAATTCAATAATCATACTATAACACTAACAGTATTAAAAAATTTTGAATGAAAAGTGATTTCGTTAATATCCTTTTCTGTGCGGCTTTTACAGCCTATTATACTGCATCCTCCCATCGTAGAGCATACACCATACATTAAACACTTAACTAATGGAGTCCATTTCTCATTAAATTACTCAAACTATTACAACAATTGCAAAAACCATCCAAAAACTTAAATTATATCGACCATAATAATATACGTGACAGTGACAGCACTTTGTTTGGCTAACATTCAAAAGTTAGCCATGCAAAAATACGGCACGCCGTAAGGGACAGAAGATACGATGCTTTGTCTCAATTTTCCAACGCACTTTGTATTAATGCGTCTCACTTCCACACTTCACACTGTAAATTGGGCTACGTCTAGAGGTATATAGTCTAAGAGTACCTTAGATCTTAGACTATATACCTCTATCTAAGAGAGGTATATAGTCTAAGATCAAAGACCTTAGATAATATACCTCTAGATCTTTCCAGTACCGTTCGTCAAGGTTCTTTAAAAGTTATATCCAACCTTAGATAATATACCTCATAGTCTAAGTATCCAATACAAAGTGTTTAGAGAGTTTGCGTTAGTTTGTTTTGGCTAGCAAGCCAACACAAACTAACGCAAACTCTCCACATTTGCTACGGTTTGTAGAGGCAAGCGGTTGATTGCGAGGCGAGGGATTGGCAAGCGTGCAGACGAGACAAAACAATCAGACTAGATTAGATAAGTTTGTAGGATAAATATAACTTAAAGGTTCAGGTGACCAAATTATAAAATAAATAAAAAAGAGGAGTTTGTTGCCTTTGGCAAGTTGTCATGTCAAATTTGACATTGACATTCGATTTCACATAAAATATGACAAGTTTGACAAGACAACTTGAACTGTCTGATATTTGGTTGGCCAAGTTATCGATGCGATGAAGTGATTCATTCATGAACATTTTCATATTTTCCTCATCGTATATAGGCAAATTCGTGCAGTATTTACCGTTGTAAATGCTTATATATTGGACTTAGTTATTTATAGAGGTTTCAGGATAACAACTAGACAAGTTAGGCTAACTACAGTGATACTTCCTTTAGTAAATAAACAGCTTTCCCGGAAAAAATGCCCGTAAGTGTCGAGATATTCTGGATAATATACTCCGCCCCTACACTTTCAAATCATCCATATTTGTGTAACTAAATACTTATTACTATTTTCCTTATAGGCTTATCACTCAACGCTGACGGACTACTCTCAGTCCGTTGGTAACCTGGCACTCCTGCCCATACGAACATCTTTCAGGGGACCGGCTCCGATCAGCCCTAAGATTGAATTGGATATTGTCGACGAAGCCCTCAATTACTTCAAAGCAAATGTCTTTTTTAGATTTTATGAGATAAAGGTAAGGTTTGAATAATTTCCTGCAAAACGATGTTCTTATCCTTGTATACAGAAGTAAAAAGTGTGTTATTTTTCAGTCTGATGCTGACAGAGTTCTCATTTACCTCACGCTGTACATTTCTGAATGTCTGAAGAGGCTCCAGAAATGCTCAAACAAGAATCAGGGTCAACAAGAGATGTACATGCTGGCTATATCAAAGTTTGATATACCTGGTGAATATGGATTCCCACTTAACTCCGTGTATGCTAAGCCTGCCAGCACCCAGGAGGCTGGTATGTTGGAAATCAATATCAATATTTCAATAATCTTAGTTAGAGAATAATTACTCTACAGCCTAAATATCATCATTTTAAGTACTTATAAGATTTTAACCTTTTAAGCACTTTGGCTAAATATTTGTTGTTGTGCCCCTAGCGCGCGGCTACAATTTCTACAAATCAATAAAATAATACCTACAATAAATAAGGAGGTGTAATTATTGTATTTTTAGTTTTTGTGGCATAAATAATATTTCTATTTGATAATGGTTTTAGCTCTACCACACAGTCAATATTACGAAAAAAAAACGAAAAAGTCGTACATGTTCTCTGTCGCAGAAATACGACACAAGCGGTTAAAGGGTTAAATTCTATTGTACCATCATTCAGGCATTTGTATATTTATGTTGTATTTCACATATAAAACAGAATATGATCAGCACATCTAATCAAGTGTTCAAGAGCAGTCGACATCATTCTTGTCAAGTCTTGGGATCAGCACAGACAGAGAGGAACGAAGTGAAGACAACAGACACACAACCACAACAGACAGATACAAAATTTACATTATGTAACTGAGAATGTAAATTTTATATAGCGGGCCTTGCACTTTATTTCAATAACTAATAATAAATAGTTGATTTTCAAGTGCCTTAATAAAATTCTCTCTGCTGAGCTCCCTCTGTCTGAGCTGACCCTTAAACTCAGTTTAGACACTGATTGCGTTCAGTGGTGATGGTGAAATGCACTCATATTGGCTGTCAAGTATTACTGAAAACGGGCATTATTTTTTACTTGGCGAAGGTTGTTGTAAAAATGAATGGCTTGTTTCATGATTTCAGATTTGATGAGGCAGTATTTACAGCAGATGAGACATGAGACTGGCGCTCGTGTTTGTGAAAAGGTAATTAACAATTTCACCTCTTTTAAAGCTATATTAATTTAATTATTTTTTTTAAATTTTATCTTACAGTTGTGACTTTAAGTGACTTTGGCTCATTTTGGTTTGTCATCCTATTGGTACAATTTAATAGCAAAATTTTAATAATATGTTCTTCTCTAGGTATTTGCTACAGAAGATGGTAAGCCAAGCAAGTGGTGGCTTTGCTTTGCCAAGAGGAAATTCATGGACAAGTCACTATCTGGACCTGGTCAATAACCAGTATGCACCAAATATAGCATTTATTTTACACTCCTTTTCTCTAAATAATAAGATAATAAAATAAAGCATCATTCCAAAATATTTTAAAACATTTTACAATGGTGCATTGATATTTGTAATTTTGTATTATTTTGTATGTGCTACCTACTTATCTTCTACTATTGATACTTGTTCAACCATTTTCATAATCAGGAGTGTTTTGTCTGCCTAGACATTTCAGTTGAAAACAGTATGATTGTATTTTAAGATTAATTATTTTGATTATTTGAACTTATAAAGGAATCAATAAAGTATTTGGAAATACTAAAAATATAATTTTATTTTAAAATAGGTGTAAATATAACATGTAATATCATTTGAGTAAAATCTTGTACAGAGACTCTAAAATACACTATGATTAATATCAGTTAACAATTCACAAATAAATCAGCTGCTAAAAATGAGATAGAATTGGTATTTTTCTTGACTATAAAATGGGTAATACAACAGTCTTACACTTAAAACTACAGTTACACATACATTCAATACTGAAATTAATTGAGACCATATTCTTTGATCAGCTGTCCAGCGATCACAAGCCGCTGTATTTCAGAAGTTCCTTCATATATTTCTGTGATCCTTGCATCACGGTAGTGTCTCTCTGCTGGCATATCTGAGACATAGCCCATGCCACCAAGGATCTAGAATAAATGCCAGAAAAATATTAAAAACCTTTAGTCTCAGCAGAGTCAACAGTCATTGTGGGTATTATTTTTAAATAGAATTTAAAATTCATGTTACATTTTACTATATTACCTGTATGCACTGATGGGATAAGTATGTTGCTGCCTCAGAAGCTGCCAGCTTGCCCATTGCTGCCTCCTTGGTGTAAGGTTTCTTGTTATCTTTCAACCAAGCTGCCCTCCATGTCAGTAGTCTTGCAGATTCTAGTCTCAGGGCCATGTCAGCTAGCTTATTTTGTATGGATTGCAATTTCATAATTGGTTTACCAAATGCAGTGCGTTTTGATGCATACTCAGCTGCAACATCTAATGAGGCCTGCAAACAGAAAGTAAAATTTTGGGTCATCATAAGAACTTAGTTCTTAAAGGGGTTTTAGTTAAAATATTTTCAGCCAATAATATTTACCTGTGCTATGCCTAAGGCTTGTGATGCAATACCAATTCTCCCAGCATCTAATGTCATCATGGCTATCTTAAAGCCAAGACCCGGCTGGCCCAGGATATTTTCCTTAGGAATTGAACAGTCTTCATACATAAGAGAGCAAGTGGAAGAACCTCTTATACCTAATTTATCCTCTTTCTTTCCTAGTTCTAGACCTTTGACAGGCTTTGGTACAATAAAAGCTGATATTCCTTTATGCTTCAGACTCTTGTCTGTGGTGGCAAAGACAACAGAGGCTTTGCTTTCATATCCATTAGTGATCCAACATTTTGTGCCATTCAGGACCCACTTGTCACCACTATCCTTAGCTGTTGTGGATGCAGCTCCAGCATCTGATCCATTACCAGGCTCAGAAAGAGCAAAGCAACCAACAATTTCACCTGAAATTCCGTTGTTTAAATGTAATTTAAATATTGAAAGATTCTTATTCACTCACCAATACATGTGAAGCACATACAGACATAACACAAAGCCATACTGACTTTTCTTTTCAACAGTTCTACATCTAAAACATTTCTCCTTGAGGATATGACCAAATATAATTAGTGATAAATAATGTACAATAGCCTCAAGAAAGCTTAGAAAAATTGCTAAGTCCAGGCATGAAGAATAGGCCTTTCAAGACCAGCCACCGAAAGTTAGAAACAAATTGTAAGAATTAAAGCGTCTACCATCACCAGACTTTGTGCAACCTTCTGCCTAAACATAGATTGTTGTGGCCATGTTATTCTTTGTTCCCAGCCCACACCCATTCTGAGTGTGTTGGTACCAACTAGACCGTGTCTCACTTACATCCTAAGTCCTTGGTCACTTGATGATCTCTGGAACCCCACTGTTGCCACAATTAACATGGCAATTACTGGGCCCACATAATATAAGAAATACTGTTGATAAAGTAGAATTATTACTTTATTTTACTTTTAATGGCTACCTTTAAAAAAAGATAAATTCACAACAATAATACTCAACAAACCAGTACAGAATGGCGTGACAAATTGTTCCTTTTGTTTGTCTGTGCCCCAGTGCATCACAGGTCCTAAGTAAAGGGAGTTGTTTACAGACATGATGACGCCTGCTGATGCACAACCTCGTGATATCTCTTCTAGAGCTATAGCGTACGCGAGATAGTCGAGACCGGCACCGCCGAGTTCCTCCGGCACTGCTATAGCCATCAGTCCCAGTTCACCCATTTTTTTAATAGCATCACCAGGGTACAAGTGTTCCCGGTCGTACTTTGCAGCGTTAGGCTTTAATTCTCCTTCAGCAAAGTCTCGACATGTTTTATACAGCATTTGGTAATCCTCAGACAATGCTGAGAGAGAAGCTATGCATCTTGTCTGTCTAACACTTGTTGGAGCTGTAAATAAATAAATTAAAAGTTGATAGTTTAGTTCAACACAACTTTACGATTGCTCGAACAAAGTTTTTTCCTTATTCTTACCAAGTGTTTGAACCAATTTAGAAAAATTCTTTATCATTTTAAGAAATTATTCAATATCAAAAACAATACAATACAGCTGAAAATCAAAATAAGTCAGGACTTTGAACTTGTTCGTTTAGAAATTTATTAGAGAGGGGACTTGCGAGTAGATTAAGTCCACGTCAATCTAGCCACACCTGATATTTCGGATCCGCTATCGTATTAAAATGAATTACGATGAGTGTTCTGTTTAAAATGCTATAATTTTTATATATTTATAAAAAAAATGTACTGATTTACTCCCTGAACACGTTATCTGAATTCATAATTTGTAATATTACTCTACTTGTCCAGGTATAAAAAAATCGACTAATACAGCTATGAAAAAAAATGACGTTTGTTTCATAATAAAAATTGGGAAAATTGTCATTGAATTACTTTGATTTGTCAGTTTTTGTCAAAGTCAACTGTCAACCAAAAATAGGTAAAAAAATATACAAATTACAATGATAAAATGGAGATATTGTTAAGAATTTTACCAACAAATCCATTAAAAGTGACTGCCTCGAAACTTCTTTTATGTCAAGTAGCTAATTATACCAGGTAAAAAAAACTGACGTGACAGTCAATAACTGCATAACCTATTTATTCGTACTCGTTAAACATTTTATCTTATATTTTAGATTGGCCGAGGTTGGTAAACTCGAACCACCGAAGTCAGCAGGCAAATATGATACAGGGCAGTTAATATTACATAAGGTGTTCGGATATCGAGGAGTGATTCTATTCCCCTGGTTGGCGCGGGTGTACGATAGAGATGCCACCAACAAGAAGGAGAGCAAGGACTCCTCAGCCTCCACAGAGGCCTCTGGAGACTCCCTGTCTAACGTCGGCAAGGAAGTCAAAGGCCGCACACATACATTCTATCAAGTCCTGATTGACACCAGAGATGCACCATACATAGTAAGTATTTAAAATACCAAATCAAGCTTGAAATTATAAATGGATGTTTTTAAAAATGTTCTTCAATAAAATTAATAAGCCAATAATTAACTTGCATACATATGTTGTTGATACTCAAAGACATTCAATACCTATAGACCGGACATCACAAACAAAATTTTCGTCCGAAAATGTGTGTCCTGCCGGACACAAGTCTATGAGTTTTTTTTAGTACGCTCCGCTGCCGCTCTTATATTCATATATTATTCTAGATGGCGTTACTGAGACATGGGATCAAAGTTTTTCTATGACATTTCCTTGACATGCCCGCTCTATAGTCTTTTAAATCTCTTTGTTGATACTAGTGCATGTAATAAGTATCAATATAAAGGCAAATATTATGAGTAGTTCTGGCTAATTGGCAATGTTCCACTTTCCTTTTGAATTTATTAGCCACAACATTATTGACCGTTTCTTGTAGACGATTTCCTATTGATCGCCTTGTGTATTTGTATATTGTAACTTTTTTATTGGTAAACAAAGTTTATTACTAGCAGAGTATTTATATTAAGTATGAAGATGCACATATTATTATATTGTTTTTATGTTATTTTATTTAATGAGATGTATATTAACTGTCTTAATTATTTTGTCTGTGGCAACAAACATCGATATGAGACCTGAATGGAAGAGAAAGGTACAATAACATTAAATGTTCATGAATAATGTGTGTATGTTTCTAGATCCAAACTAACTGTATTCTTAACAAACTATGACAAAGATATTGTTTTACTATTAAAGCTTTGTTGCAGGTGTTAGTTCATTAAACCCCAAGCGAACGCTGGCGTTCACACTGTCATTGCCTTTCTAATGTGTCTCTAATTGAAAGGTGTTTGTTAACTGCCTACTCAGTTATCATGGTTTAAATAACATTCAGACAATGCCAGAATAATTAGTAGTTACATATTTTTTTAATAACAAGATGTAGTTACAATGAAGTAATATTACTGAGACAAAAAACAAAGTAGGTGTAATTCAATTTTAATTGTCAGTAATTGTGTAGGACATTCAAAACTTAAGGATGATAGTCTGCATAAAACATAAAAAAAATAATGTAACATTATTATATTATATTATAATTTGTAAGTTTTTATTGTGTACAATAAAGAGTATTCTATTCTTTTCTAAAACATAACCACCACGCCCCAGTTTAAAACTGAATAAGTAAAAATAAAACACAGTTCTCAATAATGAAAGTAATAACATAGTAAATAATAAGTTGCATGTCATTGTGTAAATAATATTCACCAAATGTGCATAAAAAGCACCTTTATTTATGTTAAAAATGTCAATATTGATTGTCATTCAATTTAAAGCAGTTTAACATATAATTTAATGTTTAATAATAGTAGGTATATATAAGGTTTCTGGAATAATTAGAGTTTATTAGGGCTTAGAGCACGGCAGCTGATTGCTCAGCCACTGCGCCAATTGAACCGTCATTTATAAATTGATTGAATGTGCTATTCAATCAATTGGTGTTTTGTACAATACAAAGTTGAAACTGAAAAGTCGGAATATACGCGGCATTTCCCTACGACATTACAGTATGAAAATAATTAAAGTTCATGTAAAGAGAATGTCTGTATGTTAGTAAATGATGTGTTTTGCAGACGAATTATGCGTATTCATATTAATATGCGTCCTTTTCAGCGTGCGCAAACCGAGGCGGTGACCTTCCTTGGTAACCAAGAGTCAAGCAGAAGTCTGTACGCCATCCCCGGTCTGGACTATGTGGCACACGACGACATTATCCCCTATACTTCAGTAGAACGAGTCCCCCTGCAGCACGAACTGTTTGACAAATTCCTAATGCATAATGCAGACAAAGGTGAGGATTAATACAATTTTCCAAATTTTGAGCTAATCACATAATCAAGCCTCTAAAACATCCTTACTATAGTAAATCTAGCGTGTTCTCTGTATCCATTTCAACGCTATGAAAATATAAAATAAATTAAACCTAACACTGACTCAAACAACCAGTATTCACTTTACATACCTATGTCGGGTATTGTAGGGCTAAACTAAAGTGATGATGGTTTTTTTTAGATCCACCCTTCATAGCACAAGAGACTTTACGAGCTTGGCAAAAGAAGAACCATCCTTGGTTGGAGCTGAGCGACGTGCATCGAGAAACAACTGAAGGTGTTCGTGTTACCGTCATACCATTCTACATGGGTAGTCGCGAGTCACAAAATTCTGCAGTATACTGGGTAAATATTTAACTAAAAACTGTTAATGGTGGAGGCATCTAACTTTTAAATAAGCCGCTTGGTAACGTGGATGAGCAATTGGCTGCTCCAGTTCGTGCCCCAGGGTTTGATACCTACACGGAACAATATGTCTTTAAATGCATACACAACAGACACAAACACCTAGTGCGAGACTTTAAAAAAAGAAAGATGTTTTAATTTTTTAGATTGCATTCACTCACATGCACAATATTGTAACCTAGGCAGTATAACCTACAATAAGAATTGTAATGTTGCAGTGGCGCTACTGCATCCGGCTGGAGAACCTGGGGTCGCAGGCGGTACAGCTCCGTGAGCGACACTGGCGCATCTTCTCGCTGAGCGGCACGCTGGAGACGGTGCGCGGGCGCGGCGTGGTGGGACAGGAGCCCGTGCTGGCGCGCCAGTCGCCCGCCTTCCAGTACAGCAGCCACGTCAGTCTGCAGGCGCCCAGCGGACACATGTGGTCAGCACACAGCAATAAAGATTTATCTATTCCAGTCTACAGTATCGATATTTCATATTGAATACTTAATTCTGTAAAATCTGAGTTTCAAGACTATTTCACGTTATAAGCCACAATATTTTTTGTTACCAGGGGCACATTTAGAATGGAACGAGAAGACGGCTACACATTCGACTGTCGGATTCCTCCGTTCTCCTTGGAGAGCAAACCTGACGAGAGCGCGCCGCCCGCGCCCACGCCGGCCGCGTGACCAGTTCACCACACAACTCTACCCACGCTCCCACTCACGCGACACTCGACCACTGAACTGGCTGTGTAAACTGTCTATACAGTAAAAGTCACCCTGTGAAAACTCAATTGAAGTAAACTGTGAATGCATTATGGAATGCCAACCTTCACTGCACCTGGATGATTTTTACAGAATAGCACTGCAGTACCCGGGTTATTATGACACATCTTGTTTAAAAAAAAGAGACTATCTATGATTAGACATTTAAATAAACCATTTGTACAGTCCGTTCAACCGATTCTGACTTCTATTGCAGTGGTGACATGACAAGTCAGCTGCAGTACACAATTGGTGTTGTATCCGTGTATTTGCTTATAATGCCATCCTTATCACTATGGAATAGAAGTTAAAATCTGATGATAGAATTGTGAAATGGTTTGTATAACTTTTAATCTTATTTTAAATAGCTAACTATAGTCCATTTAAAATAAGAAAAGAAATTTAAACTCACTGTTTTACAGTCTGTTCAACCGATTTTAACTTCTATTTCGTAATTATAAGGATGGCATTATGAGCAAAAATGCGGATACAATACCAATTGTTTCAAGCAGCTGCTATTGTCATGCTACCAACGTAATAGAACTCATAATCGGTTGAAGGGGCTGTAAAAGAGGTTTCTTAAAATGCAGCCTATATAATATGCAGAACGTTTTACTAAAACTCGATGTGCCATATTAATGGCCACAATCATTTCCTTGTCTGTCTGGCATTGTGGAAAGTAGGAACTACAATCAAAGCAAACCGAATATATTCAAGATCCCATGATGATTGACTATGCGCGATAGAACTCACTCAATTAAAAGTTCGTCAGGATATGATGAATAACTTTTATTGTGATATTCATTCAACAGTCAGTTTTAGCCATGTTATATAGAGGAATGATAATATACCTGTTAGCTTTATTTATTATGTTGTTGTTGAGCGTAGATTGAAATTCTTCGATTAAAACTATTCATTACATCTTCTTGTTTTGTAAAGAATAAATTCCTTAGTTATTTTAAAATAATTCCTAGATCTGTAATAAATTACAGTATTCTGTTTGGAAAGTCTTATTATTGCTATATTCCCTACTAGCTATTCCCGCGTATTCACCCGCTGCTAAGGATGATGGCAAAATCAGAAAGAACTTTTCCAATCTCACTGGTAGTACAGTAACAATACCACAAAGTAATACTTCATCTATAGTGTGGAATGTAATCATTTTCTATAAGCAAGTTTGCTCGGTAAGTGATGTTTTCGGAATGAAATAAAACTTCTACAATCGGTATCTCTAAGAGACTTTAATAAGTAACTTCAAAAAAAAAATAGGGAAGTAAAATTGTAATTGCACAATATGATACAATACATAATATTACATTCAAAGCTGTACAACATAAATAATTAACAATTTATATAATAATACTCGGTTGCATAGTTTGCATACAATTACTCTATAAATATCAGGATTAGTAAGTCCTAGCTATTCTAATAACCCATACATCTTGTAAATAACATCAACTCCTAATTTGTTAGCTTCATTTCATGTGAACAAACAGATTTAAGCTATGGAAAACGCTAACAGCTATGTTATGCTTGTAATAAATACAAAAAGGCACTAGTTTTGCTTAAATTAACATTTGTAATCTTTGGTAGAATCACATGAACGAATTCCTAGCAAACCAGCGCGATGCGGGTCACCGGTCACACGTGACAATATAGCGATGGCGGCCGTGTGTTGCGAGGCTCAATAAAGCTAAAGGACGATTGGACTAGCAAAGTGTGCGGTGTTGCCAGCTCGCGATGTGAACCTACCGAGCTGCGCCCGCGCACGTCGCTGGCGCGGCCGCAACTTTAAGCGTCGCACTATTATGTATCACAATGCTTCAAACTTTGGAGTCACCATATCAATGGAAGGTTCCAGATCATCATACTATTACTTATTGTACAGCTAATACTTATACTTTAACAATCAACCCCAACATTAACATTATGGTGTTATAACATTCAGTTAGTATACCATTGCTTCTATTATATGAGTTTGTAATAATAAACGTTGGTCAAGGCAATTAAGACTAGTGATTAAGTATTAATTAGCTAAATTCAAAACATGTAAGTGTATCAAAATATTGCTTATTGAAATTATTATACAGATACGCGTTTCGTACCGTGGGATAACCTTTAAGTATTTACATTTCTACGATTCGAAAGCTAAAGCGTGGCGACACCTAGGTTTAACTGGTTAGAACGAGAATTACGAACATGTCGGGGTCACCAAGGCTTAGGTCTCGCAAGAAGGCGAAACGCTGCATCTTCTGGGAAACCGAAGCCTTAGGTCAGGGCTGCAGAAAGTGATCAATAACTCAAAACAACTAACGGTAACCCACGCAACCTAGATGCCGCCACGTCTCCATTAACCAATCCATATTGACTATTCACTGAACAAGCTACAAGTTGCAATGTTCTCTGGTCCAACAATATTTAACATCAGCTATTTAGTGATTACCGCGCCAGTTGTATGATGAGCGCGGCACACATCTCGAAGAACTCCATGGTGTGGTGTCCCTGCGGACCCGTGGGGCTCGCGGGGGGCGGGGGAGGGGCCGGCACGAGGGGGGAGGCCGCCTCCTCGTCGGAATCCTCTTTCTCCCCCGAGAGGGACTTGAAGTCCAGTAAGTACGACTTGTAATCTACTTGGTACAACTGAAGCGACATCTTCACGTATTTCTCCGTCATCTTGTTTAGTGTGCGTACTCTGTAAGGAGATCCATAAAGTAAAAGACGGGAACGAGTTACTTGGCGTAAAAAAAAATTACCTACCAGAAAAGCGAGACTGAAAACCCGAGACCGATTCTCTCAATAGCGCATACTTAGTTTTTTAAGTAAACCTTGCCTAGGTTTACTTAAAAAAAAACCATACACAAGTGTGGAAAATATAGTTTTCAAACTTACGAGTTGTCTACTGTGGAACTATAAAAAAACATCCTAAGTGATGTGCGTTTTGTGACAATTGAATGTGAACCTTGTGCAGTGAGCTAAAGTTATATTTTAAAACAAGGTAATTATTTCGATTAATTAGTCATACTTTAGACGTTGCTTTTCTCTAATGAAAATGGTCTTAAACGGCTTACAAGTTTTTTTTGTAGGCCCAGCTTTCTGGGCCGTAGTTGGATATAGTCGCAAGAAAAAACTAAGTGATTAAGATAAACCAAAAGTTAATCTTATCAAATAAGTTACTAACCAGTAATTAGGTAGATACTCAGTGTTGCAACTTGCAATAAGAGTCGCCAATGGAGCATATTTAAAAGAATGTTCACTCACCTGACGTGGTACGGATTGATGACTTTCCATTCGTAGTCGAGAGCTTTCATAGCGCGGAATACTTCTAGCATGATGTCGTTAGGCTTACTTTGAGATCTAATGCCCAAGTGCCACTTTGCCCTGCAAAACATAACAATTTGTTTTAATAGTGGGCATGTGTAGAGTTGTAGTCAGTTCATAGATTCTACCGACCCTCATGCAAAAGGGCGAGATTATGGATGGTGGAGCGTCAATCATTACATTATGTACGATTTCCACCAAAAGGCCCACCGCAGGAACGCAATCCACACTATGCTGTAGGAAAGCGTTTGTTTTAATTAAGCGGCAATACAAGCTAAAACGTCGGACTGGCGATCGAGAGGTCGTGAGTTCGAACCCCACACATTGCACTGTTGGACAGAACCCACTCAGACACAAGCATATTTAGCTTAGTTGTAGGGATTGAGAGGACACAAGTAACGTGCTTTTTTTAAAAAAAAGAAAGGAGACTTCTATACATCAGGACCCGTTTTTTCGAAATCGTACATTACAGTTATCTTCATAAGTTATGTGGTGCATGCTCAAGATTTTCTTCCCTTGCAGAAGCATTTTTTATGTTTCCCTCCTCTAGGTATTCCTCCTATGTACCGTAGGTGCATTTATAAACATTTGTGCTCACATACACATACAATCTGACCCGGATCAACTACTTATAGACCATACAAGTATTTTTTCCATTCGGGTATCGGACACGCAACGCAGTAGCAAATCGCTCAGGCAATGCGCCAACTGTGCCGTCGAAAATATGATACATTTTTACCAGAGCAAGGCAAAAAAAAGGAAGCGAAATGATTTCGAGTAGTATGTCTATGTCAATTTGTTTTCTCATCATAACTTCTAAACTAAAATCATACTAAAATGCCATTTTAATGTTTTAGGCTGTGAACTATACCCTGACTATTTTTTGTACCAATGCAATGTCCTGTTTTCTTTCTGAAACATCTTTCATACTTCTTAGGGCGTGATTTATTAGTAGGTGGGTTTAGGTTTTTATATATATTGCCATTTTACATTGTAATGTAAAATGGTAATATACAGGGTGTCCAAGAACCTGGCGTCCAACTGGATTCCCACGATGCCCCAAGTTCTAACAGTACTCAGAAAAATATTTTAAAAAATCCACCCCATGTACTTACAGAATTATACTGATTTCAAAAAAAAGGGGGAAATGAGCACCCTGTGACATACTTTTGAATGCTGTGACTGCTAATGCTGATAATTTCGATATTTCTTGGAGGTTTTGTAATCTAGGGTATTGCTGTGTCTAAATAGAATGTAAAAATAAAGTACTTATTGTACCATTTTAAAATAAAATATTATTTTAACTAAAGGTGATATGGAAAACTATTGAATTTCGCAACTTTGACCGACTGTAGTGTAAAAAAAATGTACCAAAATAGTATGGCAAGTGACGTCAAATTTTGACGCGTTTATTCCTCTTTTTAAAAAGGTATAATACTTACACATTAATTTGAAAAAAAAAATTTTGATAATATTTTTACTCAACAACCCAATTTTTACGAAGTGCCTACCTACTAACGGTAACTGTCGGACCCTTTCTTATCTTAGAAACTGTTATGTTACTACTATTATTTACTTCGGTTCCAAGAGTGAGCAAGAAGGAAATACACACAGGTAGATGGGTTCCCAGTAGAATAAAAGCAAAGAATGTTAGTTTAAAGATATTTTATTACAATAAATGTTCAAAATGTTGACCACCCGCGGCAATACAAGCTCTCACTCTCCTTAAAAAGGACCGCTTTATGTTTCGCGAGTAACTTTTTTGACGTATCACCTGCACTGCTTGTGTTATCTTCTCACGAAGGTCAGCGATGTTATAATGGGCTTCGCATAAACGAGCTCCTTCATAGTTCCCCAGAAAAAAAAATCCAGCGGATTTAAGTCAGGTGAGCGGGCTGGCCACGGGATTGTTCCTGATCGCCCAATCCACCTGTTCGGGTATTGCTCGTCCAAAAACTCTCTAACGGATACGCGAAAATGTGCTGGACAGCCGTCGTGTTGGAACCACATATCTGGTGGGGTCTCTTCTAGTAAGTTTGGCAAATCATTTTGAAGAAAATTTAAATATGATTCGCCAGTCAAATTCTCGGGCATCTCAAATGGACCAATAATATTCCCACAGAGAATACCGGTCCACATGTTCACTTTGAACCGGTACTGGGATCTATCTTCTCGCATCAAGTGCGGATTTTCCACATGCCACTCGTGCAAGTTGTGTAGGTTCATGTAGCCATCCTTCTTAAATGTTGATTCATCTGACCACAAAATTTTGTCGATAAAGTTTTCGTCTTCTCGATGTTTTTGCAGGATTGTTTCACAAAACGCGACTCGGCTCGGATAGTCTCGAGGTAAAAGACTTTGCACTCGCTGTACGTGGTACGGATGATATTCTTCTTTTTGGAGAATACTGTGTGCTGTGCTCTTCGGTATCCCCGTATCAGCTTCTATTCCTCGCACAGAAATGCTTGGATTTGCCGACACCGCCTCTAAAACTTCATCGCGTATGAAGTCATTTACGGGTCGTCCTTCACCAGCTACTTGATTGGGGAACCGCCCGTCACATAGTGATCTGTGCACATTAATGAAAACTCGATGGTCGGGATATCGCGTAGCCCTCGGATACCTTTCTCTGTAAAGTCTCGCTGCAGCTCGTCCATTACCTCTACATTCTCCATAAATGTAGTGCATATTTGCGTATTCTTGCGGAGTGTAGGTCGCCATGGTAGCACACACAAAACACAAACTGTCCAAACACAGGCAAAGGTCGTCGTAAAGAGTTCGTTTCAAAGTCCAGAGCACAAAGAGTAATCGAGTCCAATAAACAAAGCTTTAAATCGTAGTACGTGATCAATGGTAACAATAAGAGAGAGGTGCGTAGTAACGGCAGGAGGCAGTGACGCGTACTGACCGTACTGTTATCCTAAATAGCACGATCCCAGATAGCGTCACTATCTATCTCACTCGCACCTCTAACCTTTTTCTCCCTCACTCTTACCTGAATAATGGGGTACCATAAAGAAGAACCAGCAAATCGCAAAGATAGTTTCTGTCTTGCTCCCTCCTGTTGTAATAACGAATCACTATGGTGAGATGCATGCACATACCGTCCCTTACGGTCTAACCTGTTTTTTGAGAGGCCTGTTGTTATTTTTATGAGCATACAATAGTAATTCTTTAGAGGTTAGATTCAATTGGTCGTAAATTTTTCTTTCTAAGAATTCTGTAAGACATCGTAAAAATTGGGTTGTTGAGTAAAAATATTATCAAAAATTTTTTTTTTCAAATTAATGTGTAAGTATTATACCTTTTTAAAAAGAGGAATAAACGCGTCAAAATTTGACGTCACTTGCCATACTATTTTGGTACATTTTTTTTACACTACAGTCGGTCAAAGTTGCGAAATTCAATAGTTTTCCATATCACCTTTAGTTAAAATAATATTTTATTTTAAAATGGTACAATAAGTACATTATTTTTACATTCTATTTAGACACAGCAATACCCTAGATTACAAAACCTCCAAGAAATATCGAAATTATCAGCATTAGCAGTCACAGCATTCAAAAGTATGTCACAGGGTGCTCATTTCCCCTTTTTTTTTGAAATCAGTATAATTCTGTAAGTACATGGGGTGGATTTTTTAAAATATTTTTCTGAGTACTGTTAGAACTTGGGGCATCGTGGGAATCCAGTTGGACGCCAGGTTCTTGGACACCCTGTATATAAAAACGACCAATCAAATTTAATTGGTTTTGAATTTGATTGGTTTTGTGTTTTTTCTGATAAACATGAACTATGTATGTTTCTAGAAACATAATAATCTTACCTCTTTACTGGTGTCCCTCTCGCCTTGTCCTGATGCGGGTGCGGATGCGGCGCGATGCGTTCTGGATGCGGACGCGCCGACTCAGTTACCGCGGGAGGGGAGTGGCCTGCTTGAAAGATAGTACATATCGTGGGTAAAACAGAGAGTGCATGCTAAGCATTGTAAAGAATGGATCATGATGATAGGAAAAAGAGGAATACCTTTGCTACAGAACCAAGATTGAAGCCTATTACCTATATATATAGGAACAAAAAGATTTAAGATCGGTTTGATCAGCGGTTTCAGAGGAATTTCCTCCCGCGTACACTTGGATTGTGGAATGAGCTCCCTGCCGAGGTTTTCTCAGAGGTCTACAGTATGGGGTTCTTCAAAAGGGTAGTAAATAGGTTTTTAAAGGGTCGGCAACGCGCGTGTGGCGCCCCTAGTGTCGCAAGTGTCCATAGGCTACGGTAACCGCTTACCATCAGGCGGGCCGTAAGTTTGTTTGCCACCGTCGTGGTTTAAAAAAAAAGATACCTATGCAAAGAAATGTCATAAAAAAAAACTATGATCCCATGACTCAGAAACGCCATCTAAAACAATATTGGAACAACAGCAGAGCATACTAAATTAAACTCATTGACTTGTGGACACAACTATCGGATAAAAATTTTGTTCGTGATATCCCGTCAATAGCAAGTATTGAATGTCTTTGTCTAGGAATATATTTTTGATTTGTTTTTTTTTTTAGATTTAAATTATTCTCTAAATAGTAACATCAGGCCGTGAATGCAAACTCTTTAAAGCATAAGCTATCGAATACAAATAAGACTGAATAAAGGAGATAGATAAACCATGGACGATAGAGTGCTATATATTTTTGTGTCAATAGATATTCTAATAAAACTTACTGGCAACATAGAAGTCCTTAATTTCTGCCTTCGCGGCTTCGTCAGCAATTCTTTTATTGTCTATGATGAGATGGTAGGCTATGGCCAGTTGATCGTGGGGATCTCCACTTAATAAAGCATTGTGTACTTCATGTTCCTTCACGCCAAACTTGTCGCACACTTCTGATATCGCCTCCGTGTCTATTACACTGCTGTCCTAAAAAGTGGAAGTGGATACAGTAATATCTGCCAATGTACCAACTAATGTAGGCGGATGTACGGTACAGCAGCCATGCACGATTTCTTGTTTTTAAAGAGTATAGAGGGTTGCGGGACAAACTGCGTGACGCTGTGACCAATGAAAATAGCGTGGTGAATCTTAAATGCTTTCAAACAGTGCAATGTGTGCTCAAATTCAAATTCAAATTCTCTTGAAGTGTCAAGCAAAATTTCCGAAAGAGTCACATTTCTTGTTGAGGGTCCTCATTTATTATCTGTTGTTATAGCGGCAATAGACATACACACTCTGTGATGATTTTAACTGTCAACTTATTAGAGTTTTTGGGACACAGCCCGCTGACAGACAGACGGACAGACAGATAGTGGAAGCTTAGTAATAAGGTTCCGTAACCACCCTTTGGGCACAGAACCCAAAAAATTAGCTTATTTAATACTACTTAATGCTATTCCCGTCAGGTGCTTTAAGTTCTTAAGTTCATTTGCTCGTACTTGTCTTGGGCTAATTTTATTAGACATAGACTGTTGTCGGGATTAAGTTGTTGTGGTCGGACAACGTGTCAAACAGTTTTTTGTAGTTATTTTATTATATAAATAAGTCATTATATAACCAATTAAGCTGTTACCTTAGTGTATTTTTTTCAGATTATGTCTTTTTTTTAGTATTTAAGTTATGCATTTAATAATTCTGATTTAAATTTGCTCTTAAACCTTTGCTGTAAGTATATGTATTTTGTTGTTGGTACATTCTGTATTTATTTTTCACTTAATCATTGCAATCCACTTTTGTATTATAGTTAGTTATTTTCTTTTGCCAAATATGCTAGGGTTGGCATTCAGTTTAGTGGATTCAGCAGTTTATGACAATGTGTATCAAAATTTATGACTGTCTTGACACACTGTCTTGTACTGTCAGTCAATTAAAATGCAGCAGGGATGGAGGAAAATAACACAATAATAATATGTTTAAACATTGTATGTGTATGAATATTGATGATTTTAGTTGATTCACTCACACACATGCATTGGTGTTCTGTAAATCTAGCTAGCTAGACCAAGCTTGGAACAAAGCTCATAAAACTAAGGAAACTTTAAGCATAAGTTCAAAATATCACATTCCAAAAACAGTTGAAAACAAAAAAAGGACCAAACAATACAGAATAACTAATTCTACTTATGAGCTAGTAAAAAAAAGGATGAGGTTTACATACTGTAATTACCTGCTCAACCGGAGATGGGAACAGATAACCGGGCAGATCTTTTTGGAACCATTCATGCTTTTTAACATCTTCTATAGAGGCCCTCTTCATGGGGTCGACTTGAAGCGTCGTACATAACAGACTGACCACACTCTTGTTCAGGTACTCAGGAATGGGGAATATACCAGATTTGATCTTTCTGAACAGCGTTGGTACATGTTCATCGTCAAAAGGCAATGTTCCACAGAGTAGTGCATATAATATGACTCCACATGACCACACATCTACCTCTGGGCCAGCATACAGTTTGCCAGAAATAACCTGTGCAAGTAGAAAAAGTCTTGGTTATTTGTTGAAGGTAACATCGTACTATTGTAGTAATATTGTAAACGTGGTGACTTCTAGCACCTACTAAAATAAATTAAAGTATGTGGAAACAATGCATTTTTTTAATTTTAGACATCATGTTTCATACAGACATTTACTGCTTAAGACCTACACAATCGATATCTAAATAGAAATAGTGTAGGTTTTTTTTTTTTCAAGATAACCGGGTTCGATTCCCGAACGGAGTACAGATGTTTTTTAAAATGTATGAATGCAGTTTTTCTTGTTATTAAAATCGATGACATGGTTCCTCAGAACAGATCTTCGTATGTCTTATAGTTTCAGACTTTCCCATACTGACCCATTTGAATGAGACACCCTGTATAAGGAAGTTAGAAATCGACAGGTACAGTGTTAAGGCCTACTCACAATAATTATTCAGCGTTTGTAGTTCACTAGTGTTTTCTATGTGTCAAATGTTAAATGGAGCTGAATAAGTGTGAGTAATTCCTTAAGGAACCTAATCAGTTTGACTTAGAATGGAGCACTGCTGGACTAAATTAAGTTCTCTCGTACTTACTGGTCAAGCCCCAAATATGGGGTATAGGTCCTCATAAGTTCAAAAGTTTGTAAAATTATACATATACATGTAAGTTTATCTACGTTTATTGACACACCAACGCGAGCAATGAAGTAAATAAATTTACATTTGCTAAGTAAGGTTTTGGCTTCATAATCTTACACAGTTAATTGGCATTATACATACAATACTTATTGAAATATCATATTTATTTAAAATCATCATCAGTGATAGGAGCAATCCAATACTTCTGATCATAAAAGTATTTATTGGATTTGACAAAAAACAAAATTATAGTATGGTACAGTGCACTAACCTCAGGTGCAGCATAGTTAGGAGATCCACAAGATGTCCTTAAAAATTCTCCATCCATCATCATGTTGGAGAGTCCGAAGTCAGCTATCTTTACATGCATGTTGTGGTCTAGTAGCAGGTTCTCTGGTTTCAGGTCTCGGTGCACAATCATGTGCCGGTGGCAGTAGTCCACACCTGATATGATCTGCTGAAAGAACCTCCGGGCTTCATGCTCCTGCAGCTTGCCTCTCTTTACTATGTAGTCAAACAGTTCACCACCAGACACATATTCCATAATCATGAATATGTCTGTAGGAGTGGATATCACCTGGAAAAGTTAAATTACACTAGCCAGCAAGGGTTCAAATGATGAAAGTAATGTCTGCATGTATTTACCACAAATTTGGTGGACATACAAAATATTATTATGATTTACAGCAAAAGGTATAGTCATGTGTGACTTATTCAAGGTCAAAGAACATTATTGTATTATAAACTTGTCATACCTGGTACAGTTTAATAATATGCGGATGTCTGAACAGCTTGAGATTTTGTATTTCACGTCTGATCTTTCCCACGACATCGAGGCTCTTGATCTTCTGCCTGTTAAGAATCTTAACGGCGACCTTGTGTTTGGTCAGCTGGTGCTCCCCAATCTTTACTTTCCCGAAGGTGCCCACGCCAAGGGTTGCTCCCAGCGTGTAGTGACCTATCTTAACAATGGGCTGGTTGCCACTGGCCAGGACAATTTTCTCAGCCATCTTTCACAAAAATAATAGTAAACACTTGTCAACACAGCCCTTTACATGAGCATAAAAAACTATAGAAGTATAACAATTATATAGTCGTCTTCATTTAGTTTATACTTAGAAAAAAGTATAGTAAATAAAAATACGTAGTTCAAAAGGATTAACACACGAAAATTTCGTACAATTACAATTTCGTATTTTGACAAGTGGACTAGTGGACAATTTTGAATGAATTTTGAACATTTGATGATTGGATGGAATGAACTAAACCCGAACGTAAGGTGGAAGCGTCAAATAAAAAAGTTTGTGTTTATCTTTTACACTCAATTACAATAACAATTTATTAACACGAATACAAACATTTTAAGAAACAAATTGCTAATAAAGAAAGAAGGCTATATAATGCAAATAATACATAATATTGGCATCTGGTACGAACTATGAGAAAAACCGAAACCAACCAAAAAACCATATTTAAAATAAAGTGGTAACATTTTAGAGACCTTGTCTATGATTTTATTTTATGTCTTCGCCACTTCCCCCTGCACTCCCCACACCCGCCCCGCCCTGTGATTTTTCTGAGCGAGAGCCACTGAGGGCTGCTTTTTTTAAATAAATATCAGCAATTTTCTAAGTTATTTTGATTTAATTGATAGTATTGTGTTCGTCCACTATGGACAAGTGTGGGATTTGTCTTAAACCCGCCGTTGTGAGTATCTGTTTACTTATTTTATGCGTCGTCTCGAAATATATCATCAATATTTTTTTGTTTTCTTTGGAGAATGTTATAAAAATAACGTCGCTAGTGATTCGGGCTTCTTTATTTTAGCGAAAGCAAGCAATTTGTAACTAATTGAGTTGGAATTTTATAGAAGTCTAAGCAGAAATGAGAAAAAACTTGACATTCGAAACCTGCCCGCGTATTTTTTTTATATTTTTTGTCGGTCCGTCTGTTTTTTTACGTCTGGCTCAGCGCAGTGTAAAAAACAACAGTGATCCTTTTTTTATGTAGTTGAATAGTGAACCTTGGCATATGCTATAGGTACCACAAGCATCTCTGTTAAAATAATAATAGCACTGCATTTACCTATATAGATATTCACATCCATAAAAACTTGTTTGATTATATTTTATTTAGAAAGGATGGCAAACATTCGACTAGAGCCCATTGCTACATTTATGTGGAGCACTGTTTGCATTTTATGCTCTGTACTAAACTGCACCTTCAATCCAAAATGTATTAAAAAAGGATAAGATTAATTCTATTGCACCATTGTGTATGTTACAGCAACTGTTTGAGACAGGCAAGGATGGTATTTATGCCTGCTTCAAGTGCCAGCCGCTAGTGCCTGAAATAACAATTGGAGAGAATGGCTCCGACCAGACAGTACCACAGACCAGCAACAGCGAAGAGGTGTTTATTATCAAATAAATGTTATCTAATATGTTTATCTGTTACTTAATATACTTGTTAATTGGATACAATCTTGCTGAGTAATAAATTGGGAACTATTATATGGTTGCAACCAAATTTAGCAGCATAAAATATCAGGTGGTACTGAAATATTCACTATTCAAATTGTGAAACTTGATAGAAAAGTGCCGCAAGAAATTTCACTGTAATTGTTGTAGATTTAGAAATTTTACAGCAGTCAGCAGTAAGAATCAAATACAGTTTTATGTTCAATAATTCTACTCAAAGCCAATCTTGCAATAAATTCTGTTTGATGCCTTACCACCCCCATCTATCATTTAATTCTGGAATTGCTTGTAACAGTGACAAGTTTGTCCTTCATCCTACTCAGTAGAAGTGAAATAATCTAACTCCCACTGTGACCAGAGCACTGGGTTCAAATTGACAATATCACAATACTGAAACATTTGTAGAAAAGTAGCTTAATCACCAAGTCACACCCAGTGTGATAGCTAAGTTTTTGCGCCTTGCAGGAGGGAATTGAATCATCATTGTATTGTGGCCTCTGCCACAAGTCTTTTCAGAAGAACATGCAGCTACAGAACCACTTGCGCAACCATCGCGCAGAGAGGCGCTTTGTCTGCACTTACTGCAATAAAGGTGAGTATCATGTCCTGTTGGTAAAGAAAACATTATATTCCAACAAAAAATTTCTATGTTTTTTTATTTTTTAAAGCATACTAGTAATGTGGTTTGCACATTACTAGCTAGCATAGCTTAGTTGCAATACTACTGTATTGTAATCCCCTCCAACTAAGCTATGCCATGCTATGCTTGTGTCTGGAGTGGGTTGACATCAATAGTACAATGGGTGGGGATCGAACTCACGACCTCTCGATCGCCAGGCCGACGCATTAACCATTGGGCTAATGCTGCTTAAACAACACAATTAGGACAAAATCTTTACTAAATTTCCCTTAATATTACTTAGTAGAATTAACAAACCAATTATGCAATTATTTGGCTAAATTGCCATAAGTTCCAGTTGCCATAAAATTCTTTGCATCAGTTTCACAAAGCTAACTTTTCACACTATCTTTTTCTAGCCTTCTCCCAGTCAAACAACTTGAGGGCGCATCTGCGCATCCACACTAATGAGAGACCATTCAAATGCTCCGAATGTGGGAAGGCCTTTACTCAGGTACATAATGACTCAATATGCATTACAGCTGTGAAAAAATAAAAATATTTTTACTAGATATATATTTTATCTTCAGGTTACAAATCTGAACAACCATGTTCGATTACACACTGGAGAGCGACCATTTGTGTGCCCTGAGCCAGGGTGCAATAAGGCGTACGCGCAGGTAAATAAGATACCGTAATGTTAATAATTAACTACCCTTCAGTTGTACTTTCATTGAGCGTAAATCTTCCACGCACTTTTATAAAATAAAATTGAACAGCTTAATTACTTAATTATAATAATAATCGTTTGTTTTTAAAGATTTACAAATACAATAAAAATTAGTATTAAGGCGCCGTGCCTGAAATAGACTGATTTTGATCAACTTTAATCATTATTTGTGAGAAAAAGAAGAAGAATTTATACAATCCTATTTGTGATTTGAAAAGACGAGTTCCTTGTTTTGCATGTTGAGGAATTAAATTTTGGAAATAAATTACTTATTCATGGAAAATCACTAAAATTCACCCACATGTTTTCCAAAAAATGATGCGAGACTGACGTTTGATCATTTAGTTACAAGAAACTGAAATAGATTTTGAAAATTAAAAAATCTTACCAATACCAGTATATAGTCAACTTGCACGTGAGGGAACCACTTTTTTAATTTTGACTACAACATACGGAAAAAAAAAATTCAATGTCGTTACTTTCCGGAAATTTCAAGACTAATCAGTATTTTTTTTCTATTGTTTAAATCACTTTTAAGACATTTTAAAAGTAACATATTAATCCTCAGTTTATTGTTTATTCGTACTATTTTTTAACTTATGTACTTTAACATGTGTACCAACATAGTAAACAAATATGTATACACAAAAATTCCGGAGATTTATTTCTCAACCCTCTTAATTTACTTAGAAACTCAAAATATGATATAAATATTAAAACAGTTTAAGCGATCACTACGCTCGAGCTTTACGCGTGTGTTTGTGAACTGTACACACAAATATAGCATCGCATTGATGTTACCTAAACTCCAGCGAGCGAATTTTATGCACGGCCCCTTAAACACCCAATTCTTTTTCGCGATTTCAAAGTTCGTTTTATAGTAATCTTTGTTAGTAATGACTAATGATAAGATCCTGTTCTGGTTTTGGAGATACAAAAAAATGTTATAATATTGCCATTTAAATATTTTAAATAAATATTTCCAGGTAACAAATTTGAATCAACATCGCAAACGCCACTTAAATGGGCGTCCCGTGGAAGCCACGTACGACTGCACCGTCTGTGGGGAGCAGTTTCAGCAGCGGAACCACATGTATATGCATAGGTAAACTATTGAAAACCCATGGAAATAGATTCTTACCACAACATTTAGAAGTTTTTGTTTCCTTGTCAGCTAGAACAAAGGTAAATAAAGGAAAATATAGGCATAACATGCATAGTAACACAGTGTGTTAGTACACTATTACATATTTTGTTTGAAACTAGAGACCCACCTAAGATTCGAAAGCAATAAAATAGTTTATTAAAATGTAGATTAAAAAATAATGCTAATTTAGTCGAAATTTATGGATGGTGTTATTTGAAAATTGAAACAAATTTTCAATTGCGAAATACTTCATCTCCACCACTTTCTTTTTAACCCCCCACACAAAAAGAGGGGTTATATCACCCCTTCTCTTTGCGTCGGGGTTGACGTCGATGTCTGTCTGTAGCATCGTAGCACTCAAAAAGAAGGACAGATTTCGGTGAGGTTTTTTACTTAACACTTGACACCAGCACCTACCTTCGCTCGTCCAACTGGCACCTTGAGTTGAACTGGTAGAAAATGCTAAAGTATACTGCCACTTTTCGTAGTTTTTTATTACTTGAAAGTAAAGTTCTATTATACATAATATCTTGTATCACCTTCCAGACGCGAAGTGCACGCGGAGCTTGCGAGCCCGGCGCGCAGCCCCCCGCGGCGCGCCACGTGCGCGTCGTGCGGCTTGAGCTTCCCCAGCGAGCGCGTGCTGCAGCGCCACGCCCTGCAACACGCGCCCGCGCACCCCGGACATGCGGACGAGGACGACACTAGTATGCGCACCAAACATCTTTATTTGTTTTGCCTTACCTTTGTAGGCCTACTCCTGGGTAAAAGGGTTTTTTGCAATTTGCTATGTTGTTATTTAAAAAGGTCGTGAGTACACGTGCGTGTTCTCTTCGTGCGGCAAGCGCTTGTCGTCGGCGCGCGAGCACACGGAGCACCTGCTGCGCGAGCACCAGCTGCGAGTCCTCAGCCACACGAGACACCCGCCGCGACGCGGCCGCCCTCCCAAGGTACGCTCTTCGACTTACGAATATATTACTCTTTATTGTACGCCTTGAAAGACTCCCCACGACTCTTGTCCGTACCTGTGCATATGAACTTGCTGCCCCGAAATAATAATTATTAAGATCCAGCCGTCCCTTGCTGTCATCTCTCAGCGACGCCCTTAACCGAGGCCCGTACTCCGCAGGGAGGTACTCTTAGCCTAGTCGCTTAGTTTTTAAGTTTTACACCCTGGCTTGAGGTCCTTATTATTTTTGTAGTAATAATGCTGCTGCAACAGGACGGCCTTATCGATAGGGACAATGTTTTGCAAACAATCTATGAATAAACCATAATATAAGACTGGGGTGGTTTTGAGTCACGTCGGATGGACCCCTCTGCCCTCCCCACTACGGAGGACATTAATGACGATATTTCACCCCAAAAAAGAGGGTCTACCATCCTAGTTTTGGCTTTGAAAATACATTTTCTGTCTTACACTATGGGCATAATAAAAACTTATTAATTTTACGTTTTACCAAGGCCTACCTTTCGGTATTTTCTAGCAGTCAACTAAAGGTAAAATAAAGAGTAATCCATTTCAAAAAAATGTTATTTGTTTCCAGATGATGAAAGATCCCTTGGAAATTAAAGAAGAAGAATTCCATGAAGTACGTACATTTTACAATATGATGGAAAGTAATATACAAAAAATGAAACGAAAATAACCAGTAATATTCCTGTTTCAGGTAAAAATCACGAAATCATCCCAGCCACAATACTTGCCCAAGCTGAAAGTGCAGAGTTTATTCCAGTGAGTGGTGGATCATGTCGACAGTGCGCAACATGCGGGCGGGCTGGTGACGTTGCGGCGTCTGCGCAGACTGGCGGACAAGACGCGTCACTTGTAACGTGATTCTTAATGAAGTAGCCAAGTTTGACTGTCCATAATCTGCACGTTTCGTC
Source organism: Euplexia lucipara (assembly GCA_921972225.1). Lineage (NCBI taxonomy): Eukaryota > Metazoa > Arthropoda > Insecta > Lepidoptera > Noctuidae > Euplexia > Euplexia lucipara. The sequence goes on along the minus strand of OV179163.1, from coordinate 6,053,475 downwards.
TCCACCCACCGTCTGTGCTGACCATTAGTGTTAGTTGCTACATGTTGGGACACTGTTGTATTTCTCTAACTTAGGGCCAACTAGTTAAGGGAAGTTTATGCTTTGTACTTAAAGTTTCCTTTATTCTTTGTTTTTTTTTGCAGATTTATATTATTAAGTACATACACACATACCAATATTGAATTTATATGCATCAGTGGAGATATCAAGTTGAATCATTTTTATTTTAACTGTTATTATCTATTTGAAATAAAATTATGCAAATATTATTTAGTGTGGGCACGCATGTGTCAAGACATAATTATTAAGTACAGCGAAGTAGTAATAGTAAAACGTTATTATTCGCACGAAGAGTCTCATTGGATTATTAAAACATTTTTGGAAATATCAAATTAATAGAAGTTAATGAAAAATAAAAAATCTAAATCTATGATTATAATAATATTAAGTGATAATAAATAAGTGCAATTTACTGTAACAACTTTATAATATTGTTACATTAGCGTAAGCATTATCTTTCAATATTTTATTTTTGTCTCCAAGCCGTAGTGAGTAAGATAGTGCGAAGTATATATTTTATTTCCGAAATATTATCACAAAATACAAGATACATATTGTGTTATGTATTTGTTTATTAACTATGCTTATTTTTACTAAAATCTGTTTTAATTAAAAAGACTGTGATGAGGGATTTGATGAGATATTTTTTATCCAATAAAGTTTTTCATTTTGTCTACGAATTGTATTCAAAGTATTTTTCCAGTATTATAAATTATGTTAATCTTTTTTTGGAATTTTTGTTCAAACATAAATAAGTAATTATGATATATTATTTTTTTCTTTTTATAATTGCACGCTTTATTGTGACACAGTTTGTTGGATTTGATAAGTTTGTTCGACTGAAGTTGATTATATTGTATTTGTATTATTTTAATGAGGGTAGTAAACCGAAATTATTCCCGATAAGCGTATGGCAGCCATTGCGATATTACGAGGATATGATTAGCGAAATAAAGCAATTAGTGTAATAAGTATAAAGTTATTTAAGAAGCAAATATTTAAAAAATACCCCGATCAATGGCCCCTAAACTAAGTTGCGGTCAATAGATGTTTATTTACAACACGGAGGTCGAGGTCATGAGATTTCCTCGCTAGCTATGGTAGAGATAAGCTTATCGTAGATCATCATACGCATGCTATCAATAGCCCATATATCAGAAAAGAGACTAGAAAGGTCTTTGTGTCACTGTTTTGGTCATTACGGCACCGGTTTGGCCTGCACGCTACTGTTTTGGCATTTCCGTTCTGTTTTCGTATTTAGGTCACTGTTTTGGTCTTTACGTCACTGTTTTGGTATTTACGTCACTGTTCTGGTATTTACGTCACTGTTTTGGTATTTACGTCTCTGTTTGGTCTTAGTGACGTAAAGACCAAAACAGCATTCACCTTCCACAAAAATTCTGTCTGGGTACGCTGGACGTACCTACATTTATGTGAGATTTGTGACGGACTTTTCCAAATCTGATATATAATACATGGGCTATTGAGAGCATTCGATAGAGATATAATTGCGTTAAGGTAAGGTGCAAATGTTCCTATGAGTGTGTCAGAAAGTTCGATTATTGTCGATGGGATATATGCCGCGTGTTGTATAGTCGACCATTTCAATATTTTTAGCCTTGTTAAGTGTCAGCATGTCGGAGATTTTTCTATTAACATACAAATAATTATCGATAATAAAATATGCAACCATATGGGTGTCTTTTATTTATTTTGAAGAAAAATGTGCTAATGTGGCCTTTGGTTTAGCAACACTAGGCGCTGCTACCCACGCCGAATAGAAGTTCAGCGACCTATTGTAAGGGTATTTTTTAACCGTAAATAGTTCCTCAGAATTATGTAGGTAATCGTAATAGTAATAACTTAATTTGTGCTCATTTCAAAACCAATTTTGCTTCGACATACAATCCTTAACTGCTTACTTTTTTGCGATTTCAGAGTTGGTCCTATAGCGAAAGTTGTTAATAGGTATTCAAGAGTAGAATAGCCTGTGGAAGTTAGTCCCACGGTCAAAAATACACCCTGTATGATCGAGGTAAAGGTTTATAAGCATTGTCTTGTCAAGCCTATAAGCTTATTCTCTTAAGACAAAAATTGATGAAAACTATCGTAAAGGTAGCTGCATGCTTTTAAATTTATGATGAAAGGACCAAGACAATCCCGGGCAAACATCGGTGACGCATGACTTGACCTCAAGTAACTTGCGATGTTTCAACGAGTTCAAACTATGTGATCGTCTATTTAAAAATTAGGATTGTCAAAAATTCAGGAAAAAAGGTTTTGCGTGATCCGGGGAACGAACTTGAATCGTCACTTTATTTCACAGGGAAGCCTTTACGACGTCATGGAGAAATACCACGTTGAAACTCTGAATACTGTGCGTGCTGTAGGTACCTATTTACTAATTTACAGTTGCAGTTGAAATTTATTGTAGACCATGTTTTTCGAATAGGTGCTGCAATAAGTTTGTTCTAGGGATTAATTACCACAAACAAATTTGCGGTATAAAAAAACACGACAGGTAAATAACTAAGATAATATATTCACAGTCCGGTTTTGTGTAGGTACCTACTTATTATATCAATCCTGTTTTTGTTTGTTTGGCCCTGATAGAACATTAGAAACTACTGCGGAAGGTATTCGCAACTTATAGTATTAGTCAACGTTAGCATCTAGTGGCTGTGAAGCTGTGATGTGTTTTGCGCCTTATCTCTTAGATGTTACAAATAATCGTTTCTATCTTATCTAGTCACGGCAACTGTATATAACAATAGTCGAATTTAAGATAATAGTAATCCTTAATAGTTGTCAGTGGTTAAAACATTAGATCAAACAAGTTGCACAGTTCAAAGTTGTTTCCTCAGACTTCGGAAGAGTCGTGTAGGTACCTACTGCTACATCAGGATCAACGATCAACCAAGGTTAGTCTCCAAATAGCAGATTTTGGCGCCATTTTAAATGAATTAAAACGTATCAATGTCTCAATTTGTTTTGTGATTTTCAATTTCTGATTCTGATTTACAGTTTCAAATTACGTTAGTGATTTATAGGCCTGTGTAGGTACTGGAAGCGCGCCAAGAGCTTTAAATCCTCGATGTTCTTTATTCCTCATCGATACTAAAAATATAGGTTTAACTGTAACTGCTTAAAAGACTGCAAGATATTTTTCAATAGGCGATTTGGTTGTCGATCAAATCGATCAAGTTGATCTTCTCGTATGTTCTTATCATAGCAACTATCCGTCCTAATTTACTATTTGAGTAGTCAGTACCATACCTACAAATCAATGTAGGAAAGTGATAATATGCTTCTGCCTACAACTTAGTACCTACTTGAAACATACCTATACGTGTACTATTATGACACAATGACCTTAGGAGGAGAGTAAGTATGGAGCGCTGGTGCAAGGCAATTGCTGTAGTGACGGGAGCCAACGGCGGCGTCGGCGGAGCTGTCAGCGTCGGCTTAGCGAACGCCGGGATGATCGTCATCGCAGTGGATATACTCGGAGATCGTATTGACGTAAGTTGGTACAGGAAGTTATTAATTAAACAGTCTAGCTGACTGGCGATCTAGCCAAATTGTTATGCCTAATATTGTGGTAATGATAAAAAAAAACATTGGCAAATAGTGTTTTAGTGAAAAAAACAAAATAAATATGATCTTGTATTGTATGAAAAGTGTAGGTAATGCGTTCCAGAGTGATATCTGTCTTTCCGTCCTTACATCCAGGAAGGACGGAAATCTGTTAGGTACCAGAAGATTTGGAATATTATTTTCAAGTCTATTTTAGAATAGGTTTTAATCCAAAACACTAAACACGCTGGACTAGTAGCCGTGTACACTTGTAGCGGGTAAAGTTAAGCAGTGAAGAAGGAAACGAAGTAGCACTGTTTAGCAAAGTACCTATATTGTTCACCAGGATGTTGCTGATCGACAGCACATTCTATCTTATTCTTATTTATTTTTCATTCAATTTTATATTACACAACATCCAGGAATGAAGAAATTATTACCATATAAATTTTACATAGGAGCTGAATTCGGAAGTTACAAATGGGAAAATTATTCCAAGACAATGCGATATCACTAACCCTGAGGATGTGACGGAGACTTTCAAGTGGATTAAAGAAGAGTTCGGTGCAATACATGTTCTGGTTAATTGTGCCGGTGTGCTGTATCAAGGACATATCACCGGTATGTAGTTGTTGACCACTTTATTGTGTAGCTTATTATTTTAGTTAGGTACTATTGTCATTATATACGACTACACGACACAAACATTACATAATGCTACGTTAAAGTTACATAAAATATTGGAACAAGTAATAAATAATTGAGTAATGCTTCACCAATGATACGAATACGCTACACATACGCCACGACATTACTAAGCGAACACTGCTACGCTGGAACAACGCTACGTCTGCGCTACAACAACGTTTAAACAGCAGTGCTACGATAACGCTACGACACTGCTACGCAAACTCTGCTACGCTGGAACAACGCTACGCCTTGGGCTACAAAAACGTTATGACTAGTGATGGGCAAAGGATAAATACTCGAGTATTTATCCGAAGTGGATAAATACTCGTTTTTACTCATTTTTATCCGATATTTACCCAAAATGATGGATATTTATTATTTTGCATGTTTTTTTTTATATTGATAGGCTAGTTTTACTATTAAGGCTTTCGAAAATACCTAATACATTATTACTTTTCAAGTTCTGATTGTAAAGACGAAGCAACGTGTTTCTAACCGCATCCCGGCCTCCTTTTGTCCCATTCCTTTTGTTTTATTACCTTTCCCCTCACACCACCGCGCCTGCGCTGTGCCCAGGTATGTGTCTTAGAGAGCGCACGCGCGTGTGCGTTTTTAACAACAAAATAATTATTATGAGGTGATAGTGTTCTAGTTTTATGAGAGATTTAAGTGATTTTGAAGTTGGATTATAGCGTTTCAAGGTATGTTTTAAAAGCTGAACCTTTCTTTGTTAAAGGTTCACTTATCCGCCGATTTTATGAGGTGTTTAACTTAATAAAATCGGCGGATAAGTGAACTACTAAAAATAAATAGAAAAATGTAGTTTTATTATTGTTGATAACGCTAGAAACCTACAAAAGACTGAAGAGTCCCTTGTTTTGAGTGTTTTGAAATCTCAGTGCGTCATGAGCCAGCAAATTAATAGTGTGCTGCGCAGCACTAAACTAACTTAGTAAAAAAAGTTTAACAACATTTTTGCCAACAGTTGTGCCTCTAAACTCTTCTCTCTTCTCACTCTTGCTAGCTCATTACGCACTGAAATGTGAAGTTTTCACCAATTTTATTAAACTCTGCATAGACGTCATCATCTGCCTAGCCTTTTCCCAACTATGTTGGGGTCGGCTTCCAGTTTAACCGGATGCAGCTGAATACCAGTGTTTTACATGGAGCTGTCTGTCAGACCTAAACAACCCAGTGGCAAGGCAAGGCAGTGAACTGGGTAACATGATACCCCTTGGTTAAACTGGTTGTCAGTTCTGACCACAATTAACGGCTGTCAAAGATCTACAAATGACAGCTGGGATCAACGGCTTAACGTGCTTTCCGAGGCACGGACGAGTCTTGGTATATAATAAATGGTCATCCATCCACGGACCGACCACGTCAAGCGTAGTTTAACCTTCGATCAACCCATGCGGCTGTTATAATATAGCCACAAGTTCCTTCGACGACTCCTCTGCATAGACGTAATAAAATCTGTGCAAAATTACACGTGCTCGGGCTATTCTTTATTTTATGGGCCATATAGTTGGAAGTCCATTTTTTTTTGTAGATAGTACTCATAAACAGAAGGTTTTTTACAATTTTTTAAGTTGCGGAGACTCCCAGTTATAAAAAAATAATAAAGAGAAACACATTTTTTTAAAGTTTCCATATAAATTGAAAATAACATGCCCGGTATCACCACTTTGTGGAATGTCGGGAGGACACGGCGTGGCATACGCTGGCAAAGTGTGCCGCTTGAGAGGAGCCGTGCCGTGCCCTCGTCTCTGGAGTAGGCAGTGACTTGTCGCTGCCGGCCGTGGTCAAGAGGATGGCCGGCAGCGTCGAGTCCTGGGACACGGTGGTGTCCTTCTGCGAAACGGTCGTCTCGCCGATGGAGGCTGCGGAAAGTGAGAGGGAGAGCAACTCCACTCACCCGGCCCGCAGCAGACGTACCGGGCGCAGGCGGATGGCGGACAACGCCCTCTTCCAGCCCCCCTGAATGGGTTCAGGGGCGACGGACACGGGACGTCTGCCGCCCCCATGTACATGGACCCGAGGTGGCGGCGCGTCGTGTTTACGCGCGCCCCTCTTAGACGTTGCGAGGGTTTTCTGACACCTCACTCCCCTCGCTGACTTGGCGAGGCCCTCGGGTCGCAGTCAGTCGGGAGTCGCGGAAGTATTATCTGTTCCCGTGACCCCCGGCGCTGGTGTGAGAAGGAACACGGGGTGGTTTTTAGTCAGTAATTCTGACAGACCCCTCCACCCTCCCCGGGGAGGGGGACATCCATGAGGATTTTCCACCACTAAAAAAAAATAAAAGTAGCGGGGTCGTAGTGAGTGAGCAAACACAGACCCCTCTCCACCTCCTTCGTGGTTATTTTTTTAAACCACACAGAAGTAGGAGCCCCGCCAAGCGGTTCCGGCGACATCTTGGCAGGTAAGGGTATAAGAATAATAATATTCCTTGTGCTTTATTCAACTTATCCGAAAAATACTAAACTAATTAACTACTACTAAATAATAAACTAATTTCAAAATGTTAACTTTTAAATTTTAAAATACGTATATCTCCGTAACCTTGGGGTTCCGCGGGTTGGAGATGGTACAGGATTTAGGCCCCTGCCACCCTCACCCTCCCCGGCCCATAAATATATGGAAATTAGAGTGAAAATAATGGAAATTAGTGTTTTAACCTAACCTCAAACTTTAACAATGAATTTCTCCATAACCATGGGGCTCCGCGGTGTGGAAATCCGACAGGGGGGTAGCTCATCTTCCCCTCCCTCTCCCCAGCCCCTCTCCGATCCATAAATCAATGACCCATAAAGGAAAGTATAACCCAATTTTTTTATTATTGTGTGTAATCATAGGTTAGACAGGCTTGTTTTTTTAAAACTTCTTAATAAGTTTTAGAATTTCACTTAATTTCATCCTTTTCTAAGTAGAAATATAAAATTTCCCTTACTAAAATCGTGTATAATATTTATCCGCCGTTTTGGATAAATACTCGAGTAAAAACGGATATTTATGAGTATTTATCCATTTTGAGTATTTATCCGGATAAATTCCCAACACTAGTTATGACAGTAGTGCTACGATAACGCTACGACTCTGCAACGTAAAATTTGCAAAGTCGCTACAACAACGCTACGTCTGCGCTACAACAAATTTACGACAGCAGTGCTACGACACTGCTACGCATACGCTACGAACCAGTGCGCCCCTAGCCAAGTTGACAATCTACAATCGTAAACGCGATTAGAAAACTAGCAATGTATGGGAATGACATCACCTCTCGCTAAGTTACGTGGTCAAAACAAAGAGACTTGAGGCGTTTTCGATTGTAGAAAGAGTCAAGTTACAAACGATTCGTATCTATTCTCTTTCTACAATCGAAAACGCCTGCTCTAGGCTATTAACCATATTCACGATCATATTATATTATTTGGTTTATATGCCTATTCTACTTTCAGACGTGGGCAGCGACACATTGAGCGATGAACAAATTATTACAACAATTGACGTGAACCTGAAGGGCATAGTCCTGTGCACGCGTCACGCCATCGCGTCTATGAAACACTATGAAATAGATGGACATATTATTAATTTTAGCAGGTAGGGATTAAGGTATCGTTTATTAATTAATTAAACCGCAAGCGGACGCCGGCATCCGCTCTGTCAGTGTCTTTCTATTGTGTCTCTAATTGACACGATTAAAAGGTTAAGTCCCGTTTTTCTCTCCACTTGTCATATCTCAGTTTGTGTCTGTGGTGTCTGACAACATTATAAGTACTTACGAGTATGTGCTATAGAGGTGTAAGGCCAATGTGTTTGCACGGTGTTAGTATTTTTGTGTGTGTATTTAGGGCTTTCAACAGGATACCGTTACCCACAAATGGTCTTATACTCCATCCGAGAAGGTAGTTAACTAAAGGTAAACAATCTTGACGAGTCTTTTTAGTTATTAACACAGTTCAAAAATAAAATGCAGCTCAAAACAAACAAATTTAGATACAACAAAAACGATTACATGATCAATTAAACAATTTGTTTAAACAGTAGTTGTATTTAATTAATAAGCGTTTATGTAAAAAGACTTGTCAAGACTGTTTACCATTAGTTAACTACCTACTCGGATGGACTATAGTTTGCCTGTTACCATTTGCCAGGCACACAGTTTAATCGCAGCTACAGTTTACCCGCAAAGAACTTCAATATGACTATAGGACTTGCGTTGTGACAATTTCAAACGCTTGGCGTAGCGGCTGAGTGATTGCTGATTCCTTCATTCAACAAATATTGAAGTGACCCACACGTCGTTGTTTCGTGTCTGCGTGTTTGTGAATGTGAGTTTATATGTTTGTAAACGCACCCAAGATATTAGAGACATTCCTTGTATAATTCAAATTAAAAAAATATTATGGTAAGTATTGATTTTTTGTGTTTTTTTTTATTCCAGTATTGCCGGCCACTATATTCCTTGGTCGGACCATATGAACGTGTACGCGTCGACGAAGCACGCGGTCACTGCGTTCACGGCGTCTCTCAACACGGAACTGGCTGCTTTTAAAAATAAAATAAAAACAACGGTAAGTTTAAAATAAAAACTAAGGTAAAACTGTGACAACCTAAGAAATACTATTTGGCGTCGACGTAAGACATATTCGTTATCCTAATTAATTACTGCGATACCTATACACAATGACGAAGAGTATAATTTTTAACGCAATTATGACCTTAAATCCAATTTACGCCACTAAGTTCCGTATCAAGTTTAATACCAGAATGGTAGCCATGTTCCATGTTCGAATCTTAAATAGAATAGAATTAGAATACTCTTTATGGTACAGAGGCCAGCACATTAAGTCACACGTTTGCAACTTGTAAAGTATCTATTATTATTTATTTATAATTTACTTAAGATGAACTTACTATATTATACAAAAACTTAGAATAAAAAAATTCTTCTGCATCGCTGCCAGCTGGTAAAGTTCCCAAAAGACTGGCGGCGTTACCACGTTGAATGGCAATGGCCTCTGGCCAAAGTAGAGGCCAGCCCTTGGGTCACGGGAAGCGTCAACTAAACGATCTTTGAAAAAAAGGCGAGCACTCGGACCCCACGGCCCAAGAGTTTCAACCCCAAACAGCTGGAAAGTATAACTACCAACAAGGTTGTTATATTTACGCCGCTTGAGGTTCTCAGCAGCTGCAGCAGCATCGCCAGCACAGCATGTTGCAGCACCCAGGAAGATGGGATGGCGCAAGAGTATCGACACATGTTGCGCCCCATTCTAAAGACCTACCCATCTTCCAAGGGAATAAAGATATAGACTCGTTAAGTTGAAAAACTATAAAAAAAAATCACACGTTGGGGTAACTTGCTGGCTTCTGTGTCATCATTTGCCGAGCCATTTCTTAAATATGTTGTTTAACCGGATGTAGCCTGTGTTAACCTCCACAAACTAGTTACTGAGTAATAAGAAACCATTGACAAGCCCCTTGGTTAAACTGGTTGTCAGACTTTCGGGCGACCCGTAACGACTGGCAAAGATCTACAAATGACAGCTTAGACGAGGAGTCTAGATATATGTAATGCATGGTCACACTGGTCACCCATCCACGGACCGACCACGTCAAGCATATTTTAACTTTTGATCGACCCGTGTGTAATAACAGCCATTATTTAGCCACAAACTCCTCTAATGACTAAGCCAGGGTCCCAAAGAGTGCGACGCGGCGCCCTAGTGCGCCGTAGAGAGAAGGGCGCCGTAAATCGCTCCCGTTTACCATTCTCCGGATACCAAACTTGGGTATTTGTGGTATTGATTCAATTAGCAAGAGAGCCTAGACGAAATTAAACCTCCAAGTGTGCAGCGAACTAAAAAAAATTGAGAACCCCTGAACTACGCAATAATAATAACTAAGGGAAACAGCATAATATCATTTCGAAATCACCAGGGAAGAAATTATAGAAATTAGAGAAATTTGACTGGCCGGTTGGTAGTAGTTAGTGACCCTGACTGCTATGCCAGAGATCGTGGGTTCGATTTCCACCCAGGACAAATGTTTGTGTGATGAGCACGATCATTTGTTCTGTGTCCGGGTGTAATTTATCTGTAATATGTATGTATTTAAAAATATATAAGCATGTTTAACTTGGGACTAAATGGCGTTGTGTGAAAAGTTGTGGAATATATTAATATTATAGGACCATGCTAACGTTATCACTTAATTTATCAGGCCCCAAGCGGAAGCTAGTTCCCGCGAACAATAGGTAATTTAATTCGGGAATTCCAGTAGTCCAGGATATAATATATTATCTATTATTGTTTAGAGTATATCTCCAGGCCTAGTGAACACTGCAATGGCTAATCACTTGGAGCAGCTGAAGATGCCATCGCTGCAGCCACGGGACTTGGCCGATGCTGTGTTGTATGTGCTCTCCACGCCGCCGCACGTCAATGTAAGCTGATCTTGTCTGAAATTTATATGTAACCTCCGCAACCCAGTTGGTAACACTAGAATGGAAATTGATAACGTAAATACCCCTTAGACTGTTTGTATTTCGGAGTTGTAACCCTCAAGGCAGTATCTAGGTATTGAATAACCACCCTTTTACGACCGACTTCAGCAAATATTGCTTAACCTTCGATCATTCCGTGCGGCTGTTACCGTGAGGCCACAAGCCTCGAGTGACCAAATAATACACCTAAACTCATACAAAACTGATTTGAAAATCATGTTTCGTTACAGATTGGTGAATTGACGATAACTCCAGTAACAGAGAAGCGGTTATAAAGAGTTCAAGAACAAAGTTGGTGCCGGTAGAACAAATATATGAATATGTTTATAAGTCGTTGTTAAATTACTGACAAGTGTTGTTGTTTGTCGTTCGATTGTAAATAATTCTTATTCTCAATTAAAACGGTGTTTCATTATAACCACGAGCGGTCTGCACTAGTTGATGGAAAATTCCATATGCTGAGTGAACATATTGCAATGCAATGTAGTATTGTTTGTCATGTAAATAATTACAAAAAACACTATTTCTCGAACAGCTCAAAATCAATCGATCACCAGATACCTAGTCTTTTAAATTTCTGATTTAACCCCGTAACTCCAATCCCTTAATTTGGTAAAGTAATGTCTTTAGATGTCCCTAATCAAGTTAAAATGGAAAGTCAAATGTGAATGACGAGTTCATTCACATTTGACTTTCCATTTTAACTTGATTAGGGACATCTAAAGACATTACTTTACCAAATTAAGGGATTGACTTCGGTTGGATGCAAGGTTGTAAGGATATCATTGCTAATTTATTTTAATTCATGAACGGTGCAGTCATAACCCTGCAGATACTAAAAGGTAACTAGGTACTAAAGAATTCTTATCTTTAGAGAAAGACCAAAGGTATAGGGTAGGGTAGGGTATAGGTAAAATGTTTTAAAAATTAAAAAAATATGTACTAGGTTAAGATTTCTATGGGTCTATGCCCCCAGAAATAAAGTCATTATTATTATTATTTTTGTGTTTCGATTTCCATCTCTCCAATTTCTGGGGAATACGTCAGGGTTGCGGGCTTTAGCGGTGGTGATTTGTTTAGTCTATTGACAAAAACTCCCTTACTATTCTACATGTGTTTAGAATTACGGCTTTCTGTAAAAGTGTGAATGTGAGTGGGTGAATTGGATACTAGTCGTATGCCGGTTGTCCGATGGGGAAAGGTGATGGCGGGATTAACCCGTGTAATTCCTGTGCAAACATTTTAAAATGTGTCCTAATAGAATACCGAAAGGTTGGAGAAGAGTGCAGATTGGTTTTAAACAAATCTGGGTTACCAATAAGCCTCTTCGCACGCCTCTCCACCGAGTCCAAAGCTGCTAGGTGGCATCTTGCAGCACCAGCCCATATCTGGCTGCAGTACTCAGCACACTCAGTAGCAGGTTAGGTTCGCTCAGTTTTTTTTTTATTTGTTTGAATTGTGAAATATTCTCAAACGCCCTCACATTTTACGTGCCTATACTTGTTGAAAGGTTCTAGTCAGGCATCTAATCTTGTATAAGTAGGTACTAAAAATAACATTTCAATTTAAAGTGATTTCCTTTTAGGGCCCATTGATTATAAGAAACTTATAACTTGTCAAATCAATACTCACACGTTGAGTCTCATTATGTAAACTTTAAGTCACTCTTTTATTTTAGTTTAGGAATTTTCGATCAAATTCGGTCTCTTGATACCTACCTTGTAGGCTTATAGGCTTCCAATTTAGTCACAATTCATTCCGTGCAGCAAAGTGATAGTGAGCAGTCAAGTCTGAACTTAAAAACAAGGCAAGCCTGTGAAAGTAACGGTCCAACCAAGTTATTTATAAACAAATGTAAGTTTTTAACTTTATTCAATATGATTAAATACAAATATAAAAAATATAAACACGAAGTCAAGTTTTAAATGCAGTGACATTTATTGCGATTGCGATTGTACCATTTGGTTGCGGGATCACAGTTTGTCCATATATTTAATTTTAATAATTCTATATGTTAATGGCTGTAAGGGTGTAACCATAGGTACACCTCTTTCTAACCTTTGCGGAAATACAGTGTGATGTTATATTTATATGGTTTATAAATACATGGTGTACTTTTTATTACATAGGTAGGTCTGTACCCAAGATCGTGTAAGAGTTTGAACGTAAGAAATGATCTCACAGCTAAATTTAGCTAAATATTGATCGCTGGCTTTACAAAATACAGAATGTGCCTCTGCTACCTAGGACATCTCACCAACTGCATTTGTGAAGCCGATGATGTGAAACAAAGCTTTAAAGAGACGATTTAGCATGACCTTTACCTACGTTCAACCACAGTATAAATATTAATACAGTAGGACGACGCCTCTGATCTCTGGAAAAATGCCGACAACTTCTACACGCGTTAGACTTGAAAAATACCTCCCGCACTCGAACATCGGTTTGTTCGCAGTGCGGGAGCGGCTTTCCCACGCCTCGCCCCTCACACCCCGCACGATTGCCCTGTCTAGACAGCTTCGTCGGACGACTGTATGTTTTTAGACTGTGATTCAACTGAACGTACGCATACGTATCTTTATTTCAAGCTAAACTCTAGTTAGACAGACATACATAAAGTCGCGGGAGATTCTTAAATATTTCTTTTGTTTCGTTAACTACTTACATACATGTATTTGTTTATCGACGCACACTGGTTGCCAGTACTATGCACCTGACCTTTTTAAAGAACATCACCATTAAGTTCTGTGTATGTCCTTCTAGGGCATCCACTCCCGGCGTTTCCATTTACATTTGACTTGTAAATACCTAGTTTTGGATGAACAAAAGCCGAATTAGAGAAGAGTAGATTAAGTCACTAAAACTTGGCGCTGATGGTGCTACGTCGACAGTACTATTTAACTGTTATAATGGTGGCAAGTGTTAGTGTCAGAGTCACCAAGTGTGTACGGTGCCAATTCAGGAGGACCAACCTAAAATATTGCGACAAGGGAAGGAAGAAGAAGTCATAAATTCTGTCTTCATTTTGTAGTGTTTTTACTCGTACATGTGTTGATACAGCATGGATCGCTGGGTTGGTAAGACGGCTGTGGTGACAGGCGCGAGCTCTGGCATCGGGGCAGCAATCTGCGTGGAGCTGGCGAATGCTGGCATCAATGTCGTCGGCCTCGCCAGGAGGTCTGGACCTATTGAAGTGAGACTTTGATTTTAATCATCTATAACGCATTACAATATTGCAGTATATGATTCAAATTTTTCTTTTTTATGTTTTTTTTTAAGACACATAATAAGTATGCTATAATATACTTCTCATAACAAAATGTACTGTTGAACATCTTACGACAGTAGTTGTGTAATACTTTACATAATAATCTTAAGTACTGGAGTTAATAATGGACTAGCTACGTATATCTGGGTACGTAATACTACGGTTCGACGAACTTAATCATTGTCGGGGTTCACTTTCTGTTGACTGTGTTGTGTTTACATAACACCTGCAATTTTCTTTTAATATCACAGTCTGTCAATGAAAAAATAAACAAGGTTATTATGTCCCTTTGCATGTTATTTAGTAATTGCAGTATCGGAATGGACATTACTAATCAGGCAGGCAACAATGTCAAATTTCTGATAATGGATAAGGCAGCCTGGCTGCGGTAGCCAGCCGAAAATAATAATGACCTATGGGAAGCCGCGCACTTTAGCAACCACGGAATGTATGAATGTTGCGGCCTCTGCAGCCAGACTAGGCAGTCTGGCTGCGGAGGCCGCATGCACGGTTGGCCTAACAACAAGCAGTGCAAAATATAGGTCAAGTGAACGCCAATTCGGTATGTAAAGTATTCTTCAGGTATTTTTTTTATATTTTTATTTCGTAAAACATTTAATTTTAAGCCACTAATTTGAAGCTTTTTTTTTTCCAAGTAACAGTTTTTTTTAAATTATATTTTAAAGTATTAATCGTGATGACGTCATTTCGTAGACTGAATAGCTTTAAGTCTTTGCCACGTTTCAGTACATACAAAAAACACTAATAGATAACTTCAAACTTGACATTGTCAACAGTAGACACTAGACTAGAGATGGGTTTATGCCCTGGCAAATTGGGCGCATAAAATAAACGCCCGATAAATGTCCGTAAACGCCAAATAAATTCCTTTTGACTGGGCAAAAACTTTTAAAACAATTTCTTCTAATTTGAGTTTACAATAAGATTAATTTTCAAAAACATATTGGATATAGCTAATATTTTGCAATAATCTTAGGAAATTGGTTCTAAACCTGTAGAAATTGCTTTGTTATGAATGATTTCTTGGTTGTGTTGGTCATGGAACCAATCACATAAGTTATTTTTGAACTCGAGGATGATAATTATAACATCAGTAAAGTTTATATGACCTTCAAAAATATATTTTCAAAATTGCTATTTGCTTTACAACAACTATTCTGGAAACTTCTAATGTAGAAAGTTTGAAGACTGCAAAAGAACATTGAATTACACTAGTTCTTAAACCAATATTAATACTACACTGCACATAATTATGCTGGGCCCAAAAGCTGAAGCACATTATCGTGTCCATAATGATTTATGGTGTTGTGCCTGTTTCTTTCGGTGTTTCTTCTCAGCGTAGTCACATAGTGAAACACCAACCTCACCTTCTAAATATTTAAAAAAAAAATAACATGTAAGTGTTTGTATGAACCTATTTACAGAAATAATTATCATTTATTTAATAGGATATTAGAGTGTAGCCTGAAAAGAGCGTTACACATAGAATAAAGATTTGTGCGGTCATGGGTTTTTTTGTAGAACTTTCCATAACTTACATAGGTACGTGTAAATCTAACCGTTTTGTCAGCGTACGCCAGAATAGCTCGAAAATAGCAGACTATTTTCCAACTTCCTTGACTCTTACGTATCGTCATGTTTTGGAAACTTTACACACTAACTTTATAAATTATAGCCTATGTGCTATTTTGATATAGCTATATTGTTGTAAAGTTTCAGTACAATCAATTCAGAAGTCTTCGTGAAAGAGTAGCAAACATCCATACATACATCCATCCTTGCTTACAAACTTTCGCGTTTATAATATTAGTAAGGGTAAAAATAATTTAATTTAATTTTGAATTTACAAAATACTGACATGCAATTTCATTTTAAGTTAATTTCCTGCTTTATTTTTACGAAATAAAGTTATTTGTTTAAGCATTTATTTGAGCTTAAACTCGTTTATGCCCAAAATGCCAAGTTTATGCCCAATCTGTCCATACATGTTTTTGCCCTCGACCCATCTCTACACTTGACAGATACGATTTTTGGACTAACATATAGATGGGCAATCCACCCACCCGGGTTTAAGCCCAGGTGGGTTTTGGGATAAACACCCGATTTCCACCCAAATTTCGGGTGTAAATGATTTTTATATTTAAATGACATTTAGTTTTTAATTATTATTCTTTTACTGAATTATATATAATTAGGTGAAATTAAATAATGCAAGAATTTTTTTTTTTGTGCTAATCAAAAACAAATGGCCTACTTAACAATCAATCACTATCGGACTCTCCATTATCATTGTTACAGACGACAAAATGTAAAGGCTGTCTGGCTTCCCCTGACGTTGAAGGTGTAGGTTCGTTGTAGTCATCCAATATTATCGGGTCTATAGAACTCTCTATTCCGGTTTCATTTTCATCATAGCTCTCATTAAGTTGGTCTATAAAACTCTCTATTATGTTTCCGTTTTCATTTTCTTCATCTAACTGAATGTTCAAACAAATCGAGCCATTACCGCCGACTTATCGTAAGCGACATACATATA
The DNA here is from genome assembly GCA_921972225.1 of Euplexia lucipara. NCBI lineage: Eukaryota > Metazoa > Arthropoda > Insecta > Lepidoptera > Noctuidae > Euplexia > Euplexia lucipara. The sequence continues at coordinate 6,036,816 of OV179163.1, read as the reverse complement.
CTTTACTAATTAAAAACATTCTCAGTTTATTCTTAAAAAGTGATAAGGGCAGTTCCCTGCCTAAAAGTTGGAGGGAACTGCCCTTATCACTTTTTAAGAATAAACTGAGAATGTTTTTAATTAGTAAAGTATATTACAATGTTTCAGATTTTTTGAATGAGAAGGACTTCTCCATCCCGACTTCTAATATAAGTAATAAATAAATAAATATTTGTATAATAATTCGTTATGATAAATAATTTGCTCACTATAACATCACTATTCTGCATGACATTGATAATTAATAATTCGATTTTACTAATTACAGTTTAATTAAGTGTAAAAATTGACATTGAATACTTTGTGTCTTATTTGACATCTGAAGATAAATAATTATGTTATGTTTGTATATGAATAATTTTTCTAATGTTCCTAATAATATTTGCACACCTCATATGGTAATAATACAGTGTACTCTATGAACATTCTGTAACATCCTCTGAACCTGTGTTATGCAATAAATGATTTGATTTGATTTGATTTGATTTGATTTGACATTTCTACCTAAACTGCATTTTTCATTGCAAACAACATTTTAAACTATAACGGACCATGTCTCGTCGACATTTTTGCCAAATTAATTAAGAAACTTAAGTTATAGCAAACGCTAATTTTATCGTTAACAGAGGTTTTCTATTTTTTAGAGTATCCGACATTACCAATATTATCGTAAGTTGCAAATTTTAACTGTCATTATAATGTATGTTAAATTTCACTTTAATAGCGCAATTATTATCAAAAATATTTAATCATAACCTTCTCCTGTAGGTTTTTGTCGGTTGCACTAAGTCGGCGGTAATGGCTGACATCTTTAAAAGTATTTACAGGAAGCTAATGGGTATCATGTAAATCAACCTACAAATGATGAACATGACAACTAACACGCTTACGCTCGAGTCTTCAACGCTAATTACACACTACAACATAAAATAAGCTATTCAAAAGTTGTAATAATAGAAATTTCGTTTTTATCTCGTACCATTTTATTTTATGTTGCCTACAATAAAATAAAATGAGTGAAAATCACTTTTAAAACATATTTTTTAACATCACTAATTTAATTTCATCAAATCAAATATACACCCAATTTTCTGGGTGTTTATGGGTGCTTGCGGGTGTTTATCGGGTTTTTATCAAAGCACCGGGTTTAAACCCGGAGGATTGCCCATCTGTAGACTAACAACAGTTTTTTTTAATTTATCTTGAAACACACGAAGGAAGTAGTCTGTTCAGGCTACTTTATGACGTCATATAGAGGTCAAATGAAAGTCAAATGGTTACAAGTATTATTGTGAAAATAATCACAATCTTGTGATATAGAGAGCTAAAAATAGAAAGATAAGGCTTAAGACCCTAAAATCTCCAAATGGTTTTGGAATCAGCGTAGGTTACTTTTTACTTTACATATCGAATTGAGCTGTCATTCAAGACAAGACTAAAGTTAGGCATTGACTGTTAATTTCACTTACATTTCTACCGGGTTTTTGTTCATAAATCTACTGAAGGGTTATTTCTCAGACTGATGCGAATCCTTTATGTATAGGATTTGAAATTGAAAGTGACAGGCAATGGCTCGATCACTGGTCGGAAGTGCGACGTGTCCAGCCCTGAGGAAGTGGCGGCTACGTTCAAATGGGTCGATGGCAGCTTCGGTTGCGTTCACATCATGGTCAACAACGCGGGGGTGTTCCTGTCTGGTGGTATCACAGGTAGGGTTCTAATTTTTACTACTTATAAGGATATTGTAGCTGGTGACGTTCTGTAGGTTCTGAACCTACAGAATGTTTCCAGCTACAATAATTCCTGTTGGCTCCAAGGTTAGCCGCCACCGGTGATGAAAGCTACAACGTGATCTTTTATTATTTCTCTTAGCCACCACGCCTTCTTCGTATCACTAGCAAGACTGTAATTTAGTTTTTTGTTTTCCAAAATGTTACCGTTTCCACGGCGTTATCGGTCACTTTGACTGCACGACATAGGGACATGAATGCAGAGAGCATGGTTTAGCTACCATTGGCGGACATAGACACAATTTTCTTTTCTTACCTACCTCTTATACACACATCAAAAGTGTCTAGGGATCAACATATATTTTTGCAATAACTTTTCTCCTGATTGATATTAATTAAAATTTTCTTTAAGGATTCATCAAATAAAGTGTTTTCTTTTGTCGCAGTAACGATAAACCAAGTCACCTTTGCATTAATAAAGAAATTTGCCATTTTCCTAATAAAGGGATTTTTGACATTTGAACCACTAACATTAAAGTTCGAAAAAAAGACTGAAATAACAGTTTTCTTTAAAATTTTATTGGGTAACTTAAATAATTAATAATCCGTGTTTCTACCGCAAACACTAACAACACAAGAACATCGGTTTGGCATACTCAAAATGAGTTCATCCAAATCACGCTGTGGAATGGCCGCCCATGTTCGTTGCAACAACAAAAAAAGGTCTTCTTGCGACTGGATACCCTCCATATTCGGCAGAGCTCTTCTCTGTAGCATATCCCATGCATGCTCAATCGGGTTCAAGTCTGGCGACTGAGCAGGCCAGGGCAGGACATTGATGTTAGCTGCGGCGAGAGTCTGTCTTACAACTCTTGCGGTGTGCGGTCGTGCATTATCATGCATTAACTGAAATAAGGGACCGATTTGCACTTGTAGAGGAACGATGACGTCTGATACAATCGTCTCAGCATGAATTTGAGCGTTGAGGTTGCCTCTGATCCAAATCAACTCAGTTCTTCCGCCGATCCAAATACCCGCCCATACCATGATGGTTCCACCACTATAAGGATGGACTTCCTGGCAGGATTTTAATCGCTGTTGGCGTCCAGGGGTTCTCCAGTGTCGTATACGTCTTGTATCCGGTCTCATACCAAAACGAGACTCATCAGAAAAGCACACGAAACGCCATTGTTCTTCTGCCCAATTTCTGTGTTCAAGAGCCCATTGATATCGAATCCTACGATTGTGCATTGCTATAGGTGGTACCCGTAGCGGTCTTCGGGAATGAAGGTTCACTTCATGCAAGCGGTTTCTGACTGTTTGGTCGCTAATTAAGTTCCCTGAAGAGTGATGAAGCCTCACGAGTTGTAAGACAGACTCTCGCCGCAGCTAACATCAATGTCCTGCCGTGGCCTGCTCAGTCGCCAGACTTGAACCCGATTGAGCATGCATGGGATATGCTACAGAGAAGAGCTCTGCCGAATATGGAGGGTATCCAGTCGCAAGAAGACCTTTTTTTGTTGTTGCAACGAACATGGGCGGCCATTCCACAGCGTGATTTGGATGAACTCATTTTGAGTATGCCAAACCGATGTTCTTGTGTTGTTAGTGTTCGCGGTAGAAACACGGATTATTAATTGTTTAAGTTACCCAATAAAATTTTAAAGAAAACTGTTATTTCAGTCTTTTTTTCGAACTTTAATGTTAGTGGTTCAAATGTCAAAAATCCCTTTATTAGGAAAATGGCAAATTTCTTTATTAATGCAAAGGTCACTTGGTTTATCGTTACTGTGACAAACGAAAACACTTTATTTGATGAATCCTTAAAGAAAATTGGAATTAATATCAATCAGGAGAAAAGTTATTGCAAAAATATATGTTGATCCCTAGACACTTTTGATGTGTGTATTTACCACAAATTTACTAGATTTCAATTTGTAGGTGTTTCAGTTGCAAATGCAATGTAGGCTCAGTTTGACAGAATCTAAAACTTATCTGCTCTACAGAAGGCCAGTACCGCCTCTTATAAGGTAATGTACCCCAATGGTGCCAACGGGACCCAATTCCTAAGCCTCTACAGTTCCTATTTGTCAGCGGGATATTTTTTTTGATGTGTTAATCTGTTCCAGACGTCGGCAACGACATGTTAGATGAGAAGGACGTGCTGTCGGTCATTGACATCAACTTGAAGGGCCCTATACTGTGCGCCAGACACGCTATCGCATCGATGAGGAGCAACGACTTCGATGGGCATGTTGTCAACATTAACAGGTTACCTAATTTTCAAACTGGTTCCTATAATGATCCTACCAACTGGTTTTTTCATTTAGGTATGTTTGTTGTTGTCATAATGTCAAAGTTCGATAATGGAGCCTTGCACTCAAAGAACTGAACGTACTAAAAATTTACGAAGTAGCTAAATAGCAAAAGCTAATTAATGTTTAGCTTGGGCGTACTATGTTTCCAAAATGCATTTATTTTAAGATGGGGTGGGCAAATGTAAGTCTACTACATATAACACACCATCTACCACATTTCGGAAAACCTGGACAGCCGGAATTCCTAGATCGAACTTTGACACAATCCATTAAGTTTTATATTGCTAAGAAACGTTTGCTCACATTGGCTTCAACAAATATGATCATTAAAGCTTCTAAAAAGACGCGTGTGTATATGTGTATGCAACGCTAACTTTACTTAGCAAAGAAACCTCAAAGTATTGCTTAGAAGTCTTGGGATTCACGAGAGAGTCACTACAAAACTACTACAGTGCTTTTTTAAACTGTGAATAATAATTTCCATTGACATTTTTAGTCAGTTAATGCAAATGTCGGTCAAAGAACTGAGATCAGACCTAATCTACAATTATTATTGGCATACCTAATCCTCGTGACATAGCGTGATTGTGTAACCACAATTATATTCATTAACTATTATTACTATTGCGCGTGTTTAACTGCCTCGTTGATCGAGTCATAAATGTAATTGCTAGGCATGAGGTCTATGAGGTCTTCGGTACGACTCCTGGGCCGGGCAAAGTATTATTAAGTAGGTTATTCCGTCTGGAATTGTGCTGTAACGGCCCGGAGTCTGAATTTATGCCTGGCTGATGACTTAAAACGTATGGTAACTGGGAAAATTTGGATGTTACTATTGGTACGTACAATTCAGCCTGTAGCGACATCTATCTCGATATACGATCAGCTATCGACTGATATCCTACATCGCGATGTTAAAGTTATCCGCGCGATTAAACTTATACAAGATCCCAATAACAACTGTAGGGCAGTAGTAGCCCACCAGACATAACACCTGTCTGTGTGCTATTCTGTAAATGGTAAATCACTTCGAAAGTCATTTCGCAAATCATCTCGAAAGTCATACGAGACTCGAATCACTACGTACTCATGTCGCCTGTACAAGTTTCGGTACACATGTCAACGTCAAAATACTCACTCATTTTAGTTCCTCTCAGTTTGGTCATCACTTGGTGGCGCCAGTGTCGAAATCACTCCATTTAAGAATACGATATTTTAATTTCACATGATTTCACTGCGGATTCAGAAGTGATTTCGAATAGCACTTCCTGGTCAGTTAATTTCTCCTTACAGGCGTGATGTTATATTGATTTTGAGTGATTTCGCATGTTTGTAGTATCGCGGGTCACTACGTACCAATGTCTTCCAAGTTCAACGTGTACACCAGCAGCAAGTACGGCATCACGGGCTTCAGCGCCGGCCTGCTCAACGAGCTGGCTGAACATAACAATAGGATTAAAGTCACCGTAAGTTGAGTCTGTAGTTAGACTAACATTGAAGTCTGATGAACTATCATCACCCAGGAGAATCGTGGTACCCAGTAACTGGGTTATGGAGGTCGGATAAGTAGTCGCTTCATGTGTAATAATGGTTTGCTTGCTGCATTAGCGGTTAAACTGGAAGCCGACAGCGGGTAGTTGAAAAATGATTTGAGTGTTTGATACAGACTTACAGGGCGAAACATCGAACATCAAAAGTTTTCGTCGGCTTTTCCTAATTTTAACTTTTTCTTGTGTTACTTTTGCTTTAACACACGCTGCACCCTGTATGGGATTTTTGTCTAAACTAATGAGATTCAAATGTGAATGATGAATGGGAAAATCTCATAGGTATAGATAGAAATGACGATTTTTCCATGATTTAGTTATAGTTTTAAGCAAAAACACCATTTACATTTCTTTCTGAAACCCACGGCATCAATATCTGCGACGAAGTCCCTTCCAACCTATATATGTCTGTAATGCCAGCTGTGGTATATGCTGTGATAGCCAATTGTAATCCCAAATGTTTAATTATGGCAATCTGTATGTCGTTGTTGCTAAGAAAGATTAGTGGTTTATTGTATGTTGTTTGTCCCCAGAGCGTGTCCCCGGGGTTCGTGAAAACAGGTCTGGATGTGGTGTCGGCGGAGGAGCACCAACGCATGCCAGCGTTGCGCCCCAAGGACGTCGCCGACGCTGTGCTCTACGTGCTTTCCACGCCTCCTACTGTCAACGTAAGTTTTGCAAATACTTAAGAACTAGTTAAATTGAGCACAGGCGCAAACTGGTCATAAAATGACCAAGTCAGAGACACTGCGTGCAGCAGACAGTACTCAAGGTTTTTAACAATCAATCGTGGCCACAGCTAATTTATTCTTTACCGTCCATAATGTTATTGGATTCTAATTCCTTCGATTGTTGTAGTTTTACACAATGTTAAACTATCAAACAGATAGGTCCATATGTATCCGTGGGTAGGTCAGGTAGCTATTGTGGGGGTTTCATCTTGTTTAAATGTGTACCAAGGTAAAATAATTTAAGTTAATCAACACATTTCATCTTTACAGATAAACGAGCTAACAATAACACCAGTGACTGAAAGAAGGTTATAATTACAAAATATTTATTGACTAAAATGGCACAGCAGTAATGCACGATAATCAAGACTAGAGACTAGACGGAGGCATTTGAGAAGGAGGAAGAGGCCAGGCCCATCATACTGCTACCGAACTGTAGCAACGCACGGAGGACGTCCATCTTGAGGGTCCACAGAGGAGACGACGGTGACTGTGTTGATGACTGCGCCTGTACATAAAATATCATTATAATAGTCCATTCACAAAATCTTCTAAAATTCTGAGGATATTTTTCGTCTTCTGACAATATATAATCTTATTTCTAATATATAAGCTAGCACGACAGCACAACGTACTTACTTTAAGTCAGACAAAGGGATCAAATAAATTAATTTTATTATCTTAGTTGTTTTAGTGTTTATTTTATTAATATCCTAAAGATATGGCTATATTACCATTTAGAGTATGAGGTCCTACTTATTAAACTAACCAATATAAAATAACGATAACAGTATCATGTCTAAAATTAAGTTAACTTTTCTCGAGTTAACACCTATATTTAATAAGCATTACAATAAGCCAAGGATTACTGGCCAACGTGATTTTACAAATGCTATGGAATTATTAAGCCACTTTTAACTACTCTACAATACAGGTACATAATGACTATCTCAAAGCTACTAAATTATTTAGTCGATAAATTCTTCTAAATTATGGAGTATTTTGTTTTCATCTTCGCCAACCGCCTCCAGAGCTAGTTTTCGACATGTCTCCGAGCAGGCCCATCAGTAGGCTTGCAAAGAATCCTGCAGAGTCTGCCATCTTCATTCCTCCATTCTCCTCATTTGAACCTGATGCGTCCGGATCACCACCCTACGATATTAAATAAATGTATTATGGGAATCTCCCGTTAATTTTCAGAGCTTCCAACTATAACATATTTATATTGGCTCTTACCGCACTTGTCCCTTTCACTAATGTAGAAATAAATTTTCCAAAGAAGGCGCCATTGTTTTTCTGGAATATTTACAAGTATGTATGAGGTAATTAGAAGCAAATGAAGTATATATTTCAATATGTAATGTAATATTTTCGGGTCAAAACTCACTGCTCCACCTCCAGTGATAGTGTCAAGTGATGTCAGAAGATAGCTTCCAATGATCTCTCCAGGATTCTGGTTACCCTCAGACTTAAAAAAATACGTTAATTAGTCAAAATAGATTCTTATTATTTTAGTAAAGAATGCAGATATTTTGAAATTTCTTAATAGACTTACCAGCAAGCCAACAAAAAGTCCTAAACCGGTTGCTATAATTGCGTTAATGTCAACGCCATCTCCCTGAAAATTATAGTTTTTTGATAAACTCTAACTGCATGTTCAATCATTCAAAAATCGTGATAAAGGAACTGTTTTTTAACTTACACTCAAGCTAGCAACAATACCGCCTACAGTCGCTAATAAAGTTCCCAAATCTGATTCACCATCCTGTTGAAAATCGATGTTTTAGTGTGATATTTGATATATAATACTCTTACATTTGTTCTGAACTTACGCCACTTAATCCGGCAAGTAGGCCTAAAATACCACCACCCTGGCCATCTCCGCCAGGTACATCATCGTAATCGGAATCATTATCATCATCATCGTCATCGTCGTCTCCATTATTGCCGTCCGAAGCAGAATCTTGTTTAGAATTTCCGTTTTCAGTACTCTCTTTCTCAACACTCTCTTCTGCCCCATTATCTTCGTCTGAATCTTCAGAATCGCTATCATTACTGTCATTATCATCAGTTTCATCAATTTCTAGTTTTTGAAAGGGAGGAGGTCTCAAATCTGCCGAATAGTCGATGTCTATCTCGTTGTCTGCAATGTCCTGACGTTTTTGAATGACTCGTATTTGATTGCGGTTGATACGTATCAGGTCTTGTATCAACTTCTTTACTATTATGTTGTGATTTTTCACCTGCAATTTGATTAAAGTTTTATTGAATACCAGTTTGCGAATAGAACTACACCTTTTACTACGTGCAAAAGAATTCTTGATAGTAAAGCCAAACTTACCTTTCGTGCAAAGTGCTTCAGTGAACGAAGTATGTGTGAGTGAAAATCATATAACTTACGTATAACCTGTTTTTAACACCAGAAAACGAGAAACTAAAGTAAGAAGCCTTGACAGTGTTTGTGTGCACTTTACCGGCCAACCCGTGCGTTAAAGTGCATGAATACGTGAAAAAGGTTATCAATAGGTTGGGTTTTTTTTATCTATAATAAGTATGTATTTAGAAATATATAAGTATGTTTATCAACTGTTTAGTACCCATAACACAAGCTCTGCTTAGCTTGGGACTAGATGGCGTTGTGTGAAAGTTGTAAAATATTTTTTTACGGTCGGTACTAAAAATCGAATCCAGTCTGTCCTGATTGCGATTACATCTTCCGATTTCCTATAAGTATAAGTAGTTAGGTTTCCTACAAGTCGGATAGTGTAATAAGCCCTTCTAAATACAAGCCCTTTACTGTTTTACTTCTGGGCAAAGGCCTCTTCTCTTACAGAGAAGGCTCGAGCATTGATAACCACGCTTGTTCAGTTCAAGGCGGATTGGCGATTTTAAACTTATATTAACTATGGAAAATAACTAACACAAATCTTCTGCCTTATATCTCTATGCCTATATCTGCTATGGTTAATATTGTTTTTGTGTTGTTGGGAAGCGTACTTATCTTTTATCATTTTTTTAACGTTTCTAATAAGTGACTTTAAATACTTAAAACGCCTAGTTATCATCGCAACTGTGACAGATGTTTATGTTTTAATAAAGATCTTAAGTTCTGCAAAATGAAGCAATTCACAAGTTTCGAGTTGTTTATTAAAATTGAGCACTTAACATATTTTCATGGATGCCGCGAGACCTTAGCTATAATTTCTTACAATAAACATAATGTGTGACCAGTGAACAAGAATATAGGCAATTCAGCGTATACTGTGCAGGTGTAAACATAAAATTAATAGCAGCAGTGCTATTATGTCAAAGCACTCCGTGAACGAGTTGGTGCAGTGAAGGCGAATCGAGCTGTTATTCCATAGTAAACAATTACTATTATTCACTGCAGAAAATTGCAGTGCGGAAAATTGTCAATGTCTACCAAGACATTGACAAATTCTGCAAAATTGATCACTGGGTGATTTTCACTGGATTATCTGGTTAAAGTCTTTCGTGTAGTGTGAGTACCTCAAATGCCAATTTGACTGACATCAAAGATTCTGGTTTAACAAGAATCACTTACATTAGAGCCACCAGACCCAGCTGACGCAGGGAACAGTGAGCTGGCCAAGTTGAGCAGACTGAAGATATTGCTTCCACCACTACTAGATGTGGGCGAGTTCTGGGTGCCGTTGCCGAAGTCATCGTCGTCATCATCGTCATCGTCATCGTCGTCGCTCTTGTCTGCGTCTATGGACACGGTCGTCGTGGAGCTTGGCTGCGAATCGTCGGTTGACGAATGGTTTTCGCTAATTTCTTTCTGCAATGGGAAAGATAATTGGTTTAAAGGTACCGTTTCCCGTTGATAGTAATTAGTTTTTTTTAAACGAGTCTAAGTAAATCATATGAAAATTTTGCACCCTTCTACTACATAAGGAACACAAATATAATAAATGGCGCGCTGTTTTTGCAAAAAAAAACTGTAGATATGCACGTATGTTGCCACTTACAACCGCAACTGGTCATTTAAATCAGCTATCGGGACCAGTTTAACACGTTGACTGCCAACCTACGAGTATACTCGTAGTACAAGATCTGGGCCCCACTGCCAACTACGAGTATTCTCGTAGTTGATTGTATGCGATTTCTAACGAATTCTAGACAAGTGGCAGTGAACGGAGGGCGGGGTTAGATTTTTTGGCATTTGAAGTAAAACATTATTTAATCAGAAAAAAAAGTTTAATAGATTTTTTTTTGGGTACATCACTGTGAAATAAAAAAAAAGTAACATATTTTAAAACAATTTTCTACGCATAAGGCAGTTTTTTCAGGACATACCGAACAGTAATAAGTTGTTTCTTTCCGTTTTTTTTCTTTTCTGCAGACACGACACGGTTTCGTCGGTTTCTGGTTTTTTTTTGTGTAGGTGGTAGACGCTCTAAATAATTTAGTACTTGTAATCCTTCTCGTTTTTTCTGCTCGTGATGTCTATACTTTGAAAATGTTTCGCCTAAAAGATGTTTTATGAGTATGAATTCATCTTTGAACGAAAGGGCATGCAATTTCTATTTCGGAGGAAGGTTGGTTTGTTGATTGTAGATCATGCAAGCGTTGTGAAAGTAGATTTAAAAAATGTGTATCGTTAGTTTTTTGTACCAAAACAACTGAAAGATCGATCCGGACATTCCCTGTTCGGTAATAAAAATAATTGGTGGCTAATAAGGTAATAAAAATCCTATCTCATTGCCATACTACGAGTTAACTCGTAGTTTGAACCAGGTTCCATTGCCAACTACGAGTATACTCGTACCTAGCATTTTGTATGGTGGCAATAGGCCTAAAAAAAAGTTACTACGAGTATACTCGTATGGCAGCCAACGTGTTAAATTAACTAGACTGCTTCAACTACCTACCTACCTGTTCCAAGCAAGAATGTATTGAGTCACTAGAGCCTATTTTTATCAACACCAGGTGAAACATAAAAGGACCCCTTTATAAAAGTACCTACATTCAAGATGTATTTAGTGCTTTCAAATGTGTGAAAATGGGTAAAAAAAACACAGATTGAAATCAGGTAAACGCTATTTAAGTGCTATATACCACATATTATTGTAAGAAGAATAGTTCTGAAGCTTGTGCTTACCGATCCTTTAGCAGAGGTAGACGACGATTCCTTAGAAGCACTATTAGGCGATGATTCCTTTGAATCAAGTTGGTTGTCAGCAAATCCTCTTCTCCGACGGAACCCACTGGCTGGCACGCAGAACGCGTTGGCCATAAGAGTTAGAACCAGGAACATCGCAAGACTTCGACCGCGCGCCATTGTCATCACCAACGCACTAGTTCCACTGCAATCACCACACCAACGTAACCATCTTAATAATTGTACTGACAATTAAATACACCGACGAGCAGGAATGTTGCGAAACTAGTTACCTATAATTCGTAAATTATTGGAACACTCATTTGTAAAATTAATAAGTACATTGTTGTATTTACTAATGAACTTGTCTAAGTGGGTTTGAATAACTTTGCACCATGTTATTGTAATACCTATCAATATTTGAGTAGGTCACTATTATATATTTAACACCTTTTTGATTTTACTGTACGGTATCTAATTTGATAGTTACGTTGACGCTCTAATTAGGTGTTCCTAGTAGTCACAAACTCACAACTAAATTATATAGTCATATTTTTTAGTCTAACTATTGTATTGTTGCGAGTATTTATTCTTGTAAGTAATATAATTAAGTAAAGTTTGACATACCAGCAATGCTCATTATGAGGACTTTAATCTTTTATGTACCACCTCGCTGGAGTCTAGATGGTATTTACATAATATGGGTTCAAGTCTTAGACAAATATTATGCAAATAAATTATTTAATTTATTTCTGTACTTTTTATTAATTGTACAATTTAGATACCGTTAATTACTCATAATGAATATTCTTTGAATAAACTACGGTACCTGTTCAACTGTTCCGACTTTTCGACGTGTTTTTCCCATGATTAGGGGGATTTTATTGAAAGTAATAGAAAAAACCGTACAGTACCTTTGTGACTAGATGTGGTCGTATCAGTAAACATTCGCTTATTGGTTCGTTGCACGCCGCAAGGAATAACTTATAACAAAACTGGGTTCCTGTCGCGCGGCTACAGGCAGATGTTTTAAAATCGTATATCTATATCCATCTCTATCTCATGAATGTATTTAAATGGGCAAAACTTATAGCCACTACACTTTAGTTTAAAAATTTGGCTTTATTTGGTAGCGAGTTTTGTATTTAAAAATCCCTCACAAAGTAGCGATTCGCTAGTTAAGTTTAAGAGAAACAACAGTTAAAGATTTCAATTTTAATTGTAATTCCAATTCTATGATCGTGTTGCTTAACAATTGTATTTATGTTAAGTTTACATAAATAGGTACAATGTTAAGCGACACGATAAAACAAATAACCCATAGCCCTATCTCTATCAACCCATGGGACAATATTTGTTTGGCCTACAGGTAGTTTAACCGGGCCTGGCGGTTTGCGTGTGAGATTTTAAATGTTTAGGAGAACTTCTAGTGCTTGGCAACATAAAAAAAAGAAATAAGTTTTCTCGGTATATTTGTCAATTTGGGTCATCGTGTAGCAAAATGAGACAAACTTTTTTCAGCTCATTTTTGACAACTTTGGCGAGCTCTCGCATCCTTGCTATTTGTTTTAAAAGTGTAGTGTAACAAGGATTAGATTAGAAGTAGTTGTTACCTACAACTACATTAAAAAGTGATTGGTTTGTCTCTGGTTATCCCAGTTGCAGTATATCGATCACGAGAAGTTGCAACTGAAAGAGAATCCCAGGTTTCCTCGTGATCGATATAAAACCGAAATTACTTTTTGTTTGATTCAAAATACTTAAATAAAAATAAACCAGCAACAGCCTGTACACAGGGGCGGGGTGTCGCCCCGTGGACAGTCCGTACGAACATCGACATTAGCGTTGGTCGCCAGCCGGTGCGCTTGCGCCACTCGAGTTGCCAAACGATCGCGACGCACTTCCGTCTTGCCCTCCGGTGTCCGGTCGCCGTAAACATACACTCTACGTGTCGGACACTTCCTCACAAGTCGTATCCCGTGTAATCTATTCTTATGTTGCATCAGACATTGTTGCCAATAAAATACAATCAACTTTTGTAACAAAGTAATGGAAATGGAGTTCGGAATCAAATTGTAGGGTTTTTTACGTTCTTCATGAACTCAAACTTGCGTTTACGTACTCGCTTGGGATGTTAAATTCATGTAAACATCTACTGCGTCCATAATGGCAGACGGTTTATCTGACTACATATTTATACCAATAGGTACATTTATTAGTAGTTGGTTTAATACTCACGGTATCTATAAACATAATAGTATTTTTTTATGTAGGCACTATGGGATGGGCCCATAGTTGTTTCTTTTTACTAACTGCTTTAAAAAATATGGATTGCAATATTGATTTGAGATTTGAGAGATGGAGCAAGCATAAGTTGTAGAAGACTTCTGTTAAAGCTTTAGTTAAATTAGTTTTAAGGTTTTGACAGCTTTTATGAATTTCGGTCCCTTTCGGGCGAGACTCCACCAAAGCGGAGACGAGATGAGATGTGTTTTTTAATCAATCAATTTGCGTCATTTTGACCGCTCAGTGCTTCTCTGTGGCGTCAGCACAATACAATATCCTATTGGTTAATTACAAGACATCTCCTCTCGTCTCCGCTTTGGTGGAGTCTCGCCCTTCTTGTTTTAAATGAGAAAAAAGTTGCGAAAGCCATAATTAAGATTAGTTTTTTTAACTAGGAGATTAGCTTCATTCAGCTCTGAATTTGAACAGGCGCTTATGGTGAAGTTAGTATTATTTTGGAGAGGCACAAAGGTGTTACATAATAAAACAGTCATTATTAATAAATGTATTTATTATTAAGTTCTACGCATTATAACAACGTAATAGTTAAATAAAAGGTTTAATTAACATGGCAACTTAAAACTTCATATTTACAACAAATAAATCACATAATTGTACAGGAAAACTCAGATACAGTAGGTAAACATGATTTTATCATAATAATGATTAATTTCAAAAGTTGAACACGATTTATTGATATTATTAAGAGTACACTGCGTACGGTAGAAATGTGATAGGAAATATAATATTACGTTAGAATTACAAATACAATTTTACATTACATAACATCATGGGCAGAGGTATACCTATAAAATACCATATCGCCAGTTATGTTAAGACCTATGTAATAGGGGCCTATTGCTGTCGATTGGGAACAAATCCAGACTCTGAGCTGCCACCAAAGTATTCCAGATTAAAATAAACCCAGTAACAATTTTCCCGACCTGGAAATTGGCCCTAGGACCTCATGCTTCGTGGTAGTACCTTTCACCAAGTAGATCAGCAATACAACTAACCATACATTACATTTACATACATTTTGATGTCCATGGTCTTTCTGTTATTTATTACCGACCAAGATAAGCAAAATAAATAGTTAAATACAATTCAAATACATCAAATAAGGTAATTTAATTTGTGGACACCAAAAATATTTTCATAGACTTAGTTTAACGCTGGCCGTTTTACTTATCAGGTATTTGCATTCTGTTTCCGAATATGGACCACAATTTCGGAATTCCATAACCGTAATGTATGCAGAATAAAAATGTAGAATTAAATGCGTGCAATAGGGTGTCCAAATAAGGAAATCAAACTGAAAACCCACATATGGTAGAGCGTGGGTATGGGGCAAGACTAAATTTTAAATTCATTAAAAAAACACCATCACAGTCATATAGTACTCATATGTAATTGAAGCAAAATAAATGTGACTGTTCAATATTACTAATTTGGAATCCATTTAAACATTAATAATATTTATTGACTAGTTTTTCGCTAATTAATTTCTGATTAACTCATCCCAAATATTCACAACCGATACGTCATTTGTTTTTTGTAAGGGTATCCCGAATAGTATTTTGCGACAGGATTGAATCCTGATATTTGAACAACAATGCAACAATATTAGTAGATAAGTACGTTTGAAATTGGGTGATTTTCAAAATTTATGTACATTGTGGGTCGTGAAAACGTCCGCCGGAATATTGTCCAGGCATAACATAATAAACGATCAAATTATTGTTATTATTATTGAATAAAAGTTTATTGAGAAGGATTTCAACATTTCAGTTTGAAAAAAAAAAGTAGTCTGAAATATATGACATTTATGTTCTTAGTGTCATAATATTTCCATACATCTACCTCGTGTCCCTAAGCGAGAGCGCGTTACAAAAACCATCATAAAGATTAAACCACTCATTTTATTGTAAGTTCTCTTTGCGCAATACCTTAATGGGTATTTATTATGTAAAGTATACAAAATTGTAATAAAAACTTTATGTAGTAATTATAATAAAAGCCTTTCAAAATGTGTCTTCTATTTCACTCAATTTTGTTGATCATTATTGTAACACAAATATTAGTAGATATTTGAGGTTTTTTATTGGCAACACATTCTTGTCAAAGACGTCCAATCAGATGACAACAAAATATAACTCCGCCATTTTGTCTGCAGGGGTCATTGTTGTGAAAAGTGTGTTTCTTGCGGTGAAGTGTTTTTTCCACAATAAAGTTTTCATTTTAGTTGATCAGCTATAAAAACAACGGTAAGTCTCTGTCTTATTATTTTTGCATAAATTTAAAGAATAATATTGATTCAATTTGATTAAGGTGATAGACAAGTCCAACAACATTATTTTGAACCTTCAAATGTTGAAGGTCGTTATTTAACAAACCGTTGATTTTCATTTTCGTAACGATTTGTTTCATATTTTTGTTACGTAACAAAAGGGATGTAACAAATATGAAGCAAAGCCGATTTCATAATGGAATTACTTTTTTAATTATGCGTACCTACATACACGGTAATGTTTTAACTAATGCGCATTTTTTTTTCTGTATTTCAGTATCAGCAGTAGAACATATTTCCACGAATAACTTTTTTATTTTTTTATTTTATCATGTTTAACATACTGAAATTTGCGTTACGTCATTTGCGTTGCGTTACGTCACTTATGAGTATTTTTTATTTGGTTTATTACTAGTTCATTCTTAATAAAAAATGCTGATAAATAATAACTTTACTATTATTTTTGCAATTACGTATTAAAAGTAATTAATCATTTTTAACCGTAAGTTCTATCACCAATGGTTTATTTTCTGTAAGCTAAACATTTTACTAAATACTTAATGACCAAACGGAATGCACAATTTATTCTGAGACTGATTTTATAATTAAAGATACTGCTTATGTTATCAATAAATGATTAAGCTCTAATTTCATTGTTTTAATAGTGTTGTGAAATAGCCCTAATATTTCCTTTTTGTTTCTTTTTTGTAACATTGATCACTTTTGTAACGATATTCATTTTTGTAACTGTACAAAAATTTTGAAAACCACCCAATTTGCGTTCTACTTAAAGATATAAACTTCCAACATTCGCAAAATCATCCAAGCGTACTCAATTCTGGCACTCTACTGACTATAAAACAGTCAAGTACTCGCTGTTTCCATTCACTCAGTCCCCACGGAGGCGTCAGTGCGCGGAGGTCGCAACCTCTCCATGAGCGGTATGGCAACCCCGGCCAGTTCGTCCCACGAGGCGAGGCGGCGGCACGGATCGCACAGGCACTCCTCCACGTCTCCCTCCTCGAAGCCGAGGTCCTCGCCTGTGACGTCACCGTCTTCTAACTCCACGCTGCCCTTACGATTGAGACCTTTAGGTCCAGCAGCGTAGCACGAAGGGTCACACTCTGACGCGTAGTTGTTATTCTCCATGTCGAATGTTACCTGGGGGACGCCATTATTTGTCAAAAAGGAATTCGGTGTCGAGCCATTTTGTACCTTAGACAGTGAGACTATAACAGCCAAATTAATTTATCAATGATTCAGATACGGGGCCTTGTTTATTGGCGTGTGTAGCTGAGCGGAACTACGAACTGCGTAGTGAAATATATTATTGCTTCAAAAGAGGTACATGACTAGAATAGAGATTGTTAGCATTATATCTTATAATTGTTTGGCAAACTTATTAAAATCATAGGAACCTATTTATAAAGCTCTTAAACAAACGGACTTACGTGGTGTTTGACAATACTTTGTTCATCGGCACATCGATCTCCCATTTTAGCTGCTTCGCAAGCCGCAAACGCTGATTCATCGTCTATTACAAAAAAATAACAATATTAAAAACAAAAAGAACATATTGACCCCGACGTGATTTGAACACGCAACCTTCTGATCTGGAGTCAGACGCGCTACCGTTGCGCCACGGAGTCGGTTGAATTACGTCTCGAAATAGAGGCTCGGTTCACATAGATACAACCAATTGGCAACTATATTACTGATAACTGATAGCAGTGATAGTGATAGAGAAATATCATGCATTCATTATATTATTATAGATAAACATTAGTGGATGAGTCACCCATTATGTTTACTTGTTATTGCATTACGAATAATATTATAGTAATGTAGAGTATTGAAAATGTGTAATACACGATTGAATATTTACTGAGTATTTTTTATTTTACATATTTAAACACCAAAAACAACACAAAAATATGTCTAGAAATAGTGCTTGGCCCGCAGCGCAGTGTTAAAACCAAGGATAATGGCTATTAGGGATATAATAGAGAGAAACCTCCTTACAATGCGTGCCGTATCCAAGAATATATTATTGTATATCTTTCTTCTAATTCATAAAATTCTCGTGTCACGGTGTTTGTTACAAAACTCCTCGGAAACGGCTTGACCGATCCTTATGAAATATTGTGTGTATTTTCAGTAGGGCTGAGATAAGGATGAGATTAGACTAAGGCGGAACGAAGTTTGATCGTATTATTATATATCGATCGATCGTATAAACAAAACATTTATTAAAAAAAAAAATTGTAAATCATATAGACTAGTAGGTATATAAGTACGTAAAAACATGACTCGAGGCAAAGTTAAAACAAAAGCTTCAGTAGGAAAAATTCGAATAGCAATGTCTGTTTATGAAACTTGTTGCTGTGCATGCATATGATGCTACGGCAGTTACATTAATTTTGTTTCTCTACAGTGCCACAAGGTCATCATCATCACGCTCGTTTTCTGTTGTTTTATGTGTACATGTCCTAACCTACTTACTGTGGTAGGTAGTAGGTAGGTACGTGTATTCGGGCTTGAATGTCATATTCAAGGTAACATCTCTCATTTTACCTTCGTATAGCTTTTAAGTCTTGTCAAGTCTTAAAAGCTATCCGAAGGTAAAATGAGAGATGTTACCAAAACTCCCGTATAATTGGTAATCGACGAGTATCTGTTTAGATGATGTCTGGAAGGTTTGATGAAAGTAAAACTTCTCACCAATAAACAGAGCTAACGCTTCAGACACTAAATGCGCATGTATGGGCGAGAGCGGCGCGATGTCATGTGCATGCGCGTTCCACAGCGCGCGCGCCAGCAGCGGCGCAGGCGCCGGGTCCCGCCGCGCCGCCGCCGCCGACAGCGCGCGCGCCGCCAGCGTCGCCGCCGCCGCGCACTCCGCGCCGGCGCCGCACACGTTCACCAGCAGCCCGGCCGCTGCGCAGCGCACACTGCACTCCTCTGTCACACACAGGTACACATAGAGATCTAATTACTTTCCAATCCAAAGAAAGAACAGAGAAAGGTCGGACCCAAGCACTCAATAAGGGTTTAGTAACATTAATTTAAATGGTTTTAGTGTAAAACTCACCATGCTGTAAGAATGGCTCGAGCCTGTCCAGCGCGCCCTCGAGCACGATGAGCTGCGCGGTGCGGGTGGCGCGTGAAACGTTACCGAGCGCACGCACCGCCTCGCACGACGCGGGCCCGCTGCCGCGCAGCCACCGACACGTGGCTGCACGATAGAGATGTGATACTATTTATTTTACATATCTCTTGCTCTGTAAGTACACCCTTACACCCCTGAATGCCGGGGTGTAAGACTATCATTACAGCATAGGTTTTGGAATTTGAAAAAAGAACTGTCATACTCATACTGCACGAAGAATATTTTTAAAAAGTTAATTTTTTTTTTCTCGGTATCGATTAATTACTCGAATCGGAATCTAGACAATTTATTTTATAAAGATTTTATTTTAAATATGGAACTATTTGTTTCCACATCGTATGTTAGATGGAATCGATTTAAAAATCAAACTGGCCAGCAAGATTTGACGCGCTTGCGTGCGTGAAAAAAAAAAGGCAGTCTACTAGTAGGCGCGAAAGCATCGCGAAAATAATTAATTTTCTTGTTTGAGTTCTTTTTCAAAAGTTTTAAACATGTCTAGTGACGAAGACATAGATCTAACGCCCGATTTTATTAAAGAAAAGGCAAAAACAGTTGTCGAAAATTTATTGCCGCCGAACTCGAAAGAAAGATATGTAAAGGCATACGACGAATTTATGAAATGGCGGTCAGAAAAAAAAGTGAAATCTCTTTCTGAAAGTGTTTTTATATCATATTTTGATGAATTATCTAAGAGGCTACAACCTTCCAGTTTATGGTGCTTTTATTCCATGCCAAAATCTACAATGATGACAAAACATGACGTGAATTTGAAAGATTTTTCTAAACTTACTGCTTTCTTGAAAAGGCAGTCTGACGGCTTTAAAAGCAAGAAATCGAAGGTATTTACTGCAGAAGAAGTACAGAAATTCTTAAATGAAGCTCCGGATGAAATTTATTTAGCAATAAAGGTACCTACGTATTTACTTGCCCTTTTTAATAAGTTACCAAAATATTTCACAAAAATACTATGCGAATTTGGTGCCTTTAATACAACTTATGTCTTTTTTACAGGTTGTTCTAATTTTTGGGATATCGGGAGCCTGCAGAACCGTGGAATTGACAAACTTGACAATAGAAAATGTAGAAAAACATAACAAATTACTACTCATAAAACTGCCTAACACGAAAACTAAAATTGACCGGTCATTTGTTGTGCATGAAGAATTTGCAAATTATGTTGAAAAATATCAAGCTCTTCGGCCTGAAAACGTGGATACAAATCGTTTTTTTCTTAATTACAGTAAAGGAAAATGCCACAGACAAGTAATAGGAAAAAACAAATTTACAGGCATGCCAAAGCAAATAGCCACATATTTAAAACTGAGTAACGTAGAGTTATACACCGGGCATTGCTTTCGCAGAACATCAGCGACTCTATTGGCTGATTCGGGAGCCAACCTCACTCTGTTAAAAAGGCACGGCGGCTGGAAGTCCAGCAAAGTGGCCGAAGGTTATATCGAAGATTCGATGGCAAACAAAAGCAAAATTACTTCTAAAATAACAGAAAATATAAACTTAAAATCACCACGTCAAAGCACATCATCTGAGCCATTTTTTAATGAAGAAAATAGTACCAGTCAACTGCCGCCATTTACGATGCAAGAACCTCAAGTCACTCAAACTCAAGTCTTATCATCACAAACTCATATTCAAACTATAAATATACCTAAAAAGAACGTGACCATATCTCTTACAAATTGTAATAATTTTACTATTAATTTTAATTAAATACACATTTTTTTCTTCTTAATAAATGTTCATTGAAACCTGCTGTCTTGTTGTTTACTTACCTCACAATCGATATGTAAAGCAGAGTATTTATCTCGGGCGTAAGCATCAATTGCATACTCGGGTTAATTAGCGCCTTCGCTTCGCTCAGGCGCCAAAAACCTCGTATGCAATTGATGTCATAAAGCCCTTGGTTAATAATCTACTATTAAACGAGTAAGCTAAACAGGGCGGTTTTAATTTACACGATTAAAAATCTATCAGACTTAGGGAGTCGTAGCGGTTTTGTAGCGCTAGCTGGCGGCAGCGTAGCGTTTCCGTAGCGCTAGCTGACGGCGGCGTAGTTGTTTCGTAGCACTAGCTAGCAGCCACGTACCACGGCGTAGCGTCTTTTATAGTGTTGTCATAACATTGACGTAGCGTCGTTACAAGCAGCTATGACGTAGACACATCGACGTCATGTACCTTTGCATATGTTGTCGATGGGTATGTGCAGCGGGTCGGGCGGGTCGGGCGGCTCGCGGTAAAATGTCAAGTTGTTGAGCGTGGCCAGCGCCGCTGTCGCCAGCTCTTCGCCGCGCTCCACCGTAGCTGTGTGCTCTTCTAACGACTTGTCCTTAACATAATGATTGTAAGTTTAGAATTGACTTCCTCAAGCAAAATTAAATACAATGCTTTCAACGATTACTAAGGGGTAAATATAGTTTAATTTAGCGATGTTTTACCGTGTTTTTTATGATTTTTTCAGCGAGTTGTAGGCAGGCCAGCAGGGCATTCACAGTCCGCTCGGCGTACAAGTCCGCTAAACCTCTCCCTACGCGTTCTGCTAGACACAAGTTTGCCACAACGCGTACAGTCTGCAAAATATATCGAAGCTAAGGAAGTAGCAGCAAGTGTATCGAAGTTAATATTCAGTGTCTATTAAATATAACCCTTCCATACTTTTGTAATATTTTTTTTTCATCACTTGCTTCTTAAGAAAATAATTAAAAAAATAAACATCATAAGGAAACTGGCATGCCCGCACCACATTCACGCACTCAAAATACATCCCACATCCAGCGTGACCCAAGCGCAGATCCACCGTTGTGGGCACTCCACAACCCTAATTCAGGGCAGACAGAACAAATGATCGTGCTCATCCCGCAAACATTTATCTTGGGTGGGAATCGGAGGTCAAGCCTCCGGCATAGCAGTCAGGGCCACCAACTACTGGATCAACAGGCCAGTCAAAGTAGTACTATATGTATGGATGATATACCAATAGAGTTAAATTATTACCTCCTACTACTACTACTTCAAATACTACTACCTACTCTAGTATTGAATGCCACATAGGGACACGCGGCGCCGTAGTTTAGTTTAAAATGGGGTATTTTGTATCTTTCAAAATCAATGCATTGCAATAAGGTACTTAGGTTAGGTAGTTAGGTTAGCTATAATAATAATAATAATAATAAATATTCCACAACTATTCACACAACGCCATTTAGTCCCAAGCTAAGCGAAGAGCTTGTGTTATGGGTACTAAACAGCTGATAAACATACATATATATTTCTAAATACATACATATTATAGATAAATTACACCCAGACACAGAACAAATGTTCGTGCTCATCACACAAACATTTGTCCTGGGTGGGAATCGAACCCACGACCTCCGGCATAGCAGTCAGGGTCACTTACTACTAGACCAACAGGCCAGTCAAAAGCTATAGGATCGGTATGGTAAGTTAGGTTAGGTTATATCTATATATGTCGTCATTCTAATTCTATCTGATCTATGACAAAAGGTTTAAAGAGCATACTTTAGAGAGTCGCTTTATAAAAAGTAGTAGTAGTAATTATTGTTTTGAATCTATTTGTTGTCGTCTTATCAAAAGTAAGAGTATCTACCTATCTCAAAAAAAAAAGTTTAACAATTATGGTGAAAACCATTTATTTTACAATTTGAAAATTTACCTTGATAAGAACATCTTCATTAGAACCATCTGATCCGCTCAAGTCTGTACCTAGAAGCAACGAGTTCAAAGTTATTTAGTTACAAAGTTAATTGTTTTATTCTGGATACTCCAGGACTTATTAACTCACCTACTAAATGCAGATCTGGATCGGATTCCACATCTATTGTATCTTGTGGGTTTCGTTTGCTGTACGACTCAAGTATTGTGAGGAGGACATCTATCGCGCCCTCCTCGTTGTAAATCTGTTGGGAAAGCAATGAAACGTGATTTATCTACGACTATACAAAGCCTCGCTTCGCTTAATATTCTATCTCAATCCAAATCCCGTTCCTTTGTTTTTGACGGCTGCTTCTGATTGGACATCTTTAAGACTCGGATAGGCGAATTCGGTCGTTGATTGGTTACGAACAAAGATCAGGATCAAGATAGCAACCGAGATAGATTATTAATATCCAGCGCTAGGGTCGCAAGCGCTACCTACTGCTGATCATGAGGTCCCGGGTTCGATCCCCGGGTCGGGAAAAGTCTTATTTAGTTTTTCCATCTGGGTTTTCTCAGAAGTAGCCCGGAGTCTGGATTTGTGCCCGATTGGTGGCAATAGGCTCGCCTCCTATTACATGGGACTTAAACATAACTGGCGAAATGTGGGTGTACTACCAGATACACCTCTGCCTAGCCCTTCGGGGATTACAGGCGTGACGTTATGACGTTATGACTATACAAAGCCTTCGCTTTCATGTATTTCGTCCATCAGCGGGCTATATCTTATGAACCGTAATAGGTAGACAGTTAAATTGATCACAGAGTACCCATAGCGGCAAAGACAAATTAAAGGCGCATCTATCTAAACAAGAAACATGTCTTTTTTAGCGTTTCTTGATGGACTTTCACAACTTCTACGGAACCTTACGTGTGTAAGTCCGACTCGCACTTAACTTAGTTTCGGAAAATACTTAATTCAAGAAGAATAAAATAATGTGAGGAAAAATCATTACGTAAAGTTCTTGTGAGCAGGTGGCATTATTGCATTAATTGTACTACAGTTATTTTAATTATTTATTATTATTAAGCCCAAATTGTCCCACTGCTGGGCAAAGGCCTCCCTCCATTCCTTCCATCGGTCGCGATTCTGCGCCACCTCTCTCCAATTCTCAAGGAGAAATCCAGGTCGTCCCGCCATCTGCTTCGTGGTCTGCCGCGGCCCCGTGTCACTGTAGGGCACCAATTCTGGGTTGTACGAGCCCATAGCTCATTCGGCATGCGGCAGACTTGTCCTGCCCAGTCCCATTTAAGTTCAGCAGCCTTTCGTGCACAGTCGAATATTTGTGTTTTGGAGCGCAGTGTGGTGTTTCGAACACTATCTGTGAGTTTGACACCCAGAATACTGCGCTCCATAGCACGTTGGCAAACCTTCAGTTTTGGACTTTAGGATGTTAGTCAAAGACCAGTTGTAGTACAATAATGCAATAATGTTTTCAGAGCGGTATTAGGGCTGCCCCGCTTCTGCAGTGGCTCGGGCATGTTTGCGGTAGCGCGTACCGACTGTTTTCAAGCCACCATGCGCAAGCGGTGCGCGCCGTTCGTGCGCAGGGTGCGGGTCAGCTCCAACACCGTACTAGCGATGATCGCGGGGCAGTTTGCCCTACATCGGGCATTGCTGTGGCAGACACACTCCCCGCAGTAGCCTATTCATTTAAATAATAATATTCATAATTAATTAGGTACAGAATTATTATTATCATTGTTGCTTTATATTATTCAATTTTGATTGTAATACCTGTTACCTGAAATAAATGTCATTTATTTATTTAAAGGGTATTCGTACGTCATTCCTGACGCGTTCATCAGCAGCCGCCATGTTCCCGAGCGTGTACGCCAGCCGCACCGCCAGCGGCGCGCGGGGGGCGCACGCCGCCAGCGAGCGCACCAGCTGCCGCGCCGCGCCCCCCGCGCCCCCCGCTCCCCTCGCGCCGCACAGCCACGCGCAGCACTCCGCCGACCCCGACACCACGCTACCCAACAGACAGCTTTCATACATATCTTGTCATCTTCTAAGAGTTTGATATATCCCAAAATAGGTATTATAGAAAACGTTTGCTTTAAAAAAATTTAAACCTAATAGGGAACCCCCAAACCATCAGAAATACGAGCCGCGCCGATAAAAATGTAACCTAATATAACGGCGGGAAGTTGATACGGTTTATTCTTCCCACGACGAAACACCGGAGGGGTTTTTAGAGTCAGTTTAAGAGACAGACAGAACTTTACCCCAAGGCAAAAGATATCCATAAATATTTTCCACATCAAGAAAAATAAAGTATATAGTACCAAATGCCTTAACAGAAGTTGGTTTTAATTCATCTTAATAATCGTTTATTCTGGACCAAACATAAAGTACGTAAATTACACCCACCAAACTGCGTAACAGTTTGTCGGTGGGGTCATGAAAATAGTATTCCTGCTGCGACCTGATATTCAATCTTTTCACCATTTGGAAACTGTATTGGGATTGAATTAATGCTATCTGCCTAGACAAGAGCTTGACTGATACCTGAGACACCTAGCGACGTTGGTAAGCACATCCCTATCCGTGTGCAACGCCAGTGCGTTCACGAGCTCGGGCAGCGCACCACTCTCTAGGAACTCGTGCGCAAACTGATCCACGGCGCCTGCCAGGCTGCGCAGCGCGCCTGTCACTTGGTAGAGCGCGTGAGTGCTCTGCTCACCCAGAGATCGAGGGGACTCCGCCTTCTGGAATACGACGACAGGTGAGCTTGATTTTGACTTCAAAAGAAAAATCAGAATGGAAAGGAATAATGGAAGAAGATCTAAATCATCGCGGTTTAAATTAACACATTGCCTGCTAGACTCCCAGACACAATAGAAATTCAATTGTTCGAGATCACCGACGGTGACCGGCGCCGGCGGGGCTTACAAAGACTTAACAGGTTTACGGTGTTAGGTGTAAATTTTTGGCCTTGTCGTCCCATCGGATTACGAGACCTAGGGGTGAAGAGTACACCTGCGTTTGCGCACCATAATATTTTTACAAATATGTAGAATCTCGATTGAGATTGGATTGCAGAATTTCGGCATCTAGGATCCTAACTCACGGCATTGTTGAGTATTTTCAGGTGCAGCGCGGCGAGGTGCGCGGCGCCGGCGCGATGCGCGCGCGCGGCCAGGCGCGGCTCCAGCGCCAGCACGCGCAGCGCGGCGCATCCGTACACGCAGCACGAACTTTCTGATATCGGCTCTGCGCGGCCGCAGCCTTCTACCAGCAACTCTGACATACACGAGATATCAAAATGAAACAGCACATGATCAGATAAACGTGTTAGCTAAGCCCATATGATACGATTCTATTGCAGTAAAATGTCCCCATAGAAGACAGTAGTTGGCGGTAAATCTAGAATTGGATATAATAGGGTTCATTCAATTGACAAACAAATCGTGTCGTATAGAATCGTTATTAAACTTACCCAACAAATTAGTGTTCCTGAAGAAGTGGTCGTTTTTGTCATTTTTAGCTATCTTGAAAACGAGTTTGCAAGCGGAAGCCAAATGCGTGCCAGTCACGCGCATCTACGAGCAAAGTAACACTTGTAACATGATACGTAACAATGAGGATCGTTTTGTTAGTATTGCTTTCTTTTATTTTCTTTTAAAATTGCACCTACCACTGTTTTTCTCTGCATCACCTAAAGGTTGACTCGATGGGCATTAGTGTGCTTGAAGTAATAAATCAATAAATAAAGATTGTAGGCTGCTACGGCGTAGCAGTATGTGAAACCAATCTATTCTGCTTTAGACCTAGACTGCTACGGCGTAGCAGTTACGGAACAAGGTTTTGTTCTTTCTAGATCTAAGGTTGTTATTATAAGCGCGTACCGTGAGCATGGCGCGTGCTACGGCGACCAGCACTCGTTCGTCGTCGCTGTCCGCGTGCCCGTACAGGGCGCGCAGCAGCAGGTCTCGCAGACTGCCGCTTGGAGGCGCCTCCTGCACGGTGACGATCACTGCTTCTAGGAGCTGCAGTGTGCGGTGGGGGTCGCGACACCGCTGGGATAGCGCTTCTGATAGCTCTAGTATGGTCATACTGGGGAAAAATTTAGTCTTTAGTTGTTTCCTATGCATCCATGAAATTGCAAACAAAATACTGTTAAGTACTGAGCTTCTCTTCTTGCTCTCACGACGCACAAAGATCAAAGATTCAAACACCTTTTTTTTAAGAAACCTTTACTAGCAATGTGGGTTGTACAATACTAGGTTAGTTTAACTCCTCCAACTAAGCTAAAATGCTTGTCTCTGGAGTGGGTTCACGTCTAAAGTGCAATGGGTGGGTATCGATTTCACGACTTCTCAATCACCAGTCCAACGCCTTAGCCATTGGGGTATTGCCTGTTTAAACTCGTAAAACTTAAGAAAACAAGTGAGCGCACTTGTCCAAGCTGTCAGCTGAAGTGTTGGGCAGCTGCACGGCGAGGTGCTTGACGTCGATGTCGGAGCGGCACAGACTGCCCGCGCCACCCGTCGCATCACACGACACCGCCTTGCTTGTCGCGAACTGCTTGCGTTTCGCTGCCACCTCCGTAGTTAACGCTGTAATGTCAAACAAATATGGTAGGTATTTCTTACTCCTACTACTAAAAAACGTAAAATTTCAGCCACGTTTGATGTACAAGGTTCAAGTAAGGGAAAACTCAGGCCTTGATACACACTCTTTAGTGTGGTTGAAAAAGCTTTGATTGCACCACTGTGGTGGAAATAAACTTGCTTGACTCACGTCAGTCTAACTTTTAAAGGCTTGTAGTGTGTTTTAAGTCCTTAAAAATATAAAAAAAAAGAATTTTCTTACATTTAGTGTGAGTATCGGCGAGCAATGAACTACCAATGCAACTAGTCTCTGTTTCGCCCAGTGGTCGAGAGATTGAGATCGCTCGCCCTAAGTTTACTTCTGGTTTGCAATCTGAAAGAACAGGAAGCATTTACTACATTTCTAAAACTAGTAATATTATGTCTCCGTTGTATTTAACATTTGTTTGTCGTCTTTGGTTTGTTGGTTTAGGACTGGAAAAGAAGGAGCAAAAGTATTTTAATCAAATTAGGCTGAAAATAGGCACTTTTAAAAAGTCAAAACGCCCACTTTTTTATTATTACTTATAGGCACGCGTTTGACCATTATCTCACCTGATGGTAAGCGATGATGTGGTCGACGATGAAGCACGCTTGCCTAGAAGCAACCTGTTCACTCTTGACTTGAATACCCCTAGGTTGTAGCTATCAGGAAACACCGACTCCAGCAGGGAATTCCACTCTTTAGCTGTTTGCACAATGAATGTGTTTCCATAGCGTTTAGTACGTATGGTTGGGATTTCTAGTTTTTTTGCTGCATATATAGCTTAATCGTCTACTAAACATAAAATATAACATCACGCCTGTTTTCCCTGAAGGGTAACTTTAACTTTAAGTACACCCACCTTTCACCAGTTAAGTCTTAATCCCATGTAATAGGCGGCGAGCCTGTTGCCATCAATCGGGCACAAATCCAGACTCCGAGCTGATACTGACAAATTCTAGATGGAAAAACTCAATAATGCTTTGCCCGACCCGAGGATCTAACCTGGGACTTCGTGCTCAGCAGTTAGCGCTTGCAACCACTAGACCAACGAGGCAGTCTAATCGTCTACTAAATATTGAGAATTTGACACAACAAGATTGTTATTGTGTTGTTCACCTTTTATGGGGGTTTGTAGATCGAAGAACTAATTTCAAATAGGCTCTTTTTACATGTTACTTTAACTCTAGATATGGTCAACAAACCAACCAACCTTCAGGGATCACTTGTCCGGTGGTGTTACGGCGATGCAGTGGCTTGCTGCGCCCGCTGAGGTGCGGCAGCTTGGTGAAACCGCCCCACACTTCACCCGGCATGGCCGCAGCAGGCCGTGTGTCTTTGCGAATCTGCACCGAATCTAGCTTAGTCTATTATCCTACACAATTAAGTACTGGCTGGACTGGCTCATATTTACGTGGTTCTTTCTATAATTGACCGTCTTTGACATTAATATGCATGGGTCTCTTGTGATCTGGCTTCAAAGGTGATCTCAAAGTTTTGAGGAGCTTCTTCACATAGTAGGCAGGTCTTTTTTTTAATTTATTATTTATACTTGTCACTGACATTGGTAGGTGAAAAATAATTATGGAGAAATCTAAACTTATAATTTAATTAATGTATGCTTAAGGCTCAAGCAATTACTACCAACTTCACTCAGAGCGGGTAAAATAAAATTAGAGACACCGCTTGGGTTCGGACGTTTTACAAGACGCGGTTTTCTTGCTGGCTTTTGCTTGGAAATGTAAACATCTGTTCAGCCTTTTATGGACTGTGTTAGGGTCGGCTTCCAGTCTCACTAAATAGAGTTGTGTATTAGTACTTAACATGGAACAACTGCTTATTTGGCCAAGTATGTAAGAATCGTAAGAGATGGCGCTCTGTAGGCGTGGTGGTAATACATACATAAAATGCAAATATTCAGGTATGTTAGAAAAATAACTTATAAATTTACCGCAGGCTTTTTCCGTGAATTATGCGTGTCAGCGAGCATCTCGTTGAGTGTGTCCTCATCTAGGTGTGCGATTCGCGCGTCCATTGCCGACAGAGTGTCCTCGCTGCTCTCTGACAGACTCAGGAACTTGAGGCTGCGACACGGAGTTTTAACCAGGTATGAATGGTAAAATAGAAATATAGTTCATATAAAACAAATTAGTAGTGAAAGAAGACACGTTCCTCGCTAATGATAATGCCGGTGATAGTTAACTCACGCAAACAGACACTTCGGTTCGGTATAAGAATGGAGGCAGTATTTCAAGTACTGCTAAACACAAAAACACGTACGATGGAGTACGACACGCACGTGTCTGGTTTGAAAATTCAAGTGGTAAATCTAATTTTAATATTCTTACATGAATCCTGCTTGCTTTTGTAAAATGATACCATGCGTGCATGGTGCGTGTACATTCAGTAGAAATTAAAAGTTTAAAGTTGAAACCAGAAAAATAAAAATGAGCTAATTTAATATACTCGTAAGAGCTGGGTGGTCTCGGCTCCTTCCTGTTGGCTTCTGTGAACAGTGACCGTTGCGGCTCGCGCGGCGTATAGGGCCGTCGTGTGCGCAGCGGCCGCAAGCCGCCACCCACGCCACCACCGCTTGATGTGCTGCTCATCTCTGGACATTCAAGTAAAACTTGTATGGCGAACATTGAGCAAATAAACCGATGCCAACACAACACTCACACACACAACCTTATGCCTTTTATTAAGAAGTTGACTACCTAAATAAAAGGAGAATGGGATTTTTGGTACTCGCTCCAATAGCAATTATTGTGGTCTCATTGGATAGGTCTTTTAATCAGGAAAAATATTTACAATGGCGACTTGTCCCAAATCCTTGTCCGAAAACCACGGGAAGCCCCCAAAGTTCCAGTTTTAGTTGATATCATAATTGCAATAGAATACGATAATATTACATAACTTTCATGGTTGAAAATACGAAAAATAACTATGTGAAAGACTCAGCTAACTACTGAGCAAGGTAATGAAGCTCGATCAGTTACAAAATGCCGGTGGGTAATGGAAGTGGTGAACGGGAGGTTTAAACGAGATTTCAAACTTTTGCGGCAAAAACATTTTAATAAAACAATTCCAAAAATGATGATTGATTTTAAAATCGCCGCAGCTATGTTAAATAACTTCTACATACCCATCGAAGATAACATTCACGCAGAGGCCTTTCTAAACATAATCAGGCAGAAAATAGATTCTCCGATCTGCCCTGACCTTTCCAATGATGTATATATTATGGCTATTGGACCGAGTACCAGGCTTCATACATTTTTGCCCATGATCCTTTTAACTCTTTTTAATATTTTGCTAAATTAACTTAATTAGCTAAAGGTTCTTTTAAATGTTTATTTGTACGCCAAATGGCAAAACATAGAGAAGCTATAACAATAATTATTATGCATATATAATAATTATTGTATTATGTATCTTGCACACTGATGTAACCAATGTTTACAAATAAAGACTGTTGATTGACTGGTTGATTGAATGTTCCTACTCCAAAACTTGGAAGGACAACACTTACAATCTTTTTGGATGAGTCTTTGAGCTTGTAAATAATAATATATATTGTGTAGAACCTAAAGAGCTTTTATGAAGCGCCCAACAATAATTGAATTCGATAACCCTGCCCAATTCCTATGAACCCTACCTATACCTACGCACACTTATTTTTTCGACAACCTTCCGGTAAAATACTTAAGTAAGTAGATATTTTACTAATTCTAACTATTGAAATTGTGACCCAAGTCGATTTCCGGAATGTGAACAATTACAACGTCACCTTTTGTTTGTTTCTCCTAAATATCTTAAATTCTTTTGATAAGCTCGTGAAAGCTTTTGGGCGCATGAACGATTGTTGCAAAGGCCTAACCTGATGAGACTGGTGATTGTTTTTATGTTATTAAAAAGCAATAAACTTTAACCACAATCGAATCTGTTTTGATTTGACGCGACCTACCTCTAAAAGAAGGTATATTTTGTAACTGTTTTATTGTATTTTACTTTAATTATCCTAAAGTGGTCAAAGACAAATGTTGACAAGATTATGTTTTTTGTACAGCATTTCTAAACACTAAATAAACCTCGCAATAGAGTGATTAAGAAAATATTCAAATACTTCATGCGCCTTCAACATACTGCGACAATGACCTTCTGTTTGAGTAGTAGCAAAACCATTTGATTTAAAATCCCCACCGTTATGTGAATTATTAATGTAAGAATGGCGTGCGAAGGAGTTCACCGTGGCAACCGAGCCGGTAACAGAATAACAAGCCAGAATGACCGCGTGACCTCGGCGATCAACCACCTCAAGACACAACACAAAGAAACTTCCAAATGTAAAACTGTAGCGGCTATAGCTGTACCGGTGGCGGTTATGTACCTGTACCTGTAGTGGCTATAGCTGTATAGGTCTGTGAAACAAAACGAAAACTAAGACGTCAGCCAATAAAAAACGATGAATGCGTTGTAAACTTATGAGCATTGCGGCGAAGACATCGTTTCTACGATAAAAGTTTAATTTGTTCGAGTTTCTTATACTTCGAGCCAGATAGAAAATCTAACAGGTCAATAAACTAGCACTTTGCCCACGACTCCGTCCACGTGGTATTTCATTGGTACTTTTCCCTTCGAACTTTGGAATGTTCCAACTCTTCATACCATAATATTGTCAGTGCTGGGACACAGCTGGCCCCTTCTCTGTGAGAAGGAGTGGGCCGTAATCTACCTGAGAGAGAGCTGCTAGTAACACGTAATTAACAGAAGTTCAAAATTGTGACTGATCCAGTAAGAGTCAAACAAAGAAAATAACGATTGAGCAAACGTGGTGATTAATACCCGGCAGTGTAACAGTTATAGACCGGTATCATCCATATACATTATTTAAACTAATAGATATTGTAAAGAGGTTGAGTTTGTGACCTTTCTCTGGATTTCCTGGACCGATTTAAAAAAATATTTTACCGATAGAAAGCCACATTATTTGTGTATTTTGTTATCAAAACTAGGGGGTGGAGTGGAGGGGATGTGGAAGTAGTGGCGAACGAAGTGCTAGCTATTATAAATACGAACACAACTTTCGATATCGTAAATGAAAAAACAACCGACTTCTTAAAAAAAAACTAACAGGTGAAAAATAACTCCAGATTCGGAAGTCGGTGGCCAATAATGAACCAAAACAAAACCACCAAAGCCACAGACTTCCGAAACTGGAGTTATTTTTCACCTGTTAGTTTTTTTTTAAGAAGTTGGTTACTTTTTTTGTAAAAGAGTTTTTATTTTGTAATTTTTAGTTTCTTTGTGTGTAAAGCAAGTCTTTCAAAATTTGAAAGAATCATTGAGATTGGATAACAATTGCTAAAGAAGTTCTATCTAAACATTTATCTGTACATCTCTGCCGGCCCCTTTTAAAATAGAATGGCGTAATTTTATGTTGTGGAAATACAAAAGCTCAGAATAAACATCTGACTATAGCAATCACGAATAATTTGTTGTTATGCGTTGAAGTGTTCTGTTGCCTGTCTTCTTCATCAGTTTTTCTTCACCAAATGATAGGTACTTTCTAAATGAAAATGCTTGATTTGTTACTAAACATGTTAAAACCGGTGCGTGTGTGCCTATATTTTTTGAGGAGTTCCCTCAATTCTTCGAAGATCCCTCATTAGATACGAGTTTTGATACAAATGGGACCAATCTGTTATTATACCTATCAAAGAATTTTGAAAATCGGTCTATAAATGACGGAGTACTGAGGTAACAAACCCTAAAAAAAAATATATACAACCAAATTGAGAACCTTCTCCTTTTTTTGAAGTCGGTTAAAAATGGTGAAAATCAACAGTATTGTCGACGATATAATGATCGCAAAACTTTATTGAATAGCCGTAAAGGTAATCTATTTTATTATGACGTCAAACGTGGCGATGCGAAACTGCTATCGAAAGGCAGTACATGTATCGTGACTTTCCAACATTAGCTCACCTTGTGATCGACAAGGTGAGGGCACCGTTGGTTGTCGCGCCAAATTAACCACCCTATCACGATCGATGTGCGAAAAACGATAACGATTTGATTAATTCCACGATACTGTTGCATCGATTAAACAGCTTTTGTTGAATGGTTACTAGCAACCAATTCATCTTTATAAAAATCACCAAATTAACTAATTTAGTGAGCTATAAATAGATGAATCGGTCATTTTAATTAGAAAAATATATTAAATACCTTCCTGCTTCCTTTTGCAGGTGAGTCAAATATAACAGGATAGATATAGAAAATGTTAATCATCGCCAATGTATTATATCCTTTGTGAGCTGAGGTCGTATTTATAAGTAGGCAAATTGCATGTCACGTCTGCCATGTTATCGTTTCGGGAATTTAAGTCATATTCTGAAAACTATTGGCTGCCTGTTTTATAGGTTAAGACTTTTTTTTATTACCGCGGAACCGTTTCGGAGATAAAGTAATTTAGTTTATATACTTACCGTATTTACTTTTATACGCGTTTAGTAAAAAGATTTTATTTTTAACCGACTTCAAAAAAGGAGGAGGTTATATGTTCGTGTGTATGTATTTTTTTCGGTCCACAAATGGCGGAGAAATCAGGTAACATAGGTACATAAAAAAAAAAAAATACACACGAACATAGAACCTCCTCCTTTTTTTTATGTATGTTATTTTGATATTTACAGACTCTTTAATATTTATTTAAGTACATATTGTATTTGTATTGAGTAACGTTCCCTTACCTCCGTATATGGCAGCACGAGCCTCGCTGATAATCTCGGCAGAGGTTTTGCGCCGCAGTGGCGCGTAGAAGGGTGCGCCCGCGCCGCGTCTAGCGCCTCGCTCGCTCATTATCTACCCTGTGACAACGAAAAAGGTTAATTACAGATAATCATTAAAAAAAAAGTTTCATACTTGGAATATTGAAGTAAAAAGATTCAAACAAAATACACGGTTGTTGCTTAAACCATCGCGCATAATTCCCGAAAGAATGGCTCGTAACCTTTACTAGTATGAACTAGTACACCACGAAAGTATAATTCAGCTGTCATTCATCCCAAATCCTGGAATATAGTCATTCAATTCTATCAAGCCATTCTTGGTATTATAATAATGAAATAAATTAGGTACCTATATTTACTATCGTCTATCTATCTTTTTACATCATTTGAATGGACATAAAGCTCACCGTTGTCATTAAACGGAAACATAGTAATCCTTTTTTAATATCAAAGTACTTAATTCCTGCAACAACTTATTACATTACCGATAGGTACTATAAAATACATGTAAAGCCTTGTGTAATGTAGGGCGATGTGAATAAATAATGTTTGTCTTGTTAATCTAGTCCATCGGGTAGTTAACACGACGACCCAGATACGAGCCATATTGTGTTGATTGGATAAACTAGAATGTCACCCCATCTGTATAGGCTGGCAATCAAAACGTAAGAAATACAACGGTAAGTAAGTATATTCAACCAAACGACAAGCAGTATGGGCCGTACAGCGGACTGCTAAATCATAGGACTTGGTTTTCTGGTGACTATGGTTTCTTTTTTTTTGTTTTGTTTGTTTTTATTAGCTGTAAGTCCTCCATGCACTAAATACATAAATAAATAGGCACGGCACCGACTTCAAACCCGATGCATGCACTTCAGACTTCGCGACTTCATGTGCGTATTGTATTACCACTTGTTTAAAAAACAGTGAACAAAAACACGTGAGGCCAAGTCAAAGACAGTGCCTTAAAAACTCTGACACTAGATTAGTAGGTAGGTTCTAACTACATGAAAAGAAGAATAACCAAACGGCCATCTTGAATATCCAGTCTCGTGGACATAGTTATCAACTAACGAACCCAGCGGTACATCCAACCAAACGTCTTTGAATTAGCTATTAAACTTTTGCCAATCTCAAGAACGACCCTGATACTGCAATTAACATCACTACTTAAGGCGTTTTATACCACTACTCCAAAGAGAAATTAATCAGATTAATGAGTAGAATCACTCTCATGTAGATTGTAATAAATCGACAGTTGTATGTACAATATACAGGGAACATGGAAATCGACCATAGAGGTTTACTACATTCCTTACATGTATCAATTTTAAATTTACGTTAAGAATACCTATAGATGCATGAAGATTCATTGTAAATATTGTCGTTTTTGTGCATAAATAATGTAGCGATTTCGTCGTTCTTTGTTTTAAAAAAACAACTTATGAAATGGTATGAACATCTAGTCAAACTTATTTAAATATCTACAAGTCGAATCTTAAGAAGTAACATGATGCACGCTATTTTAGTGTAGATACGAACCTCTTCGAGTTTCGTGGTTATTTCTAGTTTACCTATGGTACTCAACTATTCTATTTTCATATGAAAAATAAACTCAGAAAGTCAAGTGCGCGTAGTACGCACCCTTGTATGACCAGCTATAGGTACATATAGCAAATAATTTAACTTTGACTTCTATGTACTTTGACGTTCAAAAAGTGCTGATCCTCAGCCTAATTTAAACAAATGAACTTTGATTCGATTTGATTAAAGTCAACATCATGGGGCAGAGTAGGTATCCCATATACGATGCCTTCACTCAGATTCAGATATATACGTAAACGAAGGTAAAAAAGTATGTACTTAAACTTATTTATTTGCGTTCCAAAAGGTAAAAAAAAGATATTCACAAAAAAGCTTAAAGTTTAGAGCGTTTTATAGTACACCAAGCTTCTGTTGGTTATATAAAAAAAGAATCATAGCAGGCGGCGTTCTGAAGTTTCTGCCTACCTTGTGGAAAAACGGCGTTGAGTTTATGTATGTATAATCTATGTACAGCTTTCTGTTTCTACCTTAATTTCAACTATTACAGATAACACTTATTGCGGTGCTAGGTTAGGTTTAACGGGCAGGTGTCCGCAACTCCACGACCAAGCGCGTAGTTTGCGTACGTGTGAGAATAAACCCTATTCCATCCATCCTTTTTTCTAGAGAAGGGCCAGCAATGGTTTAACGCTACCGGCGATCTCTTGGAGGGTACCTGGGTTTCCGAAGTACATACTTTGAATCAGCAGTTTTTACTTCACGTATAAATAATACTAGCACGCAGCTCGCGACGTTGTCCGCGAGCATTTCGTACTTTAACATCCTGCCCACCCCCTCTCAGTTACGACACTCACAAATAATTTTCGAAATCGGTTCAGTAGATCCAGAGGTCACCCCCTACAACTTTACAAACTCACAAACTTTACCTCTTTTATAATAAAGAAGAAGTATA
Organism: Euplexia lucipara; assembly: GCA_921972225.1. Classification (NCBI taxonomy): domain Eukaryota; kingdom Metazoa; phylum Arthropoda; class Insecta; order Lepidoptera; family Noctuidae; genus Euplexia; species Euplexia lucipara. The sequence goes on along the minus strand of OV179163.1, from coordinate 5,999,979 downwards.
GATATAGATTATCTCCACGTAATAGCTTAACTTTTGTAATTCTTACTCCACTTCCACTGTTAAAAGTTAAGTTCCTTCTTGGCATTTTACTTCGGAAACACGCAATTCCTAACCGCCATGTTTTAGGAAATAGGCTCACATTATCAAAACTCTTTTAGTAATACGAAATATAATTATTAGTTTACTGCGAAAAGCGATTAATGTTGGTACTTTTGGGAAAGTGTGAAATAGACACGCAACTCGAATTAGTTGATACAGTTTTGTGGATACAGCGCAATTTTATAATAAAGCAGCAAAATTTTAAGTCTCATCGTCTTTTAGTTTTTGGAAAATTAAAAGATTTCCCAAATTGGATTAATTTTAATTTCGATAAATTTATTCTGTTATAATTAGATATCTGCCTAAAAGTGGCCAAAACCTCTTTTGAAAGCCCGTTATAATAATCGTGACTTTTAATCCCGGGATTTATGAAATCACGCTTTTTTTATTGGATATTGAATACATAAAGTAGGCCACAAGTTATACTTAGGTTTAAATAAACGTTGGTTTGTTCTTTACTTAGTTATATTTTCGTGAACATAAAAGAACACTTTTTAATTTATCAGAACACGGACTCCGTAAAAAAACTATTATCATTCTCCGAAATAATCATTTGTCGAGTATGATTCAAACTCCAAAACTCAAATCGTGATTCTTAAGTCAAGAGATTAACACGTCCGGCGTTCGTCACGATTATTAGGTACCTAGCCATTTAAATAAAATTATTTATGTTTACATTGAAATGATTGAACATTTTAAATAGACGTTACATACAATAATAATATATTTGATAGGCTCCAATTAGCCAACAAGGATTATTTCCCTAGGCAGCAAAAACAAAGCACTACGCAACTTTACTATTTGATTCTCTACTTAATTAGGAACTTAATTAAATTGAATATTTTTTCTTTAAAAGCAACCATTCATACAATACTCGAACTACGTAAAAAATATATTGTATAAATACTTACAAGTAAAAAGTAATCAACCACTTACTTTAAAAACACCACAAGTACGCAAAATAATATTCGTAGTCGTAGAACTTCGTAGCTTCGTAGCGAGCGCCGCGCTACGCGTGATACAATCTACTGCTACGGTGCTACGCTTCCCCGCTACTCCCTTCCAACTCGAGCCATACATAGCCACAACGTAGCATACGGGTCGAATTGGAGCCAATTAAAAATTTGGCTTGTGGTTGTCGCAATAGATGTTTCGATTTATTCTAAGGTCTACTATATCTTTTAGTTCTATTAAATATAATTAGGCTATTATTGTACAAATAATGTCCACAACGCATTTAAATTCCTTAAAGAAGGTTCTGTTTTTAAGCAAACTTACAAGTAATACCACGCCTGTTGGAAAGGCATTGAAAGTGTTTTTCAGTTTGTTTCATGTTTTACGGATTTTGCAACCTAAGTGAGGAACTTATGAAGCCAGTATTTTGAACTAGACGCCACCCAAGAGTCGATGGAAAATTTTATTAATTTTCCGACCGCCATAATTATCTTATCATAGGCTTTTACGATATTGATGATTTATTATTTTATACCCTTGAAGGCTAGAGGGTGTTGCTGATAACCTTGAATAAACACTTGATTCCTCTAGACAACGAATGTTATCGCGGACAAAACAAAGTTCTACACAATTGATTCTTGCAGGTCGTTGTGTTTGGTGCATCATAGACAAAGGTATCAAAAATCTAAATCAAAAGGATTTGTCAAATCTGGGAGAGAATCAGCACTTTTTGAACGTCAAATAATACAAGACTGTCCCCCAAAACGCCCACCCTTCACCACTTCCTAGTGTTTTTGCTGGGAAGAAGAAGTGGTGGAACAAGCATCCCAGCAACACGTCTGTCTGATTCATTTGAAGAACGTGAATCTATATAATAAAATGCTCTGTAAATAGCATAAAGGGGTATACACTTTGTATGCTCAGAATACCACACACTTATTCTAAGATGGAACATTATCCAACACTTAATGGGCACCTAGTTTGGCGTCAACGCGTATTTGACGGAATGGAATTCAAGCCGAACTAAGTTGTGGCCTTGTCAATAACTAGATATGCAACTGCATCAAGCAAAATCGTATCTAAACTTTAAGTATAAATTGGTAAGTAAGAACATTGAGGAACGAAGTAAGAAATTATTAACAAACCATTGCCAGCTTTCCTACAAAATCTAAAAATGGAAAAAAGGCATAACTCACCTAAAGACATAATCAAATGTCTTCTTCTTTCATCAAGATCACTAGTTTTGATTAATTAAACTAAATTAAAGACAAATATTGCTTAGTTTAGTTCTGTTTACAAATTCCCTGAAAATCGATCGGAAAACACGAACTTTTCCTATACGTTGCCATGGATACCGGATCAAAACATATCCTTACTAACTGGGCGCCAATCGGATATATGATACGTGCTATAACGATGATCTAGCACCCACTGGTTCGTGAGTAACAAGGTGGATCAGAAGTCAAAGTCAAATTAATGCGTATTTTAATTAGAACATAAAAAAGAAGCAAATACATCAAGCCATTTTTTTCCAAGTACACCTAGGTATAATGGTCAATATTTTTGGTAATATGGAACGTATCAATTTATTTATTTATTAATTTAAAAAAAAAGCCTAAAATAAATAAATAAATATTCCACAACTTTCACACAACGCCATCTAGTCCCAAGCTAAGCAGAGCTTGTGTTATGTGTATTAAACAGCCGATAAACATACTTTAGTATATATTAATTTAAATAGATACTTAAAAACTTTTAGGCCATACTAGGTTTAAATGGACGCGTTTTATTGTATTAAAAATATTTGGTAACCGTAATGCGTGAGTGGCTCGATTTTTTGCTCCCAAGTGTAGTTGCCCCTTCCGAAAGGTAGTTTCTTATGAAGAAGAATTCTTAGTTTTTGACAGTGTCCGATTAGGTAATGTCGGGTACTTTTTATGTTCATTTAATTGCATAAGATCACGCCTGTAAACCCATGGGGTAAGAAGTACACCCCCATTTCGCCTGAACTAAAACTAAACTAAATATTTCTTAGCCGTCTCCGATTTAGAGTTTGCTAAAATACTTTGAATCAGTCATACATCCAGCCTGTTCAACTTTAATTCGTTCAGCAGCGCGTCGCGCTTATCTTTATTCCGGACGCATTCCATCACCAAATGGACTATTATGGATTGGTTACAAATTAAACTGAAAGATGGATCATCACATAATCCCTACTTAGGTTAATGCCATTCATATTATTTCCTTATTATTTCCTCTTATCTTTTGATGTACTTTCAAAAAGTTGTTTCCAATTGTCAAAACATACCGATTTAAGGTTCTATTCCTACCGCCTTTTTCCAATTTGTTTAGGGTCGGCGCGGCATGTCTAAATCCATAATAATTAAAGACATTCAATACTTACTATAGGTAGTGGACACAAGTCTTTGAGTTTATTTAGTACGCTCCGCTGTTGCTCCAATATTGATATATTATATTCGAAATATGGCTTCACATTAAGACAGACCAACTATGGCCATTCAAAATGTTTTCTGTAAATATTAAAAGTACTTTTGACTGTATTTTTTATTCGAAAATGATAAAACTTAAAGTTAGTAGCCTCCGCACATCAGCCACTTAACGCTACTTAGGTACATGACATCGTGTCAACAATAAAAATATGACACTACTCAGCTTGCCACAACTAGCCAGTACCTACTTGAAAAAGGTTAATTAGACAAAGAGGTATGATAGATACGACACAACTTAATAATAAAGTTCCTTGGTGCCTTCCTCGGTGTTCTAGACATTTGCGTTCCCAGTTTTTGGTTCTGAAGGGCGAGGGGCAGCTTAGGTCTTTTTCAAGAAGATTATGAAAATAAGAAGATATATTTATTTGTTTAAAACATGTGAATGCAAATGTGGATGTTGAGGTTGCATACCACTAGACAAAAAGTCTATGGGTAATTCTGTCAACTGTTAAAAGAAATTAGTGAGTCAAGTGTCGTTTGTTTTTTCAATGTCGTTCATAAAATAACTAAATGTGTATATAAAAATAATATTAGGTGTGTACACACAAAACTAAACGGATTATTAACTATCTATTGTGTTGTGTAACTAACTACTTCCGATTCCACTGCTGCTGTTCACTAGGTGAGTGATACTTTATTAGGTTCTGTGCCCCACCGGAAGGAGAAGAAATGGATTTTTCGACGAAGATTGAACTCGGCAAATTAGCAGGCAAGGAAAATTGGGCTACCTGGAAATATAAAATTTCTATAATGCTGGAAGGCACAGAAGGTGCCACGGAAGCAGTTGAGGGGAAACTCAAAAAGCCGGTCCTTGCTGAAGGAGCAGGTGACGCTGACATCAGCACCTATAACACTGCAATGGCAAAGTATAGGCGGACTGAGAGTGGCGCTCTACTCATGCTAACTACTAACATGACCGAGGATACACTAAAGAAAGTTATGCGATACAGAACGGCATACGAGGTTTGGCAAGAGCTGCATAGGCTATTTGACGGACAAACAGACGACAGGGCGTATAATTTATGTTTGGAGTTCTTCGGGTTTCGTCAAAGAAAGGAAGATGACATTCCTACTCACATGTCGCACCTTAAGAATCTCTGGAATGAATTGAAGGCCGAGATTGCTAAAATCGACGCTACCGCTAAGCTCCCTGAATTGTTCCTGATATGTAAGGTCTTAGATACACTTGACGATCGGTATTTCAACTTTAAGTCAAGTTGGCTAATGCTCAAACAGTCTGAAAGGACTATCGACAGTTTAACGACGCATCTTTGTACGTTCGAAAGAGAGCTAGGTAGTCAAGAGAACTCACGGCAGGAGGCGCTAGTGACTACACCTACTGAACGTCAAAATAAAAAGAATCCGGACGAGCAGCTGATTTGTAACTACTGTTCTTGCAAAGGACACAGAGTTCGCAAGTGTAAGAAGTGGATTAAGGATGGGAGGCCACCTAAGCCAACTTCGGGCACATCATCGGCGTCTAGCTCAAAATTTAAGCAGGTACAGCAGATTTCCCTTATGGTAAATGCGTGCTCTATAAATCAAGTCCAGGATCGCGAGAACTGGTACGTGGATAACGGAGCAACGGTTCATATCGCAGTGAGGAGGAATTTCTTCAACGATTTTCATGAATTCGACTCAGATCACACAGTGACTACGGCAGACGGAACTACCATATCCGCCTCAGGTATGGGCTCCGTAGTAGTAGAGTCAAATGTCAATGGGCATAAGGAGAAAATTACTCTGAACGATGTGTGGCTGGTACCGTCTTTAACGAAAAACTTGTTTTCAATGCTTGCGGCGCAAGATAAGATGCAGAACAGCATCTTCACTTCCACAACTAGAGAGTGCAAGTTAGATATCGAGGGCATAACTAGAGTTGTTGGAAGTAGGGTCCATCAAGGTGGACTATATAAGTTAGATTTAAAGACACTAATTCCAAGAGAGCATACGATAATTGAGGTCAATGCTTTAACTGGCTCAAACATGCTACAGCTATATCACGAGCGGCTAGTGCACCAGGATAAAAGACATGTCATTCGCGTAGTAAAACGTGAGTTAGGCATCCAGCTTAGTCCAGATAAAGTGACATGTGAAGGCTGCATTTACGGAAAGTCTCATCGAAAGCCCTTCGGGACCAGAGAAAGAGCTAAAGCAGTTGGAGAGATAATACACACAGATGTTTGTGGTCCCTTCGCAAAAAGCATTTCGAAGTATGAGTATTATGTACTATTTAAGGACGACTATTCAAGTTATCGCATGGTTTACTTCATGAGACATAAGTCAGAAGTAAAGGATAAACTTTTACAAATGCTTCAAGAAGTGAATACCGTAGGCCATACTGTCAAAACTCTTCTGAGTGATAACGGCGGCGAATTTAATAATGAGGAAGTTCGAAAAATATTACAAAGACATGGTATTCAGCAACGGTTAACTATGCCTTACACGCCTGAACAAAATGGCTGTAGTGAGCGGGAGAACCGTACTTTAGTAGAAGCTGCAAGGTCAATTATGCATGCGAGAGGAGAGATGCCACAAATACTATGGGCTGAATTGATTAATACAGTTGCATATGTACTGAATAGGACAGGTCCCACAAGAGTGGATAGTAAAGTACCATATGAACTGTGGCATGGGAAAAAGCCGAAGATATCACATCTAAAAATAATTGGTAGCACATGTTATGCACATGTTCCAAAACCAAAACGAAAAAAAATGAGCAAGAAGGCTATAAAAGGCATATTGATAGGCTACGAGAATGATGACGGCTATCGAATCTGGGATGGAGTCAAGACGTTGAAGTCGAGGGACATAACGTTTGAGTCAGATGTGGAATTCAAGACATCCATCAACATTCCTATTGCTGCAGAGGGAGTGACAGATAAAGGAAATAGCGAACATATTCCCGAGCAAAGCCCGGCCAATAGAGACGATCTTGATCATGTTCTAGAGGGAGATAGAACGAATATCGGAAAAGACCAAGATCAAGAAGACGAAATTCATGAGAGCGAGAACGATGACGAAGGAGCTATGATTGACAGTCCACGCAGACATGAATTGAGGGAAAGCTCCGATATTGATGGTGATGAAGATTTTGTAGATGCAGATCAAGAGCAACTAGATATTGTTGAACCTCTAGTAGAAGTAGAATCTGCGGCTTTGGGTGAGCCCGTGGTTGAAGCAGAGCCACGATATAGCCTGAGAGACAGAACAACGATCACACGTCCTAAGAAGTTCGATGACTATGTGTATTTCATAGGTACGGAAAGATTCCCTGAAACCTATTCAGAAGCTCTCTCTAGAAAAGACAAAGCTGAGTGGCAGAAGGCCATGGCAAATGAGCTGAAGTCTCTAGAAGAAAACCAAGTTTGGACGTTGTGTGATTTGCCGCCAAACAGAAAAGCGCTTCCGTGTAAATGGGTTTTCACAATCAAACGCCTACCAGATGGCACAATTGACAAGTACAAGGCGAGGCTTGTAGCTAAAGGATTCAGGCAACAAAAGGGGATTGACTATGAACAGACCTTTAGTCCGGTGGCCCGGATGGCTACAATAAGAGCTTTGTTGAGTGTCAGCGCCAAAGAAAAGTTACATCTGATGCAATTTGATGTGTCGACTGCATTCTTGAATGGCAAGATCGAGGAAGAGATCTATATGAAGCAGCCTGACGGATTCAACGATGGCACTTCAAAAGTCTGTCGATTAAGGAGAAGCTTGTACGGACTAAAACAGGCACCACGTTGCTGGAATTCCTGCTTTGAGGAGATTCTTTTAGCAAAAGGTTTCATACAGAGTACTGCTGACAGCTGCCTGTTCTCGAAGAATGTGATGGACAAGAAAATCCTGATAACACTTTATGTGGATGATGGGCTTGTGGCGTCTACAGATGAAGCTTTAGCACACCAATTCCTAGAGGAATTAGGTAGAACAATTAAAATCACGAAAAAACCGGCATCGTACTACCTAGGGATGGAAATCCAGAGAGCTAAAGATGGTTCTATAGGTATTAAGCAAGAAGCTTACACCAAGAAAATCTTAGACCGCTTTGGAATGTCCGAATGCAATCCAGTGTCGACACCTATAGAGAAAACTTCGACTACTGAAATAGGGAAAGTTACAAACGGGAACTCTGGGAAGAAATTTCCTTACCGAGAGGCGGTAGGTGCATTAGCGTACCTGATGACAGGCACACGTCCTGACATAGCATACGCTGTAGGGTTCGTATCTAGAAAGTTAGAAAACCCCACCGAAGATGACTGGCTGAAGGTCAAAAGGATATTTAGATACCTGAGAGGCACAATATCCTACGGTATTAGGTACAACGCAAACTGTACCAGAGCCATTATTGAAGGCTATAGTGACGCGGATCACGCTGGTGATGACCTGACTGGACGCTCTACGACAGGAGTCACTTGTCTTTTTGCTGAAGGAGTTGTTTCTTGGCTAAGCCAACGTCAACCATCAGTCGCGATCTCAACAACTGAAGCAGAGATTGTAGCAGCAAGCGAAGGCGCACGAGAGCTAGTCTGGCTCCAAAGAATCTATTGTCAGCTTACGAGTTTGGAAGGCATACCAACGTTACGAGTGGACAATGAAGCAGCCATACGCCTTGCCAATAATCCTGAATTTCATAAACGGACAAATCACATTCGAGTACGACACTTTTTCGTTCGTGAAACCGTGCAAGAGGGTCTTGTTGATGTCAGGAAGACAAGTTCTGTTGAACAGTTGGCCGATATACTTACCAAGGCAGTCCCGAAGCCCAGGCTAGTCAAGATTAGAGCCGACTTGGGACTACAAAACTTTTCTTGCTAGTGAGGGAAAGTGTTGAGGTTGCATACCACTAGACAAAAAGTCTATGGGTAATTCTGTCAACTGTTAAAAGAAATTAGTGAGTCAAGTGTCGTTTGTTTTTTCAATGTCGTTCATAAAATAACTAAATGTGTATATAAAAATAATATTAGGTGTGTACACACAAAACTAAACGGATTATTAACTATCTATTGTGTTGTGTAACTAACTACTTCCGATTCCACTGCTGCTGTTCACTAGGTGAGTGATACTTTATTAGTGGATGGAAATGTGATCGTTATTTCTAAGATATAAGTACCTAATTGATATTTTTCAGCGTATTTGTATTTGTTTGCGGGCTGGCTCGGAACAAATTTCTGCTCGACCTAGAGTCAGCACCAATTTGTGCAGTGCAGCAATTTGTTATTGAGAGGTTGAGCAGCGAGCTCGGAAATTTTTAACACTCTACCTCAGACAAGATTGCGAAAGGATACTCTACGGACTTGGCGTTCGGGGTGACGATTCCGATTGCCCAGAATCCCTCTTCACAGATAGTTTTGAAGAATGGATCATACATGATAATTTTTTTTTGAAATTCCGACCAATTTCCCATGACCCATGTCGAGGCATACAACTTTAATATTGAACTTGCACTGCAATCACGTACACTACAGCAGCTATTACCTACTACTTACTAATGAAAGTAATGGCTATATTTTTTAATACCGTTACAAGTTTTTAAATGCAAAAATAATCTAATCTTTACAGGGTTATTTAATTTTATTAACCGACCTAAAAAAAACGAGGATGTTCTCTATTCGACTGTATATTTTTTTATAAAACACCAACAACCTCGTAGGAAGCAACATCACAAGCAACAAGTTTTGTTCTACAAATTTTATTAATTTCTTTGATTTTATTTTCATATAAAAATAAATAGATACTGGTTTAATGAATGCCCGCTTGAATACTAATAATTACACGCGTCGGATCGCAAAGATTAAGTAAACAACTGACTTCAAGAAGTTTTTCTTGAAGTCGGTTGTAATTTTTGTAAAAAAGTTTTTATTTTACAATTTTTAGTCTTATATTTGTATGTAGATGATTATGAGTTTCCAATTCTTTTAATATTACAATCAAACAAATAAACTGATTTCTTAAATCGAAAAGAAAAGTTCATGAACAAAAATGTTTACAAAATGAAAACTACCTACTTTTTTATGAGACCAAAAAGAAACTATTCCATATCAAACTAAAAAAGAATCACGTAAATCGGTATATATAAATCTCAGCGTAATCGGTGCACATACATACAAAAAAAAACCGATCGAATTGAGAACCTCCTTCTGAAGTCGGTTAACTGGGTTAACAAACTCATGCGACGCGCGGGGTTGGGGACGCGGTGAAGCTGGGCTCCTCGCAAGAGCAAGGAACTTCGTAATCCTTTTGCAAAGACATTCAATACTAACTATAGTACAGACGCCAGCACATTAAGTTACCCCAATGTGTCAAATTTTCCCAATTGAATATAAACCTTTGTTGAGAACAGGATCAATTTAGAATAAAAACCACAAGTACAGCTTTTTGGTTTATTACAGCAGCACATATTTTTACCGACTGATTTTTTCTTATAAAACAAAACAACAAGACTTCTAAACAAAAAGAAGAAAAATATAAAAATTATTAAAGAGTTTGGTAGCTGGTCGCCAACATGGCCCCCGACGGTGTGAAGCACCAATTTACTGGCCGGCGACCAGCAATACCACCTTTCTAGTGGGTCGGCGCAGCACGCCCCCTTCCGTGGTGACGTCCACAACTCTGACAATCCCGTCCTTTCCCGGGTGCACTGCCGCGATTCGCCCTCGAGGCCATTGGTTCGTGGGTAGCGTGCCATCTGCGATGAAGACTAGATCGCCCACCCTTAACGGACGAACCTCCTGCAACCGCCTCCTAGGTGTAAGCGTGGGCAGGTACTCGAGTACGAAACGCTGCCAAAAATGGTCTGCCAGCCTTTGCGCTTTCCTCCAGTCAACACGTCGAAGCAAATCGGCGTCGTCGAAGACATTAATGTCAGGCTCGCTGCTCGGGCTTCCAATCAAAAAAGTGAATGGAGTCAGGGCATACTCTGCGTCCGCATCCACATAGACGTGCGTCAGTGGTCTTGAGTTGATAATGCACTCAGCCTCTAAGAGCAGGGTGTTTAATACATCTTCCTTGGGAGTCCGCTGCTTCAATGTGACGGCGATAGCATTTTTCACCGAGCGGACTAGCCGCTCCCAACAGCCCCCCATAAAGGGTGCGGATGATGTGCTAATCTGGCTTTTGGCAAGTCTCCCTCTGGTGGTGATTCTGGCTTAGCCTTCCGGTTGCGGCAAAACTGGCATCTCTGCGAAGTTCCTCTGACGGCTGGTCTGAGGCTTAGAACGTAGAACCTCTGGCGCAGCTCATTAACCACTAGCTCGTTATGTCCATGGGCGTATTTGGCGTGATAGGAGTGTATCAGTAGCTTGACGATAGGATGTCGGCCGTCCAAGACAATCGGGCGTGACTCTACATACTCTGCGACGGCAGTGCGGCCAGAAAGACGAAGGAGCCCGTCTTCACCTAGCAAAAGCGACAGGTTCCGAAGCCTACTATCACTAGAAACGGGACGTGCTGTTAGAACGCGCATCAAATCTTCGGAAAAGGAATCTATTTGAACTTTACGAAATAGGTGAACCTCCGCAACGTTGAGGTCTTCAACGGAAAGGGCAAAAAGGTTACGAGCATCTCGAAGTGCTTTTTGAGAGAATTTTGAATTTGGGCACAAAATTGATCGAAACTTATCAATACACTGATGGGTTCGTGCTGTGGCACGAAGAAACCGGGTCCAACTGCTAAAACGTTGGTGATCCGCTACTACCGGTGAAGGTAGCTGTCCCGGTGAGGTAACTATCAGTCCCACCGATTCCGAAGCTCTTTTAAGTTCTTCGGTTACCGGAGGGATGGCACACTTTGGTTCACATGGCCAGTCAGAGGGTGGAGACAAAAGAAATGTGGGTCCTGTGAACCAACGTGATGAAGTCGTGAAATTGTGAATGTCCCGCGTAGCGTCGTCTGCGACATTTAAAGCCGTGGGGACGTATCTCCAACTGTGGATGTTTGTGGTTTCAGCTATCTCTCCCAACCGGAACGAAACAAAGGCTTTAAACGTGCAAACGTCGCTACGAAGCCACTTTAGAATGGTTAGAGAATCCGTCCAGTAATAAACTTGATCTGGTGTTCGTCTGTGAGCTTCAATGACGTACGCACCGAAACGCGAAGCGATCAGGGCAGCCTGGAGCTCCAATCTTGGGATTGAAACGGGTTTCAGGGGCGCCAGCCTACCCTTTCCTCCTACCAGGAATAAACTTACGTTGTCAGCGTCGTCGGTGAAGCGCCAGTAGACCACACAGGCGTACGCGCGTTCACAAAAACGTGAAGTTGCCCCATTTTTAATGCGCCCGGTGTCACGAAAGTTGCATCGGGGAACGGAACTGTTGCTTAATTTTTGAATTTCGAACAACCAACCTTTCCAATCTTCAATCAGATCAACCGGCAGTGTATGATCCCAGTGGATGCCCAACTTCCAGGTTTTCTGGAATAGTGCGCGGCCTTTCATAAGAACGGGAGTTAAAAAACCTAAAGGATCATAGACAGACATCAGTAGGGACAAAGCTGAACGTTTTGTATACTTAGTAGGGGCCTTTGGAAGATTCTTGGCGAAATGAAGATTGTCCTCACTTATGTTCCACGTAAGACCTAATACCCGAATTTGTGAGGGAGACGTCGGACCCAAGCTTACCTCAGTAGTAGCGTCTGTAGCATATAAGTTTGCAGGGATTAACGCTAGGGCTTCTTTGCAATTCGAAACCCAAGAACGCATCTCGAAGCAAGCTGCTTTATGTATGGACCATATTTCAAATGCTCGCTGGGTCGCCTCACTGATACTGTCAAAACTCCCTAAGAAGTCGTCCATGTAATGGTCCTCGACGATAGAACGTACGGCGTCCGGGTATCGTGACTGAAATTGACTAGCATTTTTATTTTTCACCCAAAGCGCGGTACACGGGCTAGATGCTGCGCCGAATATCATCGAGGACATACGGAATTCCTGAAGCGGCAGCCCTGGGCTATCTCTCCATAAAAAACGTTGGGAGTCCCTATCCTCCGGTCTAATTTTAATTTGCGGGAACATCTCCCTGATATCTCCTGTCAAGGCAACCGGGCCTTCCCTAAACCTCATCGCGATGCTAAGAAGCGGCTGCAAAAGGTCCGGTCCAGTCAGCAAGAGCGAATTGAGGCTAACACCTGCACATTTTGCTGCCGCATCGTGGACAACGCGTAGTTTCTTCTTTTGTGGGTGAATAACTCCAAAATGCGGAAGATACCACGGAACCTGGCCGGACGGTGGACCCGAACATAATTCAGCGTACCCTTTGCTAATCATCCCTTGAATATTTTGTTTGTAGTCATCATAAGCACTATCCTTAGCCATTTTACGCTCGAGGCTAACGAATCTAGATAAGGCTAGGTCGCGGCTTTTAGGGACGGTAGAGATATTATCGCGCCATAATAGGCCCACTTCGTACCTGCCAGAGTTTAAGCGCTTGGTAGTCTCCTCTAAAATGTTTAAAGCACGTTGTTCGCTAGCGCTACGATGGTCTACCTTTGTTATCCCTATAGAGTCCAGTCGAAAGTATTCCTTGATGAGGTTGTCCAGTGAATCATTGTCGTCGGCGACTGAAATATGATTAACGAAAGTGGTGGCGTAAGAACTACTAGAAATATAACCGTAGAGGACCCAACCAAGCGCAGTGCGAACGGCTGCAGGTTGTTCACGAGTGCCGTGACGAACCTCTGAAGGGAGCGACACATGCCAATTGTCCGCACCTATCAACAACATGGGCTTCGCATCATCATAACAGACGACGTCTACTAAATCAGATAAGTAATCGTACCTGGCTACGTCGTCTAAACGTGCGGCTTGCCTTTTGATGCCCAAATTGGGAATGGTGCGTGCTCTGATGTCAAAACTGTCCATACTATATCGACCCTTAACTTGGATATTAACATAACTCACGTCGGCCTGCGTACTCAATCCACCAATGCAGTCAATTTTTAGCCTACACATAGGGCCCTCAGCTCCCACTGAGTCCGCCACAGATTGGTCCAATAAAGTCACGGAACTCCCATCATCAAGAAGGGCATACGTATTAACGCATCCCAAGGGTCCAGAAATAGTGACTGCTAAAACCTTTAGGAGTGGCTTAAGGCAGGATGAGTTCAGTGGAGAAGAGTTGTGGGCCACGGTGACAGATCGCTGCTCTTCCTTCGACGTGCTTGGTTTTTGCACCTTGGGGTCGAGGATTTCCGTGGCCGAATGTATCTCAACATGGGCTGTCGACACGGGTTGGAGTCTATGCAAGAGGGTGTGGTGCCGCCTTTCAACCGGGCAGCCTTCGAACTCACACTTTTTCTTGCAATGGCGATATTGGTGCGAACCTTTTTTAAGACATCTACGGCAGACCTTTTTCTCCATCACCCATTGCCACCGATCGTCCAGAGACTGAGACTTAAAACCTTCACAATCACTAACTTCGTGCTTACCGTCATGGTAGTATTGGCATGAATAAAAACTTTTAGGTTTTGACGTGACGTTTGACTCTGTCGCAATTGCGTAAGTTTTGTCTCTTGATGTTTTGATGGGATGACATTGATTTTTGACAAGATTTGGCTCCGGTATGACATCAAATTTAATTTGTAATTTTGCTTCAATTTCGAGAAAATCGGCCAAAATTTCTAATTTAAACTTACCAGAGCCAACTCTCGACGATGCAAAATCTCTCCATTTAGATCTGAGGAGTGGGGTCAACTTACCTAAGATGATGTTTAGAAGGTCCGGTGAAGCAAGGTGCTCGGGCAGATCTAACAAGCCGATGATTTCTACACAATTACGGATGCGACAGGCAAAGATGTTCAGCTCTCGTGCAGACTCGTACATACTTATTTTAGGGAGGGCTTTGACCTCAGAAATCTGGTGTAGTACGATGACTTCCGGCTGAGCGAACCTGGTCTCAAGCGCTTGGACAATCTGCTCCGGGTCGTCAGCTGCTATTAATCTGATGGAGACTGCTTCTTTAGCAGCACCGTGCAGCGCCGCGCCAAGTCGTGTGATGTTGTCACTAGGAGAAAAGTACGCCTTGGATAGTTCATAGGACTTCTTGAAGTGAAAGCAATCCGAGACGTGACCATCAAACTTAGTTATATCACAAACCTTTGTTGTCTTCTTCCCTGTGCCTTTAATTGCGTCGACCAGCTGATTAAATGATGTACTTAGATCTGGGCAGTGATTTTTATTTTTGTAGCAACAATTTTCATCATTAGTAAGTGTGCCTAAACCTGTGTATAGTGCCTATATATAGTGCATGTTGTGTATGTTCAGCTGGCTCAACTGATGAGTACGCGCCCACAGGGAGCGTACAGACACAGGGGACCGGGTGCGTCAACGTGCCGGCTGGGGCCGGATGCGTTGACGGGCAAGCAGGAGCCTGGCGCGATAGCGCGCAGGCGAGGACAGGGCGTGTCCCGCGGGTACGGTCCAGTACATCAAGGGGAGGATGTGTCAGTGTTACTGGGCCATCTCCGTAAGCTGTGGCGGGCGTCGAACGCGGCCGGTCCTGCGGTACAAAGCTAGAAAACCTCGGCTTGTTTGCCCCCCTGTCAACAAATGAATGCGCTTTGTTATCTTGCTTAGGAAGCATAGTAAATGATTCAGCTAACCAGTCTTCGACTTTGTGCTGTGGTCTGGTGCCGTGGGAGTTGCCGGAATGGCGGGATCCTGCACTTATAGAGTTGGCCTTAATAACGGCCAGCTGCGCCTGCAATTCCAACTCCGCCACGGCGGTTTCACGTTCCGCTTGGTTGCGATCACGTTCCGCTTGGGCGTTCGCGAGCCGACGAGCGTGCTCCGCCTTTGCAGTCAAAATTTGTGCTTTTAATGTGCTGCTAGAATGGTCTGACCGCGCACTCTGAGGTACGATGCTTGACGAGGTCCTGCTGGCGGACGATAATGTCTCGTTACGGTTGGCACAGGGTGGTGCCGGCGCGATGGCACCGAATGTGGAGGCACCACCCTCTTGAGGAGCACCTGTTGGAACGATACCTGCCATACCAGTCTCCGCCATAGCTGCCTTTGTTTGCGATCTTGTGGTGGGCATTTAACCGTTCACTTCTGACACCAATGTTGAGAACACGATCAATTTAGAATAAAAACCACAAGTACAGCTTTTTGGTTTATTACAGCAGCACATATTTTTACCGACTGATTTTTTCTTATAAAACAAAACAACAAGACTTCTAAACAAAAAAGAAGAAAAATATAAAAATTATCAAAGAGTTTGGTAGCTGGTCGCCAACAACCTTATTCTGATAGACATAAAGTTAAAAAACGATGAAACAATTTTTTTGGGGTAACTTGACGTGCTGGCGTCTGTACGTTCGCGTTAAGAATGCAGTAAAGTCATCATTATCCGTCGGCCTAGCCCCGCCCCCTAACCAATCAAGTCTTTTCAAATTCATTTTTATAACTTAATCTTTTAAAATATAATTTGTTTGAATTTAACACCACTGTGGAATACACCTTTATCTTGCAGTTGCACTGCCTCTTTACTGCATTCTTAACGCGAACGAACTATAGTACTTATTAGTATTACATAGTATTTTAAATCTCTTTGTCCTTTTGTTTATTAATGAACAAGACATACAAATGTCAAGTCAAGACAGTACAACAGAAACTAGAAATATCATTTTACCCCCGACGCAAAAAGACTAGAGGTGTGTGTGTGTGGCATCAAATGGATGGACCGATTTCGATGCCAAGATATCCAGCACGATACCTGCTTGTAGACTCTTGGAAAAATAATAGCAGATATGTCGCATTTAGATTAGGTTTGATCAGCATTTCATTCTACATTCAATTTATTGATCAATTTTCATAACTAGGAACAGCTTGGCAAAAAAAGTAGAAAATAATGAATGCGCCACTGTGCTGTTCGTATGGCAATCCGTTACAACCGAATAGCGTACCAATCTAATCTTGATACTTAGCGGTATTTTTAGACTTTATTCCTAATCTAAAATGTACATATTTTTTAAATCAATAACTAATTAGTAGTTTAATTTAACAAAGACGTGTTCTCGACACACAACTGATTAATTAGGTACCTAAAAATAAATATTTGGTAAATACACCTGAGTTCACAACATTGTTTAGATATTATAAAAAAAGAAAACATTATAATGTATAACATAACTCTATAGGAATTTTATATTTTTATTCTAGTACATCTTCCTCAAAATATTCTGTCCAGACCACGTCCGTCGTCCAAGTCTTGGCTAGAGCTGGCCGCAAACTCATCTGAGTCATGTTCGGATTCAGAGGTGCTGTTGCTATCATCTTCTAGATTTATGACTAATCGCTCTATTTCCTCGTACATAGTTAGTTTTTTTCAGGCTTCCTCACGATGTTTTCCTTCACCGATGATGTCTAAGATAGACTTAGGAAGTACATAGGAATTGAAAAAGTCACATTAGTACTTGCCCGGATTTGAACCACAACCTTGTGCATAAGAGGTAGGCGCCTTAGCCTCTAGGCCGTCACGACTGTCCGAAATTAATATTGTATTATGTCAGAACTCAAGGCTCCTGCAAAGTTATTAGTGATACACAAGTAACCCTGTTTCATATTATGAGTATTATAAAACTCATTACTGTAAATCTGTTCGTTTTATCATGACATGACTTTTACAGTAAGAAACCTTACAGCTTGGCAAAAAAGTGTAGAAACGGAACTAAATTTTTGTCTGTTGGCAACATTTCCGAAATAATGACATCTCATAATAAACAAAGTTCATAATTTCGTAAAATTATGATTTCGACCACCAAACGTTGATTAATAAAGGTAAAAAGTGAAGAATAATGAATAAAACCATTCGGAGTGCTGGCAGGGAGGTTATTTATAAGGTGTACAGGCGATGTCTGGCGGAAAATGAGGCCCAAACTATTCTTTATGAACTTCACAATGTTTACCAAAGAACCGCTGATAAGACAGGTATGTAAGAGTTTGTTTTGTTGATTTTAGTTGAATCAAGTGTTAATTGATGAATAAAAAGCTATATTAATTTGCTTGCTTAAGGAATGACTAGAAATTTGAAACAATAAATGTCGAGCATATAGGTTATGTTTACATTTTTTCTGTATTACTCTGGTATAGCGCGCTGAGATAAATTGATACTTTGGTGACTTGACTTTTACAAACAAATTATACTTTAAGTGCGATATCAAGGGAGAGAATTATTTGTTCTAACGTTTGCATTAGAAATGTAAAAGAAATTGTCGTGCCATAGTCTTAATCTATTATTTAATTCAGGGAAATCTGTAAGCAAAGTCGTGCTGGAAGGAGATAAACAAAAGGGTATTTTCTACATCCGGCTTATTAACAGTAGGTGATAAAAATGTTTTACTTTTAGTATTGTTAGGGATAAATTAAACATTTCGTCATTACAGGAAGCAGCTGAACGTGCATTCCAAGCTATTACCGAGGAGGATTGGAAGAATTCGTGCTAACATGTAATAAAAATAGAAAAGGATTACTGGAAAAAAAAAAACTATGAACGAGGAAATAGAGTGATTGGTAATAAATCTAAAAGATGATAGCAGCATCACCTCTGAACCCGAACATGACTCAGATGAGTTTGCGGCCTACGTGTTCGGGGTAGAATATTTAGAGGAAGATTTACTAGAATAAAATATAGAAATGATGTTATACAATTTAATGTTTTCTTTTTTTATAATTCCTAAACAATGTTGTGGACTCAGGAGTATTTACCCAATTTGTTATTTTTAGGTAAGTCAGTTGCGTGTCAAGAACACGTCCTTGTTAAATTAATTCAGTACACCCCAAGAGGACACCGTTCTTCACGCTGTCATTGTCTTTCTATTGTGTCTCTAATTGACACGATTGAAAGTGATTACTTACTGATTAAAAAAAATAATACATTATTAGATTAATTTGTCTAAAAAACAGCTAAGTATCAAGACTAGGTTCGTACGCTATGCAGTTGCCACGGGTTGCCATACGAAGAGCACAGTGGCGCCTCCATTATTTTCTACTCTTTTTTGCCAAGCTGTAACTTTTTATTCATGGTAACAGTGACGATAGTGGTAACCTTAGATAATATACCTCTAGATCGAGCTACCGCGTGGCCGCACATGCGACAGCAATATAAAAGTTCAGTGTTGCTATTCCTTAAAAAAGTCCCAAAATACGACCAAAATTCTACTTAACTGCGGGTTCCAATTTTAGCACTATTGTAAATTATAATTTACGTATTCGACGTGGTAATAAGAGTGTAGAAGTTTCCATGTGTGAGAAAATATAATTTCACGTAAAATACCTACTTTCAATCTTACCTTGATTCTCACAAATAAAATACACTACTACCAGGTGAAGCTTGATGTGTGTACATAGAAGTAACTCTTTAGAAGAACACTACAGCTTGGCAAAAAAGAGTCTGACGCGGTGACAGTTGAAACTAAAAGTGGATGATTGTGGCAACATTGATTTATTTGTCTAGTGCTAGTACATCATGTGTCAAAAGTGCGTTAATCCTCGTCGTTTTTCATAGATTTAACAAAATTATTAAGTTTCGTTGCTAAATTAACGATTATAAGTTAATAAAACCATTCGTAGTTGTATCAGAGCAGTGATTTACCTCGTCTTTTTGTGGTGTTTGGCCAAATCTGAAGCGGGACAAGTTTTGTCCGATATCGAGAATGTTTATCGAAGAACTGCCGCTAGAACAGGTATTTATCTACCCTAATTAAATCATTGTACATTAAATAAGTTTTTCTAAATGTATTCAATGCGTAGTTTTGTTGATATACAGATTTAAGTAACTACATGTCTTGTTTACAGAAATTGAAATTTAAGGTTATGTTTTGTAGTTTAAAGAGCCTCGTATACCCATATTTGATACTTGAAGATAAAGAATAGGGAATTAATGATAAAGTACCGTATCTTTTTGTTTTAGGTAAATCTGTCAACACAGTAAGAAAAATGTTTAAGGAAGGTAAAAAATAAGATATTTTTAACACCGGGAAAACTTCAAAGGTCGCTTGAAGAAAGTTACCACCTTATCATTGTGACGTGAATCTAATTGAATTAATATGGGGCATTGCAAAACATTAAATTGCTTCAATCAATGTTGGATCCATTGATATAAAGGTATGTAGCCTAGTTTATACATATTACAATTTGCTATGTTATAAACATTGTTTATGATTATTTTTTGTTTTTAAAGGTGGCTGCTGAACAAGCATTTGCAAACATTACTAAGATTGGAAAAAATCATTCAAGGATATTGTAATGAAAATAGAAAAATAATATCATGACAGTAATAAATCTCACAGATGACAGTAGCAGTGATTTATCAGAATTAGAAAATACTAGTGTTTCAGAAGTTGCAGGAAGCTCTAGCCAACATGTGAGCTTTCCTGGGATCGAATATTTGATGGTAGTGTGTTCGATTCGTCTGATTAAATTTTTGGTATTAAAATAAAACTTAAAAAAACGTGTTCTTTCATTATCCCTGTAAACAAACTATTGTCGTTAATTCCTAACAATCTTACGGTTAGACTGCTCTCGAGGGCATGATTATATCTGTCTGTGTATACCTAATGCATCACTTTCGTGCAAGGCTTCATAGGTATATTAACTCACGCCTCTTTCCCACGCTGGTAGCCAGAAACTAGAGAGCGCATACGAAGCAAAAGAAGTATGTAAGAATCGTAGCATATGCATATGCATTCTTACATACTTCTTGTGCTTCGTATACATTCGTGTACATTTGCCCACTATTAATAGTGTTAATACTGGACATTGAAGCCTTCCATGGTGTTTGCGTAGCATCCGACAGACAGAACCACCCACTTAGCTTTGGGAAAAAATAACAAGTATCAAACCTGTTAAGTCGTACAATTCAGGGTGGCCACATGCGCGATACTAGCGACCTCATTTATTCCACACTCTTTTTTGCCAAGCTGTACATTATTTTTTCGCGTGTTATTTATCATTAAAATATATTAAGGTATGGCTGACATCCAGTGTGACATTGACATTGCTGTATAATAACTATTGTCCTTTAGACAAAACCAACTTATTTTGAAAATATCTAATTTTTTGTTTATACTTAACATTTATTTATAAAATGAATTCTTACTTCCAAATATCTTTAAGTACCTACGCGATTGCCTTCAAGAGTAAAACTTAATGATTGTCGAAAGGGCTCTGTTCGTTCGTACACATGTTCACTTAAACTTAAAAATAGGGTTCGCCCACAAATTTGTGTGTTTAGCCACCATAGATTTATTTGATTATTATGCCTACCTTTTGAACATTAGGCCTGACAGTTAAGGGAAAAGATTTGAAACGTGTAGCAACACTGTAAGTAAGTATTCCTAGGTTATGTGATTTAAGAAATCAAGTTTACTTTAAGAAATCTTCCATATTTTGGTCTGAAAGCCATGACAATAAAAGCGCACAAATGTATAAATTCAATAATCATACAATAACACAAACAGTATTGAATACTTACGAATTAAAAGAGATTTTGTTATTGGCCTTTTCTGAGCGGCTTTTACAGCCTATTATACTGCATCCTCCCATCGTAGCGCATTCACCATACACTAAACACTTATCTAATGGAGTCTATTTCTCATTAAATGACTTAAACTATTACAAAAATTGCAAAAACCATCCGAAAACTTAAATTAAATCGAGCATAATAATATACGTGACAGTGACAGCACTTTGTTTGGCTAACATTCAAAAGTTAGCCATGCAAAAATCCGGCACGCCGTAAGGGACAGAAGATACGATGCTTTGTCTCAATTTTCCTACGAACTTTGTATTATTGCGTCTCACTTCCACACTTGACACTGTAAATTGGGCTACGTCTAGAGGTATATAGTCTAAGGTGGTAACCTAAGGTGGTAACATTACTTACACCTATCATCAGAGCGCGTTCCAGGTAGGTAAAATACAGTAAGTTGACATGACAATGACAGGAATGAAAATCTCTAAGAGATGCCAAAAGTGTAAAAAAAAGTATCGATATATAACGAGGGCTTCATCACAACTAAGCGAAGGATGATTTGACAGCTATCAAAATACTCGTGAAGTAAGAAGAAAAAAAACGGGATGCTATAAAATCCGATACTAGAGACATCGTTAAGATTGTAATCGACCATTATATGAAGATTGCTCAAAACAGAATATCGTTTTATTACACGATATTGTATTTCTGTATACTTTTTAAAATAATAAAACGATATTTTGGAAGAGCGTTAATGCTGTATTTTTGGAACAAACCTTCACTCCAGCCTTTTGAGCTAGGACGCTAGTAGAGCAAGACTTTTGATACATTTTCGAGAATCTATAAAATGTTCTAAAAAAAATCAACATATTATTATTATTATAATAATACGTCATAGGTAGCTAGCTACATCATTTACTCAAATGAAAAAAAATTATATCGATATAAGTATTTCTTTACCTTTTAAAGAAATACTTATATCGATATAAAATTTTTCTCGACATCTCTAATTTCATCAATCAAACCATTTGCACGCCACCAGTGTGACCATTTGTGGCAGATTTCTGCCATTTTGGCAGATTTAGCTCCTAAATTTTGTCCGTGGCATATTATGTTGACGATTTACAAAAGTGGCAGATTTAGGCAGATTTTAAAGATTTTGACTAAAATCACATTTTTTAATATAATTTTCAATTAATATACTTATAATTAAATTATAAACTGTATTTTTATGTCCTGGTATATGACAATTTCAAAAGTCAACAATTTTAACACTATATTCCAATGACATTATGTATTTAAACAGCAATCAAAGACATTTCAGAAGTGTATTGTGTCTTTTAAGTTGTTATTTGAAAACAAAGATCCACTTTCAATTCATCCGAACTCCACTGTGATCTCTTTGCCCTCTGATACACATGTAGGTATTTAGGAGCAGCACTGAAATCGATCACTTATCCGTAGTAAGTATGAAACCTGGAATTCAATTATTACTTCAAAGATTGCAAACCATTCTGACTTAACTGTGTTCTTACTCATTAAAGTTAACTACGATAAATTAAATTTGATAGAAGAATACAAGACATGTTACAATCAGGTGGAAGTAGCACCGCTACCGGGACCATTTGGAAAAATCTTGAACTCGAATGGTGCTACAAATTATCCAAACAGCAAATTTTGCGAAAGCGTTATTATGTCTGCCGAGTTTATTAAGGACACGGAGACTGGCTTCTTACCTCCTTTAAACCAACTAAAAACATGGTCAAAAAGATGTAGTGCATAAGAAAATTCTTTAATATTATTGTTATTACAGAAATTTCATTTAATTCGTTAGGATTTTTTCCTTTTTGCGTGACGGCATTTTTTTTGGCATTTTTGGTGCCTAGTGTGGCAGATTTTGGCAGATTTTAGCCCAGTTTGTGGCAGATTCGCCATTTATGAGATGGTCACACTGCACGCCACACAAAAACACTTAGAACTGTGTTTTCCATCAAACAAAAAGACACATGTTTGGGTTTGGGAGGGAAATGCAAACCTAGACTAAATTAACACATTTTTCATGCTTGTTTCCGCACAGTGCTCAGGGTACTTAACTAACTAAGTGAAAGTGAAATTTAAACACGGGTGTTCGACTGTTCCACAGTAAGAACAATATAGGTTCCACATGAAATGTGAAACATTTCTTTAAAATAATGATGGAGAAGCCAAATTCTGTGTTATTTTACGATCTATGTAGACTTTGTATTGATAACCGTGGTGCGGAAGATATATTTACGAGATCTGACCTAGTTCATGATATATTTCTCTGTACAGGTGTTGAGGTCCGTACTTTTAATAAATTTATGTATAGAAATAAGACGAATGGACAAACGTTCTATACAAACGGGTAAATATGCTATTCTTACAGGTTGCTAGACAAGACCTACCCCGGAAAATATGTTTTAAATGTTTAGAGATTGTCGTAAACGCAAAAAGGTTAAGGATCTTGGCTACAGCAAATGATACACATATGAAGTCCCTGTTGGATGTTAAAGAAACATCTACTATAGGGTGCAATAAAATAAACCAGGTATTCTGTTTTTTTTTTACAGTAGGTACACAATGCACAGTATACAGTAAGTAAATACACAACATTATCAGTTAACAGAAATATCATTTGTCTCTGGGTGTAATTTATCTATAGGTAGTACCTATGTAGGTATTTCGAAATTTAAAAGTATGTATTATCAGTTGTATAATAACCATAAAACAAACTCTGCTGAGCTTGGGAAAAGAGGCTGGTAGCTAAATGTTAAAAACCATGCGGGTTTATTGAAAGTTAAACTAATATAATATAATAATTTAAACAAATATCAATGCATAAGTTCAACACATGAGTAGTAAAAATTATATGTATACAAGTATTTATAGGCCTACCTACACTAAACAAAAGAGTAGTAGAGATTAATATAAAAATTTGAAATATTTATAATAGCCCTCCTCGTAATTCTCCTAATTTTTATATTGTTATGCCCGACAGGGCCCACAATGATGCATATTATTATTATATCCTTATGTACCTACCACCTAAGTTCACATTGTGGAATGCAATAAATATATTGAGTATTGAGTATTGAATATGCTTGCAAAGGTTGCTTCGTTGTTTGGTAACCATTAATATCATACCAACACCCCCTCCATGCTTCAGAATGTATGCTAGGCTGTTGGTATTTGCTGCCATGAGTTAATTTTTGAGTCTTAATGTTAGAAACGGAAAAGTCAGACAACCAGTTTAACCAAGGGCTTATGTGTTACCCAGTCCCTGGGTTGTGGAGGTCAGATAAAGCAGTCACTTTATGTAAAGCATTGGTCTTCAGCAGCTTCATGTTATTTATTTATTTATAAAATACATTGTAGACTTAACAGGAGTCCCAAGACGTCTACAAACAAGTATAGTTGCTTTTACATTTTCTCTTACGATAAATAATAACTAAGAACTGCGTAGTGACTTATAGAATTAAAACATATTATATGACAATATGACTTACTTATCTAACAATACTATGTAAGGTCAATTTTAGCTGTCGATACAATTTTATTTATATTATCGGTAAACAGATCTACATCTTGTGCAATTATTAAATCTATACTAATATTATAAAGAGGAAAAGTTTGATTGTTTGTTTGTTTGCATCGAATAGGCTCCGAACCTACTGGACCGATTCGAAAAACTTTTTCACTGTTGGAAAGCTACAATGTCCCCGAGTGACATAGGCTACTTTTTATCCCTGTATTCCCACGGGAACGGGAACTACACGGGTGAAACCGCGTGACATCTGCTAGTAATAAATAAGCTAGTTACGAGCGTGAGACTATGTTGCGTAGTTAAGTTATACTGAAAAGTTGAGTTGAATACTGTTAAGTTGTACTGATGACTGGCCTGTTGGTCTAGTAGTTAGTGACCCTGACTGCTATCTGAGTGAGGTCGGGGGTTCGATTCCCACCCAGGACAAATGTTAGTGCGATGAGCACGATCATTTGTTCTCTGTCTGGGTGTAATTTATCTATAATATGTATGTATTTAGAAATATATAAGTATGTTTATCAGCTGTTTAGTACCCATAACACAAGCTCGTAGCTTAGCTTGGGACTAGATGGTGTTGTGTGAAAAAGTTGTGGAATATTTATTTTTATTTATTATTATTATACTGGTAGCCAACTCCAACGGTAAAGCTATGCAGATAACGATGAATAAGGACTTATGTGTGGTGATGTTTTATGACTAACTAGACATCATGTGGTTTCACCCACATAGTTCCTGTCGGAATACAGGGGTACTAAGTAGCCCATGTTACTCAGGGTTGTTCTGTTTATATTTATTTCAAGGTACCTAATTAAAACATGGTTATTTTATAATGCTTTCAGAGCCAGGACAAAGGAGGTAGAATTTCTAGGACAAGCAGCACAGATTCAGATAGAACTGTTAAACTAGAGATAGTGGAACAATTTGAAGAAGAATTTGCAGAAGGAAGTGAATCACAGAAAAGGAAGAATTCAGATTCTTCTGAGCATGTAAGCCCTTCCATACACACAAGTATTCTTATTTATAAATTACCTATTGTTCACAGAAGCCAAACCGTATTATGCTTTATGAAATAAACAAAGAATTTTAAGTAATAAATATTACTAAGACTTAGAGATAAAGGATAAAAAAAAATGTAAAGTGTTACTTACTTTATTAAGCTTTAGCTAAAATATTTGTTGCGATTTCAGAATCAAACTGAAGTTAGCAAGAAGATATCAGTAAGAAAGGACTTGTTTGATTCTTCAGGAACTGTGGTAAGTGTATCCTGTAAATAATCTATAATGGGTTTTTAAAACATAACCAGTTATTTGTGAGGTAGACCATGGAAGGCCATGCTCCTTCGAAGGCCAAGTATTAAACAGTCTTAGTTGATGACAAATTCTTAATAGTCAAACTAAGATCCATGAAACTCAAGAACACAGACTGGGCGGTGAGTCTCGCGCGTCGCGTTTTGGTAATAAGGAGCGCGGTTACTCGCTTCGTAGACTCCGGTCGTCGATGTTGAAATTGTTATTCCCGCACACAACAAAATGTAAGTTTTTAAGTAAAGGACCTATTATTATCTTACTGTTAATTATTGTCATATAAGGATTTGTTATGGAACTATGGATAAAAATACTTCAATTTCAGTCAAAACAACAGTAGTGTTCCTACGAAATATGGTGGTTACATCGGTGGGCAATTAAAAATTTGACTGGCCTTGCTAGTTGCTTCGGTACATCGGCCTTACTAGGAACATGTGCAAATCATGAAAATTTTAACACTTAGTTGACTGCCTCTTTGGTCTAGTTTTCGCAAGCACTACCTACTGCTGATCATAATGTCCCGGATTCGATCCCCGGGTCGGGCAGTGTTATTGAGTTTTACGTTTACCATCTGGAATTTCTTAGAAGCAGCCCGGAGTCTGGATTTGTGCTCGATTAATGGCAATATTTTTGATGGCTCGCCCCCTATTACATGGGACTTTGATATAACTTGCGAAATGTGGGTATACTATAGGTATACCTCTGCCTAACCCTTCGGGGATTACTGATGTTATGTTTATGAACATTTTAGAATTACGTACGAGGAGTGTTTAAAAAATGTGTGTTGATGTTAATAATATTATTATTTATATTGGTCATTCAACTTTTTTACTCAGACTGAATCATTTATTTCAAAATTATTTTATTGCAAATATAAAACAATATCTTCAAATATGTTTATGGAAAGTTTATGTCCGATTTTTCAACCATCGAATAAGTTTTATCCAAGGTTTAAAAATTGCGGTTAAAGATAAAAGTTACTGTTATTGAAAAATTAGCCTTAAGTCGATATGCGCTCTATGATTAAATTTAATACATGTAAGTAATTTCAGATTTCAAGAAAGTCACAGTCAAAATCTGGAAAAAGAGGTAGTGCATGGGATGAGAATAGTTTAAGACGCGCCATGCAAGCAGTGCAAAATAGTGAACTTAGTACAAATGCTGCAGCATTAAAATTTAATATTCCAAGACGCACCCTTAGAAACCATTTACTTAAAGATAGCAGTACTAAAATTATTGGAAAGACCACTGTTATTAGTAAACAATTAGAAGAAGACTTGTTGCAGCGAATCAAATGTTTTGGAAAAGTGGGTGTACCACTTACTCCAAAATTTATCCGGAAACAGGCTTTTTTATTTTGTGAGCGGTTTAAAATCAAGCACTCATTCAATACATCTACAAGAATGGCTGGACGCAAATGGTTCAAAATGTTTTTAGATCGACACCCATCAATATCAAAAAGAGAACCCCGGCTAATGAACCAACCTTCAGCCCAAAAACTGAATAAAACCATTGTGAAACACCATTTTGAAGAAGTGAAGAAACTCTATGAAGAGTTAGACATTATTGCACATCCAGAACGCTTGTATAACATTGATGCAAAAGCGTGTCGCATTACGGTCCACAAACAAAATGTAGTTATGGCTGCAAAAGAGGACACTAAAGTACATCTTGTTGCTCCGGAGCAGGCTGAGAATGTTACTATAGCCAAGTGTGTAAATGCTGTGGGTACTGCTATACCGGCTATGATTATTTTTAAGGGCACTAGGTACAAACTTGAATTAGGATCAAATTTGCCACCTGGAACAAAGGTAAGCGTGGCACCTAAAGGCAACATGACCAGTAGCCTATTCGCTGAGTTCATTGAACATTTTGGACAACATAAAGCATCCGGCAGGTGTCTGCTTATTTTTGATGGGGCAAAGTGTCGTTTATCATATGAGGCTCTGGAAGAGGCAGATAAAAATAATATTGTACTGTATTGCTTACCTCCCAACACTACGCATGAACTCCAACCCCTAGATAAATCAGTTAATCAGTCCTTTGAGGATCACTGGGATCAAGAAGTGTTGAACTACTTAAGCAATTCTCTAGAGAGAAGTTTAAACAAAGTTGCATTTAACAAGATTTTCTCGCAGACATGGCCAAAGTGTATGACTCAAAG
Source organism: Euplexia lucipara (assembly GCA_921972225.1). Taxonomy (NCBI): domain Eukaryota; kingdom Metazoa; phylum Arthropoda; class Insecta; order Lepidoptera; family Noctuidae; genus Euplexia; species Euplexia lucipara. Next base: position 5,971,918 of record OV179163.1, on the reverse strand, counting down.
CAATATAATAGATGGATTCAAAGCCACTGGCTTATACCCTCTTGATCCTAGTATAATACCCGAAGATGCTTATGCCTCCTCAACTGTAACTGAAAGACCTTTGCCGGAAACATTACAAGACCAGACAGATCAACCACTTAAATCTGTTCAAGTCTCACACCGTGTGTCTGAATTTAACGAAGTGTCAGAATTGTCAACTCCGTCTGTGATAGATGAAAGGTGGTCAGCTCACGTTACTCCTGTCACTTCAATATTTCCAACAACTTTCGAAGAGAAGAGCGTGTCGACATCGCCCAAGTTATCAGCTGCTACAGAAAAAACCAAACCAGTTCGTGTTTCTAGCAGTTCTTCAACTGATGCTTCAGACATGGAATTAGATAAATGATCATTCCTAAGATCAGTACACGACACAGATTTTAAATGTGATCCTCAACCATTTCTATACGGTAATCCTGTTCGGAGTATGTTCGGGATAAAACATAGGTTATTCTAGCTCTGAATTTGATCTTGATCATGAGTAAAATTCAAGCCTCCGATTTAAACTCTTCTGTTTCGTTATTTAATAAAGATCTTGATCAAAAAGGAAAAATCACTCCAAAAAAGACAACTGGAAATCAGACCTAAATCAATCGAAGATCATCGGATGACGAACCGTTAATGAACCTAATTCAGTATAAATAAAAATCGTTTTAAGATTTTTTGATTACTCCAAACTACGCTACGATAAAGTCTACACGTCCGCAGCAAAAAGGTATTAATTAAAAAGGGCAATGAATAAATAATCTTTATTGACACAACTCAACATATACATCTTCATGAAATCCCTAGCTCCTAGGCTAGTGTACACAGTGTTGTACAGGAGCTATAAATACTTTAAGATTTATTTAAAGGAGATGAAAAAAAAATCAGCCAAGAAATCGTCGAGCAAGAAAAAAGAAAAGTAGGTAAGCGAGAACAAAAACAGAAAAACATCAAACAAATGATTGTATAAAACTGCTGAAATTAACAATAAAACAGCAAAAGATCAAAAATAGAAATGAAGAAAAGAAATGGTAGGTACTACGCATGTGGCAAGCGCAGAACCAAAGACATGATGCAATGTAGCGACTGTTAAGTGGTATCACGAGGATAGTCCCTATGTCTCACTAAAAAGATTTCACATGCCCAGATTCTGATTGAAATAATCAAAATGATTATCTGACTTATTAGTTTCTAAGTATCCTTCTGAGTTGTCATTATTTTGTAATATTTTCGTTTTTTAATCTCAGGAATCATTGAATCCTGACTATATTGTGTTTGTTTAAGCTAAGTAAGCTTGCCATAGATGATATTTGTTAGTTTGCCCCTCTTTAGAACATTTTGGCCTTACAAAGAACGGCTAAGAGAGCCATTATCGGTATTTTTTTAAATATAAGTTATTCTAAAAAGCATTGACATCTTATTTTACTTTTAAATAATTTTCAATAATTGTATTGTTGGTTATACAATTTAATGGTGTTCAAGGAATGTTTGTTAAGCTTTTTTATAGATGATTATAATATTTTAAACATTTAATGTTTCTTTTGAGTGAAAGAGGTTTTTAAGTATAAGTTTTAGTTCAAGCGGATGTTTTGTTACAGCTCTAGATTGAAGTAGAATGATTTACTTATACTCGTATTATTATTGGCCTTGTATGGCCGTGTTTCTTGCAAGGCCATTTTGGAGAGCTTAACCAAACTTAAGTTTAATAAATTGTGATTACATTTGCAATAAAAAAGTGATTAATATGTTACAAAATAAAACAAAGTGTTACTTAAATAATTTGTTTCTTTTATTTATCTAGTAAGTAAACTAATAACTTAATTATGATCATCTGACATGTTATCGTAGTTAATATCCCACCACAACAATAAAATGACAGTAAGTACCAATGACGTGGTGCCAAACTCGCGTAAACTGGGTTAGTAACTTATCTTCGAGGACATTGGTCAAATCAAATAGCGCGCGCTTCTTTGGTTTCCTGTTATACATTTCCATTCCTTTTTAAGAAATCTTCCCTACAAAAAATATCCAGCAACCCAGAGGAAAAATGTTACCAAAAAAAAACTAAAAGTCATCCATATAGGTAAACGAAAAATGAAAACAAAACTTTTTTATGTTATTGTGCTTATTCGTAATAGTGGCCTTCCATGGAACACACCTTATTTGAAATACTGCTTACTTTACTTAACTTGAATGTTACACGATCTTGGAAAATGTAGGTAGTTTTGAAAATTTTTGAGGTGAGCCAATGTTTGATCGTAATTACATCAATGTTATAATATTATTTGTAATGTTATATTGTAATACATTCATAATAATCAAGCTTAGAATAATGTTGAAAAAACATGGTATACAAAAGCCTTAGAAAAAGGAATGATTTAAGACTTTAATGCCAGCCAGCTATTAAACGACTTATTACTCATAACAAGATTTAAATCTAAAGTAACTAAATAAAAGTTTATTATTTGCAGACTTCATCAAGTAAAGATGTCAAGACACCAGCAAGGAAGCCGAATTTAAAAGTAAAAATTAAAAGATTTAAAACAGGAACCGGTGACAGTTTCTACTATGTCTGTGACGTAAGTGTACTTATGATTTAATTTTTAGTTTAATAATAATCCTTTTATCCTGCCTTTAAATTAATTAAATAATCTTTATAATGCCTACTGGCACATTGGAAGTGTCTACTACCAAACTAAAACATTTATTTAACTTGCGAATTCGAGGCACTATACGGGGTTATACATATGTAAAACATTATCAACCTCGCAGGACTGGATAGCTAGCATCATAAGCGAGCACCTTTGTTCTACGACTTTTAATTATTTCTTTGATCTATTTTCATACAAAAATATATATTAATTCAATTGCCCGCTTGAATGTTAATAACTCTACGCGCATCGCAGTTTAGGTCGCAATTAGCTGGAACTTCGTCGTCTTTTCGTTTATGAGTGAGACATAGGCTTACAAATGTCACAACAGTATAATAAAAACTTAAAATATTATTTTAATACCATGTATTGTTTTACGACAGAACTCGTAGAACAAAAGTTATTGTTTAGGATGTTAGCTAAGGTTGTTGGTGTTTTACAAATAACCCTGTATAGTAAAATGGCTCAACCTAACACTTCATAAAACATTTCAGGAATGTCAAAAGAAGTTTAATACATGGAAAAAGTATTATTTGCATCAAAAAACTCACAACAGGAATATCATGTGTCCACTGGACGCTTGTGGAAAGAAGTTTGCCACAAAAGGAGATCTCGAGAAGCATGTGCGGACTCATACGGGGGAGCGGCCCTTTAGCTGCGACCTGTGTGACAAACGTTTCACGCAGAGAGGCACACTCAAGTCACACAAACTATCTGTCCATGCAGAGAGTGTAACGCCAGAAAAAAGCTGAGAAGAGCTGTACCAACGAGCGTGCGTCAAACATTGCAATTTAATTTAGACCTTAAGTCAATTGCATTTAAGGTTTAGGACGTTTAAGGAGTACCTACTGAAATTTACATTGATACTCTATAGCAGGGATGTTATGGAGCTTCATATCCGTTTGTAACCGAAATAATCGGATATCTGAAGTAAAAAACGATCCGTAACCGTAACCGAATCCGATAGTTCTTAAATAAAAGATGAAGAATTATGAGACTAGTTGGGAAATCGCGAAATACGGTGATGGTGATTTTCAACTTGGATACTGAACAATATTTATTATGTTATTTACGTTGTTGAGCAGACGAATTGTTTGATCATTTGTGTAGATATAAATTAGGAGTTCCTATGAAAATTAATTTACATCCTGATGGAAATGAGAGACCTTGACCGCATCTGGTACCTTTTGTCTCGAAATGTGTTGTTGTTGTTGTGAAAAAGATTTATTTGATGCAGAATAATGCCAGCACATCAACCTACCCCTATGTGTCAAATTTCTTTGATAGGTTTTCAATTTTTTTCCAAACATGATAAGGTTCATGTTCAATCGGGAACATTTGACAGTTTAGGATAGATTGATTTGGTGGCGTCTGTACAAGTTGGAAGGGACATCGTCGAATATATACTGATACCATATTGTGTTCTCCAGGGGATCCAGAATCCATTGCACTGGGTGGGGATCGAATTCACGACCTCACTCGCCAGTAAACGCGTTATCCATTGGGCTATTGCCGCTTTCTGATGTCTTTTTTTCTTCAAACTGTAAGTAACCATGATAAAAAACAAGGAAAAAATAACTATTGGATTAGTAGAAATCATGATTTTATACACTTTGAAATTGAGAATAACCGACGAAATATTCGGTTTTCAAAATTAAAATCAAGACTCATTTATTCGAATTTGGCTGAGGATTAGCATTTTTTGAACATTAAAGTTACATAAGACAGTCCCCCATAAAGCCCGCCCTTCACCACTTCTTAGTGTTTTCGGATGTGCGTCGATGTTCTTTCCACTCTGTATTATTATTGATATTATAATGTCGTCGTTAGAGTCTCAAGCAAGCATAATATTTTTATACGCTTTTGTATCATCTTAAGTTAGATAGCATAATAAAATTGATAATTACTGAATTAAATTAGGGACGCCCTAGAAGGACATACATCGACCTTATTGGTGAGGTTCTTCAGAAAGGTCAGGTGCGTAGTACTCGCAACCGGCGTGTGTGTATGACAACATGTATGAATGTAAACGAAGCAAAAGAAGTATGTAAGAATCATAGCACATGGCGCTCTGTAGTTTCTGCCTACCCCCATGGGAAAAAGGCGTGAGTTTATGTATGTATGTATGTGCGAATTAAATTCCATTAAATTATTATACGTTAACGTACACGTACGTTACGTCACTTTTTAAATTAACGTTAAAAACAATTTTACATTAACGTTACCATTTTAAGTTTTTTCAAAGTACTTAATAAATTATGCCAATTAGAGATGAGATTATCATTACAGATGCGCATGCTTTTAAACATAGGAAAATTTAGTTTTTCTCAACATTTTTTTTTTGTTCATTATCACTATTCTATTATCTTAGCTTGCTTTTAATTTTTTAGTAGATACATTTCTTTTATTCTTTTTTTATCAAAGAAGGCGTGCTTTATAATATTTTATTTTAATAATCTTCAAGAGCAACATTTATCCTTTATCTTTATTTTAAGGGCAGGAGCAATATTTGTAAATATGTGAGCACTGTGTATTTATCGAACTATTCAAATCAAATCAAAAGTGTTTATTTCATTATATTACATGTTGTACATTATACAGTTGATGGCGACTCCTTTTAAGCATATAGGTACCTGTGCCAGGAGGCGCCGCTCTTTTATATCTTACTAGCAGACCTCACGCGGTTTCACCCGCGTAGTTCCCGTGGGAATACAGGGATAAAAAGTAGCCTATGTCATCCGGGGATAGTGTAGCTTCCCAACGGTGAAAGATTTTTTCAAATTGGTCCAGTAGGTTCGGAGCCTATTTAATGCAAACAAACAAACGATCAAACCTTTCCTCTTTATAATATTAGTATAGAAGTATAGAAGTATAGACAAGTAGTATAACACATTACTGAAAATAATGATTTAATACTATTAGTCTGCTAGTGAGTGTATATGCACTATTTTTATGGACATTGCTGATTTGTAACACTTAGTATAACATAACGCCACGCCTGTAATTCCCGAAGGGCTATGCAGAGGTGTACTTGGTACTACACCTCACCACATTTCGCCAGTTATGTGTAAGTCCCACGTAATAGGGGACGAGCCTATTGCCATCAATCGGGCACAAATCTAGACTCCGGGCTGCCACTGAGAAATTCCAGATGGAAAACTCAATTACACTGCCCGACTGATCCCTTCGATCGAACCCGGGAGCTCAGGCTTAGCAGTAGCGCTTGCGACCACTATACCAAAGCGGCAGTTACTACTTCCCAATGTGTCAAATTTCTTTGATAGGTTTTCAACTTTATTCTAAACACCTTAAGGTTCATGTTCAATTGGGAAAATTTGACAGTTTGCGGTAGGTTGATGTGCTGGCGTCTGCACCTATCTGATTAATATTAATGTGTAGAAATATTGTAATAAGTAACCAATTTTAATAGAGTCAGTATGGAGTTTATTGCCCATTCTTCTCCATATACGAAATTACCTTTTGTGTAACTATTTTTAACCGACTTACAAAACTTAACATAACTTGTATGTTTCCGTGTAGAGTGCATTTTAGAGCCCTAAGTCACTGGCGATTTTCGAGCGAGTTCAAAGTGACGTTCCAAAATAGCATTGATTGCGCTTTTTGCTTCGACCACTTGCCTTTCATGTGTCTGCTACGCGCTCGCTTTGGACTCGCTTGCAAATCGCCAGTGTGATTAAGCTCTTAGTGGTCTAATTGAAATAAATGATTTGACTTCAACCTATTAAAAATAAGAATAAGAACTGTCGTCAGAAATATTCCATGACTGATTTTTTTTTGAGCTATACACGAAATTAAGACTAACAAGTACTTAAAATCCATATCTCAAGCAATACCATTATTTATAACTTTAATAATAATAAAAAAGCTGTTATTATAATAACTATAAAGAACGAAGCTCGAACGAATAAATTCTTTAAACTCGTCATGTGATGTGTAGCGTGCTGCCCAGCACATTTTGGTTTGCACTCTTTGTGTACGTGACTGTGTTAAAATAAGATTTCATTAAAGTTTTGTCCGTCACAGTGTGAACGAAGCCTGAGGTGTTTCCTCTGCTTCGAATATATTATGAAATTGTAAGCCTGTTTTAGGCGCTTTGCATATGAAGCAACTATTGTAGCAACAGGCAACTAGCTTTTACATATTATCAAATGGGATTGCGCACACATAACTCGGGTATGATATATGAATGCATACCGGTAGTTGATAGTTGCCTCAACTAAAGTTGCTCCGTGTGCAGAGCGCCTTAGACTCAATTTACAACGCCGCGGAATGGAATGGAAGCGCGGATTGCACAGACAGTACTGACGTAGCTCGAGCAATTTTCGAGAATGCGCGAAGACGCGTGACTTGTTTGTTTATTTAGTTTGTATCGTAATTGACATAAAGTTTATTTTGCTATGTTGCAAAAAGTCGCTTTCATTCCATTCCGCGGCGGTGTAAATTGAGCCTTACTCAACAACCTACGTCCGATAAAATCGTATCGGGCTAAGAAATACCTACTATGGAGGTAGCTTTTTTAAATGACGAGATGTATTCTTGAATAGACTTTCAACCCAAGATAATCTAGATAGATTTTGGGTGTTAAATTTCTTTTTTTTATTCAGTGTTACAATAAAAAATAAAATTCTCTAAAATAAATTGTTTTATTTGATAGTTACGTTACAGTAATAACATAGAGGATAAGTATTTACATATATCTATATTACGTTATAATCATAGACATAGAGAATGGACTGATCAATACACACACAAGATTGACCACTCCTTAGAAAAATACAGAGGGACAGTGCGGCAAATACCTGTCTCTTTCTTTCCCTTTGAACCTTTCAATCGTGTCAATTAGAGACACAATAGAACGACAATGACAGCGCGAACGCCGGCGTTTTCTTGGGTTTTAATGAATTAATCAGAATTCTAGAAAGAGACAACTATTGGCTTCACGTTCGCTTTATCTCTCTCACACTTTCTTACCAGTATTCACCTCACAGCTGGATAAGGACCACTCAGTCCATTCTATATGTCTAAAGTTATAATAACGTGTTAGGCCTATAAAATAATATACACACATCACTTTCCCTTTAAAATATGCAATAGTAAAAGCAACAATATTTTGGTACTAATATCTCGAAAACAGACATATTTGACGTCACACCTACCTTCACAATACAAGAGGAATGAAGATATAATCACGGATAGAGCCATAGACATAAAAGTTTCGTTCGCACGAGGGCACAAGTCGCGATATGTTCTGCCACCTAACAAATATATCGATCGGTGCCAATTTGTACCATAGAGCGAGCAAACAACCAAAAATAAAATAAAATGAGGCATCTTTGAATATTATGTGGTTGTGTAGTCCCGCCAGATATTCAGAGATGCAGTAACAGGGCACGAGATGTTTAAAACGCTAAACAGAGAACACCAACATTTCGTTACACAGTAACCAATATAAATATTTTGACAACACAATGTCAATTTTTCACATTGAAGCACGAAACTCAACAATTTCTTACGATATTCGTTTATAAATACTTTTAGTTGGTGATTTCCATTAATTAACATTTCTTTTTAAATACTCCTAATTAAATATATTTTGATAAGAAATATAAAACACTTGTGTAGTTAAAGTTGTGTAGGTAATATAGAACAGGAAATAATTTGGTGCTGATTAAATCGATTACAGAGATCACTAACTTAGAAAACTATGGAAAATAATATTAATTGAGGGTAGCAATAATAACACATTTCCAACATACTATTTGGCCATCACTCAACACTTCCACAACCCAATAACGTTGCTCAGTGGAATGCGTACAGCAGCAACAAGAATGTGCAGACGGCGACAACTATCCCTATGATGAGGGAGTCACGACGTTTGCGAGCGTTGATCCGGTAAATAAGACTGTTCAGCATTGGGAATCTAGAAAACAATACAGTTTTTGTAGCGAAATATTTCCTCATACGTATAATATAAGCTAAGTTGGTCATTACCCCGAAAGTGTGGCAACCAGACTAACCAAGAGGTATCTTGCTACCCAGTTACTAGGTCGTAGAGTTTGGTTTTTGGTCGTCTGTTGCCACCCTTGGTACATATCTGACGTAAGATGCGTCGCATTATCGCGTATTATCGTTCGTGTAACGCCAAAACAGACAAATATATAATAAAACATTCAACCGAGACGTCAATGTACAGTGTCCCATACGCTCGGCGCATCTTCCGTTAGATTTGTACCGACCCTTAGCTACACTGGGTTAAACTGGAAGCCGATCCCAAAAAAGTCGGGAATAGGCTAGATAAATGATGAGTTTGTAATTAAGGAATTGAGTAGGCTACTCACTAGTAGTGGTGTTAGCGATGATGGACGGCTCAATACTGTCTCATAAATTTAAGTTTTTGCAAAATGATCTGTCGTACATGATTGTAATATTTTAGTTACCTAACTTACTTTAAACGCATAATTTATGTTACCAAAACAATGTCATTGTAACGTTTTTTGAATATTCTAATAAAAGGCGGGGTGGTTGCGTTACGAACGTCGCGAATCGCATACCTACATCTAATACCAATAAAAATGCGCGAGGTGGCGCGACGGAGCAGAATCGTGGGCAATCCCGCGCGCCCCCGCCACCGACAGTCGCCGGAGAGTCGCCCGTTAGACACGACGCCGTTAGGACGGCCGCGTATGCGCGACAGAATCGTCTGCGCAGCAGCTACCCCGATCAGTATTTAATTTTCGAAGTTTCCTTTCACAACCAACCCAGCAACGATCCGCTACAAAAGTGGTCCTTGCGAGCCGGATCAGCAGTGTACAGTGGCAGTGTAAGGAATCACAAAACCTGTGTGGCAGGATGCCGTTATTTCAAACGCCGCGTTCCGGGAGAACGCGTGCACAATCGAGAGAAATAATGGCTAACGAAACGAAAATGAAGCTAGAAGCGGGTTCAGACGTTCAGTACAACAGGAAAAGCGCTGGAAAGATCCTGTCCGACATCGTTGCGACTCAAGATGGCGGCGCGCACAGCCGCGAACAAGCCGCCACGTGTACAAGTCACGCGTCTTCCTCATCGGCCACGCGTCAAAAGCGGCTTGAATACAAAGCAGCTCAAGCCAGAGCTATCATCGAGTTGAAAGAGGCTCAAGCCGAAATGACTATGACTAAAGCTAAAGCTCGCATAGAAAAGGAATTATTAGAAAAGAAACTTGCCGCCGATTTGGCACACCTAGAAGATTCCAGATGTTCAAAGCAATCGTCCTCTATATCATGCAAAAGTAGAGTAGAAAAGTGGCTGGAGCAATCCGTTAACGCACCTGGGTCGTCGCTTGAACGGAACGTGGCAGGCGAGAATTGTGTAAACGACGCCAGCCGCGCACGGCAACCCACGGATCAGTCGGCCGGTACTCAACCTGCAATTGAAGCGCTCACTAACGCTATAAAGGACGCCATCAGTGCTTCTACCTCAAAATCATCAAACCATGAACTTTTGTCAAGGTTAGCTATCTGCAAAGACCTGCCCATATACTCCGGAGACCCGATGGAGTGGCTACATTTCAAAGGAGCCTTCTACGAGTCCACGCGCCTTTGCAACTATAGTGATTCCGAGAATTTATGGCGCCTACGTAAGTGTCTTCGCGGCGAAGCAAAGGAGTCAGCGTCATCTTTACTGATGAGCGCCACATCACCTCAAGAGATACTTGAGACATTGGAACTCCGTTTTGGTCGACCTGAAAACATAATGAGGACAGTTACGCAACAGCTTAGAAAATTACAGCCGCTACCACAAGCATATCATACGGAGATCGTAAACTTCGCCATCAAAGTTAAGAATTATGTTACAGCTACACGCACTGTGCAACAAAGTGATTATCTACGAAGTCCCGAACTAGTAACCATCGTTGTCTCCAAATTGCCCACCGAACTGATTAATAAATGGGCCGATTACCTATATCAGTATGATAATCAAGACGACACACCAAAACTAGAAATATTGTCCAAGTTTCTTCATCAAGAAGCCAAGAAAGTTGCGATAACAGGAGTAAGCTACGTGCACAGTCAAATCGATCCGAAACCGAGATTTAATACCGAGAAATATAAAAATCACAAGCAATCAGTGTTAGTGTGTGCGGAGGTCAACAACCCCTCCACATCTGATAAATGTAAATACTGTAAAAAACCTATTCACAAACTAACAGAGTGCAGCAGATTCAAACACGCTATGCGCAAAGACCGATGGCGCTATGTTCGCATAAACAAACTGTGCTTCAAGTGTCTCGGAGATCGACATGAAAATCACTCGGAGTGCACCGCCGAGAACTGCGACGTCGAAGCCTGTGGTGGGCCGCATCATCGTTTGCTTCACTGGGTGAAACCGCAGGCAGGGCGCCAGGCCGCAACCGAGCCGCTGAGCCAGTCTCAGCAGCCCGACGCGGACGCGGCGGTGGCGCCGCGCGCCTGCACTAGCAGCGGCGAACTCGTAGCCCACACGATCGAAACGCGGTGTTCCGAAGTGTCCGTCTTAAATAATAGCCCTGAAAAGTGTAAAGTACTAAATGTGTCAAAAATAGTGCTTAAAATAGTGCCGGTTACCATACATGGACCCAAACAAAGTGTTCACGCGCACGCGCTGTTAGACGACGGCGCGACGGTGAGCCTTATCGCAGCTGATATCGCGGATAAGGCTGGGTTACACGGTGAGTGCGTCACGATGCGCGCTACAAGTGCATGGGACTCCAGCGAGTTGGTATGTAAAACTGAAATATTAAATTTGGACATTAGTAACAGTGACGGTAATAAGTTTAAATTACGTGCTCGCAAATTAAAAGAATTGAACTTACCTGTGCAATCGACTTCTTGTATGGACTCTAGTGAATATGAAAACTTGTATAACTTTAAATTTAATTCTTGCAATTGTGATATCATAAAACCTACATTGTTAATAGGTCAAGATAACTATGATTTGATTGCGCCAATTGTTTGTAAAAAGTTTGAACCTCATGGGCCGTTTATTACACAAACGTTGCTCGGGTGGTGTGTGCACGGAGCCTTATTTTATCAAAATGGTAAACAACGTGCGCGCGCACGCTTCTCAAGCGGCGCGAGCGACTCGCATTTACTTACCATCCCCGCGTGCACAACTTACCCCCAGCGTCAGCCGGCAACATTCAAACCGCTAGATACCTACAATAAAGATCTTCCTATCTTCAAACAAAATAACGATAATATAGATTTACACGAACTAATACGTCGTTCTTTCTCGCTTGACTCTATCGGAATTTGTAATAATCCGCGTCAAAATATCGAAGAAACAAGAGCTCTAAACATACTTAACGAATCAGCTGAGTTAATCGGGGGTCAATGGACAGTGGGACTTCCCTGGAAATCAGATGTTTGTGTTATGCCCGATTCGTATTCCGTCGCCTTGAAAAGACTAAAATCAGTCGAACGGAAGATGTTATCCGACTCTGAATATGAATCGCGATATCGAGAACGGATGACACATTTGTTTGAAAATAATTACGCTAGAAGACTTAGCGAGTCTGAGTGTAGGGACATGCTCACTAATCGTACGTGGTACTTACCTCACTTTGGGGTCGATAACCCAAATAAAAAGAAGTTGAGGTTGGTATTTGACGCCGCTGCTAAATCTAATGATTTTTCACTTAACGATTTTCTACTGCAGGGACCTGATTTATTAAATTCCTTGTACGGCATAATGTTTAGATTTCGAGAAAATTATATAGGTGTAATTGGCGATATAAAAGATATGTTTTTAAGAATTAAAATTAAAAATGATGATCAAAACGCATTAAGATTTTTATGGAGAGAGAAAGGGAGCGTCGAGGTCAATAAATACGTCATGACGTCACTCATATTTGGTGCTAATTGTTCTCCCTTCATAGCACAATTCATAAACCAAGACAAGAATGCTTCTCTTTTTCAAGAGCAAATGCCTGACGCTGTTAACGCTATTAAACTTAACCAGTATATGGATGATTATATAGATAGTTTCACAGACTTAAATGTAGCTTCAAAAACAATAAAAGACGTTTCCTATATTCACAAACAGGGTGGATTTGAGATGCGTAATTGGTTAAGTAACGTACCAACCGTATTAAGTGAAGTTCCCAAAGAAACCCTTAATGACAAGGCAATAAGGTTCAATATAGATAATCAACCGGAACGAGCACTTGGGCTGTTATGGTTTCCAAGTACCGATATTTTAGCATTTGACTTGTCTTTTAAACGGGTACCGCAAGATGTATTGCTTCTGAAACGGATACCGACAAAACGCGAACTATTATGTATATATGTCCATTTATGACATTCACGGTTACTTATGTCCATTCACAATTAAAGGGAAAATTTTAATGCGTAAAGTTTGGGAAAAGAATCTTAACTGGGATGATAAATTAAGCGATGATTTATATGATTTATTTAGAGAGTGGATTAGTCAAGCTCAGGAAATTAATAATATTCGAATTCCACGATGGTACTTTTCGACTGACCTGACGAGCGATAGTTTAGCGAGTTTGGAAATTCATGTGTTTTGCGATGCATCACCAAGTGCGTACGCCGCGGTCGCTTACTGGCGGCGCGAAACTATCAACGGACGTGTTAGCGTATCCTTCATCGCGAGCAAATGCAAAGTTACTCCCCTGAAACCAGTTTCCGTGCCGCGATTGGAGTTGCAGGGAGCCGTGTTAGCGTGTAAATTAGCTAATAGCATAAAAAAAGAACACCGTTTGCAACCGAATTCAGTGCACTATTGGACGGATTCAACAACAGTTTTGTATTGGGTTAAAAATCAATGTCGAACCTACAAAGTTTTCATTGCAAATAGACTCGGGGAAATTGATGAGTTAAGCAAGGTTGACGAGTGGCACTATGTGCCTACTGACTTAAACTTAGCTGACTTGGGAACGAAGAATACCGATTACGTGCTTAGTAGTGATTCCACGTGGTTTTCCGGACCGTCGTTTTTGTACCAACCGCCTTCGTGCTGGCCTCAACAACCTGAAATAAAAATAATTACTAGTGATGATAAAATATTAGAAAGAGTAAACATTGTAGGCGATAATAATCATAAAATAATTTGTGACTTACCTGTACCGGATCCAACTAGATTCTCCCGTTGGCTGCGATTATTACGTGCTACGGCTACAGTCTTATTATTTATCGAAAAATGTAAGAAAAGGTCAATTACCTGTATTACCGTAGATTTAATGCATAAAGCAGAGATGTTGTTACTTTATCATTCACAGTTACAGTCATTTCGTAGTGAAATTAATTTGTTAAAATCAAATAAAGAGATAACGCGTGAAAGTCGTTTACGAACACTTACCCCGATCATCGACGAAAATAATCTTTTACGTGTTGGCGGACGAATCGGAAACGTGAAAGATGTTGATCAGCTGACTAAATTTCCTATTATTTTAGATGGTAAAAACCATATAGCGCGGCTCATAGTGTTGCATTATCACGTGGATGCTGCACACTCGTGTAACGAGATGATTATTAACGAATTAAGACAGAAGTACTGGATCGTACATTTAAGGCCTACTGTTAAAACTGTTGCCAAACATTGTTTGATTTGTCGTTTTAAAAAAACTTTACCTAACCCTCCACGCCTTGGTGACTTACCTGAGTGCAGACTTACCCATCATCAGAGGCCGTTCACAATGTGCGGTGTAGACCTGTTTGGCCCCCTGGAAGTAGTAGTTGGTCGACAAAGGGTACGCAGGTACGGTGTACTGTTTACTTGTCTTACAGTACGTGCTGTGCACTTAGAGTTAGTTTCGTCCCTCACAACCGACTCTATGATAATGGCTTTGCGTCGGATGGCCGCACGCAGAGGTTGGCCACACACAGTGTTCTCTGATAATGGCACCAACTTACGAGGCGCTGATGTAGAATTAAAGAAAGCTTATCAGGAGGTGATTGACCATCAGCCACAACTGGTGACAGAAGCCTTAAATAAAGGAGTCCACTGGCAATTTATTCCCCCTGCTAGCCCCCATATGGGAGGAGCATGGGAACGGCTCATTCGCAGTGTAAAAACTGCCTTAAAAGTTGTTTTGAAAGAACGTACTCCTAGGGAAGAAACGCTCTCCACCTTCTTATGTGAAGTGGAGAACATGGTAAACAGTCGACCATTAACTCACGTGTCCGTTGACCCTCGTGACTCAGAGTCATTGACGCCTAACCATTTCCTCATAGGTTCATCGTCAAACCTACCGCAACCTGGTAGGTTCGACGACAAAGATCTTCTTTTACGAAAGCAGTGGCGTATAGCTCAGCGGTTGGCCGATTTATTCTGGTCTAGGTGGATGAAAGAGGTCCTACCTACCTTAGCTCCGCGTAAAAAGTGGAATCGCGAAGGCGCGCAATTGAAGGTAGGAGATCTTGTTGTAGTGGTAGACCCCGCTTCACCGCGGAACGTATGGCCGAAGGGCATCGTTCAGACAATATATCCCGGGCCTGACGGACGGGTTCGAGTCTTAGATATAAGGACAAAAACCGGTATCATGAAGCGTCCAGCATCGCGTATAGCTTTACTTCAGAGTGATGATGAGTGTCGTAATGACAACACTGAGGGGCAGGATGTTAGCGATGATGGACGGCTCAATACTGTCTCATAAATTTAAGTTTTTGCAAAATGATCTGTCGTACATGATTGTAATATTTTAGTTACCTAACTTACTTTAAACGCATAATTTATGTTACCAAAACAATGTCATTGTAACGTTTTTTGAATATTCTAATAAAAGGCGGGGTGGTTGCGTTACGAACGTCGCGAATCGCATACCTACATCTAATACCAATAAAAATGCGCGAGGTGGCGCGACGGAGCAGAATCGTGGGCAATCCCGCGCGCCCCCGCCACCGACAGTCGCCGGAGAGTCGCCCGTTAGACACGACGCCGTTAGGACGGCCGCGTATGCGCGACAGAATCGTCTGCGCAGCAGCTACCCCGATCAGTATTTAATTTTCGAAGTTTCCTTTCACAACCAACCCAGCAACGATCCGCTACAAGTGGCGAGGGGTAAACTTTCTTAAGAGGGAAGCCGATAAAAGAAACTTAGTTAGTATTGATATTTTTATAAGGTTCAATGTTTACTAACCGAAATAAAATGATTATTATTATTATTATATCACTACTGGTTGTCTCTCTACAAATTATCGGACTTCCTACCATCCTGTATACCGTTGGTGTAAATACCTATAACATATTTGGCAATACTAGAGTCTAACTACCTACCACTATTCAAATAGCAGGGAGTTGCTCTTCCGACCGAACCTCCAAAGGTAAGCTGACAGAAATCGAGTTGTATGGACACTTCGCCACTGCCCACTCGGCTGATTCAAAAGAGCTCGATATTGTAGTCCATTATAATATCAAGACGAAAGCAGTTTTCTAGTTTGGCCTGTGTCTTATTTATGGGAGGATCTAAATGGTATCTCACCTGTTAGCGATGTTGTTGAATGTGGTTTGCATCCGTTTGAATGTCTGTCTTTGTGACGCGAGGTGTTCGCGCGCCTCCATCGCTATGTTGATTTGTTCGTCCACTAGTATGTGAGAGCTGTAATAAGAAAAGACTAAGCTTAAAAGCGTGCAGTTGCCTCGTTCAAAACCAAACTTAATTTAGTTACTAACTTAACTTAGTTAACATTTCAAACGCATTAATTTTAACATTTCAAACGCACTAATTAGGTGGTAAGTAAGGAAAAAGTAATATAACATCTCTATTACAGTTTTTAACCGACTTTCAAAAAAGGAGGAGGTTCTATGTTCGTGTGTATGTATTTTATTTTTTTTTTTTTTTTTATGTATGTTACCTGATTTCTCCCCCATTTGTGGACCGATTCTCGAAATTCTTTTTTTATTCAAAAGAGTATACTCCCGAGGTGGTCCCATTTTAATTTGGTGAAGATCTGGTGCTGATCTTCGGAGATATGCAACGGAACTCTTCAAAAATAGACGGCAAATCTGTCGTGATTGCTGGAATCGCTTGGATGTTTATTGTTTATACAACATCATGACGTATCATCACGCCTGCTATGCTCTGAGGGGTACGCAAATGTGTACAATATACCTAGATTTCGACAGTTAGGTATGTTAATTTTCATTTATTAGGGATAACTGGATAACCCTATTATCATGACATGTACTGTTACGATTAACAATATATAAAGCAAATATTTGTATGGGAACCACTAAAACTGGAAAAATAAAAAACTTTTTTGCAAAAAAATTAAACCGACTTCAAAAAAAACACTAAACGGTGTAAAATAACTCTAAATTCGGAAGTCGGTGGCCCATCATGAATAAGACAAAACCACCAAAGCCACAGACTTCCTAATTTAGAGTTATTTTACACCGTTTAGTGTTTTTCATTTGTCTTTTCCTTTTCTAAAGTCAGACAGAGATGTCAATTCTCTAAATTCAGGGTACTTTTACACGGTGCAAGTAGCTTTCGCATATCGAGGCACTTGCGCAGGTTGTATGCATCGTAAACTTTACCGTTTAAAAACATGTGCGGGTCTAGCGACTCGAGCATTTCACCACCACCAATACATAGATTTCATAAACTTCTGCTTTACCTGTGGGAACTTAACTAACCAGAGGTGTCAGATTTTTAATGCCGCATGTGGGGCTCTAACTTGGCTTCACTTGCCGTCGAGAATCGACGAAACTTAAGAACTCAAAGCAGAAGGTTCTATCAGACCTGTGTAAGTGGTTGGCTTCCTTGGTGTACTGGTCTCGGCGCGAGAGGCCGATGGTGGCGCCGGGCGGCGGACTGCCTCCGCGTAGAAGCTCCTCGCGCTCGCGCCGGGCGTTCACACGCGCAGAGGTCTTCGAGAACTCTTGCTGGTAGTCCTGTGGACAAACAGCACAGGACATGGAAATGATAGTAAACTATTGCAGGTACAGACGCCAGCACATCAAGTTTCCCCAATGTGTCAAATTTTCCCAACTGAAAATGAACCTTATTCTGCTTGACATAAAGTTGAAAAACGATCAAATAAATCTGACACAATGGGGTAACTTGACGTGCTGGCGTCTGTACAACAAACAATAAAAATTGTTTTGAAGGAGGCCCTGGGATCTGTCGATAGACCACCTATACCCTTGGACTGCAAAGCAGCACATGACCAATACATTCCAAACCTTGACCCTTAAGAGATTTTAACTAGAAGTCTTTAAACAACTTCAAGATGCAATCTTGAATGTAAACCATCCAGGGTTATTTTTTATTGTTTTCGGTCCAGCCATTTGGAAGGGGTTTAGACATGTACAGGACAATTATATAATGCTAATAATTATCCTGTTGCGCTGACTTCTGTTGTAAATTCATGGTTTTGCTGCGATTTTCATACAAATTATCATGAATTTATCAGACTGCCCATAAATTTATTTCATACAAACCTTGTCTTGATAATTATGAACACATGTTGTAAGTGATGATAGTCATACACGTGGCTAAGAAGTTTATTTAGAAGATAAACTCACCATTAATATTTCTCTATGCCTCTTGATGGTGTGCATTGTAGCTGTGCCATTTGGTGCCAAATCTGCCATTTTATCATTTATTGAAGACAACTAGAATTTATAAAATTAGAGTCTTATTAAATATAAAATGTGAACAAAAATTTTGTATTATCATTAATGACAGACCGAGAAAGGATTTTCTGCCTAAACCAAAACTGGGCCTTCAGTGACTGTCGTACTTAAAAATTCAGGCAGACAACGTGCGATAATTCACAAACGCAGAGTTTCGGTTTAGCCGAAGGTTGGCAGGTTTTCACAAAAGCTAAACTGCTGCCGAAACTAGATATTGATTGTCCAATACCTAACCTTCACTACTAACTAAGCTCCTGGGGATTAGCTTAAACATTAGCTAGTGACACGGAAAATTATAATACAGCAGGTTGTCAGCTGAAATTGAAACTGCTGCTGAAACAAGATACCGAACCTTCGGTTAGTCACTTATTATCAATAGTAAGCATGATTTTTCTCAACTAGGAATTAAAAATTATTAGCCAATAGTTGAAAAAAGAAAACACTGTTATGTAGATAAAACAGCCGCCATACTTGAGTTCATATCTAATTGGCACACTTGAATTACCTAACAAGCTTACAACCCAGTTGTTGAAGTAATAAGAACAACTTCACAACTACATCATACAAACTAACCTTGTTTAGTAGCTGTTGTAGTTCCATGGACATAGTATCAAACATGTCATCGCTGTTTATCAGAGGTACACTCTCTGAACTGAGGCCTGTATTGGCTGAGCTGACTCCCAGTTTACTAAATGCCACTAGCTTCACATCTATGTCATTTTCGAGGAGGCGGGCTTGCTTCCGAAACTCTAAAATTTAAATATTACCATGTTAATTTGATAGCTAACCAATTATATTAGGCTGATATTTTGTTGGCTTATTCAATGTAGCATTTATCATTTTGTATAACAACGTGCCTTTAATTCCGGAAGGGTAAGCAGAGCCGTCATTTTATTTTCACATTTTTTTTTAAATACTGGCACATTTTTTTTTCTTTTTTGTTGTGCTATGAACATAAAGCAAACCTATTTAGTTGTCATAATGTTTCACATTATTATGGTAATTTACAAATTCTTAAGATGTGATATTCTTGTGGAAATATAGCTGTTGTTTAGGGGTTCTAATAATTCGTATAAAACAAGCTTGCCCATTCCAAGATTTTACGCGTTGATAAGTTTTACAATGCAACGTCACAATATTCTGAGCAAGTGTACCGGCACACTGCTCATTTACAGTTAAATACGCACCTTCCCAAGATGAACCCGACATTGCGGTCATTGTTCACGAAATATTTCGAATTGTTTAATAAACCACTTTAAGTATATTTTGATTCTATCCTGCGTATTTATTTTCATAGAATCTACGACTTTCTCGAGTCATTTACAAATTACTATGACATTTGACTTGACATTTTCGTGGCTACTGTTTTGATACTTGACATTTAAGTATGACACATTGACACTGACAGACAGCTGAAATGAGAAACCACTTTACTAGGGTAGTAACGTTTTAATACATAAAACAACCGTAAAAAAACAAAACCGTAATAAAAACAACCGTATAATAATTTACCAAACGATATTAAATCATCTAAATCGATAAATGTCTTTAAAATGCGACAGAGGCACAGGCATATTAATGCTTAACATGTTATTATGGATTAAGATTAGAACCTGTAACAAATGAAATAATATTGCTACGCATAATAATACATACACTCAGAGTAAAATTAAATTATAATACTTGTAATTTCTAAAATATCTCAAAATCACTCTCATACAAATACAACAACTTATATCACAAAATTATTTGATTGAGCTCACACTAACAAGTTCAACCAGTCCAAATAGTAGTAGGTAAAGAATACAACCTCAGACCAATAAATGGTCTGAGAATACAACTATGGGCGTTTGTGCACTACACTGAATTTTACCGTCCGGCAGT
This sequence comes from Euplexia lucipara, assembly GCA_921972225.1. Taxonomy (NCBI): domain Eukaryota; kingdom Metazoa; phylum Arthropoda; class Insecta; order Lepidoptera; family Noctuidae; genus Euplexia; species Euplexia lucipara. Next base: position 5,951,720 of record OV179163.1, on the reverse strand, counting down.
CCGATTATTTACAATTGTCAATGAATTTCAATGAATTCTCAATGAAAGTTGGTGTAAATCTGACTGCCGGACGGCAAAATTCCGTGTAGTGCACAAACGCCCTATCTCTTTTTAGTCCGTAACAAATCTACTGAGTGAGAAAGAGGCAGACGTAGATTCTTCGAACTTTTGTGTGATAGTTTGATAATACATTTAATATTTTGGGTGGAACAGGATTTTTTCAAAGACTCAAGGTAGTCTTGCCTGCCTGAATATTATGCAAAATTTCTTAATAATTTCTGTACAACTTATTTTACACAGCAATCTGTTGTTATTCTGTTATCAACTTCTCGTGAAGTGTCCTTTCTACCATGTAGAGTATTACAAAATCCTATAAACTCTGGCTAAAGCAAATATCAACGTTAAGTGAGAACGAATAAGAACTTTATCAACTACCCGGAGTTATTCTTAGCCAACTTTATCGAACATATTCAACTATAAGCTATCTCTTTCTCACACGCACTGTTTGTCGTAACCGACACAGCTTATTCGCTCGCTCTAATTTCGTCACCCCACCCATCGACACAGTCTTTCTTTCCTATTTGGTTTTGTAAGCGACTAGTAGTGAATTTTATTGTTACTGTTAAAATAAGAATGTTTATACTGCTACGCTTTTCTATTATTTTTTTATATTAATATCCCAAGGTGCACTTAACAAGTGGTGTTAATTGTAAACAATGTTTGTGTGGTAAAAATCTCTATCGTATAACAAGGACAAAAACATCTTCGTAGTGCAGCTCAAAATGGCTGCTCTCAATAAACCTTTAAAATTCGACAAAATATGTCGCGCTTGTTTAGAGATAAAAAAGGACATGAGACCCCTATTTGAACAACTCACAGCGACGATGTTGATGGGCATATCGAAAGTGCAGGTGAGATGACAAATTGTTAAGATATTTTGGGAATCTATTTTTGTCTCTTTCACACTCATGTCAAACGCAATATGAATGTATTGATAGCAATCGTCCTTTACATCGCGTCATCTTTGTTTAGAAGTCATCAGATATGAACAATTTCGAATTCCTGAGGAGCTGCGTGAATTCTCGAAATTTTGTTGAGAAATGTCATTCGTTCTCGTTCTAACGCGTACGTTGGCACGCATGATGATCGAAATGGATGCTTTCAAATATTGTACCTGAAAGACCGAGATAGGTGTGGAATCCGTGGGAATGTTATTATTGTTGTCCTTTATCATTTTTTATCTTTTGTACTCCAACTAAAATATAAATAATATGTAATTGTTGCATTTTCAATTTTGTGCATTCCCATTAGGTAATGGGAATGCACAATATTAAATACTTATTTAAAAATAGGTACCTACCTACAATAAAAAATATTTTTACCAGATGTTTTGTATGTTGATTTATTATTATTATTTTTAATTTTATTTTAACGCTCAAATAATATTCTAAGATAAATCACTACCGTCTTGTCCGGTGTGGTGCTTGCCGCCGTCATCATAGAATTTTTGATCAAGTGGCAGTGGTTTTTAGAAAAACTTAGATTTATAAAATTAGTAGGTACCTACCTAGTGGGCTATCCCACTACACATTCTCGTCATTTTTATGTTATGATAGGTCAATACTTACTAATTAAAAAAAGAAAAAGATATTGCTTGCTAATTCGACTGAATGAAAACACAAAAATGACTTCCCAAAAAGGAGTGAGGGAGGACGAAAGTCGCACGATCTCTTTCGTTCAACGCGGCTGGCTAGTCAGTGTCGTCCCGCTCCCGGTGTTTACAATTTTCCGCCCGGCTCTTTCTGTCAGACACTAGAAACCCTTTGCTTGATTAATAAAAATGTTCGAAAACTAAAAAGTTGCGTTAATTAAAAGATCAATAGTCTTAATACCAGACATAGAACAAACATCTGTAACAGATTTGGTCCATCAATTCCAGTGCATTAAATAATTTGAACCGATGACCAGCGGGCTAGCTGTCAATCATTTAACTGCTGGGGGGTGAGTTCACCGAGTTCAGTTACCTACTATGTTTGCCGACACGTAGCCAATAGAGGGTACTTTAGCCTTGACAGCCAATCAGTAAGCTGCTCTCTTCGTCGGTGAGCGTGAGCGAGCGAACGCAACTCGCATCTATCTAGCCCTGCGCCAAATATCCGATCAAAACGTCCGCGTCGCGCGTTCCCATGTCCCTTGGTCGCTCGGTCCGAGGTACAGACAGACTCTCTTATCTAATTAAATCTTTAAACCCATTAATTTTCACTTACACTTACTTTTAATATTGAGAAGTTTTGAAGGCTTCGTCAGGTAACTTTTTTTACAAATAGGTAGGTACACTTTTTCTGACTGTAGCCATACCTACTTACCTACTTTTGCACAGCTTTTTTGCTTTTGTCTTTTGTCTCGGGTGATTATTGGCACTGCGACGATAATTTTTAAAGAAAGGTAAGTATTAAGTTTATCTGTTCCATACACAATGGTGTAGGTAGACCAACTACGAAAAAAATAGGAGTCGCACTAAAAAGATCACTAAATAATATTAATATGCTAGCCAAAACTGTGGATCCCTTTTCAAGAAAAAGGTATTTTGCATGGAGGAGCGTGAAATTTGGCATAGTTGAGGTTTTCCTTAAGGTATATTTAGAAGAAGTGTGCAGAGCCAAAATGCTCGAATTTCGACCTCTAGAGTGGAAGGCCATAGAATCGAAGGGATAATTATATCAATCATCAGTCCTCGCACTGATGTGTAAATATTCATCCCGAGTATCATCTACGGAACGCTTCCACTATACATGGTAGGTACAAGTACAACACGTAGGTACTTAGCTGGTTTTTGAAGATTCTATGGGAGATCTAGTTCTCTGGAGAACGTTGAAGCTAGAGCGAAATACACTCTGCTGCAAGTAAGGCAATGCCAGACCAGAACCTACAGAAGCGCGGTATACTTTACCTTCCATAACAATTCTGACACGAGTCACGATAAACTAATTTGGCCAAATTATTTTAGGCTTAATAGGTACATAAGGCTGGAATCGCGTTTGGGTTTAATTTAAAATTCTACTCACTAAACACCTTTTTACACGTCATGTAGGTAGCGGTCGGCGATGGTCTACCTCCCCAGCTGTGTCTGCAGTGCGTGCACCAGATCTCGCGGTGTCACGCGTTCAAGGATCTGGTCGAAAGGAATGACATCACGTTACGGGAACATGCCTCGCGGATGGCAGAAGAGGCTTTTAAGAGAGAGAGGGAAGAGGTATGTCCTTACGAGACAAAATTTTGCACTCTAGGTGATAATACTGCCTTGACCTAAAACTGATCCTCGAAGTGGAGTTGTTTGGAGAATATAATGAATTTACTTAGTAGTAACTTTTACCTATTGAGGACTTTAGTGCCATTGACAAGAAAAGAGGTGTATCATCGCAACACCTAACCTTTTAGGCTGCGTTCTGATGACACGCCTGTTAGGCGCATGCCACGGGCGTTAACACCCGCGTCTAACTAGCTTTGAAATTATTTGGATGTAATTTAAGTCTTATTATGAATAGATCTCAAATTGTATATTTATCGAAGTCCATTCCCGCGCTTACCCCGCACACGCTTACCTTGCAGAACGCATACGCTGATATTGCGTGTGCCAAGCTTGAGCGAAGAGGTTTTTAAGGCACTTGAAAATCAACTTCAAAAATTAAATAAAGTGCAAGGCCCGCTGGTCGCCGAGGCGCCGGTCACACGTAGAGACGGTAAATTTTGTATCTATAGCAGGCCGTGCACTTTAGTTCAATATTTTTTAAGTTGATTTTCAAGTGCCTTAACAAAATCCTCTCCGCTGCGCTGCTCTCTGTATGCGCTGACGCTAAGGTGGGCACAACGCGAGTGCGTGTTAGGCGCGGCTCATCAGAACAGGTGATGACGGTTTATTTTCGCGATGCGACGTCGCAGCTGCACTCCTCTCTATGATGGCAATTCAATTCAATTCAATTCATTTTCACTGCCCAACAGAAAGAGAAGATGCTTTCTCTGAACTGCACGGAGCCGTACATGCAGTACATGGAGGTGCCAATTACTAACGCGAGTCAGATCTTGGACGGGTTCTTCTCGGCCACGCCAGACCAGCCGCCCGCGGACACACCCGAAACGGAACTTAAACAAGACTTCGATGTTGAGAAGGTATTTGAAGTACCTATTAGATTCGTTTTTACAGAGAAGCAGAATTCAGAACTGTCTGGTCTCCAAATTACATGAAGGCCCAAATTCTGCACACTCACATAATGTATAGGCACAGATTCTTAAATATTCTAACACTTCAGAAAATTCGTATGCTTATTGTTAACAATGATTTAACCATTAACATAGACAGCGAGTCTTCATTCCGTTCCCTTTACCTTCTAGCTGGACCCTGAGCTCGTCGAAATTAAAGACAAAGAAGGTCTGAACTCCGACGAGGAGAACTATCTCCAACTGGTTCTCTTCCAAGCGACCTCCACGGTATCCCCAGGACGTCACGTATGCAATCTGTGTCACAAGGAGTTCAAGCATGCGCGCTGGCTAAAGCAACACATGCGATCACATACTAACTGGATCAAGGCGAACTGTAAGAAGCCGCCCATGTGCCCCATCTGTGATAGGACTTTCAAGGTGAGGACAACAATTGAATTTGTAATGATTAGTTGCTGTGTATAAAGGTATTTCTTATATGTAGCACCTCACAAAATCTGGCCACCAGAACTTTGAGGTTTGAACCACAAAGTTCTGGTGGGGTTATTTAATTATTTTATTTTACACATATGTCGGTCGCGTTTAATATCTCAATGTTTGGTCGCGCTTTTGGCATGCATAATTTCTGTTACTGTCGCAAACTTGTCAAATTAGACGACAAGATAGAGATGTGAACATAATATTATCTAAGCCAAAATAGGTGTGTGCTATTTAAGTAACGTCTATCATATAGGCCAGAGGAACTGATCTTCACAACATACTCAATACTGTGTAGTAGTTGATTATCTCCAAACAGGATTATACTTTGCGTAATAACGTTCCAGGGCCCGGGCATGCTCAAGATGCATATGCGAACACACGAACAGCGTCCAGTGAAGCAACCGACATGCTCGGTGTGCCAGCGAACGTTCCAGAGCAAGACGCTACTGTACCGCCACCGACAGACGCACTTCGAGCAGAAGACGCACTTGTGTTCCGTGTGCGACAAGCGCTTCTACAGCGGGTACGCGCTGCGCTCGCACATGGCCCGGCATCGCGGCGAGCGGCCCTTCGTCTGCACCACGTGCAACAAGAGCTTCTATAACCCAACCGACCTGAAGGTAAGACGTGTTGATGCTCTAAGTAGTGATAAAAAGCACAGGAATCAATCGGTCTATTATGTAAAAAATTTCCTGTGCAAAAGGGTAAAGGTGAAGGCAAAGTGAGCTAGCAACTCATACTAATTCTATGGGTTGATACTTAGCATAAAAAGGGTTATACTATCAAGTGTACCCAAGAGAACGGCTTACGCTAGACAGGACAGTTTCTGAACTCAAATTTGCCACAGATAAAACAACAATGGCCACTCGATATTGTCTATGGTTTAGTGATGCGGTAATTTTGAGTTCAGATGATATCTTTACTTTTGTAATTGTGTGTAATTTACGCGTATTAAATAACTAAGAAGATAATTTTAACTTTGAAATTGTTGATTCAATTTTATTTATATTAGGTAGAATGAGTTTTCGTTAAAGGAAAAAAATAATGTTTTAGAATTTATGAGTTATTAAGTTTCCAATAAATATTTTTAAATTATAAACAACGGATCCAGAAATAATAAAAGTACATTCGTTTCCTTTACCAGTTATTGAGGAAGTAGTGGATTCAACGACGCCTCGGATAGTGTACCGCACTGTAACTTTTCAAACTTTTCTTCCTCTTGGTCCTTGATCCTAAATGCTTCCTCGAATGCTTTTTTACTGCGCTTCGACAAATATTCCGGGAACGAGACACGAAATCTTAAGATCAGATTGCCTTTTGCTTTCGTAGGACAAGCTGGTAGCGGCAGACCTTCATCTTCTATGATTTTCTCGTACGTGGGCGTCACAACGTCCGCTATCTTGATCCTCAAAATTCTGTCGTCTAACGTATGGATTGTTTCCATGAACCCGCATAACGCTTCTTGCAGAGTTATATCTTTGATGTAAAGCAAGTCGCTCAGGCCGGACCTGACGAACGTATCGTGCGGACGGTCTTCAGTAATAAATATAACGTCGGCGGGAACCCTTGTCGGGCCCTGGTCACCCTCTTCTTTGAACCTTACCTCAGTATTCGGGTATATACCGGCTTTGATTGGTATAGACAGCACTTTCTCCCGCAGCTTCAGTTCCGTGCATGTCTCATCAGTGAACACCAGCCTCTGGATCTTCATCTTCTTCAATCCTCCTTTGTATACTTCTTCTAAGGAAAGTGCGAGTGGTCTGACAATAGTTGCGTCCTTTTCCTTGTATCCTTTGCCTAGAGGAGACTCGAACATTGGCGGAGGGTTTTCGTAGTAATCTAATAGGTCTGCGTACGGGTTAGCAGTGCCGAAGAAGTCGTTGAACGTTTGAAGAGGTTCTCCGTGGTAGTGGTAGGGTTGGATGAACTCTGTGGGTCCGGGCACGCCGCGCCTGAGGCCTTCCTCGCCGTACTGATCGTAGACGGCGCGGTATTGGTGGTCGACAAGTACCTCGTAGGCTTCCGCGATCAGGGAGAAGATGCGTTTCATGTTCTCATCGTCGTTGTGTCGCTGGGGGTTGTACTTGAGCGCCAGACGTCGGTACGCGCGCTTAACGTCTAACTGGCAACAATTCCGCTTCAAGCCTAAAATGCCGTAGAAATCGAAACCCATCGTGCTCTTTTTGTTAAAAATCTGTTTTGGTAAAGTCGATTAGTGTATACAGATATATGAAAAATACTAGAAAGTAATTATTATTTTTTACGTTAAAACTTGTTATGAAAAGGGTGTGTCAAATAGTGTTTTATGTCATTTTTGACTTAGTTCTCGTGGACGGAATTTTCGTTCGTTCTCTTATTTTTTTTTACCATACGGCCAGTGTTCGGATACTAAATTTAATATTAACAGTCATGGTATATAAACATTGCCCAATTATTTTAACCCATAGCGAAATTAAGCAATTACTTAGAGCACCACTTCCTTGGGGGCACTGTAAAACACAATTTATAGGTAGGTACATCATTTTGATTAATGAATCAGCTGATATACCTATCAGGACAGAAGCAACTATCAATAGGTCTTAAAAATTACGATTACAAGGAAAAAGAACTGATTTGGCCCATATTCTAAGGTACCCTGGGTAAGGTGCAGATAGGTTATGATTATGATTTATGTGTGACTGTAACAAATAAGTAAATACCTACGTAAAATAAACCCAAAACCCATTTAGTACAAGTCCCACAGACTTGGTTTGTTTAGTAGGGCATTAAGTAGTCTTTTTCATTAGGTTCATTTCCGCCTGCACACTGGAGAGAAGCCGTTGAAGTGTGCCGAGTGTAACAAGACGTTCAGGCGACACTCGACGCTGTGCCAGCACATGAAGAAGCATCGCGGCATCCGCAACCACGTGTGCACAGTGTGCAACAAGGGATTCTACGAGGTGTCCAAGCTGAACGCGCACATGAGGGTGCATACTGGTACGTACGCAGATTCAAGTTATTTACTTTTTCACAGAAAGATAGATTTCTTTTGCAACATAAATATGAAATACCAGGTAGGTATGATTGAATATCTGCAGTGCTATTCTGAAAAGTTCATTTGCGATTTCACTTCTGAATCCGCAGTGAAATCATGTGAAATTAAAATATCCTATTCGTAAATGGAGTGATTTCGACACTGGCGCCACCAAGTGATGATCAAAGTGAGACGAACTAAAACAGGTGAGTATTTTGACGTTGACATGTAAATACCGATACTTGTACAGGCGACTTGAGTAGCGTAGTAAGTATGACTTTCGTGATGATTTGCGAAATGACTTTCGAAGTGATTTACCATTTACAGAATAGCACTGAAGTAATATACTTATTCGGTACTTTTGCTTTTAAAAAATGCGTTTTTATACACCAGAATTTTCAAATTAGTACAAATACTTAAAGGGCTTATTCTAAAAAAAAGTCTAATGGCGGCGTGAGATCAAGTGAGCGTGGAAGCCATGCCATTGGGCCGCCCCGACCGATCCACTGACTCACGAACTGCTCCGTCAGGTATGCACGCACTGCTTCATGGTGGTGCGAAGGCAAACACAGAAAACCTGTGTTGATAAGAGTTCTCTTTTGTTATCATTGGAATGCGCATTGACCACCAATGTTCATTATGTGAAATCCAGACGGACTTATGATCTTCCATGCACAGTATTGGCTGATATTAAAACGACGAGCTGCGTCATTCGTACTTCGTCGGGGATCTTCATCAAAGTAGTCCACTTCATCGTCGTATGAGTTTTGCTAATACGCCAGCTTCCACGTCCTTGGCTGTGGGCGTGAACCTAATCCATGGTCGAGTAAACGCTGGTAAACATAATCATACCACAGTCCGAACGTTTGGTTGGCGAGAATTTGGGAAGAAGACTACCTATGTCTTCTTCGCATCGTACATAATATGTATATGTAGGTACAGCGGCACTCGAATTCTCACCAGACAAGCAGTACACAGATGAGAGATGAGAACCGGTAAGAAAACGCGACAGTATTTAAAACGGAAATTTAGGTAAAATATGCGCGTGTGGGCGCACTTCCGCAAACAAATTGTCCTTGTTTAATGTTTGAGTTTTCTTGGTCGCTTGCTCGATAAAGGATCGCCGAGGGCGGGGCTTGAGCTTCCACGCGAGTTTGCCGGGATTTATGAACGACGACCGAAAAGGAAAGCACCTGCGCGTCGTATATTCTAGTAGGAATTGTTATCAATGAATAATAGGGTATATGCATGTATTATTTTTTATTTTTTATTCACTGTTTACAACGTTTTAACATAATAAATAAATATAAACATGTTTAAAAATGCATTAATAAAGCTTAAAAAATATTTAAAATACAGAATAAATTTGAGCTGTTTAAACACCGCCATGTTTTGCTTGCCTACCCGAATGCAAAAACATTATCAGATAGTGCTTTTACAAAACCACTTTCAGTCATTTTCTTAAATGTTTTATAACTTCACTATGAAGCTAAAATTACAGTTGAACATTAAATTAATTCACAATACACGACAATAATTATGTTTTCCAATAAAAAGTCCATTCCAATACTGTTTTGTAGGCGTAACTTCTCTGTTGTCGTAGTATTTGACGTCACGTTTCGTTATGACCAATGGTGATGCGTTTCACAAATTTGAAATTCCCGCGCATAATTCGCACTTTAATTTATTATTTTAAATAAATATGGTTATATTTTTTGCCATTAAAGATTGGAAAAAAAAAACAATTCAAACCAAATTAAAATTACATGCATATCCCTATTGAGTTAAGAATTTGACAATTCAAAACAAATCAATTAAAAAATAGTACTGTATTGTCTGCAAAAACAACAAAAAGACAATGTCAGATATGATAAAGTTTTTGTAACGCTTTCTACAATGTTTCGAAAAAAGAAATATTTATTTGCTAACGGAGTAGACGATGTTTTTGTTGAATCAATGTGACGAACGAAAATTACTAAAAATACTAAGAAAAAAAAATATCAAGAGGTAGAGTAATCACCTAAAGTAGGTAAATATTTCATTTTAGACATATTTAAAAAAATATGTATTATTTTGTAACGAACAAAAGGGGTTCCGTAAAAATACCATAATTAATATGGCACTGTAACAAATATAATGTCACCGTATTACGATAAAAGAAATCCAGTATATGCAATTTATATTGATATGACTAAAGCATTTGACTATGTGGACCATAAGATTCTGCTACACAAGCTAAATAGTTATGGCATAAGAGGAAAGGTCCTGCAGTTGGTAGAATCGTACTTGAAAGACAGTCTGCAATGCGTAGAAGTTTCTAGAATTTGTCCAAAGAGTAAGTTAGAAACAATACATGTATCTAAATCAAGATATATATAATATGGTGTTCCACAAGGTAGTGTGCTTGGACCGTTACTTTTTTAAATATATTATTTTATTAACGATCGTCCGAAAGTAACAATTAACAAAATGGTTCTTTATGCGGATGACAGTACAGCTATAATCATGTTTACAAATAAAAACGCTGTTTGAAATTCCCGCGCGCGCGCCTTTGATCGGTCACAGTAGGCACGAATCGGCACGATCTATCAGCTGATAGTCTGACCTCGGGAAGGGCAAAATCTACTAGTAGTAGTAGCGTCACACGCTCCCCCGCCACCCCCACAGCTCCCGTTGTGCTGACGTAATTGAATTAATTGATAGTAAATGAGTATAAAAAAAAGTTTATTTGGGAAAGTTATTCGTATTCATGAGTACAATCACGTGCTATCGGTCACTAATTACCAGTCACCCTATACAGGGTGTAACGGAAAGGGTATATACATACAAACAGGGTGAATAGAGTATTTAATAACGAGTCTTTCCTCTTAATTTCAGCTCCCAACTAATAACTTTGAAACTTGACGATATTATTTAATATCGACAGTTTATTAAATGCAAAATCATAACAAACGTGTCACCGCACTATGAGGGTCATAATCCTGTCCGGCAAGGTTCCAGTATGTCTATCTCGGGTTCTGCGCGCCTAGTACAGACCTATCGGGCTCTGCCTAACCGACGAAGGCGCGACGGCGCGGGCGGGCTCAACTTTACAATTATGTATGTATATGTATAAAAACGTTGCCATGTCATTTCTTATCACCAAGAGAATCCGTGCCCTTCGTATGTATATACCCTTTCCGTTACACCCTGTATAAGGTCAATACTAGGTCTAAAAACAACGCAAACCTAAGACAGGTTTGTGTCGTTTTATTTTGAATTAATTTGACATTTATAACTTTTTTGACATTTATTCTAACTCATTCTTACCTATTGTATTGTATTTAAAAAAAAATGAATTTAATAAAATTTGCATGCCTATGTGACGGTAGAATGTGGAGGACCTAATTATGTAAAAAAAGAACAGTTATGTACTGTACCAAATACCCTTGTTTGCAAATAAATTATTTGATTTGATTTAGATAGTTTGCTTTAGTGCACCAAATGCAATAAAGCAAACCGTCTGCGTCTTGAGAATTTTTAATTTCTGCAGTTGAATAGTCGAAGATTTTTAGAGCAAAATAAAACCAAAAATAATTGAACTATCTAATATTTCTTGGAACAAACCCTAGCATTTGTGCTAACAACTATTTTTATTCGTCTGTCCAGGCGAGCGTCCGTACGAATGCCAGTACTGCGAGCGTCGCTTCGCGCAGCAGTCGGCACTGATCTACCACCGGCGCACGCACACGGGCGAGAAGCCCTACTGCTGCAAGCTGTGCTCCGCGCGCTTCACCACCTCCTCCGCCAGGAACAACCACATACTCACACACACCGGGAACAAGAGGTACCACTACTACTTGCATTAGAGTCACGCTGATCTACCACCGGCGCACGCACACGGGCGAGAAGCCCTACTGCTGCAAGCTGTGCTCCGCGCGCTTCACCACCTCCTCCGCCAGGAACAACCACATACTCACACACACCGGGAACAAGAGGTACCACTACTACTTGCATTAGAGTCACGCTGATCTACCACCGGCGCACGCACACGGGCGAGAAGCCCTACTGCTGCAAGCTGTGCTCCGCGCGCTTCACCACCTCCTCCGCCAGGAACAACCACATACTCACACACACCGGGAACAAGAGGTACCACTACTACTTGCATTAGAGTCACGCTGATCTACCACCGGCGCACGCACACGGGCGAGAAGCCCTACTGCTGCAAGCTGTGCTCCGCGCGCTTCACCACCTCCTCCGCCAGGAACAACCACATACTCACACACACCGGGAACAAGAGGTACCACTACTACTTGCATTAGAGTCACGCTGATCTACCACCGGCGCACGCACACGGGCGAGAAGCCCTACTGCTGCAAGCTGTGCTCCGCGCGCTTCACCACCTCCTCCGCCAGGAACAACCACATACTCACACACACCGGGAACAAGAGGTACCACTACTACTTGCATTAGAGTCACGCTGATCTACCACCGGCGCACGCACACGGGCGAGAAGCCCTACTGCTGCAAGCTGTGCTCCGCGCGCTTCACCACCTCCTCCGCCAGGAACAACCACATACTCACACACACCGGGAACAAGAGGTACCACTACTACTTGCATTAGAGTCACGCTGATCTACCACCGGCGCACGCACACGGGCGAGAAGCCCTACTGCTGCAAGCTGTGCTCCGCGCGCTTCACCACCTCCTCCGCCAGGAACAACCACATACTCACACACACCGGGAACAAGAGGTACCACTACTACTTGCATTAGAGTCACGCTGATCTACCACCGGCGCACGCACACGGGCGAGAAGCCCTACTGCTGCAAGCTGTGCTCCGCGCGCTTCACCACCTCCTCCGCCAGGAACAACCACATACTCACACACACCGGGAACAAGAGGTACCACTACTACTTGCATTAGAGTCACGCTGATCTACCACCGGCGCACGCACACGGGCGAGAAGCCCTACTGCTGCAAGCTGTGCTCCGCGCGCTTCACCACCTCCTCCGCCAGGAACAACCACATACTCACACACACCGGGAACAAGAGGTACCACTACTACTTGCATTAGAGTCACGCTGATCTACCACCGGCGCACGCACACGGGCGAGAAGCCCTACTGCTGCAAGCTGTGCTCCGCGCGCTTCACCACCTCCTCCGCCAGGAACAACCACATACTCACACACACCGGGAACAAGAGGTACCACTACTACTTGCATTAGAGTCACGCTGATCTACCACCGGCGCACGCACACGGGCGAGAAGCCCTACTGCTGCAAGCTGTGCTCCGCGCGCTTCACCACCTCCTCCGCCAGGAACAACCACATACTCACACACACCGGGAACAAGAGGTACCACTACTACTTGCATTAGAGTCACGCTGATCTACCACCGGCGCACGCACACGGGCGAGAAGCCCTACTGCTGCAAGCTGTGCTCCGCGCGCTTCACCACCTCCTCCGCCAGGAACAACCACATACTCACACACACCGGGAACAAGAGGTACCACTACTACTTGCATTAGAGTCACGCTGATCTACCACCGGCGCACGCACACGGGCGAGAAGCCCTACTGCTGCAAGCTGTGCTCCGCGCGCTTCACCACCTCCTCCGCCAGGAACAACCACATACTCACACACACCGGGAACAAGAGGTACCACTACTACTTGCATTAGAGTCACGCTGATCTACCACCGGCGCACGCACACGGGCGAGAAGCCCTACTGCTGCAAGCTGTGCTCCGCGCGCTTCACCACCTCCTCCGCCAGGAACAACCACATACTCACACACACCGGGAACAAGAGGTACCACTACTACTTGCATTAGAGTCACGCTGATCTACCACCGGCGCACGCACACGGGCGAGAAGCCCTACTGCTGCAAGCTGTGCTCCGCGCGCTTCACCACCTCCTCCGCCAGGAACAACCACATACTCACACACACCGGGAACAAGAGGTACCACTACTACTTGCATTAGAGTCACGCTGATCTACCACCGGCGCACGCACACGGGCGAGAAGCCCTACTGCTGCAAGCTGTGCTCCGCGCGCTTCACCACCTCCTCCGCCAGGAACAACCACATACTCACACACACCGGGAACAAGAGGTACCACTACTACTTGCATTAGAGTCACGCTGATCTACCACCGGCGCACGCACACGGGCGAGAAGCCCTACTGCTGCAAGCTGTGCTCCGCGCGCTTCACCACCTCCTCCGCCAGGAACAACCACATACTCACACACACCGGGAACAAGAGGTACCACTACTACTTGCATTAGAGTCACGCTGATCTACCACCGGCGCACGCACACGGGCGAGAAGCCCTACTGCTGCAAGCTGTGCTCCGCGCGCTTCACCACCTCCTCCGCCAGGAACAACCACATACTCACACACACCGGGAACAAGAGGTACCACTACTACTTGCATTAGAGTCACGCTGATCTACCACCGGCGCACGCACACGGGCGAGAAGCCCTACTGCTGCAAGCTGTGCTCCGCGCGCTTCACCACCTCCTCCGCCAGGAACAACCACATACTCACACACACCGGGAACAAGAGGTACCACTACTACTTGCATTAGAGTCACGCTGATCTACCACCGGCGCACGCACACGGGCGAGAAGCCCTACTGCTGCAAGCTGTGCTCCGCGCGCTTCACCACCTCCTCCGCCAGGAACAACCACATACTCACACACACCGGGAACAAGAGGTACCACTACTACTTGCATTAGAGTCACGCTGATCTACCACCGGCGCACGCACACGGGCGAGAAGCCCTACTGCTGCAAGCTGTGCTCCGCGCGCTTCACCACCTCCTCCGCCAGGAACAACCACATACTCACACACACCGGGAACAAGAGGTACCACTACTACTTGCATTAGAGTCACGCTGATCTACCACCGGCGCACGCACACGGGCGAGAAGCCCTACTGCTGCAAGCTGTGCTCCGCGCGCTTCACCACCTCCTCCGCCAGGAACAACCACATACTCACACACACCGGGAACAAGAGGTACCACTACTACTTGCATTAGAGTCACGCTGATCTACCACCGGCGCACGCACACGGGCGAGAAGCCCTACTGCTGCAAGCTGTGCTCCGCGCGCTTCACCACCTCCTCCGCCAGGAACAACCACATACTCACACACACCGGGACCAAGAGGTACCACTACTACTTGCATTAGAGTCACGCTGATCTACCACCGGCGCACGCACACGGGCGAGAAGCCCTACTGCTGCAAGCTGTGCTCCGCGCGCTTCACCACCTCCTCCGCCAGGAACAACCACATACTCACACACACCGGGAACAAGAGGTACCACTACTACTTGCATTAGAGTCACGCTCACGTATATGACGTCATGTCCATGTATATAAGATGTGAGATTGTTGTCTGATCCGTAGTCATAGTGTGTTTGAGAGTGAATCCAGACCCACAGCACTGTAGCATATGAGTTTAGTGTCAGGCAGAACCAAAACGGACTTAACGTGTCCCCTTGGAAGATACCTTTCTTGATAGATATTTGGCGCGTTGTTATGTTATTGTGATTGCAGTTTGGATGAAGTGTAGTTTTCCACTTTGGTATTATATTTCGCAGGAAAGCTATTATTTTTGGGTTTATTTAAAAAAAAATTAGGACTTGGATCAACCATAAATGTGGGACACTATCAAAAGCTTTTTTATAATCGATGTAGGTACAATGTAGATTTCTATTTTTTTGAAGTTTATTAACAACATTTAAAAATATAAAAAATCGGCGGTCGTTATTATTGATATTATTAATAAGCTAGCTATTTAATTCCATTTTCATAATTTTTACTTCTTTTCATTTAGGTTTCGGTTAAAACAGACTCTGTTACTTGTTGCCCTCAGGTTCGTCTGTCAAATCTGCTTGAAAGGCTGCACATCTCGCACCGAACTGCGCGTGCATACGAGCAAGCACACGGGAGAGAAGCTGTTCGAGTGCAACCAGTGCGGCCAGCGGTTCAGCTCCGCGTCCTACCTCGCCGTGCATCGCCGGTACCACACCGGGGAGAAGAAGTACCAGTGTCCAGTGTGCGGGAAGGGTATGTACCCTAGTGGCCTCACAAGCGGTGGTTCAGTTAACCTACGTAACTTGTGTATGAGCGGTTGAGCTCTCTATTCGGACGCCGGATGCAAGCGATTATAGTTCTAAGGCTATACCCGGTGAACGCCCTTTATTGTATACATATATTGATCGGCTGATTAATCCTAAAATACACCAAATTAAGTTCCAACTTTGTTGTACTGTGATTCTCAGGATACGTAGAGTCAAGTTCCTATAAGAAGCACATAAAGACGCACGCGAACAAGTCCGAGACCGAGTCGTCCGCCAGCGAGAACACCGAGCTGTGCGCGCCCGACGACTCCGTCACCGTCACCGAGGAGCTGTCCGACGCGCAGAACCCAGGTACACACACTGTGCGCTGGTCTCACTTTTTCAAGTAATACTTCTTTACGCACGCTTGACTTCAGGAGAAAGTTGGTAAATGAGTGATGAGAGCGTTACGAAAAATGTGATCGGCCGAGGCGAACGAAAGTTGAGAGGGGGATATGAGTTACTGAAGATAGAAAGAGAGAGAGTAACGTTTCGTATGCAGTTCGTCGTGTGGTCTAAAGCGCACTCGTTTTTTTTTATTACTGGTTGGCTCGCGTCGGTCGACGATGAAGCACGCTTGCCTAGAAGTTACTTATTTATGTTTCTATTTAATACTTCAATCACACTAATGTACAAAGGCGGACTTAATGCCATAGGCATTTTCTACCACTCAACCATCAGGTGATGCAGAGAAAAGCAATGGTAGAAGCAATTTATTAAAATGAAAAAAAAAGGAAATAAAGCAAGCAATACTAATATATGTTATTCACACACTTATTCACTTTTGAAAAAGCTTGGCGGAATTAAATTTTGTAATTCCGATGCACACTCCCCGAAACCTTAATCATAGTAGGTGCACATAGAAATCACAAGACTTAACAAGTTTAAAACAGACAATTTTAACTTTATTTCAGTTCAACCCCAAGTTCAGATCCAAGTGCAAGATACGCAGCAAGTGCTGCAGGTCCAGGGCCAGGTGGAGCGCACCCCGCAGCAAAAGATCACGCGGTACAAGTGCGGGCTGTGCGTCAAAACGTATATGTATCTACACAACTTGAAGAAACATATGCTCGTGCACGAACAAGTGAGTTAATCTGAAATAACTTTAGAGCAGTGGGCTTCAGGGTTACAGGGGCTCCTACATGTGAAGGCTAAAATACTAAAAAAAATATCCACAGCCTCAAATTCTTAGGTTTATGTAAGAGACTCGTAATAGTGGCAATTTAAAATTAACTTATCATCAGCTACAATTTACTAGCCAAAATTTCTTACCCTTAGATTTTCACTGGGGGGCTTCCATTTTATTGTCATCCTCTTTTGCCCTTAATGTTGCACCAAACGTAACGGCTATTTTAATATTGGCTCATACACCACACACTGCTTGAGAGATTATGTTCATAGTATTAAACAGGTTAGAAGGAATATCGGCGATGCTCAGATACCACACAACTACAGTACACTGAGGTGACTGATCGACGTAGCATGTTTTGAACATAATATAAATGTGGTTGTAAATTGTGTATCCAAAATAAAAAAGCCTTTGTTTTAATTTACCATGAATTATTTCTTCAGGAAAACGGCCGTAACTCGGAATCAATAATATTCCTACAGCAACCACAGCAGCAGCAGCAGCAGCACCAACAACAGCAGCAGCAGCAGCAACAGCAGGTTCAACAACAACAACAGCAGGTGCAGCAACAACAACAGGTGCAGCAACAACAACAAGTGCAGCAACAACAGCAGGTGCAGCAACAACAGCAGGTGCAGCAACAACAACAACGTCAACAACAGCAACACCAGCAGCAACAAATGCAGCAACAGCATCAAGTTCAACAACAGCAAGTTCAAGTGCAACAGCAGCAAGTTCAAGTGCATCATCACCAGCAACAGCAACAGTTGCAGCAACAAGTGTTGCAGGTCGGCAACGTGCAACAGCTTGCCGTGCCCATACATGCGCAACATGTGCAGCAAGGCATCACCGTGTCTGGTGTACAGGTATATTTTATCACAATAAATGACACTTTACAAACTTTTTCCTTACATTACAAGACGCCTGTATCCCTCAAAGGGTTAAATATAGTAAATAAATATGAGTGAACCTACTGTACCCTTACAGATCGCTCTTAATTATATCTACACTAATATCATTATAATAATAAACAGGAAAATTTTGTGTGTGTATGTTTGTAATGAATAAACTCAAAAACTACATACATACATACATAAACTCACGCCTTTTTCCCATGGGGGTAGGCAGGAATCGTAGCGCCATACCGCTACGATTCTTACATATTTCTTTTGCTACGTTTACATTCTTCTCATAATTTCATTGCCCAATAATCTAATTTCGTATTAAAATAAAGTTTCATCAGCTAAAATATTATAATAAAACGTGAGAAAAGAAAAAACCAAATGGGACATAGCCAAATCTTCACATACAAACTTTAATAAAAATGCCCTAATATATTGCGGTCAATTCCATTGCGATTTAACTGTACCGGAACTAGTGGTGTTCAAAGTTGCTATATGGCAATCACTTGCAAATGCTTTATTAAAGCATGCTTTTTTATAATATAGATTATATTTTTTATAGAATAGATGTAAAAGCATTAAGCAAATAGCAACTTGTGAAAGCCACGATTGCATTTGCGTTATGTTATCTGTATTAAGCACGGTGCTTTATTTTGCTTTATGCTATATTAACCACCACTAACCGGAACCTATGAGACTAATTTTATCTTGCATAAACAGAATGCCAGTTCCATGGAACTACTGGGAAATAAATATCCCAGTAGTCCCATAATGGAACTAGAGAATGGAACTACTGGGATACGGCGCTTTTCTCAGACCTACCAAATATACACACAAAATGTCATAGGTATTGGTCAATCCGTTTGGGAGGAGTAACTAACATTGTAACAATTTTAGTATAAGATATCATCTTTAGACTCGTTTATAGTACAGACGGCCTCCGACTCGGTGAATCACTCATAAGGCTATAAAAGCTTGCACAAATGATTGATTTTGCGATCACATTTTCTGACACGGATATTGTTTGTTACAGACCCAGCACCCATACCCGGTTATTTCGTCGGTGCAGTCGCTGCAGCTGCAGCAGACACAACAGGTCAACATGGTATTCATTCTCTTAATCATTTATTGCACTTTACACAATTTTACAAAATTATTGCTCGATGCACTGTTTACTTCCTCTTCTTTTCAGTCTTCATTAATTAAACAACATAGAGTAAGAAAATGTAGCAGTGATTGAATTTTCTGGGAGGTTCGACTCCAGAAGAAATTTTTTTTATGGTCTGCTATTGGTAGTGAGATTATGTACACGCGAGATTTTTGGATATTATTGTTTTTTTTTTTAAAGTTTGCTAGCGAAGTGGGTTCCACGCACATGACTTGTAGTCTTGTTAACCTCTCGAACTAACGGCGTGGGTTCACGTCAATAGTGTAAAGGGTGGGGGAGGGAACTAACGTCCTTTTGATCGCCAGTCCAACGCTTTAGCCATTGGGTTATTGTCGCTTCAAACGCATTTGGGTCAACTTTTCCTACATTTATATTTAATACAAAATCAGTCAGACGTTAATTTAATCCCGCAGACATTAAACACTCCAAATTCAAATGATCCATTCCAATTGGATTCATTCATTAAACCCCAAGAGGACACCGATGTCCGCGCTGTCATTGTCTTTCTATTGTGTCTCTAATTGACACGATTGAAAGGTTAAAAAGTCCTTATATTAATCAAATTTAATTTGTTACAGCAACAGCCACAGCAGCTACAAGTACAGACCATACAGATACATCCGCAACATCAACCTATCCAGATCCACGTAAGTTTACTTGTCTATGGGTCCCAACCAGCACTACATACCGTAGACATAGAAAATGGACTGAGCGAGCAATACCCGCACAAAATTGACAACTCCCTAGAAAAAGACAGAGGGACTGCCCGGCCAATACCTGTCTCTTTTCTGTAGGTCTGTGGTTAAAGAAAGTCAAAGTCAAAGCCAAAGTCAAACCATTTATTTCAATTAGGCCCCTATAAGGCACTTTTGAACGTCGAAAAAAATTAACTTTAAAAATGATTCTAGTTGCCCCTTCCAAAAAGTAGATTTGTATGGAGAAGAATGGGCAAGAAACTCCATACTTACTCTTAAAGAAAGATACAACTATTTTTTTTTTTTAATTTTTTTTTTTTTTCGACACATCGTCTTGTTATTGTCCAGGCGGTGGGCGTGCAGCAGGTGCAGCAGCAGCAGCTCCACGTGGCCACCTCCTCGTGCCAGACCATGCTGCCCAATATACTACAGGTATGTCACTATCTAAAAATCTTCAAACTTCATTTTTCAACAAATCCCAGACATCGTGAAGGAGTTAATATTGGAAAAGCTAAAAAAAAAAAACAACTGACCTAACTTATTTTCAACAGTCTAGCTAGTCTGTCTTCTTGGGACATTTATTCAAAGATCAGAGACCAAAACCCTTCAATTCAATTTCTAAGCTAGACACCAATACACAGCTCACTTTTTTGTATTAAATAGATTTCAATATCTCTCTTAAATCAAATCGCAACAACTAACATTTTTTTAACCACAAAATATATTTTGTGTATAGCTGCAACCAGCCACGGTGGCAGTGTCTGGATTGTCCCAACAAGAGCTGGGCGGCGTAACGCACCGGATCATCCTGCAGCCGCAGCCCTCCGCCACGCACCCCGCGGTCTACACCATCCATCATTGATGGTCTCGCTTCACAGCAATCATACACACATAGATAAATCTGGTTGATAAATGAGTAGTAAATAATGGAATGATCAATGAACTTGACTGTTGGTACCGAAATTGTTTAATTGAAGTCTTAATTCATGTCAATATGACCTTAAATCTACAGTTAGTTAAGGTACACTTTAGCAAAGACGCTGATCTTCTTCAAGCTAATTATGAGACTGTGGTGTTTTCAAATGTCTGGTTATGATGTAACTTTCCGAGTCTCAAAAACGAAAGGTCCTAGATTGAAAATACTTACCCCCTTGTATGATATCTCAAGAGGGGGAAACATGGCTCCCGAAACAAAGACCATCTATAAATAATAAACGCAAGTGAACGTCATGATCGCAATGAACAGTACTGTGTGGTACTCCATTCCTTTACTACTCTTTGTCAATGATGATTAGAAATAATATAATAGCGTAGATACTCGTAATTTAGAGAAATCGGAAGTCTTATTGCACTGGTGCCTATATAATATTGAGATTGCTCGCCTTTACGTTTCAATGTTTGAATTTATGTGTACAATTATAGTTGTAGTAAATTGTTAGGTCTTCAGCAATATCTATCGTACCTACTTGTAGCGTGTGTTAGTAGAAACTATGTATTTGTGTATGTTCTTTAATTGTAAATAAGATATAATTATATTTAAATATGGAACAAAGTATGTAGCAATTATGTAAATAGACACAATTATGTTTTATATTATATATAATTAAAATGTTTGTTTCGCTAAATGCAGTTTTGTATTATTCTCTTTTCAGAGCATAAAGGTGGTATAAAGGTATAAATAAAAACATCAAATTACTAAAACTTATCATTAAATTTTAATTACTTTAAAATTAAGATAATACCTAAATCAATGCAATTCATTATTTATTCATAATATCGCCGAACGAATTTAACACAGTGGACAGAATATCTAAAATGGGTTTTACATTATTTCCAGTTTTCTTTTTGGCACATTAGATTTGATAAACATTATTTACAGGAAACCTTTTACGAGCTAAGATTGGTAAAAAATTTAGCTGACCACTGTGTTTTCACGAAATTATCTAACACGCACAACAGCCAAGAGGCTCTGCAGGCATACAATGCAATATTTCAAAGAACGACATCACCCTATAACTTAAAAGACCACGCCTACACAAACGGGTAAAATAAAGAACTTTCTCTTAAGAAAAGAAGAAAAACATGATACTATCGACGCAGCATATCATAGCACAAATACGCACAAACTATCTTTGGGTCGAATACCCAATTTGACACTAATTTTATAAATAGTAAAATTAGAGACAGGACGCCATTGATCGACGGCGTTTCGCGCTTTACCGATTGAAAACGAGCGCACTGGTACGCTTTTGCCGCCGACTACTATGTCCGACGACAAACGATCGTGTATCGTGTGATTTCGACGCCGGAGCGCGTTCGTCACGTCTATGTGAAAGGATGCGTAAGTCGTTCCATACTTTGCCTCTTTTTGATAGGAAAAAACGTCGAACGCCGTCGATCAGTGTGTCCTGACCCTTAGATGCCGATGTCATTTCAATGTTTGCGACAACACCATGCAGTAAGTATAAAAATATCAAATCTAGCCGACGACGCTAACTAAATAATTCCGCTAAAAAATTATATTTATTTACACTACTATTACAATACAATTTGAAGGCCACATGTTCCATATTTTTAATGTGATTTTATAGGGTCAACTGATCCGCTTGCTTGTCCTTTGGGTTCACGTAAACCCAAAATTGAAAATACCGTAGATTGTCCCTTGGGTTCACGTCAACCCAAAAACGACAAAATGGCGGCCAAAAAAAATAGCGAACAAAATATCATCTTTAATTTTCTTTAGTCGATTTGTGCCAAAGGGCCTTGTATCCAGAACGCTTTAGTATTAAATTGCGCTGATGTTGGTATACGACATCACTAGTTTTGTTGTCTGTGGAGTGTGCAATTTATTTTTTTCAATGGCTGACGTCCGCGCGTGAATTGTTTGTTGTTTTTATTGTGTTGTGTTGTAAATCGTTCTAAATTGGAATTTAAAACAAGAATACCCATTGGAAAGTGATATAATCTTATCAGAAATATTATTCTAATAAGAATCTAATAGAAATGTGAAGTGTATGAGTGAACTATGACGTAATTTGTGTATTTTTCGTCAAAAGTGCCGTTTTGAACAAATTGTTGGCGTCTAATTGTTTGGTAAGTAATTTTCAATACATTTTTGAATTCTATTGCCATGATTCTTTTAAATATGATGGAGTATTAGTTATACTTTCTTGAGGTGCCAATATTTTTAATCTAACCTATCAGATTTATGGAAAAAAAAATATTTATTCTAGGCACGTAAACTTTTTTGACGCCGTAATTGTTTTCGCAAGTTTTCGCAATTTGGGATGCTTGTAAATACTAAATATTATACTGTGCAATGTGTTTTTATTCATTTAACATGTTAATAATAAACACACTATTCATTTAAAACCATGAAACATACAGGTAGTTACTTGTTTTCTTATACTATGGGCATTTCTTTGAAATCTAACCCAAAAAACGACCTTTGTTCTAAGAACCAATTCTATAAATAAACACAATCGTACATTCAAACGAACCATGTGCTATTTCAAAGCCCTGTGACTCACCATTATAAAAACAACTCAAGTGTTTGTGCCGTTCCAAGAAACTCGAGTGGTAAACCGGTTTGTTTAGATTACGGGCGGTCGCCGAGCGCGCGCGCTGATAACGGTAACTTGAGACGCTTGTAAATAATAATTATTGTACTGTGCTAGTGTGGTTTTATTTATTAATTATGTTAGGAATGTAATTACCTTGCATTTAAAACCTTAAAATATATAGGTCATCGATTTACTTTTCGTGCTATACCTAAATTTACCACAATTTTTGGTAAAAAAACCCTTTGCTAAATTTCAACCAATTTTAGAAAAAAAATAAAGCACACAAACACACTAAACTTGAGTTAATAAAATGGCTCTGTTCATCACCTTTAAAAAAAACAATCAAGTCCATAGACCATTCCCAGAAACAAAGCCGTAAACTCAGTTTGTTTACAAAATTCCGACCGCCAAATTCCCGCCAAAAAATGTACTGGTCACTCTACGGTGTTTCGGACACTCTACTCGTATACCTATTTAAACAGTTGGGACAAGCAAGCGGTAGTCTTTCAATCACAGGCATAATTAAATTATTGCTTCGCTCATATAAGGCAATAAGAAAGGATTTAGTAACAGTCTAATCGCATATTTGAAGGAATGCTTGACTTGTAGAGAAGCGAAGTTTCAAGTAAAGTATTGGGTACCGTTCTTGGAATCGTAAAGATAGGAGTTATGATACGAAATTGTAGTATTTAGATTTCTATAGCACCAGCTATGTGTTTACCTATATATTATAGATTATCTCAGAGTAAAGAAAAGTTACAAGTAATATGAAAATCATAGACAAATTGGAAATCTGAAGGAATAACGTAATAACTGTGATATCACACTAAATGTCAGTTATTTGAGCAGACCGACTTTTAGAAAACATGACTTCCAAAGATTCTATCTTTTAGTCAACTCATCAATATCCAATCGCCTACTAACACAGCTAATAGCGATCCACGATAACGAAATCAAACCAAATAAATTATGAGCACTTCAACTGTTGATTTTTCAATGTGAAGTCTGACAAGTATTGTGTGATATTATAATTAAAGTAGAGGTATTTGAACAATCAAATTACTACAATGAACATTTCGTTGGCGACATTGCTATTAAGCTGGTAGATTTATCGTGTCCCAAACACACTGTTACCAATGTCACATAGCTTTCATAGTTTCATACAAGGTAAGTAGGTACTACACGCTCTGCGCGCTGCTGTCACTGTCGGGCGAGTGTTCGGGCTCGTAGCGGATGTAGGCGTTGTGCAGCGTGAGGCCGGGAGGCAGCTTCACGTCGCGGAAGTACCGGTGCCGCCGCGTGTCCTTCGCAGAGATGCGCTTCACTGGGTCGTACACTAACATCTTTTGTAGCAGGTCCATACCGACCTCGTCTAGGTTTTGTACCTGAAACGAAAGTAATATGCATGAATATTGGGATAAAACAGGCGAAAAACAATGCATTAGTATGTGCGTAGATGGGCCTTTCACCCTGTATTGTTAGCAATACTTTTACAGGTTTTATCATTAAAAAAACAAACAACGGTGGAATGAAGTCACTTACATGATTATGTAGGTTGAAAGTAGTCCAGTTCGGGAATGTGGGTTTATAGTCTGGCAGAGATGACACTCCTGGCCAGATGTCCTCAGTAGGTGTGCGTAGCATTCTGGAAAAAAAAAAATGTGTTAAATAAAAATAAGTACTTTATTAACGGGTCGGAATTTCTGTCTGCTTTCGGAATTAATCGAAATTGATATTTTTGCAATTGACTCCATTTCAATATCTGTTTTGTTGACATTGTTTATTTTAACTTATTTAATCATTTGCACGCCGTATGGTAGACTGTAGCTGATCTCATTAATTTATGTACCTACAACATATTATACCCGTACCAACATTCATAGCAAATAAAGTTTTGATTCTGTAGGACTATTTAAAATAAGCATTTCCATTGTACATGAATTTAACTGGTTTTGCAGCACATGCAGATGATAGCTTGCAGATGGCAATTTTTTTTTCAACTTGACACTTTTTGGACAATTCACACAATTTTTTTTATAAATTATAGCCTAGATGTTATTCTGTTGTATATGCTAGGTATGATTGTAAAGTTTAACTTAAATTCATTCAGAGTTTTTGCATGAAAAAGTAAAAAACATCCATACATCTAACCATACTTGTAAACACGTTTATAATTTTAATAACCATTTTACCTAAAAATGCGGAAAAGTTGATCAATCTCGGAGTCCCCTTGGAACAGAGGTTTCTTTGAAGACATCTCTGAGAATATGCAGCCGACTGACCACATGTCAATGGGGCATGAGTACCTGGAAACAAATGTATTTTGTTAGTTTAGATACTTACCCTGACAGCAGTAAATTACACTAGGGAGCGAATAAAGTCAAAGTCTAATCATTATTAGACTGTTAAACAGCGCTTTTGAGCATCATAATTATTTAAAGTTAAAAAAATAAGAAAAAGATTCTAGTTGTCCCATCCAAAAGGTAGTTTTATATGGAGAAGAATGAGCAAGAAACTCCATAGGTACTTACTCTTTTAAAATAGGAACTATACTGAGATAGATTTAAGGTAATAGAAAATAATCAATGGAGTTGATAATTAAATTAATATGTTGGCAGATACATTGTGCTTACATATTAAAAAATATAGACTGTACACTGTAGACTGTTATTAAAAAGGAAATACTCATTAAATACACAAATGAATTAAGCTAAAAACAAACAGTAGACCAGTGTGTGAGTTTAGAGAGAAAAGAAAACAAACAATAATTAAAATAGTTTAACAACCAATTTGACCAACATGTTTCAAAGCATTTTTATCTTCAATAAACTTTAGGAGCAATATAACATACCTATCACCTAAAAATGCATTGAACAATCTGCACTGCATTGAAAAATTTAATGAGGGTAAATTATTCAGTAATAACCTCAATAAATTTTCTGCTGTGAAAAAAAGGTAAATTGCTAAAAAATAAAAAAAAGGTTGATACAAAGTTCATTTAAAAAAACATGGGCAATCAATTACAGCAAATAGTAAAGTCGTCTCACCTCTGACTGCCCAGCAAGACTTCGGGGGCTCTGTACCACAGAGTGACGACCTCATGTGTGTACACTCTCACAGGCACTCCAAATGCACGACCCAAACCAAAGTCCGCCACCTGAAAAATCCAATCAAATGATATTAGTATAATAGTAACATCCTACTTTTCTCTGGTAAAACTATAATGGATTGGCATTAATTGCAGCAAGAGGAAAACAAATAAGAAGGTAAATAAATAAATTATTAACATTCTACAATTTTCACACAACACCATCTAGTCCCAAACTAAGCAGAGCTTGTTTTAATGTCTAAATACATACATATTGTACATAAATTACATCCAGACACAGAACAAATGATCATGCTCATTACACAAACATTTGTCTAGGGTGGGCATCAAAACCCATGACCTCTGGCATCGGAGTCAGGGCCACTAACCACTATACCAACAGGCCAGACAAGGTAACATGATAAACTGAAAAAAACCACCAGAACTCAGTGGAAACAGCTTAATGAGGTATTTTCAAAGGGTACAATGAATAATAGGAATAAATTGTAACAACACATGCAAAATAAAAAAAAACATTTGAAAATAAAGGGCATTATTGTTATTGCACATCCTACTCTGAAGACCCTAATTTTGATGACTTCCAATAGACCACATCAACAAATCTGTATTGATTTATCTTCAAAAGCTACTTTTTATATCTTCCTTTAAACTTTAACATCCCCTCCTTACACTCATTGTTTTGGAACAAAAATATAGCCATGTTACTCAGTGATAATATAGCTTTGTAATGGAGAAAGAATTCTTTAAATTTGTTTAGTAGTTCTTGAGTTATATTCCTACAAACAGCAGACAAACACACAAATAAAAAATCTAACTTTCCCTCTTTAAGTAAGTAAGGGAAGTACCCACTGGAATAAATTCAAGAATGTAAATAAATCTTACATTAATTTAAGACACAAACTGGTAAATCCAGTTGTAAATTACTAAAACCTGTTGAATGTATCTAGAAATGAAAAGGATTGAAATATTTAAGTACACATACATTCATAAACTCATGCCTATTTCCCATGGAGGCGGGCAGAAATCTGCCAAATCTAGTCATCTGCTACGATTCTTACATACTTCTTTTGCTTTGTTTACATTCATACATGTTGTCATACACAAACACTGGTTGCGAGTGCACCTGACCTTTCTGAAGAACCTCACCTACTAGGTCTATGTATGTTTGTCCAGGTTAATGTACAAATTATGCTATGATTATTTGTTAATACCAAAACAATGCTTACTTTAATAATTCCAGTCTTGTCAATGAGCAAGTTTTGTGGCTTGAGATCCCTGTGCAGAATCCTCCTCTGGTGGCAGTAGAGGATTGCGTTGTTGATCTGGTACAGGTAGCTCTTCACCACAGCGGGATCCATGAACTGTGAACACACCATCATCTGATATGTAAAATTATAGTATCACAGTGTTTATTACAAAACTATCTGTTAGACAGATTCTTATGAAATTTTGTGTGCATATTCCGTAGGTCTGAGAATAGGATGTAAAATAATAAAAACTAATTAAAATAAATTAAATATGTACACTTAAACTGACTAAAAATATAATAATAAAGAGAAAAAAAATACAAAAACCCCCTTCTAGGAAAAACAAAATCGGAACACTCAGGCGTCAAAGTACTCCTCCTACTCATTTATTTTAATTAGTTTTATAAATAAGTACCTACGTATTGAATTATAATAAAAAATTTAAATCATTAAACTGACAAAAAAAATTGAAGGCGAAACGTTGGCCAGAGCAGCTAGTTGTAGATAAAGAAGTCACATATATGGCTGCAACATTTTTTCAATCAAGGCTAAAATTGTGAATTGGAACTTTTTGGACATCTAGCAAAAGATAGATACCAAAAGCCCTTTGTTTTGTGTTTTTGCCATCCTATTATGTAAATATCAGTTATCAGTTCAGGGTGTAGTTGTCCTGCTATTTACTACTTATTTAAGAACAGAAATATTGATTCGATTTCTATTGATTATGTCTATTTAATCAAGTTGTTAGAAAATTTGGTTACATACTTTCCCAGATCCAAGTGAGTCCATATATTTCTTCAAGTCCATGGAGAGAAACTCAAAGATAAGATAAAGTCGGCTTTCTTCCATGAGCACATCTTCTAACTTGACTATGTTAGGATGGTTGAGTTCTTTCAGTAAAGAAATTTCTCTGCAATGATGAAAGAATGCAATAGGTTATGTTGTGAACTTGTGACTTGCAACATGGCTTTATTTAAAGATTTCGTAAAGACTCGTCAGGTACAACGATTTTATATGTAAAATAAAAGATTAGCCTGCTAATTCACCTGATTGCTGTAGACGGGATGCCTTCATCTTCCGACTCCAATCGAATTTTTTTCATAGCCACAAACTGCCCAGTGATCTTGTTTTTACCTTTGTACACTACGCCATAAGTACCTTCACCGATTTTCTCGATTTTCAGAAAATCATCCATCTTGTGGCAGTGAATTTTGTTAGATTTTTCGACAAAAACTTGAAACTTCCTCACCAAACCTACCGAGGTTTTTCAAAAGTGCCTAACACATCAATAACCGACAAAACAGATAAGAAATAGATTATTTATTGTTTGTGTTATAAACTTCTGCTAATTATAGTAAAACAGAATACGAATTTGTTTACTGAAACAAAATAAAATTGCTAAAATATCGTTAACGTTCCACAACGACTTTCAAACGTAATTTTTTAAAATATTTGAATTGTTTATACCCCTGTCAACTTTTCTCGTTATTGTCTATGCTTTTTTGATTGTGTTCCAGCAACACGCTAGAAACGTGTAGCATAATCTCTGTATTATTGCAATACTTTATTGCTAGATATATGTGACATTCTCATGAACTGATCTGGAACGCACTACATGTTCATAGACAATAGAAATACATAGACAAGAGAATCTACAAAGAATAGTTTACACGTGTCCTTGTGTATTTATTTTCCGTAAAAAATATTTTTTCTTTTATTAGAAATATAACTTCGTATTTTTATACTGCAAACTTTTACAATTTTATTAATAGTTAAAATAAGTCGAGTCAGTCACAGTGTGCCTATCACTACGGACAAAATCACCGAACAGAAAGTTATAGCTCATTCGTTCATTCACTCATTCATTTCATGGCAAAAAAACGCGGGATGATTTTGATCGTGGTGAACTTTACCATCCATGCTCTTTTATATATATAACAGACGCGGTAATGTAATAAACCACTACTACCATCATATAATTATTTACATAGTGCAGTAGCCAATGGCTTAGCCACTCCAACAACGGTGCCATCGAATTACATCAGCCGGTTCGTCGAGGTATTCCTCGAAGTGCTGCCATTTTGAGGCGCACCTAATGAGGCGCTCCTTTTTTATTCCTCGGAGCGCACCTTTTGGTAGCGCTCCCGATAGCAATTAAAAATATTAACTTTTTTTTCCTCGAAGCGCACCTATGATTAACTTTGACAGCCAGAGGAGCAACCCAGGGCAGTTAAATGTTTGCGGGCTGCATTGGAATCTTGGAATAGATCGGTGCTCGACTCTACTAAGGCGCAACGTCACAACAACAATAAGCTATGGCGTAGCTATTTCAAAAAAAAAAAATGGTGTTGGTTGCCCACCTGTAAAGGTACCGTCGCGACGCGTCGTCGTGGAGGTGATGCGAATATTTAGTTTCTGAAGTAACGAAACAGCCAAGCTATACATTTATACTGATATGTAGAATTTGTGAAGTTAGGGTTCGTAGGTTAGGCCGTGTAGATTCAGAAGTTTGGCTCTACATGAGATCTGATATCTTTTTCACATGGCAAACCTTATGTGGTCGTTTTGGCAACATTTTACATGAAATGTTTTGGTGGGATTTCAGTTCTTTTTGTAAGTTGCTAGGCAGTCTTTTAGTATTTTTTTTTGGGGTGTATTTCTTGCACATCAGTAGTGTCGGTTTTCTGGGGAGCTGGCTTCGGTTGCCGGGGAGTATGTTCCGCCACTTCTTCCCAGCAGAAACACTAGGAAGTGGCGAAGGGTGGGGCGTTTTTGGGGGACTAGGCTGTCTTTGCCTTTTTTCTTTGATGGTTTACTGATTACCATAAGCGATAAATCAGGGCGATATTTCGCTCTTTAGCGGTTATATTATCTCATACAAACTTCCAACCCCCCCCCCCTCATTGTAGGGGATGGGGGGCGAAAGTTACGAGTTTATGATTTTTTTTGTTGGTTGTATACTAAACTTAGATTACATACCAAATTTCAGCTCTCTAGCACTTCAGGAAGTACCCAAACATTTTGATGATCATTTTATTTGGATGGTATTTTAGATATCAATATTATAATCTAAAGTATTAAAGCTATTCAATTGAGACTTTGTATGTTTAATTAGTCAATAGTTAGTAAATAGTGTTATTAATGACATCACATCCTGAGAATATGAACTCTCCGGTACATCGGAAATCAACTCTATGAGGGTTCAAAAAAACGACGAAACACTTCGAGAAAAGGTAGGTAGTGCCCTTGCGCTTCGCTTGGCTCGTCTTGGCGGGGGCACTCCCGTGCCCCCAGATTAGACAATGTCAACAAAACAAAACCAAAATTATAATGAAGTTAATTAATAATACTATAGTCAGGTACATACATTAGTCTTACATGATCAAAGGAGTGAATTTTAACAATCACAATCCGGATAAAGTAACTATTAAATATTATTACTATAAAAGTTGTACCAAAAAAAAAAAGAAATATCATTTACTTACCTGCGTAGGTACTTACTAGTAGGTACACGTATGGAAGCCTCTGTGCGCGAGTCTGACTCGCATTGCTGGGTTTTTTTCTTTTCACTACCATTACTAAGGTCTTTTGGAATAAGACATGTTTAGTAGATGTCCAAATATTCTATTACCTATACAGTTTCCAGGTAAACCTACTCGAAGAGATTTAAATTAGAAAAAGCACCCTCTTTGTACTTTATTTTCCGTTTTTTTTCTTACCATTATATAATAGTAAAATAAATAATCTACCAATCTAAAATATGTCCGCAAAAACATTGCTTAACCCCACATACCGGTACATTCTTATCTTTATCTCGGCTATCACTTAGGTATCAAACACAACATAGATCACATACTTAAGTTCATGTTCCACAAAACTAGATAACTTAACGATATTGATATAACTTGTGCTGAAACAGCGATTCTGTCACGTCTGACGGCGCGGTCGCGATGCGCGTGCGGCGGCCGATCGTATCAACGAGATCTAATGATAATGATCCCAATATTAAGCTAAGACTTGGGTGGTTAGGCTTCATTTGGAAGGCATGTGAGCTCACAAGATGTGGTTGTGGACAGTGTATTGCTTACTTATTTTTTACGGACATGTAAGTTAATTATTTATTTTTAACCGACTTCAAGAGGAGGTTCTCAATACGATCCGTTTTTTTTTTGTTTTTACTTGTTTTATAAAATTGGAGGAGCTGATCAAAGGTTAAACTGCGCTTGCCGTGATCAGTCTTTTGATGGGTGACCGTCCATCACATAATATCGAAACCCTTCCGTGCCTTTATAAGCTTGTTAAGGCTTTGGACATCGTTACGGGTAGTCAGAACCCTGAATGTCTTATAACAACCAGTTTTACGAAAGTAAGAGTGGTTGTAAGACTATAAGATTTCAGGCAACAATATGTTAAAAAAAAGCGAGCTATTAGTTTTCAAGGCTGGTTCTAAGTGTCCGGTGGAGGTTCCGCCAGTAAAACTGTACGGGGAGCCCTTGGAGCGGGTACATACTTTTAAGTATCTGGGTCATATTGTGACGTCTGACCTGAAAGACGACGCTGATATTGAGCGAGAAAGGAGGCCGCTGTCGGTGAGGACGAATATGATTGCCCGAAGGTTTATTCGTTGCTCCAAGGATGTAAAGCTCACCTTGTTTCGAGCCTATTGCACATGTTTTTATACGAGTAGCTTGTGGGTGTCATATTTGCAGAAATCCTACAGCGCTCTCCGCGTTCAATATAATAACGCGCTGAGGGCGCTGCTGCGGCTGCCTCGCTTCTGCAGCGCGTCGGGAAAGCGTCCGCGTTGACTGTTTTTATGCTAGCATGCGTAAGAGGGCAACCTCGATGGCGGTCAGAGTGCGGGGCAGCGGTAACAGTCTTCTTAGCGTTGTTGCCAGTAGGTTAGACGGGCCTTTCATGCAGCACTGGGTGACTTTACATTCACCCATATTTAGAGCTTGGGGCTGGTAGGAATAATAATAATATATAATAATAATATACATAATAATAGATTAGAGTTATTTTAGTTATTTTGATTTTTGTTTTTGATTTCGATTTTTAATTTCCGTTTATGTTTTGATTCTAATTTTGATTGTGATATTGATTAATTTTATTTATTTTAATTTTATTTGGTATGGATTTTATTATCTGAATAAAAAAATATTATAATAATATGGCTCATCAGTAAACAATAGCTAGTCCAATGTCTAAGGCGGTTGATAGGTCTCAAGTTCGATCCCCACGTATTCCACTATCAAATTGACGTGAACCCACTCCATACACGAGCTTTAGCTTAGTTGAAGTGGTTAGGAAGTAAAAGTAACGCATTTCTAGTAAGGTTTTAAAAAACTGCTACCAATGCTTCAGTTGTCACTGCCTAGTTTGGGGCTCACTGGTACTAATAATTAAACTTGTAGTTACTGTTTATTGGTTAAAGTCATAGATACCTACACCTGTGTATCCATGCGTGCAATTGTTTTACCTGGAAATTATATTTCTACTAGTGTCTCCGGCAAATTTCGTTCCTCCTTAGAATCAATAATAGTTGTTTTTAGTTTTTTCATCCGAGCCGTTTTGGAGGAGTTTTGTTACAAACACTGTGACACGATAATTTTATATTTTAGAATTATCTATGGGGGACTGTAGGGTGAGACAAACCTCGATTGATAGAGCAACCTCGGAATTGGTAAAACACGAGCATTAAAAAATCCGAAGAGTTCGCATACCTTAATGTATCAAGAAGCTGTACATTTTACGATTCACTCTCTTTTCAGATATCATCACAACCAGTAAACGACAAAAGCGAGAATGTCCGTCAAGCTCGTCAGCTGGACTTCGGCGAGTGCTGCCCTTGCCCGGGCCCTGGGCAAGACATCGCAGCTCAGGAGTCTATGCCCATTGGCTTTGCCCGTGCAAGGGACATAGATGACTGTCCCTGCAGGGCACGAAGTCCTGACTCTGAGGGAGCCTCGTCTATCTTCTTTCCAACTTCAAGGCGTTTTGATGGGAATTTCGTAAAGTAAGATTTGAAAACTTTGATAACTTTATAAACTTAACGGCAATAGGGTGAGTTACACAAGATGTAAAAATGACTGGTTACATAAGAGGGTGGTGTAAGCACTGTCTCTGTCTATTCTCTCAGGGTTTATTACTCTTTTCTTATAGATCTATATTAACGTGTACCAAAGTATGAGTATTAATACGTAATGGTGATACTAATTTCTATATTACTTTCTTTTCAGGCCCACAGACAAAAAAGAGGACGTTAAACCACTTTTACACCCAGAAGTCGATCTCGCTTCATCTGTTTTACAAACCATACGTGAAGCTACTGATGAAGAATATCAGGATGCCCTTGCAAGAGACGCTGCTAGGAGTATAGGTAAAGCAGCTGAAGAAACCTTATTTGGAGATTCAATCCCAGAGGCAAGTAATGGCAATACTGTTACCATCATAGTGAACCCTAAACAAACTGAAAGCTTAGACGATTTCGTATCTCAAGAAACCCATGTCCAAGAATCTCGTTGTATACACGCACCGTTAGAAAGTGCAAGTCCTAATCTCAGCCAAATGCGAGCTCAGAAGCCTCCTAATTTATTACGTGAAATTTTCGGCCTACCAAGAATAAGTCAGTCTACCGGAATAACGCATAGGAATTCGATAGACATGGATAATGGTGCTAGCAATATTCAAGAAAAAGTGGTACATGTTGAGGATGAACAGCCGTCGACTAAAGGTGTATTAGGATTGAGAAAATATGCCCCATTGATGAAGGTCGATAAAAACATGGAAGATAAATCTACGAATGTTAAGAGTAATGTGTTTGATACTAGTGTCAAAA
The DNA here is from genome assembly GCA_921972225.1 of Euplexia lucipara. NCBI lineage: Eukaryota > Metazoa > Arthropoda > Insecta > Lepidoptera > Noctuidae > Euplexia > Euplexia lucipara. The sequence goes on along the minus strand of OV179163.1, from coordinate 5,917,254 downwards.
AGGTACCCGATTTTAAATTGCCTGCTATGAAGAATAAGTTGAAGGATTTCCTGTCTAATATACCTGCATTAGAAGGTAAAGATAAAACAAACACCTTACCGATGATACCGAAAATGAGATTTGATAATCTTTTATTTAGTTTTAAAGGAAAAAACGACGAGGATCAAAGTTTATCGCCGAGTAATATTCACGAAGAAGCAAAGAAAAGCTTCTTCCAAACAAAGTCACATTTAGAGAATATTTTACAGAATTCAGTCCCTTTAAAAACTTTGTTGAAACTTAAAGATGTTGAATTCGTTCCTTTGAAAGATCTTTTTCCTAAAGCCGCAGAAAAGCCTACACTAAATAAGCCTAAAGTTGTTTGGCCACATATTTTCAACAAAGGAAATGATGTGATATCCAGTATTACGGATAAACATCCAAAATATGTGGAAAAAACTACAGAAATACTAGAGAAAATTCCAATATCTAGCAAAGATGTGATCTCCGACGCTGATGTAAGCCCCAGTAATGTCATTGAACAAATTACTGACGACAACTGTAATAATGGAGCATTTAAGACGGATGAAGCAGATGGTGACGAGAAAGAAACTAAGATTGCTGAAATAATAGATACGGCTTCAAGTCCTTCTGAAATTCAAGAAATTGTTAGTGACACGAGTCAACATTTTGCTGATAGCCAGTCAAATGAATTAGCTGACAATTTTGATGATTGCAATGTTAAAACTTTGCCAGACCCAGAAATTAATCTCCCTCGATCAATGGAAAATTCATTTGAAAATGAAGCTCAAGGTAATAGTGAAGAAATCGATTTTAAAACTTCCAAAGAAATTACACCAGAAAATTCTAGAGAAGACGAAGATTCAGAATCTGAATTTGTTACAAATGACGAAGATTGTAAAAGTAACAACGCTGACTCAGTTACTGATTCTAGTAACAATATTAACAATGTTTTGAAACCTAATGATACAGTTTTTAAAACAGATGACGATTTATTGGTAAATAGAACTCCTGAAACAGAAGAACCTTGTAGTCAGGAATTACCGACCACTGATAATACAAAAACGCTTGACACAAATGCTACGAAATTGGCAAAGCCACTTTCTTTACACAAAACTCTATCCACAATTAGAGAAAATATACAAAAACATATACAAAACCTTAAAAATCCAAAACCAATATCAAAAAGCTTAGAAAAACTTGAAACCCCAACTTTAGACAATATAAAAGAAAACAAAGAACTTCCATTATCAGGTGAAAAAGTTAACTCTGACTGTCAAAATAAAGAGTCAATTCGAATTACAACAGTCAAACCAGATACCTGTGATGATGACTTGAAGATTCAAAATGAACCTGATGGTGATAAGGTGAGCATGCAAGATTTACAAAAAATATCAGATGAGATGTTACAAGAAGAACAAGAACGTGAATCAAAATCTTTGGATTGCAGTGAACCTACTCAAGAAGTAACCAACGCAAATGTACCAATAGAGGAAAATAGTGTAGAAAATGAGAATGTGGATTCTGAAATATCTGCCAATACTCAGAACGAAGTAATAATGGACCCAGAACATATTGGTGATGTTGTGGAAGAAAATGATACCAAGATAAAAGATACTTGTGATAGTGATTTAATACCACCAAAACGGTCATTTGAGCAAGAGTTGGATGCAAATGTCGCAGCAAGTGAAGTGGTTATTAATAGAATACCTCAAAACAATGATATTTTCACCTCGCCGCTTTTGCTTAACAAAGTTTTACAACCAAATGAAAATGACTTCAGTTTAAGTATCCCATTACCGGATATACAGGATATTAAACTGGAGCCACTACCTACACTTGATGAAATCAAGTTTAGCCTGACCAACCTGTTTGATGAGCCCGCACGAAACGTAGAACAACATTTAGCATCAGAAGCGGCTTCGATGATTGATACGTCTAATATCTTGACACGAACTATGTCAACAGACGCCAGCGCAAAACATTTTAAATCAATTTTACCCCCTTTGAGATTAGATGATGTAAATTTAGATATGCTACAGCTGAAACCGCAAACTAATCTGTTCCCTAGATTTCCTTCAGTCGACCTTCATTCTTTTAAGAAGAAACTATCGTTACCAACTGATTTACGTATTAAACCATTAAAGTTGCAACCAGCATTAGAAGACAAAGGTGGTTTGCTGGGGACCTTATCTCTAGGACAGAATAATCCATGGGAAACTATTCCTAATTTAAATGATTTAGGGGCCAAAGTGAAAGCAAATACTCGAAAAATAGCCAAAACTCTACGTAAGCCTGACACTCTGAGACATAACCTAAAACTAGACCATGGAATAGGGGATTTATCTGACACTAAACATTCTTTAAAAAATATGCAGCAAACGTTGGAGTCTAAAATTAGAGGAGCATCGATAAAACCAGTAAACTTACAGACTAATGACTTTTTAGAAACCATATCCAGGAATCACGAAGACGTCAACGACAAACTAAGAGCTCTCCATGTTGATTTTAATGATAGACTCGAAACGATGCGCAGCAATCTTTTTGACAAGTCTATTTTTGGAAGTGGGGAATCGCGCAGTACAAAATCCTTTAGTACATTTAATAACAAAAACAAAGATAAAAAAATATCACCGTCAAGCAGGAGAGAATCTAAGAAGACATTTAAACCTCGAAGACTTGAGCAGGACAAAGAAACTAAATTTGGATCGTCAAACAGGGTACAGAAAAAGTTCAAGATGCCAACAGCGGCAAGCGTGCCAGTGCCGAGAACCATTGAGGTTCCGGAACTAAAAGCTACGTTGACAAAATCGCCAAGGCTAGGAATACAAAGAACATCGGGTGTTAATCCTATATTTCAAAGTATGGACGCTTCACAACCTAAGGAATCAACGATATCTGCATGGAATATGGCTAGTAAGAAATTACCCGTTACTAATACAAGATTAGGAAAAACAATTAATCCTTTTAAAGACAGTAAGATAAAAGTTTCATTTTCCACAACACCTCGACCAACACTGTCAAGCAGGTTACAATCAAGAAAACTATCAACGCCTTCGTCGCTTTCGCTAACTAGTAATTTAGAAAAAAATGCGAGAAGATTCGGGCAAAGACTTGATCACAGTGGATCACCGAGTGAAATAAAAAGTTCAATTATTTCACCTCCAACTTCTAATCTTTTGGACCAACAGAATTTCGAAAATGGCTATGAAGGCGACAGCAGGCAAACAGGATCATTACTAACACGCAAATTAAATGGTAAAGACAATTTAGAACAACCTAAAATGAGTACGCACTTGCAGTCTTGGCCTAAAGTTTCAGAAAGTGCTTTTCTATCAAAGGTCAAGGACGCTGTAAGGGCTAGGATGGGCAAGGTTAACTCCCCTGTTATATTGAAAAATACAGAAATTCAGTCCCTAGGTGACAATGGTAGAACTCAGAATTTGAATACCGACATGGCACGATCCGCATCTACAAATATTGACGTCACTGAAGGACAAGCGCTTAAAGAAAATGTTTCATATAAATGTACAATGGTTTGTACCAAAGAATAAGATTACAAAATGAAAATGTGTAATGGAGTCATAACATTGAATGTAGATACGTGTGCGTGAGATTAAATTATTGTAATCGTAAGTAATTTATCTAAGTTAAGTTTAAGAGTAAATTATTATGAGTGTTTTGTAAATATATGTACTTATATGAATCTCGAGAAAAGATTTTTAAATCTAAATAACGTAATGTTTGTACTTGATTTTGTAATAAAATGAAAACATCGTCTGTAAAAGCTGGGTTTTATTAATGGTAGTTGCAAGTTAAAAATAAACCGCTAGTAAAATTGAACAACGAACCTTTCTCTTTGCAATTTGCCTTTCTTAGATGTAAACAAACATATTGTATGTGTTTTCGGAAAACATACTTTAACACTCGCACTCAAAGTTTAGTTTTCGCTACAATTTTAAAGATTTCTTCAATATTATTAGTCATTGTAGATTCAAATTAATGGCAATAACATAATTGGCTAAGTGCCGATATTATTTAGGGGAAGTCAGCTCAAAGCGGCCATAGAAGGCAAAGTGGCCACGATTCATTTTTCGGATATTTAAAGAGAAAGCGTTACGTTGCTATTCTGAACGCGTAGTATACCTCCCGCCCCGTGCCGATCAGTCATTCGGTAGTGGTGGGATCGAGCGGGTGGCTCTTAGAGACGAAAAATACATTTTCGAGTCATTTGTTAAAATAATGCAAGGTAAGTTTGACCTGTTTTGGTCAAACCTGTGTAAGTTTAAATACTTGCATTACACGTGTATTGTTACTTGTCTATTTGGCTTTGTTGCTTTAGTATTAGCTCCAAAATTTGATAAATAATGTGAGAGTAAATAATTTTTATAACAAAATGGGCGATAAAGGCAAAGCGGCTCGGGCAAAGTGGCCAGGTGACCGCTTTGCCCTTATCAAAATATTATGATTCGATTGATAATGCTCAGATATTTTGTTTAGATGGTCAACAATTACAAACGTAAAACTACACTACCCAGGCGTCTTGGGATGAAGTTACGATGGCCCGAGCATAATTAAATTACTTTTAAGACCGATTGTGATTATTAATTAGGATAAAGCAGAAAATATTGATGTGTTATACAAAAAGTTTTATTTTATTTTAATGGTTCGTTATGAAAGATTTTTAAGTTTTAGAGGATTAAATATTTCAATATTTTAAGACTGTTGGAAAACTTAAAGTAAGATTACTGACTGTTGATTAATAAAAATAAATATTATCAAAAACTAAATCTGATTCAGAGTTCCTATTAGTTCAGAAGTTTGCAAACTAAATTCCTAATTATAACATTAAATTTACGTCAAATTACTTTTAAGACTGATTGTGATTAAAACGGGAACAAAATGTTGATTATTTCATTAAAAAACATATAATATTATGTTTAATAATAACAAATTTATTATTATTAAACATAATATTATATGTTTTATAATATTTTTAATAAAAAAAAAATGGATTTTTATTTTGTCTAGCACGATATGTTTCAACAAAAAATAAACATTTGCGAAGAATTTTTGGGGTGGCCTCTATGCCCTTACCACTATGGCCGCTTTGGGCGACCCCTCGGGCAAAGCGGTTTTTTTGACATGTTTTTGTAATCTACAAATCTAAGGCTTATATTTAAATTTGCGCGAAAATTAATTGCAAATTACAAAAATTAAATAAATTCTCTACCTATTAGTATAAAATTATTTTTAAAAATGTATCGTTTTATAGGTTTTTTCTTAATTTAAAGTTAAGGTGGCCGCTTTGAGCTGACCTCCCCTACGCGAAACAGCGGAATCACTTTTCAGGGTATCGTACCCAATGGGTTCGAACGGGACCCATTACGAAACTTCCACCATTTATCTGTCCGCCTGTCTGTCAGTTAGCTGTATTCTGTGCTGTATTGCTGTTTGTTGTTTCATAAACCGTAATATGTTAATGAAATTTTTACAAATTGTCTAAAGTGTAGCTGTTAGGATAGTCGACATCGGCTGTTTTCCATATTAAGAAATAATAATAAATGATAAATAATATATATTCCAGAACTTTAACACAACGCCAACTAGTCCCAAGCTTGTATTAAACAGCTGATAAACATACTCATGTACAGTGTCTTTTACTAGTGCATAAAGTTTTAATAAATAAATAAATGATGGTGCTCATCACACAGACATTTGCCCCGGGTGGGAATCGAACCCACGACCTGCGGCATAGCAGTCATGGCCACTAACTACTAGACCAACAGGCCAGTCAAATAGAATAGCGTATTTCTATAAGAAACATTTTTTTTTCGGCGTTTCGTTGTTGTTTATTTTGCTGTAGATCTAGCCACACGATGGTATGAAATCCTTCGTTTGCGAGTCCAACTCGCACTTAGCTGTTTTTTATTATTTTGTTGACGTTTGTCCTACAGCTGTTTAAACACATTCAAGTATGTAAAAGTAAACAAAAAAGTGCATCTACAGCTTGTACTTTCGCTGAAATAAGCATAACGTGAAGTTTAATTCATTATTAGCCACCAACTTACAAAACCAGTGTTATTTTATACCATTTGGTGTTTTAGTTCGAAGTCGGTTGTATTTTTTTGTAACTTTTTGTTGTTTGTTTTTCATATTACTTAGTTGATTTTCATATTACAACAAAACTACTAAACCGATTTCAGATGAAACCACACGGAAAACATAAATCCTCTCAAACAAAAAAAAAATTCAAATCGGTTCATAAATGACGGAGTTATAAGGTAATACAGCCGAATTAAGAACATCTTCCTTTTTAGGGTTCCGTACCTCAAAAGGTAAAAGGGAGATAGTTTTTCAACTTTATGACGAACATAAAGGTTGAAGGTTCACGTCAATAGGGAAAATTTTACAGTATGGGTTAGCTTGATGTACAGACGCCAGCACATCAAGTTACCCCAATGTGTCAAATTTTCCCAATTGAATATGGACCTTATTCTGATTGTCATAAAGTTGAAAAACGATCAAAGAAATTTGACACATTGGGGTAACTTGACGTTCTGGCGTCTGTACCTACCAAAGTCCTAAAATTAGTCATGTTTAAAATACAACCTGTACGTGCATCATTATGTTTTTACAAAAGAAAAATTATAATAAAGGCTAATTAAAATAATGCACAACATCAAACCACAATTCAAGAGATTGCAAATAACACACACTTACCTACTTTTACTCGTATAAAAATAAGAATAAGTAAACCAGTTTAAAAATAATGATGACGCTTACTGCAGCAGTCATTGCCTTGATTGCAAGGATTTTGTTGTTATTAAGTGCATTTGTGCCAGTGATAAAAAGTGGTAAGAAAAGTGGTGACATTTTTCTTTAACAAATTAATAAAATGAATCAATAGACTTCGTTGCTTTGGGTAAGGTGCAGCGTAGACGATAGACTATCGGTTACGCACTTTTTAGTCTGAATATAGGGTGACTGGTAATAAGCGACCGATACTTAAACACGTGATTGTATTCATGATTTGAATAAACTTTCCTTTTTTTATTCATACACAATAACATAAAATATAATAAAATAAGTAACAAAAACGCTGTTTGAAATTCCCGCGCGTGAGCGTGTGATCAATCACAGTAGGCACGTATCGGCACGACCTATCAGCTGATAGTCTGACCTCGGGAAGGACAAAATCTACTAGTAGTAGTAGCGTCACACGCTCCCCTGCCACCCCAACCGCCCCTGTTGAGCAGTACCGACGTAATTGAATTAATTGAAAGTTAATGAGTTTAAAAAAAAAGTTTATTTGAGAAAGTTATTCGTATTCATGAGTACAATTACGTGTTTGAGTATCGCTCACTAATTACCAGTCACCTTATATAGAACAAAGACTTGCCCACCCAGTGCCTAATAAAGGGGCTGTCCCGTGTCAATCTTGTCAATGCCTAGCATTAATACGGAGTGACGGCTAAATTTGCCATTTCACGGGGTGACTTCGACAAATTAGCACTGTTGGTGAAAAAACTGAATTAGGCTTATTCCGACTCGATCAATTTAATGATGCCCTGTCCTAAGCAGAGTTTCTTTTCATTACTCGACTAACAACCTAATGTAGAACAACTAAGGATAAGCATTGCCATCCCACGTGGCAATGCCGCGAGTCTTTTGGGGACCATTGGACAGCGATGCGTATGAGTTTTATGACGCCATCTTTTAAATTTATTAGGTAGTGTTAGGTTTGTCTTCTAGTGTATATAGTTAATAATAATAACTAATTCAATGAATAATAATAATAATACCAGCTTGTTACTGTCCCACTGCAGGGCAAAGGCCTCTTCTCATATAGAGAAGGCTCGGGCTTTGATCACCACGCTTGCTCAAGGCGGATTGGCGATTTGAAACTTATATTAACTATAAGTCCAGGTTTCCTCACGATGTCTTTCCTTCACCGATGTTAATGATGTCTAAGATAAACTTAAAAAGTGCATATGAATTGAAAAAGACACACATTGTATATAGTTTATTTTTTTTTAATAAAAGAGAGAAAAAGGTTAACAGTAGAACAAAATCTTACATATTTTCAGATAATCCTTGTGCAGCGAGGGCTTTTGGAAACGATTCGGTGGTGTGTGTGTGCAACGTGACGTATTGCGACACCATCACTAGGGTATCTCCTCGTGACGACGTGTATGTCACCTATACCAGCTCTAAGGTACCAACATACTGACCATCAGTACAGTATCCTTGTTTTTATTTTATTTTTTCGTAAGTTTGACTACTACTAGTACTACTACTACTACTAGTTTTACTGCCTCGTTGGTCTAGTGGTCGCAAGCGCTACTGCTGAGCACGAGGTCCCGGGTTCGATCCCCGGGTCGGGCAAAGTGTTATTGAGTTTTCCCATCTGGGATTTCTCAGTAGCAGCCCGGAGTCTGGATTTGTGCCCGATTGATGGCAATAGGCTCGCCCCCTATTACATGGGACTTAAACATAACTGGCGAAATGTGGGTGTACTACCAGGTACACCTCTGCCTAGCCCTTCGGGAATTAGAGGCGTGACGTTATGTTATGTTATGTTATGTAAGTTTTCGTTTTTTTTTCTTTTTATTGTTGTTTGTTTTATTTTTTGCATTTATTTGCATACACACATTTTTCTTTTTTAACTCTAGAGTTGTGATTATGTTTTTCAGGTCATATCATATTATTATATATGTTTATTTTTAGGCTGGATCGCGATTTAAGAAGTCCTTTGGAAAGTTTATTAAATCAACAGGTAAGTTTCAGTTTTATGGTTATAAAAATTAAGTTATTAATAAGAGGAAGTCCAATACTAACACGAACGAAACGTAATTGTTACATCAAATCTTAGCAAGTAGAGGGGTTAATATAAAAAAAAACTCTTCACGTGATCAATTGATGTTCCCTTATTGTGAAAATACATAAGATAATTATTTCCCTGTCATGTGTGTTTTCAGATGTAACTTGTCCACTTACTCTTATCTTGGAGCCGCATGTCAAACACCAAACGATCAAGGGTTTCGGGGCAGCGATCACTGACTCAGCGGCTATCAACTGGATGAGTCTGCCATGCCAGCTTAAGGAGCATTTAATCAAGTAAGTTTTTACTGGTACCTCTTCTGTTAGTAGAGACCATCTCCAACGTTGAACTGCTGGAGAGATGCCACGAGAGCCCGATCGACGACCAGATCAAGCGTCGCAAGTGGAGATGGATTGGCCACACGCTCGGAAGGGACCCCGACCACCGACCCGACCTTGACCTAAACAAGCGTTGGACTGGAATCGCAAGCAAAGTCGCACCGTTTTGGCAGAAGCGGCGAGCATCGGATTGACGTGGAGCCAGATGAAGCGTGAAGCTCAAGACCAATCGCGATGGAAGATATCTGTGTACGCCCTCTGCCCTATCTAGGGGACATAGGACATTAAGTCATTCTGTTAGTAGGCAAACACATTAGATATTTTTCCCAAATTTATTTTTGTTACGCCTGCTACGGCGTAGCACGTAGCACTAATCCTGGCTACACACGCTACGCCGTTGTAACGGTCTACGCAAGGTCGCGTAGGTCCTTAAGAACACAAAATTGCGTAGACTTTGATTTTCTCAAATTTTTAATACACACAATGTTTATTTATACAAAACAATTTATTCATTTTACGTTATTACTTTTTTTTTAATTACTATTTAGTAATAAATGATCATGAAGTGTTGTCTTTTTAGTTCATACTTCAGCGAAAGAGGCATAGAGTACAGCGTTCTGCGAGTTCCTATAGGCGGGACCGACTTCTCCACACACAAGTACGCATACAACGAGCTGCCTTTAAACGACATTTCCCTCAGAAACTTCAGTCTGTCCTGTGAAGATTATAAGTTTAAGGTGAGCCGAGAACTAGAACAAATAATCATACTTATATTTCTAAATACATACATATTATAGATAAATTACACCCAGACACAGAAAAAAATATCGCGCTCATCTCTCAAACATTTGTTTTGGGTGGGAATCGAAGCCTCCGCCATAGCAGTGAAGCCCACTGACAACTAGACCAACAGGCCAGTCAGTATTATATTGTAGGGATGCTCTAAGTCTTGCCGCATGTGGAAAACTTCTGCAAGTCCTGAGATATTAATATTACTGAACACAATCTTATTAAATAGGTACATTTTACAATGGGTTGAATACCATGACTAAGACCCCCTGTAGCGTCTTCATTCTAATACTTACACAATGTTTTACACATATAATAATGGGCTCAATACACATTGTTTTAGGAAGTGTGTTTCTTCACAATTTGCAAGTGTAAATTGTATTTCATTTACACACTTGCAAAGTCTTAAGTAACTATAGAACTTTTTCTGGTTATTTCTAAAGGTTTTTTTTTACGTATGACTAGTAAAAACGTTATGTATAGTTAAATATACTGCCTCGTTTGTCTTGTTGTTGCAAGCGCTACCAGACTGCTGTACGTGATGTCCTGGGTTCGATTACCGTTCGTAGCAGTTATAACTGAGTTCATATTTAGATCTGGAATCTTAGTAACTACGGGGGGCCTGGATTGATGGCAGTAGGCTCGCCTCCTATTACATGGGACTTAAACATAACTGGCAAAATATAACTGTAATACAGGTAAATCTCTACCTACCTCTTCGAGTATTACAGGCGTGGTGATAATTTGTTGATGCATACATATAGAATCTCTAAAGTGGAATCGAGTAGCAATGTTTTGTTTAGTGTTATAAACGTCTTTGACATAAGTTCTATTTCAGGTTTGTCTGTTTCATACTTTTACAGATACCCATGATCAAAGCTGCATTTGCTGCAACAAAGCAGAAGGTGCACATCCTAGCGACGGCGTGGGCCGGCCCGGCCTGGATGACGGAGAGCAGTAACTACACCACGTGTGGTCGACTGAAGACCCAGTACTACGGCACCTTCGCTGATTATCACATCAAGTAATTAATATTGTCAAGTTCTAGAAAGTATAAAACAAGAAAATATTCTCTGTTAAGGTTATTTTTTTTAAACATACAAATTTGTCTCTTCATCAAAATTATAATTTTGCTTTTAGCTTCGGGGTGAAAATAATTTACGCATGATACACAATTTTATAACTCCTGAATGAATGCATTGATCATTATGATTTTCGATTTGTTGGATATATCTCGTTCCCGATTTCCCGAATAGCAAATAATAATAATTTATTTTCGGACAACAATGATCCAGTGTGTTAGTAAACATGAACAATGAACTAATTAAAATTCACGATAACCGATTTACTCCAGAATCCTATGTTACGCTCTGGATTCAAGATGTCGCCCACAATATAAATAAAATAAATAATCAGACATTTTATGCCGTTACATTAATAAATTGGTCAAATATTTATTGTGCATGTTAATGTTCAGATTCATAGAACACTACGAAAAGGCTGGTATTCCTATTTGGGGCATCACCACCACCAACGAGCCCGCCAACGGGTTCCTGCCGCTGCAGAAGTTTAACTGTCTTGCTTGGACTGCACATCACATGGTAACGACACATTGTTTTTATCCCTCCTGATCATCTGGATCATCCCTCATACCAATTATTGGAATGAAAAGATAGCCCATACCTACGGGCTATCTTTTCATTCCAATAATTGGTATTGCACTTTATGTGGACTTTAAGTTACGGTGACCTTCTGACGGGGTACTGTGCGCTTCGTCTCATTTCTGCAAGCGCCCGTATGACGTCATCCTAGATTCACACTAATGATAGCCAGCAGCGCGAAACGTCTAATGAGCAGTAAGTTTAAGTAGCAAAATGTCCATGTCTAACTATCGGATAGTCTAAATAGCAGAACGTCAATTTAGCAAAAAGTCAGATTCTTGAAATGTCTGAATACTCAGGCACAAATTTCATAAAAAAAAAATGTTTTGTGTACCTGAGAACATAAGTATATTTCTCCACTCCCGGCATCCGGAATAACACCTGTATCTTTGTTTGCTGGTGTGTTTACCAACATTTAAATTCACATGCACAACCAGCTTGTACCTACAATAATATTAGGTATTTTAAATAGCTGTGTCATCTATTTAAAATATTACCTTCAACTTAATAATGTAATTTTAGGGATTATGGATAATTAGCCACTTAGGTCCAAGGATACGCTGTTCCAGATTCAAGCATATCCAGATATTGGGCATCGATGATCAGAGACACACAATACCGCTGTGGTTTATTGAGGTACGTAAATAAATTATTAAAACCAAAGTACTTAACAAAACCGATGTCCGAAGAAATTCAAATGGGACCACATGAAAAGTATACTCTTTCAAAGAAAAAAAGGATGTTTTCTAATTGGTTTATAAACGGCTTGAAGTATTAACAAAATTAAACACACTAACACTTACCCCTGACCCGGGAGTCGATCACAGGCTCCCACGCTCAGAAGTTGCACTTGCAACTACGAGACAATACGTTATTGTTTAGCAAAATAATGTTCAAATTAGTTCATATAAAGCAAAACTGTTTAAATCGAGTGTTGTGGGTGTCTGAATAAAAAGTGTCAAACGTTTTACAAATTTATTAATAGATGGCATCAGATTTCTTGTTCCTTGTTAAATTTAGTTAGGTACCTACTATTCTTAAATCGAAGCAACTTTGTTTTTTGTCAATATTGTCCATAGATTACTTAAATTTCATCTGCGTGTATCGGGCTGAATAAAAAATAAAAATATGTGGTTGAATACTATCTTACTACTACTAATATATCTAATCCTACTACTAACATTATAAACGCGAAAGTTTGTGAGTATGGATGGATGTTTGTTACTTACTCCTTCACGCAAAAACTCTTAAACGGATTTGAATAAGATTTAGTACACAGATAGTTTATAACCTAGATTAACACATAGGATAGTTTTTATCCCGTTTATATCTTCCTGTGGGATATTATTAGAGTTGTAGCTGGCGTAGCCGCTGGCAACAGCTAGTGTAACCTTAATACTATACTCCCTAGATGTTAGAAGAACACCCAATGGTCCTTCACTACTTGGACGGAGTCGGCATACACGCTTATAGCAACCTCTTTGCGCCGCCGGAACAGCTGACGCTCATCAGCAGACCTCACCCTGACAAGTACATCATGGCCACTGAGGCCTGCGAAGGTACGCAATGCAACCTCTTTGGGATTAAAAGGGACTAAAAAATAGTAATGCCACAAAAATATTTTTTTTATTGTGAAATTGGCTGTTTGTTCGATTAGTTTCTGACTTGACCAGTATTGTTCTTAGCACCTTTTTATTGCTTTTGTAATGTTTTACGTAAACCGTAAACTTTTTTAGGAGCTTATCCATGGCAAGAACAGAAGGTGGCTTTAGGGTCGTGGGACAGAGCCATGAGTTACATAAGCAGTATTCTTATCGTAAGTAAAATATACCTAATTTTGTTATAATTAAAATTACTCCTTCTTCACTGTCTTAAACAGGTTAACGACTTAAATATTAAGTCACAATCAGCATGTTACCATCCTACTGCAGAGAGGACACAGAAAGCACAATACAGAAAGAACTGAAAAAGTCACATAAGTTCTTACTCGGGTTTTTGATATAGAATCTCGTCCATGAAGGAGGATCCATTTGGAAAGGGCCAACACCATTTGACTTATCTTCTTTGCACATCAGTCGACCAGAAGCGATTCTCTTGTTCTTTACACACATGAAATACGTCGAGCATAAATGTACTGATAAAACAATGTACTGATTACAGGATCTCAACTTTGACGTCGTGGGTTGGTTGGACTGGAACATCTGTTTAAACGAAGAAGGTGGCCCGGCATGGAACGACAACTACGTGGATTCTCCAATAATAGTATCAGCAGAGAAAGGAGAATTCTACAAACAACCCATGTTCTATGCTATGGGACATGTATCCAAGTTCATACCTAGAGGTTCTCGCAGGATTAACGTTAGAACGGTGCAATGTGACGAGAATGTGGAGAAACCAAAATTTTCTTTGACGCAAAAACAGGGGCAGGTCCAGCAGGCCGCGTTCCTGACTCCGATGAATACTATTGTTGTTGTACTTCATAATAGGTGAGCTGATGTTTAAATATACATTATTAGGGGCCATTCCTCAAAACGCAACTCCCTTTAAGTGCAACCATTTAAGCGCAACCATGGTGAAGAATAAAAAAGAGGGGTATGATTGATTCAGGGTATACAGGGTGTCTCATTCAAATCGGTCAGTATGGGAAAGTCTGAAACTATAAGACATACGAAGATCTGTTCTGAGGAACCATGTCATCGATTTTATTAACAAGAAAAACTACATTCATACATTTTAAGAAACATCTGTACTCCGTTCGGGAATTGAACCCGGTTATGTTGGAAAAAAAATCTGCACTATTTATATTTAGATATTGATTGTGTAGGTCTTAAGCATTAAATGTCTGTATGAAACGTGATGTCTAAAATGAATAAAATGCATTGTTTCCACATACTTTAATTTATTGTAGTAGGTGCTTGAAGTGACACGTTTACAATATTCAACAAGTTCAGGTATTTAAAATTGTCTCCATGGCTGTTTGTACCTTTTTGCTGATGTTGCAACTTGATACATCGATTTACATACATATGACATTGGCATTGCATTAAACCATTCCGGAAGTTTTGTTATCTGCGATAATATTATCTATTGCAATTGCTTACTTCTATTAATCAAACACTAACAATCAATTGAAAAGCTGGCCCGCAAGGTCGCCCGATTTAACGCCTCTGGACTATTTCTTGTAGGGTTACGTTAATGATGAAGTGTACAAAACAAGCTATGACACCGTTGTAGACCTAAAAGTAGCCATAGAGACAATTTTAACGCAAATTCACCACATGAAGATACAAATTGCAATTGTAAGATCATTACCTAAACGTGTTGAATATTGTATTGAAAAAGGCGGTGGTCACTTCGAACACCTACTAAAATAAATTAAAGTATGTGGAAACAATGCATTTTATTCATTTTAGACATCATGTTTCATACAGACATTTACTGCTTAAGACCTACACAATCGATATCTAAATATAAATAGTGTAGGTTTTTTTTTTCAAAATAACCGGGTTCGATTCCCGAACGGAGTACAGATGTTTTTTAAAATGTATGAATGCAGTTTTGTTATTAAAATCGATGACATGGTTCCTCAGAACAGATCATACCATATAATCGTAAGTTTATAATGTCGAATGGTTAGATAACCTACGTCTAATATATCTAAAGTCTAATTTCATTAAGTACTAAACTATTTAAATGTTACTTATATTTACAGTGGTCCGCCGACAACAGTTTGTATCCAGCTATGTGACGAACATGCATCGATCAGTATGGAAGCAAAGTCCATTGTCACCATGGAACTCGCAATGTCAACAGCCAATATCAATAAATCAAAATTAAACGTTTAATTAGTATTTTTTTACTTGCAAATAAAGTACATTATTTTTGTTGTAAGATTTATAATGAAGACGATTATTTTCGCGTATTTGCCATTTCATAGGCTATCTTTTGTCTAAAAGGAGATCACTCCTTGCCAAATTTTGTCACTATCCGTTCAGCCGATTATTTATAAAAAACCATCAAACTAACAAAGAGCCACAAGCACTTTCTCATTTATAATATTAAATTCGTTTATAGATATAGGACGAATTCTAAGTGACCATTTATCGTTAACCAATACCAATTCTCATGCTTTTGCTTGCGCGCAATTTTTCATTCATAACATAGAATCCAAAGTCTTCTTTTTATTAATATTATTGTAGTAGAATATAATGTACTTACCTATTTTTTTTTGACAAAAACATACCTAAAGGGCATTGCCGGCTTAGATAAGGTTGATAACGGTGTTCTTGAACACACTTGTTATTGACATTGAACTTGACGTAACCATGATAACATCTCATCTGATTACACTTAATTGAATTAAGAGTTTTGTAGAAGGCAAAGAATTCCGAGTTTTTCAATGGAAAGGTTTATAAAATCTAAAGCTCTTTTCAGACTATGCTTTACTGTTGTGATATAATATAGCAAATAGTAGCAAGCCAATAGTTAATATATAGTACAGTCAAGTGTGAACGTGTCCATAGTAATGTTGCTAAGCCATGAACTATGTATCTGCTTTATGCATGAAGATGATGATATGATATTATATCGTAGTCTGAAAAGAGCTTAAATGTTTTGAGCATACAGCCAGCTTTATGCTAGATACCAGGTATCCAGCATAAAGCTGGGCAACTGTCACACCATGAAGTAGATATGAAGCGAATCACAATTGGTTTGCGGATATGTAGGTAGGTAGACACTTATTTTTGTGAACAGTTCAAAGATACAAATACTCTTCGCTAGAAGGACCGGTTAGGTACTGGGTTGCTGAGAAAAAGCTGGCCTTGCTCGGTGTTCATGATGACAAACAATGGCCTATTTCCGCTGTAATAAATGGGCCATTCCGCATATTTTCTCAGGTTTTTATTTTTGAAGCTTTCATTATACGATGTTTTATTACTTTGCGTCAATGTAGATTATCATTTTTACTGATAGTCTCTTGAATATCGTAGCGCTGCTTAGGCGAGTTAGTGACCTTTACAAATAGGTACCTACTTAGGTGTAAATGTGATTGTAAAAATGAGACGAAACTGTTTGTTTTTCAACGTTCCCTTATCATTCCGGTGCTGCCACTTACAGAGACATCACATATATGTGAGAATATAGTGTAATGGAGCTGAGAACAAAGTTAAAGACGATTATTCTATCATTTGCGGTTTGGTTTACATCGACAGATTGCGCTGGTAAGTTATATTTTATTTTCTTGAAACCTATATCGGTAGTGTGAATTTATTTATTGTCATTTCATTAAAAGTACGTAAAAAAGAACTTTTATTTATTTATTTATTTATCCAGTTGCCACATTTTGTAAGCTTAAGTAAAATATTACAAATAGTATAAGTCGCCAGTAACAGTCACAATACCCCCTGTGCTAGTTAATACTGTATTACAGTGGGGTATTATTTCTAATTCCTGTGACACTTAAAGTAACAAACAAAAACTTAAAGCTTTATAGGCTCCTTTGGAAAGGAATAATAAATAATAGAGCAATAAAATTGCCATACTTACAAACTAATTTGGCTTCTCGTGAGTGTGAGTATATTTGATAGATATGTGTGTAAGTAAGAATGTTAGTATGTAAGTATGAATGTTTGTATGTGAGTATGAATGTTTGTATGTGAGTATGTATCGAGTTTGCTGTACTATTATAATTTAAACTGAGTAAGTGTTTTCGTACTATATTTTTGAACATGTGTGAATTATATTTCCGAAGACTCAGAGTTTTATTAAATTTATTATAAATATACGGAGCAAGGAAGAAAAGAAATCGCTGGGCAAATTTAGTCCTACATATTGGTTGTTTGTAGACTTTGTAAGCTCTTCGTATAGCGTCTGGAAAATCTGGTGGTTTTTTGTGTTGAGTATGTAAGATCTTCTCAATGTATAGTTGTCGAATGCTTCGAAAAACACTCAGCTCAAACAGTTCATCGGTCGGAAATCAATATGTTTTGAACAACATAGTTTTTAAAATGCCCCTTTGGGCTCTTTCGGATTTGATAAGCAGAGTCTTAGCACATCCTCCCCAGATATAAATGCCATATGTAATGACTGATTGGCATAACGCATAGTAAATTGTGGTAAGCATCTTAGGGTCACAAACATAACGCAGGTTTCTTAACACATATAATAGTTTTCTTATGCGCTTTGTTAGGATTGAGATTTGGCTGTTCCAGTTAAGTTGTTCATCTATTTGGATCCCTAGGTACCCGACCGACGAAACAATTTCTAAACGATAACAATCGCAATTTTGAGTGATGGGCAAGTTGCATGTGTGGGCTCTTACAGTTATCATTTCTGAAGGCGGTTTAGAATTTATGTTTATATAATAGGTAATAATTTTTGTTTTCGATCGATTGAGCGTTAACAGATTGTTATCTAGCCAATGAGTAACGAGACTAAAACCCTTTTGAGCGTTTTCGTTGGCCTCATGCCAGTCCCTGCCAGTAAAAGTAATAACAGTGTCGTGGGCAAAGGTAGTAATTACTCCTTGTTTTAGTATTAAGCTTGACAAGTCGTCAATGTATATAAGAAATAGGGTGGGGCCTAGAATACTGCCCTGTGGTACACCATATTCAATAAATTCTTCCTTACTGGAGTAACTATCAAGCCTAACGATTTGTTTTCTATTACACAGGTAGCTAGTGATCAATTTCAGAGGCAGACCCCTTATTCCCTTGCATTCTGCTTTCGTAATAAAATGTATTTTGTGATTACGCAAAAAAAAGATATGACAATATACCTATATAATGTTCAAGTAACAGAAAACCAAAATACGTTCATCTAGCCTATTATCTCGTAGGTACTTGGTACGTAACTAGTTAACTACCATCGTACCTTTTTTAATTTATAATTAGCGGTTTGGGGGACTGTCTTTGTAAGTTTGTTGACGACCCTGCAAAACTTCCTAGCGTTTGTGTCGGGAAGATGAAATGGCGCAACATCCATAGAATAAAATGCTCAGTTAAGGTAAATCAGTTTATTACCTTAAGTAAATTAACTTCATAAATCAAGTTGTTCAATTTTCAAGTTGTTGTTGTTAAATGATAGCGACGTGTTATATAGCAGCTAGCACACTTCATTTATACCAAAAAATAGCATATTTATATTACCGTTGAGAACTAATCGAAAGCAAGAGGATACAAATCCGAGTTAATAAAAGGCTCTAGTTAAAAGTGGCATGCCTGCCTACATGTGTAACGCTTGCTTAATACCTACAACTCACCAGGTATGTTTGAGTCCTATGTAACGAAGCACTAACCTGGAACCGAGACCATGCGACCATGCGACCGTGCTACAATGCGACCATGTGACCGTGCGACCATGCGACCATGCTACCATGCTACCATGCGACCATGCGGCTATGTTCCATATGACTATAGAGCTAAGTACGTCTTAAGCAAAATTATCAACTTTTTGTTATAGTTGAGTAGGTACAGACGCCAGCACATCAAGTTACCCCAATGTGTCAAATTTCTTTGATCGTTTTTCAACTTTTTTTCAAACAGAATAAGGTTCATATTCAATTGGGAAATTTTGACACATTGGGGTAACTTGACGTCAGGATTGCTGGCCATTTTATTTCTTTGAAATATTTCTTTACGCAAAGGTAGCAAATATTTCATTATACAGGTAGTAACTATTTACTACCAGCAAAACAAATAAGTAAATAGGTATATTAAATACGGTCTTAAGGTTATATCTGGTTTGGTCCAGTCGGTCACGGGGAAGCGCTATTTGATTTGACCAAAGAGTGCGCGCGGTGGTGGTAAGATGGCTTTGACTGTGTGATTGTTTCTATTTTAAACATCTGCCACCTATATACATTATGGAATACAATTAAGATTTGAGATTTGATTTGATTTGCATGGTGCCAACCCATTTTTGAGGTTGGTACCACTTCAATTCAATTTATTTGTCAAAAACACGTGTAGGTTCACAATCAGTTGGAATGATTACATAAAAAAAAATATTGTTTTCAACAAAACTAAAATATAACATAAGAATTAATACGTCACACAAAAAATTGTCAAAAGTTACGTAATAATTAAATAATTGAAAAAAATAATTTAATAAAATAAAAAACTTTTTTACAAAAAATAAAACCGACTTAAAAAATAACACTAAACGGTGTAAAATAACTCTAAATTCGGAAGTCGGTGGCCCATCAAGAATAAGACAAAAGTGTCAAAGCCACAGACTTCCTAATTTAGAGTTATTTTACACCGTTTAGTGTTATTTTTTAAGTCGGTTTTATTTTTTGTAAAAAAGTTTTTTATTTTATTAAATTATTTTTTTCAATTATTTAATTATTACGTAACTTTTGACAATTTTTTGTGTGACGTATTAATTCTTATGTTATATTTTAGTTTTGTTGAAAACAATATTTTTTTTTATGTAATCATTCCAACTGATTGTGAACCTACACGTGTTTTTGACAAATAAATTGAATTGAAGTGGTACCAACCTCAAAAATGGGATTTTATTTTTCCATTTTTAGTTGTTCAAAAATACATACACACGAACATAGAACCTCCTCCTTTTTTGAAGTCGGTTAAAAAATTCGTACCGTCATTTTCTTTTTATGGTGGTCTATTTACCACGAAAATAAATTTGGCTTATGGGTTAATCCAGACTACGTGCTACCTTTATAAGAAATAACACACACATCCGTTCAGCCGTTAAGAAGTAACAAAAACACACACACTCACACTGGACATTAAAGTTTACGTGTTGATTAGATTAATGTATGAATGATAAAGTAAATGTATACGTTGCACGGACTAAACTTAAATTCGTTTAATATGGAATTAGGATAGGATAAGGGCAGAAGTAGGATAATGATGAACTAATGTTTATTATTTTTTCAGACCGGCCCTGTGTGGCCAAGGTTTTAGGAAACAATGGAACAGTGTGTGTTTGCACGGCCGAGTACTGTGATACTGTCATTAGGAAAGTGCCTAGTAGCGGCCAATACGTTTCCTACGTGTCCTCCGAGGTAAGACTTTAAGTAGTCCACTTACAATATACTTTTTTAGTTCACTACTAAGTGCGTATATCAGCCCGAGAAGTTTCTTCTTTCTCGCCTTTCATTCCTTTTTGCATATTTCAGTCTTATATCTTTAGGTCAATTTTATCTTTTCAGGGTGGACTAAGGTTCTACAAATCTACTGGAAGTCTTCATAATTTTGTAGAAGGTAACATTCTAAATTAACGTCTCCTGCTATGCAGCAGTAGGTACTTAGGCTTTGCAGTACTGCCAAGCCTAATAAGCTTAGTAACTTAGTAATTAGCTTAGATCAGCTCTTATAATGATTAGTTACAACAAGCATAAATATGTAGGTGTACGTTTAGGTCGTTGCTTGTTTAGGTTCTTATCACTACATACTGTAAAACGAAGTCCTCCATCGCGACTGTCTGTCTATTTACGATAAACTCAAAAAACAGATTTTCATGGTGTTTTCACCAATGGACAAAGTTTTTCTCAAGGAAGGTTTTAGTACATAATTCGTCAAGTTTTTGTATACATTGGCTATAATGATATTTGTTGGAGGTGTCGAAAAAAAACCGTCTGGGAACTGGGCGCGATAACTAACATCCGCGCGGGCATAAGTCAGAAATAAAATTCATTAAACTTAAATAAATATTTAAGTTCCTCTACAAAAATAAGGCTTTATATCCTGTAATCTAAGCTAGTATTATTTCCTTTTGTTGTCTGTTTTTTCCCGCCAACTTTAGTTACTTTGCATTTTATTGTAGATTTTCCTGGTACCACCGGTTCCAGTCCCAGTTTGCAGACCACATTCGAATTAGATGTGACGACGAAATACCAAACAATTGAAGGCTTTGGGGGCGGTGTGTCTGACTCGGCTGGAATCAACTGGAAGAACTTGACCGACTCACGGCTCATGCAGCACCTAATCGAGTAAGATTGGTAGTAGGTAGTGTCTAAGTGGACCTTACAAGAAGAGAGTGCTAGGACTAGATATGACAGATGTAACGGCCTGATAACGAAATGGCTGTATCTTTCCAGCTGTATATTAAAAATACTTGGCAAAATGAAAACTAAATATGAACAAAAGGCTGATTTGACTTACATTGATACAATTTCGAAATGCGAACAATAAGAGCCAGAAACTCTGATTACAGTAATTAATATCACCTTTCTACTGTCGCTACTTATGATTATTATTCTGACAATGAAAACAATTAAGAAATTATTATATTACATACATAATAAAAACAAAACGAAAAGGAAAATAGTTATAAGGCAATGAGAAAGAAGTAAAGGGTAGAAAAGAATATACACAAAAAAAAAATAAAAAACTACTGGGAATCTGGATTGATTTAGATTGAAATTACAAGAAAATAAGGACTCTCGAAATCGTAATTTTTTCCGTGATCCATGAGCTTCTTTCTCTTTTAATGATAGTTTCCCATGGTTTCGTTTTGCTATGAAAACATTTTAAGTGGTCAGTGCATTCATAATGATTAAAAGTAAGAATACTTACAGTTCCTACTGCGGTGCCTCGGGTATCGAGTACAATATGCTCCGGGTTCCTATCGGTGGTACTGACTTCTCCACACGCGGCTATGCGTACAACGATCTGCCTGAAGACGACGTCACTTTGAGTAACTTTACACTAGCTTATGAAGATTATGAGTATAAGGTAATAAGATATTCTATATTGATAAGTTTTACCCACATGTCTATTTCGTCGTATCCTACGAATAGGGGCGTAACTGTATAATAGCTACTTTTCAGGAGACACTTTTTTGTGATTATTTAAATTACTTATGAACAGTTGTGTTTGTGGTTCCATATAATGTGTATGGGTATCATATGGTTCGACTAGCATTTTTTTCAATAAATTACCTTTATATTTTATACGCATTTTGTCCCTTAAATCCTTATTCTCAGTTGTGTTAAGGCAAAGTAGGGTTGGACTTGAGCAATAAGTTACATTACGCCTTTTATCTGCGGAAATGTTTAGGTCACTGTCGCCATAATAAAAGACAAAAACGTAATTTGAACGTAGAAAAAAGACACAAACGTAGTTAGGTCTTAGTCTCTTCTATACATATCCAATTTAGCCATTCCATAGAACACGGCCACAATCACCATAAGGGCTTTTTTCAATGTACCCAATAGTGGCCGAGCGGCGCTTGCACGTTGCCCGGCGCCCACGCACCCTCACTACTCGCGAAGAAAGAGGGCGCGACGGCTATTGTGGCTTTATTCTTCGTTGAAAACGTAGTGCTTATAATTGTGGCTTTTTAGAAAACCTAATTATTTGATAACTTGTACCGTTTTTAATTGTTTTGTTGAACTGATTACATGTGGTATGATGAGTAGAATTGAATAATGCAATAAAAAAAGAAAGCCCTTAAGTTCGTTAGGGCACTATTCGTAGGATACGACGATTTGTCAGCTTTATGGCATAGACATGTTTTTATACAGCAAAATTTGTTGATTTTTGACACGCATTTGACACTGGTAACCTTAAAACTGGTAACCTTAAAACTGGTAAGTTTGCTACACCAGTTCTCAGAGGTAAAACAAAATATTCTGTTTGCAAAATAATAATCATAACATGGTCACGAAACCCCTTTTAAATGTGTATCATCAACAGATTTTCTCTAATATCTAATGGTATTTGTTTTGGAGTACTACTAGTTACTACTCCTGGCCCTCATTGGTTTCAAATACACATGTAGATGTTTGTATCTTTCTCCACCGTGATATTATGTTTAGTTCGATATAGTCAATGCTGGCAATGTAGATCTTTAATTGAGTCTTTAACTGAATAAAAGTAAAGCTGTGTTTTTAGATCCCAATGATAAAAGCATGCATGGCGGCAGGTACCGCTCCCATACATATACTGTCAGCGACATGGTCTCCACCGATATGGATGAAGACCAATAAAGTCTTCTCAGGACATAGTCGACTTAAAAAAGAATATCTTCAGACTTACGCGGACTACCATTACAAGTGAGTTCATGATTTTAGTCAGATTATAATCTCGAGAGATTTATTAAAACAATGTCTGTCAATGAGAATGTCTATTTTTCTGGGTCATTTTAATTATTGCTAACTTCTATTTCAGGTTTTTACAAAAGTATGCTGATGAAAATATTCCGGTGTGGGGCATCACTACTACAAATGAACCGCTTCATGCTAGCGTTAACTACATTCCGGCTAAAATCAACAACATGGGCTGGACTCTAGATGACTTGGTATGGCACTTCATTTTATAAAGTACTGATATAATCTAAGAACTTCCTTGTACAGGAGCAATCACTTCCGATTTATCAAAATTTGGGTAGGTTCATAAGCTACAGTGAGTCCGTAGATGGCTGACTTTTAATTTCATACGTAGACTTCTGTGTGCTTCGGAAAGCACTTCACAAAGTCACAGCTTTAAGTACGTATAAGCGCACGTAAAAACAGCATATTGTGTTGCTAAGTAACGAGGTCGTAGATGTCAGACAGGCATTTGCTCCATATAAAATACTAGTATCCAGCTAGTATTTTGTATCCAATTACACTGTAACTGGTGACTCACTTGAAGATTTGAAGTAATTTTTGAAAACCATTTGTGTTTCAGAGTGAATACATAATACACAACTTGGGCCCCACTCTCCGCAACGATAACTCCAGTTTCAAAGACGTCAAGATCATCACCGGTGATGACTTGCGCTTCACCATCACTCTTTATTGGAATACAGTAAGTTATAAGGACAACTTATCATATCTCATCCTCCATTAAAAAAGAAGGACCTTCCGACCAGACGGGTGTTGTAGCTGGTGGGTTACTTATCGACTGTTGTTGGGTATATGTTCACATTATATTCAATCTAAATATCGCGATCTTGGAAAAGTCAGTTTAGTTCTTATGCGGTAGTAAAGATATCGCTACAAGCTAAATGAAGATAGCTAAAGCAGTGATAGTTAATTGAAGTAACCGGCGAACTGCCTAGTCATAGTATCGAGTTCAAACCCATGGTACCTCTGGCTTTTCGGATTACTAACACTTGCTTTAAAAACGGTGTAGGAAACGTCAGGAAACCTGCCTGACGCCAGACAGATATTTCTTAACGTTAAGTGAATGTGAAGCCATGCCGTTAAACTGCTCTGCATAAACTCTCACACTATTATAGGTAAGATTCTCACTACACAAATAAACAATCAAGAAACCAAACAATTGAACAGACACGTGTTGCTGGGGAGTTTGTTCCGCCACTTTTTCTTCCCAGCAAAAACGTAGGAAGTGGCGAAGGGTGGGCTGTTTGGGGTTGATCGTTAGTCTAATTTGAAGACATGTCTTTTGAGTTTATGAAATTGAAATTCTACTTTAAAGGCAACTCACTCTAAAAGTGCTCTCTTTGCAGTTCGTGGCAGTGTATCCTGAGACGCTGAAGTACTTGGACGGTGTGGCGGTACACTACTACATGAGCGCCTACGTCCCGCCAACTATTCTGTCACAGGCTATGGGAGAATACCCTGAGAAATTCGTACTGGCCACGGAAATCTGTGCAGGTAGGACCATGATGTTACATCACGTCTTTATCCCCAAAGGGTAAGGCGAGCATTACACTTTATTGAATTTGGTTCAAAAAGTCACCCAAGATACATATAAAACCTGATGAGGTTATCATCACAACTGTAATCCCCGAAAGGTTAAAGGTTGAAGGCTTAAGGAAAGGTCACATTTCGATACATACTCGTTGACTAAAATCTGCGATTGAATACAGGTCGTTTACACACACACAGATTTTATTTAAAGATTATGTGTCAAATTAGGTGATATTGAGGCAATTTTATGACCGAATTCAATATAGTTTGATGTTGGGTAATCGCGTCAACGACTCCTACGACTTCCCCCTCCTCCTTGCACTCCGTACTCCTAAATGCTGAGGGTCGTGAACTCCCTGCGTCATCACTTCCATTCGTATGATTTTCTTTCATCCGTTTCTGTCTTTGGCGTGAAAGGCATTAAAGTGAAGGGAATCCCAGATTGTGAAGGGCATTGTGTATCTTAGAGTGAACAGATTTTGAGTTTGAGTTCTACGACTTACTTATGATGACTTCAGCGCCATTTAGAGGAAAAATGAGAAACAGCAGATCGTATAATATGTTTCACCAAAAGTTGATGTTTACATGGGATTGATTGCTTGGAATGTGGCATAAGTGCGGATCTAACCGAGTTCCAAATAGTATAAATTCCATGCAAACATTAAAACTATGGTAAATAGAACTCTAAACTTCCTTCAGTACAGACGCTAGCACATCAAGTTACCCCAATGTTTCAAATTTCTTTAATTAAGGTTAATATTTAATTGGGAAAATTTGACACATTGGGAGTACTTGACGTGCTGGCGTCGTACATAGTGAAATGCGCTACCGTCACGCCCCAGCGCTGGCGCAGCCCGATTGGTGTTAATCGTTCATAATATTATACTTTCAGGTGCTCTCCCGACGGATACCGTCCATGTCGACTACGGATCATGGACTCGAGCTGAGTTGTACGTCAACGATATCATAGAGGTAAGTATTACTTACTATTTTATTTTTTACATTTTAGGAAAGATAACAGATTTATGACATAATAGTAACTATAACACATAACTAGACAGGCACAGACGCCAACTTATTCTATTTGTAATAAAATTGGAAAACTATCGAAGAAATTTGCAACATTGGGGTAGCTTGATGTGCTGGCCTGTGTACAAAACCAAACTCCTGCCTGGAGTCTGGAAATGTGCGTTTGGTGGCAATAGACTGGCCCTTAGATATACGCTTCAGTAAAATAGGCGCAATTTGGGTATACCGGGTAAAACAGGGCGAATAGAAACAAAACCAGTAGGCCTAGCCATATATTACAAATTCTATTTCTATTATAGAAAGAAAATGGCGTATATGGAATCAGCTGTTTGTCAACTGTCAAGTTCATTTTCAGCCATATTACAAATTCTACTCGTTAACACTTGACAGTTGAC
The DNA here is from genome assembly GCA_921972225.1 of Euplexia lucipara. Lineage (NCBI taxonomy): Eukaryota > Metazoa > Arthropoda > Insecta > Lepidoptera > Noctuidae > Euplexia > Euplexia lucipara. The sequence goes on along the minus strand of OV179163.1, from coordinate 5,890,606 downwards.
TAACAGCTGATTCCAAATACGCCATTTTCTTTCTATTGTCGCCTCATCGATTACGATAATAGAAATAGAATTTGTAATATGGCCAGCCCTGATGGATATTTAGGCCTGTAGATTCCATATACGCCATTTTCTTTCTATTGTCGCCATAACGATTACGATAACAGAAATTGAATTTGTAATAGGTATGGCTAGGCCTGCTGACGTAGATGTTTGTTACATACGAGGACTCTAATGCTTTTAAATAGTTTAGAAACCTTGATAAATATTTAAAAAAATATTAAACTAGCGTTAGAATCTTCTTCAAAGCTTCGTTTCTATTCACCCTTAAATTTCTATTCTCCCTGTTTTACGGTACTATTACCTACCAGTACATCATCAGGCGTAAAGTTTTGCTTATTTTTCATGCTTCTCCATAAGAAACTGCTTTTTGAAAAAGGCATCTACAATAATGTTATTTTATTTACCTTGTAATATTGACGTTTAAAAGTGCTTTTTAGCGGTCTAATTGAAATAAACGATTTGATTTTGACTTTGAATTTAACTAACGAAATGTGCTACCTAAACCTTCAACATCACAATCGTGAGGCATTCTGATGTTATTTTATTTGTATTTCAGAACCTCAGCAACAACGTCATCGGATGGCTAGATTGGAACATGTGTCTAAACATGGACGGTGGTCCGAGTTATATCGGTGCTAGCGTAGATTCACCCATCATAGTGAACGCAGAGCATGGAGAGTTTTACAAGCAGCCAATGTTCTACGCCATCGGACACTTCTCCAAATTCGTTCCGCGAGGATCACGAAGAATTAAAGTTAACATCACAACGGTTAATGCGAAAATAGAAAACATTGCTTTCCTCACACCTTACAATACTGTCGTCATAGTTATATGGAACAAGTGAGTAAAGATCCCATCCATAGATATATAAATTTTATGATCCTATACTTTTTCATGTTCGAGCATTTTGCTCTAAATCGTCTATGTGGCGTATAATTTTTCTCAATACCCCGTTACAACCCAATAGAGTATGCCTAAATATTTTTCTAGTATCTTAAGATTTACTGGCAGGTTCAATCCCTGTGTATTAAATAACACCAAATTCGGTTCAGCAGTTTAGCCTAGAAGACGTTACAGATAAGCATAATCAATATCATTAGCTTAGAGTTTATCTAGATGCAGCTGTATACCAGAATTTTATATGCAGTGACTGCCTATCTGACTCCACAACCCAGTAACTGGGTAAAGCTGGTTGTCAGTCAAGGTTTTGATTACCCGTACCTAATGACTGTCAAGGATCTACGAATTATTTTTCGCCAAGCATAGTCTTATTATACCCCACGTTAAGATCTTCTCCTGTTTCATGGGTACTTAGGTACGTACATTTAGACTTACATACATACACAAATAGCCAGACCTGCAATAACTACCTGTAGGCCAAACAAATATATTTTGTTCCGTGCAGGAAGTGATCCCACGACACGTTACGCAGCAGCCAATGGCTCCTACACGCTGAGCCAACCACGTCGCAAGCATTTTCTTATTTATAACATTGGCTATTGATGTTAACAATTACTTTTTACAGAGGTTCTGCAGAAACTGTCCGAGTGCGTTTGGGAATAAAGGAAGCAGAATTAAATGTCGAAGAGAAGTCAATAACGACCATAGAGATCTTAAACGAATAACAAATGGAATCACAAGACCTGTCACATACTGTTAGAATCATTGACTGTAAATAAATATACAAATAAAGCTTATCGTATTATTATACACTTCTGATCCATAATTTATTTTTCTTTCGTAGTTAATTATAAAAAAAAACTACAATCACTCAACCACTTGTGCAATTTAATCTTTAATAATTTTCTATTTATTGTTTTGAAGTGGGTATAATATTATGTCGCAAGGAAATGAGGTTATCAAGGATTTTACGAAATCCCTAGGGATATCCCGAAATCCTGGTAGATGTCGAATCTGGGGGCACGGTAGTGCCCCTGCCAAGACGAGCCAAGCGAAGCGCAAGGGCACTACCTGCCTTTTCTCGAAGTGTTTCGTCGTTTTTTTGAACCCTCATAGAGTTGGTTTCTGATGTACCAGAGAGTTTATATTCTCAGGATATAATGTCATTAATAGACTAATTAAACATGCAAAGTCACAATTGATTAGCTCTTATACTTACTTTAGATTTTATTGATATCTAAAATACACCGATTTCGTGACACACTGATGATCATCAAAATATTTGGGTACTCCTGAAGTGCTAGAAAGCTGAAATTTGGTATGTAATCTAAGTTTAGTATACAACCAACACAAAAAATATACTCATAACTTTCGTCCCCCATCCCCTAAAATGGGGGGGTGGAAGTTTGTATGGGATAGAATGGGCTATGACAGAGAATGGGCTATGAAAACCCTAACTTCACAAATTCTACATATCAGTATAAACGTATAGCTTGGCTATTTCGTTACTTACTTTAGAAACTAAATATTCGCATCACCTCACCTCGACGGTAGCGAAACGGCGAAGCCATACATTTTTACTGATATGTAGAATTTGTGAAGTTAGGGTCGTTAGGTTAGGCCGTGTAGATTCAGAAGCTTGGCACTACATGAGATCTGATATCTTTTTCACCAGCAATCGACTTGTCATTCAATTTAGAGCATTCAATCGTGTGTAATACAGTATATTTCACAATGTCAATATGAAAAAGCCAACGGCGAGCAGTCAACGCGCTTCCCACTACCATACAACTCGACTCGCAGCCCGCGTGCCGCTAGCGAGCGGACCATGTGCTTACAGCGCGTCGACCGCACGCTTACAGCACGCCGATCGCATGCTTACTACTTTCGCCGACTCCCGAGTCGCCAACAACGTCATTGCGCCTTCGTAAACCGAGACATTATGAAAACGTGCAAGTCCTAGGCGTGTTCAATTATAAATGCCATAACAATTGTGTTCGCGGTGACTGCAGCTAGCTTGCACCTCGTGGGCGGCGTGCGGACTGCAAGCTGGCACCTTGCCGACGATGCGTAGTTAGCGCACTGGCAGTTAGCCGTAGCCTAAATTCGAAACGACGCCGTGCGGCAGCGGTGCAGTTGCGGTGCCGTTATAATGTGCTATGACCTTATAGGCGTCGCCTCGAATTCAAAATGGCCTTTTATTTATTTAAAAAGAAGCCCCACAAGAAATTTCACCAGTATTGTTGGTATGTTGTTTACGCACATTCAAACCAGACTCGAACAAGTACCTTTAGTAATTAGTAGTAATTATCCGAGCAGTTTCCTGGCTTTAACTCGGGACGGAAACTACTGCAGGTAAATATTATCAGAGTGGTCAGTTAGTGAAACACCGACCGCACTTCACTAGTTTTAAAAACATAATTTCCTGTTTGTTTGACGTTTGGTTTGACGTGTAAAACGAACGAACTTACGGAATATTTTTTTTTATATTTTCTTAGCCTATTTTGAAACTATTTTGGGGTCCAGTAGTACCAGTGTTCTACATGGCGCAACTGACTATCTGACCTCCACAACCCTCTGAACTTGGTTACAACATACCTCTTGGTTAAACTGATTGTCACACTTTAGGGGTTTTAACTATTCTAAATAAATACTTTAAAATCTCGTCCGACTCTTGGCAGCATGAGTCGGACGAGATTTTTTGATACTTTAGTTTTTCTTATTTGTTTGCATATTATTTATTCTTCTGAAATACCGATAATTCGTACTTAAATGAAGATAACACCGTCAATAGACCATTTTAATACGGATTTTGATTGTAGAAAAACAGTTCATAATTACTATGTTACTGTAACTTAAGCTCCCATTTCATTTTGTCGCAGTCATCCTGTATTAATAAATAAAATAAAATCTTTTTAATTCAGACATATTTAGCCCATAATATTGTACCTAGTATGATTTAAAAACTATAGGATAAATTTATTGCACGCATGGTAGAGATTTTGTTATAGTTCTGTTTTTTTGGTGAAACGGTGTATATCTATATATATAATTTAAAAATGTTATGTTGGTTTGTGTACGTTTCAAAAACTCAAAAAGTTCTGCACCGAGCTGAAATTATAGCATGATATATAATCCGCATCAAGGATTGTTTTTATCAAAAAAAAAACTTTTTTTTTAACCACTCAATCACAATGTGCCACAGCGAAGCGTGGCAGGGTACAGCTAGTTATTATTATAGCTAAAGAGGCCTTTATTAATATTATTATTATTTATTTATTAATATTATTATTATTTATTTATTAATATTATTTATTTATATTATTATTATTTATTTATTTATATTATTATTATTTATTTATTTATATTATTATTATTTGTTATTTCTCGGAACCCTTGGGTTCCGGACCTTTGGAAGGCGTACGAGGGGCCGATGCCAACTCGCAGAGGCCCTTTGTCGTTTTTAAAGAATTGAGGCACCAATCGCTGGTTTTCCCCGTATGCATTATGCAAATGCATCCAAGGAAAATCTAATTTATTATTATTATTAATAAACAAAGTCTGAGTAATAATTATGTAATTATCTTCCCTTAGTTTATTACGTGGAATTATAAACAACTTGTTATTTGTTAGAATTATTGTTATGTTGTTCTAATTAGTCATTTTTATTTAACTAAGCTCTTTCATCAACAAAGTTGTTATGACAAAGAGTATTATTTTTGTTGTTAAAGACATTTTTTAATGACGTAATAACTGTAGTTGTGATAAGTTTTTACAAGAATGATCAGAGGTTTGTTGTTGGAAGTGATAACAGAGTTGTAAAGATTAAGTTCTGTGAAATACGGACAATAATTTACACATAGATACTATTGGCCGCCCAGTGGTCAAAATTCGACCCACTGTTGTAATAATTTATAAGCACCTACGACTAAGCACGACGATATTAAGGATAAAAATACTTAACTACAAACTGGTTTGTTAACCCTTAATTCGACAGTAGGAAGTATACTGGACATCGAGTTTGAAAAAATCTACAGCATTTTTTTTATTTTTTTATCCTAGAGTAGCTTGGTTGTGTCCTTCATTATTACATAAAAAATAACTGTACACGAGCACGTGTGCTCGGCCGGTCAGTCGTTGCCGCAACGTCAGGGAGGATGAACACGTCGCGACCGCTCTTGGTAAGTCCCGATTTATTTATTTTTTTTGTTTTACAGTAGATAGTTATTTCTTCTCAGTGTATTCCATAACATATTTATGTATGTAAACTAAAACTACAATTGTAATATTAGTTATAGATTTTGCGTTATTCTCTGTGAAACTTATGTGTCCAGTATATTTCCCATTGCCAGGTTCTCAAGAATTTAGTATGGTTTAGTGATGTGCAGTATACTGAACATTGCCAATGAGACAGAGAACTAACAATTAGAATTATATGAAGAATTAATATCCGTATTATGTTTGTTATTTGTTATTATTTAACCCCAAGCAATATTATTATTTCAGGTCTTCAAAAAAAAATCACGCGCCTCAAAAACATTAGCTTTAGTGCCACCATCTCCATCAACATTATCACCGTCTCTCATCTAACGCTCTTTCGGACATAGAAGACCAGACCAGTTCTGATGAAGAGCCTGATTTGAACAATGGCCAGAAAGCTGGTGTCTTATCAGCTGCACCATTACTATCGATACCAGAAACCGACAGTAACAACGGAAATGACGAGACATCCAACGACGAAACCAATAACGAGCCAGTAGTCGAAGAACTACCAGTGCCCCCAACACCAATAATGAGAGAAACCACCAGTAATGATGATCTTATTCCGACCTTGTCATCAATACAATCTGAACTGGACATATCACCAGCACCTAATATTGTAATACTTTTCTGCGGATATACTCCAAGATATAGCCCATAATACAAACCTTTTCTCAGTGCAAAGAACTGGACGGTCAATAAATGTTACCGAAGATGATAATTCTGAATGATTTCCTGTCCACTCTTTTACTTTTACTTATAGGGTGTTGTAAATTCGACATCTTACGTGGACTACAGACTGGTCAACTAGGATATCCAGAAATTGCTAGCGCTTTGCCTTTGAAAAGGTTTGAAAGCATACGCAGGGATATTCATTTCGTGAACAATTGTTTTCCCACTTTGGCTCGATACTTCAAAGTGAAGCCGTTTGTAGAGAAGGTGAGAATGAACTGCTTAGCTACAGAAGAGGAGATGAGGTATAGCATTGACGAAAGGACAATACCGTATAAATGGACCAAGGCGAGAAATATAAGGCAGTATAGCTTCAAGAACTTTTGACTGACTAGATAGATATTGTAAGTTAGATGATTGAAGTTTTAGAAACTTCATGTTTACGGTAATTATAAAAAGTTGTTGTTTTTAATTTATTATTGATCTCAAGATGGAAAATTACGTTATAATAAGAAAGAAGGATCAAACTTTTTGATTCATATAATTTTATAGAAGCCATAATCAATAAATAATAGGTCGGTTAATTTTTATTTTTTTTTGTCTAATTATTATTTTATTATACACAGGCATTTTTTTATTTTGTATCATATTTGCCAAAAAATGTTCCTTATAAAAAAAAATATGACACAACTCCTTAATTCGGCAAAGTCCAGTATACTTCACATCGATATTTACAGTTACTTTATGGAGAACCTGGCAGTGTCCAGTATACCGGACATGTATTTTCTCAAAATCTAGATATACCAAATTTTTCTAATTATTTTTCCTGGGGTAAAAAACATCAAATAATAACAAAAATAAATTTAAAAATCAAAATTTTTAGATTTTTGTCTCTTGTCTAATTAAGGGTTAAGCCGTAAAAGTTGAGAAATAAAATATTTCATGTCGTTTCCTTTTCGTACTTTTTAAATATCATCCATTAAATATTTTAGTAATTAGATATTTATATTTATTTTTATTACGTACCTATTCTATGCGATCATCTTACCTCTGTCCTGGCTCACTACAAACAGTATATTTATTTTGTTTCAGATCTTTTAATTTTACTGGATGGATTGGTTTTTTTTATAGAAATACTGTAAATACATTGCATGTATCTACTTTCTTAAGATAACGCATATCTCCAAGCAAGGCACTCGAAATGATTCACCCTGACCATATTACGTTAATAAGGGTATTCAATGATTCTGGCAAGTAACTGGAGAGTGGCCATCGTAATCAGTCCAGTAATGCGCATGCGGCGCTCAGTCGACATTCAAGCTGAGACCAAAACCTACACATACTCAAGTACTTAGGTACTCAAATAAAATATCGAATTTTTTTTTATCAAAGTTTTATCGCAATAAACAAATGGTTTAAATGGAGCAGAGTGTATAGTCAACGAGTTTTGGGTTCATGTTTTAAAAATGGTTAATTTTAATAGTTTTTTTTTGGTTGGAACTCTGTTGCTTTGTTTCTTTAATGGATTGAGTGCCGGTAAGTTGTTTTCATCTTTATCTTTATCTATGCTAATATTGGAAAATGATAAAATGTGTTGTTTGTTTGTATGTAGAGAATGACTAAGGATCTGCTCACCCGATTTCAAATCACTAATAGAAAGCTACATTGCTGGATTATCATAAGATATTGTAAGATTTATGGTCACGAGCAAAACAGTAGTGAGTAAATAAATAAACAGCATTGAATTAAGTGGTCTAGATATATGGGTACAGGGTACCTTCCGACTGCTAACAATAGTTCTGATTGGTGCTAGACTATTAAAAGTAATAAAGATGAACCCTGTTGTAGGTATACCTCTGCCTAAACCTTTTAAGAATATAAGTGATGTTGTCGCAAATAAATGAATATTATAAGATTAATGTACATAACATAACGTCACGCCTATAATCCCCGAAGGGCTAGGCAGAGGTGTACCTGGTAGTACAACCCACATTTCGCCAGTTATGTTTAAGTCCCATGTAATAGGGGGCGAGCCTATTGCCATCATTCGGGCACAAATCCATACTCCGGGCTGCAACTGAGAAATCCCAGATGGAAAAATCCCATAACACTTTACCCGACCCGGGAATCGAACCCGGGACCTCATGCTCAGCAGTAGCGCATAAGATAATGTATTTGGATTAAATTATTATTTAGACACAAAAATAACTCGTTAGTTCAGTTATTGACAATACAATAGGTCATAACGAAGTTGAAAGATAAGACAAAACCGCAAGTTTGTTTGTTATTGTATTTATAATCGGAGTCATACAGGATGAAATGGACATTGGCGCAAATACTGGGGGTCGAGTCTGCTATTGCAATCGTGTCTCAATGACCGGTCAATGATCGATTTTTGCATACAAAAACTGTCTTAGTTGTCAAATATTCGATAAATGACCGGTCATTGAGACACGAGTGCAATAGCAGACTCGAGCCCCACAGATATCATGTCTTTGTGTCCTATGATGATTCTGGATAATATAGAGATTAAAAAGCTCGTCGGTTTTGCCTAATATACCCACTACCTACAGAATATACAGATACATCGTCTTTGCCCAAACCCTTCGAGGATTACAGGCGTGCAGTGGCGAGGGGTCAATTTTCTTAAAAGGGGAGCCGACGCATAAAAAAAGTAAATAATAATAATATTATTCCACAACTTTTCACACAACGCTATTTAGTCCCAAGCTAAGCTTGAGAGCTTGTGTTATGGGTACTAAACAGCTGATAAACCTTCTTAAATATTTCTAAATACATACATATTGTACAGCCATCTATCAACAAGTTAATGCCGCGATCTAATGGTTTGTAATTTTAGTTACATTTGAGACCGATAGATGGCGTTGTTCATTTGAGACCAAAAATTAGATCGCGGTGTTAAGATTCTCCGCGAATAGTATAAGGTCTTCGGGTCGTAAAATTGTAATTTGTACACACATGTTCTATGTAACTGTACCTATCAAGGTAGATTATACATTGGTGGTGAATAGTACCCTATGTTTTATTTTTGACTTCAACAACGTAGGGAATCATAGCGTCCTTGCGTCCCTCATCAAGCCCGGGGGTTCGCATTGACCTATTGATAGCGACAAATCTACCAGCTCGCAACGTGATCGAGCCTAAACCGAACCCTCACCAAGCCCGAAGGTTCCGGGTTGTTCATGGTCCTTCGAGTCGGTTGTGACTGCGGCTGAACTACAGCCACACCAGGTGTTGTCTCCATAAGGGTGGAGAAACATCAGCCTCTTTATCTCCTGCGGACAGCGGAGTGTTTTTTGGATTGTGAGAGAGGGAGGAGCAGCAGTTCCGGATCCAGGAAGCCAGTTGCGGGAGGTGCGGAGGAAGGAGTATCAATCAGCAGCAAGCAAGCTGCAGACGACTTTGGGTCGTAAGGAAGTGAGTGATAGTGCCGAAAATCGTGAGTACTTTGTGATTTCTTATGTGCCAAGGAAAAGTGATCTTTATTGCCTAGAAGAATTTAACTTTAACTTTCGATTAGTGTAATTTGGACTTAGAATAATTTCATTTGTGTAGGTTTAGACTTAGTTAGATTTAAGCGAAATTGTGTTCAGACGGGGAACCTATGCCCGATTTTTAATAGATTTTAAAGTTTCAAACACTTAGAAAATTTTCTTTGTTTACATCGACTTGTAAAATTTTCGTCAATTTTTTGGACTTGTAGAATTTTAAACTGATTCTCAAACACTTAGAAAAATTTCATTGTTTACATCGACTTGTAAAATTTTCGTCAACTTTTTGGACTTGTAGAATTTTAAACAGATTCTCAAACACTTAGAAAAAATTCATTGTTTACATCGACTTGTAAAAATTTTGATATAATTTTGGACTTGTAATTTTTTTGTTAATTTTTGGACTAGATTTAAAAAACTATTTCTTTGTTGTTGTTTTGTAAATTGTTTGGATTAATAACTTCAAAATGTCTTTGCATTCACATGTTAAAGTACAGGAGGATCTTCACAATCGGTTGTTAAGAGCTAAAAGTAATTATAAAAAGTCACCAAAGGATAGAATTACCAAGCAGTATTTAGAAACAAGATTAGAAATTATAGCAGAGTTGTGGGCGCAATTTAGTTTAACGCATACTCAAATTATAAAAGATTTTGACCCTAAGGAATTGTTATCATCAGCGTACACTGTAAACGAAGTTTATTATAATACTGAAGAATTATATTCAGATTTAAAATGCGAGTTAAAAACTGCATTAAATAACATTAAGGGTAGTGATGTGTCTGCGTTTGCGGGGTCAACATCAAATAACGTTTCCGAAGGAAAAGGCACATACATAAAGTTGCCTAGAATAACTATTCCATCATTTTCCGGGAATTATACGGAATGGCCAACTTTCCGAGATTTGTTTGTGTCGGCAATTCATAAAAACAGTTGTATTGATAAAGTTCAAAAGTTGCACTATTTGAAAAGTTATTTGACTGGGGAAGCTGAGCAGCTATTACGTCATATACCAATTTCGGAACTAAATTATGACAGATGCTGGGCTCTATTGGAATTCAGGTATAACAATAAAAAATATTTATCACACTGTATTTTGAAAAGATTACTTAGCCAAAGGAACATAGTACACGAATCAGCTAGTGCTTTAAAGGAATTAATGGATACAACAACAGACTGCTTAAACGCACTTGCTAATTTAGATATTAATGTAACTTCATGGGATATTTTGATCATTCATTTAATAGCGTTAAAACTAGATTCAGAAAGTAGAAAAGATTGGGAACTTAAGGTAACTAGCAACACTGAATCCGATCAGCTGCCTACATTTGAACAATTCAAAGAATTTTTAACAAGCCGCTATAGGGCATTTGAGTTCTTAGATACTAAGTCAAGTAAATTTAATGTTAATAAGGCAAAGGTTTTTCACACGGCAACAAATGCGGTCATGGTTTGTCCGCTTTGTAATAACGAGCATAGAATAAGAAATTGCAAGCAATTCATTAGTCAAGATGGGGATACTCGGCGTAAGTTTGTGCAAGATCACAACTTATGTTTCAATTGTTTGGGGCACAATCACTCTGCCAGGCTTTGTAAGTCATCAGCCTGTTGTCAAATATGTAAGCGTAAACACCACTCCTTGTTGCACCCTAAAGGTGAGCAGGAGTCTCAGAGAGAGAAGAAAAATTCATTTAGCGATAGTGTTCAGCAGTCGAAAGAACACACACAAACGGTTGGAGCAGAAGCGGAAAACAAGGTGGTAACATGTTTTTCGCAAGGTTCAACAAATCACCAAGTTCTTTTAGCCACGGCTCTAGTGAGGGCTATATCGAAAAATGGGGCTAGGTATACTATCAGGGCCTTGCTAGACCAAGGCTCGCAGGCCTCATTTGTAACAGAACATACAGTTCAGAGTTTAGGGTTACAGAAAAAAACAGCTAAGGGTTTAATAACTGGTATAGATGCTAATAACAAATTATCATTAAATACAGTCGTCGAGGTTAAAATTCAATCTAGGGTCGATCCATCGTTTGAACTTGTAGTCAAAGCATACGTTCTCAAATCGATTACGTCATTGTTACCTGGAAGAGAAACGGTTTATTTAGATTGGGCACAAGAAAACGATATACAACTAGCGGATCCTAGATATAATACACCAGATAAAGTAGATATGTTACTAGGAGCAGAAATTTATAGTCAAGTTTTGCGAAACGGGTTAAAGAAAGCTCCTAGTGGTAACACTGTGGCTCAGTGCACGTCATTGGGATGGATATTATCAGGAACGGTAGCAGCTGCTGCCCACAATTCAACGAACATTACGGTGATGCACGCTCACCTTGGTGATGATGAAGTACTGAAAAGATTCTGGGAACTAGAGAAGGAACCACAAAATAAAAACGTATACTTACTGAAGAAGAAACAAGATGCGAAGAGACATTTAAAGCTACAACTGTGAGAGACAATGACGGTCGCTACGTAGTCGACTTACCATTTAGAAGTCAAGATCCGAGCTGTAAATATGGCGATGCAAGAAAAGTAGCAATTAATAGATTTTACGCGTTGGAAACGAAACTTAATAAAAATACAGAGTTAAAAACAAAATATGTGGAAGTTATCAACGAATACTTACAGCTGGGACACATGAGACCAATCACCGAAGAAGAAAAACAAAATCAATGTGCAGTGTACTTACCTCATCATGCAGTTGTACGGAACGACAAAGACACAACCAAGGTTCGGGTAGTCTTTGATGCCTCCTGCAAAGGAAAAAATGGAACATCTCTCAACGATGACCTAATGATTGGTCCAGCGCTGCAACCAGATCTGCGACATTTACTGATTCGCTGGAGAACGTATCGCATCTGTCTTGTTTCAGACATTATCAAAATGTATCGAATGGTGCGTGTTGCTGACCATCACACTGATTTTCAACGCATCTTGTGGAGAGACAACAAACAATCTTCTCTTAAGGATTATAAACTACTTACCGTTACGTTTGGTACCTCTTCAGCGCCCTATTTAGCAGTTAGATCGATGCAGCAAGTAGCGTACGACGAAGGAGGTAATTATCCACTGGCAGCTGAAAGAGTACTTAAAGATTATTACATGGATGATCTTATGACTGGTTGTGATACGATAGAAGAAGGCATGCAGATCTATAGTCAAATGAATAAGTTATTAGCAAAAGCAGGATTCACACTACAGAAATGGTCAAGCAACAGCAGTGAATTACTAGAGAAGATTATCGGAGAAAGGCACTCGTTCAAAGATCAGGATGGTGTAGAAAGGGAGATCAACATAAAACAGGATGACATACTTAAAACGCTGGGACTTACCTGGAACCGAAGCTGCGACACCTTTCAGTATTCTGTTCAGATGCCTCTGCGACAGGAAACTGTAACTAAACGAAACATGTTATCAGATATAGCAAGACTATTTGATCCTTTGGGATGGGTCGCTCCGGTAATAGTAGTAGCAAAGATATTAATTCAAAAATTATGGATTTCTGGAATTGGTTGGGACGAAGAAGTTCCGTATGAAATAAAAAAGGAATGGTTGACTTACCAACAGGAGTTAAAAGGTTTAACAAAATTTTCAATACCGCGATGGTTGAACATGAAACTCAGTGACAAGCAGGTTGATTTGCATGGATTTTGCGACGCGTCAAAATCAGCATACGCTGCGGTAGTGTATGCACGGGTAGTTGATACTGACGTTAACGTTCAGGTAACTTTGGTTACGGCAAAAACTAATGACGCACCAATAAAAACGGTATCAGTACCCCGGTTAGAGTTGTGTGGAGCAGTCCTCCTAGCAAAACTGCTTTCTGAAGTTTCCGAAGTGATGGGAATCGGTAAATCCAATTTGTATTATTGGACCGATTCAGAGATCGTGTTAGCGTGGCTAAACAGTCATCCTAGCAAATGGAAGACATTCGTGGCAAACCGCGTTTCTGAAATTTTGAGCATCAGTGAACCACTGCAATGGAATCATGTTAGGTCGAAAAATAATCCAGCTGATTGCGCATCACGTGGTTTATACGCCTCTGAATTTGTTAATTTTAGATTGTGGGTAGAAGGTCCGGAATTCCTGAAAAATAAAACAATTATATTAAGCAAACACAAGGTTGTATCAACCGATATAGAGGAAATAAGGGTAAATGTAGCATCGGAAGATAATTTTATTTGGGATAAATATTCATCACTTACCCAACTAGTTAGAATGGTAGCATATTTAAGACGTCCGTTAGAGTGGAGGAAACCAAAAGCTGAAAGAAGGAATCATAAATTTATAACTGTAGAAGAATTGAGATTAGCGTTAGAAACATGCATTAGGGTATATCAAAATCAAAAGTTTGAAGCGATCATTCTGGATCTGCAAAGGGAAAGGCCTAAGCGAAAGATGTTTAAGTCCTTAAATCTTTATCTCGATTCGGTTAAAATCCTGAGGGTGGGCGGCAGATTGGAACGTTCCGATCTTGACAGGGATCGTAAAAATCCCATATTGATTCCAAGTGATACTTATTTTACCAATCTCTTAATCGCTGACGCACATCAAAGAAATCTTCATGGTGGTCCTCAACTAACGCTCAACTACTTGAGCACAAAGTATTTTATTCACGGGGCTAAACGATTGATTACTGCATACGTTCGTAAATGTGTAATATGTCTACGTTATGCAGCATCCACAAAACCTCAATTAATGGGTCAACTACCACCAGCACGGGTTACACCAAATAGACCGTTTAGAAGCAGTGGGGTAGATTATGCGGGTCCTATTCATTTGAAGGCATCCAAGGGTAGGGGTCACCATGCATATAAAGCATACATTTGCTTATTTGTCTGCATGGCGACTAAGGCTGTTCATATTGAGGTCGTAAGTGACCTAACAACCGCGGGGTTTCTTGCCGCTTTTAAAAGGTTTGTGGCAAGACGCGGTCAATGCAAGGATATTTGGAGTGATAACGGTACAAATTTTCAGGGTGCTTCTAAAGAACTAGCCACATTACTTCGTTCGGAAAATTCGGGTATAGCTAAAGAAATTGCTTCATCTTTGGCCACTGAAGGTACCACGTGGCATTTCATTCCACCACATGCTCCGAACTTTGGCGGCTTATGGGAAGCAGGCATAAAGTCCTGTAAGAAACATTTAAACAGAGTGATAGGTAGCTCAACTTTAACTTTTGAAGAAATGTCTACTTTATTGAGTCAAATAGAAGCATGTTTAAATTCACGTCCCTTGTGTAGACTGACTGACTCAAGCACTTTCGACGCATTAACGCCAGGGCATTTTCTTGTAGGTGAACCAATTGTTAATGCGCCTGATCATAACTATGAAGAGGCAAATATCTCTAGCTTAAAGAGGTGGCATCTAGTCCAACGGATGACACAGCATTTCTGGCGTAGATGGTCTGATGAATACTTGACAACACTGCTCCATCGCTATAAGTGGTCTAAGCAAAATCCTGAACCAAACGTAGGGGATATAGTTCTTATTAAGGAGGATCACTTACCGCCTTGTCGGTGGCTTCTTGGCAGAGTGGTTGAAAAACATCCGGGGTCAGACAATCTTACACGAGTAGTCACACTTCGCAGTAATGGTTCGGTATTTAAAAGACCAACATCAAAACTGTGTGTCTTGCCGATTGCCTAAGAATGTTGTTAGTAGTTTTAAGTATAAGTTTAAGCATTTTTAGACGTGTAAGTATAGTTTATGTTTAAGGTAAAATTTGTATGGCATTTTGTAAGGGAAATTAAAACTATTTGATAAGCTTAATGTTAAATATATTTGTAAATTGAAAGGACATAATGTTCATTTAATGTCCTTGGTGGGCGGAATGTACAGCCATCTATCAACAAGTTAATGCCGCGATCTAATGGTTTGTAATTTTAGTTACATTTGAGACCGATAGATGGCGTTGTTCATTTGAGACCAAAAATTAGATCGCGGTGTTAAGATTCTCCGCGAATAGTATAAGGTCTTCGGGTCGTAAAATTGTAATTTGTACACACATGTTCTATGTAACTGTACCTATCAAGGTAGATTATACATTGGTGGTGAATAGTACCCTATGTTTTATTTTTGACTTCAACAACGTAGGGAATCATAGCGTCCTTGCGTCCCTCATCAAGCCCGGGGGTTCGCATTGACCTATTGATAGCGACAAATCTACCAGCTCGCAACGTGATCGAGCCTAAACCGAACCCTCACCAAGCCCGAAGGTTCCGGGTTGTTCACATATAATAGATAAATTACACCCAGACACAGAACAAATTATCGTACATAACGCACAAACATTTGTCCTGGGTGGGAATCGTACCCACGACCTCCGGCATAGCAGTCAGGGTTACTAACTACTAGACCAACAGGCCAGTCAAATATAGGATTACTAGTTTTTGTTTCTCTTGAAGTCAGAATATCAGTAGATTGGTAGGTCTTCCTAATACCCTTTATGACTTTGGTGTAAATAAAAAACCTTTAATAAATTTGATAATACTACAGTCTGCTAGCCACTTAGCCATTGCAGGCGTGATGTATTATTTAAATATGTTTCTTATAATTATCTATTACAAGCCTATATTTTCCCACTGCAGGGCAAAGGCCTCCCTACTTTCGTTCCACTATTGTATAACAATAAATCAACAAATTATTTCTTCAGACATCCCATGTGCTGCAAGGAAGATAGTGGACAAATCGGTGGTGTGTGTATGCAACGCTACGTACTGCGACACAATTACTAAGGAACCTCTAACACTGGACCAGTATGTCGTGTATAAGAGCTCGCAGGTATGATATTATCTCCTTCTATTGCACAGTCGGCCTCAGTTCTGGTGGTTCTGGTCACCCTAAAGGCTATAATTGCAAACCCGCTTCGACCGCATACACGAACGTTGCGTAGTTCAAAGTATTTCATTAGCTAACTGATTCACCGCGAGTGGAGACTACTATGCCTAACAACAACAAACTAGACACAACATGGTTGACATCGTATGATCGTAGATAAACTACCAAGCTTCGCCAACCCCATACAGCGGCTGATGCGACCCTCATTATCATGTTACAATAAATTTCGCAATTAGAGACCCACACATTGTTTTATTTGATAATTAAGTTTAGTTCACATGTGACGATATAGATGTCACCACATAAGAAAGTGATACTTACTATATAAAAAGGGCAGAAGTTATTACGCCAATTTTTAGTACCACTCCTTAAAAGGATAGTAATTTAGACCTTAATCATTCATAAACTTTTATTTTTCCAGAGTGGACTACGATTCAATAAAACCAGAGCTAATTTGCAACCACTGAGCCATTCTGGTGAGTTAATAATATCGATAAAATATGCTTTTGTTAAATCAGACCAAATCTTGGTAAGTAAACAAAGTGTAATTATAAACGGAAAACTCTCTCCTCCCTTTCTCTGTAACCTACCACTGCATTTCTCTGCATCATCTGAAGGTTGACTGGTAGAAAATTCCTATGGCATTAAGTCCGCATTTGTACACTAGTGTGCTTGAAGTCTAAAATAAATAAACCACTTTACAAGGGGAATGGACAACTTGCAAAAAAAAAAACAACTGTTCAGTACCTACCTACCTACCTACATATATATTGTTGAGTTACGCGATATGTAAGTACCTAATGTATGGAGCGCAAATTACAATTAAATCTTTTTTTAAAGCTTCCTACTTCAGCCTACTGAAGTAGGAAGCAAATAAGGAATCGTTCAACTTACAACTAACGTAACGCCGCGATGTAATATCATGTGTCGCACATATCACACATAAATAAAAAGGAGCACAACAAAGGTCAGCTCTTAGCCCACTTTCGTTAAAATTTATAAAAGTGAAACCGACTTTAAAAAAATGTGTAGCTGTAGCTGTAACTTCATTTTGAATAAGCAGGTTCTTCCTTTGATTGACTGACTTTCTTAACGGTTCACAAACTGTTAAATTGTTAGACTATCTTCTAAATACGTATGAAATTCTCGTGTCACAGTGTTTGTAACAAAACTCCACCGAAACGGCTTGACCGATTAGTTTTGAAATTTTGTGTGTATATTCAGTAAATAAGACGTAAACTATTAAAAACTAAATAAAACCACCAAATTGATTCTAAGGCGAAACGAAATTTGCCGTGGCAGTTATTATTGTCTAACAAAGTATTGAACAGTACTATTAATAATTCGAAAAAAATATGACGTTTCCCACCATACCTTTTTTCTATTTCAGAATCAGGCCATACATTAGTCCTCGATCCGAAGAAAACTTACCAGACTGTGGAGGGGTTCGGAGGCGCGGTGACTGATGCTGCCGGCATCAACTGGAAGAACCTGTCTGATCCACTGCAGAAGTCCTTGATCGAGTAACTGCTGCGGCTTCTTAAACATTTTTATTGAGATTTTCGTTTTTTATTAGAGATCAACGAGATTTTTATTTAAAAAAATACCATCGTAATATGTAGGTATATGTTTTCCAATGGATTTTCAAAAAAATCTTCAGTGTACCTTGTCCCGACAAGTTAATTATGGACGTAATAAAAAAAATCAAAAAACCGTTCCCAAGTAATATTTTGTCTCTAGTACTGCAATTTTTTTCTTTAACCTATAACTAGGCATAGGTTTTTAGGTACCTATTCTACTTGAAGAAGCTGTCGGTTCATCTTCCTAATGGTTAGTTTAGGACTCAAATGAACAGAGCTAGACTTTTAATAAACAGTGAGCTTGTTTCAATACTCTATATAAGTGTGTACAGCAGATGACATTTGAGTCTCACGAAGGTACGAATTCTGTTCATTTTTCTCATAATTCAAATAGCAGCTTCATCGAACTGCTTAAGTCTTGGAAAGTTGAGTTACAGTCCACTCATATTTTAAAATCAATGAATATCCCAAGTGTTTTCTTGGTTTACTCTACTTAAATTATGTTATACTTTCTTTACAGCTCCTACTTCAGTGACTATGGCTTGCAATACAACATGATCCGCGTCCCTATTGGCGGCACTGACTTCTCCACGCACCCCTATGCTTACAACGACCTCCCTATAAATGACGCCCAGCTCAGCAACTATTCGCTGACTTACGAAGATTTTCATTATAAGGTGAGCTGCCATATAGATTATTAAGTATATCTATTTATTAGTCAATCAAGGTAATCATCCAACTGATTGTGTCTGTCATCTGCAAATATTTACACCTCTTTCTTTACAAGCGCGTAGAAAAACAATGGGTACTCGAAGGATTATTTTATCATGTACAGGTTGGTAAATAGGTCACTATTTTAGCAACACTTTAAACCTTTTCTGCAGATCCCGATGATCAAATCAGCCATGCAGTCATCGAGTACTCCAATACACGTCATAGCGACTACATGGTCTCCGCCTCCGTGGATGAAGACCAACAACGCCTACACTGGTCACAGTCTACTCAAGTCGGAGTACTATCAGACATACGCCGACTACCATCTCAAGTATAAAAGCTTATTGAAATTACATGACAATTTTTTCTATAGGACCAACTTTACGGTCTAATTTTGAACCACAGCTACAGTCACAAACCCTTTCATTTGACTCAACAATATTCAACCAATACTCAAAATTTTGTCGGTCAGATGATTTTTTATTTCGTACAACGGTGTCTCACGGATTGACTCGCGTAGTTCCCGTTCCCGTGGGAATATAGAGATAATAAGTAGCCTCCGTCACCCGAGGATAGTGTAGCTTTCCAACGGTGAAAGAATTTTTCATACCGGTCCAGTCGTTTTTAAGTTTATTTGTCACATACAAAAAAAAATTGCCTTTTTATAATATTAGATACTATAGATAAGCAAAGGGTTTTATTATATTATCAAAATAAAGGGAATTATGAGCGGTTGTATCAGAAGTATTATCTACTTCAGGTTTTTAGAACTGTATGCGGCGGCGGGAATCCCAATATGGGCCATCACCACTACTAACGAGCCTTCAAGCGGTCTGATAGGATTTATTAATAAGATCAACAATCTTGGATGGACTGCAAGCAGCATGGTATGTGATGTCTTCATCCTTGCTTTTGCCAATGTACATATGTTTTTACTGGCAAACGACTTATACCCAACATTATTTTTAGGGCAAATGGATAGTAAACAATTTGGGACCCACTATAAGAAATTCGACGTTTAAAGATGTCAAGATAATAACAGGGGATGATCAGAGAATAACATTACCCTACTGGACGGTTTTGGTGAGCCACATTCAGTTGTAGTTGTATTTAAAAGACAGCTGGAACTAGAAAAAGAAGAAGTTTGTTGTAAATGTATTTGTGATAACTTTTATCTTGTTTTTAAAACACAGTTGATAGCGGAGCATCCCAAAGTTCTGGATTACATAGATGGTATAGGGGTACATTACTACACAGACTTCATCAGCCCTGCCGCAGTCCTTTCAGATGTGGGGAAATTATACCGAGATAAGTTCATCATTGCTACTGAGGCTTGCGAAGGTACCTTATTTTATTATATTTGCCCATGATTTCACTAAGTCACAACAACACTACACACAATGCCTAAGGGCTGTACCTTTTAAATATATTTATTTTAAATATATTATTATAATTTATTCAGAAATAATACGTTTTTGTAAGCTGTATTGTGGCACGCAGAAATCGGGTTAGAATCAATTAAATAAATAAATCCCGTTTAGTGTATTTGAATAACAACTAAATTCAGAATCGGGAGTCAATTCTGCTATATCATTAAATATATCTCGTAGATAGACTGAATAACCGGTTATGGTGAAGTGTATATAGTAGGTTAGGTTAAGATTTTTCTAGTTACTTGTCGTCTAATTACTAGACGTCAGCAAATAAATACGATAGAGTAAGATTAAGATTTCTGTTTAGTCGCAAACTAAGCATTTCAAATGATTTGGGCAACAAAGTGTTGTTCCTACTTAGATAGAAACACTGTGATGTGAAATTTAACTTAACTTCTTTTTCCAGGGACTATGTTATTTGAAAAACATCATGTTGACATAGGATCATGGATAAGAGCTAAGAAGTACCTCATTGACATTATCGACGTAAGTACAAGAGCCTGCATATTTTCATGACGTCTTCTGGTGGCGAAATAAGCCGAGACAATATCGTTCGTGCTGATTGTAGCACTATCATCGTCGAACGGTTCTTTGGAACAGGTTTCTATATATAGGTTTTTAAATGCAATGGTGGATTCATTGTTTTTAAATTTTCCATTTTTGGGCACGACGCTGGTTTAATTATTCCACAGTATAATAATAAATGTTTTAAATCTTACATTGTGCCTATTCAACAAAAAAATAAAAATAAATAAATATAAAATCATAGTTTGTTTTTAATTTGTAAAGGCAGGCGTGTTTTTTTGAATGGTCCCTCTTTAGAATAAATTTGAAATGTTAATCTTATTATTACAGGACTTCAACCATGGCGTTGTAGGATGGATAGACTGGAACTTGTGCTTAAACATCCACGGAGGTCCGACCTACATAAATAATTTCGCCGACTCACCTATTATTGTGATCCCTGAGAAGAATGCGTTCATCAAACAGCCAATGTTCTACGCTATGGGACATTTCTCAAAGTTCGTGCCTCGAAACTCGCGCAGAATTGATGTCTCACACAAGATTGGGTGTGAAAAGTCTCTTTGGAACGTTGCTTTTCTTACGCCACAAAATACTATTGTTGTTGTGTTGTATAATGAGTAAGTATCCTTATCGTGTTTCTTAATGTGACACCAGTGACCAGATATCTCATCTCAATAGGACGCAACGAACGATATTTTCCGTCGCGTATGTACCATTTGTCCTTCATCCCAGCCAACACTCTGGACACCTCCTGACAAAATAAAATGTCGTCTGTTAAGTAAAATGTGACGTACTATACCAGCACGGGCTGTAAGCTACGCCCGAGGTCGGTTCGTAGCTGACCATTCATCAGATGTTTTCCTTTCCGTGCCCCAAAACCCGCGTTAAGCCTTTGGTTCTAGCTCATATTCAGGTCCTTGACAGTCGTTACAAGTAGTCAGGACCCCGAAGTCTGAAACCAACATAGATTGATACACACTAGGCAGGTTATTTAGCTTGTGGCTAAATTATATCAGCCGCATGGATCGTTCGAAAGTTAAGCTACGCTTGACGAGGCCGGTCCTCCGTGCCACGGAAGGCACGGAGGAGTCTTGGTATGTAATAAATGGTCACGGACCACATTATGCCGTTGGTCCTAGCACTCATATGTAGGTCCTTGACAGTCGTCACGTGTATTCAGGACCCTGAAAGACTGACAGCCAGTCTAAACAAGAAGTATCGTGTTACCCAGTTGGTGGGTTCTCAAGGTCAGATAGGTAGTCTCACCATTTAAAATACTGGTATTCTGCAGCATTAATTAAGACTGCAAGCAGTTCCTAACGTAGTTTGGTAAAGACTAGGCTGGTGATGAACGGCACATTTTAAAACAAAATTTAAATGTGTATGTTTACTTTTCATAGTGGTAAAGCAACAAAGGTGAACATACAATTCGGGAAGCAAGCTGTGATCGAGATGGAAGCCAACTCTGTTGCAACTGTAGAGATAATGACTACAATTTCCGAGTCTTAATGGAATGAATGTTTAGGTTTACCAAATCATTCACGCGGGTGCAATGAAAATTGGAGTAGGTACTTATAATTATAGTAAATGGGTGATTTATTAAGTGAGAAAATAAAATTGCTTTTGTAACAAAAATGCAAATAAATTAGGTATTGTTTTATTTCTTTTGATGCGGTCGCCCCATGTATAATTTTTAATTTATCTGCAATCTTGTGACTGGAAGTAAATGCAGTCGGGAAAACGTATATTATGGGGTACGAATGTACGATCATCATATTAAATTGTAAGTGCGCGGGGTTAAGGTCCAAATGAATGATATTTGTATTCGGCCACATACGCCTCGCCTCTGTGTAGGTTTAATTTATGAATATATTTATTGCCTTCTCTTCTTTATTATAAAAATCATTCGGAGAGTACGAGTGTTTGTGGTGGAGGATGAAAAAGATAGCTAGCAGTGACGAGTCATTATTTTTTCAATTTTTATAATCGGGGGGCAGTGTATCAATGTTTCAAAGTTCGAAGGGCACGTTGCCGTTGTTAGCTCTAACGATTTCTATCGAAAATTACTTTATTTTGCCGACGATCATTTTAGATTTAAGTGTAAACGCATATTTATAATTCAACACTGCTAAAAAACAAAAAATAGTTATATTAATACGTGAAGCGGCAACTTTGAATCCCTTTCAAAGAAAGCATGGTTAAAAAAAAAATCGTTTTTTCAGAGTTTATTAGTTATTCTATTACAATATACCTAATCATTAGGTATGTCTAATAATCCTCCCCCAAACGCTCTTGCCACTGCTTAGATATTTGCCATAGTTAAAGTATATTGTTAAATGGAGGAAAAGCGCAGAAATCTAAATGGTCGAGTTCCGATTAATGAGGGATCACTAGGAGGTAAATACTCAGAAGTAATTATTTATAAGACCATTTAGTCGCGTCCCAGTATTCGTTGTTCTACGTTGAGTATTAAGTACGTATATGCCTTTTTACCTACTCGTTTGAACGTGACACAGGATGGAGTTGTTTAAGCCGATGACGAGCACGCTGCGTCAATCACAAATCTTGTTCTGTTAATGTTACGTGATTGTTAGTCGGGTGACTCACTTTCTAACAATAATATTTTTTATTGGTTTCTCTCAAAAAGGCATAGCTTAATAGTTACTCAGTAGTATTGTAACAATATATCCTTTGCAAGAGTTGGAGTCTATACTAGATAGAGACCTGTGTGACGGATCTCCAGGCTCACACCCTTAAAATTACACTTACATTTACGCTTAAGTATTAAAAACGATAATCATGAAACTCAATATTGAGAGGACAAGACAAAAATACAAACGAAATGATTAAGATTACAAAAATATATACATATATATATATATATTTTTAATATTATAAACCAGTGCTTGACCTGATGGTAAGCAGTGATGCAATCAGTGATCGTGAAGCGCACTAGTTTATTAAGAGCCTATTCACTCTAACCTTGAAGACACCTAAATTAAAATCGGATGGAAAGACCGCAGCAGGCAAGTTGTTCCAGTCCTTTGATGTACGCGATATAAACGACGAAGCGAAACGCTTTGTCCGAATCGTGGGAGTGCCAACGATGTAAGGGTGGACACTCGGTTGTCCGATGGTAGAAAGGTGATTGCGGAATCAAGTCATGTAATTCCCGTGCACACTCTCAAAATGTATCCTATAGAAAACCGTAAGGCTAGCTATCTTACGCCTATGCTCAAGGCTTTGCAGATTGGTTCTAACCAAACCAAAATCATGGACAAATATGGAGAGTGTTGTCTCCGTGAGTGCAAATTGAGTACTCACGCTCCAGCGTCAGAATACCAGTAATAGATATGGGTAGGAAATGAAGATTTTGGATTAACACAAGCAAATAATTTAAAGGAGGTAGGAGTGGATAAAATAATATAATGATGGGCGAAGACGATAAGGTGCCTAAGCATGTGTATAAGCATTTTGCATGTATGTTAATAAAGAAGGAAAGAAAGAAAAGAAAGAAAATAGATTTACTGGCAACAGCTGCCTGCGTAGCTTTGCCGAATCGTCTGTAGACAAAGGCCGTTTCTTCGGTGTTCAATGTGTTGATGCTACGCAGGCTGGATACACACACAGTAAAGACTCAAAACACAAAAAAAGAGACGCAAAAATTGCATGTCTCACGGCTGCGCCAAAAGGTTAATTTCAGCGGTAATGCCAGACAGAAGCTGAGATGCTACCTGACGCCGATTTGCACATGAACCTTTAGGGACAAGTGACGGAACACTCATGTTTTAGCAAAATAAATTGTCTTGTAGTCTGCTATGAAATTGTTCGGCGTATTTTTGTTTTTCGGTGGTTAATAACAATCCTGGTGGCAGAGTTTTTATGCCGCCCATGGGCCTCTGTCTTGGCTTCACAAGCGTTCGGGAAATCTCTCAGGCATGCCGGTTTCCTCACGCTGTTTTCCTTCACTGTTTTTGAAGCAAGTGATAATTATACAATATACACATGTATATGATAAGTCAGAAGTACGTGCCTTTGGTTTAAACTCGAGATCTATGACATGGCTATATCTTTGATGAGCTGAGAAACGGATACTGATACTGCTAGCCTGCATCATCACGGTTGGGCAATGGCCTCCCCCCAAGAATTCTAGTTTTTTTTCAATCCAGGGCTAATGTGGGCCACTGGTCGTTTAATTTGTCCACGTCGTTCTCGAGGTTTGCTGCGACTGACCTGTGGGCCAAAATAACTATAAATATCTACGGCAGCTGAGAAACTAACTGTGGACAATGAAATACTTTTAAACCTTTCGCTAGACACAGATGATAATTAAGACAGCAACAAAATGAGTCATAGTAAGTAAGAATTAGATTCTATTAACATGAATGAGAGAAAGTCTACTTATACTCAGCGGTAGGTGAACTTGAAGTTGACTCACGCTTTTGTTTAAACTTTTTAAACCGCCTAATTTTATGTGTGGCACTAAGGCTATTATTATTATCTAGCCCGAATTATTTTTGGGTAAATCGAACGTAAAGTATGATTAAATGATAAATGATATTTCTCTAAATAGGTTAGCTTTTCTCAAAGACATTCAATACCTATAGACCGGACATCACGAACAAAATTTTCGTCCGAAAAAGTGTGTCCGGCTGGATACAAGTCTATGAGTTTTTTGTAGTACGCTCCGCTGCCGCTCCAATGTTCATACATTATTCTAGATGGCGTTACTGAGACATGGGATCAAAGTTTTTCTATGACATTTCCTTGACATGCCAGCTCTATAGTATTTTAAATCTCTTTGGCTTTTCTAATTCAATGGTTCCTACAAACAGTAAAAACGTGTTAAGTAGTATTAAATTTTTAACTATAGAAGATGAAGTCGGTGTTTCAACATCTGGCTACTCTGAGAAGATATTCCGAAAGAAACTCAGAGGTCACAGTCTCTTTAAAACTCAAGAAATTATATTGGTTAGATCATGTAAGAACCATGCAGATTAGTGTCTGAAATGGTCATGGCCAAGTTAACAAAATGACACAAAATAAGACTTTTAGTCGAACGACTACTTATTATGGTTGAATGAACATGCAAAATAATTGTCGGGTGGTAGGTGTTATGAGTTTATAAGAGATTTGAAGAGTGCTTGATCACTAATAACGTTGGTACAAATCAAAGAGAGACAGCTTACCTATCTTAAATATCTTTGGTACAAATAGATGGGTTTTGCATATTGTACGTGTAAATTAGTAGGTGCTAAGTAATTTGTACAAAATGTAAAACTCGTAATAATTAATTGAAAAGAGTATCCTTAGATGGTTTGGTCACGGCAAGGCGACTAACGATAGGTATTTACAAGGCAGATGTAAGTGGGAACGCCGGGATGGGACGCCCTAGAAGGACATACATAGACCTTATTGGTGAGGTTCTTCAGAAAGGTCAGGTGCGTAGTACTCGCAACCGGCGCGAGCGTGTGTATACACACACGCCCGCACATACACATCGGTTACATTCATACATGTTGTCATACGACAACATGTATGAATGTAACCGAAGCAAAAGAAGTATGTAAGAATCGTAGCATATGGCGCTCTGTAGTTTCTGCCTAACCCCATGTGAAAAATCCGTGAGTTTATGTATGTATGTATCTAAAACTCGTCTCAATTTTCCTGACGGTTTCTTAATAACCACTATTGTCAAAACCATAAATTTAATTTAATTTCAATTTTAATTGTGGTAGCACTCTGTTTATCTAGTTATGACTACTTATGCAAATGTTTGTTTCCTTAAATATGTTTGTTCATGGCTGAGTCATCGCGGTCATTCTCAGACATAATGCGGGCTGTTCGACTGGTCGCCCTACTAACTATGGCTTCAGTGACTCACGCGGTAAACAGAATAACGACTATTATTGTATTACGACTAATAAAAACAGTCCTGATGCTCCTACAAACCGCCTTCCGTGCGAAAGGTTTGTTTATTACATCCAGCTTATTATTTTAACTTCGCACACAACAGCTACAACCTACACATTTTTACAAAAAAAAACGGACTTCTTAAAAAAAAAACTAACAGGTGAAAAATAACTCCAGTTTCGGAAGTCTGTGGCTTTGGTGGTTTTGTTTTGTTCATTATTGGCCACCGACTACACCGTTTTTATTTTGTAATTTTTAGTTTCTTTGTATGTAAAGAAAGTCTTTCAAAACTTGAAAGAATCAATGAAATTGGATAACAATTGCTAAAGAAGTTCTATCTCTAAACATTAATCTGTACATCTCTGCCGGCCCCTTTTAAAATAGAATGGCGTAATGTTATGTTGTGGAAATACAAAAGCTCAGCATAGATATCTGACTATAGCAATCGCGAATAATTTGCTGTTATGCGTTGAAGAGTTCCGTTGCCTGTCTTCTTCATCAGTTTTTCTTCACCAAATGATACTTTCTAAATGAAAATGCTTGATTTAATACCAAAAATGTTGATATCGGTGCATGTGTGCCTATATTTTTTAAGGAGTTCGCTCAATTCCTCGAAGATTCCTCATCAGGTATGAGTTTTGATACAAATGGAACCAATCTGTTAGTATACCCTATCAAACAAAACAAGAATTTTGAAAATCGGTCCATAAATGACGGAGTACTGAGGTAACAAACCCTAAAAAAAAAAAAAATATACTTACAACCGAATTGAGAACCTCCTCCTTTTTTTGAAGTCGGTTAAAAACAGAAATAATTCAATTTAACAAACTGTCTCAGATCCTTTGTATGATATTCTTAGTATGATATTCTTGATATATAGCAAAATATTTAGTACAGACGCCAGCACATCAACCTACCCCAAAATGTAAAATTTTCGCAATTGAACATGAACCTTATTATGTTTAGAATAAAGTTGAAACCCTATCGAAGAAATTTGACACATTGGGGATGGTTGATGTGCTGATGTCTGTACCCTGAGTAGGATTTGACCGGCGACTTCGTACGCGTAGGTACTTTAACATCCCTTCCAGCCGCCTCTTAGTTTCGAAAATAAAACATAGCCCATGACGACACCAGCAAA
The DNA here is from genome assembly GCA_921972225.1 of Euplexia lucipara. Classification (NCBI taxonomy): domain Eukaryota; kingdom Metazoa; phylum Arthropoda; class Insecta; order Lepidoptera; family Noctuidae; genus Euplexia; species Euplexia lucipara. The sequence goes on along the minus strand of OV179163.1, from coordinate 5,863,055 downwards.
TAATTATCTTGGTAAAGGAATTTACAAAATCGGTTCAGTAGAACCAGAGTTTGTGAGACAAACAAAAAACTCTACTAATCTCAAAGAGATTTAAAATACTATAGAGCGGGCATGTCATAGAAAAACTTTGATCCCATGTCTCAGTAACGCCATCTGGAATAATACGTAAATATTGCAGCGGCAGCGGAGCGTACTAAAAAACTCTTCAAAGACTTGTGTCCACTAGGACACAAGTTTTGGATGAACATTTTGTTCGTGATGTCCCGTCTAGATAGTAAGTATTGAATGTCTTTGACTAATCTAAAGGAAAAAGAGCACGTGACTATTAGAGAACGTTTCGTAATTGGTGAAGTCAAAACTAAATAAATCAAAATGGGATGTAGAATAAACAAGTAATGAATAATTAAGGAAACATTTAAATTAATTAGTAATTAAGTATTGTAAATCTTTTGGTTTTCCTTATTGCTGAGTTCATAGGAATTTCTGTCCCAAAAGTAAAGAGTTCGTGGACCAGTTTTTGAACCCACATTACCTTTTTTTGAACATGGGGATTGGTACCTACTCATCATGACACATCTATTACCTTTGTTCTAAATGATTCATAATACAAAGTGACACATTTCTTACTAATAAATAATTATTAACATTACCTTAATTTAGAACAATAACGAAAACCATGGAGTCTTAGATTGTTTCAAATCTAGAGTCAATTCCGGTAAGGAGTAGGTTATCTCCAATGTGTCGGTTTCTGGTATAATTCAGTAAACCCAAATTGAGAAAAATAAATACACCTACTACATAAGTTTATAAGAGGGCAACTAAAAACATTGATAAAAATTGTAAATAAAGAATAATGTTATGAAAACAAAGAAGTTTATAAAGTTTCTGGACCTCGATTCTAACTAAAACGATCAGACGCGCGAATGCGAAATCATCTAGTTCATGGGGCTCAGACAAAGCCACATTTTCATTAACAAGGACAAAGTGACTTGAAAAGACGTGACAATTTCTAGGCCTCCATGTTCCTCATTCTCTCATTTTGTTTAGAAAACTAGAAGGGCCTCTTTGACAAATGTATGTGACGACCGCATTTATTAGTTTGGAGTTAGGAGAAAATCAGTGTTTTGTTTAGTTAGAGGACCTCAGCTAAACCAAGATGATTGTTTAAATTAAGTATTTTTATTGTTAGAAATATTTTTATCTTATAAAAATTGCAAATGTTAGTACTTAAATAAACTTGACTTGACTTGTACTTTGATGTCAAATAAATATTTTTCTTTTTTCTTTCTTTCTTCTTTTACTTATAAGTATATTGCTAACGACCGCACTATCGCTTTGGAAAAACCTGTAAGGTTAGTTGCAAAGGAGATTTTTATAAATTAATAAAATAATATCTCTTTCTACTGGAATAAGAGGTTAGTAAAGCAGTAAGAGATTGTGACTCTTGGAGGAATTTTCATCAAAATCTAGGTATAGGTAAGCGGTGACAGATAGTCTTTGTTGTGTTACTAATGGTGCTGAAAGAAAATGATAAGTAACAACAACCATGATACAAAGTCATTGTCGTCACTGTGTTTATCTATATCTATAGTACTAGTACTAATATATAAAGAGGAAGTGTTTGATTGTTTGTTTGCATTGAATAGGCTCCGAAACTACTGGACCGATTTGGAAAATTCTTTCACTGTTGGGAAGCTACACTATCCCCGGGTGACAAAGGCTACTTTTTATCCCTGTATTCCCACAGGGACGGGAACAACGCGGGTGAAACCGGGACGGCTACTAGTAATATATAACACTACAGTGATTATTATCTATGCAAATATAGAAAACCATTCAAATCCAAGAGACCATGACCGTGGCGTCGTCCGTGGCACATCGTTTTTATCATGATAATGAGTATCAAGTGTGTATAACACTTTACAGTGATTATCTACTATCGGCTTACACAGATAACTATTCTAGTTCAACTGACCATGACTGTACAGTGTACATGTACTGTACTGTACTGCACGTCATTTTCATAGTTGTCAATATCATCATCATCAACTCAGACTGTACTTAACAAATTATAGGATGAGGGAATCAGGAGGTTGATAATAAATTAACCTCAACTCATATCTGTGCGGATTTTTCATCAAAAGACCGTTATTACATATTTTGAATAAAGAAAGAAAAAACCGTAATTATATCCTTATCTGCATGGTACTTACATGATCTGACTTAGTTTACATCTGGCCTTTAAAAGGACCTCTGCGTTGCTATCGTTGTTTCTTCTCAGATTAATCAGATAGTTTTGTAAAATACTAGCTTCAGATCGCGACCTATGATCTGGTCCCCTCATTCTGTGTGGTTCTTTCCTCAAAAGACCGTCTCAGACACTAATCTGCATGGATCTTACATGATTTGACCAAGATAATGTCTGGACTTTTAAAGAGACTATGACCTCTGAGTTTCTTTCGGTGTTTCTTCTCAGAGTAGTCAAATAGTGAAATACCGATCTCATTTACTAAAAAAAGGCGACGTGTAAAAGTGTTTGTGAAAACCTATTTACAAAAATAAATATCATTTATCATTTATGCGTCCAAGAAATCTAACATTTCCTTTGGCACTCAGTAATAGTGTAGCCATTAGTCCATTTGGGGAATAATTTTTAAAATCAAATAACTGGTTTTAGGATGACCCCTACATACAAATTCCAAACAAATTTTACGTCTTCAGATGAAATAATAATCCGTGATTTCAATATTTGTAAATGTGAGAGTAGGTACCATGTATCTATCCACATAATTATGTACTACTAAAATGCTTAATCTATCTTAGTATAGTATGTTATTTTTTTTATTCTAGGTACATCGTATTCACATATTATAATGTATTTTTATAGTAGGTATACAAATATTGTAAAAACTATTTTAAAAGAGTAAGTATGGAGTTTCTTGCCCATTCTTCTCCATACGAAACTACCTTTTGAAAGGGGCAACTAGAATCATTATATTTATTTAACTTGCAAGTTTAACGTCCACAAGTGCCTTTAATGGCCTATTGAAATAAATGATTTGACTTTGACTTTGAAAGAAAGAAAGAAAATATGTGTATTTGGGACGCGCACAGGAATTTAACAGTTCAAAACTAAAAACTAAATGTAACATTTAAAAATGACCTGAGATGAAACTTGTTTGATATAAACATACATAACATCACGCCTGTTGTTCCCGAAGGGTTAGGCGGAAGTGTACCACACCCACTTTTTGCCTGTTATGTTAAAGTCCAATTTAATAGGGGGCGAGTCTTTTGTATAGGTAATGTATTTACAGAAATGAATATCATTTATCAACTTAATATATGGCTCACTGCACTGGCAAACTTTGGAGATCATTTTAGCAAGTCTTTCTTAGTTGTCTCGGCCTTTTATCACAAACTTGACACAGCCATGAACGAACACATTTGTTTAATTTCATCTACCTACAACAAAGACATTCAATACCTGTAGACCGGACATCACAAACAAAATTTTCGTCCGAAAAAGTGTGTCCTGCCGGACACAAGTCTATGAGTTTTTTGTAGTACGCTCCGCTGCCGCTCCAATATTCATATATTATTCTAGATGGCGTTACTGAGACATGGGATCAAAGTTTTTCTATGACATTTCTTTGACATGCCCGCTCTATAGTATTTTAAATCTCTTTGACCTACAACAAAATAAAAATAAACGATGACTCACAAAGAGCCATAATATTTCCCAAATTAAAACTTCTAAGTCTCCCAAACACCTCTTCCCATTGTTTCCTCATTTGCACTACTGCTTATCAGCTGTTACGAATTCGTACAAGTTTTATGAATGAAAACGTTAGATCAACAACACTTCTCGGAATTCTTGCGTCTGCGCACAGCCGGCGTTGAAAGGTCAAAGGAGTCCAGTTCGTTTATAACGACTTGTCTGCGGTACTGCGGCCAGTCTCCGGCGAGCAGTCGAGCCGCACACGTTACTACTATAATAGTTTTATTTAAATTTTCAAAATGTACGGTTTATCGGCGATAGGGGTGTTGTTGGCGATTTGTGGGGGTGCATTTAGCCACACATACCACTTGGGAGGGTGTCCCGTCGTTGAGCCAATGCCTGGCTTTGAAATGAACAGGGTATGTACTACTTCTCTTTTTGTTTTTGTTGTTTTAATATACCGGGGCCAAAGGGAGCAGGGTCATGTTTGTGAGATTAAAAATGAGTGCGTGTGCGCAACTGGCGCGGGCGTGACTGGAGTGGTCGTGACAAACGAGCAATATCTTCACACAATAATAATCAACAACGTTGTCTATCCAACATAATATAGAAACATCAGTATATTTTTACGTATCGAATAAGCTTAAAAACTGCTGAACCGATTTGAAAAATTCTTTCACCTTAGGGAAGTTACACTATCACCGGGTTACATAAGTTACTTTTATCCCTGTATTCCTATGGGAACAGAAATCGTGTGACGTTCGCTAGTGTTCTTATTAAATTAGGAATAATAGACTTCATAATTATCACTATCAGGTGGAAGCACAGTAGATGCTAATTAATTCTATGTAAATCACTTTGTCTCTTAGATAGGTAGTCACTTAAGACCTAGATTTCTATATTGAGATAAGTATTAGGCATAGTTAAGCTACCAACTAGGTATTTAGTTGACATAAAGTTACGAAGATAACGGATCATAAAACGTGTGATGTGAAGCCTTTCTGTTTGCTTTTATCATTTTAATTAGTTTGGTAGGTATGCTCTGGTTAACATGAACTGATGGATGATACGGGTGATAGGTACTTTGGCAATCGTCACAATGTCACAATTACCTTACTCGTGGGAATATGCATAAATAAACGCGATTTAATTTAACCTAAAGGCACGTCTCTATTTTGTTAATTCTTTGGAATTCGAACGATATGTAGGTATAGTGTTCAAGTTATAATGCAAATTAAACTTAAAAGTAGCTGTAGGTAGTAAGCGTTTAAAGGCCTGTTTGCCATGATTCGTTATACCATCCTTCGATTAATATACCTACTATCACCCTAAATTAATAAATTAGGTAGGTAGGTACTTGGATATGTCCAAATTGCTGATTGCAGTGCTGATGTTATAACTATCCGATTACCATGGTGCAACGTCTAACTATTCAGACTAGGCGGAAACTCATAGTAACTCCTTGTAGGTAAGCCATTTAAACTATTGTCTAATGAGATAATCGAACCCACGATAAACGTGCCATCTAATCCAATTAACCGCAGCGTCAATTGAGTCTTTAAATATCGACGGACCTAGCTTTATCGTCTGTAAAATAATAAGTAATATTGTTTTCTGAACAGACAAAAACGTATAATTGCTTACCACAAAAATAATAACAATGCCTCAAAAATAGGCGAAAATTAAGTAACTAAATCGGTAGATAATTATCATTAAAAAGCATGGCAAAAAAACAACATAATTAATGAAGTAATAAGGAACACAAAAATTGCCTTGAATGCGAAATGATAGAATCAGTTAAAAGTAAGTTCCACGGTTCCACCCACAAAGGTAATAAAGGAAGACTCAACAAATCATTCATCATCGTAATAACACAATATTATAACATATGCTCTGAAGTGAATGTCCAGCTACGCTTGTAAATTTATCTCTTGACTTCCTTAGAGTTAAAAATAAAATAATTTTATTAGGCAGCCACTTACTGTCCTACTCATGGCCCATACAGAGAAGCTACGAGCATTTGACCACGTTTGCACGCTCATTTTTAACCAACTTCAAAAAAGGAGGAGATTTTATGTTCATATGCATTGTTATGCATGTTACCGGATTTCTCCGCCATTTGTGGACCGATTCTCAAAATTATTTAATAAATTCAAAAAATAAAACCGACTTCTTCTTCTCGAAGCTTAAACTTTATTTGATTGATTTGGTGTTTTTGTCACCGGCTTCTGAAGCGTTTTATTTTTCACTTTTTTGTGTTTTTCTTTTAGTCTAGTGTTTTTGTTTGTTTTTTTGAAATCGGTTTTATTTTTTGCAAAAAAGTTTTTTTAAAGCAGTTCCTTCCTTATACCTACAGTACTGAGGCTGCTTAAACAAGCTATACTAAACTATGTTCTATCCTGTCTCCCATATTAATTAGTATGGAGTTTCTTGCCCTTTTTTTTCATAGAAACTACCTACCTCTTCAAAAGGGCAACTAGAATCAATTTTCATATTTTATTTTATTAGCAAGTTTTAGGTTCAAGTGCCATTGGTTTATTGAAATTTACCTCGTGTGGATCTGCTGTCAATACGGCGGAATAGTCGATATCGGCCCAGTTGCCTAAAAATATTTATATTTGACTCTTATATTTGACTCTGTAGGAACCTATCCTTCTGAGTCCTATTATTGATAATGATTAACAAAGCAACATAGGTATTTTTGACAGAAAATACATTTCCGAATTGAGACATCTTCATGGAAATTTATAAAGAAATGATTGTCGGTAACAGACCCTGGTTAAACCCATGAGGGATCTATATCTTTAGTACTTAACGAGAACTTTGAGTGTGTCGTTCCGTATGTTTGTCACTCCTTAAGGTTATTTGCTTGTTGATCAACAAAGAAAATATGGTAGGTAGGTAGGTATCTACAGGACGCTATAATATGTAGATATTCGTGGAGATATCCGACTACCAGTTGTTGACAAACAGGAGTAGATATCAACTGTCTTTCAGGTAGGTATAAACCTACCTGAAAGACTGCCTACCTATTTAAATCAAAAACTTTCCTGTTTTCATCTACCTACATTACCTATGTTTTTAAGACTGGTACGTACTTAGAATAAAATAATATGTTGACATCAAGAGTCATGTCGATTTATCAGCCACACACAAACTGATATCGTGTATCTTCACAGTTCACACAAAGCGGTGTCTTATTAATACAAAACATGGGAATTTGACCCGACTGTACCTACTTCCGATAACAGCCGACAACATTCGTTTATGACTCATGATTTTACGAAGCGAGAGACCGTTTCGTCAACTTATCTTGTCAGATATTTTACCCACTTTCGCAAACCCAGATTCTTTAAAATTATGCATAGTTTGTTCACGTGTGAGTCATCGTCATTAGCCGGGTTTTTTATAGTTAGACCAAAACAAATTAATAATTTAATATATTCCGTAGAACCATAGCCAATAAATAAAGAAATTAACTAATGAGATTTTCACAAAGACTAATTTCGTGTAAACAAAATAAATTAAGAATGTGGAATCGATTTCGTTACGTGAAACGAAACCTTCGGATCCCTTCGAAGAATACTGCATGCACGGGTAGTCTATGATTAAGTTCATGAGTTTATCCTAATTACCCATATAGCCAAAGAAAGAATGAGGTAGGTAGTCGTCTGACCACGCGAAGATTAGACCAATTCCGGTAATAGGGTGCCGGACCATTAGGGTAGTCGGTCCGGTCGAGACTCGCATTTGGGCCCCATGACCCAAGCGTTGCGAAATATAAATAATAAATCGTAGGTACCTACATAATTTTGGAAAGTTATCATCGTCATGTGCCTTGCCTCTTTTCCCAAAGAGATTTAAAGGTATTGAATGTCTTTGGCTTTGAATGTTTTTCCCAACTGTGTTGGGAATTTGGGATCGGCTTCGAGTCTAACCGGACACAGATGTATAGGTAAGTAGATACCAGTATTTTACATGGAACGACCGACCTCCACAATATATGGGTTATATGGCAAAGTAATACAGTTTCATGTATGAATGAATTCCATCTCAATTAACACAAACAATTGGTCTCAAAACTCTATTGTTCTTCGTGTAGGTAATGAGTTTGTGTTGTTCCATTGTTTTGACAACTTATTACTTTTGTTTGTTTTACCACTTGCCATGTGCTCATTGCGTCTGTGAATGCCTTTAAAGAAGATTAATAAACTAAACTCTTCGCGTTAGCATAGAATAACAATGGGGGAAGACTAAAGAAACGATGGATTTACTGTATGAAAGATTACATGGATATAATATGAAGACTTATACAAGAAGAACAACCCCAATTAAATTGAGATGAATTAGAAAGTACCTACCTACCTGTCGGCGTCAGCGATGGCTGAGCGATGAGCTGACACCGCTGAGCTGTTCGTGTTACCGAGTTCATAACGTAGAATTACAATTTTCATTGCAGTAATAACCTCTCTTAACATTCGTAATCACAAAACATAACTCAAATAGGTAACTGACAGTTTCGTACTGGATGCGTGTCTTCGTTGGTGCCTCAAATCAACCTGAGCTCTGCCCAACCCCCACACACCAGCACGACTCTGTTCACGTGACATTAGGTAGGTACCAAAAACGTACAAAGTTAATCAACTTCACAACTTATTTTTCAAGAATATCGCTTTCCACGACATATACCTACATAAGTAGTATGAATTGAAAAAGCCATTTTTGTACTTGCCCGGATGCGAACCACAACTTCGCTCATCAGAAGAAAGCGGAACGTCTGGGGCATCACTATATTTTGTATTGATTGTAGATAAATATTCAATGTTTTTGTTTCTTTAATCAACAGCTGCTGGGCGTGTGGTACGTCGTACAGAAGACGTCGACGGCGTCACACTGCATGACGTATAACTTCACGAAGACCAATGAGCCTGGCCAGTTTGAACTGGAGCAGATGTCACAGCACTTCATCCTGGGACTTACACCTCTGAAGCACGACTACAGGTACGCCATAACTACATACGTTGTTTTCACATGTAATTCTCTTTTTAGTTATTTTCTTAACCTTTTAACCACCGGATTTTATATATCAATTGCAACGCCACCCAGGCAGCGCCCAGCTTATAAATCGTCAACACATTTATTATGTTGCCACATTATGCCTATTTTTGGGTGCAGGACACATATCCAACCTTCGAGCTGCTTCTAAATCCAAATGGAGTTATCAAACACTGTTCGAACCGGGAATAAAACCCAGAACCTCACTCTCGGCAGTACCGATTGCGACCACTACAGCAACGAGGCAGATTTTTAACACTAACTTACAATTTTTATTTTCACAGGTATACTGGAATATTGACAATGCCAGACCCAGCAGTGCCCGCTAGGATGAAAGTCAGGTTTCCTTTGAGTAAGTATTTAATTTATTATCAGCTCACTGTCCAAGTCAGATTTATACAGGGTGTAAAAAGACCGACCACATAGCCGGTAACCACACATTCTGTACATATAATTAAGTAACTTTAGCCAAAAAATAATGCTGAGTAGGAAAATCCTTTTTTTTCATCTCTAAAGAGTAGGTTTTATTGCGCGCATTGCATAGCGCGACAACGCAACGCAACTTTCGATCAGCTGAGCGTATGACCACTCGCGCTTGGTCGTTGAACCGACCGGCCCGCTTGTTTAGTATCCATTGCATTTTTGTAACTCCAAATGCGTAATTTGTTTTTAAATTCGATAATTTTGATAATGCTTGTTCGGAAGAAAGTTTACTAATGATACTTGAAAACAATTTAGAAAAAAAAAAAGAAGAAAATAATCACTTTGACCTTCAATATCTCCAAAACCGCATTCCCATGTATGTTCTAGAAGAAAAAAACTATCCCAGTTATGGGTAGAATATGTAGTTTTCGTTTACGTTATGGGTCTTTATACACCCTGTATGTCTGACAAAGATTTTCATGACCGTTATGCCTAAGCACCTTTAATAGGTAGTAATTATACGAGTAGGTACTAAATGCTTATGCGGAGCTTGGGGCTAAATATTAACAGCTGCACGAGCCGATTGAAGCTACACTTGACCAGGTTGGTCCGGGGATGGGCGACCATTTATCAAGACTCCTCCGTGCCTCGAAAAGCACGTCCTGGCTGTCGTTTGTAGATATTTGACAGTCGTTACGAAACTCAGAAGCCTGAAAGTCCGACAACCAGTTTAACCAAGGAGTATCGTGGTACCAAGGGACTGGGTTGTGGAGGTCATACTGACAATTTCTCCATGAAAAGCACTAGTATTCAGCTGCATCTGGTAAAGCTGGAAGTCGACCCCCAACACAGTGAGGAAAACGCTCGGCAGATAATGATTATATTGAATCTAATACAAAACTGGGAGTTTTCTATGGACTAACATTGAATTGAGCTGAATAAATGTGGTGTGTGTGTGGTCTCTAAACCTTCCTTTCCATACACATTATTGAGTTACGTAGATCTACATAAATGTTACTGAAATCCAATGATTAAAAGTTACAATATTAAGCTATAACTAGCATAAAAAGAAATCTTACAAAATTTACGAAAGTATTTAAACGATTCGACTGTACGTTACTATTTTTTTATTTTGTTCCCCGTCATGTCCTGATAATAAAGATAAATTAACAAAAACTAATGTAAAGCACGCAATTTTTCAGGCGTAGCTGGTTCAGCAAGTTACACGGTGGTAATGACTGACTACACTTCTCACGCCGTCATCTTCACTTGCCAGAAGCTTGCGTTTGCGCATAGAAGATCTGCCACTATTCTCTCAAGAACTAAGGAGCTCGACAAAATATACCTCGACAAGGCAAGTTTTTGATCCTTTTATATAATTAGGTTGGAGCAACCCCAAAAAGTTTAATTTCAAACTGCCCCGGGATTAAACATTAACCTACGAAGCGAACAAGAATATTATAGTTTTTTGGCAATCATGTAGATTATAAAAAAAGATTGGTTACACTTTTGTTTTTTTATGTAGATAATCAAAAAGTAACGGCGATACATTGAGTCGAAATGTCGTGTGACGTCACGCCAAGGTACAGTTTATACCGAGTTATGTCTTTGTGTCCGTGTCTATTATTATTTTCTCATTATATAGGTACCTGCATGCGTAGCATGAACACATTGAACACCGAAGAAACGGCCTTTGTCTACAGACGAATCGGCAAAGTGACAGATTATATAGACAGGAACCTCAATCTGTCAAATTTCTTACAATAAACCTGCCTGCGTAGCATGAACACTTAATTTCTTTTCTTCCGAGACACGACAAAGACCGTTTCTTCGGTGATCATGCTACGCGTGCTGATGGATTAAATAGAATTTTGATTTTCACCTATGCATCATCTCTTTTAACTATCATTATGGGTATCAAAAATACGATCTTAGTTAGGAAGAGAAAAACCACTTTTTGTAACAAGAAGTCTTTAATCCAATCAAACACTGCCAGCCTCCTCAGTTGTTCAAGGCTTTTGGCTATTCTGGCCGATAGCCGTTCTGATTTCGATGTCAGGTGATGTAACAACTATAGAAACTACAACAAAAAAGCCATTTACCATGATCTACAAACAGGGTTAGGCAGAGGGTGTAGGTACCTACCATTAGTGAACCGCATTTCGTCGGTATTTTTGTTATTTTATTTATAAGGGGGCGAGCCTATTGCCGGGCACAAATCCAGACACAGTGGTGAAGGGCGGATGTTTTGGCAAACTGTCTTATACAACGTGTTTTTTTTGATATCCCATAACTCTAGGGTATGATTGAGACCATATCAAAGAATCAACTGGCATGTGAATAACGTTTCAATCATCCTTTTTTTTATAATAACACACAAAATAATTCGACAAAGTCACGGAAAGAAAAGTGACGTTAGAAAGAAGATTCGTTGTACTGGTCACATTTTTTGAACTAATTAGGCATTAAAAATAATATTAATAATAATATTCCACGACTATTCACACAACGCCATCTAGTCCCAAGCTAAGCAGAGTTTGTGTTACGGGTACTAAACAACTGATAATTTAATTATGATTGATGATATCTCCGAAACTATGCATTTTGGACCATCTATTCTAGGAGTTTTAGTATTATTTTTACCTACAGAATATAACCCCAGAGTTATGGGATATAAAAAAAACACCTTGTATAATTATTGACGTTCAAAAAGTGCTGATTTTTATTTTAATTTGAATAAATGAGTTTTTCTTGTTTAGTTTTTCAAATTTAAAGTTATCTAATGTTTATTTTACCGTTTCACAGATGCGCAACAAGCTGGCATCATTCGGTGTGGACCCGTATGACCTGTCTATCATATCTCAGAACGACTGCCCGTCTCACTCCAACGGCACGACTGATGGCGTCAACATTAACATTGATCCCGAGACCTTTTCCTCACACAACATTGGACAAGCCGTCAGGAAGACTGGTAGTGCAATCGGTGAGAATGCTTTATTTTTTTAAGGGTGGCCAGAAAATACTAATCCTTAAGCGCACTACACACCAAAGCCACCGCGGCGGTTGTGTCGGCGGGTCGGCGGCTTTGGTGTGTCGCCGGGCGGCATATGTTGAAAGAAGCATGTCGGCGGCTTGCCGGCGGCTAACGTACGCAAGCGCTCAGTTGCCCGGCGACATATGAGCTGTAGTGACGTACTGCCAAATAAATTTCTGATGTCGAGCCGCCGACATGCTGCCGGCAAAGTTTTACGACTTGCAATGACTGAAGCCGCCAACCTAGCCCGCCGGCAAAATGTTGCCAACATATGCCGCCGGCGGCTTTGGTGTGTGGTGCGCTTTAGAACCCGTACTATCCGAACTAATTCGTCTAAAAAAACTCCTTAAAACTACCCCGTGAAAATGCACTTAGGTGATGTGAAGGCGAATTGAGCTGTCATCCTATAATAATGCTAGACATGGACAGTTCACTTCACTCAAGTTTTCACAGGGTGACTTTTACAGGATTGCAAAAATGCCGTCCACGATGTACAGACGCCAGCATGTCAAGTTACCCCAATGTGTCAAATTTCTTCGATCGTTTTTCAACTTATGTCAAACAGAATAAGGTCCATATTCAATTGGGAAAATTTGACACATTGGGGTAACTTGATGTGCTGGCGTCTGTAGGTAGGTACCTATGTTTTCTTTTTATTTCGAATGTTTAATACCATTTTTTGCCTTGCATAAAAGAATTATAAATTAAAAAAAAAAAACCAGTCCCACAGCAGGGCATGGGGTTCTGCTCTTACGGAGAAAGCGTCATCCAAAAGAACTTGCCCCAGTTTAGTGTCCTCGTGTGCCTCTATGGAAAAGACGAAACCGTCTGTCTTGCTAATTGATTTCTCTCGAGCAATCGGCTCCGACACCTTCTGACTACGACTGAGAATAAGAACTGTACTAACTCCAGTGTCTATTTCAGCTGATGGAGTAGAATACGTGGTGGAGGCTGGCAAGACTGTGTACCATAAGGTGGCCAGCAGTAAGGAGGATCTCACCGAAACGCCCGGCAGCCGCAGCTACTCCGTGAAGGATGATGCCGAATGGTTGCCTTGAAACAACTCCGTGATCTAGACTTTTAAGTACAAAGTAACCATACCATGATCGCGTATACTGGAACTTAGAATCTCGTTTTGGAACTACCAACTCAATGTCATACAAGATAAGGTTCACATTGCATTGTCAATAAAATTACGGACCTTTTTTTAAAAAAATGGACACTCAAAAATCAATCTCAACTACATAACTTCAAAGTAGATAGTTTAGAAAAACGCTAATGGGTGTATTATCCATGATTCTGAGTTCAAACCCGTATTGACTGAACCCAAAATAGATATAATATACTGAAACTCCAAACATTGTCACATGATAACCTAGTTTTAGAGTAGGTACTGTGTCAATCGTAGATATTATTGTTTTCCTCTCACTGAAGATTTATGTGAAAACCAAAATTGCATTTAATACTATACAAGACAAGGTCCAAATTACGTTGCCAACAAATTTAAGGATCATTTAGTTTATAAATGCTCACTCAAAAATCAACTTAAACTACATATCGCTAAAGTAAATAGTTGAGTAAGTGGCAATGCTATATAAATTATTTTTTAAGAATATTAATCATATAAGGTACCTGTCCGCATGTTGAGATGAATACTCATAAGATAATCGGGATGCTTTTCATTATTTCTCAAATGCTTGATGACCAGTAATGTGATTTTAAGTTTAGTTTAGTTGAAACTAATGATAGTTAACTAACAGTTTTATACCAAAGCATACATTTTGCCTTATCATGCTATCATTGTACTATTTGTATGTATGAATAAAAAATAGTCTAAAAATAATTGTGTACAATTATTTAACAGTCGTCACATCCTGTTGCTCGCATATTTGTGTTCTTGGCATAAACAAGTTCGTTATATTTTTTTGGATCGCAACCGGGCTAACGACACAATACTTATCCAGCCCATGACAAAAATACGTGTAATTTTGGTCCAGTGCCTTGGGCCACTCATTGCACTTTGAACTTTATTTCAATGACAGTAAAGTTCTTATAGGGTGTCTAAATAATCAAAACGAGCATACGGGATCATCATCATTTGGATCAAAGGTACTAGAGGGTATTTATGATCTAAATCATTCTACACTCACAGTACCATCTAACATATCTATAATTATTATTTTGAGTTCATAATGTTAATTGTATTTGTTTCTGTTATTTCTTTTTATAACTGTCAAAATGTAAAAAAAAAACACGTTTTTAGGGCAAGTCACTTACGTAAATAAAACCACAAATCCATTTTTGTAACTGTATTTAAATTAAATAAAAAAAAGTACAATGCAAGTGGAATATGGAATGTATACATTCCTATTCTATTGAATGCATAAAAAAATGCCGACGTATAAAGTTTATAACATACATAGTATACATTATTAGTTGTGTCATGAAATCCTTAGCAATATTATTTCAATAATTTAGATTTTATTTATAAACAAACTAACACAGTCAACAAAGACTTTATTGAAACTTTTGTCCCATTTTGCGAATGGCACGAAGTTAAGCTGGCCTAACTGAAGCGAATCCCGCGCTGGATGCCGGACTAAATGCACTGGCTGTGATTGTTTCAACTTTCTTGTGTGGTGCGAAAACCACGTGACTTATTAATCGTCACACCAATAAAATTAACTCGTGTTGTCGCATCCTGCGTAGGTTGCTCGTCAGTTTGGCCAACGTCAACAAAACCAGTCGTATCCATGAATTTTACTAAACAAATTCAGACCAAACATTTTGATTTTACCGACCACTGAACTAAATATACTTAAAATCGATATTATTATGATATTGATCCTAAGCAGGTCGCATAAAACGCTTCAATACATCTCAATAAATAAAAAAGAAATAGCTTCCACTAGAAGCTTACAAATGGACTCAAACTTACAATAAGATATTTCAATGGTATACTGGTATTATTTATGCAAAGGCAAGCTGTGAGCATCGACGCAGATCTCATAAATATTTTTATATTGAAAATGCATTTTTATGTAACATAATCTCACATTAAGCATCGAGTTGTGAGCTTGCAAGTCTTGCAGACAGTACTTTTACATACACTATGTAATTAGAAATAGCAGCAGTCATATTAAGGCTTCGTCACGATGTTTTTCTGCACCGTTTTGAAGCAAGTTGTAATAAAGTTGAAAAACTATCAAATGAATTGACAGATTGGGGTAGGTAGTGATATGCTGGCTTTTGTACACAAGGCTACACAATGCCAGTATAAGCTGATCTCGCATTGTATAGGATTTCCGTACGATGCCAGATCAGCGTAAACTGGAAAAGTATAGCTTGATGTGTAGTAGTCGTGTGTATGTCTAGCGCAAGCGTTCCAAAACTTTTAAAGTAATGGAAGCATTCATAAATCTCTACTGCGTGTACCGAATAAATCAAAGGGTTCAATTCAATTAGGAACAAAAACTTTTATAAGAAAGGAATTGTTCCATTGTCCTTAAGTACGGTATTTTATGCGACAGTTGTTAAAAAAAATCAGGCCTGGTGAGTTGCACGGTTCCCAAATTTTGTGTATTTTGCTGGGTCAATCATGCGAATTTCTCTCTTCTTTAGAACAATACTGCTATTTCTAACTCCATTCACCTGGTGATGTATCTAAGGCGTACAGCGGTCGAGGAAGCGCGGGTAGAGACAGACCTCGCGGATGTGGAAGCGGTCCAGCAGCCAGCACAGGAAGCGCTCCAGGCCGAGCCCGTAGCCGCCGTGCGGGACGGAGCCGAACTTGCGCTGGTCCGTGTACCAGTAGTACGGGGACGGGTCGATGCCCTCGCGCTTGTAACCTGCAAGAGTCACGTTATATCATCATCTGGTTCACGAAAAAGGTCGTAGATAGGTTCACAGATCGCAATTGTAACTTAAAACGCTACTAGCGGACCGACGATGGGCCAAAAAATTGTGAATCTAAGCCACACACAAAAAATACATTAAAATTGGTCTAGCATTTTAGGAGTTAGTCAAAATGACACACATAAAGAAAACATTACAGTGAAAAGATTTTTCTGCTTAGAAATAAGGTTGAAATTAGCATGAAACCGTGATCCGTATACCGCTTGAAGTTACAACTGTACGGGTCTATTGACCAATCGTAAGCTGCGCTTGCCATCTGAAGAATACACAGCCAGCCTCGGAAATCACGCCAAGGAATCGGTCTGCCAGATAATTTGTAGTTTGTCGACATTTGTTGCTTCTTATCATTTAGTCGGCTTCCAACTGTAGTTGACAAAAGGCTAGGGCAGATGATAAGTTACCTTCCATCAACTCGTCATAGTCCCAGGTCCTCATGGACCCTCCGACGATCTCCCCGACTCCTGGCATGAGCACGTCAACGGACTCTGTGAGCCTTCTGTCTTCAGGACAACGTTGCATGTAGAAAGATTTGATCTCCGCCGGGAACTTGCATAAAAGGATGGGCTCGCCGATAGCATCCGTCATTTTGCGCTCTGGCATTTCAGGAATGTCCTGTTGAAAAAAGGCGGATTATAGAACGACTGTTGGTTACGTACGGTTAAATGTGAATAACAAATAGCAATTTTGACGAGAGTAGACAGGCAGAATTGGACATGGCCACTATGGCCAGGCCATATGCTGCGCTGCCACCTGGATAAATGGAGCCAACTGGTGACACTCTGGTACTTTCGGGATGGCGTTAGAAGGAAGGGAAGACCAGCTAAAAGGTGGGAAAGTGACCTGGTGGTAATGCTGGGACCTAGGTAGACCAGTGGCAGCTAGAGGCAGGAGGAGGCCTATGCCAAAAGGCATTACGTAAAGCCTAAGACCTAATTTAGTATAAGTAAAAATCATTATTGTTTAAAAAAAAGACGGAAATGAAGCCTATTTTTATTTTATTATTTTGTTTTATTGGGTAAAATGTACTATTTGTTCTATTTATTAGGTAAAATGTATTTATTGGGTAAAATAAACTATTTTCTTAGATAAAATATATTATTTACTAAGTTGTTTCTGTAGTTCTCTCTCTGTTTACACATAAACAAATATCATTCATCAATGTGATAGCACTCTACGAAGCGAGGGTTAAGTCAATCTCTGTTGTAATATTATATGCCCCCCAATATCTGATCTACCAGTAAAACTAAAAGGTTAACTTAGATTTTCATGTTAATTAAATATTATTAATTACTGACAAGGTGCGAAGTTATTCATTTCAATTTATTAAACAGAAATATATAATATATTTTTTGTATTTTAGTTTTGTACCTTTACGTTTCCATTCACTCTCTTTGATGAACAAAGAACGAATGAATGAATAAATAATATCCATACTTTTACACGTCAGACAAGCAAATTATTGTTGAACCAAGTGACGTCAATATTTACCTCTCCAAACTCGTAGAAGGAGCCATCCTCCTTGGTAATGTTGTTGGCGCGCAAGTACTCAATTGCCTCCGTGTACGCCATGCGCCTGAACGGTCTCTTGGGTCTCTGGAACAAGATAATACATTGTATAAATAAAAACTGATAAATTCAGCCAAACAATTCAGATAAACTTTTTTACATTAGGGGAGGCTGATGAAAAGTTAACAAGCTACACTGTGTCCAAGTTTAAACAAGAAAAGTTTTAGGAAACTCCAAAGTTTTTATTGTACCTTGAAGTTAGGGTTGAGCTCATAGACAAGATGCGCGTCGGGCGAGGCGAGGACTCTATCCACGACGTCTACGACCAAGTCTTCAAGCCGGGACAGCAGGTCGTCGAACGTGATGAAAGGACACTCCGCTTCCACGTGACTGTACCTGTGATATATTCAACGGAAAAATGTTAGCGATAGATAGGGGAATATTAAGAATATAAGGACGACAACGATTTCAGTTTCATTTCTTATAAACAGAAGGCGGATTCCCTATTTTTTAAAACGTTCAAAATTCAGCTGCAATCTGATATCAGCGACGGTCAATGTTAAAAACTTGTAAAAATAAATGCAAAAATAAAATACTTTTTTTATGCACAATGATCCTCTTCAAGGATTTAACTTGCTGAAACCAAACCCCAAATAGAATAAATGTTTCTTGACAGATTTAAACTGAGGTTATAAAGTAACTATACTTAACGCTATTATCAAGTTGGTTATTTAAACAGCAAAGTTAATAAAAAAAAGAGCACCAATGCACATTAACTTTTTTTAAAGGGTGTTTTTACACACTCAACATAAATAAATAAAGCCTCGTGAGTCAATGAATCAACTACAAAATTCTGGCAATGTTTGTGATTAACTGCAAGGTGAAGGAATCATAGATCTAGTGTGTTATCGGCGAGTACGTACTCAGCGAGATGTCTGCGCGTGCGCGACTGCTCGGCGCGGTAGGACTGCGCGATGCAGTACACGTCACCCAGCGTGGCCAGGCATGTCTCCAGGTACAGTTGCGAACTCTGCGTCAGGTACGCCTCCTCGCTGAAAGCAATACAAACAACTTTGTTGACATATCAAAATACAAGACAGATATTATAGGCTGGAACTCACGTGAATTGGAAAAGAATTTCAAAGCAATAAACGTAAACATATACGACTCCGGGGTGCCAACTGAAAACCAGCGCTGGGTGTCTGACGCCCAGCAAATGCTGAGATGGTTACCCTTTCGGCATGGGCACGCTCAGCGCAATTTGTGTACCTGCTATTAATTTATTACTTCTGTTTTCTTTGTTGCTGTGCGCTTGTTGTGTCTGTGCTGAATAAATATTTTTCTATTCTATTCTATACTAGCGTTGTAGGTTAGAGTAAGAGAAGGGAAGCCTACCTATCGCTGCCGAATGCGTGAGAGAAAGGAAAGCCAGACAGACTGGCCGCCGTAACGCGTTACGAAACGAAGCGGTTTACCCTCCCATTAGAAGTTATTACTTCAAAAACTGTTCCTTCTGATGCATAGAAAAAACCTCACAAAATGTTCTTACCCGAAGTAACTGAATTTGAACAGCGTGCTGCCTCCCTCGCACTGCGTCTGCACGAGCGTGGGCGGCGTCACCTCGGTGTAGCGCCGCGCCGCGAAGTGATCGCGGAACGCGCGCGTCACCGCGGCGCGTGCGCGCAGCACCTTCGAAGTGTTCTCGCCGCGGATCATTATATGCCTGGAAAAGATAATGTGTCATTTATACATCTATACAAATAAATGGATTCACTCAAAGTGGTTGTTTGCATAAGGTACATATTTCGATGCTCAGGTGTCTACCACGGAGCATTGAAATATATACCTTATTACAGTTGGAAAAGTATTCCTTATATCCCATCTGCCAGTCTATATGCAGGCCATAATAGTTCCAACTTATTACCTGTTGTCGAGCTGCACATCAGGCAAGGCTTCCTCGTTGAGGATAGCGTCAGCGCCTCCCGGGGGTGCTAGACCGATCAGTTCCCAGTAGTCAGCTGTCAGCTCGTGACCATCTGGTGCCTGGATAACGACATAAAAACTTTACACCTATATTCCTCGCAGGGGTAGGCAGAGGTCCACCTATAGTAAGTATACCCACAATTTACCAGTTACGTTTAAGTCGAATATCATAGAAGGCGAACCTGAAATCTAGCTGTTAGCTGCTGAGGAATTCCAGATAGCAAAACCCAATAACACATTGTCGAACTTGGGAATGGACCCCGGATGTGGTTTGTAGACGATAACGATAAATTGTGAACAGCTTTTATTCTAGTTCTAAAGAACAACAAAAATATTATTTTAATTGTAAATTGAGTCAGTAGTGGTAATTTGGCAAAATTTCCCTATACTAAAGGAAGCGAATGCAGCTCACATTGCGTTCACTTCACCCCAATTCGGGTAATTTTTAACAGAAACGACAGGCTAGATGCAATTCAATCTCCTTACACAAGATACTTTTAGAAAGACCGCATGGCTCACTCACATCTTTAAGAAGAGGTAGCACCTCAGAGACTCACCATCTTTCCTTCAGGCACGACTTCCAGTTGTCCATAGATGACAACAGAGGACTCTGTAGATAACACTAGCGCATTGTATGTCTGACACAGAAGGCCATGCAGAACGCACTGGAGGTAGCCGGTGCCGTCACGAAGAGTCAGGAAGGTGAGGGCACGGCCCTGGCGACGCAGGCGGTGCACCCAGCCGCGAACACAGATGCGCTTGCCGCGGTGGTTGGTTGCTGAAGGTTACATAAAAGACTTAGAAAGGAGAGTTTCAAAACACTTGCTACTCCTAAGTTGGATAAATGTTAGTTAGTCACTTTTAGGGGATAGCAATTGGAAATATAACCGTCAAAAAGGAAACTGTAGAATAATATTAAGAGTAACTGGCTTAGTATTATCATTACTAAGCCGGTTACTTCAAAAAAAGAAAAGATGCTATTGGTTAATACTGTTCTGTCTCTCTCTCTTACTCTAGAATGGACAATGAAGAGGTAATAAGTCACCATTTGTATAGAACATACCAACATACATGTGTTTTTGGCTACAATGAGTATTTGGGTCATAGTGATGTAATTGCGATTAAAATGGCATAATACAGCACCTGTATTACAAAGTAATTGCAGTATCTTGATTTACTTATCTTGAGTGGTTAGTTAAAGACAACCTGACTAGTCAGTTGTGGGAATCCCAGTGTGCAGTATTTTCCTAGCAGTAGTAATTGGATCATGTTAAGAGGTCAAAATGACAAGCAGCTTATGTATGACAGGGAAAATGGCTAGTTAACCACTTTTCACCCATTTGCCCGTAGTTATAAGGCTAAAAAGTGGTTGAACACCAACATAATTATAAAATAAATTAACTGCATCAACTAGAATATAGCTATATATATAACTAATAATATTGTATATTATGTAAGGTTTCCTTATTGGAAGAAGAATAAGGGAATGCCCCTTTTTGTTTTTTCTGTGTTGGCCTTAACATGTTTGCTTCTGTTTAATATGAAGAGTTCTACAAGAATAGAATAGTAATAAATATGTATTTGGCCAGTTATTGATATAATTTCAACTGTTCATAAAAGTATAAAGAACAGAAATAAATTATTATTAATGTAAGTAGGTACTTGTATTATTCATAATTTAGAAGTTACTAAAGTAAGGTAAATAATTATTAGGTAGGTACTACACTAGATAATGGACACGTCATTTTCACATTTCTGCATTGTTTTTTTCTCTCTTTTTCTTTTGAATTTGAGATTAAAAATATTGAACATTTAGAAATTATGACATTTTAAGACATAACATTTCTCTAAGATTACATTAGCATGACCTAGTTGCATAATACAGTCAAAAATCCAATTTTGCAGAAACCTCATAATCAATTCTGACCTAGTTCATGTTTTATTCAATATTGATTTCATTCATTTAAATACCTACTTACTTGAAAACTATCCCTACTGAATATTACTTTTTAATAGTGAAATTGTGTGCTCTCATTTTTTTTAAATCAATATATAACTATTATTCATTATATAATACTATCCTTTATTATTGTCTGTTAGAACTGAAGTTAAAGTTCAGATAGTGTGAGTCAGCCTGCAACAATGCAATTTGTTACATCATCTTTGACATTAGATGCATACATATTACAGAGCAACTCTACAAATGTACATACATAATTGAATATGGCTTTTTGTTATTGTTTTTGAGAATAACATTTATTTATATCAACTATAATGTATGTACAGATGCCAGCACATCAAGCTACCCCAAACTTACAAATTTTCTCAAATGAACATGAACCTTATTGTGTTTAGAATAAAGTTGAAAACTTATCAAAGAAATTTGTCACATTGGGGTAGGTTGATGTGCTGGCATCTGTACTACACCTATTAGTTTGGGCTTGAAATGCATTCAAAGCCACAAAATGTTTGCTTATCAGAAAAACATTGGTACCAATTGCTTGGGACATCAATATTGCATGCCTGTAGTTTTAGTCACACTCATGTTATAGGACTGATGAAAAAGCAACTCTCATCGGTAGCCTTTACTTGTGAGTTAATTATACAATAATAGGAAACATAATTATTGTAAAAATGAGTTTTCTCACGTCAACACATAATTTGCCAGAACTACTGTCTACTCTGAAAGAAGTGAATGCTATTGGTGGTAGCAACATGCACCAGCGAGTAATTAATTAAGTTATGCTATACTAGATTCTGTCCATGACTTTGTGTGCCTGAAAACCTACTATCCTTAGGCACTTGGCAAGAATTTTTTAAATCAGGTTTGTAGTTCTAGAAACTGTCCACTGCTTAAAAACCACATATTATTACTTCTGTTTAATATTGGAATAAATGAACACACTGTGTGATAAAGCAGTCTACTCAACTCCTAATGAATTAGTTATTTGTCAGTACATGTCGTAACCAAGGTATACAGGTACCTACTAATCTATGTTTATGAATATAAATATTGCATGCCAGATGATGAAATACGGCTAATCATGAATGTATAATTTACCACTTGGTACTATTTCTTACCCATAGGTACTAGGAAAATAAATGTTTATTATTTTCGAGGTACTCACTTTCTGATATCTTCACGATTGTAGCCTTGGGAAGGCTAGAATCCTCTTTAATAATGATTTTTTTAGCTTCGTCGAGATTCTGTTGTCTTTTGTCACTGCTCTCCTCTTCGGCCTTCGCCTTGTCCGCCGCTTTATGACCTTCCCTAACCCAGATCTTGTGAATTTTCTTCAGTTGAGATTTCGCTACGACTTCGTACACTTTCAAGTCGTCTTTGGCATCAACATAGATTGTGGGGAATGGTTCCTTGCCGGCATGGCGCATAGCCTGCAATACCGTCTTAAATGGCTTCGCTTCGGTTCCATCGCCGGTCTCATCACTGCCGCTCTTATCCGAGGTGTATATCTCACCTAATAATTAGAAAAATATGTTGCTTTGCATACGTATGCGTAGAGGTTAGAATATGAATAAAAATAGCTAGACCAGAACTTACCTATTGAAAGGTTCTCCATTTTAGTTGTTTCTAACTAAAGTTCACTTTAATATTGATTTAGATTCACTTCTATTCAACATACGAGAGCCAAGACTATTTTAAGGCAAAAGAAACTTCACAGTACACACTATTCTTTTCACTCACGCACGTCACCGGTTTAGTACACATGCGCTGTGCGCACGGTTTTAGAGTTTCTACAGAAACGTTCGAAATCTCCCCAACAAAATATTTTTTTTTAGTTTCTTATGGTTTTGAGCATTAACTTCTACTGTAGAAGTTGTATTATATTGAAAATTTATAATATATTATGATGTCAGTGCAGTGAGTGCAGCATATTTTCTTTTCGCATATTGCTGTCATCTCAATATAGCTGCCTCTTTTCTTAGGTAGTAGGTTATTTATTACATAAACTCCTTCTACTGTACTGAATATTAATTGTTTTTTTCCAAAGACATTTTAAATGCTATAGAGCGGCATGTCAAGGAAATGTTATAGAAAAACTTTGATCCCATGTCTCAGTAACGCCATCTAGAATAATATATGAAAATTGGAGCGGCAGTGGAGCGTACTAAAAAAAACTCATAGACTTGTGTCCACTTAGGATACAAGTTTTGGACGAAAATTTTGTTCGTGATGCCATGTCTATAGTAAGTATTGAATGTCTTTGTTTTTTTTCTTATCAAAATGGCAACGGGATTAATATGCCTGTTTCCTTAGAAAAAACTTAAAACCCCTTTGTATTTTATTAAGTATACTTAGTTTTTATTTGTTTTCCTACATTTAGGGAAAATGTTTTTGCTTGGTAACATTAACCCATTTTGTTGGCACTGACAGTGACAGTTGTTTTGCAAAGTTGTGTTGATGTTGCGGGATTTCCGTAGCCAATGGAAGAGGTTGTTCTTAAATGTTGTCAGCAATAAAAACTAGTTGTCAAATTAAACTACACTTTCAACTTAAAATATTTTTAAAACTTTTTTACAAAAAAAAAACAACTGATTTCATTGATAAACACTAACAGGGTGTTAAATAACTCTAGTTTCGGAAGTCTACCTTTTCGAACAAGAAAAAAATCAAATGGGTTGGCGAGCGACGAAGTTATGCGCGAACAAACATAAAAACAAACATTGATAACCTCCTTCTTTTTTAGAACTCGGTTAAAAAGTACCTAAATACAGTTTCAAAATGTTTGTTATAATGGTTTTTTAATCTAGCCTTGGAATCAAACTTAACAAAACCAAACTAAACTCGAGCTTCAAAAGCCTAACAAACAAACCTACGACACGATTCTACGTTTTCTATTTACCATATTCGCAGTCAAGTCCGTGTTGCAATAATTGCAGGCAAGTTTTATTTTAGTAGGTAGGTACCTAGGAAGGTACTAGATATGTTTTTTTTAAATAGATACCTACCTAGGTACTTACAACAACTTTCTTTGTTAACATTTATAAATGACAAGGATTTTTTGTAGCTTTCTCATGATTAAATGGTTGAACAATGGTTTAATGAGTCAAGTCAAATGGTCGTAATGAGATTTAGAAAGGAGAAAGATTAGGTATAAAACTGGGTAAAGACATACCTAGGTACCTAAGCTTTCTTTTGTCAATAATAATCCTGAAAGGGGTGAAATTGGGGGTGAATTTTGTGTGGGCAATCGGTACCTAATTCCTCAAGTTGGGGATCTAAAAATTAATATTGAGGCTTTTTTGGTAAAATTCTACAGAAAAAAGATTACGATTATTTTGCAAAATTATCCTCAAAGGGGCGGACAAGGACAGTATGTGGCAGGTCTAGTAGTTCTGGCAAGGATTGTCTATCAAAATATAGTGTGACGTAACGATAAGGCTTACCCTGAATTCTGCAATATTGTGTAGGTAGGTAAAACACGGAAGAGAGCACGAGGCCGGTCGCCAACACGATGGTCTGATCAAGTAAAGAAAGCTATACCCTCCAGCAAATTTCAACAGGCGGTGATGGCAACTTTGGACCGGAATCGATGGAGACAGATTGTCCGCTTAAAGAGGTCCAGTGACCACGATCCTCAGTAATGAGGGACCGATTGGAGAAGAAGAAGAAGAAGGTAAAACACTGACGATTTACTTACACGATAAGTAGATATGGTTTCACTACATTAAAAATGCAAAGACCCAAGATGTATGTGTAGTCTACAGCAGCCACCGCCACAGTTCGATCACACAGGATAAAATGATGTAAAGAAGCAAATGCTATTATTTTATATGCCATTAGTATAGTTGCTGTAGGTACGGCGTTCCGATGCGAGCGTAAAAAATGTTTTAATACAAAAAACAACCGACTTCTTAAAAAACACTAACAGGTAAAAAAAACTCCAGTTTCGGAAGTCTGTGGCTTTGGTGGTTTTGTTTCGTTCATTAATGGCCACCGACTTCCGAAACTGGAGTTATTTGCAATTTTTAGTTTCTTCGTAGGTATGTAAAGAAAGTCTTTCATACTTGAAAGTATCATTAAAATTGGTTAACAATGGTATAATACAGGGCTGTCCAAACTAGATGGGACCCAGGGCCAATAACAAAATACTAAATGCATTGGGGGGCCGCAAAACATTTATAATAATAAAATACAGGTATAATAGGTACATATCATTATTTTATTATCTACTTTTTCATTAATTTGTGTTTTTACAATTCTGTTAACATCAACCTCAATATTAGTAGTAGCTAGAAGCAGTGCATGTTTAAGTGAAGTATCTGTCAGTGAAGACCTGTATTTCGATTTTATAAACTTCATTGTTGAATATGCACTTTCAGAAAGATAGGTACTGCCCATCATCGAGCCCATTTCTAGCCTAAATTCGTCAGTTTCGGGAAACGGTCAATAAAGGAGCTTAAACAATTTAATTCCTGTTTCTGTTCTGCCCTTGTAAAAGGGGTCTGATTGCAGATCACACAGTTCCAGTTGATAAATAATCAATCTACACACTCTCAACTGCAATTGTTATTGGATGAGTGAAGAGTGCTAGGTATATCACTCTCAAATTTTTCAAATCTGCGAAACGTTGCTCAAACTGGACGATTATTTCATCCATGTAATTGAGGTGGTCCAAAATATTACATTCTTCAAAATTTTGCATCTCTAAATAATGTTCTTTATAACTTGAAAAAAAATAAAAATCATTTAGTTGTAGAGACGTTTTGAACAATTTCAGTTTGCTTCTAAATCCATTCACTTGTCCGTACAAGTTGGCTATATTGTGGTTTTTGCCTTGCAACTTTAAATTCAAATCGTTCAAGTGTTGCGTCACATCAGTTAAAAACGCAAGATCAGCCCGAAACTGAGGATCTTGCATTTTTAACCGACTTCAGGAGGAGGTTCTCAATTCGATCGGTATTTTTTTTTTTTTTTCTTATGTATGTACACCGATTACTCCGAGGTTAATGATCTGATTTACGTGATTCTTTTTGAGTTCGATGCGGAATAGCTGCCATTTGGTCCCATAAAAATATAACATAGTTTGACCCGGTAGTTTTCATTTTATGAACAATTTTATGAAAATTTAATTTATTTTTGAACACTTTTTTGTATGTATGTTCACCGATTACGCTGAGATTTATGTACCGATTTACGTGATTCTTTTTTAGTTTGATGCGGACTAGTTCCTTTATAATAATAATAATAATAATAATTTAATTCAAGAAATTAATCCCATATTTCACAAATTTATGAATGGTTAGTAAAACTTACAACTATGTTAGTAGGCACTGACACTAAACATAAAACAACAAAAACATAACACACAAATACATAAGTAGTAGATCACCGTCGCGGCACCCCATGTGAAACTGCGCAACAGTGACCCACGTACAGACAGTCAAAGCGACTTGAAATCATGTTTAAGATACTGTTGGAGCTGCCCCACACCCTACGCACCAAGGAAGAACATCTTTTACGCATGGTGGCGAAAAAACACTCAACACGCGCATCAGCGAACATTCCTGAGGCGCTACAGAAGCGAGGCAGCCCCACCAGCATCCTAAACGCATTATTAAACTGAACGCGGAGAGCGTTGTACGATCTCTGCGTATATCTTGCCCACAGGCTGCACGTGTAGAAAGAGGTGCAGTAGGCTCGAAAGAGCGTGATTTTAACTGGAAGTGAGCAACGTGCAAACCTGCGCACCAGCATGTTCGCTCGAACCGACAACGCCCTCCGCTCCCGTTCAATATCATCATCGTCTTTAAGGCTAGGAGTCAATATATGACCAAGATATTTGACGGTCAAGACCCTTCTCAAAGGCATACCGTTTAAAAATACATGTGGTACCTGACCAGGACTCTTACCCCCAGCCTCAAAGACCATGATCTCCGACTTCTTGGAATTATATGCCAAGCCATGCATTCTTGCATATGCCTCACAACGAGCCACAAGCTCGAACAGGTGCGTGCTTCACCGCGTTGGTAGAACGCGGGAGCACCGCTAAGCAGCAGAGCAGTGCAGCGTGGGCGAAGCAGCGATAGGTTAGCCAGCGCTAGGAACCCTGAAACAGCGCCAAGGGGGGGCGCTTGAGCTCCAAGATTGTTCCTGCAAGCCCCTACGATGTGCGTGTCCCAGCCATGCGTCAGATGCGGCAAGCTCAAGGCAGTGAAGAAGATGGAAGATGGGTACTCACACATCGCAGTGGTTTACAGTGATTAGATGATAGGTGAATAGGTTGACAGACTAAAGGCAAGGCGTGGCGTCACATCGCCACGTGGTTCTCATTGACCGTCGACTAGCGTCGCCGGTTTATGATACAGCATGGATGAGCATGATTTAGTTTATAGAGAATAGAATAGGATGCACGCCATGCGGAGAACCATATAACCATTTAGAGTACATGTGCATAGTGAATAGCTAGGTGCTAATTAATATTAGATACAGAATACATTGCCGGCAGCCATGTTAAATAGACACAGAGATTACAAATAGTTATGGCTTGCCGGGACATAAATTTAGCAGCAAAAGAACACAATGGCGGAGTTCACTTACCCAATAACTGGGGACTTATCTAGTAGGCTGCTCGCTTGATGTAAAAAGGACAGAGCCTATGCGTGCAGCCGTTTTTATAGGAGGTCCTGAGTGACGTTCTCCCTCCATTGTGACATATCAGAACATTTAGGGTTGTACCGATAATTTAGTTTGGTGACTACTATTTAGAATTAGTCGGTTTTTAGTGAATCGACTAATTTATGCTACAGTACCCCGCCTGCAAAGAAAGGATTTTCCCTAGGGTAAATCCGCTAGAAGGCCTAAACCACTTAGACTGACTACCTGTACGTACATACATGGTATATGGTATTTGGACCATTCTTTGCAGGCGGGGTGCTCACTGTAGCGTAGTGGATTTCTTGGTAGTTAAATGAGACACGGAAGACTTAGTTCTACATTTATTTTATCACTACACATACATAATAGGTTCTAGGGTCTAGGGTTCTAGTGTCTCTAAAGTCACGCACTGTCACTGAAGGTAGGAAAACGGTACTGCCCTGAGCGACCAGAAGACGTCGATCGCCACGCACGGTAGGTAGGCCGGGTAGGCGGCCTCACGCGTCGGTAGGGACGCGCGGCAGGACGGTCGACCAGGTGGGCAGCGGGCTCAGGGCAACCAGCCCTAGGCAGCGTTGGTGGTGGCTGGCAGCGGCAGCGCAGACGGCCAGCAGGTAGCGGCGGCAGGCCACTGACTACACGGCCACGGCTTAAGGGTAAGCTCGCGGTAGGGCGGCCGTGCAGGTGCGTGCTTCTCACCGCGTTGGTAGAAACGCGGGAGCACAGCTAAGCAGCAGAGCAGTGCAGCGTGGGCGAAGCAGCGATAGGTTAGCCAGCGCTAGGAACCCTGAAACAGCGCCAAGGGGGGGCGCTTGAGCTTCAAGATGTTCCTGTAAGCCCCTACGATGTGCGTGTCCCAGCCATGCGTTAGATGCGGCAAGCTCAAGGCAGTGAAGAAGATGGAAGATGGGTACTCACACATCGCAGTGGTTTACAGTGATTAGATGATAGGTGAATAGGTTGACAGACTAAAGGCAAGGCGTGGCGTCACATCGCCACGCGGTTCTCATTGACCGTCGACTAGCGTCGCCGGTTTATGATACAGTCTGGATGAGCATGATTTAGTTTATAGAGAATAGAATAGGATGCACGCCATGCGGAGAACCATATAACCATTTAGAGTGCATGTGCATAGTGAATAGCTAGGTGCTAATTAATATTAGATACAGAATACATTGCCGGCAGCCATGTTAAATAGACACAGAGATTACAAATAGTTATGGCTTGCCGGGACATAAATTAAGCAGCAAAAGAACACAATGGCGGAGTTCACTTACCCAATAACTGGGGACTTATCTGGTAGGCTGCTCGCTTGATGTAAAAAGGACAGAGCGAAGGAAGGCAGAGGAAGACGGTGAATGGTTTATGGTCTCATAAAAAAATTACATAGTTTGGTCAGGTAGTTTTCATTTTATGAAAACTTTTGTTCATGAATTTTACTTTTTGATTTCATCGCGAACAGTTGCTGTTTATTTGTTTAATTGTAATATGTAAATATGTGTTGTAGAAATGGATAACAATTTATCATCTAGCTAGGTATATAAAAATAAAAACTAAAAATTGTTAAATAAAAACTTTTTTACAAAAAATACAACCGACTTAGACTAATTTAGAGTTATTTTATACCGGTTAGTGTTTTTTGAAGTCGGTTGTATTTTTTGTAAAAAAGTTTTTTATTTTGAAGTGTCAGATGGTATTTTATTTTTTAGAAATAAAGGTATTTCTTTTCTAAAAGTGAAAAAGCGTTGCAAGCACTGTCCAGCACTTAGCCGTCAGATTTCTGAATGTAATAATAAATCTCCATAGGTTGCATCGATTTCACTTAAAAAGTCCCTAAATTTTCTATGTGTCAATGCCCTGTTTCCACCTCTAATCAAATTGGTAATCCTGACAGCAACTTTCATAGCATTCATTTGACGCAAAGGTTTTCCACATAAGGCTTCTTGATGTATGATGCAGTGGAACAACGGGCAATCAATGCTATTTTGTTTTAGAAGTCCCGCGAATCTTGCGTTTGGGGAATTCCCCGAGTTCTCGAGTGAAGACTGTGAATATTGATATGTGCGGCGTAATCGAATACATACCCAAAACACTTGAATTTCTTCGCGAGAAAAATAATTTGCTCATTAATGTATTTAAACAAAGAAGATAAAAAGATTCTGGGCCGCAACAATTCAAGCCGCGGGCCGCATGCGGCCCGCGTGCCATGGTTTGGACAACTCTGGTATAATACATCTCTGCCGGGCCCCTTTTAAAATAGAAGGGCGTAATGTTATGTTATGGAAATGCAAAAGCTCAGCATAGACATCTTACTATAGCAATCGCGAATAATTTGCTGGTATGTGTTGAAGAGTTCAGTTGCCTGCCTTCATCAGGTTTTCTTCACCAAATAATACCTACTTTCTAAATGAAAATGCTTGATCTGTTACTAAAAATATATTTTTTTAGGAGTTCCCACGGACCCCTCATCAGATATGAGGTCTGATACAAATGGGACCAATCTGTTAGTATCAAATACATCCCTATCAAATAAAAAAAGAATTTTGATAATCGGTCCATTAATGACGGAGTAAGTAGGTACTGAGGAACATACTCTAAAAAATAAATAAAAAAATAACCGAATTGAGAACCTCCTCCTTTTTTTGAAGTCGGTTAATAAATAAATAAGGTGCAGGTGCTCTAGGCGCCTTGGGTTCGAACTCGAGACCTACTTGGCAGTCCGCCGGTCACACCGCTAAGCTATCACTGCATGTAGTAACAATCATCATTCCAATCTGACCCAATGGAGATTACAGGCATAAACTCGTATCCATAAGTCTAGACGAGCCCTCGCAATGCCGAAAGCATTGCGAGGGCTCGTCTCGTCTCGTCACCGATGTCAATAAGGTATTGATGACTTAGATAAACTTAAAAACTCATTGGTAAGTACCTACTTGCCCGAATTTGAACCCCTCCTTCGTAAGAGGCATACGCAATCACAACGGTTTTCTACTAATTTCTCACTTTCATTCCCTAAGAAAACACACGTCATTAGACCCCGTTAACAGTGAATCACCCAGTAGGTGTAATAATCGTTTTAATTAAGCATTAAAATAAAAATGATAAATAACATTGTTGTCTCACCTATGTTTCGGTGAACGAACTAATTTGTAATTAATTCAGTGTAAGGTCTTACTCACTTCTAAGTTCTATACATATATAATTAAATTGTAATTGACCGATGTCTGTAAATCTATTGTCAATACCTACCTACATAATTATATCATTAATCTTCACCATCATTAAGTTAACGAAACGAAGCGAGTTAATTAAGCGAAAATATTGCACCCCTTTTTCTCGACTCCGGCGAGGCAGGGGAGAGTTATAATTTTTTTTAAGAATATTAGGTAAGTAAGTACACGCAAGAAGGGGAGATTTTGGCAAAGTTAAAGCTTACCTACAAGGAGAAGAAGTGGAAGTACAACTAAAACGGAATTAGACCACTAAAGTCTGGTGTAGTCTTGAGTCTAGATATGCCCATGCATACCACTAACTTTTACGAAAAATCGTTCTCAGTGGAAGCTGTACGGCTATGGAATGTACTGTGTCAGTGAGACAGACAAGCTCAAACATTAGCATCCTTTAAAAATATGGTGAAAAATTATTACCTCTCTCCTAACACGTCTCGATATTTATAACAATTCGTTACTTTGCAAATTATTAGTATTTTATGTAATTTTCTTATTTATGCTTGTTTTATACTTTTATTCAAATAGTCATTTATGGTATATATTTATGTAAGTATATAGTACACCTCAAACTACCTGCTCAGCTTTTCTCCTTCACTATCAAGTTCATCCATTCATTTATTTTGGTTGTCTGTAAGAGACAGCGCTCATAACTGTATCACCCTATGTAGCCCGTGTAAATTATACTTTGTAAGTTTTTATAGTGTACACTAAAGAGTATTCTATTCTATTCTAGTAATTAATAAGTACCTAAACTATCATAGCTTTGCTCGGTATTTTTTTTGGCAAATTTTGAAAAAATGAGTTTTGTCTATATTGATTTATTTATATAATACTTCAAGCAAACTAATGTACAAAGGCTGACTTAATACTGATTTATCACCCATATGTTTAATTTCATGAAAATCGTTGGGGCCGTATTATTGCAGGTTTACCTACTTTTAAATCTGTTACGGAAACTGTCATTGACTGCGCACTGGTAAGCTTGAATAGCGAAAAAAAGTGTTGTAAGATTGTCTAAATCTCAGTTTCGACATCTAGACGGTTGAAGTCGCTGGCAAAAGTTAGTAACAAATAAACAAAATAAAAATGCATGGAAGCAAATTTATGCACATGACTTTGTGTGATAGGTAAAAAAATCAATAACAGACTGCAGGGCAAATGAGTACGAATAAATTAACTTTCAGAATAAATTAACAGGTGCGGTTAAAATCGTTATAAAAATAATACGATTGAAAAACTATCAAATGCAATTTTTTAATTTAATTTTACGGATTTTGGCCATGTCTCCGTTCTACCGGGAGATCGTCATGGCTACTAAGATCAGCAGAGCTATTACGTATACCTACGTTCATACAGGAGGCTGTGTACAGACTCAGAGTAGCACAGAGAGCCATGGAGCGTTCCATGCTCGGCACCAATATACTACTTAGATCGAGTTCCAAACGTGGAACTCAAATGGAGTTGGGCAGGATACGTAGCTAGACGCGGTGATGGCCGGTGGAGTAAAGCTGTGACCGAGTGGCGTCCAAGAAACGGCAGGAGAAGTGTAGGGCGTCCTGCGGCGAGATGGGCGGATGACATTGTTGCCATTGCGGGAGTACCGTGGATGAGACTGGCACAGGGTCGCGGAAACTGGTACATAAAAAGAGAGGCCTATACTCAGCTGTGGGTGAAGTCGGGCTGTGGATGATTACGTACAAACCGTTATCGTATATCCGTTACAGTCCATAGTGATGATCAGTAAAAGTGTTCGACTATTAACCGTCAAACAGCTAATTTCGTATTCGCTATCTATCATGAGTGTGTATCTAGGATGACGTCATGTGCACTCGCAGAGACGTGACGAAGCGCACAGTACCTACCATACCATCTCATATTTATCGTAACTTGAAGTTCACTTTAAATGCAATGCCATTTTTTTTGTAAATTCTCTGTTGCTATCAAAGTTCAGGGTGCAACTGAACGCCAGTAATTCAATGGCAATGGAAAAGTAACAAATAGCCCAGGACTATTGCTAAAGAAGAAAGAAAGGAAAGAAAGAAAGAAAGAAAGAAAGAAAGAAAGAAAGAAAGAAAGAAAGAAAGAAAGAAAGAAAGAAAGAAAGAAAGAAAGAAAGAAAGAAAGAAAGAAAGAAAGAAAGAAAGAAAGAAAGAAAGAAAGAAAGAAAGAAAGAAAGAAAGAAAGAAAGAAAGAAAGAAAGAAAGAAAGAAAGAAAGAAAGAAAGAAAGAAAGAAAGAAAGAAAGAAAGAAAGAAAGAAAGAAAGAAAGAAAGAAAGAAAGAAAATACATTTATTGGCAACAGCTGGATACACGCACAGTAAAAACACAATAACACAAAAAAGAGACAAACATGGCATGTCTCACGGCTGCGCCAAAAGGTTGCTCTCAAACCACCACTTTCAACAACCCAGTTAATGGATCTTTTATGGTACCTATCTAAAATACTGCTAACGGAACCCAACAACAAATAGTTTCCTTTATGGAAAGCTAGACATTAGTTAAAGAAAGAATGTTTATACCTGTAAAATGTATGTACTACTTTAACTATATTATAAAAAAATTAAAAAAAAAATAACTAAACCTAACAAAAAAAGTCATTGCCTCATTGCTTTCACGGTCACAAGTGCTAGGTACTGCTGAGCAAGAGGTCCCGAGTTCGGCAAAACCGAAAAAATTAAAAAAGATAAAGATTTAGTATTATTTTTATGCGCTTATATTTGACCTTTCGGACCTTTGGAAGGCGTACGAGGGGCCTAAGCCAACTCACAGAGGCCCTTTGTCGTTTTTAATGCAGTGAGGCACCAATCGCAGATATTCCCTGTAGGTATGCATTATGAAAATGCATCCAAGGAAAACCTACGACTATTGCAGGACTATTGCAGACTAAAGCAACAAATGTATTGGGCTATAGGTTAGGGGTGGATAAGGTGAACTGGTTACCTAGTACTATGGAAGGACTATGGCCCCTGCCTCATCAATGCTTTAAAAATACACGAATAAAATGTTATTATTATTCCGTTTATTATTATTATTCTTTTTATACGTTTGAGTAGCTCGGCAGTGTTATAGGTTATTATTATTATTATTATCTCGGGTTATAGGTTATTATTATTATTATTATCTCGTTTATTCATTTTAAATTCTTATAAATGTTATTATTATTATCTTTAGCTTTTATTTCTCGGAACCCTTAGGTTCCGGACGTTATTATTATTATTATTAAAACATTATTGAGAGTTTCATCTGGTATTTCTCAGTGACTGTGTTTGTGCTTGATCAGAAGATTGCTTCTCATCAAGCACAAACACAATATCGGGGCGGCCACTGATGATAGCCCCTATTGAGGCTAGCCCCTATGACATGTGACTAACATAACTAATAAAATGTGGTTGGCTTACTGTAAATACACCTGTGAATGGCACTCCGGGGATTACAGTGGTGGTGTTACGCGATGAATTTGTTTTTTTTCTATACTTCAGGGTTGATGTTATAGTTAAAAAAATGTTTGTTATCACGAGTAGGTACTTCCCCTTTAAAAGGTGGACATTGTGGACAGTGTTTAAACTGCAGGTGACAGTTAGAAAGCCAAGTCGTAGGTCTCGGGTCCGAACCCAGGGACCGCTGACTTGGATTCATGAGCGTACGGTTATCGCTTGCTTCAAGAACCGTGAAGGAAAACATCGTGAGGAAACCGGCATGCCTGAGAGATATTTCTCGACAGCATGTGAAGCCTGGGCAGCATATACTCTGACACCAAGTTTAACCACACGAAATGAAAACCCCGTATTGAAACAGCAATCTGAGAATTCTACAACAGCTCGAATTTACCGTTTATTCCGCTGAAAAAGATAACTGTTATACCTAATTACTAAAACACAAGGTAACAATAAACTTCGAGTACTTAATAAAAATGCTAGCGAACGCAATCGAACCCAAATAATATAGTTCAGCGTCCCACAGGTGAGTTCAACAGCGGTCACTTCTAATTAAAACATTCCATATGTTTTCACTCAATATAAATAGACGATATTTCAATTTCTTATCACTCTTACCAAACTATCGCAAGAGTTTGGTGTAGTCTTTTATTTTCAATTATATTTAATTAAAAAATTAACACGTGAGTATTAAATTCTATTCAAACTTTTTGGTATAATTATTTGTTTTTAAAGATAACCAATCTTTTTTTAGTTTTTTTTTTTGTAAAATTGGTTACTTACTTATTGTTACTACACTTAATAAGATTTTGTACGTTTTTAGTTTATTTTTAGCTTTTTATTTCTCTGAATTATTAATTGGTACTTTTAAAAATTATCCCTTAATCTTGCAATTAAAAGTTAACGAATAACGCCTAATAGTACATAATTTATGTGTATGACATATTACAGGATTAGCTGAAATACAGGGTTAGCCTAGTTTGGCTACAGAAGCTAATCTCTTTGCCTTAATGGGCCGAAAAGTCTAAAACAATATTTTTTGAATTCAATTGAATTAAGTAACCGAATCTTTTGCTACATTGCTATTCTAAAGTAGTGGCTTACTTAGATTTGAAATAAACTATTATTAGGTATATGTTATATACTAGTTACACTAAGATCTCTTCTTGACTCTATCTCTATTATTTTAGTTACCCTCTCCACCATGACGCCAACACCGCAAGAACTAGAACTTCCCCTACCGCAGTCAGGAACGGAGAGTGAAGTTGCGCCGGCGCCGGCCCCAGTAGCCGATGGCGAGAGGGTCGTTATCTCCGGCATGTCGGGGATCTTTCCCTCCTCGCATCACGTCAAGGAGTTGTCGGATATTTTGTACAATAAGGTGAGATATAACAATCCTTTTATAAAATTACAGGGATTAGAAGTAGCCTTAGTCGGCCAGAGATAGTGAAAGAAATTTTCAATTCGGTCTAGTAGTTTTTAAGTTTATTCGCTACATACAAAAATATAGATCTTTTCTCTCTGTATTAATAGTATCGATATCGATAGTCCAATTTATGGTTTATTGGTTAACCAGTTATTTTACTACTGAATTTTCTATACTTCAAGTAAATAACACAAAAGTGTCTGATTTTGTACTTAATGCATATGAAGAAGGTATTTTTATATTGTGTTAATTTCTCTGTCAGTCCGATTAGGGGCCCATCTCTGAAATAGCTGAAACGATTTAGACTGGACTTTCATTGGCATTTAAGCTGATGACATAAGGGATAAATTAGCTTACCCCACGTACTTACACCACAACATAGGAAAAAAATACTTACTCTTAAACGTTGATTCATGAAGTTGTGGGCAACAGAGTGATAGACGACACTGACTCACACACAAGGAGAAGGAAATGAGAAGAATTGTCTCAGAAAAACTTTGATCCCTCGTGTCGTCTCAGCATCATTATCTAGCATAAAATAGCAATATTGAAGCGGCTGCGGAGCGTACAAACTAATCGACTTTTGTCCACTAGGACACAAATATAGGATGAAAGAGTATTGAATGTCTTTGCTCATACAACACCATATTCCTCAGGTGAACCCGATTACTTCAGACAAGCTGCGCTGGAAAGTCAGCCATCCTGAGGCTGCGCGGCATGTGGGCACAGTACCAGACCTCGACCGCTTTGACGCCCAGTTCTTCAAGGTGCACTACCGTCTAGGGAGCAACATGGATCCCATGTCCCGCAAGGTTCTTGAGCAGGCCTACAATGCTATTTATGATGCCGGTAAGTTATAAAAAGTTTCGGGTAATTCTGTATTTATAGTAAAGGTGCATTTATTGACCGTAGGTAATGGCGATAACCAATAACAAAACAGAAACCAAATAATAGAAAAAGAACACCGTTACTTAAATAATTTAACATATTTAACGGAGTCACCGTATCGTAATGACTACAGCTGCAATCAATATTAATGTATAGTCAGAATTGAGTTTACATAAATGCTGGTTTGTTTACTCAACTTTTTAAGGGTCAGCTTTTGTCTCCTTATATTAAAAAAAAAACAAAAATAGATAAGAGAAAATAGCATCAAGCTTTCTTTTGAACAAAAACAATTGCAAGTTATACTATTTGCTAGAGAGATTGATGCGGCGCGCGCCGTGACGCCACTTCTTCAGCAAAAGCATACTAGGATATGGGCCCGTGATTAGTGGGAATATCTTTCGTACCTTTTAATATTAAGAACGTGCTGATTATCAGCCTTATTTAATTAAATACTTATACCGGACTAGCATACCATACACACTTGGCATCTCGTTGAGTCGTCAGTACTCAGCGCTTCTCTTCGACGTTTATTATGCGCACAGCCAAAGTGTGTGTCTCCTACGGCTCCGTGTTCCCTCCTTGATTAGCCTCTCTGCCTTCAAATCATGAATAGTCATCTTCTGGGCACGCTCGTTTCAACATGGGCCTACCTATCACCTTCCATCAGCACGTGCAGCATCAATGGACCGGCAATGGAATCGGATTATGTCTACGAAAAAATCGATAAGATCGATTGTAGAAATATTTCTGGCGATTATTGTAAAAAACCCGTGATAAACACCATGCCCGGCATTGTAGACAAAAATCAAAACAATTCCTCTCTTCACTCTTGACATTGACTGGCTCAAAATGAAAGAAATGTTTGACAATCTGTTACTTAATAGATTCTTTCGTAGACAAAATTTGTTTAAACGGTGACCATGCTACGCGCAGTGTAATCGAGGTCAAGAGTACGCCCATTTAGTGGACAAAATAAAAGATTTTGTTAATTAAGTTTATGTTCGACTAGCAGACGTCCCGCGGTTTCACCCGCGTAGGTCCCGTTCCCGTGAGAATACAGGGGTAAAAAGTAGCCTATGTGTTAATCCAGGTTGTCAGCTAACTCCATACCAAATTTTATTAAAATCCATTCAGTAGATAGTTTTTACGTGAAAGAGTAACAAACATCCATCCTCACAAACTTTCGCGTTTATAATATTAGTAGGATATACAATTTAATATTTTGCTGTCCTCAGGAGTAAATCCCGAACAGTTGTCGGGTAGAAAAATAGGTGTGTTCGTCGGTACCTGTTTCTCCGAAACTGAAAAAGCATCATTCTATGACGCCGATTCCAGATCAGGCTTGGGTATAACTGGGTAAGAAACTATTTGCTTTATTAATAATAATAATAATAATAATAAAAATGTTTATTTTCTTCCACAAAAACACTTATAACTAAAACTTAAAAATGGAAAAACAGAAATAGTAAATATTACAATGTATTTGTGGGAGACTGGTGCCTAAACTAAGCCGCAACTTGTATTTCAGGACACCAGGGACTCCCCCCTAAAGGCAACTTAAGTCTTGATTTGAATTAAAATTGATAAAAATTAAAATTGATTTATAAATAAGAAAACAGTTCATTATATATGTATGTAAAATTACAGTTTTAGTTACAAAAGCGGAAAATTACATTTTTATTAAATAAGTAAAATTATTGAAAGTTTTAATCATAATTAATTAAAAGAAATATGGCATAAGATAGGATACATTATTTAATTCCCATTACGTTTTTATAACTAGTAGCTCTTCTGTTTTTGAGTAGTTCAATTTTAGTAACCAGTTTGTCAAAACCAGTTTGCATTTAGATTTATTGAAAATAAAAATACCCAATTCTTTATTTAATTTATTGTAGAGTTCCGGTCCTCGAAAAGTATGAAATTTTTGGGCAAAACCTTTTTTAGATTGAAAGGTGCTACATATTGCATCGTTGTTAATTTAGAAGGATCGAAAGAGGCTGGGTCCGAATGCTGCCTCAGAATAGTAAAAAGAATGTAAATTTGTCTAACAGTTAGAACCTGGGCTTCCTGATACAGTGTGGTAGTGGGGAAGAGTCGTGGTTTTGAGAGGCCTACTTTTAGAATCAACCTTTGGGCTCTCTCAATTTCCAACATTTTCGTTTTCCCGGCACCTCCCCAAGTTGTTACGCAATACGACAGTATGGATTGGACAAGTGCAAAATAAACCATTTTAAGTGTATCACCATTAGCTACTTGTCTAAGCTGTTTGAAAATATAAGTAAGTTTCCTTACCCTTTTACTTAAGTTGTGAATGTGCTCATCAAAGGACAATCTTCTATCAATGGTTACACCCAAATAGCGAATACTTTGAGTCGATTGTATACTTGAGCAGGCGCATTGGTTCAAAGGAGGGAATGAACACCGATGAACGCATAAAGGAGATTTGTCCTGAAAGAAGGTCTCTACACTCCTGATTGTAAAAGGAATATATTTGGTTTTATCTGCATTAAGTGTGAGCGAGTTTGCAGCAAGCCAGTGGCAGACTGTGTTTAGACCTGATTGAGCGAAGGAATATACTTCTTCCCAAGATTTTCCGTAGAAAGTGAGAGTTGTGTCATCTGCGTAAGATATTATTTTGCAGTTTTCAAGATTAAGTTGACATAGCTCGTTTATGTAACACAGAAACAAAGTAGGGCCAAGAATACTTCCCTGAGGAACTCCGTACTCGATAGGAAGTTCATCACTCAGATGGTCACCTATTCTTACACGCTGCGTACGATCCGATAAATAGCTCGCTATCAATGTCAATTCATTTCCCCGTATTCCCATATTAGTTAATTTACAAATTAGGGTGGGGATAGAGACTGTGTCAAATGCTTTGGCAAGGTCGAGAAAGATAGTTAGGCATTTTTTGTTTCTGTCTATGTTCCTCACCACGAATTCAGAAAAAATGTGAACAGCCTCATCAGTGGACCTGCGTGCTCGAAATCCATATTGTGTTTCAGCAAGAATTTTATTTGACTCTAAGAATTTCACTAGTCTATGATTAATAGTACGCTCGAACACTTTTGATAATGAAGAAAGGATAGAGATGGGCCTATAATTATTGACACAGTCTGTATCCCCTGCCTTATATATGGGTATCACAATTGATTGTTTAAGCGCACTAGGAAAAACACCTGCATCAAAGCACCGATTAATAAGATCAGTGATAACAGGAGCCACCAAATCTACAACATTTTGCAGTAGCTTAGATGAGATTTTGTCCCACCCAGGTGAGCATTCATTCTTTAAATTTAAGATTGCAGTTTTAACTTCTTTAATATCCACTTTGAGTAGCACGAATGAGTTGCTAGGGGAGGTGGTCCTGATGTCAGCGGGTTCATTGAAGGGTGGAACATTCGAGGGTATGCGTTTAGCGAGTACCTTTCCAATAGTAGAAAAGAAGCTATTGACATTATTAACAGATGATTGAGGACTTAGATCTGAATGTAGTAGCTCCTCAGGAAATTCACGATTTCTATTAGAACCTGTTATAGTTTTAATAGAGTCCCATAACAGTTTTGAGTTACCTTTAGCCATATTTAGTTGGTTTTGTTCATAATTTTGTTTTAGACTTTTAAGGAGATTGTTGCAATAGTTCCTATAACGTTTGTATGTTTTACTCAAGATTTCATTTTTAGGTTGTTTTTTAGTTTTAGTATGCATATTGTCCCTATTTTTAATGCATCTCAGCAGTCCCGGCGTTATCCAGGGTTTTAAGGTAATTTTATTACGTGGCATCGTAACAATCACCGTATGTTGCTCCGTTAGATTTGACAACAATTCGATAAAACTATTTGTTGCCAGGTTTAAGTCATTTTCAGCATAAACTTGACTAAAATCTAATTTTGAGCAGTCAGTGATTATCCCGGTCCAGTTCAGCTTCCTGACCACCCCACTGTTTAAGGGTTTTTTTGAGCCTCTGTGCTTGACACAAAATAAAATAGCATCATGATCAGTTATTGAGGTGTGAAGATTAAATGTATAGGACTGTAACTTGCTCTTAACTAAAACATGATCCAGGCAACTATTCCCTCTTGTAGGTAGGTTATGTGCAGGTAGTAGACCATGAAATGAGGTAATATCTAGATATGACGAAACATCCGAATCAGCATTCAATATATTTACATTAATGTCACCTACAATTATTATATTTTGAAATGATTTCAACTGTTCAAGAATGTTATGGAGTGATTGCAGGAAGGTATCTAAATTTCTAAAGGACGGTGACCTGTAAATTGCCACAATAACTATGTTAGTCCCAAATTTAATTAGCAAACAGTTGCATTCACAAAGCAGTGGTTCTTCTATCGTGTAATTATGTTCGTTTCTGACCATGACTACCACTCCATCATTTTGATTATAAGTTCGGTTCGTTTTATAAGACTTATATCCATCTACAGTAGGGAGATCAGATACCTGACGGAGCCAGCACTCGGACAACACTAGAACGTCGCATTCAAAGCCAAATCTAGTCAGAAGTACTGAGAGTTCATTAAAATTACAATTGATACTACGTATATTCTGTTGTAATATTTTTAGGTAGTTTGAAGCTGTTGGTATGTATTTGTAATGAATATTATAATTGTTTATCCACCAGTCACCTCGTCAACACATCCAGCCTGTTACTGTCCCACTGGCAAAGGCCTTTTCTCATACAGAGAAGGCAAGCAAAGCAAGCGTGCGTTGAGTATGCTTGAAGCGGATTGGTTATTTCAAACTTCTCTTAAGTTTCGTGACGTTGTAGAGGGTAATCTCTGGGTATATTGAAACGATTTTGAAAATTCTTTAACCAATAGAAAGGCACATAATTTGTGAGAGTATTTTTATTTCTAAAACTATAAGAGGGATAGAGGGGATGTTAAAGTACGAAATGGACGCGCACGTAGTCGCGAGCGAAGTGCTAGTATTAACTATAAGTAAGTAAAACAATAACTTTGTAACACTTGGGCCTACCCAAAACTTCAAGTCGGGAGTCGCTTCTGCTATATAGAAGTGAACTGATGCAGCGTGTCCGTATATGGTCTTACCTTCTATTATTTGCAGATGCTGTAAATCCATGTTCGCCAACCGCATCTCTTATTGGTTGAACGCGAAGGGTCCTTCGATGGCGATCGATGAGTCGTGCTGCAGTTCCACCGCGGCGCTGGAGCAGGCATATCTCGCTATGAGTCGAGGTGAATGCGAGGCAGCCATCGTTGGAGGTTCCTACTTGTGTCTGCATCCACAGTCTTCGGTGCATTATGGAAGGTAATGAACACTGTTTACGAAACATTTACGTTACATATCATCTTGTAGGGTTTTTGAAATTTGTGGAAAAAAGCATGTAATAGGATCTGTAGAACTTTTAGTGGATTCTTCAATATCGATATTTGTACAATATCCATAATTTACGAACAAAACTAAACAATGCCGTCAATTCAGTACATGTACTCGTACCTCCCTAGTTGAAATTTTCAGCAGCTTTTTCTTAATTTGTACATATTTTTTATGGTAAAAAACATAACCACAACA
Organism: Euplexia lucipara; assembly: GCA_921972225.1. NCBI lineage: Eukaryota > Metazoa > Arthropoda > Insecta > Lepidoptera > Noctuidae > Euplexia > Euplexia lucipara. Next base: position 5,820,267 of record OV179163.1, on the reverse strand, counting down.
AATCTAAGATTGCTATCAAAGCCACTGTTTTAATTTAAAATACTAATAAATAGAAATCATGATTATTAACAAAATAAACATAAAAATGAGAAAAAAGTCTAGGACAAAATAAAGTCGCTATGTCTCTGTCCAGAATCATGTTCTGTCTTCTTTATAATCAAAATACAAATTTTCTCTGCCCAGGATCATTAACCAGGCCATGGATGGTAAAACTAAGTCATTTGATGAGAATGCCAACGGTTGCGTCAAATCAGAAGCCGTTAACGTTCTGTTTCTGCAAAAAGCTAAAGACGCTTTGAGGTAAGTTGTTTAAAGATCCAAAAATTTCAAATTAATATCATATTATCACACCTTGTAACCCCAAAGGCTTAGGCAGTGGTGTGTCTGTAGTACATTCACAATCCCCCTCACACCCACAACCTATATATACCAGTTCACGTCCTTATGTAGCCCATAAAGAGTATTCTATTCTAATCCACCATAGTTTGAAGTCCCAATATTTTAATAGGAGGCAAGCTTATTGCCATCAATCGGGCCCGCGTATCATCCTTGAGGGGGCTAAGTGCAATAAATTCCATCTATTTTAGGTTTCAGCTACTAGATTTTTTTATTACCTTTTTATAAATTATACTAATTGCTGATGATGATGCAATTGTAGGTCATAGTAAAATAGTCTAAGAAATTTACCTAATAACAATAAAGATGTTGTATTGAGATCTATGTAGCCATATATGAACTACCGACTGACATCCCACACTGCGATGTCAAAGATATGCGCTCGATTAAATGTAAACAAGATTGCGACAACAACCGTTGGGCAGTAGTAGCCCACCAACCACCCAACACAACACCCGACTGGTCCAGTATCCTCCCTTTATCTATGGGGGATGAGAAACTTTACACCCTCATCATACCTCGAAAATGTATGGTGTCTCCGACTATCTGTTACGAAATTTTTATTATGATGTCTAATTTACAGGATCTATGCCGACTTAATGCATGCGAAAACGGAATTTATTGAACTGCTAACGGGAGAGACGGGCCCTAAGTATGGATACCTTAGGAACCCTGACAACACTGCCCAGTTCTTGAACAAATTCTATGAAGAAGCCAAAGTTTCACCTCAAGCTGTTGAATATGTCGAAGCATTTGGTTCAGGTAATCATAGTTTTAGCAAGATACCATTTTATTTTCCCTTCCGTGCCCCTGAAAGCACGTTAAACCGATACGGGAGTAACGGAAAGTGAGTCTAGTGCCTCAGCACTCGCGCAGTGCACCAAAAACACTGCTATCAGCGAACTTTTTTATACAAAATACTAAGTATTAAAAGCCCATTATTCCTTAGGTACGCTAGAAGCTGACAAAGCGGAACTGGAGGCTATTGAAAGGGTGTTCTGTAAAGGCAAAGAAGATACACTTCTAGTTGGCAGCGTTATTTCCAACATTGGATACGGCGAAGCTGCGTCGGGTATATCCGCAATAACAAAGGTAGGTTACCTTTAGGGATCAAATTAAACGTGTCATACGTGCAATTTTTCAAGTCACTTGTTTTTAAGCAGTTTTTAATCTTCTTTCCAAAGGGTTTAATTGACGTTTCTCGTGATGAAAAGGGCTCGCCTTTACTAAGGCTAAACGCTAAGCATAATTTTTGCACATAGCGCAATGCCGCAATGCGCAGCCGACAGCGATGTGAATGAATTTTTGGACACTGTATTATTTTTTTGTTAGGTTTCATAGTTCATTGTTTTTTTTTTAAGTTTTAATCGATCATGTTTTTATTGTCGAGATGTAAAAAAATAGTACAGAGAACATGCATTGGCAACAGAAATGATATCAATTATTCTGAATTTTCTTAGATATTTTTTGGTTTCTACAGGTATTACTCGGCTACCATCATGGTGAGCTAGCTGCTAATATGCACTGCAACAATCCGCGGCAGGACGTGGCAGCACTGCGTGAAGGGCGCATGCGTATCGTCACTGAACACCAGCGCTTCAATCGCTCTTACGTCGCCGTCAACGGCATGTCCGTTACCGGTGTTAACTCACACGTGCTGCTGCATGGACACTATAAACCCAAGGTACTTAAAAAAAATAGGAATCTGAATCATTCTATTATCCCAGAATCTACTACTGTTGGCTAAAGTTCACCTATCGCTTCTGTCGGTCTCTGTATATATTTACCTGATTTTTTTCATCCATTCTTGGATTAGCCAAGAATGTTTTTACCCGTTTCATAGAAACTGCAAAATACTTTGAATAAAAAATAAAACAAACAAACTTGTGCTTTTGTCTGTGGGTAGATACTAGACAACTGAAATATTTCTATATACATACAATTTATAGATAACTTACACCCAGACAGAAGAAATGACGGTGCTCATCACACAGACATTTGTCTTGGGTAGGAATCGAAGCCACGACGTTCGGCATAGTATTTAGGGCCGCTAACCACTAGACCAACAGGCTAGTCATTCGAACATGTGGACAATAATCTCTTAGCTTCAAATATGTTCTACTCTTTCCAGGATCCGTCACGCTACAACAGTAGTATTGCACATCTCGTGACTATATCTGCGAGACAAGACATAACAGTGCAAAAAATATTTGAAAATTTGAAGTCACGCGCGATTGACCCCGAAGAATTGGCTTTGTTGCACAACATTCACCAGACGAGCATCGCAGGACATTTGGGCAGGGGATATATAATTTTAAGTAAGTTTCTTAAATATGTGGAGGATTCTTTCTCTTATCACTATTATCGTCATTGGCCTTTAATAGTTCAATGGTCCAGCAGTCGACTGCTTCAACACCATGGTGGACTATGTCCAATCGCATGCTACATTATTCCTGGCGTAGTTGTCCTTATCTAACTGCTCGTAGATACCCTGCGGAAATCCTTGATTAATCTTGCTGGATGAAAAATACTTTTCGCCACTTGACTTGTCCACTTGAAAAGAACATTTACTCCATAGTTAAATTTTCTAGTTTTAACTAGTCTGTCACCGTCCCACTGCCGGGCAAAAGCCTCTTCTCATACACAGAGATGGCACAAGCATTGATGACTGCGCTTTTTCAAGGCGCGATTCGGATCGAACATTCACCGATGTCAATGATGTATCATATTACATCACATAAATTTAAACAATCACATTGCTGCATTACTGGCCCGTATTTGATCCACAAACTCGCGCATGAGAGATAATAATAATAATAACCTTAACCTCTTAGCCATCACGATTTCCATTATTAACATTTTCTAGTAAGCGATATCCATATATTTTGTTTCCATCATTCCAGAGACAGATGAAAACCAGAAGACAGTAAGCCTTACCGAGAAGGCTGGATACTTTGACGATGCTCGGCGGCCGCTGTGGTTCGTGTACAGCGGGATGGGCTCGCAGTGGGCTGGTATGGGTGCGCAACTTATGCGCATACCTATCTTCGCTGCAGCTATAGAACGGTACATGAGTTTGCTAAATGTTCTTTTTTGTCAAAGGGTTATTTTTCACTTCCAATAGAGAAAACAGAACTAATATGTTAATTTAAAAGGTTAGCCTCCAATTGTTTACATGTTATTTAAAAGTACCCGAGAATTGTAATATTCCTAACGAAAATTTTGTTACTGTCAATATAATTAATGTATTCATTGTTACTTATAGTATTATTAACAGCTGTGGTTGAATTATAGATGCCGAAAAACTTTGGAGCCAAAAGGAATCGACATCGTCCACATAATTACGTCACCAGATAAGACCATATTAGACAACATTCTTCACTCGTTTGTTGGAATTTCTGCCATTCAAATAGGGCTGACTGATGTCCTTCGGGAACTTGGATTGTTGCCTGATGGCATTATTGGTAATATTTTTTGCTTAATATGTAAATCTTCTGGTCATGATGTGGTATACATAGTAGTCAGGAAAAATCCAGGTGATCGATGTGTTACCTATCTTGTGGTAGAAGAACTGACTGCCACGTAGAATAGAAAAAAAACTTTGGTTCCCTTTCAAAGAAAATTGCGCGCTCGGAGGAGCATGTGATTTAGCACAGCTAAATTTTATATAAATGAGTAAGGAGTGCTAAGCTACGCACTAGTTGAACCACATGACTCTTTATTGCACACCATACAAATCTGATGAAGGCGATTCGTCTTGCTAACTACTCAGCAGTATGTTTTGGCTGATCCCTCCTCCTTCTTCTTTCGAAAGCTTACTGTTTATTTAACCTGGTGTCGGAGTTTTAATGCCGTCGAGAAATATCTGTCAGTCATGCCGGTTTCCTCACGATGTATCCAAAAGTCAGAGAGACCTACAACTTGGCAATCCACCGGTAATACCACTAGGCTATTTACGCTCACACTTAACACCAATAATTTTCTTCTACAGGTCACAGTCTAGGAGAGCTGGGGTGTGCGTACGCGGATGGTTGCTTGACTGCGGAAGAGATGATATTGTCGGCATACAGCCGCGGTCTTGTGTCGTTGCAGACTCCATTTATAAGAGGATCTATGGCTGCTATCGGCTTGGGATATGAACAGGTAATGTCATATGTAGACGAAATGTTTATCAACAACGTTATAAGAACAAAAATAATCAATCTTTTCATATGTATTAAAACATCTTGCTTCTATTTACAGATTTCAAACATGTGTCCCCCTGAGATTGAAGTGGCTTGTCACAACGGCCCTGAATCCAGTACCATTTCGGGACCTGCTGATATCATGAAGGAGTTCGTCGCAGAATTGACTGCTAAAGGAATTTTCGCAAAGGAAGTACCTTGCTCCAACATCGCATATCACTCGCGTTATATTGCTGATGCTGGTAAGCCAATATCTATCTTATTCTTGTAACTTAACCTCTTGACAGCCACGTCAAAACAGCAAAAGGTAACCTCAGTGCCAAGCTACGAAGTATTCCTTGAAATTTGTCATGTAGTCGTGACGTGTGGCGTACTGGGGACATTTTGTTTGTGACGGTCAAAGTGTTAAGAAACAGTTAATATATTTTTTCAATTTGTTTAAATAAAATCGTTTCTACAACAGGTCCCGGCTTACTGAAATATTTGAGTGAAGTGATTAAGACTCCGAGGGCTCGAAGTGAACGCTGGGTGTCGACTTCAGTGCCTCAAGATAGATGGGAGGAGCCACTGGCTAAGTACTCGTCGGCTGAATACCACACTAACAACCTTCTGGTACGAACTAACAATCTACCTATAAGCAATCTATCTACGCGCGTACATTCCGATCGACTGCACCATATAGGATAATTCTTTTTTTGTTGCAATTGTGGGATGGTTTTGATTCACAATTGGACTCGGTAGGTTGGCGATTGGGTTCAAAACTAACGTTCAGGCAGAACCGATAGTGTAATATATTGCCTACGATCCACTTATATATTACTACTACTACTTCTATTACTAGAACAGTGATCCTTTCTGTCTTCTGCTCGATATGAATCATCATCACGTTCTGTTCCTTTAAGTTTTCTTTTGGGGTTCCGTTCCAAAATGGCATAAAGTGTACCTCTAGGATACTTGTTGTTTTTGATTCAGGGACTAAATAAGACTCATGCTATGGAGTTGACAGTTAAGTTACCAATACGATATAAATATAAAAATGAAAATGGAGTAACTTTATTTTCTTGGCATATTCATTTTGTGGTTTCGTAATAACCATTACTATTATATTATCTTGTTCTTAAGAACCCGGTGCTGTTCGAAGAGACTTTGAAACATATACCGTCTAACGCGGTGCTAGTGGAGGTAGCTCCTCATGGTCTACTACAAGCTATCCTGAAGCGGTCTCTGCCTGAAGATTGCAGGAACATAGCGCTTACCAGGCGTGGCCACGCTGACAACACATATCTACTGCTCGAAGCGATTGGCAAGTACGTATAACACATCACTCACCCATTCATCAGTCATTCATCGCTCATTGCTTTTTTGGTAAGCACTTTGATCAACAAGACCGCAAGACTTTATTTGTACTTTTACCTCGGTCAGTTTATTCATGTTTCTGATTCCAGATTATATATGGAGGGATACCACCCAAAGGTCCAAATTCTTTATCCAAAAGTAGAGATGCCAGTATCAACTGGGACACCGTTCTTATCTTCACTGGTAGAGTGGGCCCATGGAGAAACCTGGTGAGTGACAATTTGTTTAGCGCGGAACCCTAATCTTTTAAATAAAGTAAGTAGCCTAAGTTGCTCCTTGTATTATTAGCAACCTGCCAATGAAAGTCCCATCACAATCAGTCAAACAAATGATGCATTAAAGACACATAACTTCTATATTTATTTGATGGGGTTGGAAATCACTTAGGTTAGGTTCGGTAAGGTTAGTTTCGCTCAGGTTTTTTTTAATTTGGGACAAATGTAAAATGCTCTTCGACGCCCACATTGACACACTGATGCCTGCAAGTAAAGTGTTCTTTTAGTAAAATAATCTATCTCAAGGATTTAACTCGGTTTTCGGCCTAAAGCCTTCGATCAATAATAGATTATTGATCGAAGCCTAAAGCCTATTGATTTTTTCCACCTTCTATATTTATTTTTAAAAGGGAAACATTTATTTTTCAGGGTTGTGCCTCTGTACCATACCGCTAGCAGAAGGAAGGGTGCATCTTGCACCTTTACCATATCATTGCACGATAAGGAATCTGAACATCTAAAGGGACATGTCATTAGAGGTAATAACGACTATAGCCCAATGCCTAAGGCGACGGTCTAGCGATCGAAAAGTCATGAGTTCGATCCTCATCCTCTGCACAATCGTTTTGGAACCATTCTAGACACAAGTATGCTTGTAATGTGCAATGCAACCCACATTGCTAGTAAGCTTTAAAAACAAATACAGTAAAATCTAGATAACAAAAAAAGAAAAAATACTAATATGCAAGACAGATAATAATATATTCAAAAGACTGCTATTTTACTTCGGTCTTTATGCAAAGGTAATAGTCCCGGTCATGGTATACAGAACGAAAACACAGGTAAAGAATTGGGGACGGATGAACTTTAAATTAATTAAAATATATACCACAAAATTCTGAGAAATGATGCATTTGGTATTCAAGTCTTCTATTTTTCTTGACAAACAGTGTGATAATATTTAAGACGTAGGTATCTTAAATTTATCCAGACATAAATTTAGGTGGGGAGATGAGAGAGATGACCCCTATGACACCCCCTTTCGGACCGCCACTGAGGGGACATCTACGCACAAATATATAAAAAATTCAAAAACCCAAATAAATTGTAACACCGCCGGAGTTACTGAACCCATGGTGGTGAGTCGATTTTCCTTCCACTAACATTAAAATATAACATTTTTTCTTGTCTTACCTAGATCAAACGGTATACCCATTCGCATCATCACTGGTGGCCGTATGGGACACCCTGGCCATGACCTTGGGTGTGCCGAAGAAGCAGTTGTCAGTGGAGTTCCGCGACGTTCACTTGTATGCACAGCCTGTGATGAACACACAGAGTCAACTTAAATTAAGTGTGGCGATGCAAAGAGGCTCTGGATGTTTTGAGGTGGGTAACTTCTGAGATATTATTTATTTATTTAATACTTTTAGGATATAAGTACAGAGGTGGCCCTAATGCCACAGGTATTCTTACTAGTTAACCTAGGGGTAGTAAAGAAAACGGTGGTAGGAGCAATTCCGATAAAAAAAAACTAGTACAAATGTGGTTGATTCATATATAATTATAATTATATAGACTATTAATTTAATATCTACCTAATGGTGCCTTTGATATTTTGAATGATGTAGGCACTGATTACGCAACACCACATGTCTTGGCAACTTCCCTGTCCCAGGAATCACATATAATTAATGTTGATTGTTTAACTATTCTATCTACTTTGTGGACAGTATCTATCTATCTATCGGGATTTGGTTTCCGCACTTAATCCATGTTTGGACCATTTTGCGTGACCCATGGCGGCCGTTTTGTTGGGGGATTACTCCAACCAGCCCACCTCCTTCCAGAAGCAGATTAAGCCTCCCAAGTATTTCAGTGCGTCTGCGAGGAGTTCCGGTGAACCGAGAGTCCTCTTCCGTATCTCGGCGACGCCCGTGCACTCAAGGAGCACGTGCGCCACCGTTTCCTCCTCCTCCATACATGCTCTGCACAGAGGACTGTCCGTTACGCCTATAGTGTGGACGTGTTTGTTCAGTAGGCAGTGTCCTGTGATGGTCCCGGTCACCAGGCGCAAGCTAACTCTGTCCAAGCGCAGAAGGCGCTTGGTGAGTTACCTGTCCAGGGTAGGCAAAGCCTTCTTTGACTGTCTGCAGCCCGGGGACGAGGACCACCATCTTTCTGCTTGTGTGTGGGTAAATTCTTGCAGCCATCCGCGTAGTTGGTTGAAGGGGATGGGCACTACGGGTTCGGGCCCGATGGCCACGGTGTCAGATCCCCTCCTGGCCAATTCGTCCGCTGCATCGTTACCTAGTGATTTGTGGACAGTAAAAGTGTTAATAAGCATTAGCCATGTGCAAAATATGTGACAAAACAACATGCTTTTTCCCTGAATAAAGCAAGGTAATTTTAGTTTTAATATTTTTTATTGTTTGTTACACAGGTATATAATGATAAAGTTAAAGTAGCAACAGGTACCATCATTGTCTTAAAACCAGATGACAAAAAAGAGGAAATACAACTTGCCGAATCCCAAGATATGAACCTCAGTGCTGGAGATATTTACGATCTGTTGCGTGAACGAGAATACTTCTACAGGTAAAAAAAAGAAAACAAATCACTTAGTACGTTTAGTGCTAAACATTGAAAATATTTATCTTTGACTGTCAGAAGTCCCAAAGATTTCTGATAACCTGTAAGGACAGTCAACTATAATATCATAATGATGTTTCAAATATATTTAGTGCTAAGTACATACATTTAGCAAAGTAGTTTGTGTAGCATGTGAGTTGTTGACATTATCTCAACGACGGCTTTAAAGCGATTTGTAATTGGTAGGTAATGGAGTTCGTTCTGTGAGACATACTGCAACTTTAGTTGACGTTGGAAAATGGACTGAACTTATACGTTTTTTTATTCTTTTTTAATTCTGTTTTCATTCGTATTTTTTCTTGATTTCGTAGTAATTTTGATTCTGTTACAACTTACTAGGTACTATGGTGCTTTACAAATTTTAAACTTTTGGCGAAGTATGGTTGTATCATACAGCTCTAATTAAATATACGAGGTAAACAGGCAAAGGTTATGTATATGCGAAGATAAATCAAATGCCAATTTGCATCCACAGTGGTGAATTCCGAACGATCGAAGCTGCAAACGCTTCTTTGAATGAAGCTTTACTGGCGTGGCGCGACAACTGGGTCACGTTTATCGACGGCCTGCTGCAGCTAAATATGCTGCGACAACCGCACGATGGAGTTACCCTACCCACACACATCAGGAGAATCTCCGTGGATGTAGAGAAGCATCTAGAAAAGAAGATGGTTAAGGAGGACAAGGTTTTGTACAAAGCTGAAGTATTAGAAGAACATGACTTCGTTAGGTAAACTAAAAACAATGCCAAAATGGGAAACCACGTTTTGCTTGGTAATGGTATTAAATTTTCTTTTTTCTTGTGATATATTCAGATGTGGAGGACTCATGATGGAGAATATCAGATACCGAAATTTGCCAGCTATAAATAAGAGAAAAATGGTGCTGCAGACCATGAAATTCGTTCCAAATTTCCAAATTGACCAACACGTAAGTGTACTTTAATTTTGAAGGAATGAATGGAAGAACGAAGCAGATTGTTCAGCATGTGGACATGCAGCGTTAATACCAAATAAATTGAGTTATAAGCAGGATGACTATGATCATGCCTGCTTCGTGGGTCTACTGAACGTAAGCGCTACTGCTGAGCATAAGGTCCCTGTTTCGATCCCTGGGTCGGACAAGTTGTTTTGAGTTTCAAAAGAGAGATCGATGGCAAAAGGCTCGCCCCCTATTACATAGGACTGCCTTGTAGCTATACTAGAAGTACACCTTTTCTAACCCTTCGCGGAATAGGCGTTTTTTTATTTTATTTTATTTTATTCTATTATTTTTTTAATTATTTAAAAAAAAAATAGAATGAATATTTAGTAGAATTATTATAATTCATATGTTATATTGATTACCAGGTCTCAACTTCACTGCAAGTTTTCTTGCAAATTGTTGCTGAAAATGTTAACAAAGACTCTATTAAAGTGGTTGGTATCAAAAATAACCAAACGAAGGGATCTGTCTTTGACGAAATAAGGAACATTGGAGCCAGCGTTTATGGAGTCAACATAAGTTACGAGGAGTTAAATCTTGAGGACTTGAGCTCAAATAACAATAGCGGCAGCCTAGTAAAGAAAGCAGACCTTGCTATCGTCCGTAATCTATCAACCGATGATAACGTGAGATATTTTTGTTATTGATAAAATTTTAGTGAATCTCATATGTAAAAAAAAATAACAACTTGTTTTGTTTACATAGATGTGTCAAATGCTTCATTTTGCGCTTCGAAGAGACTCTTTTATAGTGAGCGAAGAAGACAATATGTACGGAGGTCGCATTCGGCCGAAGTCTCTTTATCGCCAATTGGCGGCTCACAGCAACGAACGCACGCGCTTAGACCTGGTACGCTGGCGACCAAGTGAGGGGACCTTGCCCACTACAGCCATTACAGTCCGCGCTTATCATGATTTTTCCCTCCTCACCGCCGCTCGTGCCAACCTCTCCCCCCGTTATCGCCTGCTCATCGTTGCTCCATACCCAGCTCCTTCAGCCCTTAAACAATTAGTACAATCTTGGAGAAAAGATGAACAACGTAACAATGTTCAGTTAATAACTGTTAATAATGAAGGAGGTAACAATTTCTTTTTGGATGACCTACCGGACGTCGATCTGGCTTTCAATGTTTTGGATCATGTGAGTATAAGTGCCATGAACATCTATATTAAATCTGTTAAGCAATATTTCAGTACATTATTTACAAAATGACGTGATTTTTTAGGGGAAATGGGGTGGAGAATATTACGTACCAGTGCAGGAAAGTGTCAAAACAAGCAGCAATGTAATGTTACGAAGCGCACAAGTCGGCGATTTGAATTCATTGGAATGGGTCGAGGCTTCAGAGACAGCTGGCTCAGGAATACCAGTGAAGGTATTATAATAATAAGTAATAATAATAATAATATATAACTGTTTAAATAACTTTAATAGAAGATATTTTTTTTTTATTTTTTTCTATTATTAGAAGATATTTAATTTAATTTCAATAAGGCACTTTGTATTTAATATTGATGATTGATGTTGACGATGATATCATTATTTCCAAATATTTTGAACTACATATTGGTAATTAAACTTTTTTAGGTGCACTACGCTGGATTGTCTAATACTGATATTAAAAAAGCAATTGGAGTAATAACATCGACACATGGTGGAGAGAACCACTATGGTATGGATTTCAGTGGAACAACAGAGAGGTAATTAAATTAATTGTTAATACCCTGTATTATGCACAAGCAGTAAGTATCTTCGTAAAAGTAAGTGTCAAGTTATTTAATTAGAGGCATGTACTTAAATTTAAGGTAAACTGAGGTAGGGAAAAGAGTTTTTTCTATTATATTATAAACAAGATACTTAACCTATTGGCGAATAGGTTAAGTTAATTTTGCGTTTTATTTAAGCCATCCGATGCCATTACTTTATATATTTTTTTCTTTACGAAAAACGCGCTTGGTTGGGCAGTCATATTGTGAAAAGTCCTCCAACCCAATCGAAGATGATCGGCAGACATTGTAAAATTGTATATTCCCCGCCAGATTTGAGGGAAATAAATTTTAAAACCTAATTTAAATCGTGATAAACGTTTCAGTGGTGAGCGCGTGATGGGTTTGGTGCGCGGCGGCGCGGCGGGCAGCGTGGTGCGCGCGCAGCAAGACTTGCTGTGGCCGGTGCCGGCGCACTGGAGCCTTGAAGACGCTGCCACAGTGCCGCTTGCCTACGCGCATGCACTTTACCTTCTCGTGAGTATTTTTACTAGCTTTTGCAAATTTCCTGATATTCCAAGATATCCGTTTTGCTTTGATTGTTCTATAACTCTCTGATATAAATAAATATTTTTTATACTTTATTATTTGGAGCTGTTGACGGTTGTGTATTGTGAAACTATTTACGTATTAAGCTCAAAAATAAATTAATAAATATTATGTACTATTTGGTAACCACGGTACCTTACAACATTCTTGTCACGACTTTTTTCTGTATGCAATAGTTTGTTAAAAGTTTAAGTTCGCAACAATATTTTCTTTTACGTTTACTTGAACTTACGGAACATCTTGATTTGTTTTAGGGTATCAAATATGGCTTGAGTCTGAAACCTAGAACCGCTGTGTTAGTTCATGGGGGAGCTGGAGCTTTGGGCCAAGCTGTGCTATCAATAGTCCTTGCTCACGGCTGTGAAGTATACGCAACTGTTAGTGACATACGGAAAAAACGTTTCTTACTTAAACTATTCCCAGATCTGAAAGGTAATTTTCGATTATTTAAATATATTGACTTTTTTATTTTTTTCTGAATATACCTCGTGCCTAGTGTTCCTGCCTCGTAGGTCTAGTAGGAAAACCCTACAACGGAACACGATGTCCCAGGTTTAATCCCAAGGTCGGGCACAGCTCTATTTGTTTTTCCGAGTTTTTCCAACCGGAATTTGTCAGTAGCAACGTGGAGTCTGGATTCGTAGCCGTTTGATAACAATAGGGTTACACGGGACTTAAACATTACTGGTGAAATGGGAATGCATCATTAGCCCACCTCTGCCTAGCCCTTTGCAGATTACAGGCTTGATGTAATGATTTGTTTTCTTAACTAGTCTATAACTCTTTTGTATATTTCCAGCTGACCACATCGCCAATTCTCGGGATCAAAGTTTCATTGATATGATTCTTAATGCCAGAAAAGAGAAAGGATGCAAAATTGTTATAAGCACAATCAGAGGAAATTTGAAGAAAGTATGTACCTTTTTTGTTTTATTAATATATTTACTTGTGGAAAGGTGACATATATTTGTAGATACAAGCTGCTCCGAGTTAAAAAAAAAATGTTTACTAGCTATTCGCAGACCTACTGAAAATACACACACAATTTTAAAAGAATCGGTGAATCAGTTTCGGAGGAGTTTTGTAACAAACACTAAGACACGAAATTTTTATGTATAAGATTGATGTATGGAATATTGTAGCAAGTAGTGTTATTGACTGTAGCTACAGTGACGTGTTTCCTGTTTCCAGACTGCAAACGTATGTGTCGGCCCCCTGGGCATGAGTTACGACGTTTCTCAACTCCACAACAAAGATGAAGACTTCAGTTATGGATTGTACAATCTCACTAGAGAAAGGGCCTATTCTGCAGTTGATTTCTCAACGATATTTGATACCCCCGAGGAAATGAAAGTAAGTATACCAAAATGACGCGCTACAAACACGAGTTCGATGAAGCTCTCCGAGGATAATAAATCGGTTTTACTACAATTGAATTTCGTCCATATTGAAGTAACAGAAGGTTCGGCAGTTACTTAGACATTTGTATAGATACGTCCTTGAGCAATTAAAATAAATAAATAATTTTAATTTTCCCTGTAAAATGAATGGACAAGAATCTCAAGATTTAATTTACCAAATATTTTTTTACGATATTTTGTTTTTAACATTAATCAGATAATAAACTATACATTATGTGGAAACGATGTACAGCCTTAGGTACACTAAGACTGGTACGAGTTATTACAAAATACGCAATGCAGGAGATATGTAAATTATTGTACATGATGTTGCTTACATATCTACGAATACTGCATTATCTTCCTTACGGTCGGTCACATATTATCTCTTATCTCATTGGAATATTTGCTTGAACCGCAGACCTTGCAGAGAATGTTGAGTGAAGGTATTCGCCGTGGCTACGTGCGGCCCCTATCGCGTGTGACGTACGCGCCGCACGATGTTGCGCGTGGCTTCCAACTGCTTGCGGCCAGCAAACACCGTGGCAGAGTGTTGCTGAGGATGGAAGAACAAACGATGCAAGCGCAACCACGGTATATATTGCCATTTATTTTTTATTTTAATGTTTTTCTTTTATTACTCTTGCCTTCACAAGAGTAATAAAAGAAAAAGTTAATTTTAAACTTATTAGACGTATGCCAAATTCATCATTCATTCAATTGACAGTGGGTAACAAAAATTTATTATCAGGTTGCACAAATAATCATACATATAAAGCCGAAATTTGTATATTTTGTATGCTATACAATTTAGACGATCAAATAATAATTAAAAGGTAATGCGAATGTTATCAATATTCATTTGATCAAATCTGCATATCAGTTTCAAAACTACTCGCTTCGTTTACAATACTCGTAAAAAAATACAAGCTCTTAAACTGCGTTCGTCGTAGAGCAATATTCCATTCCGGTTATCAAAGTTGTTTACAGTTTAAGTGGCGCTGTTGGCAGCATTACTAACTGTGGTGTATTGTTTGGCTTAATGTTGGGCCTTCATTTTGTCCACAATATTATTATTTTGCTTGCAGAATCTCATGCAATCCAAACCAGTGCCAAGTTGTAGTGATGAGTGAGGACAGTTTTGGGCTCCAGCTGGTTGATAAACTAGTAGCGCGAGGAGCGAGAAAACTCCATATACACGGCACATCTCATACAACTGCGAAGTTTCAATTTAAATTACGGTAAGAAGATGGCGTTTTAAGGCAATACTAATTAAGTTATTTAACTAAAATTATTAATAATGTCATCTTTACTTTTTAGGAATTGGCAAGCAAACGGCGTGCATATCCAGACATCTGTTCAGGGCTTGAACCAAAAAAATGACATATTAGATCTACTTAAGAATGCTACTCAACTGGGCTCTATTCAAGGCATATATGCCATTACAAATGATAGTCAAATTGCTCAAGAAACTTTATTGGCACAATTGGATACTGTTTCGAGAAAATTGTGCCCAGATTTAAGGTAGTTCATGACAATGGGGATCTTTGTATTTTTTGCTAAAAGTTTATATAAGTACATAATGTCTCTCATAATTCTAATCTAACATTTATTCTTTATTTTTCAGATATTTTGCGGTGACAAATGTTGGTCAAACAATGCTTGGCAAACCGACTTGTCTTTCTCGCGTTCAAAATAATTTACCAGCAAAATTGATAATTCTTCCTCAACTAAAGAATGTAAGTATTATTCGGTTTGAATATCTTCAACATTCAAAAATAATCCATGGGCGGGATACAGGATGGAGGAAAAGTGGTTCGACGTACAACCTGATAAAATGATGATTTTTTATAGCGTTGATTTTTCCGAAAATTATGTTTGTTTTATTTTAAACTGTAAAATATCTTACAAAAATCTTAATTAAGTACTTTGTATCTCACGCTATGATACACTAACATTATTTATGATTTTTTTCAATTAAATATTAATTCGTTAAACCCCGGAAGGACACCGGTGTCCGCCTGTCATTGTCTTTCTATTGTGTCTCTAATTACCTCAATTGAAAGATTAAATTAAATTAATTTAAATTTAGGATTGGAGCGCTGGTGAAGCAGTGGACGTGATAGAGCGTGCTCTTTGTGGTGTGGATACCTTAGTGGTAGCACAGCGAACACAGACACAACAACCTGATCTACTGAAAAAACTTGCTGAACTGGCAGGTCTGTAAAAAATCGATTGAACCAAGCCTTGCGCTTGAACTATGTCACTTAGCGCCGAATTTTCAATCATCAGATAAGATTTATACAAGAAAAGAAAATGGCGAATAGTCAGCTTTTTTATTCGATAAATAAAAGTTATTTGAGTATTGTAAAATTAGCCTTAATTCAGTGTTAACTATTATCCTATTCCATTCGATGAAATTGTCGTTTTTAACATTAACAATTTTGGTTTCAGGTATAACTTTGACGAAGCAAACGCCAAAAACTACTACTTTAGAAGAACTCGGAATTAAAGATGATAAACTACTATTGGTTGCTAGTTATTTGAAAATTCACCACAACGTTGAGTTCAATGAACTAGAGATCCCACAGCTGACTGTTGAAACGTAAGTTATTTTATAAAACCAAATGTCACTAGCCCGAAATAAAATACAACACCAAAAATGATTGGTTGTTAGACTTCCAGGGTTTCTGGCTACTACGACTATTAACGACAGTCCAATATCTGTAATTTAGTTTATTATGGAACTAACATTTGTATTTGTTTATAGGATAGTAAATTTGGATAACACAGAAAATGTCTTTGAAAATGTAAAAGGCTTGGCGACATTCATATCACATGTGGACACGGATGAACTAAAAGCGACTTCAGAAATAGTATGCATGCCTACAATTACTAGCGGCGATATTCAGGTATTTACCTTTTTTTTTTTAGGTAATATTGGAAATACAGTTATACTATGCATACTATTGTTTAAATTACTTTTCGTAATAGGAATCTAAATCAAAATTATTTCATTTTATTTCCGTGCATATTGCGATATTATTGGCTTACGATATTAGACGGATGAAGATTAATATATTTAAATTAGGTATGTTCATACTTAATGACTATCTTATTTGCTATTTGAAATTCTTTTTGTATGCTAATGTGTTTTAATATTTTTCAGCGTGAAGACGAGTTTGAGACAGGCGAGACGCATTTGTGCATCGTGCCGGGCATGGAGGGTCACTACGAGAGGTTCCGTGTTCTGTGCGAGCGACTCAAGCTACCGGCGCTGGTGCTGCAGCCGGGACTCGACCAACCGACCGAGACCGTGCGGGAGACTGCCGAGAGACACGTTGAGGTATGAGTTTATAAATATAAAAATGGTAATTATGGATATTAAATATGTGTAACCCTTTAAACTTAGTTTATTCCTCAAACTTTAAGGTGCTTCTGAACAAGACGGGATTGGTAAATACTTTCTGCTTATTGGGATACGAAACAGGTGTTCTGGTGGCACTGGAAATGGCAGCTATACTCGAGGATCTCGGTCAGTAATCAGTAATTAACTTCCGTATTTTTAATTTATTAATGTTTGTGGAAAACTTATAACGTTCATTTATTTGTTTAGGTTTAATCGGTACTGTGTACTGCCTTGGATGTGCACCGAACGAGGTTCAAGGTGTAATTGAACAAAATATCGAAGAATATACTACGAAAGAGGCACTGCAAAATCAAGTAATCGAACATATATTCAAGTTGATGGTGGGTGATGACGATGGGGGCCTTGAGAGAGCACTTAAAGGCGTTACTTCGTGGTCACAGAAAGTAGATGCGTGTATGCGGACTTTATTAGGTCGCGTGCCGCACTCGACACAGTATGCTCGCGGGCTCATAGAAGCTGCTCTGGCGCGTATTGAGCGGGCTCGCAATTACGTTCCACCGGTGCGCGCGCTGCGCTCTAAGCTGGTGCTCCTGCGCGCTGCCTTTGTGCAGGGGACATCTCCCGAGGAAGCGCTGCAGCGACACTCGCTGCAACCGGTCGCTGTACACCAGCTAACAGCGCCACTGGCACACGCAACTTATGACATAAGCTGTGCGACTGTGATCAATGAGTACTTAGATCCAGAGATTTTAGAATCATTTAAAGAGAAAAATATTTGTGAATCATATTTACTTAATCCTTATTCTTTTATGATTTCTTATAATGATGGCCAATAACTTTTTATTAACATATTTGTAAACTTCATATTATTTACTTAATTATAATAAATTATGTCTTGATTAAGTGTTGCAATTTTATTTACAAGAAGCTCTCGGAGTATGTAATCGGTGATGCGAGGAAAAATTGATCCTTTCCAACTTTATAATTGCAATGAATTTAGATAGATACTACAATTTAAATAATTTTGATAGTGATTCAGATATCTACCATGTTTCATTTGCAATTTAATAGTTTAGTGTATTTACCGTTTACCTGCCCACTTACTGTTTTGAAATTCTTATTTGTAAATAAATACGATTTTTAGGATAACCACATTAATTTTAATATTAAAAGTAGGTCTTACGTGACTTATGTTCAATTTAAATGATGCTCGTGGTAAGCTATCCTGACAACAACGGCAAAGTTCATAAATATAAAATAGTCTGTATGTCTGTGTAATCTGACAAAATTGAAATTTAGCCTCTCACACAACTTGGGTATTATATCTCTCGTATCCAAATAAACTGTTAGTTTACATGTTCAAAAACTTTATAGATATTATTTTTAAATACCCATTCTTCATCAGTTTCGCTAGACACAGGCCAGAGGGTTTGTTTATTATTTATATTACCATTCGACTTTCTAAACGAGACAAATGTTCGGTTACCATGTCTTAATGCGTCATACAAATTAGTTCTGAGGTGATCTTCTTCATCGCTGTAGCTGGAAGTTTCTCTTATCCTACGAAGATTTTTATTTTCCACAGAATTTTGAAAATATTGGGTATGATTGCAAATATCTCCTTCCCTAGATGGTACATTAAATCTTCTATTTCCGTAGAAGTTTTGACTTTGTTGCTTATGTCTCAATAAATTAATAGCAAGCTGCTTAACATACACATTTTGTGGGTTTTCTTGGTAAGGCTTAGTAGTTGCTTTTGTTTTTTTGAGTTGTATCCATTCTCTGGCTTGTGACGTAAGTTGACTTAGTCTATATTGTTCCAGGTTATCAAGCCCTTCTTTACTTGTTTCTCTCTGGACATTTTTTTGTTGATATCTTCCAGAATGCTTATGATTATATGCACCACTTTTAGCAGAGTCTGTCTCCCCAACTTTTGGTTCATTGCTACTGTCTTTTTGTTCTCTATGTCTTGTTTGCTCGCGCACATTCGAATTTCCGTGTGATGGATGCCCACCGCTGCTTTTACGATAGTCATAACGCTTTTGTTTATGCGATAAGTGTTGGTGCTTTTTTCTCTTGTCATGTTTATACTGTTTTTGTATTTTTCTGAATAGTTTAGGGTGTTCTTTAAAAAAATGTTTGACAACTTTTTTGTTGTTCATTTTTCGTCTTTCTGGCAAAGCAGACAGGTTATGATCTGAAAACAAATGACCATTCTACTTATCTATGAGGTGTCTTAACTCAAAATTTTTGTGGGAATTATAAGTTCATATTCGTCACTTTCTTAGCGTGTTTATGGCATATATAGGCACTAAAAATAGAGCTTGACTTTACCACTATGGCGAAAATATTAGCTAATCGACAGAAATCGATTGCCTAGGGTGCGTCGGAGAGTAAGTCGCTCGAGGGCCTAAGCCTTTCATGCACCCCAGTTCATTATAGGTCTTATCAATTTAAAGTAATCATAAAACATTAGCACAGTGACAGTACAAAAGTCATCTTATTCATTACCTGTAGTGGAGTTATTCGCAGCTGTGACAAATTCCTCAAGCGATGACGTCTCTGCTCTAAAATATCGATCAAAATCTCTTATGGCCATGTAAACATACTGAATGAGCCTTGTTTGTTTTCTTTTGCCTTCTGCTTTAACGTATGGGGCAAATGCCGCTCGAAATATTTCTCCAGCCACTGTTATTGCAGTTATGTTCCCTGGGAATACAAATTTAACTAAGCTTAAGTATTGAGTTGACGAGAGAAAGTATAGTGGCCCTTACTTGAATCATCTGGCTAGCCTTTCCTCAACAACGTTGGGGCCAGCTTCCAGTCTAATGGCATGCAGCTTAATACCAGTGTTTAACATGGACCTATTCATTGCCATTGAGAGTGAGATGTTTTGTGCATGGATTCACACGGCATGAAAAGACGTGTGCAATTTCAGTTGGAGCTAACTAGCACAGTGTATGTACCGGTGAGATGATAATATTATCGATGTCGAAGATAAGGATGATTAAGTTAAACATTAATCTAAATAAAAAAATATTATTTAAATTATTCAATATTGATAGTGCATGATATATATATGTAGTAACATAGTAAAATATCAATGAAATACAATTGCTTTAAGTGTATGGAATTTGTTTTATTAAAAAACTTATATGAAATTTATTGTAATACATTGAAAGATTATATAGGGTGACTGGTAATTAGTGACCGATACTTAAACACGTGAATACTCATGAATACGAATAACTTTCCCAAAGCAACTTTTTTATACTCATTTTTTTATACTCATACGAGAAATTTTGTGCATGGATTCACACGGCATGAAAAGACGTGTGCAATTTCAGTTGGAGCTAACTAGAGTAGGGTAAAATTGGGGCTTCTGCATCACTCGCCTCGCTTCGCTCGGCTCATGATGCAGAAGCCCCAATTTTATAATCGATCGCGCGAGAGCGAGTGATACAGAAGCCCCAATTTTATAATCGAGAACTAATACCTATCATTGACTTGTCGATGTATTTTTATCCACTACGGTTTTTAAACTGATGAGCGAATTGTTGCTACCGTTTCTTTGTGATTGCCTCCAGTTCACAGCAGTTCACTCGAACGGTTGATCAGATTCAGAACTCCTCAATTTATACCGTCGCACATTATCGCGATCGTTGGCGTGGCGTCGAACTACAGTGGAGCAAAACTATCGAGCGTACTTTACAACAATATCATGTTCGATAGCTGCACCGCGTTAAACCGAAATGTATTGAGCGCTACAGCGTTCAATATATTAGCAACCGTGCAAGTTAATGTCATCGGTGCCTTGGATACGGATAGAAATCCAGAAAAAGAATTGAGGATTGTTTTTTTTTTTTACTTAACTGTATTATGGAGATAGAGTAATTGATTATAATATAAAATAATGTAAAAAATCATAAAAACCAAGCTGGAACAAATATTCATTTGTTCTGTGCGGGAATCGAACCAGCAAAACACTTTTGACGCATTTGTTAAGGCATCTATTAAACCTACTATTTACATTGTGATGTAGCACTCTTAACCAATGCGCCAAATGTGTCTTTAGAGATGTGACAAAATATTGGACCACTTTGTCCTCTACTTAGTACTTGATAATATTTATAAATTATGATGGTGAAGTGACATCGTCTAACGGTAGCAAACAATTTATAGTCGTGATCAGATAGGATTGGAAGGGATAAAAAGCTATAAAAAACATATATTTTTAGTTTATAATTTTATTATCATGACACCATTTATTTATACATAATACATTTCTTAACGCACATACAGAATTATGATAAACACAATTATACACATCTTGAGACTGTTTATATTGATTATACAAATTTATTAAACTAGGACAACCTTTTTCTTCTAAATTAAATATATTACTATTACTATTTTCTAAAATATGCTTTAACCAGGAAACTTTTTCTATACCTTTAACGTAAACATATTTATCTCTTAAAATATTTAACACCAATGTCTGGTAATTAGAATATGGAATAAATCCTTCACTCCAGTATATCTTTCTGTTACGTTCAATCCAGCAAACTTGTTTCTTTTCTAGTCTTGTTAGATTTTTAAATGAAAATGGCGGCTCAATTAAAAACACTTGTAGTTTGCTATCACCCAATATTGCGATTTCTTTTGCTATAAATTCCTTGGCTTCTGTTTGAAAGCCTTGAATATCGACAATAACAATCATGATAACCTTCGCACAATGTTGCTTAAAGGTTTGTATTCTACAAGTCGATCGTTTATAATCAAACAATATGCAGTTGTCTTATCTGGTATTGATGTAGAACATTCAATTTCCAACCGCACGTCCACTGGACCTGTTTTTAGACTATCGTTTTGTCTTGAGCAGTCTATAATAAAAAGGGGAGCCTTTTCTTTGAAGTCTTTTAGATCTAGCAACGGATCTAATGGACTGTTGTAATACGACTGGCGAAATTTCACATACATTTCATATAATATACTATACTTGTTCTCAGAAAACTTTAAGCTCAAAGGTTCATAAGGATAATATTGAGAATTCAAAAAGAGCGTTACGTTGCTCACTTCGCAATGATCGAATAGCGAACTGTCTTTAGTTTTATTATTTTTCCTATTAGTTTGCAAGCAAAATATAACATATCTAGGCTTTTCTAATTGTGAAGCGGTCTTTACTGACCAAGAATGTTTTGTAGTTTTAGGAAGTAAAGGATACTCATATAAATCCCAATTTCTAAAAGCCATCTGAATAGACTTATCTTTTTCTAAGTGTTTTAAAAGTATTAATCGTTCTCGATCTGATACTTTTATATGTGGTACCCTCCACTGAACTCTTTCCATATCTATTTGAAAATGGGCAACATCGTCAGTAAGTATTACACTGTTTAAATTGGAGTTACTCCTAGTTAATATAAGTTCGTGTTTACAATTTATCACAATTTTATTGTAATCTTCTGCAAACCCTAAAACCTTGTTTAATGGTATCACAGCACTAAAATGTCCGTCACTGTGAAATCCATTTAAGTTCCAACCCCATATAGCTGCAACTTTATTTTCTGCTTGATTTAGTGATATGTATGATTTTATTGTTGACGTTATTCCGGAATTTTTTATACGGTCTATTTCTATACCATTCACTTCATATCTGATGTCTTGAAACAGATACATAACAGGGTTATTAGTGAACGCAACAGTTTTCTTGATCGGATTCCCATCTTTACCGAAGAACTTTGCTTGCCCTTCGATGTAAATCGAACTGGCTGATGGTAGCACGTATATGTCTTGTTGGTGTATGGGAATTCTGATTTCATCGTTTTCTCTAAAGCTGTTATTGTAGGGATTGTATGAATGGACTTCATAACTTTCGATTGAACTGTCAAAGTGTGGTGATTCAGTAATCTGTAGGATATTCATGTTTTAAAACCAAGGGCTTTAAGAAAGTTTTTATTTGCTTTGGTTAATTTCTTCAATTTATTCTTACGTGTGTGCCCCTTAGTAGTCCGCGAAGAAATAAGACGTTTTATATTCACTGATGTGTTTTTATTATAAACTATCATTTTGTTTTCCTTATATGAAGACGTAATTGAATGTGTTCTTCCCCAAAATTAATACTATGACCAAACTGATCAACAATTTTAACAGATATAGATGAAATGTTATTTTTGTTTATTGGAAAATATACTACGTTTTGCGGTATTTCTATGTAATGACGACCCTGAGCACTGTCATATAGAAATTCATGAATGAAATGTTTTGGTAAACCGTTGAAATATGAGCCGTATACAAGATCACATTCGATTCTGATCACAGACAGACTGCTTCCAATATTAGGAGCAATAGGTTTTGAATTCAATAATGAAAAGTAAAGCAAACCGCACTCATACTGATCAGATAAATGAAGTGGTGGTTGAAAGTATGAAATTAATTCTGATTTATTTCCGGAGATGGTAACCGTAATAGACATGCTTGTACACTAAACTCTTCTGAATAATCCCACTCATTTTATTACTTAACTACACCAAAAATTCTTTAAGAACTTTAAACAAAGATGTCCACAGTTAAAAGGGTGATCACGCTGTATATTATCATAATTATAGTGTACTTTATTACCGACATATTTTATAAATTCCTTTGGTGGTTTAAGATTTCCATAGCTATCGAAATACTCAATATAATCATTGTATTTTGCATAGGCTACCCAATGAGAGCCTGGATTTTTTGAGCTATCTAAATTAATAACTCCACATTCTTTTTTAAAAGGGTATTTAGGGAGCTCATCTCTCATAAAAACACCTCTAAAATGTGGAATATTAGTTGCATACTTTAAAATGTCAATATTAGTTAAAGCTCGTTTGGGTAGCCGACATCTTAGTTTTTTTCTTTTGATATGAAAATTCCGAGTCCATCTTTATGCGGTTTGAGGTGGAGGCCTTTTCCTACACAAAGAGCCTCCATTTTTTCGTTGTGTCTCTTTCTCTCAGCTAGTAATTTTTTTGCCATTTTAAATTCATTAATGGTTTTAGCAATACCAGCTGCACCGCCTGCTAAGGCGCCAACTGCAGATAATCCCGCGAAAATTGGAATCAAAGGTAAAACACCACCGGTTTTCGGTATAGGAATAACTCGAGGAAGTTTAATAGATGAATTACCCGATAATTCTCGGACAGCAGCCATAGCTAATTCTATTGCAACTTTTTTACATTTTGGTTTTAATTTTTTTATATGTCTTCTTGTTTTGGCTATAACCTTCTTAAAATTATGATTTAAACTTTTTCCATCTGTAACTTCACGAGAACACTTTTTGCTACGCTTTTTTAAGCCACAACCAGTTTTAATTTTTGTTGACATAATATTGCTTACTAAACGCGCTGCGAACTTTTCGCTTGGACTAGCATCCGAGGTAACTGCGCGCTCTTTTGCCATATTTAATAAAACTAAATCTGCCTTATGACGATCTTCTAAGTTTGAGGACTTATGATAGGCAATGTCGTGCTCTTTACAATATTCGTCTAATTTGTTAACACCCTTATCTCCACGTTTAAGCCTTTTGATTAATTTCGTGCCAGGACCGCAATAATTGTAGCCTGGTAAGTGTAATTCTAATGGCAAATGATTTATTAGCCAATTAAGAAGACTGCTCTCTCCAATACACATCATAAGACTGAAGAATCGGGGGATTAAATATTTAATAAATAGTTATTGTAAAGCTAAGTTACTCTGATTTATCTGTTATAATTTATTTGACTTATCAATCCAACTATTTTCAGTTGAAGGCAAACCTAGCCATTTCACTAAAACTCTGTTTCCTTTTTTTCTAAGAACTTTTTCCACTAGATACACGTTTGGATGTTTCGTTTTTTGAAGCTCTTGCATATAAAATGCCCCTAAAATAGGTAGACCTCTAATTGTATCTTCAATTAAATATGTAATAGGAGTTGTATTTTGTATTTTTTTAATTTTAAATATTTCTGTCGACCAGTTAGGGGTGTATCCTTTTTCAAAGGTCCCTTTATACTTACTGATCCGTACATAATCACCCACACTAAACTTGCTTTTATTATTTACATTTTTTGCCAAGCTTACATATTTTTCCAGTATGCGTATTTTATTTTTATTATTTACATTTGCTGGGACTTCATCAATTGTCCGATGATAAGTATGATTATATTTATACATTACATTATCAAGAGTTTTATCTATCCATTTATAGTTTCCTTTTAAACTAAATTCCTTATAAAGTTTAGATTTTAATGTTCTAATGAATCTCTCTACTATTGACGCTTTTTTTGTTGAGAATGTTGAGTAATGATTAATATTATGGGATTTCATAAGCTTTTGAAATAAGTTATTATAAAATTCTGTTCCGTTATCCGTTTGTAGATTTTTTGGAACTCGCCCTTTATCTAACAACATCTTGAAAGTATTACAGACAACGTCTTTAGTCTTGCTTTTCAAAGGAAAAGCCCAAGCGTATTTCGAAAATGTATCAATAACTGTGAGAATAAATCGAAAGTTTTTATTTTCTCCACTAATTGATTGCATATCAATTAAATCCGCCTGCCATAGATCATCTATATCTTTCATGATAACGTGTCTTCGAGGAAAGTTCACCCTCGCGTTTTTATGAATTTCGTTGACAATATCGGCTTTGCTCATGTTTCTTTTCTTTTTGGGACAAATTTAATTATATCAATATCAAGTCTTTTGTGATACTGAAGGAAGGGCGCCTTATTCCTACTATTTATTCTTTAATAACGTCAGCTTCTTTCAATTCTTCAATTATTGATAAAATTTCATTATCATGATTTGTGTTGCCGGCATCTCTTGACGCTACTAATAATTTTAATCTCTCGACTAATTCATTGGGATCATCCCAATATACCAAGTCAGTGTACGTTTTATATTTTTTTAGCTTTGGCAAACTACCTCCAAGTTTCATCTGATTTTTTTCAGTTGAAGTCTCGCAAAATAATGGCTTGATAATTTGTCGATACTTAGTTCCTTTATCACCTCTTATTTGACCACTGGGGTTAAAATCTCTCTTATGGGCGTTAGTTTGATGTAAGATATCTTTATAAACAAGTTTATCTATGTTTGTTATTAACTTTAAATCAGGTTTACTTCGGAGTAAAAGTTCTTTAAGTCCAGGGGTTAAATTATAAGTTTTACCACCAATTTTAACCAAAACTGTATTTTCATTGTCTAAACTACCAATTTTAGAAAATGAAACTATTTCTTTGCCCATCATTAAAGTTTTGTTTTCAGTTCTTATTCCAAAAGGAACATTTAATCCATCATAAATACCATAAATGTCTTTACTTTCCAATGAAGTTTCTAAACTATTTTTTTGTTTATTTTTAGGAGTGCTTGCAGAATTTAATACAGCATCGTGAAAGTCATCACATTTAGTCGAAGAGCTCGAACTGTTTTCGTCTGACTCGAATGCTATAGAATTTTCGGATATTACATTTTCCATATGGTTTTTGTTTTCTAGATTTTTTTTAGATTTCACAAGGCTATTGAGGGGCTCCGAAACAGGTTTGAGCATTTTATCTAGCGATAAGTTCACTTCATGTTCCTGATTTTTCATTTGTTTTATTTTTCTTTTTATGGAGTCGACAGACTTCATTAATTCCATTTTAATATTTTTCTCCATCTTCCTCTTAAACAAGTGAATTCAAGTAATAATAGATTTAGACTAAACTGTATTCTTATGAAGCTCGTTATAAATATGCAACTTCATTCAAAATTAAAGAAGGTATCGAAATTCTGTCTGTACCTTCCATTATTTATTGGGGACTCTTTGTTAATGATTAAAAAATTAAAAGGAGTTTTCCAAACTGTTTTGCAAATGTCTTTAAATTGATTCCATGATAAATCAGAGCTAACATGTTCTTCATATATGTGCTTCAGGTTCACATCATCTTGTTTAAATATTATTAGAAAATTAACATTATCACGCAACAATTGTTTCGGTATTTTTGAATAGGTTTGTGATAAGTAGAAGCAATCAATTTGCTTATGTCTACCCATAGAGAAATAATTGCGGATATTTATTTGATTTTCACACGCAACATCATCAAAAATAAATACAGAGTTCGGTAAAGCTTCACTCGGAGATATAACATCTTTATCATCATTGAACTCAAAGAATTTTATTTGAGGCACTCTTCTTAGCACCTCGCTTAAGAAACGATATTTTGACTGAAAACTTGTTTTTGAGTAAAGATAAACATTTTGAAATTTCATCCCGTTTTCATGCAGCAGCAAACTAATCATTGTGTTAGTTTTACCGCAGTTTGAAGGACCGCATATAACACAGCGAATTGTGTTAGGTAGTAAAATACTATGCCTGATTAGATGCGGGGATTCATTGATATTTATATTGTTAATTTTAAGCGATATGGGTTGCTTGATCAACTTCATTTTGCGTATTACTTCTATTTCTTTCTGTCCTTCAAATATATATTGATAAAAAATGTATATAATTAATACGTTATACCTGAATAGAACATTTGTCCGCAATATCAACAAGTTTAGACTTGTGTGTTTAGACGAAACTGTAATTTAAGATATTATTCTTAAATTACAATAATGACATCACATGCTCCATTTGTATATAATTTTTTAATGCGATCTCTTCATTGCGCTGCTGTCATTTACGTGAGCAGATCGTTTGTCCGGTCATTTATTTACTTTCGAGGTAAGAACAATTTTTTCAAATGTGTATTTTTTTTTTATAAATCTTATTATATTAATATTGTTATCATTCTTATTTTCAGAATCATGTCAACCTCACCGTGCTACAGTCCTGTTCTAGATATTATAAACCATAATAGAACTTCAGTATTTGATGAAGAACCCGAGAGACCAAATTTACAGGAGGTAAGTGACAAGGTTATAAATATGTAAAAGTTATTATTATTTATATTTTTTATTTTATTTATAATGACGTTTTTTTTTTTTTACAGAATTTAATAGAAGACGATAATCCAATTACCAATCCTTTTTATTACGCTCAAGATAGAGAAAGTTGGTATGCTGAAGTAGCTGCCAAGGCTTGTGAAGAAAGTCGACAACAAAAAGCAGAGGAACAAGCATTGAAGAAGAAAAAAAAAATCAAATCAAAATCTATTACGAGAATAAACAAATCTTATGTCATGCGCAAAGAACCTGCACATGTTCGACATTTAATCAAAATTATGATACATGATTTGGATGGTCGTCCCATGGATAAAATAAAAGTGGATCCTGAGGATGCGAGTGTGGATGTGCAGTATTTAGTGACTAGTGATTATGATGATATAAAGACTGAAACTGAACATTTAGTTGGTAAAATAGTGAATAAATTAAGGCAATCGAATTGTCTATAATACATAATTATATTATGTTTTATATAATTTTTCTAATTTATTTGAATTGTCCAATGTTGTTTATGTTTATGCTGTTGTATACTTACGTTATTTATATGCAGTGTATATTATATTTCGATTTTGTCAATAGTTCGCATTGTCTGCCACAAATTAATTTGCTTTCGAGAGATTTTTTAGAATCTTTTCAATAATTGCTTCTTCTGAAATGTACTTTTTACTTTATCAAAAAGTTGCTATAATCTTAAATAACAAATTTATTTGTAACAGAACTTAGATCGAGGAAATAAAAAAAACAACTATTATTAAAATAAATGATATTTTATTCATTTTAAAGTGTATTAAATTTATTATAAGTTTACATTATTATATTTATGTTTTAATATATTTTCAATTTACAATAAATTGCATAATAACAAACAAATATTTGTTTCATTAACTAGTAAAAAGTTCTTAAAATTAGTTTTTCCCATTGTACTAAATAATAAAAAAATAAAAAAATGTACTAAATAAAAATATTCATATATTTTGTCATATATACTATATTTATTTAGTACAATGGGACAGACGTATACATTTAGCTTGAATTGAATGCTGGATTTATTATCTTACACATTTTTGTATGATTTTTAGTTAAATGTTCTTAACTTTATAATTATGTAGGTATAGGTACAAAAACATATTGCCATGTAGTTCATTATCACCAAAAGAATCCGTGCCTTTGATATGTACATACCCTTTCCGTAACACGCTGTATGTTATAATCATTTTATACTTAAAAAGTTAATAAGGCCATGTATACCTACTTATTATATCTTAATAAATTTCTTATCATCTTAATATTTGTGTTTTATTCCTGTTATAAAGGGTTATAATCAGTCTGTTAAATAAATACACATCAATTTGTTTACATAATTTATTTAAACATTAGAAATTTTATTACACACATCAACATAGTACATACAGCTTAACTTCAAATACATTTTCAAGTAACTTTATTATGATTATGAATTATATACATTTTAACTTAATTAATTACATATTGGGAATTTTCTTTTACATACTAAAATGCATTTACACAGTTTACAGGTATTGATTGTAGATTTACATAGTTAATTATGTATTAAAAAACAGTTTTGTAATGTCCCCAAGGTAAAGTTTTATAATCATCTTCTAATATTTGTCTTTTATCATCATCTCTGCTAAGTACAAGTTTATTAATTTTTTGAGTAAATATATTATGATTTTTTGACCTAATTATACACATATTTTCTCTTAAATGTTCATTGTATCGTAAAGCTCTTTTATAATTGTTAATATTAAGTTTATTTGTAACGGTTTTTTTAATACCTTTTGCTTTTCTTATTGATGTGGTTACAGAATCTATACAATACAATTTTGCTCTTAAGCCCACAAACTCGGATATGATATCACCACCCATCTCATCCTTGAAAAATCCTGGTATTTTACTATTTACTTTTGGCATATCATAATTCTCATTTTCAAAGTTACTGGTGTCAAAGTACCTAATATACTTTTTCATGTCTTTATAAAAGTCTTCAGTGTATATTAAATACAAAAGACTATCTGTATCAGTATAACAAAGTTTGATAGACTCTTTATAAATACGTTTCATTACAGAATAGTGAAAATGATGTAAATGACTCTTAGCCAATTCCAAAATTGAAAATCCAATATAAATCGGGCGATCCAGAATTATTTGTGTCTGTTGCATCTGGATTGCAACCAATGACTCAGATAGCATCGACATATTTTTGAAATTCGGAGCACTTATATATTTTTCTGCTCCACAAACTTTATTAGTCTTATTTGATGTATCTTTCCATACATTAACCAATTTCACATCAACTTGTTTTCTTTTGTTTTCTATTGTTTTTCCGAAAATAGAATTATTTTGTTTTTTAAAAAAATCTCTTTCAAAATCTGAACTTGCTTCTTGACGAAGTGTTGTATTCAATAAGATGTATGGTGCTAAAAATGCATTTTGACTAAAAGTTAATATCCTATGAATCTTGAGTAAAATAAGACCATTTTTTAAACACTCTTTCAAATGAATGTAATGAATCACATATTTAAATTTGTCATTCAAGTTGGCAATTAGTTTATAATTTTTACTTCCCGGAGGTACAAATTTTTCAGCTGCAAATGGTAAATCAGAATGGTCATCATGAATTTCGTATGGATAGTGTAAATCTACTTCGAGAATATATCCACTATCACTATCATCGGAAACATTTATAATATCAAATGTATTTATTTCTTTTTCGCTCAAAAATTTAAAATTTCCCGCTGGTAATTTTTGCATCATTGCATAACCATATAAATTAACACAATCCAGATAAACTAGATAACTATTAGGTTTCTGACTATCATAATGTGGAAGATATTTATTATTTGCTTTAGCATATCTTAAAGAACATTGGGCAAGACCTCCTCGTATACCCTTTTCCAACATTTGATACATTTCAATATCCGAAATCAAGTCTAAATTAATATTAGTGTATAACAACATAGCATCCCAACTTAATGATGGTGAAGAAACGTAATAACATGGATCAAGGTTGTAATATTTTAAACTCATAGCTCTAAATTTTTCAAATACATCACATAAAAGAAGGACGTCACATTTTAGATACAGATCTGTA
Organism: Euplexia lucipara; assembly: GCA_921972225.1. Taxonomy (NCBI): domain Eukaryota; kingdom Metazoa; phylum Arthropoda; class Insecta; order Lepidoptera; family Noctuidae; genus Euplexia; species Euplexia lucipara. Next base: position 5,789,351 of record OV179163.1, on the reverse strand, counting down.
TACTCTCCTAAATTGGAAATATGAAATGCGTCCCAAACTTTTAATGCATGATTGTAGTTTTCATCGGAAACAGTTTCAGATGTCAGATTATTATAAAATTTGATTTGATCTGGCAATTTATTTTCTTTGTAACGATCCCATGAATCAATATAGTCGTAACAATAAATACCTTTTCTCCGAATTAAATTAAATAAGTGTTCATCTTCGAAAAACTGTCGCAGACTTTGAAAATCCTCAGGTTTCATTGAGTTCACTAAATTATCAAGACTTGAACTCAAAAAATTAAAAGAGTCGATAAATTTTAATTGAGCCACATTTTTATCATTAATTGGTATAAATTTAGTAAAAGATATATATTTTTCCTTATTTTTAGGTATTAAATTTATGCGCCCGCAAATAGCAGAAAGTTCTTTTATAAACAAATGGCAATCATAACCTGAAAGGTTGTGAAATATTATAGGTATAAATGAACATTTTTTAGCATTTAAATTACATTTATCATGCGCTGGTCCTCTGTATTTTCCTGTGAAATGATCATGATCTGCGACAACTATGTCTGTATCACAGAATTTTTTCTTACATAAATAACATTTTTTTGCATTGTTAAAAGAATTACGTTCATCTTCACTGATTATCATGGGCTTTGAATCTGAAATTATTTCATACAATCTTTTCACATTTTTGGTAATTGATTTAGTAAACTTCTTTGAACAATCTGGCCCCCTGTATGATACGAACTTATTAAGTTCTGGTCGAGAATGGCAAAAAATATAATATGCAAAGCAACTTGCCTCGTGAATTTGTATGTTTTCAACATGTTTTGTTTTATTTTTGTCTGAATATTCGTGTAATAAGCTCTCAAAATCACCGTAAATAACTATGGGAATTCTTTGAGTTCTTTCAAAATTTGAAAAATATTGTGTCGTGTTATCTTCAGGGAGTATAGTTTTCACTCTTGCACAGTTATGATTTAAAAGTTTTTCTGATGTACTAAAATATGTGAAACACTCGTCACATAAATGTATCTTGGACTTATGTTTAGTTAATTGTTTATGTGCAAGTCTGTCGAACTTTTTTATTAAACAGTAATGGTTTTTACCTTTTTTATTATTAATACAAAGTAAGTTGACGTGCATTATTTTTCTTTTTAAAGTTTTATACAATGGTCCAGTCACTTGATTTTTCGAATCTAAACCATAAATGTTTATACTCAAATTCGGATTTAGATTTTCAAATAATTTAATATCTGTAAAACTTGGAGGAAATGACATATTAGTTGTTTTCAAAACTTTTGAATAATGAGGGTATGATGTCACTCTATTTGGATTATTCATAGACGGATACAAATGAGCTACAACACTCCAAAGAAAACAATGTTCATCATTATTAACTAAATTTAGACAAGATTTTGTTTTGCGAATATTTTGAGGTAATGGAATGTAAGAACCAGCTCTTAAAGGGTTGTATTTTAAAATATTTATTTCTAAATGACTTATTCTCTCGATTGTCCAACCTGATTCACAAAGTTCAAACTCTGAACATTTGTAAATCATTTTTTCAGCACATGCTTTAAAAATGGATAGTAAATCGGTATTTTGCGATATTATTTCATATTTAGTGTTAAAAGATTTCAGAGATGATTCATTATTTTTAGGTAAAACATATGAAACAAACAGTTCAAAATTGACTTTTAATGATGTATGTACTTTCAGTTTCTCTTTAATAAGATAAGAACATATATGCGAAATATCATTTAAAAATAATTCAGGTGAAATATTAAATTTTTGAGAATCTATTTTGTAACTAACTATTTTGTTTTTAAAGGCACAAGCAATCATATGAACATTGTCAAATTCAGTTTGTAGCAAACAGTTAGATTTATGAATGTTGGATTTCTTGTGAGAAGAATGTTTTTTAACGTATTCATTACAGGGTTGGCAGAAATACATTTAGTCTTCAAAAATATTCAATTTATTCTGTGTTTATTTATACTAAACAAAGTTATTTATTTTTCTTGTTTCTTGGTTTTGATTTTAGTATTATTCTATACAAAATTATTTTTTTTTGTTATAGGTTCTGATTTTAGTTTTATTAAATACAAAGTATAATTTTTCTTGTTTATAGGTTCTGATTTTAGTTTTATTTTATACAAACTTTAATTTTCTTGTTTTTAGGTTCTGATTTTAGTTTTACACAGTGTATTTTTCTTGTTTCTGGGTTCCAATTTTAGTTATATTCTATACAAATTTATTTGTTCTTGTTTTAGGTTCTGATTTTAGTTTTATTCTACGCAAAGTTTATTTTTTTCTTGTTTCTAGGTTCTTATTTTACTTTTCTGTTATACAAACTTTAATTTTCTTGTTTTTAGGTTCTGATTTTAGTTTTATTCTATACAAAGTTTAATTTTTCTTGTTATAGGTTCTCATTTTAGTTTATTCTTTATAAAGTTTAATTTTTCTTATTTTTAGGTTCTGGTTTTTGTTTTATTTAGTTTTTATCTACAGAGTAGATCCTGTAAGAAACAATGCATTTAATTATGTAAAAACATGAAATTACTATTCAAATTAAACATACCTACATACATGCATAAACTGATAAACCCAAAAATTATGTGGATATCGATAAACTAAGTGAGCAAGTACATGTTGATTAATCCTTGGATGGATACAAAATAGGTTTAACGTGACGAAAATTTTCTTTTATCGTGGAAACAAGCTGAGTAACTGCTTTCCAAGTTGGCGTTTTGTCATTTACTGCAGTTTTAAAAGTGATCAGGGAATGTTGCCAGCGGTTGTTGGTAATTGCTTCCAGTTCACGGCTGTTCGAGATGCGAACTTCAATGTAATACTCGCCTCTCTTTGTGGGATCGCTTTGATAGGTTTTGCCAGAAGCTACACGTCGTGAAAGATAATTTTTTAATGTTGCTGCATGGACAGGTTCAGACTCATCATCCTGCCAACAACAAAAACAGACTTTGAATTATTATAAGCTCAAGAGCTTAACATCGTTACAACATCATATTAATATACGATTTAACTATCTACACGTTATTATACTTATATATAACGTATTAAAATAACATAGCATGTCTTTATTGTTGGATAACCAAAAACACTTTGTCCGGACTGCGAATCGAACACAGAACGAGATAGAAAATACAAGAAGCGGAACACACTTGCTACCATCGAGGTCATTTACGAGATAGATATGGGGCAGGCATCGAAATTAAAATTGTTTCTGCTCAGACTAATTTTCGTTAGAAACAAAACGTAAAATATTATGTAGATAAATGAACTCACCTCAGAATCGGGAAAGAGATTGATTTTACGCTTTTTGGTCACGTTTGCTGGTGTTGGATCAGTCTCTGATTCCGAGTCACTATCTAAATGATCCTGTCTTTTTTGTATCTTGCTTCGTTGCTTCTTGGGTTTAGACGGTTTGGTGGTCTTTTTCTTAGTTGATGTTGAAGGCGCTTCAGCGTCTGAATCGAAGGGATTTGAAGACCTGAAATACAGATAAAGTAAAGTAAACTATTTATGAAACGAAAACAGCAGTTATCAAAAAATACTAGCCCATCAGCACGCTGAGCAAACAACAACATTATTGCAACTGAGTTGCTTATGGGCGTAGGACCTAAGTATTACGTACATACTTGACCCCTTGGGAAGATATTCCACAGCCACCAATGAAGGAATGATGCCACAACCAATGTGTTATAAAAACATCTCGATGGCTCTATTTATACCCTAATATTATAAGGGAACGATCATTGTAACGTATTAAAGTTTTCGCTGACGTTTCAATTTAAAAATAATTAATTTTTATGTTTAATATTGAACACTATACTCATTGATCATTAGAACTATTATTGTTTCTTTATATATTACAAATTAGGTACTCAAGTGTGAACATCTCCTTTACTAAACTTATTTGGATGCAATACCACACCGACGCCGCAATGTCGCTGCAATTTGAGACGAAATTTTTATAAGGTAATCGTATGTACTCTCTAATAAATCTATAATTAATTATTATATTTAATATTGAACACTGTACTCATTGATCATAAGAATTATTATTGATTGTTTATATATTATAAATTAGGTACTCAAGTATCATCTCCTTTACTAATCTTATTTGGATGTAATACTACATCGGCGCCGCACTGTCGCTGTAATTTGAGACGAAATTTGTATAAGGTAATCGTATGTACTCTCTAGTAAATCTTAATATAAGACGTAGTTTAACTTAAAATAGAATTTAATAAAGACTTACTTAAAAAACATACTTACACCACTATCATTCGTTAAGGGTAGCGCATCCTAAGGCCAAGGGTCCCACTGCCAACGGGTCCACCATATGTTTCTCATCGAGCTGTATATTTTCAACGGCAATAGACTGTCACTTAAAATTTAATATAATACTTAAAATATTACGTATAACCAATATTATAAGAAATTACAAAATCTAAGATAGGACCTAGGTCTAGAGACCTAGTCCTCATACAAAAAGCCTCGAAAGAAAAAAATATTTTTCCCGTGTTATTTCTATACTACGGGTAATAACTAAATACAAGCATCAAACTTAGTATGTAGTTCCTTTTATAAATGTTTTTAATAAATGCTAGGAAAGTATGAAGATAGAAAATAACTTATAAGTTCCTACTACTAAAGATTCGTCACCCGTTGGTATTGCGAAACATTTGTGCTGAAGCTTGCATTTTTACGGTTTATAAGTGCACACACTTCAATCAGCATTCATCAGTGCTAAAAGTGCGCTGTATCGGTTAGACGTTGAGTACTCCTCATCGGATAGACGTTGCGTGTATAAAATTGGGGCTTCTGCATCATGAGCCGAGCGAAGCGAGGCGAGTGATGCAGAAGCCCCAATTTTACCCTACTAACTAGCACAGTGTATGTACCGGTGAGATAATAATATTATCGATGTCGAAGATAAGGATGATTAAGTTAAACATTAATCTAATTAAAAAAAAATTACTTAAATTATTCAATATTGATAGTTCATCATCATCATCATCATCATTTCAGCCATAGGAAGTCCACTGCTGGACATATGCCTCACCAATAAGACCGATTGGAAGCGGCTCGCATCCAGCGCGTTCCCGCGGCCTTATAGTGCATGATACAGTACATGAACATAGTAAAATATCAATGAAATACAATTGCTATAAGTGTATGGAATTTGTTATAATAAAAACTTATATGGAATTTATTGTAATACATTGAAAGATTATACCTATAGGTTGACTGGTAATTAGTGACCGATACTTAAACACGTGATTGTACTCGTGAATACGAATAACTTTCCCAAAGAAACTTTTTTTTTATACTCATTAACTTTCAATTAATTCAATTACATCAGTACTGCATAACGGGGGCGGTGGGGGTGGCGTGTGACGCTACTAATAGTAGATTTTGCCCTTCCCGAGGTCAGACTATCAGCTGATAGACCGTGCCGATACACGTGCCTACTTTGATCGATCACAGGCGTTTTTGTTATTTCATTGTGTTATTAAGTTATTTTGTATATAAAAAAAGTTTATTTGGGAAAGTTTATTGAAGTCATGAATACAATTACGTGTTTAAGTATCGGTCAGTTCGGTCACTAATTACCAGTCACCCTATATAATACAAGACGAGATAGAATCACAGAAATAAATGTAATGAAATTCAATGTAATAATAGCCTTTATTACTGATAAGTAATAAAGGCTATTTTTAATTGTTAATAATGTACCGGTAAACATAACTGATAACATTTGCCACAGGTGCAAACATTCTTACTCAGACTAAAGTTACACGTGAAATCAAAAGAAAAAAAAAATCTATAGATTTTGCCGGCCTGTGCTATGCAATACATCGGTTTACCTTCAGGATATATATAAAAAAGTTCCAGCGCTTCAAACAGTCGTTCTCCCTCTTCCTCCGTAAACATTTTATCATAAAAATCATAGGCTGATTTTAAGTTTGTAGAGAAAGCTTTGTCCTTGACCTTCATTAAGTGGTGTAGTACTCCCGCCTGTTCTGTAACAGTTTTTAATATTTTTAATAATAAAAGGAATAGCTTTGGCTTTGGTCGTGATGGCCCAGAGGTTAAGACGCCTACCTCTCATGCACGACGTTGTGGCTCCAGTACCAATGTGACTTTTTCAATTCATATGTACTTTCTAAGTTTATCTTAGACATCATTGACATCGGTGAAGGAAAACATCGTGAGGAAACCTGGACTTATAGTTAATATAAGTTTGAAATCGCCAATCCGCCTTGGGCAAGCGTGGTCATCAATGCTCGAGCCTTGTCTATATGACAAGAGGCCTTTGCCCTGCAGTGGGACAGTAACAGGCTGGTATTATTTTTATTTTGTAGCTTTGGTGGGTAGGGTATAGGGTGAAGCAAACACTGGACTCTAGACAATACTAGTCAATGTGTTTCAAGGCTGTTACAAGACCGACTTCAAAAAGTGTATTGCCGTGCAAATTGCACGGCAATACACTTTTAGTGTATTGCACGGTGCAATACATTTTTTCTCTTGCTCGCCGTCGGCTCACTACAGGAATCAGCATGCTCTCCCTGGCCTAGAGGCCCGGGCAACCCGCTGAAACTCCTTCGTACTGGGAATTGGAGTTTACAAGTATCCCCCATAAACGAGGAATTCCTAGTAAGTGCGAGTCATAAGCTCGCGTTGTTTACGTCTCTGCCTTTTGTACACACCGCCCGTCGCTACTACAAATGAATTAGTGTGGTCTTGTGAGTTTATTTAGTTTGATATGAAAAATCATATATGACTTACGTTTTATTCGCTCAGTTGTGAAGCTGTCAAACCAGGTTAACATCACTCCCACTCCGCTGGTTAAACTTTGATCCATATTTTTAAATATGCCTTCTTGTATGTTACTGTAATGTTGAAATATTGTTAAGCAGATGACACAAACGTTAGTCTCAAAACCAGTTTAAACTAGGTAAATTATACTACCCAGTTACTGGGTTGTAGAGGTCAGACAACATACATACATAAACTCACGCCTTTTCCCCATGGGGGTAGGCAGAAACTACAGAGCGCCATATGCTACGATTCTTACATACTTCTTTTGCTTCGTTTACATTCATACATGTTGTCATACACACACGCCGGTTGCGAGTACTACGCACCTGACCTTTCTGAAGGACCTCACCAATGAGGTCTATGTATGTCCTTCTAGGGCGTCCCCTCCCGGCGTTCCCACTTACATCTGCCTTGTAAATACCTTTTGTTAGTCGCCTTTCATCCATCCTTTCAACGTGACCAAACTATCTAAGCATACTCTTTTCAATTTTTGTCACTACATCTTCTTTTAAACCACAACGTTGCTTTATCACACCATTCCTCAATCTGTCATTTATTGTTACACCACACATACTTCGCAAGGAACGCATTTCTACAGCATTTATTCTACTTTCATGTCTCTTTTGCCACGCCCAACATTCACTTCCATACGTTAGTGTAGGCACCAGCACACGATTGTGAACAGCCAGTCGTGCCTAGGTCAGACAAACATATTTTAAATGGAGCCACTGACTGTCTTCCGGTTAAGCCGACCTGGAAGCCGACCTAACATAGTTGGGAAAAGGCTAGCCAAGTGATAATGATGAGAAAGTAATAGATGTATTTAAAAAGTTTTACTCACTGTTTTATTAAGAGCGACAGAGCATATACCACCGGATATGTAACAGTCTCATTCCTTGTGTACACCAATTCCGATAATCTCGTCACAAAAGCAGAAAAATAGCCGTGGTGATCCAGTGCCATGTTTTGCTTCATATCTTCTATAAACGGGCTTTTTGTCGCACCTGTCAAATCAATGACTGCCTTGTTGGTCGTAAGCGCTACTGCTGATCACGAGGTCCCGGGTTCGATCCCCAGGTCGGGCAAAGTGTTATTGAGTTTTTCCATCTCGAATTTCACAGTACCAGCCCGGAGTCTGGATTTGTGCCCGATTGAAGGCAATAGGCTCGCCCCCTATTACATGGGACTTAAACATAACTGGCGAAATGTGGGTGTACTACCAGGTACACCTCTGCCTAGCCCTTCAGGAATTACAGGCGTGACGTTATGTATGCATATAATGTATGTCAAATAAATAGAAAAAGACAGTTTGTGTGGGAGAAAGAGAAATTCGTATGAGGAGGGCGCAAAGTTTTTCCTTTAAGTGACGATTTCTTCCACTATGCAAGCCAGTAATATGAGAAAATATGATCTCATAAAGTCGATTTAAGTGTACTTTGTTCAATGAAGGTCTCGGAGTAAGCAAGACAACTGGGGTGCAATTCATTAAAGTCCATAATAATACTAGCATTTCCCTCGCGACTTCGTCCGCTTACATTTCGTACTTTGACATACCCACCGTCTCTTAGATTTGAAATAAAATATAGCCTATAACTCACAAAATAAAGTCGCTTTATATTGGTAAAGGTTTTGAAATCGCTTGAACAGTAGATCCACAGATTACCCTTTACAACGACACAAACTTTACCTTCTTATAATATTAGCCTATGCTAATGTAATAAACTTATTAACTTAGTCTTCATCAAATAACTTTGACCACCGTGTAGCATCAATCAATCACTTTAGGTGCTAAATGCGTTAGGTGCTCAATCCCACTTAATATTATAAACGCGAAAGTTTGTGAGGATGGATGGATGGATGTTTGTTACTCTTTCACGTAAAAACTAATGAATGGATTTTAATAAAATTTGGTATGGAGTTAGCTGACACCCGTGGATGGGTGACCATTTATTACATACCAAGACTCCTCCGTGCCTCGGAAAGCACGTTAAGCCGTTGGTCCCGGCTGTCATTTGTAGATCTTTGACAGTCGTTACTTGTAGTCAGAAGCCCGAAAGTCTGACAACCAGTTTAACCAAGGGGTATCATGTTACCCAGTTACTGGGTTGTGGAGGTCAGACAGGCAGTCGCTCCATGTAAAACACTGGTATTCAGCTGCATCCGGTTAAACTGGAAGCCGACCCCAACATAGTTGGGAAAAGGCTAGGCAGATGATGAGTTAGCTGACACCCTGGATTAACACATAGGCTACTTTTTATTCCTGTATTCCCACGGTAATGGGACCTACGCTGGTGAAACCACGGGACGTCTGCTAGTAGGAAATACTTCTATATTTGTGCTACTGGACTTTAGACTAATAGCATTAGTAGAGTTTACCATTAACGAACCTTACCGGTTTGGCTGCGTTTCGAATGACTGTGAATAGTGTGAATATGTAAGTGTCTAGGCACTAGACTAACTGCTTCAAACGCTCTCCGAGGTACAGAGGCCGGTACATCAAGCTACTCAAGTGTGTCCAATTTCTTTGATAGTTTTACAACTCTATTACAAATATAATAAGGTTTATGTTGTTTTACTGTTTGGGATAGCTTGATGTGCTCTGGCGTATGTACCCAGGATGTCTCAATACCTATGTTTAAAAAAAAGTAGGTACACATGCTTACCGGTTTCTTGTGTTAGACACTTACCTACAATAGTTGGCACATGCCAATTCTCTGGAGGTGTTGGAATAGTACTCGTCGGTGGTGGTCTAGGCATCAATGATGAAGTAGTAATGATTGTAAGGGTAATATTGCCATATTTGCCATCGTACGGCAGAGCTGCAAGTTTTGTAAGATTAATGATTGAAAATACTCAAAATATAAACTCAAAATATCAGTTGTGAAACCTATTTATAAAAAAGGGAACAAAACTGATCCTAATAATTATAGACCTATTGTCCTCATACCAATATTAGCGAAAGTATTCGAAAAAGTTATGCACAAACGTCTAACGAATTTTTTTAATAAATTTAATATCTTAAAACAACACTGGCTGCTTTCAAACTTACAAAAAAAGTTTCTGAAAATATTGGGGAATAAACACCTGTGCAATATTCTTCGACATGAGCAAAGCCTTTGACTTTGTTTCTCATGACATACTTCTGCAAAAAGCATACGCATATGGCATTCGTGGTGTAGCATATACCTGGTTACAAAGTTATCTAACAAACAGGCAGCAATATGTAGAAATAACCAATATTAATGACAAAAATATCGAGGTTGTATTTAAATCTGAACTAGTATATAATAGAGTCGGTGTCCCACAAGGTAGCATATTAGGCCCGCTCCTATTTTTAATATACATAAACGACTTACCTAACGTAACGAATCATCACTGTACTCTTTTTGCAGATGATATATCCCTTGTAATTCCTCAAAAACCTAATACTACGTTCGATTCCTACAATGAGGAAGTTGACGAAGCGGTCCAAAACGTCATCAAATGGTTGGAGACTAATAATTTAAAAGTTAACATAGATAAGACTAGAGTAATTCAATTTTTTAATAGAAAACAATATAATTATAAATTACACTTGAGAGCAATAAAATCGCACACCCCTTGTAATTTGGTTTATTACTGATTGTTTTCTAAAATCGAAAGATATTGAGTAAAAATCATTAGACAAAATTAAAGCATACAAGCTTAGCTTTACAAAAACATAAAATTAAAATCATTGACCTTCACGTAACTTACAAAAACCGACCGTACACCGAATTCTCCAAATTCACGCGTTTGCGTTGTCACTACTTGCACCCTTAGCCGCAGGTATAAAAAGGTCAGTTTATTGGAATTTTTATTCAGTTGCATACCGAAGGTCAACGTGATAACATCTCTACTGGAAGCATACGGATTTACTGGAAAAATATGGATACCACGCCCGCAGAAGCCGCTCAAGTTATTGCCTTGCTCGAAGCAGGCCATAACCAAAGTGAAGTTGCTCGACGGCTAAATTTGAGCCGCTACTCTGTTCGTCGTGTATACCAGAGGTTCCAAGAGACCGGTGGCTACATTCGGCGACCAGGATCTGGCCGGCGACGCACAACATCAGAGCGTGATGACCGCTTTCTTGTGACAAGGTCTTTGAGAAATCGGCAACTGAACGCGGTTCAACTGGGACAACAGCTTCGAGAAGTTCGCAATGTCAGTATAAGTCGGTGGACAGTTCGAAGAAGACTAGGTGAAGCAGGAATGACTTCACATCGCCCAGCAAATGGTCCCAAATTGACCACAGCTCACCGACAAGCCCGGCTACAATTTGCTAGGGAACATTTAAATTGGACGTATGACCAATGGCGGGCTGTTATGTTCTCTGATGAGTGCAGAATGACTTTACATGGTCATGATGGACGCTCTAGGGTCTACAGAAGGTCATCAGAGCGATTTTCACAATGCTGCATAAGCGAACGTGTGGCTTTTGGAGGTGGATCGTGTATGTTTTGGGGTGGCATAATGTTGGACACTAAAACTGACATTGTATTCATCACTACGGCGAATACCGGCCCGAGATCGAGAAGTTTGACGGCTGCACGATACGTCGAAGAAGTGCTCGAAGAACATGTGAGGCCGTTTGCTTGGCTTATGGGAGAAGATTTTCTCTTAATGCACGACAACGCCAGACCGCATGTCGCTAGAACAGTTTGCGACTACATGGAAGATGTTGGAATCACCGCGATGGAGTGGCCAGCTCGTAGTCCTGATCTCAATCCGATTGAGCATGTCTGGGATGAGCTAAAAAGAAGAGTTCGAGCAAGAAGCCCTGCTCCTACGCGCCTCCAAGAGCTTCAACTTGCCATTGAAGAGGAGTGGAACGCCATACCACAAGATTTCATGGTGAAATTAATACGGTCCATGAAAAACCGATTAAGAGCTGTAATCAAGGCTAGGGGAGGGAATACACCTTATTAAAAAACAATTTGATCAAGCATTTTGAGTTTTATTTTTATTCTTTGTTAAGCTAAATTAGGTAATTTTATCCGTATGTTGGGTTTTGTGCCCTAAAACTCCCTATGGGTACTTTTTTTACACTGTATTTGATATCATTAGAAAGGTACTGAAGTAAACATTCAAATAGTGTAAGTTTTATTTTAATATGTATTCACATTTATGAAAAAAACTGCTTTAACAACAAAAAGTCAACGTGTGCGATTTTATTGCTCTCAAGTGTAATAGTATCATATAATTACGACACCATTGCACAATCCGACAGCATAACTTTCCTTGGAATATCTTTAGACAGTCAAATATCATGGAAATTACATGTCCAAAAAATATGTAATAAAATAAATAGATACGTTTATGCACTATGGCGTCTAACTAGAATCTCCAGCTTAAAGACGGCATTACAGGCGTATCATGGTTACGTTGCGTCCAAGTTACGATATGGTATAATGTTGTGGGGGGGCTCAATAGACTTTAATAGAGTATTCCTGGCTCAGAAACAGTGCATTCGCGCACTTTGTAACGTAGATTCATTGACGTCTTGCAAACCTTTATTCAAAAAATTAAACTTATTAACTGCACCTGCCATTTATATTTTTGAATCTTGTTTATTTGTTAAAACGTATATAATACCTGTACAAATCCTTTGGGGATTATTGTAATTTTAATACCCGTTATCCGAATAACCTTCCATTACCAAACATAAAAACTGATCTCATTAAAAGAAACTGTTACCCCATGTCAATTAAATTATTTAATAAACTACCTAGCGAAATCAGAGACCTTCCTATTACATTGTTCCGAAAAAAATTGTACACCTGGCTTGTCAATAAATGCTTCTACACTACTAATGACTACCTTAGACTTACAAATAAAAAAATGATGTAAGTAGTAGTGTAATAAATAAAGTGTTTAGTTTAAGATTAGTCTTACATAGTACATAATGTTAAGTTTCACATACCAGCAATGGTCAATATGAGGATCCAACATTTATATATTACGTACCACCTATTTACCCATATTATGTGAATAAATTATTTTGATTTGATTTGATTTGATTTGAACAATGCAATATTGGCTTTTAAACACTCGTAGTTATAGAAACAATTAAAAAGCAATTGTCGCGTAGCAATTGTAAATCAGCGACAGTTTAAACCTATTTCTTCATTTTAAGGTTTACACACTCTATGCAACCAACTTACTAATCGTGAAAAAAATCAGCTGTTGCATACAAATTGATACCTGCTTGACCAAAAGGTTTGAAACGGCTGATTTTTTTTTCGAGAATTTCGTGTTGTTCCCATAGTGCAAAGACATTTAATACTTCTTAAATCTTTTTACCATAGTGAAAGTTGTTCATTTTCATGGGTGACTGTGAAAATTTATTCCATGATTACAAAACACCATGTACCTATATCCTGACATTAGGAGAAGTTTTGCGTGAAGAAAAGTTCTGGTTAACGACTTTACGATGTACAGACGCCAGCAAATCAAGTTACCCCAATGTGTCAAATTTTCCCAATTGAATAATATGAACTTTATTCTGTTTGACATAAAGTTGAAAAACCATCAAAGAAATTTGACACATTGGGGTAACTTGACGTGCTGGCGTCTGTACCATCGATCAAGATATTGTAAAAAGTTTAATCCATCACCTGGAGTCGCAGTTGTTGCGTTGGGCAATTTCCACCAAATGTTAATATCGTAGTCCATTCTACCAACTGCAGAAAGTTTTTTGCGATTCAAATCGTTATAGATCTGCGACAGTACCTTCCTTTCTTGTCCAATTTTGTCCTCGATATCAACCAACATTTCACTCACGTGTATTAATGACTTTGCAAGCTGATTTTTCAATGCCACGGTTTTATTTCCTAAAACTGAAACTGGGAAGACTCAATGGTTATTTTAAAACTGGTACTTTACAGCTGGAGTGGAACGCAGTGTATAAAATGCACATACAAAATAGTAGGCTACGACCGGCAAGGGAATTCATCCCACCCACATCTGTCTCCGTTCGAAACCTTTTCGACTACATACACGACTCAGTCCCATGTAGGCAAATAGTATCTGAAATAACCCAAAGTAGGTACATTCAGTCAGCGAATGCACACTTCATTCAACATACATACCTACTGCTACATACACACTACAAACGCACACACACCATTCCACACAATTTTAGTGTAAGTACCTATACTTTTTTAATGTAAATTACAAACGAATGAAGACACAGACTCTTGTAACTCAGATACCACATTGCTCAGGCGACAGGTCAGTAACACCTTTACCTACGTCAATATTTATTATTAATTTTTATTGTTATTGCTGGACCCGGTGACTTTGTCTTCTTAACGGAGCAGATGGGTAAAATTGATTCATTTGCCCGGTAGCCCCGGCGCAGTAAGTAGACCTTCTTACCTGTAATAACTGGGCAAATGAATCAACGGAACGAAAGCACTAAAACCGATGTGATCGAGTCGTACATTTATCAAGTTGCTATCATATCTACTATTAAAATGGTTTTGCCTTTTTCTACTAAATAAGATGCTGTACATATTAAGTCTTCATATTACACACTCATTGAGATTTTAGTGTTGATGTTGATTAAATACAGATCAAGCAGAATATAATACTAGGTATGTACTGTGATTGTTAATACCAGACCTTTTTCTATATAAGAAAATAGTTTTTTATAATTACATATTATACAAATCCACTAACCTCGGCTAAACGAAACGATTAAAATAAAAACAAAAGTGAGAAACAATTCAAACATTATATTTTATCTTACGTTGCCAATTGAAAAATGTATTAACCCATAAAATAAAATTGTCAAGCCGTAAATAAAATTGAAAGCCATAAAATATTTATGATGAAATAACAAACTGTGATGGTTCATAGTTCTATATTTGAATACTGCAGCGTTATCACGAATTTATCATAAAAGATTTTTTTTAAATATTAGTAAGTAGTTACTCTGAAGCATTTACGTTTAAATTAAATAGGCTAGCAAAATTAATACCACCAATACATAATCAATAAAGTCTTAAAACTACTTGCATGACATTATAATATATTACATATATTTACATATTTAGACTCACGCCCTTGAGAGATATTTTCAATTCCTAAAGGTAACGTAAAAAAAACCAATAAGTACCATATTAAATTAGCTGGTCAGTATATTGAACACAAAAGAAATGAATCACTTAAATACACTTTCGTAAAATTCCGCTAATATTGACTACATCACTGTAGGACTACAGACTACTTCCATGTCTGTGGAATAAAGTTTTACGTCTCAATGTCAAAAAACTTAAAATAATTAATTATGTCGTGTATTCAAAGAGAGCTGATGTATTTTCTTAATGTAGTATTTTTGAATTATGCCCGTTTATCATCATTTTCGTAAGACACAGCCATGACACTGTTTGTTTGTTGTTTATAATTTTATTATCACTGTTTGACTTTCTGAACGACTTGAATGTAATCTATCGTAATTATTAGAATAATTTCTTAGTCTTTTTCATTGCTGTAGCTGGACGCTTCTCTTATCTTTTAAGCCGTATAAGTTTCTAATGAAACATGAACAATATGTATTTCAAATTAGGTGTTTCTTCTTCCGATGAGATTATATATTGCTCACGGTCTTCGCCACCGGTCTGCGCAGATTTTTGGACGGGATCGACCGTGGAACATCGCAACATTCGCAGTGCAGTATTCTCCAGCATCGACAATCACTGATCATTGAATAATATTAATATATTATTTAAAACTTGTAACCGTCCATCCGTCAGTCTGCAGGGGCCATAACGGGTCTTAAAAAAATTTTGATAAAGTTTCTGCAAATGAAATGTTTGTTTTCCTTGTAATTTTTTTATCTGCGTTTTTTAATTTTTATGAATAATTTATAAAAGTATTTTTAAAAGTCAAAGTCAAATATTTTTATTTGCAGACTAAGTGTACATTTTGGTGTTATTTCTGGATGGTTAGACTTGCTATCTACTAAGTATTAATAATAATATTTTCAAAATTTATTTTTCGTCTTTCGGAGCATCGGTTGTAATGTTTCCTGGAAAGAAAAAAAATTAAAGAAATAAATATTTAAATATCGGCTTCAAAATGAATTCCATGTATAAAATTATTTTTAGTTTTAACATAAATGTACCGTATTTTCTAAGGTAAGGAGCCAGTACTGCTTGTAACATCAAGTCACTCACTTCTTCATGAGTTTTTCCTTCAAACAATTAAATTTTTGTTTTATTAATAAATTATATTTTTTTATACATTCTTCATAATATAAAAAAAACCTACTTAAACTGCATTCACAGATTTTTCGACAAGCATACATACCTTAAACAAGAATTGAACCACCGAAGATAAGTAGCAGGTCATTAATTTATTATACGATGATAGTCATAATTACTAAATAAATATAATAAATTATTATTATTATTATTATAGAGTTCTAGGAAAAAATATAACGTGCCTTTTGTTTGGACGAAAACAGTTTTTTCTACTAAATTTATATTACCGTTCATGGATTGTACCTAAGGTTAGCAAATTATAGCTCATTCCTGAAGTCAGCGGTAACATTGATTGTACCGACTAGTGAAATAAAATGGTGAGTGTTTATTTTTTGATATTTCATCAAGTTTGTTTCCCAGTTTAGGTAAGCTTGCCGATAAATCTGTGAATGCAGTTTGGTTTCACTAAAAATATATCTAAAGGGCTTAAAGTGGTCTTCCTTAACCTTTCAATCTTGTCAATAGAGACACAATAGTAAGATAATGACAGCGCGGACACCAGTGTCCTCTCGGGGTTTAATGTTTTTTTTTTCCTTTCTATTTTTCCACTTCATAATTATAATAAGTAGGTATGTACCATTAGGATATTCATAAAAGTATTCCAGCGCCTTGAACAGTTCGTTTCCGTCTGTTGTGTTGAATAACGAACTGTACACATCAACCATTTCATTGTACTTTTTATCCAGCACTGAGATTTTGTTCATAAGGACGAAATGCGCCCGCGTTGCATGTTCTGTAACAACCAATTAAAATACATAGGTGCATAAACTACACAAAGTCACGCCTTTTCCTATAAGGGTCGGCAGGAACTACTGAGCGCCATACGCTAAGACTTACATACTTACTTCTTTTGCTTCGTTTACATGTTGTCATACACACACGCCAATTGCGAGTACTACGCACCTCATGACCTTTCTGAATAAGGTCGACGTAGGTATGTCCTTCTAGGGAGTCCCCTCCGTCCACTTAAATCTGCCTTGTAAATAAAACCTTTCGTCATGCAGTCGCTTTTCATCCATCCAACCCAATTATAAAAATATAATATTTAAAATTAACCTCGCTGGTCTAGTGGTCGCAAGTGCTGCTGCTGAGCATAAACCTGGGTATAAACCAGGCCGGGAAATGAGTAAAAGTCACAGAGTTCCTCCGTCTTTTTTTTCTCAGTAGCTGTTAGGATTTGTGCCCTATTCACCATGAGGAGCAGTTACATACCACATAAACCATTGATCCAACTTACCGCTTATCGAAGAAGGTGCTATGGTGTTCAACTTGGGTATATTAGTTTGTAACGTCGTAACGAAAAAATCGCCCATACTATTAAAAACTCCTTCGGTTAATTTACTGTAACGTTAAAACAGTAGCAGGTCATTAATTTATTAAACGACGGTAGTCATAATCACTAAATAAATTAATTAATAAAAATAAATAGATTCTACGAAATCAAAAATCATTTATTTAAATTAGGCTGAGAGTCAGCACTTTTCTAACGTCGCAAATTACATAAGACAGTCCCCCAAAACCCCCGCCCACCACTACCTAGTGTTTATGCTGGGAAGAAGAAGTGGCGGAACAAACTCCTCAGCAACACGTCTGTCTATGGTATGTTACAAGAACACAACTTTCACACAACAAATCACTTATCACTTATTCGAATGATATGTTGGTCAAGTAGTTAGTGGCCCTGCCTGCTATGCCGTAGGTCGTGGGCGCGATTCCCACCCAAACAAAATGTTTGTGTGATGAGCACGATCATCTGTTGTGTGTCTGGGTGTAATTTATCTACTACGCATATATTAAGAAATATATAAGTATGTCTATCAGTTGTTTAGTACCCACAACCACAAAGTCTGCTTAGCTTGGGACTAGATGGCGTTGTGTGAAAGTAGAGGAATATTTATTTATTATTTACTTAAGCAGTTCAGCATTTTACATTTCTGGTTAGTGAGAGAATCGAAGAGGTAATTGATTATATCGTTTCAACTATTCAGGTCCCTACAGAAACTGGAATTGATATGGAGAATTATTCGAATTCTAAGTTGCTTATGCTGTACATAATAAGAGATCTTACTCACTCGCTGATAAGGGACAGCAGTCTTTTCAGTATAGGAACTGTGTGCGCCGTGTCCTTTATAGTTAATAATTCCAAGAATTTTAGTAGGAATACTACTAAGTAACTGTCGTTGTCCTCTCTCATGAAGTTTTTTAAATCTTCTATGAAAACACTATCCGTATCTGCCGGAAAAAAAGACGTGCAAATAAAGCACAAGGTAATTTTTGGTTGAAAAGCCGAGTGTTGTGACCAGCGGCAGCGGAGTAACAAGTCTTTGGTCGTAAGCTTACACCTGAGGCTGCGTGGCTCTGACTTTTTGGATTCTTGTGTGTATTGTACAGACGGCAGCACATCAAGTTACCCCAATGTGACAAATTTTCCCAATTGAATATGAACCTACAAACGCCTGCACATCAAGTGACCCCAATGTGACAAATTTTCCCAATTGAATATGAACCTACAAACGCCAGCACATCAAGTTACCCCAATGTGACAAATTTTCCCAATTGAATATGAACCTACAAACGCCAGCACATCAAGTTACCCCAATGTGACAAATTTTCCCAATTGAATATGAACCTACAGACGCCAGCACATCAAGTTACCCCAATGTGACAAATTTTCCCAATTGAATATGAACCTACAAACGCCTGCACATCAAGTTACCCCAATGTGTCAAATTTCTTTGATCGTTTTTCAACTTTGTGTGAAACAGAATAAGGTTCATATTCAATTGGGAAAATTTAAGATACTACAGAGAAGACATGCAATGTCATAGAAAAACTGTAATCCCATGTCTCACTAACGCCATCTAGAATAATATAGCAATATTGGAGCGGTAGTGGAGCGGACTAAATAAAACTAATAGACTTGCATCCACTAGGACACAAGTATCGCATGAAAATTTTGTTCGTGACGTGTCGTCTTAGCAAGTATTGAATGTCTTTGGTTCATTATCACTAGCTTCATTATGAACGATTGACCTCATCGTTTCTATTCACCCCGTTTTTCAAACCCGAGTATTTTCAATCTTAAAACTGTACGTTTCGTGGTTACGTTTGCGACAAGCATTCTTGCTAGAGGTACCGTTGTTGGGTTCTGTATAGGAAATTATTCGATACGCCTAAGAGTATCCTGTCCTAGCCACTTACCTGGAAGGACCGTCATTTTTGTTGTTTTCGTCGCAGGCAGCTCGGTGATATAGATACTTGATAATGGTCTTCGAAGTATAGCAGGAACACTAATCACTGCAGGTGTGACAAGCTGCGCTTGTGTAGCATTAACTCGCCTAGCTGTAAGTGTGAGTAAGTGTATATGTTTTTACGAGATACATTGAAGTTGATTCATCTAGTCTACCGATTTTATTCAGTTTTGGCTGTAAAAAGATATGATATGGTTTTGGACGTTACCTTTCCTTAGAACTATGAAATGAATTAAGAATGCAGTAGGTATATATTAATAATTGCACACTTAATGACTGGAATTTAAATTATTTACTTATTGTACGGAGACGGAAAATAATATGACGGCGCGCGGCGTGTCGGCCATGCCAGTTGCACAGATGACGCCAGCACATCAAGTTACTCTAATGTGTCAAATTTCCTTGATTGTTTTTCAATTTTATTTATTTTTTCTCTTGTTAATTATACTTATTAGATATGTCTATTCAAATAATCTTGTATGGTATATATTTATGTAAATAGTACACCACACACTGCCTACTCATCTTTTCTCCTCCACTATCAAGTCCATCCAAAGGTTGTCTGTAAGAGATCGCTTTTAGCGATAAGGCCGCCCCATTGTATCACCGCTTGTAGCCCTTAAAATTATAATTTGCAAGTTTTAATGGTGTACAATAAAGAGTATTCTATTCTATTCTATTTATGGTAAGTAAACAGAATAAGTTTCATATTCAATTGCGAAAATTTGACACATTGGGGTAACTTGATGTGCTAGCGTCTGTACAGACGCCAGCACGTCAAGTTACCCCAATGGGTCAAATTTCTTTGATCGTTTTTCAACTTAATGTCAAACTGAATAAGGTTCATATTCAATTGAGAAAATTTGACACATTGGGGTAACTTGATGTGCTGGCGTCTGTACATAAAGTATTGTGCTAAACTTGTTAGCATTAAAGCGCCTAACCTGAAATGACATCAGACGAAGACAATGGCTTTTGCGACTGCCACCATATATCTGTAACTCTTTTGGTTCTACCAACAGCAGGATTGCTAATCTGGGACAGAATCTTCTTTTCATTTTCTATTTTGCCTTCCATATCAATCAGCATATCCTTTAAGCTTGATAATGACTTTGTGAGCTTATCTATTAACGGTTCATTGTTTTCATCCATAGCTGAAAATGCATTGGGTTTGTAGTTTGGTACAGTTGGCTTCACTTACAGTGAATTTTAAGCACATATAAAATTTGAGAAGAACAAAACCAACCTTCAAGATCTTTAAGATTAAGAACCTCGTGAAGGCAGAGAAAGATAAACTTAAGTAGGTATCTTGATCTGGCTCGCGAGGTGCCGACATGTGGGATGTGAAAATAGTAGATTTTACACCGAGGGGATAAACCATTGTTTTGGAACAAAGTTCCTTATCGCGCGTTGCGAAAGGGGGCTAGACGGAAAAAAAAAGTTGTAACGACACTTTTTGCTATGATTGTGGCCCGTGCGGCGTGCGCATGTTTCTCTGTTGTGTGTGTGCCAGTTGTTGGGAGAGGGAGAGGGGAGGGAGGGAGAGAGGCAGGGAGGGTGGAGCGGGCGCGAGAGGGAGGGGTGGAGAGTGGGGGGAAAGGGGGAGGGGTGAGAGGGAGGGGGAGAGGTAGATGTGAGGGAGGGAGAGGGGGTGGGAGGGAGAGGGAGGACGGGGTTGGGGTTGGGGAGGCGGGAGGAAGAGAGGGGGGAGGCGGGAGGAAGAGAGGGGGGAGAGAGAGGATTAAGACTGGGAGTTGTAACTTCTATGACATAAATTTATGTTTGACAGAGAAACATAAATTTATGTCATAGAAGTTACAACTCCCAGTCTCTCTCTCTCTCTCTCTCTCATAGAAAGCAAGCCAGTTATTTTCGTTTCGTCTTTCTATTTCGCATTGAACAGTGTGGTGTCGCGACGAATGTTTTTGTTGAGTGTATACAGGTTTTTTGTACAGACGCCTGCACATCAAGTTACCCCAATGTGTCAAATTTTCCCAATTTAATATGAACCTTATTGTGTTCGACATAAAGTTGAAAAACGATCAAAGAAATTTGACACATTGGGGTAACTTAATGTGCTGGCGTCTGTACATAACAAATAATATACAGGGTGGCAGGGACATCGACGCACAACCGCTTACCATGGATTCAGTACATGATTCTGGACCCCCCTGCGCTGAAATTTTTCGTCGGTTTTGTCTTAAATTTTACGTTTTTTTCTGCATTTTTTTTTACTGTAAACTGTATAAAATCATTATTTTTACCTAACCCAATGAGATTTTTAATTAAGAAATAGTAAATTCACTTGTTTCACTTAAAACAGCAATGAAAGTAAAACTCGAAAGGGCTACCTGATCAGCTGTTTTTCTAAAGTTCATATGCGAGGTCAACACTAACATGTAGGTAGGTCGCTATTCGCTTCTAAACGCCGACAAAGAGAACGGGGTACGGTGGCGGCGTCACAGTCGCGCCGCCGCCCTCTTTGTCGGTAAATCACGATATATCCCAATGCATCTAACAGACGCGCCACTTGAGGCATTTTAATCATCTACATAAATGAATGACCCATTTACTACTTTTATTTTGATTCATTATGGAGGATAATTATGTTTTTAGATCTTTGTCGTGTTACGTAAAGAAGATTTAAAAAAAAAACGAGTAGACGCGTATTGATAGTCACGTAATTTTTCGTCAATTTTTTGTTATCAACATTAATTTTAGTTGAATGCAATTCAACAATGTAATTTATTGTTTCATAAAAAAAAAACACATCCATTATCGCAATTCATTTCATGAGGAGGTAACTAGGTACAACTTAATGTGTTTGTACACTCTATCATTTTTGTTGATCTGTGTCCGGTAGGCACAACAAAAAAAATAAAAAATAAAGTGCGGCAAATTGAAAGAAAATTAGTAAACCTACATTTCTTTTGCATTTCTCCGATTTTTGTCAGTTCCTAGATTTCGTTGATCGCAAACGGGCGTGTTGTTTGTCGCGAATTTGTGATCATTACGTAATTTTCTCTGTGCGTGTGTGTGTGTGTTTGAGAGTGTCAATTGGAAGATTCGTTCCGCAACCATGGCCAGTTCGCTCACCGGACTTGACCCCATTAGATTTTTTTATGTGGGGTTACGTCAAGTAGGTATAAGGTGTTTGTGACCGAGTGCAATACCGTAGCGGAAATGAGAGATCGCATTGTGAAATGTGAATGTGTTTGCGACGCTGTGTGAGGAGT
This sequence comes from Euplexia lucipara, assembly GCA_921972225.1. Lineage (NCBI taxonomy): Eukaryota > Metazoa > Arthropoda > Insecta > Lepidoptera > Noctuidae > Euplexia > Euplexia lucipara. Next base: position 5,766,735 of record OV179163.1, on the reverse strand, counting down.
GTGTCCAGGATCCCATTATTTTACCCCGTGTCCACGCTGAAACTCTGCGCCGCGCTCAGATCTGCGAGCGACCACTTCGAACCCTATCTCATTAGGAATGAGCGAGATAAAGGTAGGTAAGTTAATTAATTCAACATTACTGTATCGCTAAGTTCTTATCAAGAATCTTTTTTGTTATCAATCCTCATCGGTAGTAGGTACCTATCGTTATTTTGTGAGAACAAGCTTAGGTATTGTTAGTTTTATTTCTTTTTAAGTAACTACCATCAGCAGTGCGATTCTGGTCAAATCACCGCGCGAAAATGTAAGCGTAGTGAGGGCGAATTGAACTGTCATTCCATACTAATGCAAGGCACTGACAGTTCACCACACTCAAGTTTTCACGCCGTGACTTTGACTGAATCGCCCGGCAGTTATCGAGACTAATTAAACATGATTTTATGTGTTAAGTAACTATCAATGTTGTCGTTCGGCGATATTTCGTAGGTACGTTCACGTTAGTCCGGCAGCGGAGGCGCGCGGCGGCGGCGCGCGGCAGACGTATGTATGTGTGTGTGTAGGTTAGGTAGGAAACGCGCGCGCGCCTTCCGCAGAGCGTTTTGATCGCGTTGTTTGCAATACATTGCGCACTCAAAAATGTAAATTTTTTTAACCAGCCATTTCCGAGATGAATGACCTTCATAATTTCATTTAGGGCATCAGGTGCAACCTTTTCACGACGTTTGCGCGTCGATGTCCCTGCCACCCTGTATAACTAACTATATAGCTTCGTTCTATCCGGGTGTGCCTTGACACCTCTCAAGTTATATGTCACGCGCCGATACTGAATTCTGAACGTAACGAAGGACTCCAGATTGCTGTGAGGGGTTCAAGCGCACCCAAGACAAAAACAGCTTTATGCCCGAGGAGTGTACTCTACTTTTCTCACCTTTTGCATGCACCTTGCAGACCTATTGCGTATCCGTTGACAGTTTATACAGGGTTATTTGTAAAACACCAACAACCTCGCAGGAATAGATTACTAAGATCATAGACAATAACATATGTTCAAAAATCAACTCTCCAGACAAAACTCGATCAACTGTTCGGATATAGGTACTATACAGGTTGTTTTTGAAATCGTGGACATCATTTTCACAGGCTGTTCTACCCATGAATATGATCAACTTTCATTATGGCACCAACTCGGAAATTGCGAAAAAAAAATCAGCTTTTGCATACAACAGCTTAATACCTAATCGACTAAAATGTATGAAACAGCTGATTTTTTTTTCGCTGTTTCCGAGATTTCAAAAACATTCTGTATAACTGTATGGAGAGTTGTTTTTTTTTGTCTGTTTTCGAAAAAGTCATAGAACAAATGTTGTTGTTTATGATGCTGAGTGCTGCTGCGGCTGCCGTGGCGATGTAGTGCGTCAGGGATGTTTGCAGATAATAATATTGATGGTTTTGCCGCTATTATTAGGAAAAGGTGTGCGTCCCTGATGTCTCGTGTTCGCGGCGGCACCAACAGCATTCTCAGTGTGTTCGTAGATCGGTGGGATTCCCCGATGTTGCGGAGGTGGATGCGGCTCCATGCCGAAATCTAATTGTATATTTTTATGTGTCTGTAACCTACTAACACTAGAATTTAAGTTAAAATTGTTACTAACCCTATGGACTCCGGTCTGAAATAAAAATAGGTATTCTAATTTATTCTATTCTATGATGTTAGTGTTTTACTCCTGCGAGGTTGTTGGTATTTTACAAATAACCCTAGGCTGTATAGTGATGATCATTGATCACTGGGCAAAGTGTTCAACGGTTAACTGTCAAACAGCTAGTTTCCTATCGGCTATCATCAGTGTGGCTCTAGCATGTTGTCACGCGCAATCGCTGACGCGTGATGTGTCCAAGCGCACAGTACCCTATCGTCTGATAGTCACCGTAACTTATAAAGTATATTTTTTTTTGTAAATTCTCGATTTTTGTCTAAATTCGGCGTGCAATTGGACACTAGAGGAAGTCTCAGGGAAACCAGTCAGTTTATGGATGTAAAAGTTTATTCTGTAGGTACAGGTAAATAAATAAAAAAATAAAAAAAATCTTTTCTTTCAGATAACTAGATCCATACAGTCGATTTGAAATTAAAACAAAGTAAATAAAATAAAATTGGGTAACATAACATCATAAATAACAAATAAAATATCATTAAAAAAAAAAAAACAGCATAAGTACCAGAATAAGAAATAAATTTAAATTAACACTAAAATCATGTAAATAAACATTAAAATCAGAAATTAAAACAAATGACCATTAAACCTAAGAATTAAGCCTAACACTTATTAATATTAAGAGTATTTCGTGTAACAAGATTGGAAGCACAGGTATAAACTGACTGGTTTCCCTGAGACTTCCTAACCTCTCTCTCATATGTGGCGCCCGTTAGTCATTGGTAATGACAAGACAGCCACCTTTGTTGCGTTGTTGTTGCGTTCAAGGCGCAAAAAAAGTGTATAAGGTCAATATGTGGGATACACCAAACAGATTCGTGTAAACCTCATTTCATAAACCTCAAAATACTAACCCTCCCTAGTTTATATATCTATGCGGCCTCAAATTTAGATCAAATATTAGTAGCTATGAGACACTAAAAAGCAGTAGACTAAAAAATTTATTGCGCAATAAATCATCCCACACAGCAGTATGTAGCAATAGTATTTTTTGTATGAGCATAAAAATATATAATAAGTTACCGCTAGATATAAAGAACCTACATGCAAATGGTGTATTTAAAAGGAAGCTAAAAGACTTCCTGATAAAAAAGGCATATTACTCGGTAAAAGAATTCCTTGATGAAAAATAATTTAAAATTACAGCAAATAATGATGATATTGATAAATTAATGTAACAATTTTATTGAATCCAGACATGTGACATTGAATATGTACATTTTTAACTTTAAAACTTTTGATTTTTTTTTTATGTTTAATACTAGTAACATTGTAATAAGTGCCATTGTAGACAATTTAAGACAAGTGACACTGCATGTTTAATTTTATTTTATTTCCTAAGCTATTTAAATTGCAATGCCTTAACAGGCAACTAAGTTATAAGACCTACCTAAATTTAACATCTAGAAATTCCATGTTTCTGTACACTTAGTTCGCAATAAAGAATTTTGAATTTGAATTTGAATTTGAATTTGTATTCCAGCACGCGTAGCATGATCACCGAAGAAACGGTCTTTGTCGTGTCTCGGAAGAAAAGAAATTAAGTGTTCATGCTACGCAGGCAGGTGTATTGAAAGAAATTTGAAAGATTGAGGTTCCTGTCTATATAATCTGTCACTTTGTCGATTCGTCTGTAGACAAAGGCCGTTTCTTCGGTGTTCAATGTGTTCATGCTACGCATGCTGCAGGGGAGGAAGCTCCCTCCTCCTGCTCCTGCTATCCCTGGCTTCGCTCATCTATGTGGTCACACGCAGGCCTACACGGTCGCTAGCACTACGCACCTGACCGTTCTGAAGAACATCACCAATAAGGTATGGGTTGTCTTTTTAGGGCTTTTCCATTTTTTTACATCTTCTTTGTATTTTGTTAGTCGCTTTTTATTCGTCCTCTCAACATGAACAAAATGTTCAGAAACACAAAATTATGATTACAAATGTACTTACTTCCGCCTATTGATACAATTAGAACGAAAATAAAACTTAAAATGTACGAGTATACAAAAAACATTGTTTTAAAACTAACGTTGCCAATGTCGAAATAGCTACTACTACTAATCCTAACTAATAGTATTATGCGAATGCAAGTTTGTTTGCTTAAGTATTTGTTACGCTTTCATGCATTAATGGTTGAACGGATTTGAATACAATAACATAGTTACAAAAGGTTCAGACGCCAGTACATCAAAAAATTCCAAACTAACCAAACCATCAAATTTTCCCAATTGAACATGAACCATATACTTTTGTAATAAAGTTGAATTTAGTTCATTTACCGACCTCTGTACAGGTAAAGCCACGGGCAACAGCAAGTAACAAATAAAACACAAATTGATAAAGTTTTACTCCCGTAGCTGTTATTATTTTGATGCTATAAAACAAACTTGAAATTTACATCGACTTTTTCCTCATCAACTGCAACCAGCTGGCGATCACTAGCAACCAGTTAGTTCGGATTTCACTCTAGCAATTTAAAATAACTAGGTTTCTATGCTGGGGTGCAAATAAATCGAGCCACTTCCCTTTTTTAACCCCCGACGCAAAAAGAGGGGTGTTATAAGTTTCACCGCTATGTGTGTGTGTCTGTCTGTCTGTCTGTCTGTCTGTCTGTCTGTCTGTCTGTGGCACCGTAGCGCCCAAACGGATGAACCGATTTAGATGCGGTTTTTTTTATTTAAAAGCCAGGCTTCTTGCGATGGTTCTTAGACATAGTTTATCAAAATCAGTTCAGCCGTTTCAAGGTTATCAGCTCTTTTGTGTTAGCTACCGTTGCTATTTTAGACGTCTATGGGTATTAACTTTACTTAAAAACATATGTGTGTCTTAAAACTTCAAACACCCATGTGTGTAATATTAATAAGCAACATTATGGTGTATTTGGTCTGATGCAGCCAGGATATCTAGCAGACTAATACACTCTTGGGAAAATAACAGCAGATATGTCGTGTTTGGATTCATTTTAACCAGCATTTGATTCTGCACACAATGCACTGATGGCAACAGGATGAGCTGATGCTGCAGCCAAGCTATCCAGCACACCAGTAGGTAGACTCTTGACAAAATAATAGCAGATATGTCGTGTTTGGATTCATTTCAAACAGCATTTAATTCTAAACACAATGCACTGATGGCAACAGGATGAGCTGATGCTGCAGCCAGGCTATCCAGCATACCAGTAGGTAGCTTCTTGACAAAATAGTAGCAGATATGTCGTGTTTGGATTCGTTTTAACCAGCATTTGATTCTACATACAATGCACTGAAAAATTCTCATAACTGTACCTATAATCTATAAAACAAAGTTAATGCGTTTAAAAATTTTAAAATAAAAATTAAATTAAAAATTTAAAAAACCCCCGCCGCAAAAAGTAAAACATTTAAAAAGTTAAAAATAACACTATAGCCATGAAATTTTACGTAACGTCGGGGTACCGTTAAAATAAGTACCTACCTACATACCTACAAGTACTAGGAACATTCCTTACTTAACCCCCCATCTGCTTAAGCGGTACCTTGACGTGAAGTAAAATTTCATGGCTGTAGTGTTATTTTTAACTTTTTAAATGTTTTACTTTTTGCGGCGGGGGTTTTTTAAATTTTTAATTTAATTTTTTATTTATTAATCTTTTACTATTGTGTCAATTTATCATGTAGTCGTGACGCGTGGCGTGGTGGGCGTGCACATTTTGGTTTGTCATCTGCAGTGACATCTGTGACAGTCAACTGGTTATTATATATTTTTTTACCTATTACTATTTATTTATTATTATTTACTGTTACATCGCCAATTTTATTAAAATACAAAATTTGAGAATATCATATTATTTGATTCGCTATTATTTTCATGAGATACAGCCTGCTAGCTAGCCAACGAAGGTAAGAGAGGAAGTAGTAGTAGGCTTATTTATCGGTACCTATAGTACCATAAAACAGTAGGAGTAAAGTTTGTTGCTAATTCTTCAGAAATTGCTAGATATTATAGGTTATTGTATGATTTTTGGTGCATTCTGACTAACCAAATTAGTTGGCCAAAAAATTAACGGCTTAGCGCCGTTTTGGTTGTAGGCTTGTAGATATTATCATTTGAGTAAGTACAGGATGATGAAGTACCCTTAAGGCTATAATCGCTTGCACCCGGTGGGCGGCGTCCAAACTCAGAGCTTTATTGCTCATGTGCACGTTACGTAGTTCTAAGCAGTCTGTTAGCTAACCATTCAAAGGGTGGATAAATAAAACCATTGAGTAAGTAAACATGCTTATTTATTTTCCACTTCAAACACAGTACCGGTAATCAAAAATTTTTTTTTATTGTTTTGGTGTATCAAGAGCCATGAAAGAACCAGCGTTAATAAGATATGAGTTGCAAATATTCTTTTTATCGAAACCTTCTATTATTGTAGGTTCCAAATATGTGTTCACGATGGACGCACACTGCAGATCAACGGGTGCATGTGCTAACGGTGCGCGCAGTTGATAGACAGTGACCGGGCGCTGCGAGTGGCGCTGCAGCGCGGGCGGCGCCGGCGCGGCGCGCGGGGACGCGGCGCGCAGCAGCACCAGCCGCGAGCGCAGCGCGCGCTCCGCCGGCACGTAGCCGCGCACGCGCTCCACACGCCGCAGCGCAGCTTCAAACAAGGCCCGCGCGTACTGCGCCGAGTGCGACACGCGACCTAATAGAGTCCGCACACACGCGTCTACCTTCTGCGTCCACGTGCTCGTATTCAGTAATGCATTGTCAAGACCGGTCGTGTCTCCTCCAGCCATCAACGTGAACATGTGACGCGCCACGCCATCCTGTAGCTGCTCCTCCGTCTCGAATTCCGCGAGTTGTTCTTCCAGGTGTGCGTCGAACTCGTCTGGCGCATAACCGACACAGAAAACTGTACCAGTTAAACCTGTAAAAATATATTTTACGTTATTGTGCTATAATGCCATCCTATTTTACCGAGGGTAGTGGTAAATAAAATAGCGTTAGTATAGTAACTCACAAAACTCGATTTATTATCAAAATGACCTATCCTATATTTACATTTTGGGAGGCACTAGTGGTTTGGTTACCACATTATATAAATGATTGCGAACCAATCACGAGCAAGCTCATTTGCCTGCGGACCCCCGAACCACGGCGGCGCGGCGCGCGGCGATGCGACACGTAAATACCACACGTCTAGCTCGGGCGCCTCAGTGCCCGATGCGCGTGCGTTGCGAGTGGTGGTGTCGTCGATGCTTGCAGGTTAGCTGGTACAGTGCTCCCCCCCAGCGAAGCGTACTGGAGGTTTGGTGACTCTTCCAGATCTCGTTACGTAGGGTGCACCAGGGATGACGTCGTTGGCTGGCTCGGATTCCAAAAGGAAAGCAGGTTTAAGCCGGTCCACTGAGATGTTCTTCGGTTTCGCTTTTACGAGTATTGTGTATGCCTTATCATTGCGTTCAATAACTCGATGCGGGCCACTGTACGTTGGTGTGAGCGGCCTGCGTACTGTGTCGTCGCGCATAAACACATGTGTGCACGTTCGTAGGTGTCTAGGAACGTATGTTGTCCGGTGGTCTGTATTGGAGTGTGCGGCGTATAGTTTTTGCATTGCGCTCGCTATGACGTCTTCGTAGTTTGATTTTGTTCTGTCCGTTATCTTCACGCCTATCATTTCACCGGGTAGTCGCAGTGTTTGGCCATATAATGCTTCTGCTGCGGAGACATCGGTATCGTTTTTTATTGTTGCCCGCAAACCCAGCATGACGGTTGGTAATTCGTATGTCCAGCTTGTATTTTGCAAACGAGCTGTTAATGCTGTTTTTAATGAGCGATGCCAACGTTCAATCATGCCGTTTGCTTGTGGATGGTAGGCTGTAGTACGTGTACGTTCGATGCCTAATCGCTTCATAAGACTCTTGAATAACTCTGATTCGAATTGACGTCCCTGGTCGCTGGTTAACTTCTCTGGGCATCCGAATCTAACTATCCAACCCTCGTATGCAGCACGGGCGACTGTTTCGGCGGTGATATCAGCCACTGGGTAAGCTTCAGGCCATCTAGTTGCTCTGTCGATTATTGTTACACAGTATCGTTTCCCATCTGATACTGGTAGTGGTCCAATTATATCGATGTGGATGTGTGACAGCCGCTCGGTGCGTGGAAAAGTTTCGAGTGGCGATACAGTGTGGCGCTGTGTCTTACTTTGTTGACATGCGATGCAACTTCGTGTCCAACTGTTGATGTCCGTATTCATGCTCGGCCAAAAGAATCGTGTTGTTATCAGGTGGCGTGTGGCGCGTATGCCGGGATGACTCATCGCATGGATTGTTGTGAACACGGTTCGTCGCAGCTGTGGCGGTATGTAGGGCCGGTTGGTACCTGTGGATGTTTCGCACAGTATCTCGTGTTTATAGTGACTTGGTTTGATGCGTTGAAATTGCAACTTGTTGTTTCGTATAACATTTTCGATTTCGTTATCGTTTGTTTGTTGGCGTGCTAACTCGTCGTAGTCAAGTGGTGACGGTAAAGTTATTGTTTCGATTCTGGATAGGGCGTCGGCGACGACGTTTTCTTTGCCTTCAATATGTAGTATCTTCGTTGCAAACTGGCTAATGTAGTGTAGATATCTTGTGCGCAGCTGTGTTTCTGTTTTGCTGTTATCTCTCGTGAGCGCAAACGTCAGTGGTTTATGGTCGGTATATACGGTGATTTCTTTACCTTCAAACATTTTTCGGAAATGACGTATCGCTAGGTAAATGGCTAATAATTCCCGATCAAAGGTGCTGTATTTTCTTTGGGCGTCGGTCAGTTTTTTTGAATAAAAACCGAGTGGTTGCCATCTTCCGTAAATGTACTGTTGTAGGGCTGCTCCGACGCACGTGTTGGATGCGTCGCACATGAGTGATATGGATGCATGTGTTGACGGATGTGTCAGCATAACAGCATTTCTTATACTGGCTTTGCTTGCTTCGAAGGCCTCTTTTTCATCGGGCGTGAACTTGATTGGCGTCTTGTCATTCTTTTTCGAGGTGCGAAGGTACTTGTACAATTTTTCTTGTGTGTGCGCTGCGCGTGGAATACTTTCTTTGTAGAAATTAATAATGCCCAGGAATCGTCGTAGTTCTTGTACTGTAGTCGGCTCTGGGAATGTTATTATTGTTTTGACACGTTCTTCTATTGGTTTAATTCCTGCTGTAGATACGTCGTAGCCTAGGAACTCGAGCGTAGGTTTCCCAAATACGCACTTAGACACGTTTATTCGCATTCCATGCTTTTGTAACCTTTTGAACACTTCTTCTAAGTGAAGTCGGTGTTGCGTTGGGTCAGCAGATGCCAGGAGAAGATCGTCGACAAACGGGAATACGTAGTCAAGGTCACCCAAAATATTATTCATGTGTCGTTGAAAAGTTTGACCTGCGTTGCGTAATCCGAAGCACATTCGTGGGAACTCGAACAACCCGAATGGCGTAATTACTGCAGTCTTCTCAATGTCATCTTGTCGTACACCCAGTTGGTTATATGCTTTTCGAAGGTCGATTTTTGTGAATACCGTCATTCCTTGTAATCTGTAGGTGAAGTCACGTAGGCGAGGTATCGGATATCGATCGGGTTTCGTCACTGCGTTTAGTTTTCTGTAGTCTCCGCATGGTCTGAGTTCACCATTCTTCTTCTGGACTAAATGTAGAGGACTAGCCCATGGTGATTTACTGGGTCGACATATACCTTGATCAAGCATAGACTGGAAGGTGTCTTTTGCGGCTTTGTATTTGTGTGGCGGCAACGGGCGTGCTTTGCAGTACACGGGCGGTCCGCGTGTCACGATATAATGTTCCACGTCGCTGGTATTCGTTTTGCTGAAGTTGGCAGATGTGATGTCGTTGTATTTGTTTAGCAGGTCGTAATACGGATCATTGACGTTTATTGTGAGTACCGTCGGTGTCGATGTACTTCTTGACAAACAACCGTTAATTGATAAGCCTGTCCTCTTGTCAATAAGTTTCTGGGCTCGTAGGTCAACTAGAAGGTTGTGGAATTGCAGGAAGTCTGCACCGATGATTGGCCGCTTCACGTCAGCGATGGTGAATCTCCATTTGAATGGCCGTCGCAATCCAAGGTTAAGGTCGAAATCGCGTTCGCCATATGTTCGTATCGGTGTACCGTTGGCTGCGTATAACAGTACATTTGATGAATTTATTCCTTTCTTACAAGGAGGTACGACCGATACATTCGCTCCAGTGTCGATAAGGAAACGTAGTTTGTTGGCGGTGTCGTAGACATAAAGACGGTGTGCGGAAATGTTGTTGATCTCGGGTCCCGTCGTAGCCAAGATCTCGGTTAGTTTCCCTTGCGGTCGCTGTATTTGCATGGAGATCTACAATTGCGTGCGTGCTCTCCGAAGCGCTTGTGGAAATAACAAGCGTCGCTTGTCCTGCGCTCATATTTATAATGTCGGCCGCCGGACTGCGAACGAGACTGGGATCGTGAGCGAGTGAAACGGCGAGATGCGTGCGTCGATGTGTTTGCCCGCTGTACTTTTAGCTCGGCAATCTCTTTCGTCAGTTGCATTATTGCGTTCTGTAGATCCTGTTCTCCGTGCGTTTCCCGTTCTTGAACACGCGATGTTGATGATGATGGTTTTGAATGATCTTGACAGGCGCAGGAACAAACAGATTGTACTTCAGTGGCTTGGTCGTGCATTCTGTCTGCCATAGCTGAGAGTACGTCGAGTGATGTTTGTTCACTTACCGCCAGCACTGCTCGTGTTGCACTCGGTAGACGCTGCATCCATAATAACTGAAGAGTTGAGTCAGGTATCTTCTCGCGAGCAGGTTCTCTCATGCGCCTGAGCAATTGTGACGGCTTTTGATCGCCGAGTTCCATCTCGTTAAGGAGTTTTTGCAGCTGTTTAGTTTCCGATTCTTCGTACACGGAAAGTAGCCTCTTTTTCGCCTCCTCGTATCTTCCAGTGCGGTTTTTGGATAAAATGATGTCACTGATCTGCTCGACGTCCATTTTTTCCATATGCGCCACCATCAGACTGAATTTGGCTTCTTCATTTGGCTTCTGCTGGTTGATAACGGTTTCAAATTGTCCAAACCATAATGTCGGTTTGTCTCGCCAAAACGTAGGTATTCGGGCCTTGACGGAGATAGTCTCGATGTTTTCTGATGTCATTTTGCTGGCTAACGTCGTACGGGGTCACCAATTTACCGAGGGTAGTGGTAAATAAAATAGCGTTAGTATAGTAACTCACAAAACTCGATTTATTATCAAAATGACCTATCCTATATTTACATTTTGGGAGGCACTAGTGGTTTGGTTACCACATTATATAAATGATTGCGAACCAATCACGAGCAAGCTCATTTGCCTGCGGACCCCCGAACCACGGCGGCGCGGCGCGCGGCGATGCGACACGTAAATACCACACGTCTAGCTCGGGCGCCTCAGTGCCCGATGCGCGTGCGTTGCGAGTGGTGGTGTCGTCGATGCTTGCAGGTTAGCTGGTACACTATCATGTACATATTTATATCCTGAACCCAAAATATCTTACCATGTTTCTCTAAGATGGCTGCCAATTCTAATGCTACGAAAACTCCACTTTCATATCCTAAGAGATAGAAATGTTTCTTCAGTCCCATTCTGTTTAGGAAGACCTGAAACACACCAAACGGATTAGGTTTACGAACGCAGAATATTGTGAATTAGTGACGATAGTATACAGATGATATCTTGAGTAACCTACCAAATTGGACTGCAAACTTTAAGAAGTTAGCGAAGTTATAAATAAGTAGTACACTCCTAGGCTAAGCTTAACAAGCATTGTAGAACAATTCCATACCACTGCCAGTCTTTCGGCTGTTTCCTGTACGGTTTCAGTAGGGTTGTCGAGTCCGAGCTGCAGCACCAGCGCCGGCACCTTTAGTCGTTCGCACAGCACGCGGAACCTCTCGTAGTGACCCTCCATGCCAGGCACAATGCAAAGGAAGTTTTGGTTCGAATCAAATTCGTCGTCTCTCTGTAACAGATAAATCAGTTAACATTATTTATCTTTCGAACACAGTTTAACTAACACAAAAGAAAACAAAATCAGAATTAACCTAATAATAAAAAAATGGACCTAATGGACAATGTGGAACAAGCGTGTGTGTGTACAGTCAGCCTCCGTTCCAATTAATCATTCTTAAAGCTTATGTAACAGCTTGCACCCAGCGTCCGAATTCAGAGCTTGACCGCTCATACGCACGTTGCGTAGTTCTGCTAACTGGTTCACCGTAAGCGGGGCCGATAGTACATGCGTGTCCAGAAAATTTCCTCCATTTTTCATTTTGAACATTATTGTGAAGCCCAGAGAATAGGTAATTTAAAAAAAATCATCTTAATGGCATTTATGGGCAGTATATAGGCCTATTAATTGAAAGTGTTAGTGCTGAACATGAGGTCCTGAGTTCGGACAAAGTGTTATTAGAATTTGTAATATTTGATTTCTTAGTAGCAGCCCCGAGTCTATATTTGTGCCTGGTTAATGACAATGGATTGCCATAAACATAACACATACAAAATGTGGATGTTTATCTCTTCTACCTAAGAGACTACTCACACTCATTGACCTCTATGCGGCTTATGTCCATAGAAAACAATGATATTTAACGCTACAGGAAACCCAGGGTTCAGAGTTGCGCGACTATACTGATTTATCAATACTCCTAAAAAATGTTGGTTTTGAGAACGAGAAATTTTTTGACAAAAAGCTAGCAGTTATTAAATGGGTAGTGATTTGTCTTAAGAATTTTGCATAAAACGCAACAGAACAAGCCACAGCGTTGTTCTGTCGATCAGAAATAGTTGTAAAAAAAAATATGAGTACCATAGATGCGTTGTTAACGAGCGTCGGCAGCCCCACGAAGTCAGTGGTAGCTAGCAGCTCATCAGCGTCAACAAAGGTGAAGAATGTAGACAAACCCTTATTATCTTCAAAATCTGATTTGGTAATAGACTTTTCTAGTTGTTGTATCCTAAAAACAGCAAAGAATAACTTAAACAAGTCATATGCGATTGCACAAAACAATGAATGGATTTTATAAGTATGGAATGAGTACATGAGGTGGAAAGGCATCGACCACAAACTGTAAAATTTTCCTAATTGAACGTGAACCCTATTTGTAATAAAGTTGAAAAACTATCAAAGAAATTTGACACGATTTTGGACTGGATTTTTTAATGACGACAAATTTCAGCACAGGTTCATATTATATTGAAGTCATGGAATATAAATGCGAAGTTCATTTCAGTCTGCAAAGTACAAGTTACACAAGTTACACACACACAGTACACTTTCAAAGTGACACCAGTAAAAGGAAGCTGAATGATTTATTTGTCTTGGTACGGGTATGTTATGAGAAAGAAGTTGTCCAGGCCATGTGCCAAAAAGCCAAAGAATGTATATTTCATCGGATTGAAGAGATACAAATTATCTAATAGTAAGTAATAAGTAGTAGAAATCTAATATTAAGACTATGCATATCACATTAAGACATATCAGATTATGCAGGGGAGCTTTACAGAAATAAACTCGTTTTTTTTTTAAATAAATTGACAGGGCTATCCAGATAGCCAATTATCAATTTATTTTTAACATAATGAAATGGTTATGACAAAACCTTGAGTTTAACTCCATGAATTATATCTATGAAAACTACTTACGTGTCAATAGTAATCGAGGGTATTTCTTTCTCTACAAACACAACATTGTAATGATTTCTAAGGAAGTTGAAAATTACTGGTATTTTATGGTTTTGTAGACCCAATTCTTCTAATGTAGTATCTTTGTTCGTATCCGCCTCTAAGTTTACCTCTGTGGAAAGTAGAGAAAATCGTGCATAACTTTCGAATATAACGTGTTTTGTTTTTTTTAATGTTGCCCTAAACTAGGAATTACTCCTGTGTCGTGGGTGCGTTAACAAACATTTAAACTCCCATACACGAAGAATCAGATCCGGAACCTGTTGGCCATACAAATATTTGTGTCGTCCGGAAATCGAACCTGAGACACGCGGCAAAGTAGCCAATCGCTCAGCCGCTGCGCCAACCGTGCCGTCAAATTACTTGCCGAAACTTTACAGATTTGGTGCTTCTAGTTTATTATCATCTTCTGCATCTTTTTCTACTACATTTTGATCAGCTGCCAGTTTATCCCAGATACTTAAACGACCTTCTTAAGGTAACTTACAAAACTTGTCCAAATAAGTTCAATTCGTAAATTACCAGCGAGTGAAATGATTTTCTGCAGCAACGAAGTTTGTTGCGCAGGCGCCGTGCTTGCCAAAACTACGCTGCAACCGCTTTGAATTGCTTTCTCAGTCGCCTCTACAGCGCCTCGATACCATGCACCAACATGACTTGTCTCCTGAGAATGGAAAAGTAATGTGGTACAGTAAATGTGGAGTGGGTTCAAACAACAACAGTACACTACTATATTTATTAGGGTGACTTTAGTAAACTCTGCATCCATTAGGTACTATAAAACGATAAGGTTAAAAGACCCATATCGTAAACGAAAACTACATATTCTACCCATCACTGGGATAGTTTTTTTCTTCCAGAATATACCTGGGAATTCACTGGTTTTGGAGATATTGAAGACAAAAGTGCAAATTTTTTTTCGTAGTTTTCTCAAAATCGTATTCCAAGTAACATTAGTAAACTTTCTTTCGAACAAACATTATCAAAATTATCGATTTTTCAAAATAAATTACGCATTTGAAATTACAAAAATGCAATATACAACGTGGCGCTACAATGGTGACATTAACTTAACACACGTATACGTTATCCCAGTTTCGTTTTAAGAAGTAATTTTATTTCCATAAAACGTCATTATTTACTGATTAATTTAAAAAAATAAAAAAATATAGAAATAAGCATTTTGGTGCATCCTGTACAAAAATAATCATAGTGCAGTGGTCATTTGCCGGGGTCACGGATCATAACATCGCGTCAAAGAAATTGAAACGAATAAGCAATACCTCTATCCTTTTGTCGGCGCGCGCGCTCTCCCTTCCACCCCCGCCGCACCCGAATCCTTCTCTTTTCTTATCTAGTGCTAGCCGGACCCGTTACCTTGACACACATCTTTACGCTCGTGTCGTGCGCATAATTTCGTCGTTGTTTAGAGAATGTTTCGCGAAAAAGACGCTTACTTATTGTTTTATTTATTTAGTTTTGTGTAATTAGAATAGTAAATAGATTATAGTACCTACTGCGATAAAGACGCTTTGCTTTGTTTTCGTTAGTTTTCCGATCTACATAGTACCTACGTGTTCTACGATTAAGGACGTTATTATTTGTGAATTTGTGATGGCAAATACACATCCAAATTGAGAGGAATGGCTGTAAGTGACAATTTATTTTCAAATGTGCGGGAAAATATGAAACGCCGTTCGGCCCTTTGTATTCGTCAACAAGGTGGACTCATTGAAAATAAGAAAAATTAAAATAAAGACAATTAAATAAAAGTACCTAGTGATTAGTGATGATAGTGGTAATAACTCATAGTAATAAGAGAGCGTGATATGATAAGTGTTTGACTAAACAGCTCCGCTGTAGGTAGGTAGGTACTTTTGTGTCGGACGGATTCTTTGATAGAATGCCGTCAAAGGATCGCAGGAGTACAAGGCGCGTTGCGCGGTTGCCAGCGCGCGAAGCGACGCGTTGCCGCTCTGAGTAAACGTAAACGAGTAACGTGCATCTAGGTAAGTAATTTCATGAATGAATTTTTGCACAGAGTGATCCCAATTGTAGTCACTTTTTTATTATTTAGTTTGTTTGAAAAATGTTTTTGTTCAAATTACCAATTATTTTAACCAATCATAATTTATGTGGTTAATGGCCACTAGCCCTACCGGTGTGTTAAATTAATGTCACCATTGTAGCGCCACGTTGTATACTAAACACAAGCGGGCTGTCGGGTCAACGACCAAGCGTGAGTGGCCGCGGTCAGCCGTACAACCAGCTGATCAAAAGTTGCGTTGTCGCGTCTTTTATTGCGCGCAATAAAAAGCATCTCTTCTTTAAAGATGGAAAAAAAGTATTTTCCCAGATATATTTTTTGGTTAAAGTTACTTAATTATATGTACAGAATGTGTCGGCTATGTGATCGGTCTTTTTACGCCCTGTATAACGTCTTAATAAATTAAACTTACTTGGCTCAATTCCGGTAGCGACAATATCGTGGCCGGCAGATTGTTTCGAGCTCGACTAAGACACACTTCCCTCCCAATAGTGTTGTTGCCGGTGTTGAGTACTGCGAAATATCTGACAAGAAAAAACTCCTATGAGCTTGAAAAAATACTAATAAAGGGAAGCAAGTAACTTTGCTAGGCCATCCATAAATTACATCACACAAATTTTACAAATGAGAAATGGAAGTGATATACTTAATCCTCAAAAGTGGAGTCTTCCCTTGGGAATGACAAATCGTCTCAAGTTGAATTTTCAAACGCAGGGAGCCGCTGGTGCAAAATAGGCTTCAAATAAGATGTGATAAATTATACAAATGATTTTAATGACTTACTTAATATCCGGGCATAATTTCCTTGATACCAAATCCAAAGTATTGAGTAGAGCTTCGTCGATGTCCTGTTGCTTATCGCCCACAGTCACATACACTCCCTCGATGGGACCAAAGCGCTGAGCGCTATTCAATAGTGCATTGACATCAGTGTCTTTTGACAAGTCGTCAGAAAATAGTTCGACTTCAACACCCAAATGCTGCCATGATCTAAACATAAGGATAATATGTTATTACCATTTCAAGAAGTTTATGATGATCTGCCCATCCTTTTCCCATCTACCTTGGGGTTCCTGTCGAACCGGGTGCAGCTGTATGTCAGTGTTTTACATAAAGCCTATCTTATCTCCACATCGCAGTTACTAGATAACAATAATTATAGTTTTTATTCTGTTCATTTCTAGCTGTAAGTCTTCTCTATTCCCCATGGCTTAACGAGGGATTAGACTTTTGGGTTACTTATCACTCGTAGATAGTAGTACCTCCACATTTAAAGTATCACGTTTCCGATATTATATTTGGAAGTAAACATCGCTATAATATGATGAAAATGTGAAATCATTACAAATGCAGTTTATAACAAAACAATCTAAACTAAGTAATTTTGGCTGTGCGTTGATAGGTCAGTCAGGACAAACGATTTTTGTAGTATAGATTTACCGTATCTTTAGTTGAAGGTAACTCATAGATTCCCTCTTGAAATATACACAAAGCTTCCTGGCACCTTGTTCCACAAGTTTGTCACCCAACTGAAGCCCGAAGGTTTCATCATTGCACAGTATTAGATGAGTACGATCAGCCTTGCACGTTAACCTGTAAAAAAATTGTATGAATTAACACCCAGTGAAGCTGAAAGCGTCAACATTAAAGTAGTAGTGTAGTCATCGAACGAACTTAAACTGACACATCCGAAGTTGCGAGGTTAAAGTCATCCGCGTATACAAGATCCCGACAATAACCGTCGGGCAATAGTAGCCCACCAGATACAATATCCATCTGGTTGGAGGATCCTCCCTTTACCATGAGGGATGCGGGAATTAATACCCTGTTCTTCATATCCCTATAGATAAAAATCGGTCTTACTTGGGCTGAGCCTTCAGGTCTTGTATCCTCAGCAGCACCTTGCCGCGGTGCCTGCTCGCAGCGAGCAGACGAAGTGCGCTCGCGGCGTCATGCGGCGCGTACGTCACGCGCGACATAGGACGCACGTACCCGCGACTAATACCCGCGCTCAACATTGTCTGCAAGATCTGTGACCAAAGATTAAGGTTATACTTTTGAACCATAAGTTTAAAATATGAAAAAAATCAGAAATGTAGAACTTTATAAGGACTTGCTAGGAAAATTATTTTGAACTTGGATGGAAACAACAGTTTTTGTACAATAAAGACAAAAAGTTGTACAAAATAATTTCTGGACTAAGTTTGTAGTATAATCGTATATGCCAGCATTTTGAACACTTATTGTGACGGACGGGAAACTACGGAACCCTACACTGAGCGTGGCCCGACACGCTTTTGGCCGGTTTTTAGTATCTTCGTATGTAAAGAAAGTCATTCAAAACTTGAAAGGATAATTGAAATTGGTTAACAATTGCCGGGCAAGAAGGGCGTAATGTTATGTTATGGAAATACAAATGCTCAGCATAGACATCTGACTATAGCAATCGCGAATAATTTGCTGTTATGCGTTGAAGAGTTCCGTTGCCTGTCTTTTTCATCAGTTTTTGGAGTGCTGTGGTGTCACGTTCATTAATCTCAGTCTTTGACGGACACTTTTTCACACACAACTTACAGAATAACTACAACTTTTACTCTGTATTAACTTTGTTTGAAAAACCTCTACGCTTCCTTACCGCTACACTCCATATACCAACTGTTAACTGTTTAGAAAAGAACTAAGACAGTTGCTATTCTAAGTACAAACCTTAGCATTCGCAATATTTTCAGGTTCAAATATCGAAGAGATATCAACGGCTGAGTAAGCTCTCTCCTTCGTAAGGTAGGACATACCATACGTGAAATCATCTTGACTGTGCAGTTGAGATACGTCAATGAACACCCCGTAAAGGCTTGTACAATTGATTGCAGTCTGAAAGAGAAAAAGGCCAGGTTTATACCAACATTCAAATAAATAATTTAAAATAAAACGGCAGAATTTTTCAGATTCTCCCATCGAGGGTTCCGTAAATTTCAAGGCAGAAAAACCATTTTTTTTAAGTTAAACTAAGCAACATTTTACTCATAAATGGTAGTTTAATGTTTTATGAACTGTAACAGTTAGGCAGACAACAAATTGAGTCACCCTGACTTTTCCTGCTTGTGTGTATATGGATTCCTTTCACAATTTGGGACCGGAACCCTCAAAATAGTGTAAACGGTAAAACATACTTTTTTCAGGTCTCCTCTAAGGCTGCTAATAACTAGGTTACAACCGAACCCTTTAGTGGCATTTAGAACCATATCTGAGAAACTGTGATCCCGAGAATTTCCGATGTGCTCAGCTAAAAAAGAACATGAAAGGTCATTAGTGTGATATTCGTATATAAATCATGTTTATTTTTTTTAATAAACATCATCGTAATACCTTTTAGTCCCGGGAAGAGTTTCCGTAGGAAATGTTTCTTTCGCACATCACCAACAGTTGTAAATACTTGGCACCCGATAGCAAGGGCTATTGATATAACAGCTTGGCCGAAAGCCCCAGCTCCTCCATGAATCAACACGGCAGTTTCAGGAGAAAGCTCCCTATTTAATTTGAATGTCTAAAAGAAATCAAAATTTATTGTGAGTTGATAAAGAATAGCAAGTTTATGTTTTACGAGCTGCAGGGCTAGCATGGGTTGGGGATATAACTTTTATCCACCGGTTATTTCCACTGACAAGGGATACAATTATCTTATCCACCTGCCAAAGCACGGCAACAGGGGGAAAGAGAATTATATCACTTTTTGACATTAGACGTGGATACTCATCCACGGCTTATAGCATGGCGACTAGTGAAAGATTTCGCGATTCGAGCAATCCCAATTGACAACAAAACAAAATAAATATCCAGTACAGATGTAATAAAACGATGAAAGTACTTTGGTTTACATGACATTCTCGACTATTGTGTAATTTCATAAGTTTTCTTATAATGGCAATAATTTCGAGGACAAGCGTTTCCCCTGGTTTATCCCCGTGAATAGTTTATCCACCCATGTCGCCATGCTCGGAGGGTGGATAAAAATGACAGAGGGGAATAGTATTTTATTCTCTCCCCGTGGAAAGAATATCTCCGGCCATGCTAGCCCTGCAGCAGTTGTTAAGTATACTCACGAGACAGTAGAGTGCGTGGACGTACGCGAGTGGCACGGTGGCGGCGTCCTCAAGACTCCAGTGCGCCGGCACTGGCCACAGTAATTCCGGCTGCGCACGCACTACGCTACCCACAGCGCCGCCACGCACTAGGCCCATCACGCGCTCACCACTACGTGAAGAAAAAAATTTATTCAGGTTTGTAATCTATGCTAATATTATATAAATTGTTAAAGTTTGTGACTTTGTAGGGGGTAATATTTTGATCTACTTAACAGTTTTTTTTTTCAATAGTAACCACGTTAATTGCGAGTGTCGTAGGCTCTGTACAGTACGAAATGCACGCGGACGGAGTCGCTAGCGAAGTTACTTATAAATTTACGTTGATCAAAGAATTCAATAAGATTAACGATCAAAAAAGCTTACTGAGATTTTATAAATGTAGACTCAGGGTTCGAAAAAATCCAATGTTTATAATAAATATAAAAAATCCTTTTTATTTAATTTTTGGTGTATAAGTATATCCGATATACATCTAATTTAAACATAAAGAAAAAGAAGTGAATTTAATTCTGTAAGGGGATTAAACATTTATTGATAAGGAAATAACGTTTGAATTTCAATAAAAACCTAGCAGTACTGGTAAGTTAAAGGGAATTTCTTCAACTTTGAATGAGATTGCCATTTTGGGAAACAATTAAAGTTATTCTGAATTGAAGTTTATCGCTACGTGTTGCCAGGGTAAACATTAATCTCCAAAATGTTTAGTTCAGAAGACAGGATGAAATCAATTGATATACCTACCTAAAACAAAATAAAAATCAATTGATGTACCTATATCCGCTGATATAGTCAAATCGGTGAACTCTGTGTAGACTACTGAACGTTAATATTATTAGTTAGCGGCCTTACATCTACAGCAAGCGAATCAAAAGGTAACGTGTTAACCAAAGCGGATGAAACGCTTTCTCATTGTTTTGTTTATGAAGGGAATCAAACGCAGACTTAGGGCACAGTAATTATATTGATCATAAAAATGACGCAATACAAAATTTTGACACAAAAATAAGGAGCGTGCGGTCAGCGCGCTGAGCTCAAAAATTGCACTGGCGAATGTTACGAATGCGTGGTGTGGCGCGTCCCTCGTCCCGCGGCCTTCCCGCGCGCTCCTTGTACATATACATTAATCGCGTCGTTGACATCCCCCACCCCGTGCTGCTAGCAGCACTCATCACCTATGGGTATCCGAACGACGCGTGGAGCGGATCGCGTCATCATTCCCGTCTTGGTTTTGATTTTTACCACTCTGATGCGTCCGTCCTTTCCTGGGCACACTTCTTGGATTATTCCCTTTGGCCACAGGTTTCTGGGTCCGCTCGGGTCGACAATAACTACCAGGTCTCCCTCCTGCAGTGGTCTAGGATCTGCGTTCCACTTTCTTCTGGGTATCAAGTCGGGCAACACTTCTTTGACCCATCTATTCCAGAACATATCCGCCAAACGCTGGGACACTCGCCACTGTTTCCTAAGGTAGAAGCTGGAGTCATCGAATTTGCCAAGCTGGGGTAAGTTGGAAGAAGAGCCGAGTAGAAAGTGGTTCGGCGTCAGAGTTTCCATGCTTCCAGGTTCCACTGAGACATGAGTTAACGGTCTACTATTTATAATGTTCTCAACCTCCATCAACAAGGTATTTAACGTCTCTTCTTTAGGAACTCTTTCTTTGAGTACGACTTTTAACGATGTTTTCACGCTACGGATAAGACGTTCCCAAGCCCCACCCCAATGTGGGCTAGCAGGCGGTATGAATGACCATTTAGTGCCATGATTTTCGGCCTCATTCTGGAGGGTCTCTTCATCTAGTTCCATGACTGACTTCTTTAGCTCAGCGTTGGCTCCTCTTAGGTTGGTCCCATTATCCGAATGCATATGACGGGGCCAACCGCGTCTCGCAGCCATGCGTCGTAAGGCCATTATAAAGGAATCAGTTGTCAGTGTGGCCACAGTTTCTATGTGTATGGCTCTAACTGTAAGGCAGGTGAAAAGTACTCCGTATCTTAGTTCACGACGTCTTCCGATAGTAACCTTCATGGGCCCGAACAAGTCTACTCCGCAGTAAGTAAATGGACGCTGATGGTGGGCCACTCTCGCCTGCGGTAAGTCTCCAAGTCTTGGTATTTCCGGTTTACACCTCCTTAGTCTACACAGCATACATCTTGTTACCACTGCCTTAACCGTTGGTCGCAGTCTAATAACCCAGTACTTTTGTTTTACTTCATTTACAACGGTTTCTTGATTTCCATGGGCGGCGTTTATATGGTAATGCCGTATAATCAATCTAGTTATATAATTTTGCCCATCTAATATTACAGGTCTTTTTATTTCAGATAGCACGTCTGTAGCAGCATCAATTCTTCCTTCAACGCGCAGGACTCCATACTGATCAAGGTAAGGTGATAAGGTAAGTAGTTTGCTAGTCGCAGGTATTTTCTTACAGCTTCTTAAAAAGGCGATCTCTTCCCCGAACGACTGTGCTTGTGAGTATCTAAGTAGCAGTCGCTCAGCTCTCTCCATGACGTGATCTCGGCTTCCTAATTTGTGTATGACCTTCAACCCCATATCAATAAAGGTGAGTACTCTTGATGTACTTCTCAATAGACGCAGCCATGAAGAGAAGCGAGTAGGTTCTGGAAGCGGTAAGTTTGTAGTTTCATTCCTATGTATGACAGTTAGGCATTCTAACGGTTCATTTTCCTTTTCAGATTGTATAAAATTTTGCGGCCAATCTTCATACTCTCGGTACAAAAAGGTAGGTCCATACATCCATTCGTTTTGTAAAGCAGAGCAGTCATAACTTTCTCGTGTAGCAATATCAGCGACATTTATTTTGGTAGGTACATATCGCCATTCACTTTTTTGTGTAAGGTCGTCAATTTCGCCCAACCGATTAGCTACATATATTTTATAATTACGCGCGTCGTTATTTATCCAATGAAGTACTGTCGTCGAGTCGCTCCAAAATACTCGTCGTTCAGCCTTTATCTTATGTTCTTTAGTAAGCGAGTCTGCCAGTCTAGCCGCTAACACAGCCGCTTGTAGTTCTAAACGTGGAACTGTAATTGGTTTATTTCCCGCAACTCGACATTTGCTTGCGATAAACGCTACACACACGTTTGAATCGCAGTCAATCCATCTCCAGTACGCAACAGCGCAGAATGCCTTTGTGGAAGCATCGCAAAATATATGCATCTGTAGGTGCCTATAATAATTACATTTCGCAATAGTCGCGTTATTAATGTTATTATCACTGTTGCCAGGCGCGTGCGACGTAGCACTCGTAGCGCGCGCATCGTCGGCTACGCTCGTAGTACGGTACTCAGCTGTTTGTATAGCACACGTAAATGACCTTAGGCCGGTTTCACTTTCTTTCTCGCTCGCTCTAGTGGTAGCAGCTGGGTAGTGTCTCGGCAATCTTACGTCACGTAATGATTTTAGTAAACAAATCCATTTTTGCCACTTTGTATAGATTTCATCGGTAACGGGATCATCCCAGCTGATATTGAGATGCCATGTTTCTTGCAAAATTATCTTTCCATTTATCGTAACTGGTGATAGAAAACCGTAAACATCAAAAATCGACATGACGACGCTCAACATTTCTCGTTTCGTAGGTTTTTTTTGCCCGGTAATAATGGCAATTGGAATGCGCTTGAATGAAACGTCGAATCTTAATGAGTCATCTTTTGGGTTCCATATTATTCCTAACGTGCGCTCGCCGTCGTATTGTGTTTGTTCGACTTTGAACGCCACATCTGTTGATCGCAGGTTCTCTTGCGGTAAAGTACTTAACACGGTCTGACTGTTGCATGTCCAGTTTCTTATATCGAAACCTCCTTGTTTGTGAATGTATGTAATATCTTTCACGAGCTTAATGGCCGTTTCTTCGTCTTCTACACTGTCGATGTAGTCATCCATATAGTGTTGTTTACAAATAGCTTGCACAGCGCTCGGCATGGATGACTCGAACCGTTCTGCATTTTTATTTTTAATATATTGTGCTACGAAGGGCGAGCAGTTAGCACCAAATATAAGCGAACTCATGACGTATGTTTTCACTGGGTGGTCCGGTGATTCTCTCCACAAGAACCGTAATGCGTCTCTGTCTTCTTCAACAATTTTTATTCTCAGAAACATATCTTTTATGTCCCCAGTTATAGCAATCTTATTTTCTCGGAATCTTAGCATGGTCCCGTACAAAGAAATTAATAGATCTGGTCCTTTCAAAATATACTCGTTAAGACACATACCATTTGTTTTAGCGGCAGCGTCGAACACCAATCTCAACTTTTGCTTGTTGGGGTTATCAACTCCAAAATGCGGTAGGTACCATATTTTTCTTGACACATCAGACTTCGGTTTATTTGTGATTTCAGAAGCATAATCGTTGGAGATGAGATGGTGTATCCTTTCTTCGTAACGTGAAGAATATCCTGTGCTGGACCTCATCTTCCTCTCGACGCCACGTAGTCGTGACAATGCGTTTGGGTACGAGTCAGGCAGCGTGCAGTCTTCGTCTTTCCATGGTAAGTTCACATACCACCTGCCATTAATTAGTTTAGATTTTTGTTCCAGATGGTTCCAAGCACGCAGTTCTTCTGAGTTCTGTCGAGGTTTAGCAGCAGAAACTCCCATTGATTCAATGGAGAAGTAACGTCGCACATCTTCATGAAGATTGTGGAAGTCGCTGTCCACAGAAGCAGTATTTGTATTGTTGTTCTCAGTGATGAAAAATGTGGAATAGTTGTTGCGAACTTGTGGATATCTATGTGGTACCACGCCGTGGATGCACCACCCCATTGCTGTGCGTGTCGCGCATGGCTGGTTGCGAGCGCCTACTATAGTCTCCAAGGGTAAGATTAAGTGGCAATTGTCCTGTCCTATCAATACTTCTGGTTTAAGCTGGCCAGGACTCAGATCGTTTTTAAGGTTACGTAAATGATCGTAGTTTTCACATCTCACTACTGTTAAGTTTTGTTTAGGTAAGTTAAGTTCATTGACACTTCGAACGTTCAGGTTATATTTTTCACCGAGTTTATTAGACACAGTCAAGTCGAGTAGTTCCGTATCGCACAATAGTTCGGTACTGTCCCACGCACCGCGCACTCGAATTGCCTGTCTGTGACCACTCACTCCGACGCGCGACGCTAGTGAAGCGCTTATCATAGATACCGTGGAGCCGTCGTCGAGCAGCGCGCTAGTGCTAAACACACCGTTTGGTCCGTGAATGTTTATGGGCACTACTTTTAATAACACTGACCAATTCCTATTGTCCGAATTAACATTGGTTACGATTTCACTGGTTTCAGTCTCTGTTGGTGCACTGAGTTTCGCGGGTTCCGCCGACACTGTTATATTGTTATCACTTGGATGCGAACTCGGCACGTAATGCAGCAAGCGGTGGTGTGGTTCCACGCACCCGTCGACGCCACACGCGGCGGCGGTACACGTATTCCTATCGTGTTTTGCTATAAGGCACTTGTAACATATTCCGAAGCGTTTTACATGCGACCAGCGATCCTTACGCAGGGACTTTCTAAACTTCTTACAGTCGGTTAGATAGTGTTTTGAGGAACGACAGAAGCGGCACTTATTATTACTAGCGCTCTGTTCGGGTTTTTCAGTTTGTAACAAAACGGTATGATCGTTATCACTAAAATGTTTACGTTTATTGTCCCATCGAACGTTCAGCAAACCAGCACTACTCGTAGCTATTTTAATAGCTTCTTCACTCAAAAAGTCATTCAATATATCCAGCCTGCACTTTTCTTGCGCTTTTATTAGCGGATAGCTATAGTCTGCCCACTTGGCTAGCAGCACGGTAGGCAACTTAGACAGCACCATATTAACCACATCAACACCCTGTAAGTACTCATGTCGTTTGAGTTGGCGAACCGAAGCAACACAGTTTTTTATTTTCACACTAAAGGGTACAATGTCTTTATGATAATCTGGGGGTAGCGGGTTTAACTTTTTCACGTCATGCAGTATTCGTGATATAATAATGTCCGAGTTTCCAAATTGTAATTCTAACGTAGATATGATTGTTTCAGGTGACGTAGAACTAACTAACAGAGCTGACACGGCTTCTCTAGCGGGACCACGGAGACATTTTCTTAGGCGCCATAGGTTCTCCCTCTCGCTAAAATTGCACATATGTGTTGACTCCTGGTATGCACTCTTGAAGAACAGCCATTCCATAGGGTCACCAGAGAAAATGGGAAGTTCCCGTGGTGTACTGAGGCGGCTGAGTAGATTCTCGTTGTGATTAGCGGGCACGGAAGTGGTGACTAAGTCCCTCAGTGCGCTGGCTAATTGTTGAACTGCACCGTTAGTGCCGCTACCCTCCGGCAGCGGCGGGAACAGCGGGCCGGTAGACTTTCCATTTTTGTTGACCCCCTGTTTCTCCAGTTCTTGTTGGCTGCGCTCCAACCACTCCTCGATATCCCTGCCATCACCATGTGACTCCGACGCTGGTGGACTGTATTTTTCATCCAGGGCTGCTAGATCT
The DNA here is from genome assembly GCA_921972225.1 of Euplexia lucipara. Classification (NCBI taxonomy): domain Eukaryota; kingdom Metazoa; phylum Arthropoda; class Insecta; order Lepidoptera; family Noctuidae; genus Euplexia; species Euplexia lucipara. The sequence goes on along the minus strand of OV179163.1, from coordinate 5,740,621 downwards.
GCAGCTAACTTTTTGTTTATGAGTTCCATTTGAATTTGAGCTTTTGCTTCCGCCGCTTCCAGTTCGAGTTTTTTCTTATGTGCAACTACCGACGATCTTGATGTTCGATGTGACGGTCTTGACGATTTTGACTTTTGTGACGCAAGTTCAACGGCTTCTTCTACTTTCGCAGGCTCGATCAAGTTGGGTTTGGCCACATCATCCTCTTTGGCCGATGATTGCTCTTCACATTTCAGCTGACGTCGTTTTTGTGTAATGCTGCGCGTGTTGACCATCTTGTTCTGCGGTGGCTTTTGGTACATTAATGATTCGGCTCGATTGACCAATGAAGGGAATCAAACGCAGACTTAGGGCACAGTAATTATATTGATCATAAAAATGACGCAATACAAAATTTTGACACAAAAATAAGGAGCGTGCGGTCAGCGCGCTGAGCTCAAAAATTGCACTGGCGAATGTTACGAATGCGTGGTGTGGCGCGTCCCTCGTCCCGCGGCCTTCCCGCGCGCTCCTTGTACATATACATTAATCGCGTCGTTGACAGTTTATAAGCTGTTTAGTACCCATAACACAAGCTGTGCTTAGCTTGGGCGATGGCGTTGTGTGGAAGTTGTAAAATATTTATTTATTTATATGTAAATATCTTTTTTTTTATCGTATTAATTCAACCGAATCTTTGAAGTGGTGAAGGTGATGCACGATTAAGATTGTTTGTTGTAAAAGTTGGAGTACCACAGGGATTGGTTCTCAGCCCAGTGTCCTTTTATAGGGTGACTGGTAATTAGTGACCGATACTTAAACACGTGATTGTATTCCTGATTTCAATAAACTTTCCCAAAGAAACGTTTTTTTTTATACACAATAACTTGTGCAGTACTGACGTGATTGAATTAATTGAAAGTTAATGAGTATAAAAAAATGTTTCTTTGGGAATGTTTTTCGTATTCATGAGTACAATCACGTGCTTAAGTATCGGTCACTAATTACCAGTCACCCTATGTAGTTCACAGCGTCTTAGTTTACTTATAAATCGGTTTTTGTCCTGACGTTTGATAATAAAAATAAAAACATCTTGTGAACAAATAAATAACTCTTTAGAAAGGTTTTTGTAATATTGTTACTTTAGTTGACACACGTGCAGTAGAGATGCAATTAAGGCACTGACCTCTGCGTGGTTCCACTGAATTCCATTCCAAAGTTATTAGCAAGGTTCTTTTTATAGAATAAGGACCCACTGGCCTTTTTGACATCATCATAACTTAAACCAGCATATTGAACCTGGAGATATTGAAAGTATAAAAGAGATTAGTATCATGAAAATAACATAAACTACAGAAATCTCAATCGATCTCAGTTTCTGCAATTACCTTCACAGGAACTCCAGATCCGGATGCCTCAGGCACTTTAACCCACGTAAGCGAATCCAAATCACCAAACTGACTACATTGCAATATCACACTGTCGCTCACTGATGCAGACTCTTCTAATGGAACGTAGTACTCTCCACCCCAATTACCCTGATAAAAAAATAATAATTAGAGACACATTCAACTTCAGATAAAGAAATGAAAAGAAGAATAAGGTCCGCTTACATTTTCTACTACGTTGAATGCTAAATCAATGTCTGGCATCTCATCAACATAAAAACTATCGTTGCTTTCTTTGGCGACCATTATAAGATGGATCTTGTTTCGATTAGCTTCCCTACGCCAAGCGCTTACAAGCTCCTTAAGACCTGACAGTGTTGGGTAAGGTGCAATAATCAGGAGCCGGTGTCCCAAAGTTAGGTTATTGCGTGTTGTGATGAGGAGAAGGATATCAGAGTTGGATCGAACAGTCACAGTTGTTGTGGGTACGGCCGCAGATGCACCCCACCGGACTAGTTGCAGTTGTGACTGCTGTTTGTTTCCGATGCGAGCAATGGAGTGAACGGAGACCACACGGTAAAGTGAAGAGGGGCGAGAGCGACCACCAGAAGCGAGGTCTTCTTCGCTCGCCACAAATTGGTCCCTTTGTAGAAAACGATGTAGCAACTGGCACATCTGTTGGGCAAGAAAGATTGATAAGTTTTAAAATATCTACAGTTAAAAGAATAATATTTTAATGTTGCTAACTAACCTCATCATCAGTGGATAGGTTTTGAACCAGGACTAGATCAACATCCTCCAGGAAGTTATTTTGTCTCTTCAGCGCCGATTCACGGCTTACTTCTTCGTATTTAACATTTACTCCGTAAATGTTTTTAATAGCATTATTTATTTCAGAGAAACTTAATCCTTTTCCAAGCTGTTTTACTAATCCGACCACATTTATACTGGTTTTGTTCACATTTTCCGAAACTGTTTGCAAGAAAACTTGAAGTGAAGACGCAACCTGCGGGAAGAAATTTAATTTATATTTATTTTGCACATTTAAGTAATTAATTTAGTTTACATCATTAATATTTTATGTCTGTTACACTTACATTGGCGTCTGATTGGGAATAAGGAACAAATTTCAATGTTTTTAACGCTATGTTTCGGTTACTTAATGGAGGAATATTTTCAAATTTTACATTGTGTATTGTAACACCTCCACACCTGAAAAATTAAAACAAGTATCCGCCATTACTTTATTGTCATACTGGCAGATTGTCTTCGGTAGTATAAAGTAAAAAAATAATCACCTGGTTACGGTCACTTGGTCCTCGTTGCCTATTAGTTCAGCTTTTAACAATACTTTATAATCTGATACAAAAGAGCTTTCTACAGTTTCACTATGATATTGAACGTTGATCTTCATATTTCTGATGTGTGTGATAAGAGAGACTCCTTCATGTGGCTGTCGTAACATGTTGAGCTGCAGTAACCCGTCGATGAACGTAACCCAGTTGTCACGCCACACCAGAGAAGCCTCGTTCAGGGATTTATTAGCACCCATAATGCTAAGGAACTCACCGCTGAACAAACATAAAACAACACATTGATAAGAATACAGTCACAAATTATGACACGTATTTCATAATTACTATATTTATTATCCCTTACCTATACTCGTAATCTCTGTCTCTTAATAAATGGTAAATATCTTCAGCAGTAAGGTCTATGCTCACTTTAGTTACAGTATTTTCATTCATCTTTAAGAACTTTGAATCTTCAACAGCATCCAATGCGGTTATTGTTCCAGTTGCAACTTTGGTACCGTCAGTGACAACCTGTATTTAAATATTAAGTACGTAAAATATATGAATTTATTACGAGACACAATTTAAAAATCTGACTAGAAATGGCAATTTGATTGCCGGCGAACTGTTGACATAAACACGTTTAGGAGCAGTGAAAATTGCGTAGCGAAGTGAAAATTATGCAGCGAAGTGAAAATTGTGTAGCGCAGTGAAAATTGTGTAGCGCAGTGTAAATTGTGTAGCGCAGTGAAAATTGTGTAGCAAAGTGAAAATTGTGTAGCGCAGTGAAAATTGTGTAGTGCAGTGAAAATTGTGTCGCGCAGTAAAATTGTGTAGCGCAATGAAAATTGTATAGCGCAGGGAAAATTGTGTAGCGCCGGGAAAATTGTGTAGCGTAGTGAAAAGTAATTACACGGTGGTGGCTACTGGTGGCCGATCACGGATACGGATCATATTGACTAAATAGTGTACTCAAGTACCTCAAATTTCCCGTTTCCTCTATGAAAAGCGACGTTAATATGAAGCTGACGCTGATCGTGTACTATCGGTTGCGCATATAGCCGCAGGTTACTGAACACTACAGACATCTGTTTCTTCGGTTGTCCCATCGACATTGCAAAGGTGTCCCACACCAAAGCCAGAGTAGCGGCGTACGGATATACGTTGTGTCCTAAAAATTAACATTGTTGATATTAGTTTAAAAGTTGTAGGTATCTTAGTGTAGTAAGAAAGTCAACAAAAACTGAGCATATCTAACGAGAACTGCTGGTCTAAATACTATAAAAAATATTCCGGGAAAAGCTAGGTAAATTGGGCGTGTAGCGAGCTATAAATACCTACATACATTATTATTGTTATTTCGTATTTGCCCATCAGTTTTGGGAACAGGGTCCAAGCTACCGGCCGTCAGGGTTCCAGAGAGAGGAATTGCCTAACGCGAAAAACGCGAAAAATGCGAGCCGTGTCCAGAAGTATTGCTTTCCGAATCAAACCCTTGACCCAGCCGCCAAACGAGAGCGTCTTCAGGTATTGATTGAGAATGTATTGTTATTATTATTGAAATATCTTATCGGGTATGGGAATGGGCTATTCGACAAAATTTTAGTTTATTGTCCCTCATCTAGATTATAAGAAAATATTCGCCACTATTTTTTTTTTTTTTTATACCACGACGGTGGCAAACAAGCTTACGGCCCGACTGATGGTAAGCGGTTACCGTAGCCTATGGACACTTGCAACACCAGAGGCGCCACACGCGCGTTGCCGACCCTTTAAAAACCTATTTACTCCCCTTTTGAAGAACTCCATACTGCAGCCCTCTGAGAAAACCTCGGCAGGGAGCTCATTCCACAATCCAAGTGTACGCGGGAGGAAATTCCTCTGAAACCGCACTGTACGGGACCATTTCGGCTCCAGTGTGTGAGCATGAACTCCCTGTCGACGGCGAGCGGTGCTTTTTTTCACGTAATCAAAAATAACGGCGATACATCGAGTTAAAATGTCGCATGACGTCACTGGCAAGTATAGTTTATGCTAGCTAATGACGTTGCAAGCCCCCACTTCTCAACTTTAATGCGCTTAATCTAAGCAGTTTTCCATCAACTTGAAAAAGAAAAAAAATCTGTGTCGAATATTTTCTTGTTATCTACATGAAGGATTAAAACTAAAATTTTGTAGTGAGTTTATGTTACCTCTCATAGAATGTCCTTGCAAGTAAGAGTGTTCTTTATCCTGTATAGAGGTGACATAGTCGAGGGCGGTGGCCATTGCCCTGTTGGCTAAGCAATACGCTGGTAGTGGCCTAAAAAGAAAAAAAAAAGAAAATTAGTATAAAAATTGTGGAAGGGACATCAAAACTTTAACCATCAGGTCTGTCAGGTACGTACATGATTCTAGAATCTTCTTTATTCTTGGTTTTTACTAATTTAAACATTTATTCTGACGTTTGGTTTTTATTGTTTGAAACAAGCATCAACTGAACCAAAGGTCTCTGTTGTAAGTAAAAAAGCCCTTCAACTTTGTAAACAACTCTAAACGTATTTAAGGTCGCTGGATACGTATCGTGTTTTTATCCAGACGGAACAGGACGTTTCATAGAAAATGTAAAGAAAACGCTCGTTCGCGTCTCATCCGTACACCCGTAACGACTCTTTAGTTTACGTTAACTACGAAACGATATTTCTGAAACTTCACGCCTCGATCCTTCTCGGTAAAACGTTACGTATGCAGGGACATTAAAGGCATCTCACATGGTGTCATTAGTGAAATTTGAAAAATTACTCCACTGAATGTAAAGTAACCAATGAAAACACCACATTGACGTCGGATGGCATGGTGTGTTTTAAGTCTGACTAAGGCTGGCCTTAGTTGATCGTCGAGTATATCGCTTCGTCAGTGTTGTGCATTCGTTTGTCAGTTACGCATCCGAGGAAGACGTGTCCGCGGGTCACAGTAGACCACACACATATTCATAGGATATGAAACTGAGTACAGGTGCGTAGTTTAGCCATCAGTCGCAACTCGCAATTAAGTTTGCTAAAAAGTGCTACTCACCATCGTTCCCCATGAGCCCATTGGACGAGATGCGACAGGAACGGCGTTCCCGTTGAAACTGGTAAGTCAACTTTCGGATAGAGAACATGTACTTTAGGATTGTAACCCTCCATGAACAATCTGAAAATAAAGAACAAAAACATAACATAACATTTACATTATCTAAAGGGGTAAATAGGATAGAGGTTAAACCTTGTTGTTGAAGTAAAGTTATCGAATTGCCATTATTAAATCGGTATATCACTATTTGCCAAAGGTTTCTCTTAAGAACAAGGAAGATGAACCGAAAATTTTACTCATACATAACCAGCTCATTGGTGTAACAGGCGACTGCAAAGTTATAGATCTCGAGTGCAAACCCAAGGCATGCGAATGTCATCGCAATGTGGGTGTGACATTTAATGCGTTGATCCGCTGCGACGATGCAACGCATCAACGGATTGATTTCAAGCAGTGACAGCTTAGGGTCGGTACATATCTGACGGAAGATGCGTCGCGTACTATCGGTCGGGTAACGCCAGAACAGACAAATATACAGGATGTTTTTGAAATCGCGGGCAACATTTTCACAGGTTGTTTTACCCATGAATATGATCAACTTTCATTATGGGACCAACTCGGAAATTGCGAAAAAAAAATCAGCTGTCTCATACCTTTTAGTCGATTAGGTATTATGCTGTTGTATGCAAAAGCTAATTTTTTTTCGCAATATCCGAGTTGGTCCCATAATGAAAGATCATATTCATGGGTAGAACTGCCTGTGAAAATGATGCCCACGATTTAAAAAACAACCTGTATAATAAAACATTAAACCTTTCATACTCAGCCGATGATGCGTTAGTGCGTCGAGGTACAATGTCGCATACGGTCGATGCATCTCCCGCCCGATATGTACCGACCCTTAGGGGTGTGACCGACTACCAAGTTATAGTCGAGTTCGAACCCCAGGCTCGTACTTTTAATTTTTTCGATTCATGTGCGTATTCTTTAATTATCATTTGAGGAAAACTTCTTGAGGGTTTCCTCACGAATTTTAGCTTCACCGATGCTATGTTGGAGAGATAATTCTCGACGGATGTGAATTGAACTCAAAGACCCATTGGTAGCATTAGCTCTGACACCAGGTTTGTCACTTACACCATGAAAAGAAGAAGATAATATAACTTTTTGTTGGGTTGTAACCATATTTCTACTTACTTGCCGATACCCTCGAGCAACAACAATGTATTATCAGCGTGCTTCCTCCTAGTCAGTGCGATGTTCTTGCAGTTGCTAGGTAACGAGCGCTTGAGGATGGCCTGCAGCAGTCCGTGCGGCGCCACCTCCACCAGCACAGCGTTCTCGGGTATCAGACGCGACGTCTCCTCGAACAGTACTGGGCTCTGCGGGAATGATTGATTCCATGAAATAGGAACTAGGTATCTGTATGATGTTCTAGGTAATGATAGCTTTTTCGGTGATTGATTCATTTGTACTAGTTCGTAAATTCAAGTGAAACGAGTATGTATGTAGCATCTTTGTTATTTACATATATACACAGGGTCTGAGTCTATTGGGTTCATGCCTCGGTCGCTCAGTGTTCTGTAAGGTTTCGTAAATTATAATTCTCCTCACGTGTTCGGCGACAGCGGCCCAGTATTTCAATTAGTTAATTTTGCTTTCTTTCTCTGATGACTCGCATTATGCTTTGGTCTTAAAAACCTGGTTACACCGTGTACAGAAGATCTGGGGGTCGAGTCTGCTATTGCAATCGTGTCTCAATGACCGGTCAATGATCGATTTTTGACGTATACCGTCAAACTTATGACACATTTCCCATACAAAAACTGTCATAGTTGTCAAATATTAGATCAATGACCGGTCATTGAGACACGATTGCAATAGCAGACTCAAGCCCCTGATTAAAATCATTGTAAGTGTATGCTTAAGGGCGACTTTTACGTAATTGGATGCTTCTTGTCCACATGTACAAGACGATCAATTGCTTCCGGACTGATGTGCACCATTTTTCAAGGTTTCGAGCTAGCTTTTGCCATTGATCAACGGGTATGCCACAAGTCAGTGAAGTGTTTGCTGGGATAGATTGACTAAGACTGAAATTTCCGGGACCTTAAGTACCCAGAAGAAAGTAGATGATTAAACTTTAACTAAAACTTGCATAAATTCATCATTACTTACAAGCAGATTGTTGGTATGATATTCAGCTGAACAGAGCTGCGCAATCGGTTCCTCCCACCTCTCTTCTGGTACCGAAGTTGAGAGCCAACGCTTGGATCTTGGTTTCGGGTCCTTGATCACCTCCAATAAGTACTTGAGTAGTTGAGGTCCTGTGTTTCAATATTTATGTAATTTTGCGAACATATGTTTTAATCGTCAGAGTGAAATTTTGTCAGATAGATGAAAATGGACCATAAATCTTTATAGCTCGGTACATAGCAAAACATCACGCCTGTTATCCCCAAAGAGTAACGCAGAGGTGTATCAGTAGTACACACACATTTCGCCAGTTATGTTTTAAGTCCCGTGTAATAGGGGGCGAGCCTATTGCCATCAATCGGGCACAAATCCAAACTTCGGGCTAGAACTGAGAAATTCCAGGTGTAAGAACTCAATAACGCTTTGCCGGACCTGGGGATCGAACCTCATGCTCAGCAGTAGCGCTTGCGAACACTACACTAACGAGGCAGTCAAAATTCAAATCTCCATACAAAACTCGATCAACTGTTCGGATATAGGTATGTATGGAGAATTGATTTTTTTTTGTCTGTTTTCGAAAAAGTCGTAGAACAAACGTTGTTGTTTATGATGTTAGTCATCTACTCCAGCGAGGTTGTTGGTGTTTTACAAATAACTCTGTATAAACACGGTGTTTTTTTCACGGAAAAAAACGGCTGTTGCATACAAAAGTTCGATACCTACTAAACCAAAATGTATGAAACAGCCGATTTTTCTTCTTGATTTCCGAGTTGGTCCCATAGTAAAAGTTGTTAAAATTTATGGGTAGAACACCCTGTTTATGTACAGGTTGGTAGAACTCACCAGCATCAGCAATATAACAGGAATGATACGCGATGTTGGAGCATGGTACTTCCTTAGCGAAAATGCCCTTAGCAGTCAACTCTGCGACGAACGTCTTCATGGCTTCAGCAGGCCCCGAAATCGTACTAGATTCAGGTCCATTGTGGCAAGCCACTTTGATTTCCGGCGGGCACAATGGCAAAATCTTAAAAAATAATTAAACACCATTAATCTACTGCTCTAAGTGTTAAATACACAAGTAGCCTACTATGTTGTCTATTATGGGTTGTTGGGTTGGGTTGTGTTTATGGGTTGAATAAATTAATTATATTGGACTCGCCCTGTAACCCGTACAGGGCGAGTCCAATATAATAACGCATACAGGGGGCTGTTGAGACTGCAGTCACATTGGGGATGTTTACCGAAGCTAGCACGTATTTATGAATTCTTGCAGCGTCAACAGCCTCTTAATAACCGTAGCGGATAGGACTAATGGCCTTATATGGAAACACTGGACGAGAACGCAAGTGTTGGTCTAAAACTGTACTCAGAAGTATAGTTAAGTGTAAGTGTGTGTGTGTGTGTGTGTGTGTGTGTGTGTGTGTGTGTGTGTGTGTGTGTGTGTGTGTGTGTGTGTGTGTTGTGTGAAGTGTAGTGTTGTTTAGTATTTGTAATTTTTTATTATTATTTCCTTATTGTAAAATTATGACTTGCTTTACAAACGGTAAATGAAAACATCGCGAGCCCATGACAGCAAATTCAAGCTCTATTTTAAGTCCTTATGTTTACCATCGACACGTTTAGAATATGATGAATATGAACTAATGAAACCCACTAAAATTTTAGGTTATGACACCTATTATTAGAGGGGAGATTCATTTGTTTTTAGACCAAATCCAGTCTACTTTGTCAGCTGCCTGTATGCTTTGCTTTGAGTCGCTAAGAAGAGACTTGGTTGGTTGACAGAGTGGAGAGACTCTGAGCACCAAAAACAATTCTCGAAATTGAGCCAAAGTAAATAAAATTCTATTGTAATAATTATACTACTGTTGTATGGTGTATTTTGTGTATTTTGTGTTGGATAATATAAAAATGAAATTACCTGTTGGTATCCCAGACCGATAGCAGCCATGGATCCGCGAATGAACTTGGTCTCTAGTGACACGCGGCCACGGCTGTAAGCTGCCAGAATCATCTCTTCTGCAGTCACACAACCGTCGGCGTACGCGCAACCCAGCTCTCCTACACTGTGACCTGTACGATATTCATATTATTATTCCCAAGAGACATAATACCGGAATAAAAAGTATCCTACAAGTTAATCTAGGAAATGGTCTATTTTTGTGTCAATTTTTATCCAAATCTGCTCAACGGTTTCAAGTGATTTAAGTAACAAACATCCAGACATCTAAACTTCTTCACAATCTTTTACATTTATAATAATGTATTTTTTCTTACCAATGATTCCATCGGGTACAAGTCCAAGTTCTTTAAGAATGTCAGTCAGACCGATTTGTATTGCGGCTATTCCAACGAACGAGTGCAAAATGTTGTCGAAGGTGGTCTCATCGGGTGACGTTATTATATCAATAATGTTGAGTCCCTTAGGCTCTAGAGCTGCATGGCATCTGAAATATATATTTTAAAACGTCAAGAATGGTTTAAGTTTAATACCTACTGCGATATCTTTACATAGAACATGTGAGTACCGTTGTATAGCTGCAGCGAAGATGGGTATACGCATGAGTTGCGCGCCCATACCAGCCCACTGCGAGCCCATCCCGCTGTACACGAACCACAGCGGCCGCCGAGCATTGTCGAAGTACTCCGACTTCTCAGATAGACACTCTGTCTTCTGCTCTTCGTTAGTCTCTAAAAAATGTATTTAATTGTCAATATAGGTAGCAGCAAAGAGATTTAAAAGACTAGGTAAAATTTTAAAGTTTAGGTATTGAATGTCTTTGGGTAGCAGGCTTGATTGTGTGTTTGTGAACCATTGCTGAGAGATTTCGGCTGGGCTTGTCACCTTGCAGCAATGATGTCACAACCTACATCTGTTTTGTCTTCGTATGTTACTAACGTATTTTGGAAGTGTATTGTTAATTTGTTACTAACACCGTGAGTCTTGTTACTTGTTATAAATAAATTATTATTATTATTATACACTTCTTTTTTACGTTTTTACGTTTCTACTGTTCATTGAGTCTCTGTTATCTATAGGTGTCCGGTTAAGTACTCAATACTCAAATCTTTATTGCATTCCATATGTATTACATAGATGGTGTTATCAAAATAATAGACATCAATATGGACCCTGCCGGGCACAACAACATTAGGAGAGAGGAAGAGGGCTAAGTAGCAATTCAATAATATTATTTTAAGTTATTCTAAGTGTATAAATTATGCATAATATTAATTTTAATTATGTATTGTATTAGAATAATCTAGATTATTATTATGCAATTATTAGAACTATGTTTCATTATATTAAATTATATTATTATTTATGTATTTATAATTTTATATTTTCATATTTATATTTGGTTTCCTACATTTAACGTGAGTAGATTAGTAAGTAGATTAGGTATTGAGAAAGATGCGGTTCGCCTGCCATAGAACTGATTACTAGTAGTAGTTATTATTAGTTAGTCAAGTACTTGACAAACTGCAGCCGAAATCAACAGCTTAACTTGCTTTTCGAGGCATGTAGGAGCCTTGTTATGTAATGAATGGTCGTAACTTAACCTTCGATCGATCCATGCAGCTTTGATTATTGAGCCAAAAAAGCTCCCCCAGCTCAGCTTATTTACATAATTATTTTAGTATTTTATAAGTCCTTACGTAGAATGACGAATCCTCTGCCCAAATGTCCTGAAATATTCCCCTGGTGTATGTTGTGCAATAACCTCAACTGTTCTGGGTCTATTGGGTTGGCTTTCAACTCGCCAAGACAATGAGTTACGGCCGCTTCATGTCTCGCCGATATGGTCACTAAGTGAGCAATGCTCGACTTGTAGCGATTGGGGTCCTGGAATGAAAACCGTTGCAGTTATTAATATAATTATAGTCATAATTTTGTGGATAATGGTCGAGAATCTATTACAGATGTGAATGGTTACGTTATTTATCATCAAATATGTCGGAAACGTGACAGTTTAGGTCATCATATTAAGTACTCTCCAGCTCTGCGAGCTTTACTTTTTGGCGTTGGGGGTTTTTTAAAGGACCATGCAAAAGATTGTATGGGCGCTTTCCCAACCCACCAACAGACATGGGACTTGTTTCAATATTATTATGAAGTCTCATAAAAACACCAATAACAATTTTTAGTCCGTAAATATGATGGAGAAATTAAAAAAATAAAGTTTTTACTTGAAACGGGGTGTATTTTTTTTTGGACATTTTACAATAAACAATTGATAAACTAAACACTTTAGGTTTGAATAACATGTATAAGTTTATACATATTTATAAAATAACAACTTTTTGGGTTAGTTTTAATCACATTTTTTGTTATTGTTCATGTACAAACATGTATTTATGTCAACAGAACTGTTATCCAGTTTTGTAAGTGAGTAATTATTCGTCTATCATTATAGTAGATAGCATTTCTGCCGGCAGATTAAATTCAATGTGACGACCTTTACCCATATACCAAATAAAAGAGACTATATGCGCGCCGGCAGACCGGTTTTTTATTCTGCGCATCTCACGGCTGTTCACTATCAATAGTTTTTTAAAGTTAAATAGTGTTCCTGTACATTTCTTTACAATTAACTGTAACAAAAAGTGTGTATGAAAATTATTTTTTGCACGATACCCCCATGACTTACAGCGATGTCATGATGCCAAGATGAATTAATTGAGATACGTTTGGAATCTGTTGGTGGTATGGGACGATTTTTTGCATAGTCCTTTGTAATTTTAATTTCGCTTCGTTTACATTCATAGATGTTGTCATACCCACGCCGGGTGCGAGTACTAAACACCTGATGTTTTACCTGTTGCCAATAAATGTTTTATCTTTTCATCTTTACCTTTGGTCTATAGTGTCCGTGCAGCAATACGTGTGAGTTGACGCCGGTAACGGACATGCCGTTGACGGCGACGTAGGAGCGTCCAAAGCTCTGGTGTTCAGTGACGACGCGCATGCGCCCCTCGCGGATTGCGACCACGTCTTCCCGCGGGTTGTCGCAGTGCATGTTGGCGGCCAGCTTACCAGTGTGGTAGCCGAGTAGTACCTGCGAGAGGTCAATGCGATAAAAAGTGATGTTACTTGTAAAAGAAAAACAATAGATAGGGCCCCCTTTTTGGGGGAACGTCTTATGTAGTTGTGACGTTCAAACGCCTAATTTGAACAAATTACTTTTGTTTTTTTTTAGTATTACACAAACTAAACAAGTAAGTACTACCTAGTAGTAAATTAGTAATTACTGTGAGTAGTTTGATTCAAATACGGTTCTTTTAAAAAAAAAATGTATGGTCTACAGGTCAATCCTGGTGGCTGTATGTGAGTTTATAATATGTTTGTAAGTACACCAACAATATAGTAGAAATTCCTAGTGTCGGGCAATTATTAATTAAAAAATAACTCTTCAAAAAAAAGAAATTTTTTTGATGACGATAAAATAAAATATATTTATTGCCATCCGCATGGCAATAAATATTTATAATGTCATCAAACATTTTGATTATTGTGTTAATTTTGAATACTCTGAATGCAAAACACAATATCTGTATCTATATACATATAATCTTTATCTATATACATACACACATCAAAAGTGTCTAGGGATCAACATATATTTTTGCAATAACTTTTCTCCGTATTGATATTAATTAAAATTTTCTTTAAGGATTCATCAAATAAAGTGTTTTCGTTTGTCACAGTAACGATAAACCAAGTCACCTTTGCATTAATAAAGAAATTTGCCATTTTCCTAATAAAGGGATTTTTGACATTTGAACCACTAACATTAAAGTTCGAAAAAAAGACTGAAATAACAGTTTTCTTTAAAATTTTATTGGGTAACTTAAACAATTAATAATCCGTGTTTCTACCGCGAACACTAACAACACAAGAACATCGGTTTGGCATACTCAAAATGAGTTCATCCAAATCACGCTGTGGAATGGCCGCCCATGTTCGTTGCAACAACAAAAAAAGGTCCTCTTGCGACTGGATACCCTCCGTATTCGGCAGAGCTCTTCTCTGTAGCATATCCCATGCATGCTCAATCGGGTTCAAGTCTGGCGACTGAGCAGGCCAGGGCAGGACATTGATGTTAGCTGCGGCGAGAGTCTGTCTTACAACTCTTGCGGTGTGCGGTCGTGCATTATCATGCATTAACTGAAATAAGGGACCGATTTGCACTTGTAGAGGAACGATGACGTCTGATACAATCGTCTCAGCATAAATTTGAGCGTTGAGGTTGCCTCTGATCCAAATCAACTCAGTTCTTCCGCCGATCCAAATACCCGCCCATACCATGATGGTTCCACCACTATAAGGATGGACTTCCTGGCAGGATTTTAATCGCTGTTGGCGTCCAGGGGTTCTCCAGTGTCGTATACGTCTTGTATCGGTCTCATACCAAAACGAGACTCATCAGAAAAGCACACGAAACGCCATTGTTCTTCTGCCCAATTTCTGTGTTCAAGAGCCAATTGATATCGATTCCTACGATTGTGCATTGCTATAGGTGGTACCCGTAGCGGTCTTCGGGAATGAAGGTTCACTTCATGCAAGCGGTTTCTGACTGTTTGGTCGCTAATTAAGTTCCCTGAAGAGTGATGAAGCCTCACGAGTTGTAAGACAGACTCTCGCCGCAGCTAACATCAATGTCCTGCCCTGGCCTGCTCAGTCGCCAGACTTGAACCCGATTGAGCATGCATGGGATATGCTACAGAGAAGAGCTCTGCCGAATATGGAGGGTATCCAGTCGCAAGAAGACCTTTTTTTGTTGTTGCAACGAACATGGGCGGCCATTCCACAGCGTGATTTGGATGAACTCATTTTGAGTATGCCAAACCGATGTTCTTGTGTTGTTAGTGTTCGCGGTAGAAACACGGATTATTAATTGTTTAAGTTACCCAATAAAATTTTAAAGAAAACTGTTATTTCAGTCTTTTTTTCGAACTTTAATGTTAGTGGTTCAAATGTCAAAAATCCCTTTATTAGGAAAATGGCAAATTTCTTTATTAATGCAAAGGTACTTGGTTTATCGTTACTGTGACAAACGAAAACACTTCATTTGATGAATCCTTAAAGAAAATTTTAATTTATATCAATCAGGAGAAAAGTTATTGCAAAAATATATGTTGATCCCTAGACACTTTTGATGTGTGTATAATAACACAGTAAAAAAACTGTGTGTGTACATTGAATATATTAAAAAAAAACAATTGAGGGGGGTTTAGAAACAGTAATAGAGCACGAATCCAAAAAAAAAGTCTGTCTGTTTGTCTGTTTGTTTGTACACGCTATTCTTCGGAACTACTGGATGGATTTGAATGATTTTTTTTGTTGTTTTCCCGTCCCCGGGCTTTTAGAATTCGATATCAGACGTTTCTGATCTTCGATTTTGACGACCCCGTTGTCGCTGGCATAAGCAACAGGATCCGCGTACGAAGTCGCGGGCAGAAGCTAGTACATAAATGTATAACAGTTTTCTTATATGAAACTTACCTTTGTAATAGCAGTAATACCAGAGGCAGCTTCATTGTATCCAATGTTGGACATGACGCTGCCCACAAGAAGCGGATCGTCTCTGTTATTACAGAATACCTCCTCTATAGCTTGCAGCTCCACTCTATCAGCCTCAGGTACAGCTGGAGAATAAATTACATTCGTTATTTCTTCTTTAACCGACTTCTGAACAGGAGGAGGTTATTACGTCGACTGTGTTTTTTTTACTGTGCATTCTTCGATTACTCTGTTAATTTTTATTGACCGATACATAAAACAGCAGGCCTAGGCCATATTACAAATTCAATTTTTATTCTATTTCTATTATAGAAAGAAAATGGCGTAAATGGAATCAGCTGTTTGTCAACTGTCAAGTGTATTTCATTTTCAGCCATAATTATTACAAATTCTACTCGTAAACACTTAGGTGTATTCCAAAGTTGGTCCCAAAACATAATATAACATAACATCACACCTGTAATCACCGCAGGGATAGGCAGAGGTGTACTTTTTACCTGGAAGTGAACCTAATTAGTTCACCCACATTTCGCCAATTATGTTTAAGTCCGATGTAATAGGGGGCGAGCCTATTGCCAACAATCGGGCACATATCCAAGCTCCGGGATGCAACTAAGAAAGTCCAGATGGAAAACTCAATAACACTTTCCCCACCCCGGGGATCGAACCCGGGGCCTCATGTTTAGCAATAGGGCTTGCGGTGATTAGACAACAAGGCAGTCGAAGATGGTCTTATTTCATTTTTATAGGAATGGAACTTACCACAGCCGCAGGCTTCTACGTACTCGATGGCTTGCGCGGGCACTTTAGCGTAGTCGTAGAAGTTCTTAATGAAGTTGACTGTTTTATTGATGTCTCTGTAAAATCCGTATTGAGGCCCAGTTTCTCCGGGCAACATGCACGTGAACTCTGATTTAGCGTGCACTACATCGGCGTAGATCCTGGAAAATAATTTTTATTCAATTATCTATGCGAGCTACCCCAAAACTGTTCCAATTATCCCAACCGAACAAGAACCTTATTCTATTTATGATAAATTTTAAAATATTTCAAAGAAACTTGACACACTCGTGGTATCATGATGTGTTGTCCTATGTACCAGTTGTCAGCACATCAAGAAACTTTAAACAACTGTTGTGTATAATTTTAACTTTATACTAAAGAAGATAAATTTCGCCCAGTGGTTAACGCGTCTTGGGGATCGAGAAATTGTTGGATCCCTATCTATTGCACTATTGACGTGACTCCAGACATAAGCATATTTAGCTTATACACACACGCCAAGAGCACAGCTACTGTTGTCGCGCCGCAACGTCAATTTCAAGGCGTTTGTGGTGCGCATCACAACGTGTATGCTCCATTTGGTGCTGGAAGAAAGTTTATGGCCGCAGGATGTGGTGTTCCGTCGCTTCCGCGGACAAATTCCACAAGAACGCACATAATTTCGTGCTAGTGAAGTGATACTAACATAGGTAGTTTTATACGATTTTACTAACAAAAGTGTTATCAGTATGTTTAGATTAGGGTCTTTTTTACCCGAGATAAATGGTTTATTATTATGATTATACTAATTAATATGGTAAAAAAATGTTGGGTCAAATTGCCGTCGAAGTATCTACCTTATAGCGTTTTTAGCCTTCTGAAGGAACAACACGTTGATAGCTTCGGATTTAGCACAACCATCAGCATTTTCGTCAAACGACTTCGTTTTTCCATCCTGACAAAGTTTCATGAGCCTGTAACCAAAGTACATCATTGATTAAACGCAACATGACGTTACGCTCGTATTGCCGAAGGGTCAGGCCTATTACCATCAACCAGGCACAATTCAAGATTACGTGCTGCTACTGAGAAATTACATAACATACATGTCGGGGTCAGCGATGGCTGAGCGATGAGCTGACACCGATGGGGGTTTCGTAGTACCGAGTCCATAACGTAGAATGACAATCTTCATTACAGTAATAACCTCACTTAACAATCGTAATCACAAAACATAACTCAAATAGGTAACTGACAGTTTCGTACTGGATGTGTGTCTTCGTTGGTGCCTCAAATCAACCTGAGCTCTGCCCAGCTCCCACGCACCAGCACGACTCTGTCCACGTGACATTACCGAAAACACATTCGCGTCATCTTAAAAAATTTAAATGCCAAGTTACTTGTCACGCTGGTCACCATAGACTCCGTACTAAGTTAATTAACTTCACAACTTATTATTCATAGAATATCGCTTTCCACGACATACATAACATCGCGCCTGTAATCTCCGAATGGTTTGGCAGAGGTATACCTGGTAATTCACCCATATTTCACAAGCTTTATGTTTAAGTCCCATATAATAAGGGCGAGCCTATTGTCATCAATCGGGCACACATCCAGACTCCGGGTTGGTACTGAGAAATTCCAGATGGAAAAACTCAATAACACTTTGACCAACCCGGAAATCGAACCCAGGACCTCACGCTTAGCATTAGCGCTTGCGACCACTAGAGCAACGAGACCGTCTAGGCCAAATGTCAATAGTAAAAAGTAGCAAATGGCGTCGGTTAAGATGTGACGCGCCAGCGAACGAACAAAATCTCTCTGTAACTCCTTTTTCGATAGCGTAATATAGCCTTATAAGATCTAACACCGTCTGCTACCGTAGTGTTAATTTAATCAATTTTTTATTTGTTACATGTGAAAACTTGTAATTGGCCATGATGTTGTTATCGCTTCAAATATTATGTCTGCCTAGCTGTAAGTTTTCCGAAAAATATAAAATAAAATAAAATAAAATAAAGTTCAAAACTGGTCAATGTTTTCTGAAGATGTGATAGTAGGTACCTTCCATAGTGCACAGCCGACTGTGGGTGCAGACACAGGTAAGCACCTCCAACGATGGCCGCCTCGCACTCGCCTCGACTCAAGGCGAGGTAGGCCTGCTCCAGCGCCGCGGTGGAGCTGCAGCACGCCAGGTCGATCGACATCGAAGGACCCTTCGCGTTCAGCCAGTAAGAAATACGGTTGGCGAACATCGTTTTGCTGCACCTGATTTGAAAAAAGAACAAGCATTAATAAAATTTCAATTGGAAACGTTTCTGCCGTTTTTTTTATAATTGTATGAGTTGTTTTCGGGACATCGCTAAACGCTTATTCGTGAACTTTTTTTAGGCCAAAGATTCAACGTCGCAAAGCCAGTCGTTTAGGTACTTTTTCCGTTGACAGCGATGCGGTAGAATATTTCGATGCCTCATGATTATTTCCATTTTTTTTTTTACTTGTATGTAAGTATTAAGTAGTCAATTTGTAAAATGGTTTTAGCTTTAGCTTCAGCCGACACCTACTGAAGTTGTAGAACAAAGTTACAATAGAAGGACAGCTGTATCCGTATTTTTTAGAAATCTCCGCAGTCTAATCTCAGGCTTATTCTGTTCATGATACGTATATTTTTAACATTAATTAGCTGTCTCTGAAATTAGATTTTTACCAGATTTTGAACATTTTTAAATTACGGGAATTGGCCTCCACCTGTAGCAGCGGAAATATAGATGTTGCCGTAGCGTAATCTTGTCTAGCCGTAGCAGTTGCCGTAGCAGGCGCCGTATCGCGTAGCCGTAGCAGGCACCGTAGCAGGCGTAGCGGGCACCGTAGCGCGTAGCATCAACAAACTTTTCGTAGGAGGTCATACTTGTACAGGTATTTCAAAAACTTGACTTACCCAGCGATACCAAAACCGGATCGAGATGCGGCTTCATAAAAGCAAGCCTTTTCAGTTTCGGAGAAACAGGTGCCAATGTACACGCCGACCTTCTTTCCGGATAACTCTTCCGGGTTAATGCCTAGAAATAGAATTGTATTGGAGGATTCCGTTCGTATTTTGTCGTAAACAAAAGTTCGCATGGAAACGTTAAGAGAAATATGCGACTATTTCGAAATAACGTTTCTAGGTATGCATAAGACTTTAATAATTACAAGCTATTTTTTTTTTAAATCAGTATTAAAGATTAAAAATGATCGCTACACTCTAATTAGGCATCCAAGATTTTTTTTCACCTGGATTCATAAATCTAGGCGTTCTTCAAGAAAGTATAGATCACGATACAAGAATTAGAAGAACTTAACAATGCAACAATCATTTTTTTTATAATTAATAATTACATATAAATAAAGTCTTCAAACTAATTCAGCACTATTAGTTCATTACGTAACAGAACATTTTTTCATGTTATCTACTTGCACCACTTGACCGCTGACATATTGTTGTATAATTAACATTGCAAATGGATCGATCGAATATTCTGAACTTGCTTTCATAATAAATATGCGCATTAATTGATTTAGATTGCGTCATTGAACACGTTTACATGTACCTTTTGAATGCACTAATTATAAGCGTGTTTTTCTGTTCAGGGTCCCGACTATAAAAGGAAAACTAAACGTCTACAAGGTCAAGTTTTAGGGTCCCGTACAAAATGCTAAAAGAACAAATCCATGTACCTTCGTCTGGCTGTTATTAAATCAAACAATAGGCCATTATAAGTTACTTTTGAACGTAAACAAAAATTTACTTTAAAAGATTATTCTAGTTGCCCCTTTCAAAAAGAAGATTTGTATGGAGAAGAATGGTCGAAAAACTCCATACTTTTTTTCTTTTTTTTTATACCACGACAGTGGCAAACAAGCTTACGGACATGCTTATGGACACTTGCAACATCAGAGGCGCCACACGCGCGTTGCCGACCCTTTACTTACTATTCTAAAATATTTTTGACAATACATCGTACACATTAATCCGATTATATTCCAAGCTGAGCAGAGCTTGTGTTATGAGTACTAAACAGCTGATAAACATACTTATAGATTTCAAAATACATTCATTATAAATGAATTTCACCCAGACACATAACAAATTCAGATCGTGCTCATCACACAAACATTTCCATTCCTGCGGTATGGCTGAGCTCAGGCCCTTTTGGTATTAGTCTTAGTTGTTTGTGTGTTTTATAGTTTTGTGGTTGAGGTGTATTTATTTTTTCTCTTTCTTTTTCTCTTTTTCTGTCTGTCACAAGCAATAGACTTATAATTTTGAATAGTTACAAACAAAACCTGTTTATTTACAGAGCAAGTAAAATAACTGTTAAAATACGATTAAATGATAATAGTACATTATGATATAAGTACGGTAGGTTGACAATTACAGCCGAGGCAATATTATTAGGCTGTAATTATCAAAGCGCACGTATGTCATACGACGTTTTATTACATATTTGCGAGGAACTAAATAAAAGTCAGACTGAAATTTTCGAATAAAAACAATACAGCAAAAAGAAAAAGCGCGCGGAATAATTTTAACTTGATCATAAATTGGCGATGCGCACGCTTCAGTTTTTTTTTAAGTCAATGGCACAAAACACACACAGCCAGTATTAATAATAAAGTAAATTAATTAATCATTTTTTGTTTTGGTTAATAATATGGTTGTAATTTATTGTCAAAATTAATTAAAATAACTAATGAAATGTTTATTTTTTATATTTTATCTCCTAAAGTTAATTTTATTCATAAAATGTAGACCACCTTTCTGACATAGAAACTCATTGCTAAGATTTAAAAAAAGGAACCGGTCGTATTAAGTCGGAGCAACTTGCAAACCGTGTGTTTTACTTTACCATTACGCACTATCGCGTAATGAGATAAATTACGATATTGAATTTGGCGGAATAAGAGACCCTATACGAGCAAATGTGTTATAAATGATATTTATTTCTGTAAATGGGTTCATACAAATACTTTTACATGTCATTTTTTGAATAACAAGATGAGGTCGGTATTTCGCTATCTGACTACTCTGAGAAGAAACACCGCAAGAAACTCAGAAGTCACAGTCTCTTCTTAAGTCCAGACATTATCTTGGTCAGATTATGTAAGAACCACGCAGATTTGTGTCTGATAATGGTCTTTGAGGAAGAACCACACAGAATGAGAGGACCAGATCAGTCAGTGCAAGCATTTTGTCAGTTATCGTGAGCTCAACCCGGAACTTGACACGGATTGTGAACTGAAATAGATGTCTAAATTAGGTTGGCATTTTAAATCTTAATTCACCTATCCTAATCTCCTAAGGTTACAAAGTAGAAAATTTGAAATTTATTCAGTAGGTAGAAATTTATGTGAAGTTTACAGGAAAAATAAAAAGATGTCTCCAAATAACAAAGTTTCTTTAGTGATCGGCAATATCCCTTTATAGATAACTAGCAGACATCACGCGGTTTCACCCGCGTAGTTCCCGTTCCCGTAGGAATACAGAGATAAAAAGTAGCCTATGTCACCTGGGGATAGTGTAGCTTCCCAACGGTGAAAGAATTTTACATATCGGTCCAGTAGGTTCGGAGCCTATTCGATGCAAACAAACAAACAATCAAACTTTTTCTCTTTATAATATTAGTATAATAGATACGATTACGATACGATTAGGTACGATTGGTGCAGTAACGGCATGGTTGCCGCAATGACAAATTATTTGCTGCAGTAGTTGCCACAGTGACTGCTGCAGTGCGCGTCACGAGTCCAGTCACCGCACGATACAAAAAATATTAGTTTGACCTACAAGTAAAGGTACCGAGTATGGATGTTTTCATATGTGAGTTTAAATGTTTTTTAACGTTCACGAGCCCGATACAAGAGAATTTCCTATTGTGTTATTCTTACGAAAGCACTTTTTTCATCGTAGAAAACGGTGCTGTTCTATACCACTGGTACGAGTCTGCTATAGTAAACGCCTTGTTCCTTATCAACACTAATATTATTAAGAAGTAATTTTTGTGAATTTGTGAGTTTGTGTCGTTGTAGCGTGTTATCTCTGGACCTACAGAACTGATTTTCGAAATTCTTTTACCAGTATAAAGCGACATTACTCGTGAGTGGCATAGGCTATATTTTATTTACAATACTAGGGAATAGATGGTATAATGAAAACAGACAGATAACGAAATCACGCAGAGGAAGTCGCAAGCGAACTGCTAGTGTTTGATTCATTAAACCCCAAGAGGACACCGGTGTCCGCCCTGTCATTTTCTCTCTATTGTGTCTTTATTTGACACGATTGAAAGGTTCTGGTAGGAGTCTGTTGTCAACTAACCAGCATCATAGATGGCCTGGTAGGCCTGCTCAAGGATCTTGCGAGCCATGGGGTCCATGCAGTTTGCGAGGCGGTAATGCACCTTGAAGAACTGCGCATCGAAGAAGCTGAGTCCCGGTACAGTACCCGCATGCTGCACCACTTCTGGATGGCTGTACTTGAAACGGAGTGCTTCTTCCGATATTGGGTTGACCTAAAGTAAAAAAAAATAAATAAATAACAAACCCAAAATGTGTTCTAGGTTTTTATTCAAGCCTTTTTTTGTAGTGGTGGTTGTGTTGATCGTTTGCCGGTGCAAATAATATAGGAAATGCAACATTTTTCACATTTTATATGCGTTTGTTGGACGTTTAATGACACAATCAGTTAGAGTTTTAATTTACTGTGTTGATTTGCTTTTGATGCCATATAATTATTTTGCCTTTCTTTTAGTTTTTATTAAGTATGTAATAAATGTATTATTAGTTAGTGAACACAATAAAAATAGTAGTAAATTGGATCAAATAGAAAAAAAGCCTTGTTGGTCTAGGAGCGTTTAATACTTGGCAGTAGGTACTATGGATCCTTAGTCCCATAATTTGTCTATAAAAAACAAAATATTGAGTTTCTTCCATAGGGCGAGGTTGATTTACACTTTTAAGACAATCTGTATTTATTGGTAAAACATAAGTAACGCGCAAAAAAAATGTTTTATCTGAATTGAACATGGCCACATGTTTAGTTTAGATAAAACATATTTTTAGTTTAGGGTAGGTAATAGTATGCCTGAGAGATATTTCTCGACAGCATCAGCATGTGGGACCAAGTAAATGGCCCATGTGCGGCATGAAAACTCTACACGTAGCATGATCACAAAGAGACAGATGGTAGAAATATTTCTGCAGTTAATAGAAATGAAATGATATTTATTTATTTTTTTATCACAAAATCCACAGCTCTTTGAACATTATCATAAAAATATATAACTAGTCTTACAGCCAATTATGGATTGACAATTTATTAACCATGTAACACATGTAGCAGAAACAAACATACAAAGGAAAAAAAATAATTGAAATGAAATGCTAACACCATCTAAGCATTGTTATGTCTGTAAGTAGATCTTCTCAGATACTTTTATATGTAATTTTTTTTTTTAAACTAAATGACACTTAATGCCATTTCTAAAATGACTGATCCCTGAGAAGAAATGCCGAAAGAAACTCAGGGGTCATGGTCTCTTTTAAAGTCCAGTCCAATAGAAGAAATGGGGCAGGGGGAGGGAGGGGAGGGAGAGTAGGGAGGGGGAGGGGAAGGGAGGGGAGGGATATGGAGGGAGAGGGGGAGGTGGAGGGGAGGGAGAGGGAGGGAAGGGAGGGGGGAGAGGGTGAATTAATCCTGACAGTGTTTCTGCACAAGTTCCGTATATTGCTGATGGAGTTAGGTAAGTTGAGATTTTATGAGAGCGAGAGTAAGAAAAAAAAAATTCGTTTCATCCGGGTGTCCCTTGACACCTCTCAAGTTTTTTTGGATTATTTATGTCTGAGTTAAAAATAAGCTGCCTCTGAGACAGTAAAAAAAAATATAAAAGTATATTTAACCTTTCAATCGTGTCAATTAGAGACACAATAGAAAGAAAATGACAGCACGGACACCGCCGTCCCCCTGGGGTTTTATTAATTCAAAAGGGTTTACCTTATTGTAAAGAATTTCAGAAAGATCCTTGACACTGTGGGAGTCCGGGTAAAGTCCAGCCATGCCGGTGATGACGATCCTCTCCCCATCCAATGCGGTCGGGATCTCCTCGTCAGTGACATGTTCCTGTGGTGTCGGCGTCATCGTGCGGACGTTTACGGGGTCTTCTATCTTAAAAGATATTTCTTGAATAGAACTTACGTTTTTTTTCAGCAACTTTTCACACAACGCCATTTAGTCCCAAGCAAAGCTAAGAGCTTGTGTTATGGGTATTAAACAGCTGATAAACATACTTACATATTTGTAAATACATACATATTATATATAAAACACACCCAGACACAGAACAAATGATCGTGCTCATCACACAAACATTTGTCCTGGTTGGGAATCGAACCCACGTCCTCTGGCATAGCAGTCAGGGTCACTAACTACTTGACCAGCCAGTCACTACAGTTATTATAACGCAGCATGGCTAAAGTTGCAATTAAACCAATATCTGTGTTTCAAAATCTGCTTTGAGTCAGTTCAAAATGGTTTAAATGGTACATTCATTACATATTAATAAAATGCAATCAATGTATGGCCCACGTGGTTTTAAACCAATTAAAAACCAAACCTGTGCATTCAGTGATATTGATTTAAAAAAAATACTTATAATTAGTGGTGATGTTAGCAGACAGACAGGTGGTAATTATTATTTATTTATTTAAGGTAAAATCAAAGTACAATTAATAGCGCCGATTAGCGAGCTCTAAAAGATAATCTTCTACATTGATTAAAGGCAACTAGGGTAACTATAGACGCCAGCACATCAACCTACCCCAATGCGTCAACGATAGGTTTCAACTTTATTCTTAACAAAATAAGGTTCATGTTCAATTGGGAAAATGTGGCAGTTTGCGGTTGCTTGATATGCTGGCGTCTGTACTTAAAAACGTCTTTAAGTTCACTGTCTCATCCTGGGCGTTATGTCCCTATTGATCTCATTTTCAATAATCAGCCTATAATGTTCCCACTGCTGCACGCGTAGCATGATCACCGAAGGAACGGTCTTTGTCGTGTCTCGGAAGAAAAGAAATTAAGTGTTCATGCTACGCAGGCAGGTGTATTGAAAGAAATTTGACAGATTGAGGTTCCTGTCTATATAATCTGTCACTTTGCCGATTCGTCTGTAGACAAAGGCCGTTTCTTCGGTGTTCAATGTGTTCATGCTACGCATGCTGGGTTACAGGCCTTTTCTCTTTAAGAAGGAGTAGCCGTTATCTACTACGTGGGCCCAGTGCGGGTTGCTAGATGATCTCACTTATATTGTACTTTTCAAGTTGCACATGACACTGCTTCTAATGAAAAATGTGCACCTTTTTAACTTTGTCACACGTCATGCAATATTGAGAGAAAAATTATTGCCAAAACACTGAACTTAATTATTATGTCCTTTTCCACAACCAATTTATTAGTGTAAGCTCACCTTATTTAGAAATATATGAAACGGCACACTTTGGACTGACAACGCAGGGATTATTATGCGCGTTCCAGTAACAATTAGGCGTACTTATAAACCGTGTTAATTATATGTTAATTGATGTTTGTATGATGCCCGTTAAGGTATAAAATATTTATATTTATTACAAATAGTTTGTGTAAAAACATATGACGTAGAACAAGAGAATTTTAATGTGCCAGGGCTCATTGGAATTCTGCCAGTAATATTTTGTCTAAATTACTCGTACGTCGGCGTCGTTTATCAGGGTTAAAATAATTTATTTATTTATTTATTTCACAACACAAATACCGTTACAAGTTTTTACCAAATGGGTAGTGTGTAGTTGGTAAGCGATGATGTGGTCGACGATAAAGCACGCTTGACTAGAGTAATCTATTCACTCAGGTCTACCTGCTATTGGTATACCTCTGCCTGACTTTTTGGGGAATTTAGACGTAATGTTACGTTATGTAATGTGCGTTAAAATAGTAATTTAATAAACCATTATATTTTTTAAAACTCATATGTTACCTATATAAATAAATAATTTATGATTATATATTGTATGTTTGTAAAAAACAAAATCAGTTAGAAAAAGGAAACAAAAAATAAAGAAGGATTTGTTACAATTTTAAAAACCGGCCAAGAGCGTGTCGGGCCACGCTCAGTGTAGGGTTCCGTCCGTCACAATAAGTGTTCAAAATGCTTGCATATACGATTATACTACAAACTTAGTCCTGAAATTATTTTGTACAACTTTTTGTCTTTTTTGTACAAAAACTGTTTCCATTCAAGTTCAAAATAATTTTCCTAGAAAGTCCTTATAAAGTTCTACTTTTCAGTTTTTTTTCATGTTTTCTAAACTTATGGTTCAAAAGTTAGAGGGGGGACACACACACATTGTTTTTTACTTTTGGAGCGATTATTTCCGAAATTATTGACATTATCAAAAAATGATTATAGTAAACCTGTATTCATTTTCAAATACATTTCCAAAAATATATCACACGTTAGGGACGAACTTAAAAAAAAATCTCTTCCCACTTTACGTATAGAGGGGCTACCCTAATAAAACATTTTTTTCCAATTTTTATTTTACCACTTTGTCGGCGTGATTGATACACATATTGGTACCAAATTTCAGCTTTCTAGTGCTAACGGTCACATAGATTAAGCGAGGACGGACGGACAGACAGACATGGCGAAACTATAAGGGTTCCTAGTTGACAACGGAACCCTAAAAAAGGTAATATTTCAAACTAGTTTCTGCCCGCGACTTCGTTCGCGTGAAGTTTCGATTTCGCATCGCATCGCCTGCTTGTGCTATATATCCTTTTCCGGCTAAACCACTGTTAAATTGCGATTGCTCAGCTAAAATGCATGATATAAATATAATTTATGCTATAAGTAACATTTTTAGTTCCACTCAGGAACTAAAAATGACACGGGAACAGAAATAATAATGAAAAAGTACCCGGTAAAAGTACTGAGGTTTTAAACGAATATGTGGATTTATGTAATAACTAGCTTCTGCCTGCGACTTCGTACGCGGATCATGTTGCTTATGCCAGCGACAACGGAGTCGTCAAAATTGAAGATCTGAAACGTCTGATGTCGAATTCTAAAAGCCCGGGGACGGGAAAACAATGAGATGCGCGAGACGATTCAAGACGTTCCAGATTTTTTATTTTTGTTGGTCAACAGGAAATGCCACCAGACTTAACAGCTTTTGTTAAGACGCCATTTCTATTATGTATATGTTATATTGTCGCTGGGCTTTGGAGTTCCACTGCAGGTGCTTCAGATCTTCAAATTTAGTCTCACAGCAGAAAACACTTTTCACGTGGAATAGTTTTTGCAATGTCACCATTTTTATATCTCTTTTACTTTAGGTGTTCCATTTTCCAAAATAAATTATACCCTATATGTTGCGTGACGGTCACTATCAGCGGCCAGTCGCGCAACTCTTTCCCCCACTAATATATAGAGTCGATGCGTATATACGCTGAAAACTCAAGCGTCATGCTTTTTCCGTGAACGTCTCCAACTCGCAAGACAGTGCTTGATGTTCACGATCAGCGGTCAGTCGCGCACATATTCTTCACTGGTGTCTAGAGACCTTGTGTAGATGCGTAAATACGCTGAGAATGCAGGCGTGCTTCGCGATCCCAAAAAGTTTCCACGGAGCGAGTTGCAGTCTCATGTTCTCGAACAGCATCAAGTCTCTCCTAACGCTCTTCGGTAGATTGTTGGGATCTTATGATCTTTAATCATCAATCACCTTTGG
The DNA here is from genome assembly GCA_921972225.1 of Euplexia lucipara. Classification (NCBI taxonomy): domain Eukaryota; kingdom Metazoa; phylum Arthropoda; class Insecta; order Lepidoptera; family Noctuidae; genus Euplexia; species Euplexia lucipara. The sequence continues at coordinate 5,712,611 of OV179163.1, read as the reverse complement.
AATATTGGGAAAGATTTGACTTCTTTCTAGGCATGGTTATAGTTTTATTGTGATGATACCTGATCAATTAAAATCTAAGTGGCTGCTCCACTGCGTTACCGGGTAGGCTACCTTGTAACGAAGATAAATGGAAAAGGAAATTAAACACTCAAATAACATAAGCCTGAAGGTATATTTATACGATAAAAAAAAATGGGAGTTTTGGCCAGTAGAGTCTAATTTTCAATGATATACCATCGTCATCGAAAATCAGTCCTGAACTGTTACCGCCTTCACCGCGTGGAGGTACTTATGTTATTTTATAATTATGCAATGAAATTAGTGATAGCTTTAATTTCTATATCAAATGTTTCTGATCTTCGATTTTTATACGTCAACAGAGAGTGCTCATAAGGCTGAACAACTCTTGCTAAAACGTTATTCCTATATATGTTATAGTGTAGCTGGGCTCTTGAAGTTCCACATCAGGTGTTCCGGATCTTCAAATTTATTCTCTCAGCAGAAAATGCTCACCACGGGGAACAATCTTTGCAATGGTACCATTTTTGTATCTCTAATAGTTTAGCTGGTCTGTTGAGGTTCTGCATCAGGTGTTCCGGATCTTTAAATTTATTCTCTTAGCAGAAAATGCTTATCACGTGGAACAATTTTTGCTATGGTACCATTTTTGTATCTCCTATAGTTTAGCTGGTCTGTTGCGGTTCTGCATCAGGTGTTCCAGTTTCCAAGATAAATTATAGCCTATATGTTGCCAAGTTTTAATATCTATACAACAAAAATTAGCGTGTACAAACAAACAGACAAACAGACAGCTTTTTTTTTTGGATTTGTGCTCTATTACTGTTTCTAAACCCCCCTGGATCATTATTTTTTAAATATATTCAATGTACAGACACAGTTTCTTTACTGTCTTATTATATGTATAGATGTATAGATATTATGTAGACTGGGTATAGCTAGCTTCTGCCCGCGACTTCGTGGTACCTCGCTGTGCACCGAACCGAGTACTTTTGCATTCGAGTACATTGGCAGCATGGCAACTTCCTAGCAAATAATGCAGTATTTTAGAACAAATTTGATTTCCATAAAAAGGGTTATAGTGAATTAACCTTAAGGGATAGACATATGCTATTGAGACCTTTTTTTAGAACTTTTAAAGAGGAGTAATTTCGTAATACTTGATTTTTGCGTAATTTAAACCGTTTAGGTGGCGCACGCACGGAAGCTTTTTTCCTACTTGCAACCTTCTTATTGCTTCTCCCCTCCTATTGGTTATAGCGTGATGTTATATAGCCTATAATAGCCTTCCTCGATAAGTGGACTATCCAACGCAAAAATATTTTTTCAATATGAGCTGGTAGTTCCTGAGATTAGCGCGTTTAACCAAACAAACAAACTCTAATGCTATAATATTAGTTTAGATTATTTATTTTCTTCGTAGTGTGTGCTACTCCATTGAATTGTTTGGCGAGCGATATTGTATCTTAAGATAAAATATTATTGTAGGTATCTTAGCCGCGTGCAGCGCCCTTTGGTGAACTCCACTGCGGGTGACATAATCTACGACAAACGTATTATTTTCGGTTGGTACGATTGAGTGGTATTCCGATTTACAAATTAAGTCGAGGAGAAAATGGTCGAACGAAACGTTTCTTACGAACGCTGCCTTAACTATGAGATATATAAATATGATTGGATTCTAGACAAAAGTTGTACCTAGTACAAAAAAAACAGCGACATAATATGTAGAATTTTTAGATTTATGTCACAAAACGTAGATTTTCATATAAATAAATTTAAATCGTTTAGTAATGTTTATTGTTCATATTAACTGTTTAAAACAAAATAATCTTTCTTTTTTACTGCATATAATTAGGACGAATTATTAAAGATAATACGACATAGGTATGGAAAAGTAGACCTTTTCCTGGATTTACACATAGGTACGATACTTTTTATCCCGGTAACGTGTTCCTATAAGATAATCTAGGGAAATTTATTTATTATGCGGGGAAAACCGCAGACAGAAGCTAGTTTAATATAGATTTACATTTACCCCCCTGACATCTTAGTATAGTTACAGTAAATAAAGTAAAATTAATTCCTCCTTTAAGTTAAAATGTGCATTCTAATCGGAGTTCAAATAAAGGTCAACGTTTGAATTTTTATTCGCAAATAAAGGTAACAATAAACTAGAGCAAGTGATATTTCTGAAGGTATCATTATTTGTAGTCAATTGATCTAGTGGGTGATTACCACTCGAGAACTACGAACGATTTCAAAACATTCATCTTAACTGTCTTTAGTTTTGCTTATTATAATGTTGTATTCATTAGGGATCACTAGTTAGGACTTCTGGTTTATAGTACAACAAAATTAGCAGTTAACACACTACGACTCAACGGGAACGTGTGGTCGCCACCAGAGCTAGATCAGCAATGCGATTCTGAATAAATCACCGCGTGATAATGTAGGCGTAGTGAGGACGAATTGAGCTGTCATTCCATACTCATGCAAGGCATTGACAGTCCATTTCACTCAAGTTTACACGGTGCGGCGTGACTTTTACTGAATCGGCAAGACTCCCCTGCGTCGCGGGCGCTGCCATTCAGACGTGTAGTCGTGTGATAGATACATTTATTAGTAATAATAATAATATTTTTTATTCATAATAATGAAACATAATGAAACATAATTATCTTAGATTAGCTTATGGTACTAACACAAATTCAGCAAGACATCTGTGTCTGAACTAGATAAATAAATATCTGTATCTCAGACAACAGCGCTCTTCCCTAAAAATATACTTTTAAAAGCTTACATGTTCATATTTAAGACTTAGGTATATTATGCAAATGTAATAAAAATAACAAAAACAAAGTAAAATGAAATATAGTGGGGTGGGGACCTCCTTTTGTGTCGACATGTAAATGAGTGAGTGTGTGTAGGAGGGTGAGTATATGAACTTATTGTGGTACAGTTAACAGGTTTTCGGTTTCGTCATAGGTCAGCTTATGAATGTAGTCTGTCACTTTATTCTTACAACTTCTGCTATTTAAGGCAAGTATGTCGACACTCCTATCAATTCGGTTATAAAGGTATGGCCCTAGGAAACAGAAATATCTGTTAACGTATGGATGTTTAAACATGGACCTGTCGGTACTAGGTACAGGTTTACGTCGCCTGGATGGTATAGTTCGTTGTTCAAAGTTCACTCTCATATGCTGGGTCAGGACAGTGTGCACTATGAACAATTGGCGCACAGAGAGGACCTCACATGCTTGGTACAGCTGATAAGTTGGGAACAAATACGGTCGGAAAGTGCTTACTTTGAGAATAGCTCTTTGGGCTACTTCAAGTGGCTTAACAACTGTTTTTGGAGCACCACCCCAGACAGAAATACAGTATGTTAAAATTGATTGACCCAGTGCCAGATATACCTGCTTCATTAGTTTGGGGTCTGCAACATGCCGCAGATTTTTAAAAACGTATATTAATTTTCTTACTCTAGCCGTGACCAAATCTATATGGTGCTTAAAAGAGAGATTGTTATCTATTGTTATTCCTAAATATTTTACTGTTTTGGTCTTGGTTAAAGCCGGACATTGGCAGATTTCACTGTTGCAGCAGTTGTGTGCAATTAAAGAGAGTGTTGTATAAGGCAAATTCAAGTTACGCATTGAAAATGTGACGTACTGCGTTTTATCAGCGTTAAGAGTCAGCATGTTACTCCTCAACCAGTGGCACACAATATCAAAACCACGTTGAGCATCCTTATAGACCCTTTCCCAAGTGTCGGCAGAGAAAAGAAGAACAGTGTCATCTGCATAAGAAATTATCTTTCCACCCACAGAAGTAAGGCCACAGAGTTCATTTAAATACACAAGAAAGAGACTAGGTCCCAAAATACTGCCCTGGGGTACACCAAAGGTGAGAGGCAAGTCACTACTAACAAGTTTATCTATTTTGACACATTGACAGCGATCCGAGAGGTAATCTTTAAACAATTTTAGTGGATTACCTCTTACACCCAACCTTTCCAACTTACTAAGAAGCAGTGGCACAGAAACCGTGTCGAAGGCCTTAGCTAGGTCTAAAAATACCCCAACAGTTTTTTTTCCGGAATCAATATTCCTAACTACGCAATCTACAAGCTCGTGGACAGCATCACAAGTAGACTTGCCTGTTCTGAAACCAAACTGATTGTTCGAGAGAAGTTTATTAGTTTCCAAGTACTTGACCAATCTACTGTTGATGATGCGTTCCAAGAGCTTAGAGATCGCAGGGAGAATAGAAATGGGCCTGTAGTTGGTGACACGATCTCTATCGCCAGATTTATAGATCGGATGAACGACCGATTTCTTTAGAACAGTGGGAAATATTCCTTCGTCTAAGCACATATTAAAAATGTGGGTCAGAACAGTAGTACATCACATATCTTTCTTTCTTTGTTAGATTAAATTTTAAGTCACACACAGCCCAAAATCAGACAAACAAAAAACAGAGTCACCTTCTTATTTACCTATAATACAAACAGGATGATTCGAAATTACTTTTCTCCTCACTTGGCAGGTTTACATCTGCAACTAGGCACTCTAAATCTAACCGCAACTATGCACTTCGTCATTTGAAGGTCATTTGTCTTATTTATAAAAAGTACAATCTTACCTGTCACTAGCTGTGAGGTCAGCGACCTTTCTAATTGTTTAAGATATTTTGGCAAACATAGTAAGACGGCCTTTAAACCTAGCCCGTTTCCTCATCAACAAATACTTTCTTCTCGTCATTTTGAGAGCCAGAGACTGGTTCGTTTTGCCTGGAATTGTTAAGATATACATTTAGAATAAGATCTAAACTTATCGGGTAAGACTTTAAATACAGCTGAATTATTAATCTGTAGGTACTAGCTGCACATAAATTGTTTTGAACTGAATGATAAATGATGTTTATAAAACTATTAACGAATACTTAAATAGTGATAACATTATGCACAAAATATTTACGTACGACAATGATAAGAATAATAAAATGATTAGCAAGATCAAATTGGAATTAAAAAAACCAAGTAAAAAAATAATAGATTAACTATTAAAACAAACAAACCTCGTTTAGATTACATTAAATATTAATGTAGGTTTAGCCATTTTTGTGTATTTCTTCAGGTAAGTTCATGTTTTGCAGACAGCCTCAGTACAGACATGAATGAATTGAGGGGCCCTAGATAAACCACCAGAAATTTCTAAAACAAGCTCTCAAGCTTAACTTGGGAATAAATGGCATTGTGTGAGAAGTTGTTGAATATTTATTTATTTACTTTTTTAAATTGAGGCCATGTCACTTTACGCAAGCATCTGGATTCAGGGCCCAAGTTATTTGATCGTAATAGTTTTAATTCACGTTTAAGAAATTTATGGCCCATCGCTTCAAGTTAATACTATTTTTAAAATTTCGTTTCTCCATGATTTAAGAAATAGCCCCTCAATATTATTAATAACATCTTCTTTTATACACTTTTAAACTCTTACTACAGTCTAACTCAGTACTGTAAAACTACTTGCAACAGTTTTCTTCATTGTTATTAACCTTAAATATTTAAATAGGTGTAGCAGAAAATGAAACAAATACAAAATAAAAGTTTATTTTAAATAGAGATTTTTCCAGACCTATACTGTACCGAAGTGTAGCGGAGAATAATAATAGCTCTAATAGGGTATATGCATGTATTTTTTTTATATCTTTAATTCACTGTTTACAACGTTTTAACATAGGAAAAAAATATAAACATATTTAAAAATTGCTGTAATGAAGCTTAAAAAAATATTTAAATTACAGAATAAATTTGACCTGTTTAAACGCTGCCATTTTCGCGCGCCATTTCGATTACGTCATTTACTATGATCCCATTACTATTACTATGGGTGTTTTCGCTCTTCTAACCATTTCACCATGAAAAAAGCTCAAAAAGCAGATTACCGGTATTCCTTGTAGCCGAATGCAATAAACATTATCAGATTGTGCTTTTACAAAACCACTTTCAGTAATTTTTCTTAAATGTTTTATAACCTCACTATGAAGCTAAAATTAGACTTGAACATTAAATTAGTTCACAACACACACGGCAATAATTATGTTTTCCAATAAAAAGTCCATTCCAATACTTAATATCATACTTACACAATGTGTTTTGTAGGCGTTGAGTTGTTGTCGTAGTATTTGACGTCAAGTTTCGTTATAACCAATAGTGATGCGTTTCACAAATTTGAATTTCCCGCGCTTAATTCACACTTTTATTTTAAATTTTAAATAATTATGACGCTATTAAAAAGTAAAATAATTATTTAGTTCATATTTTCTGCCATTAAAGATTCAGAAAAAAAATATTCGAACCATATTTAAATTACGTGCATATTCCCTATTGTATTTGTATTGTGAATAGGGTAGTTTGTACCTACTAACACTAGATAATGAGTTATTTAATAATGTTGGATTTGTGTCCTAAATGAAATAAATACCTATTATAATTTTTTATTATTATACTTAGGTCCTGGTAGAAGCCACTGACGAAGCTTAAAACACAAGATGGGCGGATCGTATTGACGAAGCCCGAGATCAAAGCTGAGATCGAGTACGTCTATTCGCTGCACAGGCCCCTTGTCCCCCTATCAAGAGCCATCCTGAAGCCCATTATACCGATGAACTGCCAGATATCAGTCATGACAAAATCGTGGTAGCTTTGAGACAGCTTAAAATTGAACGAACTTTTGAAGGCAGAAGGAGCCACTGTCATACAGGAGCTGTAGAGCTTAGTAATCCCATCTTTCATTGTGGGCGAACTCTAAAGGTGTGGAACGGGAGCTTGGTAGTTCTATGCTAAGGGGGATAAGACCCACCCTCAAAAAAATATAGACCCATCTCACTTCTAAGCCATATTTATATTATAACCTCTCATTTCGTCAAATTAAACTAAAATAATAACAAAGAGCAATTTAATGATTAATACAATTTATCGATTTTAATGATTAATATATGTTACATTTCGTAAGGGGTGTAAGAATCGCACAGATTCTTCATTTCAAAATAAGACTTTATTTCAGCGTCTAGATAGCGGTTAACGATGATCGGACATTCTACATCATCTGAGACGAAGGACAGAGGAGTGCGCAGCTGGTGGACGGCGACCGGGCGTTGCGAGTGTCGCTGCAGCGCTTGAGCAGATGGCGTCGCGTGCGCAGACGTAGCCAGCAGCAGCACCAGCTGAGAGCGCAGCGCGCGCGCCGGCGCCACGTAGCCACGCGTGCGCTCGATGCTGACCAACGCAGCGTCTATAAGCCCACGAGCGTACTGAGCCGAGTGCTGCATGCGTCCCAATAACACACGTACACTTGCGTCAACTTTTTGAGACCATGTGGTGGCATCCCGCAACACATCGCCCAGACCCGCGACATCTTCACCGGCCAGCAGCTCAGACATGTGTAGTATTACGGAATTCTGTAACTGCTCTTCTGTTTTAAAATCACGCATTTGCTCTTCGACTACTTCTTGCAGAGCGTCTGGAGAATAACCGACACAAAAAATAGTCCCTGTTAAACCTGAAACAATACGATATTTATAAAACTTTCAACCCTGTTAACGCAGGCACAGTAGCAAATTGGGCAGAAATTATTTTTACCGTGATCTTCTAGTACTGCGGCTAGTTCAAGGGCTACGAACATCCCACTCTCGTATCCCAGTAAGTAGAAGTTATTCTTAATTCTCGTTTTATTAAGAAGTATCTGCAAACAATAAAAGTTATAAAGTACCAGATCAGCAATCTATTGTAAGTTTAGTTCAGTTGCGAACAATTAAGAAGATCGGGAAGACAGGGCTTTATTCAGTACGCAGTACTTATGGATACGGCTCGCATTGATAGGTGCTTCCTCGGTTGGAATCAGGAACAGTGTCCAAGCTACATGTTAAAAACTTATTTGCAAAAAATAAAACCCACTTCAAAAAAAACACTAACCAGTGTAAAATAACTCTAAATTAGGAAGTCTGTGGCTTTGGTGGTTTTGTCTTATTCGTGATGGGCCACCGACTTCCGAATTTAGGGTTATTTTACACCGGTTAGTGTTTTTTCTGACGTGGGTTTTATTTTTTGCAAAAAAGTTTTTATTTTTCCATTTTTAGTTGTGTCCCTACAAATATTTGCCATGAATTTATTTTATATTGTTATTTGATAACAATACATAACACGGTAATAGGGCTGTCCACCTATCTCTAATAAGTGAAACTTAACATACCTAACTATCGAAATCTAGGTATATTGTACACATCTGCGTACCCCTCAGAGCATACAGGCGTGATGATACGTCATGATGTAGTATAAACAATAAATATCCAAGCGATTCCAGCAATCACGACAGATTTGCAGTCTATTTTTGAAGAGTTCCGTTGTATATCTCCGAAGATCAGCACCAGATCTTCACCAAATTAAAATGGGACCACCTCAGGAGTATACTCTTTCAAATAAATTTTGAGAATCGGTCCACAAATGGGAGAGAAACAAGGTAACATACATAAAAAAAAAATACATACACACGAACATATAACCTCCTCCTTTTTTGAAGTCGGTTAAAAACTTATAGGTAAACTAGCAGACCTCACGCGGTTTCACCCGCGTTGTTCCCGTTTCCGTGGGAATACTGGGATAAAAAGTAGCCTATGTCATCCGGGGATAGTGTAGCTTCCCAACGCTAAAAGAATTTTTGAAATTGGTCCAGTAGGTTCGGAGCCTATTCAATGCAAACAAAAAACAATCAAACCAATCCTCTTTATAATATTAGTATAGATATGTAGGTACATTATAAGAGGTTTAAATGAATAGACGGAATATGACTAAATGCCTTGAAATCTTTAGTAGCCTCTGGATGTTATTTGGTGTGGAGAAATATGCGGACAGGCATGTTAAGAGATGAAAGCCTTTTGAATCCGTGGAAACCCAAGTCTTCGATCCCATAGACCTTAGTGCCCCTCTCTTATCAAAACATTTAAGTATTTGAGCATGTCGGAGGTGTTAAGTATTAACGCTACTGACGTTGTCCAATCATTGGAGGAGCGTTACATTGGCCATCTGAACCGCAAGAAGATATGGCAGAGTGTGTGCTGATACCTTGCAGAGGTCCAGTGCCATACGTTGTGCCACACAACTCAGTCAATTCTCACCACCTTTACGTGATTACTACCGTTATCATGGTACAAGAACGGAAGCTTTACCTGCGCAAGTCTCTCGGCAGTCTCCCGTACGGTTTCAGTCGGGTGATCGAGTCCCGGCTGCAGCACCAGCGCCGGCAGTTTAAGTCGCTCGCACAGTCTGTGGAACCGTTCGTGATGACCCTCCATACCCGGCACTATGTACAAGTATCTCTTGTTTACGTCTAACTCGTCATTGGACTGTGAAATAAGTAAAGTTTAACTATAAAAGTCTTTCATCATTTCATAACACATTTTGCAACCCTGAGCAAAATTGCCTCAATATGCTCCGCTCCTACTGTTGTAATCCAGGCCTCTTCGCTTTGAGGAATAGTAGACTATAATGCCCGTAGCTACATAACACTAGAAAGGTTTATATCTGCAAATATTATAAAACAGTTTAACTGTTGATGTAAAGGACATCTGGAAAAACTTGAAAACATGGGAAAGCCAACGAAAAAATTCAACACTGGAAGGTCCAGTATCATGATCAGAACTCATGGTGTCTGGATGACCGTTGAAGACCCTTCCAGCCTGTATAAGTAGTACTTACAGCACAACAAGTTACCCCAATGTGTCAAATTTTCCCAATTGAATATGAACCTTATTTTCTTTGAAATAAAGTTGAAAAACGATCAAAGAAATTTGAAAGGAATAAAGTTGAAAAACGATCAAAGAAATTTGAAAGGCGTAAAGTTGAAAAACGATCAAAGAAATTTTACTATGGGGTAACTTGACGTGCTGGTGTCTGTACAACTTGAACGTGAAGGTGGCATGACAACTGTAGCTATCAAGTTTATGCACGTAGAAATAATATGTACGACTTCGAAAATTGCAAGAACTTTACTTACCAACGTGTGGTCTTTGTCGAGTGTTGGTACTTCGACCAGATCAGCTGTGGTGAGAAGTTCATCAGATGGTACGGTGGAAAAGAATAACGGCAATCCAGATACATCATCTGGGGTTATATCTGATGTAAACGTTACCAGTTCGTGTATCCTAAAATGAAATTTAAACAGTCGAAATAAAGTTAATAAATGAACCGATAGTAAATTTAATTTAATTTATTTTATATTGAAAGTTATTGTGCTATAAATGTATAGATGTGTTGACAAACAAATCTATGCTTTTATATCTCTTATAATATTATAAAGAGGATAGATTTGTGTTTTCGTAAGCTATAACGAATAAACTCAAAAACTACTGATCCAATTTCAAAAATTCTTGGCAACATTTTACATGAAATGTTTTTGGTGGAATTTCAGTTCTTTTTGTTAGTTGCTAGGCAGTCTTTTCAGTGTTTATATTTTTATTCTTTTTTCGGGGTGTATTTCTGCACATCAGCAGTGCCGGTTTTCATAGCCAATTCTCCGCTTTGCCTTTTTTATGGTTTGCTGATTACCATAAGCGATAAATCAGGGCGATATTTCGCTCTTAAGCGATTATATTATCTCATACAAACTTCCATCCCCCCCCCCCCCCCATTTTAGGAGAAGGGGGACGAAAGTTGTAAGTTTATGAAGTTTTTTGTTGATTGTATACTAAAAAAAGATTATATCCCAAATTTCAGCTTTCTAGCACTTCAGGAAGTAGCCAAACATTTTGATGATCATCAGTGAGTCAGTGTGTCAGTGACAAAATCGGTGTATTTTAGATATCAATAAAATCTAAAGTATTAGAGCTATTCAATTGAGACTTTGTATGTTTAATTAGTCTATTATTGACATCATATCCTGAGATATGAACTATCTGGTACATCGGAAACCAACTCTATGAGGGTTCAAAAAAACGACGAAACACTTCGAGAAAAGGTAGGTAGTGCCCTTGCGCTTCGCTCGGCTTGTCTTAAGTGACAAAAATTATCTTTAGAACTTACCTGTTCAGGGTCAACAGAGGTATTAAGTTTGTCTCCAAACATATATTATACGATATATTCAGGAATTCACAAATGATTGGTACTTTTGCATCTGCCATCCCTAACTCTTGCAAGGTAGTATCTGGACTCGTGTTTTGTGGGACGGTTATTCCTGAAATATTAATTGTATTACTTTTTACATTATGTTATAAGCTTCACCACGTCTCTAAACTACCAACGCGTAGACGAGGTGTCACTGGCACTCACATTTCTACTAATTATGGGACCTTTAGTATTTCTTACCGGCAAGTGCAATGACTTTTTTGAACAGTCCAGGCGTGGGAGACTGTGCTGGCTGCGCTAGGAGCACGGGTGACGTGCTGAGCAGCGCGCGTTCCGCAGCCTCCGCTAAGTCGTGTGAACTTGCCGTACTCTTTGCCAAGTAAACATAAAATTATACAGGGTTTTACGAACAAGGAGCATTTTTAGCACAATGATTTTAAGAGTTAAGCATTACTCCGAAAATCAATTAAAGGAAGTAGTGTTTTTGTCTCAAGAGTGCTTTATTAGTTTTGACTCTGACTGCTTTTTTATCAACTTAAAAGCATGTGTCGTGCTGGAATTTTACGTTTATTAGATGTTATTTAATTTGTTATAAAATACATTTTCACGTTTTTTATGTCATCAATATTAAGCAAAAATATCGTCATCAATATATCATCAGTAAAAACTTAATAATGTCGACAAAACCTATGATTTTTTTGCACTTTAAAAGGTCTAAAAACACTTGAAGAACGGTGGTGTCCGGATGTGTGCCAATGTCCCTTCCAATATGATACAATACAGTACAACAACTTGATCCTTCAATTATGTGCATAATTATAAGCTATTAAAATGTATTGAAGTGTAAATGGACTTACTTTTTTCAAGCCAGACAGATCCAAAGAAATAGCTGTGTAGTCACAGTTTGCTCTAGATATACACGTTTCTTGTCCCGCAGCATTGACTATCGATACTACGGCGAAATACCTAGAAAAATGTATATTATAATTATAAAAGTTGGTGCTAAGTATAACGTGAATGGAAAGAGGTTAGTCACACTTCGTACATTCCACGGGAGCTTTGACTGAAACAAACTCACGCTGCGCACCAAAATCTTATTTTTTTTTTTTTTTTTTTTTTAAATATTATAAACTAGTACTTGACTGCAATCCCACCTGATGGTAAGCAGTGATGCAATCGTTGATGGTGAGGCGCACTAGTTTATTAGGAGCCTATTCACTCTTGCCTTGAAGACACCCAAATTATAATCGGACGGGAAGACCGCAGCAGGCAAATTGTTCCAGTCCCTTGATGTACGTGGTATAAACGACGAGGCGAACCGCTTGGTCCGGGTCGTAGAGGTTTCAACAACATAAGGGTGGATACTCGCCGTACGTCGGCTTGTCCGATGGTAGAAGTGAGATGGTGGAATCGAATCATGTAATTCCTGCGCACACTCTCCAAAATGCATCCTGTAAAACACCGAAAGGCTGGCTATCCTACGCCTGTGCTCAAGACTCTGTAGATTGGACTCAACCAGATCTGGATCACCAATTAGTCTCTTCGCACGCCTTTCCACCGAGTCCAAAGCTGCCAGGTGGCATTTTGCAGCACCGGCCCATATGTGGCTGCAGTACTCCACACACGAACGGACCTGTGCTTTGTATAGCATTAAAAGCTGTCCCGGTGTGAAGTACCGCCGGACCTTTGCAAGAACGCCAAGTTTTCTAGCTGCTACCTTGGCTTTGGACTCAATGAACCGCCCAAAATTCAGGTCTGAGGAGATTTCGACTCCTAAAAGCTGAAGACGATCGGTGCATTCCAGGGAGACATCACGAAAAGCAGGAGCTAAGGTAAACGGGCTCCTTTTGGCGGTGAACAGACACGCTTGTGTTTTGGCGGCGTTGAATCCCACCAGATTGGCTTCACCCCACTTGGAGACTGCCTGCAGTGAGCTATTCGTACGCTCCACCATAGCCTCTCTTTCGGACCGGATTAGCTCCTTACTAGCCCGAGCACCGGGCAGGTATCTCTCTACAACTGTGCTATCATCTGCATACCCATAGATACCGGGCACCAGCAGATCGTTGATATGCAGTAGGAATAGGGTTGCAGAGAGAACAGACCCCTGAGGAACTCCGGCATTAGTCGTCATGGGCTCTGATGAGCACCCGTCGACAACTACTCGGAGAGACCGTTCACTCAGGAAGTCTTTTACCCAGTTAATCAGACCAGGGGAAATGCCGTACGCTGGAAGCTTACTCAAAAGGCTAGCGTGCCATACCCTGTCGAAGGCCTTCGAGACGTCTAAGGAAACAGCAATCGCTTCCCCATTCTTCTCGAGGGCCTCGCCCCACAAGTGGGTGGCATACACTAGTAGGTCCCCAGTAGACCGATTGCGGCGAAATCCGTACTGTCGGTCACTGAGGAGATCGTTACCTTCTAGGTATGCCATGAGGCGCGAGTTCAATACACGCTCCATAATCTTGCAGAGTATGGAGGTTACTGAAATCGGCCGATAGTTGGCAGGATCGGCACGACTGCCCTTTTTGGGCACGGGTTGCACGTTGGCAAGCTTCCAGGACTTGGGCACTATACCAGTCCTAAATGAGAGGCGATACAAGCGCATCAGTACAGGAGACAACTCGGGCGCACAAGCCTTGAGAACAATCGCTGGTATGCCATCTGGTCCACTAGCTTTATTCACGTCTAGACGACGCAGCTCTCTCAGAACTTCTCTGTTCCTTATGTGAACCTCGGGCATTGACGAGTCACAATGAGGCAGAGTCGGTGGAGTAGCACTGCCAGTGTCCAGACGAGAATTATGGGCGAAGAGAGATGCAAAGAGACCTGCTTTCTCTCTTGCCGTATGAGCTAGTGTTCCATCAGGTTTTACCAGCGGAGGCAATGTGGGCCGACAGAAGTTCGCCTCGACCGACTTGGCAAGGGACCAGAATGCTCTGCTACCGGACGGCTGTGCAGAGAGCTTTTTGCCAATATGGGTAATGCGGTAGAAGCGTGCCTTCTTTAGTGCCTTTTTGCAGGACTTGGCAGCACGGTTAAAGGCTCCTCTTCTTTGAGCTCAGATCCGGAGATTTGCGGTCACGAGCGTCAACCCAGGTTAGAAACGCCGAATGCTTACGCTCTTCAGCATGAGCGCAATCAGCATTGAACCATGGGTGAGCTGAGCTTCCGATGGGTACGTCACTATAAGGGATAAAATACTCCATAGCTTGACGTATCACATCGGTTACAGCATCCGCACAGCTCGACGGATTTTTAGAAGAGAAGCAGACCTGCTGCCAAGGATAAGACGCAAAGAAGTGCCGCATCTCATCCCAATCTGCTGACTTGTAACGCCACATTCGCCGTTCACCACGTGTGTCGTGGTCAGGTGGGGAGAAGGACGATACAGACTTCACCAGACAGTGATCTGAAGTTCCAAGTGGTGAGGAAACTGTTACGATACATCTGTCCGGATCGGTGGTCAACAGTAGGTCCAGACAATTGGCAGTATGACCAACTACATCAGGCACCCTTGTCGCTTGCTTTACCATCTGAGAGAGGCCCATCGAAACTGCAAAGTTTCGCGCTTCTCTCCCAGCGTGGTCGGTCCTCTGGTATGGGAAAAGCCAGTCTTGGTGGCTGGCATTAAAATCCCCCAGAGCGACAAACTGCGCATCAGGGTGCCGATGCAGAGCCTCATCGGCGGCCTCACTGAGGTGGCCAAACAGTCGAGACGTCTCCTGGTCGCCGCTGTGCGACCGGTAAACACAGGTGTAGACAATTTTGTCCACACCGGTGTCCACCAGCAACCATAAGGTTGAGAAACTGGGGTCTTCAAGGTGACGGAGACGCTGGCAGCAGATGTCATTGCGGACGTATACACAGACCCCGGCACGCTGCAGGAAATGGTGCTCCAATGAGTATCCCGGGTAGTTGAGATACGCCGCATCAGACGGACATCTGATCTGCGTCTCCGTCAAGAAAAGTAGGTGTGGCTTGTCAGTCTCGAGGTGGTGGTGGACTGAATCGAGATTGGAGTGCAGTCCTCGTATGTTAGAGAGGTGCACATGAAACGAGAGGACGTGCATCCGCTGTACACACTTACTCTTCTTTTTACCTTTCATAAATAAATTATTTGGAGTGAATAGGGTTGGTGGAAGATGGCAGTTGAGCGAGGTGATGCGATGTTAAACCCAACAACACAACCAGAGCTGCTGCGCCAATGAAGGGTTGATCTGGAGACTGCGGGGACGCCCGAACCCCCCCAGAGATCGCCATCGGGTCCTCTCACCCGGTCGCCAACCGGCACGATGGAGCCACCCTGGGATTTTTCGCAGATGGCGGGGCAGCCTTTCGTGTGTGGCTGGCACACTACTTGGGCCCCCAACTATCTACGGTCGGCCAGCGGAGAACCGTGCTTCGGATCCCGCTACCCTCCACGATCAAACCTCCGACACAACAGCAACTGGTGCATCATACCCGGCGCACATCGCAACACAACTGCTCAGACCCATCCTCCACCATACGGCTTCACCAGACAACATGCCGGAACACGACGGATCGCTTGGCGGCATGACTTTGTCTGGTGGGTGGTAACCTTTAAGCCGGCAGCCAATGCTATGGCCTACCTTATTTATGTAATACTTCAAGCACACAAATGTACATAGGCGGACTTAATGCCTTAGGCATTAAATCTAATCCTTCAACCAACAACCAAAAAAACCTCATAACAAAAATCAAAACCTAACTATAAAAAAAAATCTAAAACCTTCAACACCCCCCCCCCCCCCTTCTTCTTCTTCTAAACTTAAATCTAAGGTTGATATTGAATGAATGGCGAATATTGAATGAAGTCTGCCGGGCAAGGGCTCCCCCCTTGCCCGGCAGACTTCATTCAATATTCGCCATTATTATAACTAACTTGAGGGCTACTCATATTGTTGAATGGGCGGCATATTTTGGGAAATTTAAAATTAATTTTAAAGATACAGTTCTTACTTCAGATCAGGACACAATGTTCTTGAAGCTGCATCTAATGAACTGATAAGTGTTGTTAGCTCTTGCTTATCTTTATCGTCAGATGTTTTGGTAACAGCTATGCAAATGCCTTCAATGGTTCCAAGACTAGAGGCATCGTTTATTACACCAGAAATATCATTGTTCACATCTACATTTTTAGAAACAGTAACTATTTCGACGCCAAGTTTTTGCCAAGACCTTGAGAAAAGAAATAAAACTTGAATTTTAAATTAATTTGGTCGAATTTGATGTCGCAGATCTACATACAAAATTTACCTTATTTTATACTGTTGATACTGATTATAGCTTCTAGATATAATGTATACTTTTTTAGCTCCACGTTGCACTAGTTTGTCGGTAAGTTGAACTCCAAGAGCGCCGTCATCCCAGAACATTAGATGACTTTTAACAGGATTGCATATAATTCTAAAAAAAACATGTATAATGTTTTTATGAGGTTTTTGAACATTTAACATCACGCGTAACTACACTTTAAAGACAGACGTATTCAGGGCACGTTCGATTTTATCAACGTTCGTGAGTTAAGTACTTCTGAAGCGAATTCGTCAAAACGGCCAATAAAATTGAATAGAATACTCTATAATGTACACCGTAATGCTAAAATGTTTAAAGCTAAATGTTGGTTGTTAATGTTAAAAGCAATTAAATTTAAAATTTTAACAGTTTAACAAAACCAACATCCCAATTATTGACTCAGTGTAACAGTACCCAATACTCCTTCTCACTCGTAGTGCGGGTCACATTACCTGGGGAGCGCGTTGCCCACAGAGTCGTGCACCCTGAGCAGCACTCTGCCGCAGTGCCCGCTAGCTGCGAGCAGTCGGAAGGCGCGCGGCGCGTCGTGCGGCGCGTACGTCACGCGCGTCAGAGGACGCACGTAGCCACGGCTAATACCCGTGGTCAACATTGCTTGTAGATATTTCATTTCTTCATTATTTTGTTGCGTGAATAGAGATGACAAATCACAAGCGACGTATGACCTCTGTTTAGTCATAAAAAACATACCAAGCTCGTATTTTTCAACATCCTGGAGTTGAACTGTGTCAACAAGGGTTCCAGAAAATGCTATGCACCTAAGTGATATCTGGGAAGCAAAGATAACGGCATTATTTTTTATTTGTTATGTGTTTAACATGTCCTCATTGTGTTTGTTTAATTATTTATATGATTAACTTACATTTTTTAATTGCCCTTTAACGCAACAAACAACAACTTCACAACCTTTTCCTTTTGTTGCTAATAAAACATTATCTAAAAAAGAACTGTCGCGGGAATTCCCAATTTGTTCATCTGGAAAAGAATGCATAGATTTTAATATATGTATATAACATGCAAAAGAACCAAGCGATTTCAAAAGTCTTTATACAGCAGAGACTCAGTATTTTTTAACGTCAAAAAATACATCGTAGGTACAGTGCGCCAAAAAGCCTACCCTTTACTACTTCCGAGTGTTATTGCTGGGAAGAAGTGGCGGAACAAACTCCCCAGCTACACATCTGTCTGATTCGTTACAAGAACTTGAATCGATTCAATGATGCTCAGTAAACACTCGTAGCCTTTGTTAAAAAATAATATTTTTATTTAACACTAGCTTCTGCCCGCGACTTCGTACGCGGATTCTGTTGTTTATGCCAGCAACAACGGGGTGGTCAATATCGAAGATCTGAAACATCTGATATCGAATTTAGAAAGCCCGGGGACGGGAATATAACGGGATGTGCGAGACGATTCGAGAGGTTCCAGATCTTATATTTTTGTAAGTCAACAGGAAATGCCCATCACACTAAACAACTTTTGCTAAGACCTAATTCCTATATATGTAGGTATGTTCTAGTGTCGCGGGGCTTTCGAGTTCCACAACTGGTATTCCAGATCTTCAAATTTATTCTCACAGCAGAAATGCTTTTTACGTGGAATAATTTTTGCTTTGGCACCATTTTTATATCTCTTATACTTTAGCTGGTCTGTTGCGGTTCTGCATCAGGTGTTCCATTTTCCATAATAAATTACAGCCTATATGTTGCCCAGACTTAATACTTATACAACAAAAAACTTTTCGTTCCGTAATTCCGCAGCGGACCTCAAGGGTACACTGAATTAACAATAATATTGCAACAATTAAAAAAATTCTTTATAAACTATATTTGGGGTTTTTTCTTCAGGGGCTAATATATAAAGACCGGAAGCGTTGCTGACCCTTGAAAATGCAACATAAAGTTGGCCATGAGAAAAACAGCCGGTTGTCAGGTCAACACCAGCGGCTTTAAGCGTCTGCCCTTGTGACTTATTTATTGTCATGGCAAAGCATGTAGTCACAGGGAACTGTGTGCGCTTAAATTGAAAGGGGAAATTGTTGGGGATGAGTGGTATGCGCGGTATGAACACAGCCTCACCGGCATCACACCCAGTGAGGATTGTAGCAACAATTATATTACGCTGTAAAGTGTTGACAATAAGACGGGTTCCGTTGCACAGTTTTGGCGGAGTTAAATTTCGCATCAGCATTATGGGAACACCGACTTTAAGTATTATTTTATGAGCTGGGAGACCACTCGTTGTAAGTGAATTGAGAAACTCAACTGGGTAATTAGTGGCGTCGTCCTGATCGACAACACTGTCGAAAGAAGTGTAAACCACTTCATCCCCTACAATATCCGCTAAAATTTTGTGATTTATTTTTGCAGCTTGATCATTTTTTGGTGTCAATATGGTGCGTTTGCATAACCATGAATTTTCTTGGTTTGTTATACTCGGAATGTTCCCAAATACCGATCGTATCAGTTCCTCTTCAGAGGCAACAATTTTCCCAAGTATTTCAGGAACATTCACCAGACCATTCTCCTCAGGAAGGAGACCTTCCCCAACTTTCAATAATACTCCCGAAAACTCTTGGGCCTGAAAATTACCACCAAGCTGGGCTCTCATATTTATGTATAATTTGAGCTTTTGTATTTGAGGCCATAGATATGAATGTTTAATGAGGCATTAATCTCATGTGCCCTAGTTCCCCGACTTATGACTGGAAGGGTTTGTCGAAAATCTCCCGAAAACAAAAGAGTTACGTTACCCATTGGCCTGTCATCTCGACGTATGTCTCGTAGTGTTCTATCCACAGCCTCAACTGCCTTTTTGTTCGACATAGTACACTCATCCCAGACGATTAGACAGCAATTCTGAAACACTTTCGCTTTGTCACAGTTTCGTGTTACAGAGCAGGTTGGTGTTTCAGATCTGTCTAAATCGATTGGGATTTTAAACATTGTATGTGCCGTCTTTCCACCTGGAAGTAATGTGGCAGCAATACCTGATGATGATACGGCAAGAGCGATCTTATTTTGCCGTCTAATTTCAGCAAGGATTGCTCTCGTCAGGTAAGTTTTTCCGGTGCCTCCTGGAGCATCTAAAAGAAACAACTTCCCTTCGTTGTTTAAGACACTTTGGACCACTGTATTAAATATTTCTCTCTGTTCTGTTGTGAATATTTGACCTGCTGTCATTAACTACGGCGGCTAACTCTGAAGAACGGTAGCTTGTTTCAGCGACATACTCCCGATTAGTGCGTGGCAGATTGGGTTCTGCTTGAGGAACAGGAAGGCCGTAAGTGCTAAGAGAGTGGCCTCCAATTGAATAAACAGTATCTTGTATAGAACAAAAGGCACTATTCAACACTCTGTCATCTGTTGGACTAATAGTGTCTTCCGCATTGCACCTCAGAATGCGTAAACATAACTTACTGGTTTCACAATGAATGATCGAATGATCACTCCATAATTTTCATAGGCGAGCCGATACTTGTGTCATAATGGACACAATTCTATTGAGTTTAATGTAGTATGCTCCGCTGCCGCTCAAATGCTTAATTTGCTATATTATTTTAAAAGGTGTTACCACAGTATAAATAATTAATATTGATATTTATAATAAACAGTAGGACGACGCCTTTGATCTCTGGAAAAATGCCGACAACTTCTACACGCGTTAGACTTGAAAAATATCTCCCGCACTACAAACATCGGTTTGTTCGCAGAGCGGGAGCGGCTTTCCCGTGTCTCGCCCCTCACACCCCGCACGATTGCCCTGTCTAGACAGCTTCGTCGGACGACTGTATGTTTTTAGACTGTGGTGTTACTGAGACATGGGATTACAGTTTTTCACCCGACTGCGCCAGAAGGAGGCTTAGTGAGTTAAGAGCACATACCCATATTACTATGCAGATTACCTAGGTACTCCAATCTACTGACTAGACGGCAGACTTTCTGGGTCCCGACTGCTAGAATTTCTCTGGTGATTCTTAAGTTAAGTGCAATCGAGTACAACGACTTTCTTGTTTGAGGGCTTTTTTTTTAACACTCAGAAAAGCAGTCGGGTTTTTTTAGTTATTTAAATTACCGTTTTTTATGACATTTCTTTGCATGCCCTCTCTATAATAGTATCTCTTTGGTCATACAAACCATTCATATCCTAAGACTGTATCAAACACCGATATCAGTATTTTGTCGGACATTAATAATTTGTCACCAATACTGGAAATCATAGCATTTTTTCTTGTAAAAAAATAACAACACTATGATAATCTAGGATCATCAAAGTAAAACCAATAAACAGAAACATTTTATAACCATAAAAGACCCAGGGCCAGCAAATCGACCAGTGACCCCGAGTAACACCCGCTCACGAGCATAGCGCAAAAATCAGCCTTTACCCCCTGCGCCATATTTGAGGAAAGGGCGTATCCCGATCCCCAAATAATAGAATAAGATACTAGAAGAATTTTGCGGGTAAATCGGTAAAATCGTTAAAAAGAATAGTTTAGCGAATATTACGACCTATTTTAAAATGCAAATTGCAAGACGCTATTTTAATAACGATCACATTATTTACTGTTTAATGCAAGGTTATCGCCATAGCGCAGCCATAGCAGTCTCAGATTGTCAAAATTATTGAAATACCTACCTTTTAACTCAGGGTATAGTTTTCGTAAGAACTGCCTTTTCCTTGTATTGCTGACTGTCGTGAACACTGTGCACCCGTAAGCAAGCGCGATGGCAATGGCTGCCTGCCCCAACCCGCCTGTGCCTCCGTGCACCAGCACGTTGTTACCAGGTAACATTCTTCCCTTAAGTATCTAATACAATAAAAAAAAATTGTTTAAATATGATTGATATCAAAGATGAAATAATGTAAACAATAAAAACAATAATATTAAAGTCAATTCATTAATTACTCGTAGTAGATCATGAATGGTTTTTGAACCTAAAAACGCCATAGGTACCAGCATTATTATGTACGTAAACTCACGAGACAGTAGAGTGCGTGTACGTATGCGAGCGGCACGGTGGCGGCGTCCTCGAGACTCCAGTGCGCCGGCACCGGCCACAGCAGCTCCGGCTGCGCGCGCACCACGCTGCCCGCCGCGCCGCCGCGCACCAGGCCCATCACGCGCTCACCACTGTTGTATGAAGATATCATAACATTACACTTACGTATTTCCCGAAATATCAGGTAGTAATGTCTAGCCAGTTGTCATTAACCTGAACCATTTTATATTTGCTTTGATTTCTCTTAAGCG
The DNA here is from genome assembly GCA_921972225.1 of Euplexia lucipara. Classification (NCBI taxonomy): domain Eukaryota; kingdom Metazoa; phylum Arthropoda; class Insecta; order Lepidoptera; family Noctuidae; genus Euplexia; species Euplexia lucipara. The sequence continues at coordinate 5,690,871 of OV179163.1, read as the reverse complement.
TTTGACTGCATTTATTATGACCCAATAGGGAATATGCATGTAATTTTAATTTGGTTCGAACATTTTTTTCCCAATCTATAAATGGCAGAAAATATGAACTCAATCATTATTTTACTTTTTAATAGCGTCATAATTATTTAAAATAATAAATTAAAGTGTGAATTAAGCGCGGGAAATTCAAATTTGTGAAACGCATCACCATTGGTTGTAAAGAAACGTGACGTCAAATACTACGACAACAAGACAAATTACGCCTAAAAAACAGTATTGGAATGGAGTTTTTATTGGAAAACATAATTATTGCCGTGTGTGTTATGAATTAATTTAATGTTCAACTGTAATTTTAGCTTCATAGTAAAGTTATAAAACATTTACGAAAATGACTGAAAGTGGTTTTGTAAAGCACTATCTGATAATGTTTTTGCATTCGGGTAGGCAAGCAATACCTGTAAACTGGTTTTTTGAGCTTTTTTCATGGTGAAATGGTTACAAGAACGAATACACCCTTAGTAATAGTAATAGGATAATAGTAAATGACGTAATCGAAATGGCGCGCGAACATGTAGATGTTAGGTACAGCCTGTGCATGTTATTGGTGCACAGACACATTTAGATCTAGAATTATAACATACACATCTAGATCTAGAATTTCTCAGTGGTAGCCCGGAGTCTAGTACAGTTTACTCGGTACTCGATTGATGGCAATAGGCTCGCCCGCTTGTTACTTGAAACTTAAACATAACTGACGAAATAGTGGGGTTTAACACTGCCTAACCCTCCGAGGGTTATAGCCGTGATGTTTTAGTAAAGGTAACTTACTTTTTACTGATTCCACTGTAGTCCATTCCGTATAATTTGCTGTCATATGACGTCATGCCAATTGCTCTTTTCATATCAGACGTGGAGAGTCCTGCGTAGTGTACCTGTTGATACAAACAACGAATAGTACTTATTTCCGACGAAAAAGAAATATTCCTGCCACTGTGTTTATGGCAACCAAGTCACTTAAAAAACAGCACTGTTAAGATACGGCAACAGAACAGTACAATAGTCTTAGAGTTACTGTTAAGTTACGGCAACAGAACAGTAGGTACAATAGTCTTAGAGTTACCTACTGTTAAGTTACGGCAACAGAACAGTACAATAGTCTTAGTGTTACTGTTAAGATACGGCAACAGAACAGTACAATAGTCTTAGAGTTACTGTTAAGTTACGGCAACAGAACAGTAGGTACAATAGTCTTAGAGTTACCTACTGTTAAGTTACGGCAACAGAACAGTACAATAGTCTTAGTGTTACTGTTAAGTTACGGCAACAGAACAGTACAATAGTCTTAGTGTTACTGTTAAGGTACGGCAACAGAACAGCACAATAGTCTTAGTGTTACTGTTAAGTTACGGCAACAGAACAGTACAATAGTCTTAGAGTTACTGTTAAGTTACGGCAACAGAACAGTAGGTACAATAGTCTTAGAGTTACCTACTGTTAAGTTTCGGCAACAGAACAGTACAATAGTCTTAGTGTTACTGTTAAGATACGGCAACAGAACAGTACAATAGTCTTAGTAGTAGGTATAACTACGTAAAGGTGGATGCGCCAGGATAAGCCGCGAAATATAAAAAAAAACTTGTATTTGTTGCAATTTGCCGTTTAGTGTGGTGTCGCGACGAATAATCGTCGCGACACAGATATAATGATTGCGATCGTAACAAATTCATACGAGTTTACAGAATTATAATCATTCCAATCATTTTGACAACCCTTTTAGGTCACATAATCCCATTGAATATTTCATTTAAAAGTCATTTTATGGGATTAAATAGCATGGCCTTATGGACAGTTTGCAGTTTACAATTACTTCATACACACCGTTACCGCCAAATCAGACTGCTGTAAGGGTGGAGCTTCTACCCAGTGCAGAGAGTCAAGATCGCCGACTTGCGAACATTGTAGTCTTACTACATTACTTAAGCCTTCTTGTTGCAGCACGCCACCTGAAGTTTTCTGTAAGTAACAATTTTATGTTTTAGTCATTGGCAAAATGATTCTGTAAAATTAAGCGGACTACGACCGAGTCTGCTAAGAAGCAAGGGCCACTAAAATTTTCGCTTGCTAATTTACTCTTAGCTAAAGATTCTGGAAGATAAAATAACAACTCTTCGGTAAGACTAAAATGTTGAAATAAGTTTTAACATATTATTTATTTTTTATTTTTTATGAGAATAATAATAGGGGTACTACAACTATTAATTGTGACAAACTCTTTCAAAAAAAAAATGTAAAAGCACTTACATTTGCGCTGGTAATCCCTGAAGGTACCACCAGGTCCACCCTTCTCGTGTCTTGACTAACGGGTGGTAGATTGCGGTATTTCATATGTTGTAAAGTAACTCCACCACACCTTAAACATTACACACAACTTTTTATTACTCATGCCCCGTAGTGTCTTATTGCTGATGATCACTTTTTAACCAGATTGATTATAGGCATCGATTTTCTGCTCATTTCTGTTATCCTGGCACTTGATAAAAAACAGTCATTATTTATTTTAATGAAGCTGTTTGTATTTTTAACGTAATTGAACAAATAAAAAACAATGCAGTTGAAGTAAAACTATCTTTCGATATCTTTAATGAATACATCATAACATCCTCTCTCACTACTTTTAATCACAGTTGCGCTTTGAGGAATAAATATACAGGGTGTTAGTGTGAATACCGTTATCCTTGAAACCGGTGGTTTGGTTTCACTTATAGAACGTAAATTCAATGTTTTTTTTTTTTTAATTTTTAAGTAAAGTCTCAATTTTTCCTTTAAATTGTTTCACCCTATACAACTGCACGTAGACGGAGCGGCGCGGGTAACTGCGCTTGATCAGACACCGTAAGCTGAGCGTCTGCACACACACCTCAGTCTGACTATAGCCTCGTTGTCGAGCGCACGTCGGTTTAGACACGTTTTTCGCAAAAGTGGGTAGTTAGATAAAAGTAATTATGTCGTACACAAACGTACAGTGGACGAAATTGGTACGGCTTTACGCCGCAGCTGGTGATAACCTGGGCGATGGATTGGACGTGGAGGGCCAATGGCGTGGCCCGCGCGCTCGCCAGACCTTACACCTCTGGACTTTTATCTTTGGGGGGAAATGAAGCGCCGGGTGTATGCCACTGAGTTTCATAATACGTCGGAACTCAAAATGCGGATTCGTAGTACGTTCAGAGACATACAAAGTGACACTGTTGTGCTTCCTAGAGTGCGAAACAATGTGCGAAAACGTGTGGAGTGGATCCCATTTTGAACATCTTTTAAGACTAATGTAAGTAATTAATTCAATCAGTGTAGATATTCAATCAGTGTAAATTTAACCAGTATTTCTTAATGAAACTGTAGATAAAAACCCTACCCAGTTGTTGCCTTTCTTTCATTTTCGTTGTTGTTAAATCTAACTTACATTTGGACCCGTCACGCAACAGAAGGTAGTAGGTATTTTTGCCTGTCCTAAGCCAGGAAAAGTATGAAGGAAAGTTACATCACAGGTTATGTGTATTGTGTTTTTATTGGAATATTGTGTAGGTAGTTAAAACGTATGGCCAGTGCAGCTGCAGCAGGTCAGCGCTCTTTATGCGTAGTATCCATGAATTTATGGACGGTGTCGGACAGAAACTTTCTTACATTTTTGAATGAAAATAACGTTTATTTATTTTTAAATTTAGATAAACATTGTTATAATTAAGTCAACTACCTATGGTTTTAGTGATAACGGTGTCTACACTAACACCCTGTATATATTTTTAACTAGCTGCTGCCCGCGACGTCGTCTGCGTGAAGGCTCTACAGCACCAAAAATACCTCAGATGCCAGTGTCGCTATAGCATTATAAGTAAACAACTTTTAAAAGAGTTTAAAATATAAGTTTTTTTAATTTTTTTAAAAGTTTTTTTGCAAGCGAAGGAAGTGAAACAAGTGAATATCGGAATCTTGCTTAGTTCCGTCATAAGATGTGACTGAAGGAAATAGAGAAAATAATGCAGGAATACATTCCAAGACCCAAAAGATTAAAAATACGTGCCTCCAAAGGTATCATACCTTACAACACTTCCCTATAAACTACGTTGATAGTTATGCTGCCAGGAGCCAAAATGTAAAGAGAGTCAGGACTGGTGACGCGGGAGCAAGCGACGTACAGTTGCCCGGGTGAGAAGCCACTCGTCCTGAAGTCGACACCCACTGCCCTCAGAGTCTGCCCCTGCGACTTATGATGGTCATCGCAAAGCAAACACTTACGGGGAACTGTACGCGCTTGAACTGGAACGGGAAGCTATGAGGTATGAGGGGAATGCGTGGTATAAATATTCGCCGACGCCACAACCCGTTAGAATTTCCACCTCAATGGTGTGTCAGTGGAGCGAGATGACTATAAGTCAATGTTTATTTTGTACTATCAACATGAAATTGATGATCATCAATGAACGTAACTTTTTTGTAATACTTAACACCGCATTTTTTTTTAAATTGTATTCCTTAATTCTGCTCAAGATTTTGAGGGTTTTGGTGGAACTTGAATTTGTCAAAACGAACTAGGTAGGTATACAACTTTTATGAAGAAAATGCACACTCTACCATCTATGAATTTTAAGAAAAACTAACTACTTACCTCGCCAAAATGATCAAATTTAAATTATTAACTTCCAAAAAGTGTTAACATGTAACTTGATTTGATTTTTATGAAATCTCAATAGATGGCGCTGTTTCATAATTGTCTTTATACTGCTAACATTCATTAACGTATGTTTCTCTGCCCAAGTTGTTTAAATAACGTATTTTTTATAGCGTACAGCTAGATAATAGCATGGTTTGCTCAAAAACAACATTTAGTTATGCGTCCTTAGATTACACGCTGTCACAGAATGCGTAAGAAGAATAAAGATTCACAGCTCCTGCCCCGTAGGTGATAGCGTGATAATATATAGCTTATGTGTTGACCCAACCTCGTAGTAATATTCATGCAAAATTTGAAGTAATTCCATGTAGTACTTTTTGAGTTTACCCCGGACATACACACAGACAAACAGACAAAAATTCTAAAAACTTTATTTTTGGCTTCGATATCGATTGTAGATCACGCCCCAAGTATTCTTTTTTTTTTAAAATATTCAATGTACAGTTTTGACTTTCCTACGATTTTATTATACCTACTATGTATAGATTTAAATTGATGGGCGCATTTAGCTGTGCTTAGATGGTTGCGTTTTCAGGAATACTCCCTATCCGCTATCCGATCTGAATGATTTTGTGTTATGTTGATTTTGTGTTTCTTTTGTATATTCATGCAATAGTTACCTAGTAAGATCATGGACTCCGGAAAAGTAAGCATTCACAACAGTCTTCCCGTTCAAGCTGTAGGCAGTTTGAAGATGTTTATTCGCATCGATGTCAAGTCTTCTGATGTGTGTAAGCAGAGAAACTGCATCGTGTGGATGTCGCAGCATGTTCACCTGCAGCAAGCCGTCGATGAACGTGACCCAGTTGTCACGCCACACCAGCGCTGCCTGGCTCAGCGATGCACTCGTCGCCTCGACGCTGACGAACTCACCGCTAGAAGATAAAGCAAGATAAAGTATAAGCTTTATCAGATACTAAAAACAAAAATTATCACCTTTCCAGATATGTTAGCTACTTTTTAGGATATTACTAAATAGATGGGAGGTAGTTTTTTTACCAAAACTTCACTAAATATCATTCTAATTCAAAAGTAACCCAGAGCTTTTAACAAGTGACTTCTCAAAAAATTTAAAGGTTTTCTATATTATTAACTAACCTGTAGTTGTAATCCCTGTCTCGCAGCAGTTGGTAAAAGTCTTTTGAACTGAGCACCATCTCACTATCATTAAGTAATAAGTAGCTCGGCTTGAAAGCGTTTCTGATGTACCCTGATGCCACTTTGTAGTTCTCGTTCAGAATCTGTTGCAGAAAAAATCATCACGTTTGTGTTCTCCGTTAGGCTTGGCAAAGCAGCTTGATTAGTACAACATTTATTTACAGTAAACATATAGTCAAGAAAATATTGCGCCACTTATATATGAATGTCTCAAGTAATACTCGTAAGTCTGAAATTCGCATTCACAATAAACACCAATCAAACTTTTAGTAATAGGATACTATGATAGTACCTCAAACTTTCCGGTGCCCCTGTGTAGTGCTACGCTTAGCCTCAGCAGTCGCAGGTCAAGTAGCAGGGGCTGAGCGTACAGATGCACGTCACGGAACTGCACCCGCCCCTGACGCTTGGCAGTCCCTGAGTGCATAGCGAGGGTGTCCCACGCCGCCACCAGAGCAGCCGCGAAAGGATAGCACTGCTTTTCTGGAATTATCAAAGATAATAACAATATTCCGAAAAGCCACCAAGTCTCAAACTAAGCAGAGCTTGTGCTGTGAGTTGAGTACTAGACTACTGATTAATATACGTATTTATACTATACATACTTAGATATTGAAATCTTTGTCAATGAAGGATTTCATCAATACATAAGGCATTGGTGATTTCAGAGAGCAACACATCTGTGTTGCCCTCCGAAAGATAGCTGAAATGACTCTTTAGCACTTGCACTTACTTATACAATTCAAGCCCCAACGGAACATTTGATAAAACGGGATCTTCGCGTTATTCAGCAAAACCGTACCTAAGTGTTCTAATGAATTTTTTTTTAACATTTCGTCATTAAAGTCAACAACCAAGGCGTACACAAGGCTACACGTCAAGCTATACATTTCCAGTATAAACAGATCTCTTATTGTTAAGGATTTCCGTACCATGCGAGGTCTGTGTTATCTAAAAAAGTGTAGAGCTTGTAGGTATGCAGCCGTGTGTACGTATATTATATCATATTAAACTTGGCTCTCATTTTACATTTATGTTTTTTATGGGGCTGATCTGTTTGGCCAGTTCTTTCTTGACAGAGTAGTATATCCTAATAGGAATTTTAACCCTTCTGGACATTTGAAGACTATAGACTATACAGTGAGAACAAAAATTTGTATTAAAATATAGGTTTAGTACCTCTAACAACGTGACCTTGCAGGTAACTGTATTCCTCATCATGGATGGACTTCAGGAACTGGCAAGCTGCAGCCACTCGTTTTTTTTTACCGACGAAACTTGTAACTTGCCTTAAAGCAATGAAAAATATTTTAGTATCAGCCAGTAATTATGACACAGCAAACTTCTCTCTTCTCTTAAATAATATACTTTAGTATCACGCTGTGTCATTGCACGGGTTTTAAATTCTGATTGAATAAATCCTGGCCAACCGGGTTAATGCGGATGTAACTACATGACTTTTTAAACAATGTCAACAAAACTGAATATATTACAGCCTTCAAAGCCGCCAGAAGATCCCGCCAAAGTCATGAGAATTCACACAATTACCCTAAATGGCTTGAGCATAAATGATGTTCCAAAATTAAAAAATCTGGGGCATTTTCCTACCGACGACGGCCTTTAAGATGACTTGGAAATTCAAAGTGAGCGCAGGAGTCTGGCTGTCAGAAGTAACAAGCTGATCCGGAGATTTTTCCGTCGCTCTGAACAGGTCAAGATCATTTTGTTTAAGGCCCATTGTCAGAGCTTTTACACGAAAAATCTGTGGGTCAGTCACACCAAAAAGTCTCTGGACGTCCTGCGCAACTAGTACATAGAGGTAATAACGTCTTTAAGATGATGTTTAGGCTGCCACGTTTTTTAGTTCATCAGAAATGTCTTCGCTGTATCGCACTGATGGCTTTCCTGGCATCATTCGCGAACAAAAGTATATCTGTAGAATGCGTGGCAGTTGCACAAAAATTTGAAAACGGTGATTTTATGTCATCTAAGCTGTCAGTAGATCTTTGTGAAGCAGGTAATCTAGCAGAAAACTGTATTTCAGTAGTTTTGAGTTCCTATGTGTTTAGCTTTAGGGATCAATTAAATAAATTATATTTTATTTATGTGGGTACCTAAAATGATAACTATACTATATTAATCGACTCACCATGTTTCAGAATGGTTCCATTCGACTAAATGTGACAGCATAGGTGTTCCTGTAGATACAGGGAACTCCACTTTCGGGTACAAAGCTTGCACCTTTGGTGTGTATCCGTGCATATACAACCTGTAGAAATAAAATAACCGAAATACTAGCAGCAGGTTTTTCGGTAAAATAATATTTTACTATTAATCAACCATTTTTACTATTAATCAACCACTTTCTATCAAAATACCTTTAAGGTACAGACGCCAGCATATCAAGCTACACCAAACTATCAATTTTTCCCAATTGAATTCCTCACAAAAAATGTGTACATAAATCACACGACCAAAACAGGCGCTATCTATACCTAAATGTGTAAGTAATTATTTTTATAACACATTTGCTCGTAAAGGGTCACTTATTCCACCAAATTCAGTATTGTAATGTATCGCATTACGCACTAGTGCGTAATGGTAACGTAAACGCACGGTTTGCAAGATGCTCCGACTTAAAACGAACGGAATTTTTAAAATCTTAGCAAAGAGTTTTAATGTCAGAAAAGTGGTCAACATTTTATGAATAAAATTAACTTTGGGAGATAAAATATAAAAGAAAATCATTTAATTCCTTAATTTAATTAATTTTGATAATAAGTTACAACTATTAGTAACCAAAACAAAAAAAACATTAATTAATTTACTTTATTAGTAATACTGGCTGTTTTTTGTGTCTTTGACTAAAAAAAAAAACTAATGTGCGCGCATCGCCAATTTGTGATCAAGTTAAAATTATTCCGCGCGCTTTTTTTTTTCGCTGTATTGTTTTTATTTGAAAAATTCAGTCAGAGTTTTATTTATTTCCTCGCAAATATGTTATAAAACGTCGTATGACATACGTACGCTTTGATAATGAACTGCCGAAGCCTTTGAATACTTAAGAATGAGTAATGAGTACTGACTCGCCAACCGCCTGGAGTAAGAAGAGCGCGTTGTCTGGATGTCCGCGCCTGGTGAGCGGAACGTGCCTACTCTCTGCTGGCATGGCTCGCTTGAGGATGGCCTGCAGCAGTCCGTGCGGCGCCACCTCCACCAGCACAGCTGTGCTCGGTATCAGCCGCGACGTCTCCTCAAACAGTACAGGGCTCTGTCGCACACAACCAAATACAACAGAAATCAAACGAGTGCCATGCATCAAACTATCAAACAGTATCGGTCAATGAGATCACTATGAAAACTGACATTAATATAACTGTACAAAATTTGCGGACCCGACAGACGTTGTCCTTTTTTTTTGAGGGGTGGAAAATCCTCATGGATGTCCCTGAGGAGGAGGGCGGAGGGGTCTGTCAGACTCTTACTGACTAAAATCCACCCCGTGTTACTTCTCACACCTGCGTCGGGGGTCACGGGAACAGAAGACACTTCCGCGACCCCCGACTGGTGCCAGTCCCGTGGGCCTCGCCATTTCAGCGAGGGGAGTGAGGTGTTGAACTCCCCTCGCGACGTCTAAGAGGGGCGTGCGTGAACACGACGCGCCGCCACCTCAGGTCCATGTACGTGGGGGTGGCGGACGTCCCCGAGTCCGCCAATTTCGAAAAAATATTATCCTCGGAAAACCGTAACTTTTCGACAAATACTCCAAAATGTTGTAATAAAATTGACGGAAATCGGTCATTATAGATTATTTATTCATAGCAGCTTAAACACAGCGGGTATTTAAGCTGCCAAGTATTTACCGGGCTTGACTTCCGAAAAAGTTGTCTTTTAATCGTTGTTTGTTTTGAACTTGTTCCGAATTTAGTGTAATTCAGCATGCATTTCAAATATTGTCAGTGAATCTGCTCGATCTTTTTAGTAATTGCCTCTACCGAAAATATAACGTTTTGTACAAATGACAAGTACCTATTTTCGTAAAATACGGGACATTGGCTGTCCCGGCGGAACATGGAAATTTATGCATAAAATACAGGACATACTGTAAAATACGGGACGGTTGGCAACGCTAGTCCCATAGCCCCAAGTCGGGATATGATAATGAAACCTCGGCGAAATCGAAGGAATTCTTCAAATTTTATAGGTAAACGTACAGCGATTTTGGTATTTTTTTTCTACAAGTAAAGCATTTGCTTTCAATGAGAACCATTCTACCATCAGATCTGATGATGAAGCCAAGAGACAGGCACCGGAACTTCATAGTAAGACAATGTGCACATATGTAATTATTTGTCGGGGTTACCCAACAAATAACTACATATGTGTACATAGTCTATTAAAGATTGTACCATCAGAATTATCTATTTAAGATTTATTTTGTGGCCTTTAACTGGGTTTATTGTGTAAAAGATTTAAAAAAGATTTGATTTTGATTTGAATGTATACTAGCCGTGTTTCGGCTTGTTGGAATTGGAAGTCGGTGGCCAATGAAATGAATGCAACAAAACCATCAAAGCCACAGACTTCCGAAACTAGAGTTATTTAACACCTGTTGGTGTTTTTCAATGATGTCGGTTGTTGTTTTTTTGTAAAAAAGTTTTTATAGGTTTTATATCAGTATTTTATTATTTTTGAGGTTTTAAAATACGGGTGCGCGCATAGCCCCCATTGTTCAGTAATAACTGAACAATGTGGGCTACAACTTTTTTCATAAGTATAAGGGGGTTAAGGGATATCAAAGTTGGAAAGCTGCAAAATTCACGCGGACGGATTGCAAGAAAAGTGCTATCCGGTAGGAAATTTGATTATATGGATTTGGCAAATTAAACCAAAAGAAATATAACACATACTTAAATAGATGATTAGAATAAGAAATAAAACACCATTGCTACCCACCAGTAGGTTGTTAGTTTGATAATCTGCCGAACAATATTTAGCTAACTCTTCATTCCATTTTTTTTGCGGTACAGAAGTAGATAGCCAACGCTCGCTGCGGGGCTTTGGATCCTTTATTACTGCTTTTAGTAACTTAAGAAGTTGAGGACCTGAAAAACAAATATTAAAAAACACTAGTGTTTCTTCTTTATAGCGTGTCGATGTAGTCCGGTCATTTTAGACATAAAAATAGTGATCAAATAAAGAAAATTCCGACAGAGCCAAATCTTCGTAGAGACCTTAGGTTTACCGCAAGGAATAAAGTGTCAAAAGTCCCCATCAGTCCCATGTGAGCTTAGGGACTTATTCGGGGCCCAAGGTCAAAATTTTAGGTTTTTTGGATTTTTCTCGAAAACGGTAAGTTTTATCGAAAAAGTACCTTAGAGCAATGTTGTAGATCTTAAAATTCTCTATAAAAATGGTCCTTATGATTTTTTCTCTAAGACCCACTATTTTCCAGATATTGCGCTTGTAAGAATCATGTTCTACATATTAAGCACACATATGCCACGTATATACATATTTAGGAACGGACAGAAATATATTCTTCTAAAAGTTTATCAGCTTATCCAAAATGCCAAAACTTTATTTTATTTTTACAAGCGATAACCGGATGCGATACTACGTCAGCAATGTTTAGAAGAGGCAAAAATTCAGTATTAATATTATTTGAAAAAAATGATTTGATTGACTGCGCAAAAGTATTTACAGAAATTAATTCTTCACCTCAAATACTAATTACTAAAGGAATTCGGTTTCTTCTTGCGGTTTATGGAGCTCCAAAAAAAATTGATTGCATAGATACGTACAGATATTTAACATTTGTAAAAAATACACGAAACAAAAAGCAAGTACAGCTATCTTGTCTTCCTCCAACATCGGCATCTGCTACTCAACATTTGTTTCGAGTATACTATTAAGTTCGGACATGGCAAGGCAATGAACTGAACCCTGAAGACTGGGGTTGGAAATTGATAAATAATACTTTGGAACCGATTCGAACTTTACTGCCCCCTGCTCCAGAAAAAGTTCTTAACACTGTTTTTTGCAATTGCAAGAAAGGTTGTAGTGCCAAATGTGGCTGTAAAAAAGTAGGGTTGCAGTGTTCTCCAGCGTGTACCAATTGCCAAGGTGTCTCTTGCTCAAATGTTCAATTAAATACAAGAGAGGAAAATTCATGTGATTTTGATGAAGAGACAACTGATTCATCTTCACTTGAACAATTTCTAAGCGTTCATCAACAGGAAGAAGAAGAAGAACAAGAAAAAATTGAAAAAAACATGATTGTTAAAGTTGAATAATGAAGAGTATGAGTCAGATTAAAGTAATAAAAAAAAGTTAGAACGACAGTTAAACTCAGTAACCCATATCAATATAATCTTCATACTATTAAATAATTATTGTTCCTGAAAATAACGTCATAAAGGTTCGTGGAATAGGCCTACCGGGTATACCACGTTAAAAAAACGTGCCGATTATACTACCTCACAGGTGGTGTGGAAATGTGTGCATATGATGTAGAACGTGATTCTTACAAGCGCAATATCTGGGAAATAGTGGGTCTTAGAGAAAAAATCATAAGGACCATTTTTATAGAGAATTTTAAGGTCTACGACTTTGCTCTGAAACACTTTTTCGATAAAACTTACCGTCTTCGAGAAAAATCCATAAAACCCTAAAATTTTGACCTTGTGCCCCGAATAAGTCCTTAAGCTCACATGGGACTGATGGGGACTTTTGACACTTTATTCCTTGTGGTAAACCTAAGGTCTCTAAGAAGATTTGGCTCTGTCGGAATTTTCTTTATTTCAATTGTCTAAAATGACCGGACTAATGTAGTACCTACATCTACAGAATGTCGGCCCAGAGATTTGGTGCCACTAGTAGCGTCCATTGTTCCATATCGAGTGTCCCATCGTTTGTGGTACATATACATGTCATACATACAATTATTTGTTCTTAATTACATTTTCTGATATAACCCATAGCATTCACGTTGGCCACTTTTTTATTAAACTTCTAAACCTGTTGGAGGAGTGTGTATAGGAGTGAATATACGTTACCTGCAACCGAGATGTATCGCGAATGATACGCTATGTTGGAACTCGGCACCTCCTTTGCGAACACGCCACTTGCCGTGAGTTCAGCGACGAACTCTTTCATGACGGCAGCAGGTCCCGAGATGGTACTGGAGTCCGGCCCGTTATGACACGCCACGTCTATCTCGGACGGACATATCTTTGATATCTACATTTGAGAATAAATATAATGTTGAACCTGAACATACTAGTTTATTATCAGTTTAAATAAATTAATATGAATGAATATAAATATGATGGCGCAAGCGGCCCACCCATATATGACGCCTCGGGAATTGACTGAAAAGTTACTTTTTAGGCAGCATTTTATAGACGTAATTTTCTAAATGTTATAAAGTTAAATCCAAGTTGGGTGTAACCGTTGTCGCATGGTCTTCTTTATTATATCTATGGTCGCCATCTTTGAAAAATGAGTATCAAAATGGTTTTTATGGTTTATCTGAAAAACTGAGTTCTCGTAAAAGATATTGAGACGTTTTTGTTGCAAATAAATGTCTTAAAAATAACAAAGTTCGCAAAAGTGAAAATCAGTGAAAAATTGAGAAAAAAGCTAGTTAGTCAGAAATAAAATGAGATAATAATTTAAGATATAATGTTTGATTGGATTTACTTGTTCATATCCCAGACCGACAGCAGCCATTGAACCACGTATCAAGGGAGTATTCTGAGACACACGACCACGGAAGTAAGCGCACATGATCGTTTCTTCCGCTGTTAAGCATCCATCGGCGTAAGCGCATACCAGCTCACCAACACTGTGACCTGTTAGGATTAATACTCGCTGTATCAGTAAAATATTCATAAAAATACCATTCTCATCATTCATACATTTCATTTAAATAATTTAACAGTATTTACGGCGATATGTTTGCTGGTGTCCAGCATTGTTATTTATTTTACTTAAAGCAATGGTTTTATCTGCGGTAAGCGTCAAGTTCCGTTTGAGTCAAATTTATTAGTTACGCGGAAAAGTGTACATCACAACTCCAAATGTTAATGGCGCTCATCTAGTTTTCACCTCAAAAAAGGTTATTAAATATTTTTTTTTGCTTTTTGTCTTCGTCAGGATCACACTTAAATTACCTACTAGCATGAACATTAATAATACCAGCCTGATACTGTTCCACTGCAAGGCAAGGCACCTCTTATACACAAAAGGCACGAGCTTTGATCACCATGCTTGCTCAAAGCAAACTAGCGATTTTAAAATTATACTTAAGATAAACTAAGAAGGTACCTACAAAATTATAAACTGAAAGGGTCACAATGGTACTACCAATTATGAATGTATGGAAATCGTCTTACCTATTATTCCATCAGGCTTTAAACCCAGTTCATGAAGGACATCAGTAAGTCCGATTTGAATAGCTGCGATTCCCACGAAGGCATTGAGGATATTTTCTAATATTTTTTTGTCAGGAGACGTTATTATTTGGACTATATCGAGACCTTCAGGTTCTAACGCTCTGTGGCATCTATAAAATAATAGTACTATTACAGTGGTTATTGGTGGTTGAGCACCATTTGTAAAATTTCTTAGCACATCCTGGTGATAATGTTCATCACCATGTTAGGATTGGAGCTCCATGAATATGTATGTACCCTATAGTAATTATTACTTGATAGTATTCATTGAATGCCCCAATTAATAATATGTAGTAAGAAGTATTTTAATTTATCGAGGCATTTAACTTTCCCACGTTTTGGTTGCAAATACAACATCGTATATCAAACCATAAAACATTGATGTCTATCCGATATGCAGAAGAGATCATACTGAACATTTCAAATAAATAAATCTAATATATTCTTATTTATTACCGTTCTATAGCGGCAGCAAAGATCGGTATGCGCATGAGTTGCGTACCCATACCAGCCCACTGCGAGCCCATTCCGCTGTACACAAACCACAGCGGCCGCCGAGCATCATCAAAGTACGTAGCTTTTTCACACAAACTGACAGTTTGTTGATTTTCATCAGTTTCTGACAAAACAAAAAGATAAATCATGCATTGCTTATACATGCAAAGTAGCTGTAAATAGGACCTTTAATAAATAAGTAAAAGGTCTTCAAGAGTTTTCTGAATCAATCATGGATTAACGCAGTCAGTACCCCTAATCAGTGCATACATGAGGATGTTATGCACTGATTACTGACTGCCAGATTCCTACATTTTTTTAATATCTTTCTTAACGCAACTTCTGAAATAGTCACGATTAAGTAGGTAAATAATCCCAAATTTTATTTTTTATTTAACCAGTTACCACAATTTGTAAGCTTAAGTAAAATAGTACAAATAATATAAGTCGCCAGTAAGTCACAATACCCCCTGTGCTAGTTAATACTGTATTACAGTGGGGTTATTATTTTTAATTCCTGTGACACTTAAAGTAACAAACAAAAACTTAAAGCTTTATAGGCTCCTTTGGAAAGGAATAATAAATAATAGAGCAATGAAATTGCTATACTTATAAACTAATTTGGCTTCTCGTGAGTGTGAGTATATTTGATAGATATGTGTGTAAGTATGAATGTTTGTATGTGAGTATGTATCGAGTTTGCTATTTTAGAATTTTAAATGTGTCTTCAGTACTATTAAAATTTAAGCTGAGTAAGTGTTTTCGTACTATGTTTTTGAACAAGTAGTGTGAATTATATTTCCGAAGACCCAGAGTTATATTAAATTTATTATAAATATACGGAGCAAGGAAGAAAAGAAATCGCTGGGCAAATTTAGTCCTACATATTGGTTGTTTGTAGACTTTGTAAGCTCTTCGTATAGCGTCTGGAAAAGACGGTGATTTTTTGTGTTGAGTATGTAAGATCTTCTCGATGTATAGTTGTCGAATGCTTAGAACAACACTTAGCTCATACAGTTCATCGGTCGGAA
Organism: Euplexia lucipara; assembly: GCA_921972225.1. NCBI lineage: Eukaryota > Metazoa > Arthropoda > Insecta > Lepidoptera > Noctuidae > Euplexia > Euplexia lucipara. The sequence goes on along the minus strand of OV179163.1, from coordinate 5,675,008 downwards.
ATCTATATTTTTTGAACAACATAGTTTTTAAAATGCCCCTTTGTGCTCTTTCGGCTTTGATAAGCAGAGTCTTAGCACATCCTCCCCAGGTAGAAATGCCATATGTAATGACTGATTGGCATAACGCATAGTAAATTGTGGTAAGCATCTTAGGGTCACAAACATAACGCAGGTTTCTGAACACTTAAAGTAGTTTTGTTATGCGCTTTGTTAGGATTGAGATTTGGCTGCTCCAGTTCAGTTGTTCATGTATTTGGATCCCTAGTACCCGACTGATGAAACAATTATCTAAACGATAACAAACGCAATTTTGAGTGATGGGCAAGTTGCATGTGTGGGCTCTTACAGTTATCATTACTGAAGACGGTTTAGAATTTATGTTTATGAAATAATTTTTGTATTCGATCGATTGAGCGTTATCAGATTGTTATCTAGCCAATAAGTAACGAGACTAAAACTCTTTTGGGCGTTTTCGTTGGCCTCATGCCAGTCCCTGCCAGTAAAAGTAATAACAGTGTCGTCGGCGAAGGCCTTGTTTCAGTATTAAGCTTGACAAGTCGTCAATGTTTATAAGAAATAGGGTGGGGCCTAGAATACTGCCCTGTGGTACACCATATTCAATAAATTCTTCCTCACTGGAGTAACTATCAAGCCTAACGATTTGTTTTCTATTACACAGGTAGTTAGTGATCAATTTCAGAGGCAGACCCCTTATTCCCTTGCATTCTGTTTTGAGCAATAAGGGAACAGACACAGTATCAAAAGCTTTAGCAAAGTCCAAATACATACTAAGACATTTTTGGTTTTTGTCGATACTGTTCACTACTTCTGCCATAAGATGTTGCATAGCGTCGTCAGTACATTTGTTTTCTCTAAACTCAAATTGATTTAGAGATAGTAGATCATAGATATAAATACAGTTTTTTTCGTACCCAGTATAGTGTATCCTCTGCCTAAATGTCCAGATATGTTGTGAGTATGAAAGTTGAGCAACAACGCTAACTCTTCAGCATCGACGGGTCGGGACTTGAGGTCTTCAAATATTGCCGTGATGGCAGACTCCTGCCTCCCTGATAATGTGACCAAGCGTGGAATAGAAGCCTGGTAGCGGGATAAGTCCTGAAATATTTAACTTTAGGTTAGATACATTAATCGCAGTTACGCTAGAAATGCACATTAAAAGTTAAACGTTTAATGGATTACAATATTTGTTTTTGAGTTTTAACTTTATTCAAACTTTAACTCAAATATCCATTAACAGTTTTAACGTTTAATATTTAACAATATAGGTAAGGTATGATTTAAATAAACTTGAGCAAACTATATTTTTGTTTCAGTTAATTCTAGGAGGTAATATTAGGAGTTTGCTTGCAGATAGTGTTGTCCCTAATATAAGATTATAATGCCTTGATTGTTTGAGTTGTAATAGAAACTTGTTTGACAAAAATATAACTTTTAATGTATCTAATTCATATAATTAAAAGTCAATTGTTAAGTTAGTTATGGAAATAGTATTAGAAAACATACATTAATTAACTTTTAATTTGTTAGACAGCGTCATGGGAAATATAATAAACTCTTTGATCAGTTATAATTTTAACTTTTAATTTAACATATGTTTTTTTATATACGTATATATAATGGGTCTACTCTTGACCTCTCTCTTGTCCTGCGGTCAGAGATGAGGTCGACGATGGAACGAGCTTACCCAAAAAAAGCCTATTAACTCGCGACTTAAACAAATTGGGGTCATATGAACTCGGGTACACTGATGCAGGCAGGGAATTCCAATCCTTGGCTGTGCGCATAATGAAGGAAAGTTCTGTTCTAAATAGTGAATTTTTCACAACAGATTATAAAGCAGTCGGCTACTTGCAGACCGTGGCTGCTTTGATTTACACTTCACATATTCTGATACCATGACTTTTGTACATACATGATTCTGGACCCCCGTGGTGCATAGAATCATTGTAGTCTAGATTATTTTAATGGATTCCGACTGTTACAGTCACAATGTTCTTACATGTCTTGATTGAACTTGTTTTTTTCTTTTTTTTAGTTTTTTAAGTATTTTTCATACAGTCCGGTTTTTTTTTAAACCTTTTAGTTAATGATTATTATTCGCGTACTATATTTTATAGACCTTATTAGTGAGGTTATTCAGAAAGGTCAGGTGCGTAGTAAGAGCAACCGGCGTGTGTATATGACAACATGTATGAATGTAAACAAAGCAAAAGAAGTATGTAAGAATCGTAGCATATAACGCTATGTAGTATCTGTCTATCCACATGGGAAAAAGGTGTGAGTTTATGTATGTATGTACATACAAAAAAATCAAAAAGAACAGTTCCAATTTCTATTATAAAAATAGATATATAAATTATATTTTATTACCGCTATTCTTTCTGATAGTACGTTTTCAGTATGGGTGCGTTAGAGTATCTCACTACAGTAAAAGTACCTTAGGTTTGTAGCGTCCGTGTAGCAATACATGTGAGTTGACGCCGGTGTAGGACATGCCGTTGATGGCGACGTAGGTGCGGCGGAAGCGCTGGTGCTCGGTCACGACGCGCATGCGCTGCTCGCGGAGAGCAACCACGTCCTGCCGCGGACTGCTGCAGTGCAGGTTGGCGGCTAGTTGCCCGGTGTGGTAGCCAAGCAACACCTGCGAGTTATGACCGTGATGATGTAAGAGGTTTCTTTCAATATTGAAAAATCATAAACACAATGAAAATACTCACAAAAAAATTAAGAGATGAAGACAGTTTACTAAAATAAAACTTTAAATCAATTTTAAAACACACTTTATCAACAAAAATCGCCCTAGTCTAAACTGATAGATTCTTGAAAATTTAAGTTCATTGTAAGTTGTTGTATCTTTGTGAAGAGTAAGGGTAGAAGCATAGACGCCATATCACCCTGTGCTACGGTTACTGTACGACTTAAGAAACCGAAAACAGGACCACATGTCGATTACCTATGTTTTATATTGTGTCGCCGAATTGTTCGCCAGTGATAAGTTCTATGGGTAAGATTTTCAAAAGTGAATCCTTCTGTCGGCGAGTCGTTCGCCGTTGAAACGTTCTATCGGTGAACCGTTCCTTGGCGAAACGAAAGTCGAAAAAATGTTTCTGAATCAAACTGATACGAGTAGTACCAATATTATACAAGAATTATAATCGAAAACAAACTAGGTTAATGATTTTTAATACAATCACAAATAACAGATAACCATTGTAATAAATTAAAACATTACTTTGATTCCGGCACGCTACTACGTCGGTGTACGAGAAGGCTAACGTGCTATCGGTTAGGAAACTGTTTATTTTTGAAATAATTAAAAGATACCACAAAATAATCGTTCCTACTCTTCCAGTATTATCCAAGAGAATAGAATGGTACCCTGTGCCCCGTCATAAAACATCAGTAGCACAAAGGCATTTTATTGTAATGGCTCCTCGACTTTATAACATCGTCAGTAAAAAAATTAAAGTTAAGAAACTTAACATAAATAAGTTAACAAAGGCCATACTGCCCTGGCTAAAACGCTTGGACTATGACTCCACAGAAAATTTAATTAAGCTGCCATGAAGAGAAACACTAATTGCCTCCCCCCCCCCCTCACATACAATTCTCGTCACACACACACCCTTCCTCTTCCTTTCCCTTCCCCCATTCCCTACACATTCACACCGCTACACACTAACACATGTGAGCTCATATTGCCTGACCACACAATACAAAATTATTATTGTTGCAATATTGTTATAATGCAAAAAATGTTAGTCTTTTTTTTTTAATCTTTAATAATAATATAATAATAATAAAATTCTTTATTGATATAAAAGAGGTACATCAAATCGTAGGATCCCCTAACACCTGCGCTAGTAAATACTGTGTTACAGGTGTTAGTGTCTTCCCCTGTGTATGTTGACATTATTCTAAATCTATATCAAAACAGAATAATTAAATTAACTAAAAATTAAAAGGATACAATAAAACAAAATTTTATAGCAACAATTTTGCTTGCATGCTAGGGTGTCTCTGTGTGCGTGTGTGTGTGTGTTTGTGTGCGTGCGTGTGTTGTGTATGTGTGTGTATGTGTATGTGTGTATGCGTGTGTGGGTATATCTATAAGTGGACAGGATTTAATTCATTATCAATAGATTTTCTACTGCTTCATAACTCATCGATTTCAGCCAAGTAGTTAGAACCATTTTAAATTTATTATTATTTAGTTTTTTTACTTTGAAAATTTTATCGCATTGGTTGTATATATGGGGAGCTAGAAAATTGTTGTGTCTTTTAGCAAAAGACGACTTAACCCGAGGTACAGGGCAGCGTACTACACGATTTTGTGATGGAGGTAAGTATGGTACTATTTTTCTGTGATATCTGCGTAACGTTTCATATACGTATATCTTTCTCACAGATAGTACTCCTGCCAATTCATATACGCTAGTAGTGGGATGCTGGTACGGTAAGTATAGAAGCACTTTTAGCACCATACGCTGAGCTCTCTCAACTCCAATCATATGTGTTTTTGCCGCTCCCCCCCATGCACAGATACAATATCTAATTATGCATTCGCACAGTGCTCGATATGTCTGTAAAAGCAGTATGCGATTGGCTACTGTGCGTAAGTTTTTAAATATATATACTAGTTTCCTAACTCTAGCTATAGTCGACTGAAGGTGCGTAGTCCAGGTAAGTTGATCATCTAGCGTCACTCCCAGGTACTTTATACTGGCGACTTTAGTAAGCGCCGCGCAGTTACAATTCGAGTGGAGCTCTCTTCGGTTACACGGAAAGGTATGTATTTTAAGACTGCACGATACAGAAGGTTTACCCGCAGATGTTTTACTAAAGCAGACGTATTTCGTTTTGCTAGTGTTTAACGATAGAAGGCTGTTTTCTAACCACGTTGTTACCCTAGCTAAACCGGACTCTGCCAATTCAAACACCGTATTCCAGGTTTGGCCATGAAAGATCAACACTGTGTCATCAGCGAACATAAGCAGTTCTAAATATGGCAGGGTAGCCACCCTGCATAGATCATTTATATATATGAGGAATAACGTAGGCCCTAGTGTACTACCCTGCGGAACGCCATATCCGCACACAGAGTCAATGCTCTCATAGCCATCCACCCTAACACATTGGTATCTTCCGGACAAGTAATCTGTGAACCAATCTAGGACTATACCTCTCATACCAGCATTCTCCAGACGTGTTAATAAGATAGGAATAGACACTGTATCAAATGCTTTTTGGAGGTCTAGAAAGACCCCCAAACATTTGTCTCCTCTATCTAAATACGATACTATGGTTGAGGTTAATGTTAATACCGCATCCTCCGTAGATTTGTCTTCACGGAAACCAAACTGGGAATCACTAAGAAAATTGTTGTTTTCTAAATATTTTTTCACTCTCTTATTAACAGTCTTTTCCAGTATCTTAGATAGGGTTGAGAGGAGAGAGATAGGGCGGTAACTATTCGGCTCTATTTTGCTTCCCGTTTTAAAAATTGGACAGACAACTGCTCTTTTAAATATATCTGGAAATGTCCCGGTTTGTAAACTCAAACTACACATGTACGTAATTGGTTGAACAAGTGTTTCAATGTTTTGCTTCAATATTTCTGCGGTAATTTTGTCCCATCCAGGTGCACTTTTGGTTCTCAGTCCCAAAATAATTCCCTTAATTTCGTAAGGATCAGCAGGGGTAAACGACATAGAATTAGGAGGAGAATTATTCATAACAGCTTCTCGTTTTAGTTCCTGTTCAGTCTTATTCATCCTGCTCAATATATCTTTTGCTAAACTACCTCCAATACCAGTAAAATAATTATTAACCCTATTCAAAGACTCCGCAGGCGAGGCATCGATACGTAACAATTCTGCAGTAGGTTCGTTGTTCATCTTCATGTCACAGACATCTTTTATGATTTTCCACGTTTCTTTGATGTTACCTTTACTTAGATTCAATTTTTCTTGATAATATTGCTTTTTTAAGTCTTTTATGATAAAATTACATTTATTTCTGTATTTTAGGTACTTATTCAGTAGAAGTATATCATTAGGTGTTTTTGCTACGTCTTTGTGTAACTTGTCCCTTCTTCTAATACATTTCACTATACCTTTCGTTATCCATGGCTTCAGTGGTTTATATCTATTAGTAACTTTTACCATGTTGGTGTTATTTCGAATAATGTTTAATAGTTTAGTAGTTATTATTTCTGCTGCAATATTAGCATCATTAGTTGCAAAGACAAAATCCCAGGACTCTTTTGTGAGTAATATTTGTATTGTTTTGTAGTCTACCACTGTTTTACTCTGTACAGCATTATTTTTTGTTACTTTTGGATGATTAATGCTTAAAAGAATTGGGCAGTGGTCTGTTATTGGCTGTTCAAATACGATAGTTTTACATGGGTTTGTACATTTAATCATAAAATGATCGATACATGTCTTGATGCGTGTAGGTTTGTTGATTCCTTGTTTAAGACCGTGCATTGCCATTAAATTTAAATAATCTTGAGCTATATTAGACAAGTTTTCAGGTAAAGTGTCAATATTTATATCACCGGTAAAAATTTTATGTTTTGTTTTAATATCACATAACACTCTATCAAGCGATTCCAGATAACGACTCGGATTTTTGAAGCTTGGCGGACGATAGGAACAAATGATAGTATAATCGGGCTTAATAGTTACAGTTAAACAGTTTCCTTCTTGTAATTTGGGCTCATAGGCGCATGATATGAGGTCACTGCGCACATATACGACAACACCATCGTTTTGATTAAGATAATTTTTAGTCCAGTACTTGCTATAACCATCCATATTGGGAGGGGAGTTGTTCATATTAATCCAGCATTCAGACAGCACAATAACATCAACTTGTACATTTAAAGCAGCAATAAAGGCTACTAGAAGATCGAAGTTACAGTTAATGCTTCTAATGTTAAGACTAATCATTATTATTTTGTCGTGATTTCTTTTGTTATAGCCAAGCAGTTTCGAACACTGATTTGTTTCACTAAGTGATATACATTCAATCTGTTCTGACATGTCTATATCTTCTGATATGGAGATATTAGAGTTATGATCGAATTTTATTTATGTTTTGATGTGACTTATAAAAGGATGACCCATTGTTGAAATAAATCATATTCCACGTTCGCAACGCAGGCGTAAATACATTAGAAGCTTTGTATTTCTTGTGTAGACTATTAATATCTGACTTTGTTTTGATTGAACTATATGCATTTAAATGTAAGTGATAATAAATTGCTTGTACAGTTATCTTGTGAATTAAAAACTGGAGTATTGAATTTAGTGAATTATTATGTGTTGGTTTGAGTAATGGTTTTGAGTATTGTGTATATTTGTATTTTGTGTAGTTTAGTTTTGGTGTGTTGCCAAGCACGTAAAAAGATGTCATTGTAAAAGAAAAAAACAAAAATCTTATGTATAAAATAGGTACAAGAAAGTTCTTCATGCAAGTAACCAGTACTTCTAGTCATTTTTCTTGCTGTTTCAGACGTTCTAAGTCGGATTCCTGAGCAATTCTCCTTGTCTGCGCTCCTTCTTCCTTCTTTATATACACTTTGCCATGTGCTGTCCAGTGATAAGCATAGGCGTATTGCTTTGTGAATTCTCTTGCCTGATAAAAGAGTCTCCTGGCTTTAGTGGTCAAGCTCTCAGATATAAATATTGGGCTATTACCCGCCATTTTAATGTGGCCGCTGTTTAGCCGGTTGGTCTTGTGGTCGCGATTGTACTTTTTTATGCTTGCAAGTACTCTATCCTTAGTTATGACAGATGCAAATTCAGCAGTTATAGGGCCAGCGGTTTGCGGTGATTTGCTGCTATTAAGACGATAAACATCTCTGAGCTCACTTGGTTGTAAGTTGATATTTACTGAAGTTCCTAGATTTTTTACAATTTCCATAAGCTCATTCTTGGTCTCATTGGGTTTTTTTGGCACATTGCGAATTTCTATGCTTGATGATTTTGCATTCCGTTCCAAGTTCTCGACCTTCTCCTCCAGAGCTACTACATACTCCAATGTATTCTTCTTTTCGTTCTCTAAAAGTGCTTTGTTATCATAAATGAGTAGTAACTTTGTTTTTGGTAAAACACTAGCTCCTGTAACACAGTGTAGACTAGCGCAGGAGCTAGGGAATTCATTAAGATGTATGTATTAATTTATGTCAATAAAGATTATTATTATTATTTTTATACACTTATATTTCCCTTGGGTTCCGGACCTTCGGAAGGCGTACGAGGGGCCGAAGCCAACTCGTAGAGGCCCATTGTCCACTTTAATGAAATGACGGACCAGTCGCAGATTTTCCCTGTATGCACTAGACAACTGCACCCAAGGAAAACCTACGACTGGAGTAAAACTATTGCAGAATATGGCAACAAAAGTACTGGACTATAGGTTAGGGTAGCAAAAATGGACTGGATACCTAGAACTATGAAAGACTATGGCCCCTGCCTTATCAATGTTACATATACACAGATTAAATGACATGGGGTGACTTGCACACTCAATAATGGGCCCTCTAAAACGGCCGCTAGCACATAGTGACGTAGCGACAAGAGGGCAACATGTCTTGAGGTGCTAAAGGAGTGGAGCGGCATTCCACGGCTATCAGGACAATCCCGGAAGTATGGTCAAGATCCCTACCAGCACCTTACTGGAATGCTTCCTTCCTCCGAGCACGTTTGCTCTTGCGAATCTCCTCTCTAGCCGGCCAACTAAGGCAAGAAAGAGGTGGGAGCTCCGTTCCTCGTCAGAGTTCACTCTGGCCAGCCAATCAAGGCAAGCCAGAGATGAGGAACAAGACATCTCCCGGGAGATCAGGTTCGTGGGGTCGCTACTGCCCAACAGCTCGCCACAAGCTGCCCTGCGGGGTTATTATTATTATTTCCATTTATTTTTTGTACATGCATATAAATTATATTTTTAAATATTGATACAAAACAGATATAAAAACATTTAAAAATATAAAAAATAGTAGGCCACCGATGGCGGGAGCAGGGTCCAAGCTACCGGCGGTTAGGGTCTCAGAGACAGAAACCTCCTCACAATGCGAGCCGTATCGAGGAGTACTGCCTTCTGTATCAGGCCTTTGATCCAACCGTGTAACGAAAGCCTCGACAGATGGTCGTCGAGGTTTTTGGCAATAAGGCCATTCGCCGTCACAACAATCGGCACAATGACAGCAGAATCCACATGCCACATGTCGACAATCTCGTGGGCTAAGTCAAGATATTTTATTTTTTTATCTTTTTCAGCTTTCACGAGATTTTCGTCATGTGGGATGGTAATATCAACTATCATTGCGCGGCGCGCTAATCGGTCTATCACTACTATATCTGGCTTATTCGCCAATAGTCCTGTCAGTAATGATAGACCGATCCCAGTACAACGTGACATGGTCATTTTCGAGAACTGGGTTGGGCACATACCTGTAGTACGGTATCTCAGTGTCCACAAGCTGGTATTTCAAAGCAAGTTGCTGGTGAATAATCCTGGCTACTTGGTTAAGCCTGTGCAAGTATTCGCCGTTAGCCAGACGAGAACAACCAGAGATTATATGTCTAATAGATTCACCAGGGCGGTGACATGCCCAACACACGTCAACCGTCCCGTCCTTCATAATATGTCTCCGGTAGTTGTTCGTTAGGATAACTTCATCCATAGTTGCACATACAAAACCTTCAGTTTCCCCAAAAAGGTCACCAAAACGTAGCCAGGATACCGACGCTAATAAATCTACATCGGGCCCATGAAGAGCCCGGTAGAAGCGGCCGTGAAGCTCTTTGTTTTGCCATACCCGCCTGCGGTCATCTGTACTAAGCACTACAGGTTTCGCCAGTTCTCGTTAGCCATGGAAAGCGGGGTGAGCCCTTTGTCCACGGCAACCACATCTCGGTGCATACCCACTTTGGTTTTTAAAAAATATTCCCTGAGGCTGTACACTTCGCGGTTGTGGAGAGTCATAGCATTTAGAAAACCTCGACCCCCACACTTCCGCGGAATATACAACCTCATAACCGAAGAACGTGGGTGATGCATCCGATTTGCGGTCAGCAATGTACGGACTCTCCTATCTAGGGTGTCCAGTTCAGTTTGAGTCCATTTAAGTATGCCGAAAGAGTACATCAAAACCGGCATGATCCAACCGTTGAAGGCGCGTACCTTGTTTCCACCTGAAAGAAGACTGTTTAGCACTTTTTTCAGGCGACCAAAGAAACGTTCCCTCAACGATTGCTTCATATCTGTAATATTGATACCTAACGCTTCCGACATACCTTAATATTTATAGCTCTCGGACGAGGAGAAGGATCTAAGGTGTATGGAATCCGAGAGTTGAATTCCCTGGGATTCCATAATCTCCCCTCGCTTTACATGCATGACAGCGCATTTGTCCACACCAAATTCCATCCTGATGGTGCTACTGAAAGTTTCAGTTACCCTCAGTAGCTCCATCAGTCGCAAATTGTTGGGGGCAAATAGTTTTAGGTCATCCATGTAAAGCAGGTGAGATATGACCTGACCATCTCTTCTCAGTCGATAGCCTAGAGCTGAATCCTCCAGCAATGTGCTTAGAGGATTCAGGGCTAAGCAGAACCATAAGGGACTCAAACTGTCACCCTGAAATATTCCCCGCTTAATCCAAATAGGTTCATCATTCCCTTGGATTTGTCTACATCCTGGATAGCAAAGGACCGTCCTCCACTGCCTCATACAAGATTCAAGGAAGGTGCGTAGAGTTGTATCTATTTTGTACAACTCCAGCACCCTCACGAGCTATGAATGTGGCACGGAGTCGTAGGCCTTCTTGTAATCTATCCAACATGTCGACAGATCCTTGTGGGATCGACGAACCTGTTGGCTTATGGCCATGTCTATGAGGAGTAGCTCCTTAGTGCCACGGGACCCATTCCTACACCCATTTTGAGAAGCAGACGTAATAGAAATACTGTCTATATGCTCAGTAATTTTAGTTCTCAAAATGGATGTAAGAAGTTTATATACCGTCGACAAGCATGTGATCGGTCTATAATTCTTGGGTTCCGTGGCACTACCTGACTTATGGAGCAGGTGTGTAACACCAGTTGTTAGAAACTGTGGCAGCGACCCAGATTCCAAGGATGACTGGAACTGCGACGCCAAGCGCGAGTGTGAACTACCTAACCATTTTAGCCAAAAATTTTGCAGTCCGTCCGGTCCCGGTGATTTCCAATTAGGTAACGGACGAACTGCTTTGGCTATGTCTGAAGGACAGATGTTATTTTTTTTCATTCCGGTATAGTTTCACACGCGCGCTCGACATCACACATCCAGCGAGCCTCAACATGACGGACGGGCTTCGACCAGATGCTACGCCAGAATGCACTCGTGGCGGCATCATCCGGACGGCGCACGTTCGTCACATTTTGTTCAGGTCGCTCCCAAGCTCTGTATACCCACCTCTCATCGCTCTGGAACATGCGATTCTGTGAGTACCGGTCAACCCGCCGTTTATACCGTCGAATACGGTTTGCCCATGCACAAACTTTTTGCTTCAGGAAGTCGATGCGCTCTGTGGCACGGGACATGTATTCGCGAGGACTGATTTCAGTCCCCGAGAACGCCCGCCTCACAAAGTGCATCACTCGTGGCCGTATATTGCCCTGAAGCAGTATAGTTTGCCAATGAGTACCCTGGCCCCATCGATACGGCGCTTAATCCTGCCCTGCCAGGCTGGTACAGCTGGCTTCGGTCGGATAGCTACGTCAACATTTGGGAACTTGACGTTAGCTAAACGACATGCTGCAACAGCCGCGCAATACAGGATTGAGTGCGTATCAATGAGGTCCTCGCTGCTTTCGAAGAAATCCTCAAGCAGCGAATCCAGGGCACACACCAGTGCCCTATTTTTTTTTGTGCATCGGCAACCGCGGTAAACGCGGTCTAAGTTCGGTTGGCGTTGACCTATCTATACTCACGAAGCGCATCTTCCAGTGCTCTCCTCAGTTTGTTATTGCACTGGCTACTCACCGTGACAACCCTATCATCCACTTCGTCACTAATAGGATTGGACCGTGGTGGGGTTGCATTTACAGCTGGTACCACGGTCTGTGTCAAAGTCGAGACGATATGGTTGTTCAGTACGTCTGAGCGCAGCCTATCAAGCGCGGCTTCGTCCAACCTGTGGTTACGTTGGATAACCCGCACCTGATCCGACAGTCGTTGGGCCGAGACGTTTACGTTTGGTTCCAATTCCTGAAACAGAGACAGCATTCTAACACGGAACGCAGTGAGGTTAGTTCCCCCCTCTGTAGACCCGTAGTATGCGCGCATGACGTTCTCGTTCATAGACTGAGTCCATCTCATGCGCTGCACACAACCACCGATAGCGGGGACCTGGCTCGGGGCTGGTTGGCTCCTGGGTCCTAAGCTCTTCGGTGGCCGGCCTCTCCCCTGCCGACGTACAGGTGTTGGCGACGTCTGCGGGGAAAAATACTCGTCGCTGGAGCTCGACGCTACTGCAACCGCCGGTGACACAGGTGGCCCGATGTCTGGCGGCGTCCAGGCGGAGCTGAGCGGCGAGTCCGGAGGTGGTAGGTGTGCGCGTCGCGAAGCGGCTCTAGTTATAATTTTACTTAAATAGTCATTTCTGCTATCAATTTCTTCATGTTGATTTGTGACATGTGTCACCCGTCCTTTTGTACTCTTATTTATTTGTTTATTCCACATTTTACTGTATTTAGTTTTGTACGATATTGTTGGAGATTGTATTATTTTTATTTTTCACAAAAAGATTAAATATTGTCGGTAAATTTGGTTAAAACTGTTAAAATTCAATTTTAAATAAGGGGATAGTTTAGACAGCGTCCTATGACAGCCAGAGTTGCCAGCTTATTATTATTATTATTATTCTTTGCATAATCCTTTTGAAATAAATGGTGCTTGCTAATACTACGTCTGCGCAGGATTAGTGCTTCGAGTATCTTAATTTCTTCTCGAAGGTCCATAACATTTATACTTACCAAAATTGCAATCTTTATTCTTACACATAAACTATAGATATTATGCTGTCACAGATTTTGTTGTAGGACTATTTAAGTTAAACATTTCCGTAACACATTTTATAGGTGTAACTCTGAATAGCCCTTGACACTTATATTTTGGACAATTCACAGACATCTTTAAATAAATTATAGCCTATAGATCTGTTATTCTAATGTATAAGCAACATTATTGTACAGCCTCATTATCCACTCAATAGTTTTTGCGTGAAAGAGTAACAAATCCATACAAATTACAAACTTTCGCGTAATATTAGTAAGGACTGTTGATGAATAACAATAGTCTATTAAATGTCTCAATATCCACAAAACCTTTTAGTGATGTTTCTGTTTTTAAATGTTGTTTTAGTAAAGAAAGTTGAGCATTATTAGTGTTAGTAGCGCAATTAGTCTGCCGGTACGTTTCAAACTGAAGTACGGTATGCAAATAAATACTAGTATGTAAAGACTTCCCCTAATGAAATTATTAATAATCTTAATTTATATATTTGTAAATAATATTGGTACCTTATATCAACGTAATAGTTTACATACACTGCATATTTTGTTTTAGCTGAAAAGTACCTGTACATATTGTATTGCAGCCAACTAGCTAGTTTAAAAATAAACACTTGTGACTGTTTGTTGTTCATTTTTTTTAATAAAACGCCCTTCAATTAACTGCCTAGCCTTTTAACTAAATAGCTCAGTTCAACTAGTGGCCTGAATGATATTCAGCCGTAGCGTTTGGCCTAAGCATTAGCCAGCCAGTTTATTAAATGTTACGTAAGACTTTACTTCGGCGGGACTCTTCGCCGACAGGACTCATCGACGACAGGTCATAGTATAATATACGCTCATAATTAGATACTTACTTTGGGAATTGATAAGTACAAACTATAAGTTCCTGGCACTCGCCGGCCTCTTCCGCTGGACCGTACGCAACATTGTAAGATACTATTTTTAAACGAGTAATTAAGGAGAAGAATGTGCAAAAAACTCAACTTCAACTAGAATCATTATTATATTCTACTAGCTGCCCCGGCAAATTTCGTTCCGCCATAGGACCAATAATTTATGTCGAGTAAAAATGAACCGGGAGACATTGGTCACCTGCAGTCATGTCATTAAAGATGGCACTGCATTTTAAAAAAGGGACCCAGCAGAGATGTACAGACTAATGTTTAGATAGAACTTCTTTAGCAATTGTTAACCAATTTCAATGATTCTTTCTTTACATACGAAGAAACTAAAAACAACAAAATAAAAACATTTTCAAAAAAAAAAAATCTTAAAAAAACACTAACAGATGAAAAATAACTCTAGTTTCGGAAGTCGGAGGCCAATAATGAACGAAACAAAACCACCAAAGCCACAGACTTCTGAAACTGGAGTTATTTTTCACCTGTTAGTGTTTTTTTTTTAAGAAATCGGTTGTTTTTTTTTTCATAAGATCCTTGTCCTGACAATAACAAACATAACGAAAAAAGAATTAGCGAAATTGGTCCAGCCGTTCACGCGTGATGCCATGACCAAGGTTTTTTTTTTTAAATATAGTCTTAAGTAGTTGGACACTCAAAAGTGTATTTAATGGTGAAATTGAAATATTTAGATGTAACTTTGACTTTACTATTAGTTTTGTCGGTACTTCTACTAACCTTGGTGATAGCAGCCATCCCAGATGCTGCATCTGTAAAACCAATATTTGAAGTCACGCTGCCGACCAGAAGAGGATCTTGCCTATCTTTACAGTATACTTCTTCAAGTGCTTCTAGCTCAGATTTGTCAGCATCTGGTACGCCTGCAAAACCACAACGAACTGCCTGCTAAAGTATATTTTTTAGAAAGTTATGAAATAGTTTTCACTATTAACATAGTAAGGCACTAGTTTTTATGGACGAATGTTTAGCCTTTGTGAGGAATAAGACCCTAAGTGAACAAAAGTATATTCTACCAAAAAAAATATTAATAAATATTCCTCAACTTGCACACAACGCCAGCTAGGCCCAAGCTAAGCAGAGCTTGTGTTATGGGTACTAAACAGCTGATAAACATATCCCACGACCTCCTGTATAGCAGTCAGGAGTATTAAATACTAGACCAACAGATCAGCCATTTGAAACGTTTAGCCGATGCTAAACGTCTTTCTTTTTAAATGTGTTGTATTCCATTCTCACCTGTCCCATATGCTTCCACGTACTCAACTTCCTGAGGCGACACCTGGACTTCCTTGTAGAACTGTGTAATGAAACCAGCAGTGGTTTGAGGGTTACGACAGTGCCCGAATTTGGGTCCCATTTCATCACTCAATAGCGACATGAACTCATTTTTGACATGCAATAGTTCCGCGTAGACTCTAAAAGAATTTATATAATCATTACCAAAAGTAAATTTATTGATTGACAAGCCCTAAGTTCTGGTTTCAATAATCAATTATTTTTACCTGTTTGCGTCTTTTGCCTTCTGCAAAAATACAACACTAATTGTGTCAGACACAACGTAACCATCGGCGTCCTGCGCAAATGATTTAGTTTTTCCATCTTGTGAAACCGTAGCAGAAAGTCTGAAATATACTTGTTTGTCAATTACGGAGTATGTGCAAGTCTTGGGTTACTATAGACTCACATAAAATCTATGATCTAATAAAATGGTGCAGTAGTAGTGGGTAGTTCGCAAACAGATCACGCATTCTTCACTAAGGGAAACATTAGTTATTTCAAAATTAAAAACAGAATTTTTAAACCAATTAATATTAATCAGTTTTAGGACCAGTACCTATTTATATTATATACCTATGTTTATTGATTTCAAACAGTCAATGAAATTGACTCACCTGCCATGATTTAGAGATCTCTGTGGAAGCAGACATAAGTATGCGCCTCCAACAAATGCGGCATCACATTCTCCACGTTTCATCACCGCATATGCTGCTTCTAGTGCAGTCGTAGAACTGCAGTCCGCTTCATCAATACTTAATGAGGGACCTTTAAGATTCAACCAGTACGAGACGCGATTCGCGAACATTGTCTTGCTTGATCTGTAAATAAATAACAAAATTTGATGCAATTATCCATAATTTGGCGTTCCTACCTAGACGAGATTGTCGCTGAAGCCGAACAAAATGGCGTAATGGAACAGAGACTGAGACTAAAATGCAATGACATGATATCATGTGAGTAAAATTTTGTAATACGTTCATTCGTTTTCAGTAGGGTTCACTTCAGTGCTTCATAGACAGAAACCAGACCTTCAGCTGTTTTAAACCATCTATTCCATGGAACTGACCCCAGTATACCAAATCCGGATTTTGAGACCGAGTCCGTGTTGCCAATATTCTCATTGTCAGAATACGATGATCCAATAAAGACTCCTACTTTTTTTCCATTGAGTTGAGTCGGACCCACACCTGAAACAAAATACGTGTTTTTGAGTTCAAAATAATTTTGTATCTCACAGAATTTTAGTTTTCAAGGCAATATTAGTGTTTGCGCACGCATTTAAATTAAGGCGAAACGTACGACGTGCTGTCGTTCATTTTCCCGCTAGATGATACTGAAGTCAACATTTTTAGTTTACTGTGTTTGATGTTTAATTGGCTCATCAGTAAGTGTTTGACATTCTACTTTATTGAATTTGGTCATAACCCCAAAACCTAAGAAATCACCCAATTAGACACTTAGTTTATAAATAATAAACTGTGTGTTTAAAGAAGCTGGGGGCTTACCATGATCTTCTAAAATACTTGCTAAGTGCAAGGCAGTTCAACTGAGCAGCTTAACCTGGCAGGTTTTTTTTTGTACCATGAATGTTTCCGGCTGACCTGCACTTTGACCTGCTACATTGTCTCTGAGCAGTAAGCTGGCAGTATGACAGTAATTGACAGTATTTCCAATGGATCTATCAAGTTCCTTAAATTTTAGCATATTGTTTAACACTGTTGCTACGACTATGTTCCTTATAAACATTATAAAATATTTTCATCTCATATTATAAAATAAACGGTAAACTCAGTGCTTAGAGAAGATTTTCTATATTTTATAATACTTTGAAATAACGTAGGAATTATAATGCACATTTTAACAATACGTAACGTTTTTGTATTCCAATTAATAGAAACAGTGGAATTGGATTGACCGTAAATTGGTCAATTCTTCTATAGTTCTTTACAAAAAAACAGAAAGGCTTTTACAAACGATATCTATTACTGAATTTAGTATCGTTGAGATCCTCCACTGGAATAAAACTGGCACAAAAATTTGCACTTTGTTTTCGGAGATTATTCCCTTCATTTTGATAATGAGCAGTCAATATCATTACCCATGCGAAAAATTACGTGCTGTCATATAAACACACATATAACAGGGCAGGTTATTTTTTGTGTAAAATTGACCTACTATAAGAGTTCATGGTAAGCCCCCTGTATGTATTGAAATGCAGATTTTCTATATGGACAAGGTGTCGAATTTGTGATTTTTTGAGGCAATGTTACACATAAACCAAAATTACCTAATTTTTTTTACTTCAGCGCCAACTAGCGGGAAAATAAGCGACAGAAGATCCTATGTTTCATCTTAACAGTAGGCTAAAATAACTTTAATTAGTACCTAGTCAGTCATCACCTGCCTAGCTCTCTATTACAAAATATTATACATGTCGCGGCAAGCGATATTCTTGAATAATAAGTTGTGAAGTTGATTAACTTAGTACCGAGTCTATGGTGACCAGCGTGACGTTACTTGTCATTTGAAAATGGCGCGAATGTGTTTTCGGTAATGTCACGTGGACAGAGTCGTGCTGGTGCGTGGGAGCTGGGCAGAGCTCAGTTTGATTTGAGACACCGACGAAGACACACATCCAGCACGAAACTGTCAGTTACCTAGATTTGAGTTGTTTTGTGATTAAGATTGTTAAGTGAGGTTATTACTGCAATGAAGATTGCTATTCTACGTTATGAACTCTGTACCACGAAACCCCCATCGGTGTCAGCTCATCGCTCAGCCATCGCTGACGCCGACATCAGAAGTGGCATAAAGAACTTGCTTCCAACTTTACTGGCGAGCTTCACCGAGATGTGATGAGATCTTCGTCGTGATGCACCAGAAGAACAAGATGCAGTGATCGAAGTCTGCTTGCTACATCGGGCTCCATCAAGGCAGTATGCGAGGTACAAGATGCGAGGCTCCTGCAGCGCGGGTTGGCAGCGCGATGGCGCGCGGGCGGCAGCGCGGCGGTGTAGCGTGGCGCAACTACAGATGTGCAGTTGTGCACGAAATAACTGGTATTTTCTGGTAGTAACAACAATCCGGTGAGTCGTGTTATTTTTGTTTTGATTTCGGTAGGTACCGGATGTTGTCTTGCTAAGTTGTACTATAGTCGCAATTTTAGAGGTCAATGCGAACGTTTGTGTAAAGGGCATACCTAGGTAGTACCTAGTAGTACATATCTACAAACATAGACCTAGTACCGAACGAATTATTTACGAAGTTTTAAATAGTGGCAATAGTTTATTTTACATGCGGGTAGCGCGTACAATAAGATAATTAATCATTTCAAATAGGTGTGTGATGGTAATGATCGTTCGAGAAATGTTTTAAGGAGGGTATTGCAATCAACAAAATGTTTGTTGGTTATTTCGAAACAAAAATGTGTGGTGGATAATGGGTGTTTACCCAATCAGTTCTTTGTTTTAAAAGTGTCGATACCGCGGTTATGTACAGAGATCCTATGATTACTTTACGTTATGAATATTGCCATAATTTTAATTAGGTAATGGTTTATCGTGCAGGGGTTGAGTACCCCTTGTGAATTGAGAATTAGATTTCAAACTCAAACCTTATCGTCTATAGGCAAGCTTAAAAACCCAGCCTAGACAAAAGGCAATAAGTAGTGTCAAAGGTCAAAGGTCCAGGAACTATTGGATGCTTACGGCATGCGTCCGTGTCAGTCACCTATTAAAGAAAGAAAGAAAGCTATTCTTTTAACAAAGCATCTAATAGATAGGCTACTTGAAGTTAAATTAGCAAAGGGCTATTTTAATGCGTTAAATTGACAATAATGCGATCGAGATATTGTTTAGCGTTTTGCCTGGGGTCTGTTTACGTGGCCATATTCTGTTACGTTGTTATACAACAGCGATCAAAGTTGTGACATTTAAAACTCAGTAAGTAAATAGACCGAACCGAACCGAGAAAAAGGCTTCAAAACCTTAACCTTAACCTCTGACGTCAACCTTACAGACTAAGTCGGACGAAAGGAAAGTAGTGTGATAGGTACTCGGTTCAAAAACTATTGTGTGATAGGTACTGTTATTTGCCCTAGTTAATCCCTGTTAATGTTGTTGAAAGGCTGCTGGGTGTATAATAAACGCCGACTAAAGCCGGATTTTCCTTGAACATTTCGAAGTGTTCATTTGTGAAGCGTTATGTAAAGTTTCTAGGCTATGATATCATAGCAAAGGTGAGCTGAAGCTTAGTTAAACTGCCTTTCTTGATAACATTCACCATGTTAGGCGGTTCATAGGTTTTTCGTATAGGTTTTCGTTTTTTTAATTTACCCTCACTTTTTTTTATTGATGACTAGTAAACAATTTGGTCCATATAATTGGAAATTGGGACACTGACAGATAAGATAACAAATAATTACAATTTTACCGACTATACCTGGTTGATTATTTTCTTATTATGAACTCTTAATTTAAATGAGATTGAAATTCAAACTGATGCAAGTGCGGCGCTATTCCCTTTATTTTGTAAATCGTATGGAAACCTTGTTTAGCAACAAGGTTTCCATACGATCACCACGGTATCAGAAAGCTGGTTGTTAGCCTTAATTTAATTTGAGCAAAGCTTAAAATCGGTTTAACCACAATATTAGGACCAGG
Organism: Euplexia lucipara; assembly: GCA_921972225.1. NCBI lineage: Eukaryota > Metazoa > Arthropoda > Insecta > Lepidoptera > Noctuidae > Euplexia > Euplexia lucipara. The sequence continues at coordinate 5,655,055 of OV179163.1, read as the reverse complement.
TTTTTAAATGAGCTTAATGATTGTGTTTTAATTAAAAATGAGGACAGAAGTCAAACTAAATTAGATTCAAGTATGAATGCCCCGATCACCAAGTTCCTTGAGAATTGAATGACATACGAGTAGTTGATGACAGTGGTAGTGAAACCACATTTGGTTAAGAATAGCTTGTATACTCGTACTCGAAGCTTCGGACCGCACCTCATGAGTAACATGTGGCGATGGGTCTATAAGGAATCGTTGGTGCGATTTCTGCCTGTGTTGGTGCACAAAGCGCTTCATGTGTTGTAGCACATATTGCGTTAGATTTTTGAGAGTCGTTGGTGCGATTCTCTTCGTGTTGGTGCACAGATTTTAATGAGTTTCATGAGTTGAGTGTGCATTGCTTATAAATGATGATAAAGAGTAACAGAACTGTTAGAATTACTGTGTTGTAACTTATTGGTCGGACCTTTACTAATTACTAGTGCGCAGTGCGCTGTGAACCTAGGATAAACAAGGTAGTGTAGTTATTAGCGGAGTTCAATACTGTGCTTAGACATGTGAAGTACCAATAGGTTTATCTTGTTTATTAATGACAGAAATTCATTTGAATAAACTTAAACTGATGTTTCACCGACTAGACGACTGTCCAAGATAGTCGTGAGCGTCTATTAACTGAATTACAATCGCGATTAATGGGTGGTTTACCATTCACTCTGGTAACTTACAAAAGTTCCAACTCGTACTCGTGTTGTTTATCGCTGTCCTTACCAACTCGATCTTCGCGAAGTAGAGATAGTATCGTACGACTATCCGACAGCGTAGTTCCCGCTTTTCTAACCTGTTTCTTCTTCTCGAAAAGCGTGATGGTTTCGTGTGTATGTCCGTAGATGATTGACAGTCAAATTTAGATAGTAGGTACTTTGGGTAAATTCCCACTACCGTGTAAAGAGATCAAACTTCTTAGGTCAATGGTAATGAAAAACGTTTCTCTAAGTTCCGTTTTGATAGTACCTACTAAAATGAAACTTAAGTGTTAGTAACTTGGTTTACATTAAAAATGAAAAGCCTAGCTTAACTAAGCTTGACCCGAAGTGAAGGTTCTTTTAAACGCTTGCGGGCGACCAGTATGTTGTAAAGTCAAGTCGTAAGATGCCAACCTGTGAAGTTCAAACGAGTTAGAAGAAGAAAACAATGTTTCTGAGGGCAAAAGAACCTCAACAGACCTATGATACGCTTGTTGGCTACCCGGTAAATCCGCACCCATAAGATGCAGTCGCAACTGCGTACGTTGTCGTTCAGGGCGTGATGAGCGGCTTGTGGTCTAGCGGGGACCTGGGGCTTGAATGAGACTATTTTGTACGGTCATCTAATGACTTGAGGGTCGCGGAATCTAGATGAAAAATGTTGGTCGTATCACGTGAGGTGATAACGATATGGGTGGCAATACCGAATTGTCAATAGCTGTGGCAGGGCCATGAGTAGTGTGTTTATTTTTTATGAGGCTTTATAGAACTTTCCGTGTTTAAGTTATAAAAATGGCTTACTTAAAGTTCGTTTAGTTATTGTGAGTACTGAGTAGTCATTACTAGGTAATGATTATCGGTAAAGTTTTGGAATACATTTCATCTTACTTAACGTATACTCTATGGATTAAGTGTGAGTGTTTGGTGACCGATCCAGTTGCGCCGGAGCATGTAAGAGGTGCGTGTGGTCTGCTTTTTATGCGCAGGATATCCTTTCCGAGGGCTTACGCGGCTGAGATGGTTAGCTTCTGGGGTTGGATCACAAGCCGATGGCCTGTGTGGCAATGACTAGCCTGAGTGGCAATGACTAGCCTGAGTGGCAATGACTAGCCTGAGTGGCTATGACTAACCTGAGTGGCAATGACTGGCCTGAGTGGCAATGACTAGCCTGAGTGGCAATGACTAGCCTGTGAGGCAACGACTAGCCTGTGTGGCAACGACTAGCCTGTGTGGCAACGGCTAGCCTGTGTGGCAACGACTAGCCTGTGTGGCAACGACTAGCCTGTGTGGCAACGACTAGCCTGTGTGGCAACGACTAGCCTGTGTGGCACCCGTGAGTCTGTGTGGCATGCGTAAGCCTGTGTGGCACCTGTGAGCCTGTGTGGCACCTGTGAGCCTGTGTGGCACCTATGAGCCTGTGTGGCACCCATGAGCCTGTGTGGCACCCATGAGCCTGTGTGGCACCCATGAGCCTGTGAGGAACCCATGAGCCTGTGTGGCACTCGTGACTTCGTGAGCCTGCGTGGCACCCGTAAGCCTGCTTGGCACCCGTGAGCCTGCGTGGCACTCGTGAGCCTGCGTGACACCCGTGAGCGGCGCGGCACTCGTGAGGCTGTGTAGCACCCATGAGCGGCGCGGCTCTCGTGAGGCTGTGTAGCACCTGTTAGCTTTAACCTGTGTGTTCTATTAATGTTATCGGTCTTAGTGACGATTCATTCTGCCTGGATTTGTTTCCATTAGAGGTGTCAAGGTTACACCCTATACACCCTTAAAAATTTTGTTGTGGTCAGAATGACCGAGTTTTGAAGTATGTGAGCAATACGTGTGTGCGTGCGTATACGTGTGTTTTGTGTGTGTGTGTGTTCATTTTTTTCACAAATATTGAAGAAAGTAGACACGAGGACGTGTGATGGTCATGATGGCCGTGTCGCGGCAAGCAATATTCTTGAGTAATAAGTTGTGAAGTTGATTAACTTAGTACCGAGTCTATGGTGACCAGCGTGACGTTACTTGTCATTTGAAAATGGCGCGAATGTGTTTTCGGTAATGTCACGTGGACAGAGTCGTGCTGGTGCGTGGGAGCTGGGCAGAGCTCAGTTTGATTTGAGACACCGACGAAGACACACATCCAGCGCGAAACTGTCAGTTACCTAGATTTGAGTTGTTTTGTGATTAAGATTGTTAAGTGAGGTTATTACTGCAATGAAGATTGCTATTCTACGTTATGAACTCTGTACCACGAAACCCCTATCGGTGTCAGCTCATCGCTCAGCCATCGCTGACGCCGACATACATAATAATATACTGATACCATGAGTCCTGCAAGTGATTTTAGACCTCCAGAATCATGGTAAATTTTGCCATTGTCATGTTTCGTCGGTTCCTACCTATTTTTTTTTTCTAATGATATTTCGCTTAAAGTTATACGCAGAACGAAGGCGAAGTCCCGATCACCCTTTACTGTGCAGTGTACACTATACTAAGTTCAGCTTCTAGTCAATCACATTCATCTACCAATATTGGAAGTACCAAATTATGTACGGTTACCGTTTTGATTTAAGTGATATAGGATATCACATCCTATATCACTTAGATCAAAACGGTTAAAATATTGCGCGGCATTTGTTAAGCCACGGGGCTGTATTATGTATAATACTTAATGTTTTAGGTCGAGGCCCGCTTGGTTAAAAACTATAGAAAGAAAATTTTACCAGCATCATAAATGGCTTGATAGGCCTGCTCGAGTATCTTGCGCGACATCGGATCCATGTAGTTTCCAAGGCGGTAATGAACACTGAAGAACTGGGCGTCGAACAGGTCCAACCCTGGAGCCATCCCGGACGCAGGTCCCAGGTCTGGATGCTTGTAGTCCCATCTTAAGCCCTCAGATGTTACTGGATACTTCTGTTGCATAAAAGGTTGCGATATTATATATTTTTGATAATACTGTAATAAAAAAACAATAATAGTATAATAATATAAACCTTTCAAATGTATGATTTACAAAAATGTGAAATGACTTTCTTGTCATTTATATTTGCTACTAAGTATATTGAAGACTGTTAAACTCAATTCTAGAAACAAATACCTAAGGATGCCATATAATCTGTAAGAAATGCAATACTAACACTTGCACATAATGCCAGAGAACAAATTCGTGTTATTCCAAATAATGTATTCCATATTTCGTTCAGTGCAAACCAATCTTTCATTGATTCATACGTATATCAAAGTTCATACCTTGTTATAAAGTATATCTGAGAGCTCCTTAACGTTGTGGGACTGTGGATAGAGGCCTGATATGCCAGTGATGACGATTCTCTCGCCGTCTGACGTTAGATCTTGTGTAACTGAGTCAGTTTCTCCCAGAGTTGACACGTGTTCTTGAGGTGTAGGTGACATCGTGAATCGAAAGTCTGATGAGTTTTATACTAATAAACGTTCCCTGACTGTGTAAACGGTTGCTGTGTACCTGAGTATAATGAAAACGGGTTACTAAAATTTATTTCGTTATTTATTTAATACTTTAAGCACACTAATGTACAAAGGCGGACTTAATGTCTATGGCATTAAGTCCGCCTTAACGCAACCGCCGTATTCGCGTTCAAAAATTACAAGAAAGGTGATTGTTCTAACAGGACGTGCCTTGGATTCAATTAATTACACACAAGGTTTACTCTGCGGCTTCAGTCGCTCTCTACTGAAGCTCGTTTTTCAAACTTGATTGGTACCTTGGGGTAGGGAACAGAGGGTAATGGGAGCGGTGCGACTAGAGACAAAACTACAGCTCGAATTTACTCGGTTGCCACTTAAGCGGCTTCAGCACATTGCGATAGTGTTTCAATGCGGTGCTAGACTCGCCAGATTATTATTATACTCTTTGCTCGCCAGTGCCACGTGTTGTGTGACGACGGACGCTTGTCGAGTTTGGGTCCGCGATTTTAAAAAAAATCAAATATTCATCAGCCAGGTATGTGTGAACTTATACATTTGTTACAATCAACCCTCTTTTATTTGAAAGCTAATGTATAACTTTGTTACAAGCTAGATTCAGTTTAAAATTGTATTTCATTTCAAAATGGTGGTAGTCGGGTAATCAGAGCTTGTTAGGCTAGGCATATTAATAAATCTTATTTTAGGATGCCAAATTGCTAAGAAAACGGAAACGCACACTACAAAAGCGTCTTGGACCGTTGAAACCCTAGAATATGCTGTCAAAAAACTTCAGCGTGGTGGTACATCAGTAGACAAGGTATCAGAAGAGACAGGAATAGGTACCCTACAGCACCTTGAAAAAGAGATTCAAATTAGCTAAATCCTTGAGAATCTTTGTGACGATAAGTCTGAATACTCAGAAGAAGAGACATTGTGTGCTATTTGTTGTGACACAGGAAAAAACAACGAAATGTGATACTGTTGTGGAGGTTGCGGTAAATGGGCACATAAAGAATGTTCTGGTTCTAACAGCCCGGATTATATTTGCGCTTTTTGCTTGGATCCTTAAAGTTAATCATTATACGGTTACGTTTATATTAAAATTTATAATATGATCATGTTAGATTTCAGACTGACATTATACATTTTAGAGGCTGATTTAATAATTAAGTATCTCCTATTACACAATGACATATGGAAATTTATTCATTTCCCGCAAAATCGGGTTATAAGAACGATTCTGTTTTTTTTACTTTAAAGTTTATCTGTTGCATGTTACAATGTCACGTTAACGATGTGATTAATTGGTAGTCAAATAAGTAATGATTTAGTTTCTAATAAAAAATTCTCAAAGTATGCAGAAATTTGCTTTTTCTTTAATTTTTTCCTTAGTAGGCTCCAATTCCCCTCGTCTTCCCATTACATTTTAATATTATTTCGCGCGTATCCTTAATAAAATGTTCCTTATTATATTTAGTAGTTATGTTTTGTATGATAATTTTAACCTAGTTTTACTATTCTAACATAGTTTGTGAGTTGTAATACGAATACAACATGATAAATGTCCGAAATAAATGTTTGAATTTGAATGTGAAAACAGTTAGCCTGAGTTACCTCAGCTATCCACTAGTAAAAGTCCCGCCAAAGTCGATGAAAATCTGTTACGTCGTTTTGGCTACCAAAATTCATACAAACAGATTTTTAAAAATAGTTTAGTGTTACAAATAGGCACTATAACTTTGTTACGGTGTTAAAATTAAAAGAAAACAAATAACATTTGAAATACTCACGTCTAGAGGTGAAGTAATGTAGTGACATAAAATGGTGACCGGCACAGTACCCAAAATTAGGAACTCGTCGAGTACACTGAGCATTTAACTATTTGCCGAAACTTATATAACATTGTGTGCTATTTATTTACATACCTCATTCTTTACTGTCCATTAATATTGAACGTTTAATAAAATTGTTGACCTGCACCTTTAAGCACATCGAAAAAAAATCGTTGATATACTCATTGAAAATACTCGTTTCAAATATATTATTAAGTTAATTGGTCAATAGGTCGTCTTTGAGGCAAAGTTTTAAGAGTTGGAGTATAGGTACGCTTTGGGGAACTAAAATAATAATAGTAATATACCCCGCAGGGCAGCTTTTGGCGAGCTGTTGGGCAGTAGCGATACCACGGACCTGATCTCCCGGGAGAAGTCTTGTTCCTCATCTCTGGCTTACCTTAATTGGCCGGCCAGAGTGAACTCTGACGAGGAATGGAGCTCCCACCGCTTTCTTGCCTTTCTTGGCCGGCTTGAGTGGAGATTTGCACGAGCAAACTCGGAGGAAGGAAGCTTCCAGTAAGGTGCTGGTAGGGATCTTGACTGTACTTCCGGGATTAACCTGATAGCTGTTTAATGCCGCTCCACTACTCTAGCACATCAGAACATGTTGCTCTCTTGTCGCGACGTCACTATGTGCTAGCGGCCGTTTTAGAGGGTCCATTGTTGAGTGTGCAAGTCACCCCCCGCCATTATAACCGTGTAGGTATATATATAACATTGGGGCCATAGTCCTTCATAGTTCCAGGTATCCAGTTTATCCCAGTCACCCTTGCCTATTGTCCAGTACTTTAATTACCATAGTCTGCAATAGTCCAACACCAGCCGTAGGTTTTCCTTGGGTGCACTAAGACTTGTCTAGTGCATACAAGAAAAATCTGCGGTTGGTGTCTCAATTTATTAAAGGGCTTCGGCCCCTTGTACGCCTTCCAAAGGTCCAGAACCAGAGGGTTCCAAGAAATAAAACCAAAAAAACCGTGATTAATATAAATATGATTAATACTATCATGAGCAGCTGCTTTTTAAGGACAGCTTTTCTAAAGAAAGATATTTACCGAAATAGCCGAAATAAATATTACTAAAATTATAAATCTCGCATGAAAATCTGAAAAATTTCTGGTAAGAAATTGTTGCTTTATTAGAAAAGAAAATATGTTAAACAAACGCGAAATTGTTACCTATTTGAGATAAAAAAGGGGTGAGTAGGTTTGTTTGTAGGGTTGTTTGTTTGATGTGCTTGCGTATTCTAAGTAGCAAATGATTTTATTTACGATATTTCTAGCGATAGCTATTACTTGCCAAGATTCATAGTTACAGCAGGCCTACTGCGTATCACCGTTGACATTCCACAGTGATGATCACTGGGAAAAGTGTTCAACGATTAACTGTCAAAAAGCTAGTTTCGTATTAGCTATCATGAGTGTGCTATCTAGGATGACGACATGCGCACTCGCTGAGATGTGACAAAGCGCACGGTACGCCGTGTGATAGTCACCATAACTTGAAGTCCACCTCAAGTGCGATAAGTACCAATTTTTGTTGGCACCAGTTACCTACTCTGAGTGGCCATAAAAAACATAAATATAAAATATATGTACAGTATACAAGTATAATATGCTTTGGTTGTTGACTTTAACGGCAAAAGAAATGAGATTTAAATAGGTGCCAAGTTCAATGGTCAGTCCTATAATTTATTTTTAATGTCATAAAATGTTTTACAACAACTTAAAATATCATTGCTTATCATTTCTCATTGTCTTGCTTGTCATTAATCATTACCTAGATCATAGATTCATTCATGTTAACGATTGTAATTTTTTTAAATTATTTTAAAATCAAGTGGCCTGATTGTTTATAATTCATTAAAACGGACTACCGTACCAGGCAAACAGAAAGTAACTGGAATTAAGTGTTTCAGCAACTTTTGGTCAATATACAACAATCAGCAATAAGACACCTTATTATTATTGCTGATTGATAACTCTTTAACATGATTGTTTTTGTTAGTCATTTATAAATAATTACGTACATAAAGTAATTATTTATAGATTTCACTTTCTGTCATGACTTCATGACTAATATACACACTATAAACATTTATAAACATTTTAAAAATATTTTTTGCTAAATTGACTGCTGTACAGACAATCCGATAGTTGTCAATTTTGCTAAGTAGACTTATTTCTCATTAGACATTTCGCGCTGTTAGACATTTTTTTATTTATTAAAACTTTATGCACTGGTAAAAGACACTGTACAAAGGCGGATTTAATGCTTAGGCATTTTCTACCAGTCTACCTTAAGGTGATGCAGAGACAGAACATGGTAAGCGCAAGAAGATAACAAAAGCTAAAGTAAAATCAACAATAATTTAGAATAAATACATAGATACATACATCTTCTTACATATAAAATTCTCGTGTCACAATGTTCGTTCCCATACTCCTCCGAAACGGCTTGACCGATTCTCATGAAATTTTTTACGCATATTCAGTAAGCCTGAGAATCGCCTACGATCTATTTTTCTAACCTGTAAGTGATAGGGGTTGTTCACCCCAAATTTTATTTTTTTATTTTTTTGAAAAATTTTATATTTTTGATTTTTTTATTATGTGGCATCAAAAAATACATACAACTTTAAATTTACACTTTTTTATCACCAACCCTTGCTTTTTAATAGTCATAGCAGAACTTTTAATGTCTTTTTAAAATATCACGAGGAGAGGGAAGAGGTGGGAGGGGAGTCGGAGTGGCGATCGTGAGAGGGAGAGGGGGAAATTGTGAGAGGGGGGTAGGGGAGTGGGGGATGGATGGAGTGTGGGAGAGGAGGGAGGTCAGGATAAAGGGAGGGGGTGGAGAAGGAGGGAATGAGAAGGGAGGGGTAGGGGAAGGGTGAGGTGAGAGGGGAAAGGAAAGGGGGAGGGGAAGAGGCAGGAGCCGGGTGGGGGAGGGAGGGGAAAGTGAGGGGAGGGGCGTGGGTGGTGTGGGGGAGAGGGAGGGAGAGGGGGGAGAGGAGTGGGAGAGGAGTTGAAAGAAAATGCTATGCAATAGCTTTACCGCGGCAGTCTCCGAGTGCCACACGTCATTTTCTCTTTTTTTTTTTTAACCATTCAATCACAATGTGCCACAGCAAAGCGTGGCAGGGTACAGCTAGTATTATATAAATCCAAATACAAGCGATGTCTAGAGAAAAAGATATATTACTGGAGAAACAACTGGCTAACTTAAGTTCAAGATAAGTTTGCCAACTCCTTGTGAATGTGCTCACGTGCCATCACTTTAATGAACAAACTGGTTGCCATCCTGATGTTCAGAGGTAGCGCATTCCAAAGAAAAAACCGCCTGGACGAAAAAGGAAGAGTGAATGAAACCAGAACTGTTATGTAAATGATTTAGCTACTTAGACTTTCTAATCAGGAGGGCTACATCACCGCTTAACCCATCAGTGATCACAGGCGTGTTTATAATAATATGTTGTGAACGAAAATAACATGTCATTATTTTTTATTAAAGACAATAGGTCAGATTCCGTATTTTTATCAGGTACCTAATATGCTTACAATTGATTTGAATAATTCTACAATGATAATTAAATTAATTAAAAATAATGATTATGTACAGCGTTGTGTATCAAGGTAAGTACATACGGTAGTGCGGTAGTGAAATTAAATGACAAGCAAAATGACCAAGGTTGAATGACAAAATCTTTAATGCTAAAAATCCAGTCAATCCAATTTAATCCTAGACAAAATAAAAGTAATTTATTCAAATAAGGCTAGGGATCAGCAGTTTTCTATCGTTGTGTACTCTCGTATTAGAACGTTGTGCTATTAAATTAATCGATCATCACATATCCATTGTGTGTGTTTATAGATCTCGAAATCCAAAATTGATACCTAAAACTTCTTTGTTATCAATTTGAAGGGATACTAAATAACTTATGTTCGAATAACAAAAATAAAATCATTATTTGTGGAGACTTTAATATTGAAAATATTATGAAAAAAAAACTTAAGTATCTACGCAACTTATTAATAACTATCTTCTGCCCGCGACTTCGTACGCGGATCCTGTTGCTTATGTCAGCGACAACGGGGTCGTCAAAATCGAAGATCTGAAACGGCTGATGTCGAATTCTAAAAGCCCGGGGACGGGAAATCAATGGGATGCGCGAGACGATTCAAGACGTTCCAGATTTTTTATTTTTGTTGGTCAACAGGAAATGCCATCAGACTTACTTAACAACTTTTGCTAAGACGCCATATATGTTATATTGTCGCTGGGCTTTGGAGTTCCCCTACAGGTGCTCCAGATCTTCAAATTTAGTCCCACAGCAGAAAACACTCTTCACGTGGAATAGTTTTTGGAATGGCACCATTTTTACATCTCTTTTACTTTAGGTGTTCCATTTTCCAAAATAAATTATAGCCTATATGTTGCGTGACGTTCACGATCAGCGGTTAGTCGCGCATCTCCTTCCCCCACTTACCTCTAGAGTCAATGCGTATATACGCTGAAAACTCAAGCGTCATGCTTTTTCCGTGAACGTCTCCAACTCGCGAGACAGTGCATGATGTTCACGATCAGCGGTCAGTAGCGCACATATTCTTCACTGGTGTCTAGAGACCTTGATTAAACTGCGTAAATACGCTGAGAATGCAGGCGTGCTTCGCGATCCCAAGAAGTTTCCACGGAGCGAGTTGCAGTCTCATGTTCTCGAACAGCATCAAGTCTCTCCTAACGCTCTTCGGTAGATTGTTGGGATCTTATGATCTATAATCATCAATCACATTTGGAACATTGGGAAAGATTTGACCTTTTTCTAGGCATGATGATACCTGATCAATTAAAATCGAAGTGGCTGCTCCCCTGCGTTACCGGGTAGGCTACCGTGTAACGAAGATAAATGGAAAAGGAAATTAAACACTCAAATAACATAAGCCCGAAGGCATATTTATACGATAAAAAAAATGGGAGTTTTGGCCAGTAGAGTCTAATTTTCAATGATATACCATCGTCATCGAAAATCAGTCCTGAACTGTTCCCGCCTTCACCGCGTGGAGGTACTTATGTTATTTTATAATTATGCAATGAAATTAGTGATAGCTTTAATTTCTATATCAAATGTTTCTGATCTTCGATTTTTATAAGTCAACAGGAAATGCCTATCAGACCGAACAACTTTTGCTAAGACGTCATTCCTATGTGAGTTATGGTGTAGCTGGGCATTTGGAGTCACACAACAGGTGTTCCAGATCTTCGATTTTTATATGTCAACAGCGAGTGCTCATAAGGCTGAACAACTCTTGCTAAGACGTCATTCTAATATATGTTATAGTGTAGCTGGGCTCTTGAAGTTCCACATCAGGTGTTCCGGATCTTCAAATTTATTCTCTCATCAGAAAATGCTCATCACGTGGAACAATTTTTGCTACAGTACCATTTTTGTATCTCCTCTAGTTTAGCTGGTCTGTTGCGGTTCTGCATCAGGTGTTCCGGATCTTCAAATTTATTCTCTCAGCAAAAAATGCTCATCACGTGGAACAATTTTTGCTATGGTACCATTTTCGTATCTCCTAAAGTTTAGCTGGTCTGTTGTGGTTTTGCATCAAGTGTTCCAGTTTCCAAGATAAATTATAGCCTATGTGGTGCCCAAACTTAATATCTATACAACAAAAAAAAATCATTCAAATCCCTCTAGTAGTTGCGAAGATTAGCGTGTACAAACAAACAGACAAACAGACAAACAGACAGACTTTTTTTGTATTCGTGCTCTATTACTGTTTCTAAACCCCCCTCAACTATTATTTTTTAAATATATTCAATGTACAAACACAGTTTTTTTACTGTCTTATTATATGTATAGGTTAAAAGTATAGATATAACTTTTATGAAGGAAATACACGTTGCCATCTATGCATTTTAAGAAAAACTAACTACTAACATCGCCAACACGATCAAAATTTAAATTATTCATTTCCAAAAAGTGTTAATGTGTAACTTGATATAATTTTTATGAAATCTCAATAGATGGCGCTGTTTCGTAATTGTCTATAGACTATTCATTAAACTATTTTTCTCTGCCCAAGTTATTTAAATAGCGTAGTTTTTATAGTGTAATGCTAGATAATAGCATGGCTTACTCAAAAAGAACATTTAAATATGCGTCCTTAGATTACACGCCGTCACAGAATTTGTAAGAAGAATAAAGATTCACAGCTTCGCCCCCGTAGATGCTAGCGTGATAATATGTAGCCTATGTGTTGACCCGACCTCTTAGTAATATTTATGCAAAATTTGAATCCATGCAGTACTTTTTGAGTTTATCCCGGACATACATACAGACAAACAGACAAAAATACTAAAAAGTCACTTTTTGCCACTATTTTATCGAGTTGGTTGACGAATACTTAATTTCATACGATAATTAATCTATACATATAATAAAACACTAACAGAAGAAAAACTGTACATACGTAACTGGTGACAAAAAGCTTAAGCCGCTTAAGTAAGGGATGTTCCTAGTACTTGTAGGTATGTAGGTATTATAACGGTACCCCGACGTTACGTAAATTTCATGGCAAAAGTGTTATTTTTAACTTTTTAAATGTTTTACTTTTTTGCGGTGGGGGTTTTTAAAATTTTTAATTTAATTTTTATTTTTAGTACGCTCTGCTGCCGCTCCAGTATTCTTATATTATTCTAGAGGCGTTACTGAGACATGGGATCAAAGTTTTTCTATGACATTTCCTCGCATGTCCGCTCTATAGTATTTTAAATCCCTATCTCCATCCATAACGATTTATTAAATGATTTCTATTGGTTTGATGGTCTGGTGTGGACCGGTGAAGTAGACAATACACTAGGAAGTGGCGAAGGGTGGGCGTTTTTGGGTGACTGTCTTATGTGTTTTTTTGACGTTCAAAAAGTGCTGATGCTCAGCCTAGTTTGAATAAATACTTTGATTTTGATTTTATGATTAAAGGTTAGTTGACAAATGCGTTACGTACCTACAAAGTTTTATCGTCCTACTAAGAAAGATAGTAAGATATTGGCAGAGTTACTTCCCATTCCTAGTAAACAATTAATAGCCCACTGTACACATTGACGCCACAGGCAAATTAAGCGGGGAATCAAGATATCAAGGTATACATACAGTAATGTCGTATTAACAGACGCTTTAACCAAATAAGTTCCTTTGTTTGTTCCGGTTTATAGTCTTCAAATTTTACCTCTTTATAATATTAGTATAGACTAGCAGACGTCACGCGGTTTCACCGGCGTACTTCCTGTTCCCGTGGGATTAAAGCCTATGTCATTCGGGAATAGCGTAGCTTTCTACCAGTGCAATAATTTTTAAAATTGGATCATTAGTTCCAAAGACTACCCCCTACATACAAACTTACAAGCTTACATACAAACAAACAAATTTTACCTCTTTGTAATATTAGTATAGACTAGTAGTACTATGAGGGCGGTTAAAGGTATCTTAGCTTTATTTGGTACACAGACACGTACATTGCGGATCTAAGGCAATGCGTTTAAACTTTGAACTTCAAAGGTTTTATCATTCTAATAACAGCACTGATTTTCACACGCTACTGGTTAATTTAGGGCCAACGGACAGGTTGAATGTGTTATGATATTTCCTAAATCGATGCTTACAGCGATCAAAACAGATGATAGTCGTTTTTAGCAAGACTCATTAATCGAAATTCAGTTAGCTAAAAACTGTACGGTCATAACGTATTTACAAGTACGCACATGATAGGTTAAGGCCTGAGGGCCAAGTACTAAGTAAATTAGATAGCGGATAGAATAGCGGTGTCGCGAGAGGCAGTGGCGGAGGTCCGGGTCTTTTAGAGACCATAGAGTCTGTGGGACTCGGCATTAATGAGAATGCTTAACGACAAACAGTAGGTTTGTTGGGGCTTAGTGAAAAGCCACAGGCCACGGATAAGATTCCTGCTTAGCGTTTTGTGATGTTTTAGGATGTAGTGGCTTCTAGTATGTGTATACTTGATCAAGTCGTTTATTAAATCAAAGTAAAGAATGAGAATGAAAGAGTTTCAACATTGAGGTAGAACTTTAGTCAAACGAAAAACGGAGGTTGAATTGTGCAAAGTGAAAAGATTTCCGGTTGATTTAGTTTGGTCATGATGATTTTACATTAACAACGCGGTTAATACGAGTACATCTCTAAAACTATGAGAACTTGGAAATGGTCAGCCAATCTGACGTCAGAATGACTTGTCATTTTGTTTCTTTGATATATTTCTTGACGCAAATAATACTTCACTATAGGTAGTAAATAGAAGCATATAGGTATTAAGTAGTGCACATGGTCTCAAGGACATATCTCGTTTGATCCAGTAATCCTGACGATCACGGCTTTGTATAAAGTGTAATCAAAGCTAATGAAGTAGGTACGTTAATCACAGGCAGGAATCTCAATAAAATTCTTTTAAAACATCAAATCATTTTATTCAGTAACCATGTCTCACTCAATTTATTAATTTTAGAGCCCATCAATCCAATGTAGTGAGAGTTTTTGTAATTTAATAATCACTGCTTACAAAGATGGTTATAGATAAAAAAAAAGGTTATTACGAACTTTTCTAAAAATTACAAAAATCGTAATTAAATTGATGATTTACCAACATAAGTTATTGTACCATTTTAGTGGTATAATAATCGCACAGATTCTTCATTTCAAAATCAGATTTTATTTCAGCGTCTAGATAGCGGTTAATGATGACCGGACATTCTACATCATCTGAGATGAAGGACAGAGGCGTGCGCAGCTGGTGGACGGCGACCGGGCGTTGCGAGTGTCGCTGCAGCGCTTGCGCAGTTGACGTCGCGTGCGCAGACGTAGCCAGCAGCAGCACCAGCTGAGAGCGCAGCGCGCGCGCCGGCACCACGTAGCCACGCGTGCGCTCGATGCTGACCAACGCAGCGTCTATCAGCCCACGCGCGTACTGTGCCGAGTGCTTCATGCGTCCCAATAACACACGTACACTTGCGTCTACTTTTTGCGACCAAGTGGTGGCATCCCGCAACACATCGCCCAGACCCGCGACATCTTCACCGGCCAGCAGCTTAGACATGTGTAGTATTACGGAATTCTGTAGCTGCTCTTCGGTTTTAAAATCACGTAGTTGCTCTTCGACTACTTCTTGCAAAGCGTCTGGAGAACATCCAACACAAAAAACTGTCCCTGTTAAACCTGAAACAATACGATTTTTTTCAACTCTGTTAACGCAGGCACATCAACAAAGGGGGCTGAAATTATTTTTACCGTGATCTTCGAGTATTGCTGCCAGTTCAAGAGCTACAAGCACCCCACTCTCGTATCCCAGTAAGTAGAAGTTATTTTGAATCCTTGTTTTGTTGAGAAGTATCTGTAAACAAATAAATAAATTATCAACCAATAAATAAATAAATAAATAAAAGTTACAAAATACCAGATCAGCAATCTGTTGAAAGTTTAAATTATTATTATTATGTATTCATTCTGTAATGTTATTGACTATCTTTATGCAGCTGGATCAAGGGTTTAATTCTCAAAGCAGTACTTCTAGACACGGCTCGCATTGTAAGGTGATTCCTCGGTTGATATCTGAACAGGGTACGCTTGGACCCTGTTTCTGATCGATGTTTCATGTTATGTATGAACACGGTTAAAGCCACTTCGGTAGCTCTACCGACGTAGCTTGAACCTTGTTCCCGATACCGGTGGGCTATTATTTTAAATATTTTAAATGTTTTTGAAGTGAAATTTTCTTTAGCCGCGTTGGGCACTTTTTTGGTTTACAAATGTTTTGCCATAATTTAAAATGCCATAATTTTATATATCATAATTGTATTTGCCACAATTTATTTAGAAATAACGCTTCACATGCCATAATCGTTAAATGACATTAAATCATTTTCACTAATTTTATTTGTCATAATAATCAAGTGTCATTAAATAATGTTTTTTTTTAATAATATTATAAGGAAACCTCAAAATAAACCTTACGTATCATGCGTGTTTGCTTTACAACACGGAGAAGTGGCCCATCATTTATTTTCAATTAGACTATCAAAATGTACGTCTCTTCTAAAGTCTTCAGTTTTAAGTTTCTTTGTTTTGTCTCTACTACATTAATTAATCCAATTAATTTTGGGCGTGTAATATGTGCCATAATAACACATAATATATTATCACTTGAAATAATTTTCATAAGCTATAAAAACAAATAACCTAATTTCATGTGATCTAATGTTACATTTCATAATTAACTTCTTTTGCTCTAATAACATTTAGTATAACGTTCATCTATACATATAATAAATCTGTAGAAAAGTCGTTTTTGTACATTGAAAATATAAAAAAGAAAAATTGCCAGCGTGTTAAAGGATAACCAGCAGAACCAGTTTTAGCCAGATATTTAATTTAATTTTGAGTTTTTTCCTAGTTAACGAGTAAATATTTATTTTCTTATTAATTTTATTATACAATTTGGAACTGATGTGTTTAAAGTGACGACGAGCCGCATCAGTTCTACGAACTTCCATAGCACATATCCGATCAGATCGGCGTTTTGTACTACAGATCCTCGGGTCATAGGCAAGCTGGCAATGTTTGCGGAGTATGGTCTGCAGTACAAATAACCGTCTAACAGAGAGCACCTGACACAGAGAATACAGGGCCTCTGTTGAATATCGTGTCGGTTTCTTAGCCAGAACCTTAAGAATAGCACGCTGTGCGCGTTCAACTCGTAGCATAGTCGTTTTATGAGCTCCTCCCCATACAACAAGGCAATAACCTAACACCGACTGAGCTAGGGAGAAGTATATAGAAATTAAGCTATCAAAATCAACAACGGATCTAAGTTTCCTAAACACATAAATAAGCTTTCTTAGTCGTGTAATAGTGGCATCAGTTTGCTGTTTCCATTTAAGGTGACTATCCACTAAAATCCCCAGATATTTTATAGTCTGAGTACTATTAAGTATAGGACAGTTACAAGTTGAGTTTGGTGTAGCGGTAGCGCATGTGTGAGCACGAATCACAACCGGAGTTGCAGGCTGACTAGACCTATTGGTAGAAAAAGCAATGAAGTGCGTCTTGCTAATATTTAGGGCTAATAGATTTTTGGTTAGAAATTTCATTTATTTATTTATTTATTTATTTATCAAAATATGGAAGAATTACAGCTTAAAAACTTAATAAATAAAAAATGGAAGTATAGTCAACAGGAAGCCAATTACAAGTCTTCGCGTGTAGAAGTTGACTGGTAATTGTGAAGAGAGCAAGCAACAATATCAATCACGCATTGCATTTATAGTAGAAGGGAATACAGCTACAGTTTGTTTAAAACAATTATGGTGAAGTAAAAACTAAAAAAAATAAAGACAATAACCTAAACAAATTTAGTTCAACGGCAATTTAAAAAAGTTAAAGCTCAAGCACCTTCTAGCAGTTGTCACACTAGTTGCAAAAGGCTCCAAGTCATACTGTTTACATATTCCATTAAACTGTTCGCTTGCACGCACAATATAACTATTCTGCCTATAATTCGTAGACGTATGAGGTACACGTAAAGGCGGACTAAAACGAAATGATTTAATTGGTACATTAAAATAGAATTTAGATAACAACTCGGGACTGTCAATGTTATTGTTCAATATTTTCAACAGAAACAGACAATCGGCAATCTTACGTCTATCCTCTAGTGGCAGCAAATGGTACTTTTTGCCGAGTCGCAGATAATCAACCGATTGGTATGGAATCTTTTGGTGGTAGCAAAGATATTTAACAAAGCGTCTTTGGATATTTTCAATGCGGTCGATGTACCTGTGGTAACGTGGGTTCCAAATTTGGGATGCATACTCCAGCTGACTTCTAACATAAGTGCAGTATAAAATTTTTAATGTTTTAGCATCTAAAAAGCATTTAGAGAGACGCATTATAAACCCTCTAGAAGCTTTATTGACAATGGCGTCAATGTGTTTGTCAAAGACTAGTTTACTGTCTTGGTGGATGCCCAGATCACGTATATTATCGCACCTTGGCAAATTTTGGCCTGATAGAGTATAAGTGGTGCCTAGAACTGCGCGTTTCCTAGTGTAAGTGACAACTGAACACTTCAATGGATTAAGATCCAGTTTGTTAACACGACAATTCATAACAGAAGATAGGGCTAGTTCCGAGTTAATTTGAACCATATTCCAATCCTTACCGTGAATTATTAGAGCTGTGTCATCTGCATAACTAATAATTTTGCAGTTCGGTAACTGTAACTGACATAGCTCATTCACATATATGAGAAATAGGGTTGGTCCCAGTACACTGCCCTGTGGAACCCCAAAAGTAAGAGATTCTTCTCTACTTACATATTTTCCTATCTTAAGGGACTGTTTACGGCCTGTTAGATAACTGCTAAAGAAGTCATAAGCTATACCGCGAATTCCTATTTCATTCAGCTTCGAAAGAAGTATGGTTAAAAAAACCTTAAAAATCTAAAACTCAGTTAATTCTTCATTATTCTATCATACAAGTTATTGATACAGTGTAAACAACTAGTAAGATTGTTATCTCAGCTAAACAATCGCAAATAACAAAGTTAAAATCTATAGTGAAGCGAAGTTAGAACTGAACATAAAGTTTATTGTGTTGTGCCATAGAACCTCATAATTATTTAAAACTGTTGAGAAAATTACTGTGAACTAACTATATAAGTAAGTGAATTACTAATTAAACCTGAAATAAAAAGTGTAGCAAAAAACTTTTTTGCAAAAAATAAAACCGACTTAAAAAAAACACTAAACAGTGTAAAATAACTCTAAATTAGGAAGTCTGTGGCTTTGGTGGTATTCTCTTATTCATGATAGGCCACCGACTTCCGAATTGTTATTTTACACCGTTTAGTGTTTTTTTTAAGTCAGTTTTAATTTTTGCAAAAAATTTTTGAATTTTTGCAAAAAAGTTTTTATTTTTCCATTTTTAGTTGTTCCCATACAAATATTTGCCATGAATTTATTTTATATTGTTAATTGTTAACAAAACATGTTATGATAATTTATAGGGTTATCCACTTATCCCTAATAAATGAAAATTAACATACCTAACTGTCGAAATCTACGTATATTGTACACATCTGCGTACCCCTCAGAGCATACAGGCGTGATGATACGTCATGATGTTGTATAAACAATAAACATACAAGCGATTTCAGCAATCACGACAGATTTGCCGTCTATTTTTGAAGGGTTCCGTTGTATATCTCCGAAGATCAGCACCAGATCTTCACCAAATTAAAATTCGATCCCCGCATCGCGCAACTACTTTTTGTGAAGTATCATTCTGTTACTTTACTTCTAATGCTCGAACCGTTGAACATCATAAAGTTGTATTATAATAGGTCTTTACCTATGAAATCGTCGTATTGTATGAAAAAATTTAAACGATTTTTTTCATGTACTTTTTATTTGTATTAATCGAAGCAATCACCCATCCAATCAATCTAAAATCTTTGCCAACGCAATGGCAGTTTATTGATGCCCCTACTTAAAGAAATCAGCTGGACGGGAGGCAACAAATTAATCAAAGGCATTTTGTACTGCCTCTCGGGTATTGATTTTTTTTCCCGCCAAGAAGTTATCCAAATTCTGGAAAAAGTAGTAGTCTGTAGGTGCAAGGTCTGGTGAGTAGGGCGGATGTCGGAGAGCTTCCAATCCCAGTTCTTGCAACTTGGAGACCGTCTGCTGTGCAGTATGAGGTCGCGCGTTGTCGTGCAGGAGCAGCGGAGACGAGCGATTGACCAATGCAGGTTGGAGATGTGCCAGCTTCTCCATAATTGTGTTCAGTTCTTCACAGTACACACATCTGCAGTAATGCTCACCCCGTTTGGTAAGAAGCTGTGATGTATGACACTGGCGTAGACCACCAAACAGTGACCATCACTTTTCTAGGGGTAAGTTTTCGTTTAGGGCAATGTTTAGGTGCTGAACCAGGATCGAACCAACTTGCTGAGCGCTTGCGGTTATCAAACAGAATCCATTTTTCATCGCAGGAAACAATGCGGTTCAAAATTCCTTCTTTTGTGTGTCTGTTGAGCAGTGCAAGGCACGTCTCGACGCGTACTTCGCGCTGGCGATCGTTGAGTTCGTGGGGCACCCATTTGTCAAGCTTTTTTACCTTGTCAATTTGACGCAAATGGACCAATATTGTTTTGACGCTAACGTCAAAAGCTGCTGCTAATTCAGCCGTAGATTGTGTATCATCAGCTTCCACAATCGCTTTTAATTCGTCATTGTCGACCAAAGTCTTGGGACGACCCCGAGGTTCATTTTTCAGGTCGAAATTTCCAGAACGGAAGCGAGCAAACCAATAACAGGTGGTGCGTTGGTTTTATTTTTAGTTTTATTTTATTTATTCGGGAAAATAAACAGTTATACATTAAAATCTTACACTAAGTTATAAAAATACATGGTATATAAATGTATAACCTACGACATTTTCCACAAAATATTAAAAGTTATACCAGTGTGCTATTCTACAAGTAATTCACAGTAAACTTGAACATAAACGGGCATGCAAACACATAAAAAGAGATATATATATAATATATATATTTTCTTAAATAGATCGAGCTAATATTAAACCTAACCATTGCACTCTAAAATAATTTTTTTGGTAAGGGTTCTAAATTTTTGAGCGGAGACGAAGAAGAAGTCGATGTCTTGAAAGATCTTATTGTATTGATTGGTAAGGCGACGTAGGGGCGCTCGCAGGCCTGCGTTTGTGCGACAAGAACTTACTGCAAATAAAGGTCTTGCGCGCACTCCACGCCATAACGTTGTTCTGGGCACTACATAGCTGATTTTATTGCGAATATCAATACAGTCATAAGTGTTACACAGGTCAAACAAGAACTTTGTTTCCAGCATGATTCGCCTAGACTTTAAACTTTGCAGGTTATACTTTTGCAATAGGTCATTGTAGGACGCATAAGTACGATGGCAACGAAAATGCATGGCCTTTAAAAAAATTTTCTGTACTCTTTCGATCAAATCGGAATATTTACCATAGTGGGGACTCCATATCGAAACAGCATACTCTAGCTGAGAGCGAACTAATGACCGATATAAATACAAATAGGTAGAGGACCGGGTAAATACTGTGGCAGTTCTCATGTTAAAACCGAACATACGGAAGGCTTTATTAACAATTTAGTTAATGTGTGAATCTAGATGGAGTTTGTCGTCCAGCAGAATTCCAAGATCACGGACCAGGGTTTCTCTTTTTAGGCTTTCATTTTTCAAAGTGTAGGGATATAATAGAGTATTTTTATTTTTGGTAAAACTAATTACATAACACTTGGATATACTGAGTTGAAGCTTATTGCGTGTACAGTATGCCGCAAATGCATCCAAGTCCTCCTGTAAAAGAGAGCAGTCACAGTGGCTTCTAATAGGCCTAAATATTTTAATGTCGTCAGCATATAGTAATAATTTAGAATGTTTAAAACATTTTATCGACGTCGTTAATGAATAAAATGAATAGGAGAGGTCCCAAAATGGAACCCTGTGGCACCCCAGAAGTAACATATACAGTGCTAGAGCAAAAACCATTTATTACCACTCTCTGTGTTCTGTTACAGACGTATGAATAAAACCACCTAAGCAGGTCCCCACGTATCCCATTAAACGCAATTTTCTGCAAAAGCAGTTCATGGTCAACCTTGTCAAAGGCTTTCTTGAAATCAGTGTATATAGTATCAGTTTGAACGCGAGTATCTAAGTGATACTATATACACTGATTTCAAGATTCAATTGGTTTGTAGTGTAAGCTTCGTAAACGTTGTTGATGTTGCGTGCCGCTTGTGCCGCGTTGCTGCCACGACGATACTCATATTCCATAATTACTCGAATTTTTAACGTATCTGTTACGGAATGAAACCTTTTTGTTGTGTGCATTTGAAATGACGTAATATGTTTTTTTCGTCTTCTTTTATCTAGAAAACAATGAACGTCCGTTTTTAGATCTTTTACTTTTTCCAATATTATAATCCATTGAAGCAATATTATTAAACTTGCCAAATTATAAAGAACCGAAGTTTTAGTCCATTACAGTATCCATGATGACGAAAAAGATTGAAATGCGATGAAAATGTAACACTAATCAATAAACAAATGACTACTTTTGGAAAAAAAACACGTTTTTAAAATAAAATTAATTTGAAATTAGAAACAAAAAATATTTTGATTTGAAATGGCCAGTACTGCAGAACGGCAATTTCATAGATAAAGACCTAATATTAATAATAAACGCCATCTGCAATCATTGTGGTGAACTAACCGCGAACTTGCTGTTGGAACCGAAAATAAATATCTATCGGCGAAGGCGATCTGTCACTCCTGTGAAGTTATTGAAACTATCTGCTCTTTCCGCAAGATGGCGTTGAAGTGTGCCGGTTGTAAACAACTTCTCGAAGCCTATTCTTGGCTTGTTCTAATTGTAATTATTCATATGTTTTGGAGTGCGCTAACATTTCTCGTAGTCAATTCCTAGAAGCAATGACGACTAAGCAAAAATCAGTTTGGGTGTGTCAGGAATGTTGCTGTAAAAGACCGAAGGCAATAAATTCTGCCACACCACCGAGCCCAATGTTGGCACAGAAAACATGCGATAACGATTCAGCTAATGTGACATTTAGGCGTAAAACTGCGATATCTGTGACCCAATCCAGTACCTGAGACGCGCGGGTCAATGCTTACTAATTGCACTCTCTAAACTGTCCTTATGGAGCTCCGTTCGTTCCGTGAAGAAAGCCAGATTAGCTACCATAGTCAAGAAACCACCTTAAATAAAATGGCTGAAAACATAAATGAGATAAGATGTTCCATAACCAATCTTGATAGTAAATATAACATCCTTCGAAAGGATGTAGACCAGCTGCTAAAGAATTCAGACGTCACTTCTAGCACATTGGCCACTTTACAACCACAGTGTGATGAAAATGCGAAGCGTTTAGTCGATCTAGAAATGAAAGATTTTGGCTGTGAAATTATGATCCAAAGACAGCGTATCGATGTCATCGAAAGACAAATGGTTGACGATAACATACCATCAAAAATACCTACAAATCAGTCAGGTGGTAATAATCACCAGTCATCCTCGAGTGTTCCGGGTCCCATGAATTTGCCACAGCAGATTCAGCACCCTCTCATACCACCTACAACCACCTACAACTGCTGTACCGTATCCCAACCACTGGTTAACAATGAGCAGTCCTTCCCAAACACGTATAATACAAGAATATTTACGACTGGGAAAACTCAACTGCGCCCTCGTCGATCTGTCGTACGCGCAACCGGCGCAGCTGATATAAATTTAAAAACAGTGAAACCTGTGAAGTACATCCATGCTTCGAATTTTTATCCAAACGTCTCTGAGAATACTATTCGTTCATAACTGCAGCATCAGCTCATCCTGTTGCCACCAGTGCATTGTGTGCAGAATAGAATGCTGGTTAAAATGAATCCAAACACGACATATCTGTTATTATTTTTCCTAAGAGTGTATTAGTGTGCTAGATATCCTTGCTGCATCAGACTAAATATACCATAATCTTGCTTATGAATATAACACACATGGGTGTTTTAAGAAACACAAATTTTAAGCCACACATATGTTTGTAAGTAAAGTTAATACCCGTAGACGTCTAAATCGCATCGGTAGCTAACACAAAAGAGCTGATAACCTTAAAACGGCTGAACTGATTTAGATGAATCATGTCTAAGAACAATTGCAAGAAACCCTGCTTTCAAATCGGTTCACCCGTTTAAGCGCTACCGTGCCACAGACAGACAGACAGCCACACACACATAGCGGTCAAACTTATAACACCCCTCTTTTTGCGTCGGGGTTAAAAAGGAGAGGACTGAGCAAACTTTCTTGTGGGATTTTGACCATCTCAGGATTTGCTAATTTGGTAACGTACTCTAAGAAAGTTTTGAAATAGGTCATGACTCCTCGCACTCTGGTAGATTCAAGTTTAGAAAGAAGTAGAGGAACAGACACAGTATCGAACGTCTTTAAAAGGTCTATGACGATTAATGTTTTAACACTCACTGGAGTGATAACTACGCAGTTAAAAGACGTTCACTAGTCACTGGCCTATATTAGGTACTGGACGGAGACCTTGACAATGCATTGGTACAACGTACGGCCTTACATACTTATGGGAATTAACTTTACTCATCGACAATTCAATAGATTCTCGCGATCTTTAAGTAATCACTACCGGTGGCATGGTTAAAGAACAACAACTTTACCTGCGCGTATCTCTCGGCAGTCTCCCGCACGGTCTCGGTCGGGTGGTCGAGTCCCGGCTGCAGCACCAGCGCCGGCAGCTTTAGTCGTTCACACAGCCTATAGAACCTCTCGTGGTGACCCTCCATACCAGGTACTATGCACAGGTATCTTTTGCTCACGTCTAACTCGTCATTGGACTGTGGAATAAGTAAAATTATTGACAAGTCTTTCCATTGGCAATAATACTATTAAATTACAAGCATAAGCAAAATCCCCAGACATTTTTTTATCTGTTGAGATACTGGGTTTTTCTTTATGAGAAAAAACAGACAGTAATGCATCAAGTGACCCCAGCAAGGTTCACAGCTGCAAATATCATGAATAGTTTAAGCTGAAGCTGAAGTATCAATCTTTATACAGGATGAAAGGGAGATAGACGAGGAGGGAGGCCTCCTCCTTCCGTATTGAAAGTTTTCGTCTGTTATT
This sequence comes from Euplexia lucipara, assembly GCA_921972225.1. NCBI lineage: Eukaryota > Metazoa > Arthropoda > Insecta > Lepidoptera > Noctuidae > Euplexia > Euplexia lucipara. The sequence goes on along the minus strand of OV179163.1, from coordinate 5,630,267 downwards.
TCCTTTTTTTCAATGTTTCAAACTTTTAACATAATATGTGATTTTTCTTTAAAAAGTTATTTGTTTCATTTCTCATGTTCAAAATCTCAATGTTTTGGACAAACATTAAAATTTGTACTGTTTGAAGTAAAACAAACATAAAAAAAACTTAGAAATATGACGAAAACTTTCAACGCTGGAAGGCCCAGTATCGTATATTCAGAACTCATGGTGTCTGGATGCTCATTGATGTCCCTTTCAGCCTACACACGGTTACTTTTACGCCGTTCCGGACCCAAAAGCCATAAACTTGATCATTGAACTCAAAACGTTTGTGACTATTAGTTTCATTTTTTTTAAATGTAGTACTCTAATATCTATGTAAGTAAATAATAATATTCAACAACTTTTCACACACAAAATAATTCATCGATCAGAAAGTATAAGAATTCTATCTATAGGTACCAATACTCCTTTAATAATAAAATTAAAAAAAAACCGTGTCGGGCCACGCTCAGTATAGGGTTCCGTAGTTTCCCGTCCGTCACAATAAGTGTTCCCACTTATGAGTATAAAGGTTGGTATCCATTATGTTCGCGCTCCAGCAGCGCTCCGCTCTCCTGCAACTTGAATTACGAATGTCTTTACCACGGTAGGTCATGAAAGCACGGAAAATCTTAACATCGACTTTAAAAAAAAAGAAGTTATTACGCAACGCCATCTATCGAACCATTTATGAACTGGTTTTTACCTTAACATTTTGATGGCGTTAAAAAAATGAATTTTAGTTTCGTTCTAAATTACCTTAGCATGTTCCTGATAGAAGTTTTATGTAGTTATAAGTTACCGCCAATGCCAAAGAGAGACCAACTGAACAATTCGATAATACCCGACCCAATGTAATAAGTACCTACAGCGCCATCTCTCGGGGATTTGGGATACTAATTAACACATAGAAGTTTTCGGTGGTAATTTTGGATTGCGAAAACCGATTTTAATAATTCTTTTTTTTAATGTAAAAAGAAAAAGATAAAGATAAGATAAAGATATTTTATTTGCATAAAACACGGTATACAGGGTGTTATTAAACATTTTAGATCAGCATGTTTTGCTTAATGCTAAAGCATTTAAACTTACAACTATAATACCACAATTTGACATAGAATACAATTAATTATTTAAATTTCAAGAAGTCATTAATACTAAAAAAATATTATTATTGAGCCATTCATAAAATTTGGTTTTAAATTTCTTAAAATTTAATGCTTTTAACATATTTGGTAATTTATTATAATTTTTTACACACATAGTAGAAGTATTTTTATTATATTTAGCTGATCTGGGCAGCTCATCCAGCACTAGCCTGTATTGGTCACGCCGACTTCTCGAGTTTATTTCTCCTGCTGTTTTGAAAATTTCCTTATATTTCCGAAGAAACACGCATGTTTCATAAATGTATATATGCAGGTAATGGTAACAAACCAAGCTCCTTAAACACCGGTTGACAAGATTCATCAGACGGGATCCCGTATACAGGGTGTCTCATTCAAATCGGTCAGTATGGGAAAGTCTGAAACTATAAGACATACGAAGATCTGTTCAGAGGAACCATGTCATCGATTTTAATAACAAGAAAAACTGCATTCATACATTTTAAAAAAACATCTGTACTCCGTTCGGGAATCGAACCCGGTTAGTTTGAAAAAAAAAACCCACACTATTTCTATTTAGATATCGATTGTGTAGGTCTTAAGCAGTAAATGTCTTTATGAAACATAATGTCTAAAATGAATAAAATGCATTGTTTCCACATACTTTAATTTATTTTAGTAGGTGCTCAAAATAACCGGGTTCGATTCCCGAACAGTATACAGATATATTAAAATCGATGTCATGGTTCCTCAGAACAGATCTTCGTATGTCTTATAGTTTCAGACTTTCCCATACTGACCGATTTGAATGAGACACTCAGTCTGTATAGCTCGTAAACATTTCTTCTGGGCGACAAATGCTCTATTGTTATCAGTACTATTTCCCCACATTATTAGTCCATACCGCAGAGAAGACTCAACGTATGCACTGTATGACATCACAGCCGTTTTTATGTTAGTCAATTTTTTAATTTGTCTCAGAGCATAAGCAAATTTATTTATTTTGTTACATACGCTTTCAACCTGAGCTTTCCAGTTAAGCTGTTCGTCAATGATGACTCCTAAAAATTTAGTTAGGGCCACTTGTGTAATTTTTGGTATGTTCATTTTAAAATTAAATTGATTATTATAAGTTTGATTAAATTGTATATATACTGATTTATTTAGATTAATTGATAAATTATTATTATGTAACCACTTAATAAAATTGTTGATAGTATTATTTATGTCCGCTTCATGATCAGTAATTGATTTATATTTTTTATCGGTAGTAACAATTATGGAAATATCATCAGCAAAAAGAAAGCATTTATAGTTGGTTACTTTGACGATCTCATTTATGTACAGTAGAAATAAGATAGGGCCCAATATGCTACCCTCGGGGACTCCGCGTGTTATATTTTCATATTCAGACGAGTAGTCTGTCATATCCCTCATTTTACTTAATTTCGTGATGATGACACTTTGTTGTCTGTTAGTCAGGTACGACGTAATCCACTGAAGTGGCAATCCTCTAAAACCGATGATCTCTAATTTTTGCAATAATATTTTATGTGACACAAGATCAAAGGCTTTTGATAAATCAAAGAACAGACCCGTTGTTAGGTGTTTGTTATTAAGGCTGTTGAGTATTGTTTTCAAAAGAGAGAATATGGCCAAGGTCGTGGACTTATGTTTCTGAAAGCCAAACTGTTCACTCTTGATATTACCATATTTCTCACAGTAACCAATTATTCTTCTATACATGCATTTCTCATATATTTTTGACATGATGGGTATCAGAGTTATGGGGCGATAATTATTCATGTCACATTTTTCACCCTTCTTAAATATTGGTTTGACCACAGATATTTTTAAAGTGGTTGGAAAGACTCCTTGAGAGAAAGACAGGTTAATAAGATGGGTCAATACTCCGCTTATATCATTGACACATGCGTTACGTTCAGAATAATAAAATATGTAAACTAAGTTAAAAAAAATGCTTGCATTTACGATTATACTACAAACTTAGGCCAGAAATAATTTCGTACAACTTTTTGTCTTTTTGTACAAAAACCGTTTCCATCCAAGTTCAAAATAATTTTCCTAGAAAGTCCTTATAAAGTTCTACTTTTCAGATTTTTTTCATGTTTTCTAAACTTATGGTTCAAAAGTTAGAGGGGGGGGGGGGGGAACACATTGTTTTTTACTTTTGGAGTGATTATTTCCGAAATTATTGACAATATCAAAAAATGATTTTAGTAAACCCCTATGTATTTTAAATACCTTTCCCACAATATATCACACGTTCAAAAACAATGTGTCCCCCCCCCACATTATTTTTTACTTTTGGAGTGATTATTTCCGAAATTATTGACATTATCAAAAAATGATTTCAGTAAACCCCTATGTATTTTAAATACCTTTCCAACAATATATCACACGTTAAGGTTGAAATAAAAAAAAACACTTCCCACTTTACATATAGGGAGGCTACCCTAATAAAACATGTTTTTCCAATTTTTATTTTACGACTTTGTCGGCGTGATTGATACACATATTGGTACAAAATTTCAGCTTTCTAGTGCTGACGGTCACAGAGATTAAGCGAGGACGGACGGATGGATGGACGGACAGACAGACATGGCGAAACTATAAGGGTTCCTAGTTGACTACGGAACCCTAAAAAATGAGGCTCGTAGAAGCAGGAATGCAGAACATTTTATTTTTAAAGATAGTAAAATGAAATAATCTTAATTGAAATTGTTTTATTTAGAGTATAAAATTTTAACGAAGAACGTTTGTTCATCCTTGCTTCTTTTAGATTTTTATCATTGACACCGCAATATTGTCAACTAAACTGAAATAATTTATCTAAATGAAATCCACATCATTACTTTGAATAAATTGTTGCAATGGTTTTAACTAAGTGTGATAGCTGCTGTGAAAATAGATTATAATAAATTCGGCGTATAGCGTAATTGTAACATGCTTAATAACATTCTTGCTTTCGTTACAAATTGTGCATTAAAAAATACCTTTTTAACTTCTGTCTAATGCTATTGTAAATGCAGTAGGGTTTAGAAAAATCGCCGTTACCTTTGACAACGCGCTGCCTGACTATAAATTAAATTTAAACTTATTATAAAATACAAACGAAATAATAATAGTTAGGTACACAAGCAAAAATACGAAAAGCTAATTAAGACTATGCTTAATAGTAAACGTTGAAAGAACAATGGCAGCTCTCCATACATTGTTTTATTTGGTAATAAAACTCAATGTCTTGAAATGAAATAAATACTGTTTTACTGAGCATCAGCCCCTGACTCCATTTATTTAAAAAAATTGGTTAGAGAAAGCCGAGAATAATAGATATTCAAACATGAACTTTTAATTTTTATAGGTTATCTGTGCGTGATTAGATGAGCTAGGGATGGTATTACGATTCGATATTGAGAAAGATCGATTCAAATGTATACAATCTTACGTTTTTTTTTAATAATCGATTCTTTTCGTTCCTTTTTCTAGAGAATCAAATAAATACATTTAAGACGACTCTGTTAATCTATATCGTATTTATATTAATGTATAAACAAAAACGTCTTAAGAATTTGCTATAGTCGGTAACCAGATTTATTATTTGTTTATTTTAAATCGATAAAATAAACTTAGTAAAGATTCAAATCGATTCAAACCAAAACACTTTGCAGTCCATGATGGTATTATTATTAAGTTCTGTTGCTCTTTCAATCATGGACGATTTTAGACACAAGTCTTTTTGCCCAATTCTTCGTGATAATTCAGAATTATATTTTCATGCCATTCATTTATAACCACTATGCTACTGTAGGTAACCTATTTAAGAAGAAGAAATTATTTTATTTAGTAATAATGATTACGACTCAAGCTGTACTACTATTTACCACTTATGAAAAATGAAATGGCAACACTACACGAATAAATTCACGAAAATAGTCAAATAGATTTTCATTTACTTAAACTTATTTTTTTCTACGGATTTAATTAGTTAATGTGATAGTTTTAAAAAACGTAGAGAAATAATTGAATTCCATTCGTATTTATGTCACTTCTAGACACTAAAATTGATTTTGAATAAGATTCTGCCATTGTTCTTTAAAAAATTGCCTCATGTCCGACCGAACTTTACGAGGATGCACAACCGAATTACACATTTAACTTGTTTTAGATAAAAGTCTTTATTCTGTACAATACTTTCATTGAAAGGGTACCTTCAATTAATAGTGAACTCTATTCAATAGATGTAACAATTTACGTTTCTGTTTGAATTGCCTGCCTCTCTAAAAACTGCCGCTGCTGCTGCTGTTATTTGTCCGAAGGCCGGCCGTTGATCCATCGCGAGTGTGCAATCACCCTCGTCTGTATCGTCACATACCGATCTTGCAGTTATGAATGAAATTGTGGTAGCGCTACTAAGATTTTACTCGAATCTCAAAAAAAAACGAACAAGTTCTAACTTTTTTATAGATGAGATATTATCGTATAAAAAAAAAACAGAGTGCCAATCGCAACTTTTACTTAAACTGTCTTTCGGCTCCAGAATGACGTAAAAGTAATCGTTCTATGTAGTACCTACTTGTAATTAATGTTTTAAAAAAATAATAAACAGGTTTGTGTGTAGTATTTCTAATCACACATAGGTACATAATTATTTTGTCTCTGTGTGCGTGAATGTGGCACGGCAATAACTGTAGCTGTCAAGTTTATGCACGAAGAAATATATCTATATACGACTTCAAGAATAATTGCAAGAACTATACTCACCAACGTGTTTTTGTCAAGTGTAGGTACTTCAACCAGATTAGCAGAAGCGAGAAGTTCATCAGATGGTACGGTGGAAAAGAATAACGGCAATCCAGAAACATCAACGGGGACTATATCTGATGTAGACGCTACCAGTTCGTGTATTCTAAAATGAAATTTAAATATCATAACACAGCTGTTTAACGTTTTATGATATCAAAGGTCTACCAAAGACATTCAATACCTATAGACCGTACATCTCGATCAAAATTTTCGTCCGAAACTTGTGTCCTGCTTGGACACAAGTCTATGAGTTTTTTTTAGTATGCTCCGCTGCCGCTCCAATATTCATATATTATTCTAGATGGCGTTACTGAGACATGGGATCAAAGTTTTTCTATGTCATTTCCTTGACATGCCCGCTCTATAGTATTTTAAATCTCTTCGTTGTCTACTAATAGTATAAAGAGAATGATTTATGTTTTTGTATGTTATAACGAAATATACTCAAAAACAACAGATCTCATTTTAAAAGTTTTTCTTAATTTAAATGCTTCCTTATTCCTGAGTAACAAAGGCTATTTTTATTACTAACAAATATTATATGTATAAGTATTTCGTACTACAACTTTGATAACGAAAACCAAGGTGTGAAAGAAATAACCATAAAATGTCAATAATCGGACGCGCTGCGAAAACATTCGGTGATAGGACAAAATAATACTAAACCATATTACAACAATACTTATTAGTGTAGAAAAAACAACTTGTGCTATACCTAGTATTAAAACCTTATTTATTGTTAATTTTAACCTCACGCTATTGATATATAAAAACCCAAGATGCACAATCAGCGTCTCAAAGACGTCCGCTAGAAATAAGCGCACAAATCAACATTGTGGGCTCATTTCTAACAGTCTCGCATTGACCACGTCATTGCACGGTCTTTAAAAATGTCAAAATGTCCGTAGACCAATTGTAAAAATATTACGTCAAGAACATTAAAAAAACATGGGATATCGATTTTCGGTAAGGAAAAGTGTTTATTTATATGTTTTTGTTGTTTTTAAGACTTAATATACTCGTACAACAGAAAATTTGATTTTGATTTAATTTGTCTCAAAATTCACTCATCGGTCCAAGTACAATACGGCAAATTTTAATGGCCGCATTGTCAGAATAGGAATGATGCATAACAGCTTCTTTCTATTTAGTCGCATAATACAAATGATCCTGTTCTAAATAATGGAGTATTTTTTTTATTGTTTATTTTTCTTTAGTAAAAAGTCTGAAATTTTGTGCTAAAGTTTTTAACAAATATTTATATGTTATCTATTACAGTGCAGTTTTTATTCCAATGCAAAAAAAGCCGTCGATTTGACAATTTTATTTTAAATTTTACATTTTAGTTTTCACCCAATTGATACGATGTAGACATTGGGCATCAATCGTCAGCCAACAAAGTCGGGATTTTTTTAAGCCGAAAAAATCAAGCGGCATAGGTTCAGAGCATTTTTGGACAAAGTTATATGTCACTTTAAAAGGCATAAAACGTCTTCTTAAAACGGCTTTTCCTAGTGTACTGGTACTACTAACTTTCTTTAACCAGAAAATAGCATTTGCCAAACTAATATTGTACCTTCATGAAAATAACTATTTTTTTACAAGATAGGACACCACAGGACCTCTATATTGTAAGTTACTACGATGAAAAATGCACAGAACCTTAGTGCCGCAGTATCACAAAATATTATTTGGTATGCTGATAGATATTTATAATTTTGATGTTGCTTACAGATTGAAATAAGTACTGGATGATGGTACTAATACTGAAGTCTACCCTACTAGTTCAACGTTTGATTTGGAAAATAAGAAGGAATTCAAATCTCCTACTACTTCCAGAAGTATAGGTTAAATTTTGGATTCACCTCGAAAAGTAATTATAAAAAGCGAACTTTACAATTTTTTATAATTTTAACATATAATTTGTACCAGTAAGTATTTGTTTCATTGATTTATACACATATTGTGCCCAAAACATATTTACGCTCAGAAAAAAGTATAAATACCGTAAAATGGGGTGAATAGAAACTTAAGGGTGAATAGAAACAAAACTCTGAGGAGGATTTTCACGCTAGTTTAATATTGTTTGATATTATCAAGCTGTCGAAACTATTTATCTCAATTATTTAAAAGCATTACAGTCCTCGTTTATAACAAACAACATTTAACTTACGTGAATAACTTCCTGAAAATGTTGTTTTTATTCACCCTTAAGTATCTATTCAACCCATTTTACCCGGTAGGTATGTGTTTAAAATAGAATTTAACAAACTTTCAAAAACTCATTCAATGTCATATAAAAACAAAAAGTATAAAATATTCGTCTCCACTCCATCTTCTGTCGTAAAATACACACTAACTACACCGCACTGTACACTGCTTTGTAAAATCAACTTTTAACAATCCGCGTTAGGTTCAATTTGTAAAAAATATGATGATAGTATGACTACGCACTGATTTAGAATTGTCAAATATTTGGTGACCGTTTCGAGTGTAACTTTTGTTCGAGACTGTGCATCTTGGGTTTTTATAATCAATGCCTCACACACCGTGTTTAAAAATCCTTGGTTCTGAAACTCATAACAGCAAAGGAGTTCCTACATCAGGCAATTCAACGTATTTTTTCATTTAGGTACAGTCAAACTACTATCTTCTCGAACAACTTAATTTAAAGTCGGTGTATGTGACACAAATTTTCTTAAGAACTTACCCGTTCAGGGTCAACTGAGGTATTGAGTTTGTCTCCAAAAATATATTATACGATATATTCAGGAAGGCACAAATGATTGGTATTTTTGTATCTGCCATCCCTAACTCTTGCAAGGTAGTATCTGGACTTGTGTTTTGTGGGACGGTTATTTCTGAAAGACAAATCGTATTAAATTACTGTTTCTATTACGTTATAAGCTAAGACATAACATCGAACCTCTGTAAACTCCAAAAGCATAGACGAGGTGTCATAGTACCCACATTTCCACTAATTGTGGGTCCTTTATTAAATAATTGTATACACAAACTCCGAAATTGAATAAAGGTTTCTTACCGGCAAGTTCCATGAGTTTTTTGAACAGTCCAGGCGTGGACGACTGTGCTGGCTGCGCTAGGAGCACGGGTGACGTGCTGAGCAGCGCGCGCTCCGCGGCCTCCGCCAAGTCGTGTGAACTTGTCGTACTCTTTGCCAAGTAAACATAAAATCATACAGGGTTGATCCGACAGAGGAGCTTTCCTTACCTCAACGATTTTTGAAGTAGAACATTACTCCAAAAAATAATGAAATAAAGAAGTGGTTTTGACTCACACAGGAAGTCAGGACTGTTTTTGATGTGAAACATCACAAAAGCGATACAGACCGTGGCAACGACGCATTTCCACGCTATAAATTGAGTTTGTGTAATAAATCATTTTTATTTATGTAATAAACACTCATTATATTATGGGACAAATTTATGATGCTTTATCTTTTTATTATTCCATATCTGATTCATTTAATTTTTGCATATATATTTATGCATGCACAAGAAGAAGGAGAAGAAGGAGAAGGAGTTATCCTTCTCCTTCTTCTCCTTCTTCTTGTCGTGTGGTTAGTAACTAACCTGGTGTCAGAGTTTTAATGCCGCCCATGGGCTTCTGACTTGGCATCACATGCCGTCGAGAAATATCTCTCAGGCGTGCCGGTTTCCTCACGATGTTTTCCTTCATTGTTTTTGAAGCAAGTGATGATTATACAATAAGCAAATGAATCCGAAAAGTCAGAGGTGCGTGCCTTGCATTGCAACACCCGCGCGCGCGTTGGTGCATTTAACTTATACAAATAATTTCGATGTTTCACATCGGCAAGGCGTCCCGTGACGGCTCACATTTATTAGTTTTAGCTTCAACATTTTTTTTTCATTTACGTACGTTAAGTAGTTACTTAATGATGAGTTTAATGATTTTTCGTGACAATAAATGTGAGATGAATTTGAGCAAAAGAGAATGTATGCAAAGGTGTGAGTGAAAGAGATATAGAAAGAAAGAAAGAGAGAGGTTGACAGAAAAAAATAATGGCGGAGTGCAACAGAAACGACGAACAACTATTCTTTTCGTAACATAATAAGGCAGTGGTTACATATTTACATAAACAACATTCGATCTTCAGCACACTAACACACTAGAACGCACGTACGCGTCCGTTGACGGCGCGACATGACACTGAGGTCAAGTGTGGCTAGTTAGCCACATTTTAACGTATTGTGTAGCGCTTCATTGGGTTTTATAAACATTTTTATAATTTTATTGAAAATTTTCTACTATAAGGGGTTTAGAACACTATTTAAATGTAGGTACTACAATGGACTTACATTTCTTAAGCCAGACAGATCCAAACAAGTCGCTGTGTAGTCACAGTTTGCTCTAGCTATACACGTTTCTTGCCCCACAGCATTGACTGTGGAGACTACCGCGAAATACCTGCAACAAATGTTTATGTAGTAAAAGTACTTACTGGTGATACGGCTTGGATGGAGAATCGGAGAGGTTAGTCGCAGTTGGTGCATAACAGGAGCTATAAACTAAAACAAACGCATGCTGAACACTTCAATCTGCAACTTGCCGTACTAGCCAAATTAGATCTCCCTTGAAACAAATCTCCAATGAAGGCCACAAATACGATTATCTTAGCGAAGAGATTATGTATTGAATTATAAGAGACTTACGAGAAGGGAATCAGATATTAAAAGTGTAAGTAAGTGTGTGTAAACAGTTATTTATACAGCGATATAGATTTAGCTCAAGTTAATTAAATTTAAAATTCTAGTTGAAAATATTAATCGGAATCATTGTAACGATCAATTCTTCATTCACAACAATAATTACTAAATTTAGTAAGCTAACACAATACTTGCACAATATCGTAAGAGATATCTGCAATAATATCCATCACGTGTATAGCGGCACAGTTACGTTACGTTACATAATCATCCTTCTGCGACGTGTACACACTACAGGAGCCTCCTGGGTAAAACGCTCTGCCGGTAGTATTTGTATGCCCGGTATCTCTATAATAGCTATACTTTACCCTCCAGTGACTGGAGGGTAAAGTATCCCTAGTAAAGTAGCCCTAAATGGCGAACTTTGTCACTGGAGTCCAGTGACAACGTTCGCCATTTAGGGCTAGACATATTATTGGCAATGGATAGACAAATTAAATAAATAAAAATTATTCGGTACTGACTTTAAATTAGTACACAGAGATCTTGAAGCTGCATCTAATGAATTTATAAGTGTTGTTAGCTCTTCCTTATCTTTGTCGTCAGATATTTTGGTTACAGCTACGCAAATGCCTTCAATGGTTCCAAGCCTAGTAGCGTCGTTTATTACACCAGAAATATCACAGTTCACATCTATATTTTTTTCAACAGTAATTATTTCGATGCCAAGTTTTCGCCATGACCTTCAACAAAAGAAAGAAAAAGCATATTATTGAGTTATGAACAACTTTGGTCCAATTTGATGGCGGAAATGTATAAACAAATGTTACCTTATTTTATAGAGTTGATACTGATTGAAGTTTGTAGATTGAATGACAAGCTTTTTAGCTCCACGTTGTACTAGTTTCTCGACTAGTTGAATTCCAAGAGCGCTATCATCCCAGAACATTAAGTGACTTTGATCAGGATTGCATATAATTCTGAAAGAAAAAAACATGTCCAACGGTTTAATCCAATAAGGTTCTTGCCAAATTTTACGCAATGTATATGTTGTAGTCAAAACTCTTAACCAGTCAAAAGTACTATTGACTAGCAAAATCGGTCAAAAGTACTATTGACTAGCAAAATCGGTCAAAACTACTTTTGACTGAACAGGTTGGTCAAAAGTGGTTTTGACTGAAAATTATTGGTTTGGCATTATAATCAATACAAAGAAAACATACACTTAAAAATGGTCAATAAAATAGGTAATTAAAAAATTTACAAGTTATAAATTTAAAAAAAATCTAAACATAATTTGTGATTGTATAATGAGAACCTTGTAAATTATTTATGTTTTACATATTACACATTATTTATGCATCGTAAGCCACATACGTGGTTATTAGGGTTCCGTAGTCAACTAGGAACCCTTATAGTTTCGGCATGACAGTCTGTCCGTCCGTCCTCGCTTAATCTCTGTGACCGTTAGCACTAAAAAGCTAAAATTTGGTACCAATCTATATATATAAAATAAAGTCGTGTTAGTTACACCACTTATAACTCAAGAACGGCTGGAATCAATTTGAATGATTTTGGTCTTTTTGGATTTGTCTTTGTCCGGAATAGCATAATAATTAATAAAAAAGATGAAAAGTCCTTGAAAAAATAAATATCAAGAATATTCGTTGTCTCCAACATTTTTCAAACCCAGCGCCATCTTGGATGACATGACAGGAGTCAAACTTCCCAGTTCATTATCAGGTGACAATTTGACATTGCCAAGTCTTAAGCTAAACCTTAGAAGGTAAGGTTGTCAATTTATACGTACCTACGTTCCGAAATTTATTTTGTTACTAAAATTAGAGGTTTTACGTAGGATAAAAAAGTCTTATATTTCAGAAATCAAATTACGTAATTAACAATGACGACGGAGACAAACTTTAATAATTATTTGCAAATTAATAGAACTTATTTTACAGTTAAGACTTCAATTAAAGTAGACCGGGAAAACAATAAGTATAAATTGTATGTAACATAGAGGCAATAGTTCAGATTAAAATTGTGAATTTAATATTTTTTAAATCAATGCATTTTATTAAGGTAGTTAGGTTAGCTATAGGATAGGTATGGTCAGTTAGGTTAGGTTATATGTATATACATGTTGTAATTTTAATTCTATCGAACACAAAATATTTAAATAAGATCAAAGTAGAGAGTCGCAGATCACAGTACATAAAGAGTAGTAGTAGTTATTATTGGTTTGGATTTATTTTTGTCGTCTTATTAAACGTATGTATATCTAATATGTAAAAAAATTGATAAGAGCAATAAATTGACTCTAGGGCACAACGAAGTTTGCCGGGGCAGCTAGTATATAATAATAAATCACGCCGACAAAGTGGTAAAATAAAAATTGGAAAAAAATGTTTTATTAGGGTAGCCCCCCTATATGTAAAGTGGGAAGTAATTTTTTTTTTCAACCCTAACGTGTGATATATTGTTGGAACGGTATTTAAAAATAAATAGGGGTTTACTACAATCATTTTTTGATAATGTCAATAATTTCGGAAATAATCGCTTCAAAAGTAAAAAACAATGTGTCCCCCCTCCCCCTCTAACTTTTGAACCATTTTTTTTAACTTAGTTTACATATTTTATTATCCTGAACGTATCTTTTTCAAACAAAAAAAGAATTATTAAAATCGGTTCTCACAATCAAAAATTACCACCGAAAAAAGTCAAAGTCAAAGTCAAATAATTTATTTCAATTAGGCCTGAAAACAGGCACTTTTGAACGTTATACTTACAAATAAATTAAATTAATATGATTCTAGTTGCACATTCCAAAAGGTAGTTTTGTATGGAGAAAAATGTGCAAGAAACTCCATACTTACTCTTTTAAAATAGATTTTACAATATTTGTATACATTATCAGATTATATGTGAGGACGATGTACCATGAGAAAAAAAAACAGCTATCCTGAGATAGGTGATATAAAATAAGCAACGCGGCTGGTAATTGTATGAGCGTATTGAAAGATACATGGTGCTCACATATTTACATAATTTTTAATCCAAAGTTAATTATTAAAAAAAAGTAATAATCATGAAGTTAATACTTAAAATAAAAATAAAATAAAAAATCAAATTACAATGTGTGATGTAGAGAAAAAGCAAACATTCCTGTCCAGGCATTAAGTTGTCCTATGGAGCAGGACCAGCATGTTTCCAAGCATTTTTATCTTCAATATAATCCATTAATGTTAAGCCTGTTTGCAAAGTGTTTTTTTAACATAAGTTTTAAAGTTTCTTTGATTTGGTTTTAATATATCATTAGGTATTTTGTTGTAGCATTTAACGCAGTACCCCATAAAAGATGATTGTACTTTGGCTAGTCTGAAAGCTGGTTGAGCTATTTTATCTTTATTTCTAGCGTTAAAACTATGCCTAACACTTATTTTGCTAAAAAGATGCAGATTCTTTCTAACATACATTATATTTTCATAAATAAATTGACAAGCACGGTCATAATATAAATTTTCTTAAAAAGTTCCCTAAGAGATTCGCGATTCGGTAAACCGTAAATGGCTCTGACAGCTCTCTTTTGCAAAATAAAAATGGATTCGATATCAGCAGCCCTACCCCACATTAAAATGCCATAAGACATTATGCTGTGGAAGTAGCTAAAATATACCAAACGCGCGGTTTGTACATCTGTCAACTGTCTTATTTTTCTAACCGCATAAGCAGCTGAGCTTAACCGCCCTGCAAGAGATGTTAAGTGAGGTCCCCATTGTAATTTTTTATCCAGTGATATGCCTAGGAAAACTGTTTGATTAATAAATTCCAGTTTTTCTCCATTCAATATGATATCACATTCGCTACTTCTAACATTTGGTAACGTAAATCTAATACATTTCGTTTTTTTTTTTTTTATAAAACTTCTATGCATTAATTAGTAACCCAATTCTCCGAGAGATGGCGCTGTAGGTACTTATTACATTTTGTCGGGTATTATCGAATTGTTCGGTTGGTCTCTCCTTGGCATTGGCGGTATCTTATAACTACATAAAACTTCTATAAGGAACATGCTAAGGTAATTTAGAACAAAACTAAAATTCATTTTTTTAACGCCATCAAAATGTTAAGGTAAAACGCAGTTCATAAATGGTTCGTTCGATCGCGTTGCGTAATGACGTAATTTTTTTAAAAGTCGATGTTAAGATTTTCCGTGATTTCATGAACCGTGGTAAAGAAAGTTGCACTTAAAAATATTCGTAATTCAAGTTGCAAAGGCGCGGAGCGCTGCTGGAGCGCGAACATAATGGATTGTAGTGTTGGGCACGACGAAGTGTCAACAAAAATAATTAAACATGTAGCTCACATTATTTGTGTCCATCTGAGCCATATAATAAATTTGAGTATTATAAATGGAACATTCCCAGAAAGCCTAAAAATTTCGATTATTAAACCTCTTTTTTAAAAAAATGATAAACGACAACTGAATTGCTATAGACCAATCGCATTATTGTCCATTTTCTCTAAAATTTTTGAAAAATATTATTACAACCAGATATACAAATATTTAGAAGAACAAAAAATATTAATAAGAGAACAAAAAGGGTTCCGAAAAAATCAAACAATAAACTTGGCTATATACGATTTTTTAAATGAAATTATAGCTAATGTAGTTAAGAGAACACCTGTATGTTTGATATATTGCGACATGACTCAGGCTTTCGACTATGTAAAATATGATATCTTAATAAATAAAGTAGAGGCTTACGGTATCAGAGGGAATGTACTGCAACTAATAGAAACTTACTTAAAAGGCAGACAACAATACACAGAGATAAAAAAAAATGTTAATAAAAAATGTGAAGAAGTTTATAAATCAAATAAGCGTACAATCATGTTTGGTGTGCCACAGGGCAGCGTATTGGGTCCGTTGCTCTTTATTCTTTATATTAATGATTTACCAACAGTGACAAACTACCCTATGACTCTTTTTGCAGATGACAGTACGGTCACTATTCCCTTAAAAAATAATTTATGTGAGAACGAAATAAATGATACGATGCAATTAATAGCCCAGTGGATGAATAATAATAATTTAAAAATAAATTAGAAAAAACTAATCTTATGTGGTTTAGCCAACGATTAACTCCCCCAAACTTTAATATAGCCTATCAGGATACAATCCTCAGCACAGTTGAAAGAACGAAGTTTTTAGGCATCATAATAGACAAGAATCTCAACTGGAAAGTACATACAGAGGGATTAATAAAAAGGATAAGTTCATCTGCATATGCACTTTTCAAATTAGCAGCAATAGTTAACTTTGATGCGCTTGTTACCGCATACCATGGCATTGTAGAATCCATTCTGAGATTTGGCATTATATTTTGGGGAAACTCGACCAAAAGGAAAATTGTTTTCAGGTCACAGAAAAAGTGTATTAGGGCTATGTTTGGACTTAACACTATGGAAAGCTGTAAACCTTATTTGACTTTGACTTTGACTTTTCACCCGTCGTTCCGATGTAGTTGTTCGCAACCGTCGAGATAAGGATAGACTATGTCATGTAAGATCCAATACAGCACTAATGCAAAAAAATATTTTCTGCCTTGCTCCAGTAATATTTAACAAGATACCTAAACCAATTATAGAGCTAAATATATTAAGTTTTAAATTACAATTAAAAAAATATCTTATTGATAAATGTTTTTAAAATATAAATGACTTTTTAAATGATTGAAACCTAAAATTGTGACATTTCATCAATGAAACTACATAGTTTCATTGATGAAATGTCACAATTTTAGGTTTATATATGATTAATATATGATTAATATGAATATGAATAGTTACATAACTATTCATATTCATATTAATCATATATTTGGGTTCCACAAGGATAAAAAATATGTTAACATAGGGCTTAGAGTTAAGAGCCGTTGTAGACCCTGTAAGGGCAAGCAAAATATTGTTTAATTACATAAAATAAATTTAAGTCGTAGAATACTAAAATTAAAATATTCATGAAAAATTTAATAATTATAATAACAATACAATAAAAACAGTCACTAATAATATCATAAATAATTCAATTAATGGTAACTTATATAATCATTCAAAATTGTATTTACTTATTAATAATTAGGTAATATTATTATACTTATTATCTAACTTAACTATATCTTGAATAAAATGAGTCGGACTTTAAAAAAAAAAAAATATTTGTACGCCTATTTTAGGCAAAACATGTTAGGACGTTTTTGTTTTTTATCTAAAACACCATGCTTTGCAACCCAGTTTTTGTACTGCTTACTCATGTTTTGACAAATAAATTATCTTTATCTTTCTTTATCTTTATCTTTTACCAACCTCTAAACTCATAAGTTGGAACACTTATTATGACGGACGGGAAACTACGGAACTCTACACTGAGCGTGGCCCGACACGCTCTTGGCCGGTTTTTCTTAATAACTTACAAGGCTATCAGTCTACAATGATGAATTATTTATTCATGCAGGTATTGTTTTATTCTTAAGTTAGTCGCGACCACCATGCCCTATAGAAATATGAGCAGCATCAATAATGTCGTAGATTTCCTCAGCCGGTAAAAAATATTTGACAGGTTATGTGTTTGTAACTATTTTTTTTATACCACAAACTTCAATGATGTTAAAGCGTTTAAGTCTACTGTACTGATGGTGTTTTCTTTTCAACAGATTTCGCGTCTTCCACATCCATTGCAAACTTTTAAAATTTTTCTTTTGTCATCACATTGAAATGGGTAATATCACCATGTTCCCGTTCTATGTGACCGTTAAGTAATATTAAAAAAAAATACCTGTTACTGCGTTTTAGGGCCTGCTCGGCATCGTTGCCCATAGAGTCGTGCACCCTGAGCAGCACTCTGCCGCAGTGCCCGCTAGCTGCGAGCAGTCGGAAGGCGCGCGGCGCGTCGTGCGGCGCGTACGTCACGCGCGTCAGAGGACGCACGTAGCCACGGCTAATACCCGTGGTCAACATTGCTTGTAGGTATTTCATTTCATCATTATTTGGTTGCGTAAATAGGGATGATAAGTCACATGTGACGTATGACCTCTCACTATTCAAGAAAGACATTCCAAATTCGTACTGTCCACCGTCGTGGAAATCAACTAAATCAACGAATTTTCCCATAAAGCCTACGCACTTGAAATATTCCTGGAAAGCAAAAAAAACGACATATATTTGTATTTTACTGGTATGGCATGGCATAATTATGTTTGTTTAATTATAATTATGATAAAACTTACATGTTTTACTTGCCCTTTAACACAACACACAACAACTTCACAACCTAGTCCTTTTGTTTCTAATAAAACGTTATCTATAAAACAACTGTCGCGGGAATTTCCAATGTGTTCATCTGGAAAAGAATAATGTTTTAGTTCACAAGCAAAATCCCCAAGTGATCATATAAAGTGTTAAAGCAAAAACTTTATTTAAGAGGGCCATCGCAATTTTTCTTCGATTGGAGCGTTTGACTTGAGTTTTGAAGTGTGATTATGGTTTAGATATCGCCACAAAAAAAAACAAAAATAATTAGGTATGCCCGAGAAAGATTGATCATTTCTCTTGGGAGTGTTTTAAAAGAATATTTCGATTTCATCACTTAAATCAGTAAAAACCTTGTCTCTGCAAAAGATGTTTCATAAAATTTTACTTTTGGGTATCTTTAGATGCTTTGTTGCATAAAAGATATAATGATTTTTTAATTTATAAAAATGTCCAAGAGACAACCGTATCTTCGACTCAGGAATGCTTAATGCAAATCATTGAATTACATAGAGTAATACACCAAAAGTAATTCCCTAAACCAGAGAGTTCCTGATAAACTTCCGTACGTAATAATATTTTTATCTACGAATATATACTTATTCCAAATTCCAACACTTAATTTCTTTTCTTCCGAGACACGACAAATTTCTTTCTGTCCAACTTGACATTTCTTCTACCCGAGCATGAGGCGACTCGTCGACAAGCGTTTGTACGGAGAGAATTTACATGCTGTCTATAGCAACTGTCAAGTTGCTCTTGTCTAGGTCTCATTTGATGTAGACTGTTTGACACTTGTTGACAGGAAATGTTTCGAAAAGAACTGTGTGTAAAAGAAAAGTGGACAAAATAGGTACGCACTTCATGCTCGGCATTGTTGATTCTTCTATACTGACGAATCGACATATAACTTCTCATCTTTCTTGACGAAAGAAATGTCTATATAATCTGTCACTTTGCCGATTCGTCTGTAGACAAAGGCCGTTTCTTCGGTGTTCAATGTGTTCATGCTACGCAGGCTGGACGTGGGAGGACGTATGCATGCTCGCTGTTGCAACTTTGTATGCCATGTCTTTTCTCCTATTCACGAAGAATATAGCGCAACTAACAAGCTTGACAAATGAGTTAGTTTTTATTTATTTGTTAGGGATACTGGTTGAAATGTAATTATACTCGTCTTTGTTTCATTCTCAATGAGATAGGTTTACTTGTAGTACGGCTCATTTATATCACATCTTCATTACATAGTTTACAGCCAAAAACTGAACGTATCCCCTCGTGTCACGCGCACCTGTCAGTTATCTGTCAAATATCTTCATTGGTTTTTTATGTCACATAATGGCGTCATCTTTTTCCTATATTTTTTAATATTTTGTGTTGTATTGTGAAAATACTGTTCCAAATAGCATAATAATGGGAAAAAGGAATTCACTAGATAAAATTAGAATATCAAAATGACTGAGAGATGTATTTTAAGCTAAAACTTGATTCAAGTCACGAAGAAGGTAAGAAAATACCTATAAAAAATGGCCGCTTTTAAACTGTTTTCTGTAACTATTTCATCAGAAAACTGATTCAAATACTTGCCTGATTATAACTATAGCAAATCAAGACCCTGTGTGCGTATTATAGCTAGTGAATATGAAAACATAGGGTGCGCTTTGTGTATTTGCGTTATGCACGTGCTACTGTGCTTGCAACCTACAAGTGCATGCCTGACCTGTGGGACGTTCTGCGGGAACGTACGTGGTCAACAATGGCAGTATTGGCAGTGAATAGCCCAACCTGTGGAGCGTTTGAAAACGCATTTGTGATGAATAATTACTATAGTGAACAACAAGTGCATGCCTGACCTGTGGGACGTTCTGCGGGAACGTACGTGGTCAACAATGGCAGTATTGGCAGTGAATAGCCCAACCTGTGGAGCGTTTGAAAACGCATTTGTGATGAAAAATGGCTAAAGTGAGCAACACAACTTGTGCATGCCTGACCTGTGGGACGTTCTGCGGGAACGTACGTGGTCAACAATGGCAGTATTGGCAGTGAATAGCCTAACCTGTGGAGCGTTTGAAGACGCATTTGTGATGAAAAATGGCTATATATGGTGAGCAACTTGCCTAGAACCTGTGGGGCGTTCTGCGGGAGCGCACGTGGTTTACAATGGCTATGTTGTGATTTAAGCAATCTGAGGGGTGTTCTTTAGGGACACACGTGGTTGACTATTTTCTTATAACCTTCAAGGGAAGTTCTGCGGGAACTTACATGGTTATATGGTACAATGTTTGTTGCCTTTACAGCATGAACTGTTTTCTACAGACACTGTAATAAATTCATTAAAACAATTCATCTGAAATTATTAGAAAAAACAAAAAATGTTTCTCCGGAGTTCATAAAAAATCTTCAAACAAAAGTTGTATAATATGCAGATTCTAGTTGGTAAATGGAATGATTGAAGAACAGGTACCAGGTACCTCCGGAAAAGACATAAGATGTTCAGATTCGCAAAATGCTAGCCGTGGGTTCTCAACTGGAGAAATCAGGATAAGATTTACCAAAAATAGATTACCCAGGTATCTAATACTTACTAAGAAGCTTAACAAAATATGTTATTTAATAAGCATAATGAAGATGAAGACAACATCAGGGTGTCATCGCCCTGCCTTGTTTTGACTCAGACCTTCAAATGTGTCTAGATACTCCGGAGCAAAAAATGTAACAAAGTTGAGTGATACTTTAAGGTATGATATATATGTATACATATAGAGGGGCATATTTTCCCTGCTAGTAACAGTCATAAAGACATCAAGAGTTTTCTGCCTTATTCGGAGTCAGAAACATACTTATTTGGTGAAGACCCAATACTTCCCAAACAAGCAGCTTTAAAAACCAACCTCACTCCAAAAATGGGGGGGGGGGGAGGCATCATCTGAGACACCAGTGGTTGAGAAAACATGAGAAGACCGGAGGATTCATCAGCGCTGCAAAATACACCCACAGGTGGGCATTTTAAAAATTAATTTATGTGATTGATAACTAATCATCACTTCTATTTGTGGTTATTATTTTTTGATAAGATTGTAACTACTTTACAACTTTATTTCATACTAAACCACACCAAAGTTACTTTTCATTGAAAGAAAAACTTTCCAAAGAGAAATCTTTTCAGATAATATCTGTAATTTATAAATATTTTCTGAGCAATAGAAATTGGTCAGAATACTAAAGCTTAGTTTACCAGTCTTTTATTGGTAAAAAGCCCATTGGAAGCTTTCCATTAATTTCTAAATTAGAAGTTGAAGTTTTTTGTTAAAACAGAACATTTCAAATGAAAAGTCTACCGCACTATAAGTGATATTTAACAGAAAAATGACTTTCTGATAGAGGTAGTTTTTTAAACAGGCTTATTGCCTGGTCAATATTTACACATATATGACATTGTAGACTCTTCAAAGGAAATGGCAACAATTAATTGTTTTATGTTTTTTGGGTTACCTATATATAATGATAAACTTTTACAAGAAAGGTGAAAGATGCTTACAATATGAGAGGCTATAATATATCAGTTTGTTTATTCCAAATTTCTGTTAAGAAATAATTCAGTTAACTGTAGATAAACAAGGAAAAACAAGATTCCTAACTAACAAACTAAACAACTGTTATAAGTTAAACATGTGAAGTCAACTATAGTCAGATTCCATGTTCAGATGAATGAAAATTTTACATCCACTTGCATGACACCTATTGAATATCTTGTCTTCTATTTAATAAGTTAATAATGAGAATAAATTATTATGGAATAGATACTACCTTGAATACTGCATGTTTAAACAAGACCTTGAATGGTAGTTCATAAACATAGTCAGAGTAAAGAATATTTTCAAGTTAGAAACTTTATTTTATTTTTTGACTGGCCTGTTGGTCTAGTGGTTAGTGACCCTGACTGCTATGCTAGAGGTTGTGGGTTTGATTCCCACCCAGGATAATGTTTTTCAATCATTTGTTCTGTGTCTGGGTATAATTTATCCCTAATATGTGTTTATTTATCAGCATATATATAAGTATATAAGTATTTTTATCAGCTGTTTAGTACCCATAACGCAAACTCTGCTTTGTTTGGAACTAAGTGGCGTTGTGTGGAAGTTGGGGAATATTTATTTATTTACAAATACTTTTTCCACAAGGTAATTTCCAAGAGGTTATGGTTTTCGGAGGCATCTAAGCAATGGACTGAAAATGAAGCTAAGCTTCAAATTATATTTTAGATTCAATTGCTGCCTACTTAGTCTGTAATGCCTTGCAGGACACCCAACAGATAGTGAAATCTGGTAGAGAATGGATTATATGACTACATTAACATACAATTGATTGGGAGGAGTTCAATATCCTACCTATCTATATACCATTACTAAAAATAATTGGCAGTGGTGTGATTACAAACCAAAGGGTTTTTTGATTTTGGTTTTCTACATGATTAAATTTTAATTAATAGCTGATTCTGAATCTAGAAGAAAAGTAAACATTACAAAAGCAGAAGGTACTGTTTGTACTTCATCCATTGTTCAGTCAAACCATGGTTCTCAATATTTCAGAGATTGTTGATACATTTACAGAGGCATTTTAACCCCTTAATTATCTCCTTGGCACTATCATTCTAGATTGTGACATGTCCTTCACAGGAAATTGAAATAAGTGTCAAGAATAGGTTTAATAGACTGAAAAGTAGTCCATATTGGATCGTAAAGTTAGTAAAATACAAAATGAAATGATTTTATTTAAATTTATTTATTTTTAACCCCCGACGCAAAAAGAGGGGTGTTATAAGTTTCACCGCTATGTGTGTGTGTCTGTCTGTCTGTCTGTCTGTCTGTCTGTCTGTCTGTGGCACCGTAGCGCCCAAACCGGTGAACCGATTTAGATGCAGTTTTTTTTATTTGAAAGCAGGGTTTCTTGCGATGGTTCTTAGACATATTTCATCAAAATCGGTTCAGCCGTTTCAAGGTTATCAGCTCTTTTGTGTTAGCTACCGTTGCTATTTTAGACGTCTATGGGTATTAACTTTACCTACAAACATATGTGTGTCTTAAAATTTCAAACACCCATGTGTGTAATATTAATAAGTAACATTATGGTGTATTTGGTCTGATGCAGCCAGGATATCTAGCAGACTAATACACTCTTGGGAAAATAACAGCAGATATGTCGTGTTTGGATTCATTTTAACCTGCATTTGATTCTGCACACAATGCACTGATGGCAACTGGGTGAGCTGATGCTGCAGCCAGGCTGTCCAGCACACCAGTAGGTAGACTCTTGACAAAATAATAGCAGATATGTCATGTTTGGATTCATTTCAACCAGCATTTGATTCTAAACACAATGCACTGATGGCAATAGGATGAGCTGATGCTGCAGCCAGGCAATCCAGCAAACCAGTAGATAGACTCTTGACAAAATAATGGCAGGTATGTCGAGTTTGGATTCATTTCAACCAGCATTTGATTCTAAACACAATGCACTGATGGCAACAGGATGAGCTGATGCTGCAGCCAGGCTATCCAGCACATCAGTAGGTAGACTCTTGACAAAATAATAGCAAATATGTCGTGTTTGGATTCGTTTTAACCAGCATTTGACTCTACACACAATGCACTGAAAAATTCTAATAACTGTATACTCTATAAAACAAAATAAATGCGTTTAAAAATTATAAAATAAAAATTAAATTAAAAATTTAAAAAACCCCCACCGCAAAAAAGTAAAACATTTAAAAAGTTAAAAATAACACTTTAGCCATGATATTTTACGTAACGTCGGGGTACCGTTAAAATAAGCACCTACATACCTACAAGTACTAGGAACATTCTTAACTTAAGCGGTACCCCGACGTGAAGTAAAATTTCATGGCTAAAGTGTTATTTTTAACTTTTTAAATGTTTTACTTTTTTGCGGTGGGGGTTTTTTAAATTTTTAATTTAATTTTTAAAAGTATAGAATACTCTTGATTATCCACCTTAATAACTTAAAGAGTTATATAGGGTATTTATTACTCATAAAATAGGTAAGTGATCTCTTACAAACAACCGTTGAAGAATATTGTCATGTAAACATTTGTACATGTTTGGAGTGTGAACAAGCAGTTGAAAATTAATTACGTTAAATATTGATTGAATTCCAGTGCGTTTGACTTAAAACTGTGAATTGTAGCAGTACCAAGCCTACCATAACTTATGCTGATCAATATCATAATGAGACTCCTGGAAGAAGTTTTTCCTATGAAAGTTTTGTTTAAGTATATTTGATCTGCTCTACCCTTGATCATAGGACCGCATAAGATGATAACATGAAAAGATTATTTAAAGGCTTCATAATAAGACCTCTTAAACTTAGATATACCTACTTGGGATGTTTTTTCATGTTTACTTAATTATGTTTTTAACCCCCGACGCAAAAAGAGGGGTGTTATAAGTTTCACCGCTATGTGTGTGTGTCTGTCTGTCTGTCTGTCTGTCTGTCTGTCTGTCTGTCTGTCTGTCTGTCTGTCTGTCTGTCTGTCTGTCTGTCTGTCTGTCTGTCTGTCTGTCTGTCTGTCTGTCTGTCTGTCTGTCTGTCTGTGGCACCGTAGCGCCCAAACGGGTTAACCGATTTAGATGCGGTTTTTTTTATTTGAAAGCAGGGTTTCTTGCGATGGTTCTTAGACATAATTTATCAAAATCGGTTCAGCCGTTTCAAGGTTATCAGCTCTTTTGTGTTAGCTACCGTTGCTATTTTAGACGTCTATGGGTATTAACTTTACTTAAAAGCATATGTGTGTCTTAAAATTTCACACACCCATGTGTGTAATATTAATAAGCAACATTATGGTGTATTTGGTCTGATGCAGCCAGGATATCTAGCAGACTAATACACTCTTGGGAAAATAACAGCAGATATGTCGTGTTTGGATTCATTTTAACCTGCATTTGATTCTGCACACAATGCACTGATGGCAACTGGGTGAGCTGATGCTGCAGCCAGGCTGTCCAGCACACCAGTAGGTAGACTCTTGACAAAATAATAGCAGATATGTCATGTTTGGATTCATTTCAACCAGCATTTGATTCTAAACACAATGCACTGATGGCAATAGGATGAGCTGATGCTGCAGCCAGGCAATCCAGCAAACCAGTAGATAGACTCTTGACAAAATAATGGCAGGTATGTCGAGTTTGGATTCATTTCAACCAGCATTTGATTCTAAACACAATGCACTGATGGCAACAGGATGAGCTGATGCTGCAGCCAGGCTATCCAGCACATCAGTAGGTAGACTCTTGACAAAATAATAGCAAATATGTCGTGTTTGGATTCGTTTTAACCAGCATTTGACTCTACACACAATGCACTGAAAAATTCTAATAACTGTATACTCTATAAAACAAAATAAATGCGTTTAAAAATTATAAAATAAAAATTAAATTAAAAATTTAAAAAACCCCCACCGCAAAAAAGTAAAACATTTAAAAAGTTAAAAATAACACTTTAGCCATGATATTTTACGTAACGTCGGGGTACCGTTAAAATAAGCACCTACATACCTACAAGTACTAGGAACATTCTTAACTTAAGCGGTACCCCGACGTGAAGTAAAATTTCATGGCTAAAGTGTTATTTTTAACTTTTTAAATGTTTTACTTTTTTGCGGTGGGGGTTTTTTAAATTTTTAATTTAATTTTTAAAAGTATAGAATACTCTTGATTATCCACCTTAATAACTTAAAGAGTTATATAGGGTATTTATTACTCATAAAATAGGTAAGTGATCTCTTACAAACAACCGTTGAAGAATATTGTCATGTAAACATTTGTACATGTTTGGAGTGTGAACAAGCAGTTGAAAATTAATTACGTTAAATATTGATTGAATTCCAGTGCGTTTGACTTAAAACTGTGAATTGTAGCAGTACCAAGCCTACCATAACTTATGCTGATCAATATCATAATGAGACTCCTGGAAGAAGTTTTTCCTATGAAAGTTTTGTTTAAGTATATTTGATCTGCTCTACCCTTGATCATAGGACCGCATAAGATGATAACATGAAAAGATTATTTAAAGGCTTCATAATAAGACCTCTTAAACTTAGATATACCTACTTGGGATGTTTTTTCATGTTTACTTAATTATGTTTTTAACCCCCGACGCAAAAAGAGGGGTGTTATAAGTTTCACCGCTATGTGTGTGTGTCTGTCTGTCTGTCTGTCTGTCTGTCTGTCTGTCTGTCTGTCTGTCTGTCTGTCTGTCTGTCTGTCTGTCTGTCTGTCTGTCTGTCTGTCTGTCTGTCTGTCTGTCTGTCTGTCTGTCTGTCTGTCTGTCTGTCTGTCTGTCTGTCTGTGGCACCGTAGCGCCCAAACGGGTTAACCGATTTAGATGCGGTTTTTTTTATTTGAAAGCAGGGTTTCTTGCGATGGTTCTTAGACATAATTTATCAAAATCGGTTCAGCCGTTTCAAGGTTATCAGCTCTTTTGTGTTAGCTACCGTTGCTATTTTAGACGTCTATGGGTATTAACTTTACTTAGAAACATATGTGTGTCTTAAAATTTCAAATACCCATGTGTGTAATATTAATAGGCAACATTGTGGTGTATTTGGTCTGATGCAGCCAGGATATCTAGCAGACTAATTAATACACTCTTGGAAAAATAACAGCAGATATGTCGTGTTTGGATTCATTTTAACCTGCATTTGATTCTGCACACAATGCACTGATGGCAACTGGATGAGCTGCTGCTGCAGCCAGGCTATCCAGCACACCAGTAGGTAGACTCTTGACAAAATAACAGCAGATATGTCGTGTTTGGATTCATTTTAACCAGCATTTGATTCTGCACACAATGCCTTGATGGCAACAGGATGAGCTGATGCTGCAGCCAGGCTATCCAGCACACCAGTAGGTAGACCCTTGACAAAATAATAGCAGATATGTCGTGTTTGGATTCGTTTTAACCAGGATTTGACTCTACATACAATGCACTGAAAATGCTCTGTAAACTCTATAAAACAAAATTAATGCGTTTAAAAAATTTAAAATAAAAATTAAATTAAAAATTTAAAAAACCCCCATCGCAAAAGTAAAACATTTAAAAAGTTAAAAATAACACTTTAGCCATGAAATTTTACGTAATGTCGGGGTACCGTTAAAATAAGTACCTACATATCTACAAGTAGGTACTAGGAACATTCCTTACTTAAGCGGTACCCCGACGTGAAGTAAAATTTCATGGCTAAAGTGTTATTTTTAACTTTTTAAATGTTTTACTTTTGCGATGGGGGTTTTTTAAATTTTTAATTTTAAATAATTACATGCAACAACGTGATTTATACTTTGTTACCAAGAAGGTCTATTGAGTCTATTTGCGAAAACTACAGGTCAAAGGATGATAACAATCTCCATTATAAAAAAAGAGTGATCCAATTAGACATAGGTAATCATAATTAAGAAAATTACAGCTATTACAATTGATATGATGAAGGATTAACAATAAATTAGGAGATGGACAATTACAAGGTTTCTATTTTTTGTTTCCTATTTTTACAAAACAATAGGTAAGTAGGTACCTACTAAACATTGTAACAAAAACGCTGAACTGTATAAGCTCCAGTGTCAGCCGTTGGATTACGAGGGCTATGGAAGAAAGAGTGAACTTAATATTAGCGCGTTTTTTCAACTTTCATTACATTCATTATGTAAGAATTTCAGCCGGTAAGGGGGTTTTTTAATATCAACTTTATTATAAATTATACCTACACGTGAACTGAAGGGTCAACCATTCCTTCCTAAATTTCCAAAATGGACATATTAATAATAGACATTTTTTCCATTTTAGTTTTGACGAGTATGATTCTATTTGAATTGTAATTCGATGTTGTGTTTTTTATTTATTTTTTTTGATTCTTTTGGAAAATTTAAAATAACTCATTGTTATTTTTAATTATTTAATAATTATTGATTGATTTTACAACTTGTCTTTAAACATCTACAAGTAAACCTATCTCATTGAGAATGAAACAAAGACGAGTATAATTGAATAGTCAAACGAACTTACCTGTAAGTGAAGTTCGACGGTAATTATACGAAGTCTTTGTTTCATTCGAAAATGAGAAGAGTCCCACCCGACCCAAACAATACATGCTATCTAAATACAATTTTATGCATGGACCCCACGTTGTAAAACCAATCATTTGCTGTGAACTTAATGAAGATATTTGACAGATAACTGACAGGTGCGCGTGACACGAGGGGATACGTTCAGTTTTTGGCTGTAAACTATGTAATGAAGATGTGATATAAATGAGCCGTACTACAAGTAAACCTATCTCATTTTCGAATGAAACAAAGACTTCGTATAATTACCGTCGAACTTCACTTACAGGTAAGTTCGTTTGACTATTCAATTATATAAGTATCATCTTATGATATTCTAATGCGAATAATATGTTATACATAGATAACGTCCACTTTGTTTTTAATGTTGATTAAAATGAAACATATTGTGTGCGTAATTGTTATATGGTTGTTAGTATTTTTCTTTTCCGCATGGTTTATGTACAGACGCCAGCACATCAAGGTACCCCAATGTGTCAAATTTCTTTGAACGTTTTTCAACTTGATGTCAAACAGAATAAGGTTCATATTCAATTGGGAAAATTTGACACATTGGGGTAACTTGATGTGCTGGCGTCTGTAACTAATGTAATTTCCAATTTAAATTCAATTAATTACAATAATCCAATTAAGTAGGGGAAACCGGGGCAATGCGGGCCCCTTAAGGGAAATCTTGAATAAAATCTTAGAAAAACAAGATAATGTAAAAAATCAACAGCCAGTTATTAGTCTCATTAATGTTTTTTAACATTAACGTAAAATAATTATCGTAGTCTGCGAGTCTTTGGTGCTAATCGAACTTAAAAAAAAAGCAAAAGCTGCCTGTTTTGCCCCGTGTCTGGGGTAAAATGGTCATATGCGGGGCATAATAGGCATATGCAGACATTTTCATTCATGGAAGTTTAAAACCGAGCACAAAAAGGACTAATGTGAAGGGATTTGTCATCATTATCCTCTTCGCCGGCGCGAGAAGAGTGGGCATGATGTGGCATGCACTGCAAGGGACCCAACCCTCAGTCAATTAGTACCTAGTACCAATATCCACAGTACAAACACTGTACATCTTCTTCCTCCGATTCGTTTTCCTTACTTTCTTTTTTATTTTTCTTTATATTTTTCTTCCTTCCTTTCTTCTCATAAAATACTGGTTTCCGTGTCTGGGCTTCTACTGTATCCTTCTTATAACTGGTTCTCAACGCCGATTTTCCGCGTTTCCTAGTGACTCGTTTTTGGACTTACTGGATAATATTTACAGGCGACATGATATGAAAAGATGATGTTCGAAGTAGTGGAGTTGCACATAGCTGTAGCATTGTTGATGGAGCCGGAGAAGTTGATAAAGGAGTTAACAGGCGGATGCATGATATTTGGTTGTGAATTTTGGGTGGGATTGTGAATAGTCAACGGTTGTGATTGGGATTCCTGATTCAATGTTGATGGTGGCACGTTCTATCTTCCTCTAGTAGTGGCGAACCATAATTGTATCTGCTGGAAAATATCAACTTAGTACAGCTACTCGAGGCAAAAGGGTGCCCACCCTACCCATTTTGCCCCGCTCATAATGCCCCCGCGGTCAAATAAAATAAATGATAACCAAATTAAACGAATATATGGTAGTTCGTTCGGAACTCTTTCTAGTTATTTCGACACATAATTGAACGTAGCAATTTACTTAATAACTGAGTATTTAACACAAATACGATTTAGTTATAACACAGACTCAAAAATGAAAAATAATAACAAATGCATCAATTTACGTATTTTTGTTCTGTCGACGTACAACGCGCATCTACACACACACAATCATTTCTCTTGCTAGCGCGAGGTCGTCTGGAACGCGATGCGACTAGTTTTGAGCGTCTCGGTTCAGAATCCCGCGGGGGAGAGGGGGTGTCCGTCTTACCCCGGGGGCCCGCAATGCCCCGGCTTCCCCTATATTTTTTTTCTATTCAATCTTTGTTTTTTTTATTTAAGTACTAGTTTTAAATAAATTAGTAAGTTATCCCGAACCATACACATTTAAGGATTGCACCACCATATAATTCTACCTCCTAAGCAACTTTTTTTTTATAGTAGTATAAATACTACTTAGTACTGTAGAAACAACATTACATTACATTTATTTATTTCTATAGCTAAATGACCACCTAGCTGCTGAAAACTACCTTTGAAGAAACTTAAAAAAGTGGGATATATTTATGAATATTTTTTCATAAGTAGCAGTAGGTACTTACCTCCTATTCTTTTCTTTCGGGCTGGTCGATTTTGTATAACTACTCTTAAGTAACTGGAACAATGATGCTGGTTCATAGTTGATTAATTGGCTTGCCGGTAAAATGGATGCATTCTCGCAAGAATGGTCTTGCGAATATACACACTATTTTACAAAAGGTAAATATTTCAAGTCTTTATTCCAATTACCATCACACTATTTAACGTTTACTTCGGCGTTGCGTAGATAGTCAAAATTATTGAAATCGCCTACCTTTTAACTCAGGGTAAAGTTTTCGTAAGAACTGTTTTTTCCTTATACTGCTAACTGTCGTGAACACTGTGCACCCGTAAGCAAGCGCGATGGCAATGGCTGCCTGCCCCAACCCGCCTGTGCCTCCGTGCACCAGCACGTTTTTACCAGGTAACATTCCACCCTTGATTTTCTAATAAAATAAAATTTGCAAAAATATAATTTCTAATCAAAGTCAAAGTACTTATTTAAAATTTTAAAATCAAGGTCTAAATCACATTACGATGTAAAACAATAATATTAAAGTTAGTTCTCTGAGTAGGTACTCGTAGTGGATCATTAAGGGCTTTTTAACCTACAAACACTTTAACAGCATTCCTAAGTATTATGAACATAAACTCACGAGACAGTAGAGTGCGTGTACGTATGCGAGCGGCACGGTGGCGGCGTCCTCGAGACTCCAGTGCGCCGGCACCGGCCACAGCAGCTCCGGCTGCGCGCGCACCACGCTGCCCGCCGCGCCGCCGCGCACCAGGCCCATCACGCGCTCACCACTGTTGTGTGAAGATAACATTACATCACACTTACGTATTTCCCGAAAGATCAGGTAGAGCTCAGTTTTAGTTCCATGTAACATAATGTCTAGCTAGTTGTCATTAACCTGAACCATTTTATATTTGCTTTGATTTCTCTGAAGCGTTTGACTGCATTTATCATGACCCAATTACTCCCAATCGCACAATCTATTGATATCAAGAACATGGCGTTGACGTAATTTATTTGTATGCAAGATGTTAGGAACATCATGTGTATGTTATTGGTGCACAGACACATCTAGATCTAGAATTTATCAGTGGTAGCCCGGAGTCTACACAGTACAGTTTACTCGGTACTCGATTGATGGCAATAGGCTCGCCCCCCCGTTACTTAATTAAACATAACTGACGAAATAGGGGGAATACTGGCTAACCCTCCGAGGGTTACAGACGTGATGCTTTAGTAAAGGTAACTTACTTTTTACTGATTCCACTGTAGTCCATTCCGTATAAGTTGCTATCATATGACGTCATGCCAATTGCTCTTTTCATATCAGACGTGGAGAGTCCAGCGTAGTGTACCTGTTGATACAAACAACGAATAGTACTTATTCGCGACGAAAAATAAATATTCCTGCCACTGTGTTTATGGCAACCAAGTCACTTAAAACACAAACAGCACTGTTAAGGTACGGCAACAGAACAGTACAATAGCCTTAGTGTTACTGTTAAGGTACGGCAACAGAACAGTACAATAGTCTTATTGTTACTGTTAAGGTACGGCAACAGAACAGTACAATAGTCTTAGAGTTACTGTTAACTTACGGCAAGAGAACAGTACAACAGTCTTAGTGTTACTGTTAAGATACGGCAACAGAACAGTACAATAGTCAATAGTGTTAGTGTTACTGTTAAGATACGGCAACAGAACAGTACAATAGCCTTATTGTTACTGTTAAAATACGGCAAGAGAACAGTACAATAGTCTTAGTGTTACTGTCAAGGCGGATGCGCCAGATTAACCCGCGAAATAAAAAAAACCTTGTGTTTTTTGCAATTTGCCGTTCAGTGACAAACGGTATGTTGAACAAAATATTATGATTTGCGATCGTAACAAAATTATAATCATTTACAGAATTATAATCACTCAAATCATGTTAACCCTATACTTGGCAAGTTTTTTTTTTTGAAAGTTTTATTTTTTTTACCTAAAATGTATTCTTAGGTATTCATTGAAGGGAGAAAAAATAAAAACAAAAATATAACTTCATTAGTTTATGATTTATTGAATGTATCACTTAAGGCACATTGCCAGACTCATAGCAATTAACCTTATACAATCTATGTATCGCATTTGCCACACTGCCAGGCTTTCAACAAGTTATAAAGATTATTATAGCAAAACAAACAAACATAAATATTAAATTTTAGCGTGAAAAAAAACCGGCTCCCTGTTAATGCGACACAGGTAGGTACTTCCCGAAGCAACCATGCCCGGTAAGCACCTGTGTCACCCGAAACGACAGGGAGCTGTGCCTCCTCCCGAGTCAGCGCTCGAGCACCGGTCGGACCGCCTCCATGGTGACGAGTCCGGCGGTAGGACGCGAAAGCCTGTCCCGCTATTCCGCCACCAGGACCACGCGCAGCTGCGACCGACGCAACTCCATGTGTCGCTGCATCGGTCGCTCGCCACGCGCCCGCATTTCCTCTGGATCCGGCCGCCTTGTAGGAGATCGTGCGACAACCCCTGACGACTCTGACGGCCATCGCGCGCTGCGGTCTTCGCAGGACAGCGATGCTGCCGGCCTTCAGGTCAGCCGCCCAGATCGGGGCTCCGTAAAGGGCCATCGATCGCACGATCCCCACGTAAAGCCGCCTACAGGTGGCGATAGATGCAGGCCTACCCTATGTCGTATTACTTACCCTTAGTGTTTTTTATTAAAAGGTAAGTAATAAACAATTATAATTTTAATAAAAAGAAAAGAGATAAAAAATACAAAAAAAGGTACAAAAACACACGCTCTACTCTAATAAAGTTAAAATCACACTCATAATCCTGCCGTCAGTCGAGCAGAATAGGGGCAGCAGACCAGGGGCAGCAGACCAGGAGCAGCAGACCAGAAACAGCAGATCAGGAGCGAGTCGAACTCGCTAGTACAAATAATTCGTCAGGCTAGCAGACCAGGGGCAGCAGACAGGGAGCAGCAGACCAGGGGGCAGCAGACCAGGAGCAGCAGACCAGGAGCGAGACTCTCGCCAGCCTGGGGCAGCAGAACAGGGGCGAGTCTCCTGGGGAGAAGTGAACTATTTGTCTTTCACGTTTTGAATGTCTTTGTTCACGTTGAACCTCCCATTACAGGAGTTAATCGAGGAGTCCCCCGGGAATCGTTCTGGAACCCCTTTTATAGTCGCGGCACAGCGTTTTTCCACATCACGCGTCATCATCGCGTTTTGAATTTTTGAATTTCTAGTGTTGTGAGTTGCCTGTATTTAAAACGGCCTGTATCATTCAGTCAAAAACTTCTTCGAAGAATTTAGTGAGCGTGTTAATTAATTTTATAAACTTAAGATAAAATACTGCTATCCATTATACAATAGTAATTAACAATCAAAAAATTTTTAATATTAAAATATTATTTATTTTGTTTTTTTTTTTTTTTTTTTTTATTATTATTTTTTTTTTTTTTTTTAATATTATTAGAGCTAAACATACTAATAAAAATAAATTAAATTACATAAATCAGATGCAACCTTCATAGTCACTATGAAAAACTAAGACACAAAATTAGAGAAAAGTAAATGACAAATTGACAACTGACATAATGTCAGGCAAAAAGTAAACATTGAAAATTATTAAATTTAATATTTAATTTCAGCAAAATCATAGCTAATCAATCGAATAAGATCGATTGCAAGACTGCTAAACAAAAATAGTTATCGCCAAGGCGCGACATAAGATGTAAAAGGAAAAAGATGAGAATGATTGATACCGGGTAAAACGGGGTGGATAGAAACTCAAGGGTGAATAGAAACAAAACTTTGAAGTGGATATTCACGTAAGTTAAAAGTTGTTTGTTACATATAAACACTGTAATGCTTTTAAATAATTGAGGTAAATAGTGTCGACACCTTGTAAGTATCAAACAATATTAAACTAGCGTAAAAATCCCCCTCAAAGTTTTGTTTCTATTCACCCTTGAGTTTCTATCCACCCCGTTTTACGGTAGTGAAAGTGTAAGTATGTGTCTGAAACATGAAAACACTATAACTAACATCTCCTTCAGAGGTGGTAGGGTGGCGTGGTCTTGAGGGAGAGTGCTACAATCATGTAGATCCTCAAGGCAAGTACGGAGGTGTACCTTCTCGCGGTTGCCACCCCGTTATTGGTCTAGTTCCCTATGAAATACGCAACTAAAACCACCGGGCGACCTGGCACAGTGGCGGGTGCTCCACTCTCTCCCATAGCTGCGACCCTTCCGTCATTGGGGGGCCGCGGGATCGTTAGGCACCAAATCAGCTGACGACGAGTGGGAGTAAGTGCGCAATCACCTGCGCTAGGACCTGCGCAGTCGAGCGTCGTGAGAAGGGATGAAGGAATCCTGGGGGGTATAGCCGATCAGTGCTGGCGGTCTTGCGTCCGTGGGCATCACGCCGTCTTTGATCTGGATTTCAGGCGAAACGGTGGCCCTACTCTAATGAGCAGGGCCACAGGCGAGTTGCGTGAGGTCCGCTGAAGTCGTCTTCGGATGGCTGAAGCGGTAGGTAAAGATCATGCTGACGGTGTAAGTGAGGGCTGATTAGTTCGTGGGAGGTGGGCCTTTCGGCCCCCTGGGCTACGCCAGCCCGAACAAGCCTCGCGCCCCTATATCTCTTTGGTACTCCTAACGTTCGAGCTTTTTGACAGCGAGCCGTTTCCAGTTGTGGGCTCCATGGAGGGTGGGAAACCACAGAAACGAAATCATTACATCCAATTCCGATTTTGCGTTTGGTTTTGGAACAAGAGCCACAAGTTGTATTGTTTATTTGTATTTTTCTGTCACCTGTGACAGAAAAAAACAAATAAACAATAAAAATATCAATAATAATATCAATAATAATCTGAAATAATTATAATAAAAATAAAATTCACAAATAAATTGTAACCGAACAAATCGAGCAATGTCACGTATTTGATACATAACAAAAAATGTCTAGAAGGATGGCAGTGGCACCTGGCAGTGTATCATATCTGATACACTTGAAAAAAAACGGTAAATTACAGTCGATTTTAATCCAGTTTAGTACTTGAAAATAGTGTTTCCGGGTAGCGAATATTGTAACCTATTCGAATTAAACAGATTTTGAAAACAATTTGACTCAAATATAATACAAAATGAGTATTGTTACCTTGCGACACGCAGCGGCCTTCGATCGGTTCGTCATCTTGTTTTCTACTACATTTTTGGCGTTACAAGAAATAAAATAGATTTTTTTTGTAGAATTGGGATTATATTTTGTAGCAAATTATGTAATAAATGTTTTTTAAATACGTCTCGGAACGTCTTGAGATTTTCACAAAGTTCAATGTATCAAATTATCCACCGTGCCAAGAATAAGGATAACAACCCTCTTAGTTTATATAATACCATTGACTACCCTTAAAGTAGCTTTGTATAGAATACTATACGCCAACGTTTCGAAAATCTACATGCAAACCAAAACTTGTTGATAATTAAATTATTACTTACGTTAGTTAATTTTTAATTTCCGAACGTCGCTCTAATAAAAAATAAATAAATCGTTACCATTTTCTGTGAAAATTTGTCAGTTGTGACGTGAATACGAAAGCATAGGTACTGAAGAATTTTGTACTCGCCAAGCTAAAAAAAATTATACATATATTCCTTTTTATCTACAATAATGTGTAATGTTTGTTGTGAATCCAAAATACTAACGTATGGCGCTTATATTATTACTAAAATACCTTTATAACTAATAACTATTTTCTTGGCACTTTTTCGAACTTCGAACACGAGCTTATTACTACTATACACTGCGAATGGCTGTAAAAAACGGCTTGTTTGTGATGTATATTATACTATACACTGCCACCTTAGCAGTGACGGTAATATAATTTAGTCGGCCTTCATTTTTAGTTTTTTTGAGTTCCGAGTGTAAAACATGAAATCAAAACCCTCTTAGTAGGTAGGGCTGTGGTGCCTTCATGTCTGTTTGTCGAATCTACTTTCAGTAGTATTTCTTGTACATTTCCTTTATATTTTCTTCTTGTTTGGTGTGGGCCTTGCTTTTAACATTTTTATTACAGCCTGGACAACGCGACCGGTGCAGACGCATTCTAGAGCTTATTTTTGAAGTAAATGCTAGTTTAGACGTCGGCGATGTTTCAAACAATGAAGATGAAGTAAATAAATGCAACTGATCCCCTGCTCCATCTATAGATTTATCTTTGGAAAGTGTGTATGTACCTAATAGCCCAGTTCCATCCTGCAATTAAGACTCGTTTGAGGATTTACCATAGATAATTCATTCAAGGCACATGTTCCCAAGTCAAGAAACTGTTGCCGAAGCTTTTGAAAACTTCACCCCACTTACGCAATGTGATTATAGTGCAATTCCTTCTATCGGATTACTACCATCTTTGCCTTCTGTTCAATCGTTGCCTTCAACGCCGCCATCTACCTCAACACGTATCCAAAAGAAACGCAGAGTTCCTATAGTTTCTGTCAACAAGGTAAAAAGACGACGATCTCTTTTCATACAGAGATTTAAACTCTTTTCAATGGACGAAGATAAAGTTCCAGCATGTAGCTATTCTAATATGATTAGAAAGAATCTGTGCCAGATGTGCCTACAAAAAGGTTCCAACAAATAAAGCAGTTTATTCATTTGATTGATAACACGCAATCTGACGAGTCGGACGTTACTACAAATTACGTCTTCTCCTCGAGGGTGTCAGAGATTCGTAAAAAAGATGACCATCTCAAGCATTTTAGAAACGAAGTATATGCAGCTCTGATTAAAACAAAGAGACAAATTACGACATCTGTTATGGATTCAGTGTCTGAAGAGAATAAAATAAAAAAATAGCAACAGAAAGACCCATAGATGCCATCAGGTAGGACTCGGTAGATCACTGGCCTGAACATTTTAATTTTCCGAGGTGAAAATATTGTGCGAAAGGCCAGTCAGGTACTCGTTGTACTAAGTGCAATGTACACCTTTTCTATGTGGCTAAAATAAATTGTTGTGTGGCGTATTATAAGAAGTGATATCATAGTCTTTATTTTATTTTCAAATTTAAAATAATTACCCATAGTGTAGTTTATTACACTCATTATCTCAGATAATTGATTACAGAGATTTTTAATTTAATATTTTCTACTCTTTATTAAGGCCTAAATATATATTATTTTATACAATTTTGGTGTTTAATTTCGATCAAGGTCTTGCTACTTTAAGGGTTCAATTTAAAATTTTATGGAATTAAATAGCATGGCCTTAGGGACAGTTTGCAGCGTATAATTACTTCATACATACCGTTACCGCCAAATCGGACTGCTGTAACGGAGGAGCTTCCACCCAGTGCAGTGAGTCAAGATCGCCAACTTGCGAACATTGTAGTGTTACTGCATTACTTAAGCCTTCTTGTTGCAGCACGCCACCTGAAGTTTTCTGTAAGTAACAATTTTATTTTTTTAGTCATTGGCAAAATTGGTCTGTCAAATCAAGCGGACTACGACCGAGTCTGAACGAAGCAAGAGTCATTAAAATTTTCGCTTGCTAATGTACTCCTAGCTAAAGATTCTGGAAGATAAAATAAAAACTCTTCGATAAGACTAAAATGTTAAAATAAAGTTTTAAGTTTTCCCCTACCAAAGAACCAAAAATTCGAAGACATGTGACACCTACCAATTCGCACTGGGCCCGCGTGGTAGATTATGGGCCCATACGCAAAATACGCGGAGTTGCGGATACCAGTCTGATATCTTTATAAGTTTTAACTTATTTTATTTTATTTCTTGTGCGCATAATAATAGGGGTACTATCACTATTATTGTGACAAACTGTTTCTTAAGAAAAATGTAAAAGCACTTACATTTACGCTGCTAATCCGTGAAGGTACCACCAGGTCCACCCTTCTCGTGTCTTGACTAACGGGAGGCAGATTGCGGTATTTCATATGTTGTAAAGTAACTCCACCACACCTTAAACATTACACACACCTTTTTATTACTCATGCCCCGTAGTGTCTTATTGCTGATTGATAACTTTTTAACCAGATTGATTATAGGCATGGATTTTCTGTTCATTTCTGTTAAAATCTTAGCACTAAAAAAAACAGTAATTACTTATTTTAGTGAAACTGTTTGTGTTTTTAACACAATTGAACAAAAGTGGCTTAACACTTAGTTTCAGTTAAACATACATACATACATACATAAACTCACGCCTTTTTCCCATGGGGGTAGGCAGAAACTACAGAGCGCCATATGCTACGATTCTTACATACTTCTTTTGCTTCGTTTACATTCATACATGTTGTCATACACACACGCCGTTCAGTTAAATGTTTACTGTAAACAATTTAGACAGTTGAAGTAAAACTATCTACCTATCGATATCTTTATGAATACATCATACCCTCCTCTCTCTCCACTTTTAATCATAGTTGCGCTTTGAGGAATAAAAATATAATATTTTTAATTTGAATTGACGAGTGCAACTAATGGTTGTGCTTTGAGGAATAATTTAGTTGCGCTTAGATGGTTGCGCTTTGAAATGGTTGCGCTTAGAAATGGTTGCGCTTAGAAATGGTAGCGCTTACAAAAATACCCCCTTACAAAGATACCCCCTATCCGCTTTTCGATCTGAATGATTTTGTGTTTTGTTAATTTTGTGTTGTTTTTATACTCATGTAATAGTTACCTAGTAAGGTCATGGATTTCGGATAAGTAAGCATTCACAACAGTCTTCCCGTTCAAGTTGTAGGCACTTCGAAGATGTTTATTGGCGTCGATGTCAAGTCTTCTGATGTGTGTGAGCAAAGAAACTGCATCGTGTGGTTGTCGCAGCATGTTCACCTGCAGCAAGCCGTCGATGAACGTGACCCAGTTGTCACGCCACACCAGCGCCGCCTGGCTCAGGGATGCGTTCGCGGCCTCGACGCTGACGAACTCACCGCTAGAAGATAAAACAAGATAAAGTATAAGCTTTATTAAATACCAAAAACAAAAATTGTCACCTTTCCAGATATGTTAGCTACTGTTTAGGATATCATTAAATAGATGGCAGGTGGTTTTTTTCCCAGTACCAAGTAACCCAGAGATCTTTGATCAAGTGACTTCTCAAAAATTTGTCAGGTTTTCTATATTATTAACTAACCTGTAATTGTAATCCCTGTCTCGCAGCAGTTGGTAAATGTCTCTTGAACTGAGGACCATCTCACTATCATTCAATGACAAGTAGCTCGGCTGAAAAGTGTTTCGAATGTACCCTGATGCCACTCTGTAGTTCTCGTTCAAAATCTGTTCCAGAAAAATTCATCACGTTTGTGTTTTCCGTTAGGTTTGGCAAAGCAGCTTGATTAGTATTTATTATTTATTATTTAAGCCATTTATTTCCCAAAAAATACAAAGTTCATTACATAATATAAAATCTTATATAATAATTAATTTGATTCTAACTAATAAATTCATTCATTTGTAATAAAATTGATCATGCATTTTAACAATAATTAATTTAACAAAAATATAACTTTAAATAAATAGATTGATATATTTAGATATTAGATTAGAAATATATATTTTTTTTTTTTACAATAAAATTTTTCGTCAATAAATTTAATTGGGTGCCCATTTGAGGGCGAAGGCCTCCTCCATCTTATGCCATTCCTGTCTGTCTTGGGCTATTCTAGTCCAGGTGGGGCCGGTCACGGCCACAATATCATCGCACCACTGACGCCTGGGTCTGCCTCGGGTGCGTGGTACATCTCGAGGGTACCAATGGAGAACCTTCTCGCTCCAGCGTACATCTGTCGCTCTGGCTACGTGTCCTGCCCATCGCCATTTCAATTTGCATGCTAGTTCGACAGCATCTATTATTTTAGTACATAACCGTATGTCTTTGCTTCTTTTGCGGTCCCGGAGTTTAAATCCCAACATACTCCTTTCCATGGCTCGTTAGAAGGCTTGTAGTTTGTGTGTGACTGCCTTTGTTAATGTCCAACTTTGACAACCATAGAGTAGAGTAGGTAATATAACGGTGTCCATAGCTTTCTTTTTCAGGCGAATCGGGATGCGTGATTTAAATACATCTTTCAACGACCAATACCTTCTCCAAGCACTGTTTATTCTACGATCTACTTCATTTTCTGTCAGTCTGTTAAACGAAATGCTTTGACCAAAATAAACATAGTTGTCTACGTATGCGATTGGTGTGTCTTGTATCATCGTAGGTACTCTTATGCTGTTGGTTAACAGGCATGTTTTTTCAGCGTTCATGTGAAGACCACATTTTCGGCTCTCCTCATCTATAGACTTAAGCATTCGGTCAAGGTCTGAATGTGGTTCGCTTAACAAGACAATGTCATCTGCGAATCGGAGA
The DNA here is from genome assembly GCA_921972225.1 of Euplexia lucipara. Classification (NCBI taxonomy): domain Eukaryota; kingdom Metazoa; phylum Arthropoda; class Insecta; order Lepidoptera; family Noctuidae; genus Euplexia; species Euplexia lucipara. Next base: position 5,589,569 of record OV179163.1, on the reverse strand, counting down.
TGGTTGAGAAATTCACCGTTTATTTTGATACCGACATCGCACCAGTTTAGCTGTCTGAAAACGTGTCCAAAACAGCGTTAAATAGATTTGGTGAAATGGGATCACCCTGCCTGACTCCTTTTTGAATGTTGAATAATTCTTCTTTTTTCTCCAGCTTAATTATGGCTTTACTGTTCTTGTAAATCTCCTTTAAGAGTTTTATGTACTTTACGTGGACTCCTTGTTCACAAAGAGAGCACCATAGAGACTCATGGGAGATAGAGTCAAATGCCTTGGAATAGTCTACAAAGGCCACGTAGAGTTCTTTATTGTGTTCGTTACACTTCTCTATAATCTGTGTTACCGTAAAAATGTGGTCGTTTGTAGAGAATCCTGATCTGAATCCAGCTTGCTCTCTAGGTTGGTTTTCGTCTAACGTCTTTGAGATCCTTTTTAATATGAGGCTTGTAAATAATTTATAAAGTGACTGCAGCATACTCAGTGGTCTGTAGTTGTTCATTTGGCCTGGATCACCTTTTTTATAGAGTAAGGTTATAATTGCCGTATTCCACTCAGTTGGTATCGACTCTCGTTTCAAGATTTCATTGAATATCGTGGTTAAAAGGGGTGTTATTGGCTCTCTGATGGCTTTCAATATAATTATCATTTGTTATGCTATCTTCTCCAGGGCCTTTCTTCGATTTTAATTGATAAATGGAGTGACTTATTTCGTACTCCAGAAATTCTGGTACACTGTCTAAAATCGGTGACTCCATATTTTGGAATGAGTCTGGCAGGATGTTCATATAATCTAGCATAAAACTTTGTCGCAACTTTTAATATATGATTTCTGTCCGTTATTTGGTGTCTGTATTTTGTAAGTTGCGTAATCCATTTTTTGCTAGAGTCTAGTTTTTTGTAAGCTCTTTTTTCCAATTCATATTCAATAATACTATATCTACGTTCTTTAGATTTTCTTTGTAGTTGCTTTCTAATTAACTTGTATAATGCCGATAAATGTTTCTTTTCCATGCTAGTTTTGTTTTTCTTTTCGTTTAATAGAGTTCTTTCCTTTATTAATTTTGCTAGGTTGTTTTGAATAACAGGTCCATTACACTTTTTGTTGTTTTTAAGTTTATCTTTGATGTTTTTAATTTTTGTGACTAAAGTAGAATAAGTTTGCCTTATGTTTATGAATTCCATGTTTTTAATTTCCTGTGAAAATTCTTCTTTTAGCTATTTTTGCTCTGCAGGGCTAGCATGGCCGGAGATATTCTTTCCACGGGGAGAGGATAAAATAGTATTCCCCTCTGTCATTTTTATCCACCCTCCGAGCATGGCGACATGGGTGGATAAACTATTCATGGGGATAAACCAGGGGAAACGCTTGTCCTCGAAATTATTGCCATTATAAGAAAACTTTTATGAAATTACACAATAGTCGAGAATGTCATGTAAACCAAAGTACTTTCATTGTTTTATTACATCTGTACTGGATATTTATTTTGTTTTGTTGTCAATTGGGATTGCTCGAATCGCGAAATCTTTCACTAGTCGCCATGCTATAAGCCGTGGATGAGTATCCACGTCTAATGTCAAAAACTGATATAATTCTCTTTCCCCCTGTTGCCGTGCTTTGGCAGGTGGATAAGATAATTGTATCCCTTGTCAGTGGAAATAACCGGTGGATAAAAGTTATATCCCCAGCCCATGCTAGCCCTGCTGGAGGCGCAATATCGATACAGTAGTTTTTTCCGAAGTGTTTTCTTGAGGCAATGCGCTTGTTGTGAAGTATGATTGATGCACGTACCAGTCTGTGGTCAGTAGGATGTGTAGTAGGTATGATATCGATGTTATGGATACAGTTTTTGTTTTTTGTTATTATGTAATCAATTTCATTTTGTGTAACGCTATTAGGGTGCATCCAAGTCCAGCGTCGATTTGGGTTTTTCTTGAAGTAGGTATTTAAAATATGTAGTTGATGTTCAAAACAAAAATTTATTAGTAGGTATCCCCACAATCCCATAACATCTTTATCATCATTATTGGGCCGCCCAATCTGTGCATTGAAATTACTTATGATGAGTGTGTCCCTGTTCGTATATTTCAGCGCTCTTCTGAGATCTTCGTAGAAGTGATCTATGTCTTCCAATGTTGATTGTTCTGTAGGCGCATACACTTGAATAATATGAATTGTTTTATCATCAATGTAAATTTAGCTACTCTGTCGGACACTGGTACGAAGTCTTTTATGTGATTTTTTAATTCTTTCTTTATTAAGAATCCAATACCATTCCTATTATGGGTTTGTCCGTAGTACATGAAGATAAAATCTTGATGTTCTATAATTTCCTTGCCTGCAAGTTTTATTTCAGATAGTCCAATTACATGCCAGTTAAGTTTATCAATAGCGTATTTTAATTCAGTAAATCTTGAAGGTTCAATTAGTGATCTCACGTTTAATGTGCCAATGTAGAGGTATTTGTTTTTTCTGTTCTTTAAGTCGTCTTGATTTTTGATGGAGGGTTTTGGTCTACTGCTCCCACGGGGACCAACCGTGCCGGGAGAGTGAAGGGTAGTAAGGCTAGTTATGCCGTTTTCGTAGTGTTTGTGAGGGAGGCCTGATGATTGCTATTGCTCAGTTTCGATTCCATACCTGGCTTGGGTTGGACCAGGAGTAGAAGAAGGACTGATGTCTGTGTCTTTTGGTATAAAATAATTCCTCATATCTACTTTAGTTTTTTTAATTGTACGTTGTGGAAGTGATGCCTTGTTTTCCAGTTGTGTTGTGAAAGTTATTTGGTTCTCAGGTGATTTCGATGGTTTTCTTTTAGAGTTGTGTTGTTTGTTTTGATAGTTCTTTCTTTGCTCTAAGTAAACAATTTTATCGTATCTCAGTACAGCATTTGTGCCTTGGCTTCTAGCTATGTCCATTTCTTTTTGTAATTCTTTCCGTATTTCAATGACTTCAGGAGAGAGATCTTCTTTTATATAGTACTTGGTTCGTTCCAGTTGTTTTTTTCGTTTTAATATTGTTACTTTCATGTTTAGTTTTGTGAATGTTATTTTAATAGGTCTTGCTTTTTCTCCTTTTTTCCCCAACCTTATGGCGGATTCTATATCATAAGTGGTACATTCTGTGCCGAGATGTTCATTAAAAATTAAGATAACTTTTTTTTCTAAGTCTTCATAGCTTCTTTCTTTTTCTTCTAGCCCAAAAAGCACAATATTCTTCATACGTACTTGTTTTTCTAATTTTTCGATTTTATTTTGTTGATTGTTAATAATTTCCTCTAGTTCTTCATTATTAGACATCTACTATATAAAAATAAGTCGGGTTTTCCTTCCTGACGATATAACTCCAGAACGCACGAACCGATTTGCACGGTTTTGCATTCGTTGGAAAGGTCTCCGCGAGGTTTATAGCAAAGAAAATTCAGGAAAAATAACAATAAATTACATTATTAGAGCTAATAGAAATAAATTAAATTACGTAAATCAGATGCAACCTTCATAGTCACTATGAAAAACTAAGACACAAAAAGAAAAAAGTAAATGACAGATTGACAACTGACATAATGTCAGGCAAAAAGTAAATATTGAAAGGTATTGTGTTCATTGTGAAATTGTGAAAAAAAAGTAAAAAAAAATAAGTTTTTCGTTTCCTAACATTTAAATTGGAAACCATCAAATCAATAACGTGTATTGTGCAAATTTTTATTGAATTTCAACAGCAGGCATTTGTCTTTAAGGTGGTAAGTTGAACTGTGTAAATTATGTGGATCGTGCATAGTTAGGTTATAAAATTTTCGTGTCACAATGTTCGTTCCCATGCTCCTCCGAAACGGCTTGACCGATTCTCATGAAATTTTTTATGCATATTCAGTAAGCCTGAGAATCGGCTACTATCTATTTTTCTAACCTCTAAGTGATAAGGGGGTGTTCACCCCAAATTTTTATTTTTTTGACATGTTTATTTTTTTTAACCGACTTCAAAAAAAGGAGGAGGTTCTCAATTCCGTTGTATTTTTTTTTTAGGGTTTGTTACCTCAGTTCTGCGTCATTTATGGACCGATTTTCAAAATTCTTTTTTTGTTTGATAGGGTATACTAACAGATTGGTTTCATTTGTATCAAAACTCATACCTGATGAGGGATCTTCGAGGAATTGAGGAAACTCCTCAAAAAATATAGGCACACATGCACCGATTTCAACATTTTTAGTAACAAATCAAGCATTTTCATTTAGAAAGTATCATTTGGTGAAGAAAAACTGATGAAGAAGAGAGGCAACGGAACTCTTCAACGCATAACAGCAAATTATTCGCAATTGCTATAGTCAGATGTCTATGCTGAGCTTTTGTATTTCCACAACATAACATTACGCCATTCCATTTTAAAAGGGGCCGGCAGAGATGTATGATTAATGTTTAGAGATAGAACTTCTTTAGCAACTGTTATTTAATTTCAATGATTCTTTCAAGTTTTGAAAGACTTTCTTTACATACAAAGAAACTAAAAACTACAAAATAAAAACTTTTTACAAAAAAAACAAGCGACTTCTTAAAAAAAAACTAACAGGTGAAAAATAACTCCAGTTTCGGAAGTCGGTGGCCAATAATGAACAAAACAAAACCACCAAAGCCACAGACTTCCGAAACTGGAGTTATTTTTCACCTGTTAGTTTTTTTTTAAGAAGTCGGTTGTTTTTTTTTGTAAAAAAGTTTTTTATTTTTTTATTATGTGGCATCAAAAAATACATACAACTCTATATTTGCACTTTTTTATCACCAACCCTTGCTTTTGAATAGTCCCGCTCGATAACATCAATCATGACCGGCATGTCCTAGAACCAAAAAAGTTCGAAGACATGTGACATCTACCAATTCGCACTGGGCCCGCGTGGTAGATTATAGCCCATACGCAAAATACGCGCTTAGACGTGGAGTTGCGGATACCAGCCCGGTATCTTTAATCTTAATCTTAACATCAATTATTATCACTTGGTAAGTTATCCCCTCCATGTGTCTACCGGTGTCACTTCTCACCCTGTAAACAGCAAGCAGTAGGGATGTTACCTCTACAGTTTTCGGCTATTATTAGTGTTTATACTTCAAGCGTAGTAGTTAATTATTTTTACTATCTCAGTGTAACTCTCATATCAAATATATTCTCGAGTAACTTTATTATTTATTTATTAATCTATAATATAAAAATGAATCGCAAAATGTGTTGGTAAGCGCAAAACTCAACAACGCCTGGACAAATTTGGCCAATTCTTTTTTTTAAATGTTCGTTGAAGTTCAAAGATGGTTTTTACGGCGAGAAAAATTCGAATAGTTGCCGGAAAACCCCTAAAGAGATTTTCGTCAAACATTGCCAGCTGATGAACTCAATGCATGTCTAAAGTCCTCCAATTGTGGAAACATGTCAAAGTACTTCATTTAAGCAAGAATATGCATGTCAAATTGCAAAATGACCAATCTGGAAACATATTCTCTAAACAACTCATTGACATTGGTAGTGGCAAATTTCCTATAGACATGTTGACTGGCTGCATTAACATTTCTCAAAGTTTTTGTCAGTTAACTCGATCAAAAGATGAACTTATCCAGAAGGTGTTTCCAGATGTTTCTCAAAATTACAGGAACCATGATTGGTTGAGCGAACGAGCTATATTGGCTGCAAAAAACATAGATGTAAATGAATTAAATTTAAAAATGCAAGTGCAATGTAAAACAAATTACAGGCGAATCGAGGATATATAAATCAGTTGATTCGGCTACTAACCAAGATGATGTTGTGAACTATCCACCAGAATTTTTAAAATTGCTGGATTTGCCAGGATTGCCATCTCAATCTTTAATTAAAGGTTGGATCGGTAGTTATAATGTTGCGAAATATCAACCAACCGCGTCTTTGCAACGGCACACGGTTAGCGATAAAAATTACTAAACAACGTGATAGAAGCAACTATACTGAAAGGAAAGTATAAAGAAGAAGACGTTCTCATACCGCACATCTCAATTTTTCCGAATGATGTGCCGTTTGACTCTAAACGACTACAATTTCCAGTTCGGCTTGCTTTTGCTATGACCATAAACAAGTCCCAGGGGCAATCATTAAGTGTTTGTGGTATTAATCTGGAAAACCCATGTTTCTCACTGTGGTCAATTGTATGTTGCCTGTGCCGGTGTTGGAAAACCATCAGATTTGTTTGTCTATATGCGCCAGATATCAAACAAAAAACATCGTATATCACAAAGCACTACAATGAAAATAAAACTGATTTTTGTTAATAATTATGATTCACATGATTAACAATAAAGGGATTACTTATTTTTAAATGCTTATATATGTTTTATTTAATTATATTTCTTATTCACAACGCCCTATCACCAGGGTGACGGTTCTGTTCAGGAGGTTTTTTTGCCCCGACTATAAAATATGTAGGAACAAAAAAATGTCACATTACAAATCATTTTGACAGGAATTTATTGCAATTTAATTAGGCAGTACGAAGTCTGCCGGGTCAGCTAGTAATTTCATAAAATTTAATGTTCATATTCTCAATAATTGGTTTCGAAATATCTTCCTTTAAACTTTTTATTTCTGTACTTTGTTGTGTTAAATCATTTTGCAGCTTCCTCAACAGTGTTGTTATTTCTTCCATGTTAAATTTTACTTAAGCGACCTCTAGTGTGCAGTGGATAGTTTAGTTATCGATTGAGTTTGCTTTGTTGTGTTTGTTTTCGTAGTTCAGCTTGTTTCCGCTAGATGGCTATCGGCTTGAGTTTCCAACAGTGTGTAATAGATGGTGCTTTTCGTATGACACCTCAATATTGTATTTGATGATACTCCAAATTTAGGTTATATTTATTGTGATTTTCACCGATGCACTATTTGAGACTTTTATACGCACACTTTTCAATGCCAGCATCAGCTTCTTGATGACTATTAGTCCACTGCTGTGTATTTTTCTTAATAGCCAGCCAATTAGCCTTAACAAAACTGCAACTGTCACCGGTATATTTCTCGTAATTTCTTGTATTTTACTTAACACCAGATGAAACTTATTAGTTCAGTCTTTATATAATTTTATTATTAACACTTTTGTTTTGTTTTCACTTGGTTTTCTTCGCAAGATTAATTTTAATTACGTTAACAATACAGAGCTAACTTGATGTGCTGACAGCTGTCAATTCAAGTAGTTGTTTAGTTTAGTAGTTGATTAGTATACAATAAACATATCAAAAAAATATTGCGCCACTTATTTATGTCTCAAGTAATAGGACCGAAACCCAAAGTGCGATATTGTGGAGCGTATACTTTTACAATTAGCATCTTAGTTGATTGCGTGCGGTACAGCGGTAACGGTATCTTGTGCGGTCTCTAATACTCGTATGTCTGAAATTCGCGTTTACAATAAACACCAATTAAACTTTTAGTAAGAGGATACTATGATAGTACCTCAAACTTTCCGGTGCCCCTGTGTAGTGCTACGCTTAGCCTCAGCAGTCGCAGGTCATGTAGCATGGGCTGAGCGTACAGATGCACGTCACGGAACTGCACCTGACCCTGACGCTTGGCAACCCCTGAGTGCATAGCGAGGGTGTCCCACGCTGCCACCAGAGCAGCCGCGAAAGGATAGCACCGCTTCTCTGGAATTATCGAAGATAATAATAATATTCCGAAAAGCTACCAAGTCAATAACTAAGCAGAGCTTGTGCTGTGAGTACTAGACAACTGATTTACATACTTATAATACATACTATACATACTTATGCTTAGATATTGAAATCTTTGTCACTGAAGGATTTCATCAATACATAAGGCATTGCAGATGTGTTGCCCTCTTAGAGATATAGCTGCAATGACTCTTTAGCACTTGCACTTACTTATAAAATTCAAGCCTGAACGGAACATTAAAATTTGATAAAACGGGATCTTCGCGTTATTCAGCAAAACAGTAAGTGTTCTCATGAAACATTTTTTTTGAACATTTCGTCATTGAGGTCTTGTTGACTTCAATGACGAAATGTTCAAAAAAAATGTACACAAGGCTACACGTCAAGCTATACATTTCCAGTACTTATAAGCAAATCTCGCATTGTTAAGGATTTCCGTACCATGCGAGGTCTGCGTTATCTGAAAATGTATAGCTTGTAGGTATGCAGCCGTGTGTACGTATATTATATCACATTAAACTTGGCTCTCATTTTACATTTTTGTTTTTTTTTATGGGGCTGATCTGTTTTCGGTTCTTTCTTGACAGAGTAGTTTATCCCAATAGTAATTTAACCCTTCTGGTCATTTGAAAACTTTCGACAATACTGTGAGAACAAAAAATTGTGTTAAAATACAGTATAGTACCTCTAACAACGTGACCTTGCAGGTAAGAGTATTCCTCATCATGGATGGACTTCAGGAACTGGCAAGCTGCAGCCGCTCGCTTCTGTTTACCGACGAAACTTGTAACATACCTTAAAGCAATGGAAAATATTTAAGTATCAGCCAGTAATTATCACACTGCAAACTAAAAACTCTCTCCTCCTAATTAATATAAGTAGTAAATCGCACATGTCATTACACGGGTTTTAGAATAGAATAGAATACTCTTTATTGTACACCATAAAAACTTACAAACGGTAATTTTAAGGGCTACAAACGGTGATACAATGGGCGGCCTTACCGCTAAAAGCGATCTCTTACAGACAACATTTGGATGGACTTGATAGTTGAGGAGAGAAGATGAGTAGGCAGTGTGTGGTGTACTATTTACATAAACATAAACCATACAAGACTATTTGAATAGACATATAAGTATAATATTAAAAAGAGAAAAATAAATAAATACTTAAATACAAATCATTTACAGAGTAACGAACAGTTATATTAAGACGTGTTAGGAGAGAGGTAATAATCAAAACAACCGGCCAACCGGGATAATGCGGATGTAACTACATGGCTTTTTATACAATGCCAACGAAACTGAATATATTACAGCCATCAAAGCCGCCAGAAGATCCCGCCAAAGTCCTGAAAATCCACACAATTATTACCCTAAACTTGCTGGCTTGAGCAATAATGATGTTCCGAAATTTAAAAATCTGGGGCATTTTCTTACCGACGACGGCCTTAAAGACGACTTGGAAGTTGAAAGTGAGCGCAGGAGTCTGGCTGTAACAAGCTGACCCGGAGATTTATCCGTCGCTCTGAACAGGTCAAGATCATTTTGTTTAAGGCACATAGTTCAATACTCAATACTCAATACTCAATACCTTATTGCATTCCATAATGTGTACACAAAAGTTGGTATGTTATAACATCGAATCAATTATGGACCCTGTCGGGCACAGCAAAATTATAAAAGTAGGAGAGAGGATGAAGGCGCATTTTATTAAGAGAAATAATAATTTAATTATAACTAGCTGCCCCGGCAAACTTCGTTGTGCCTTAGAGTCAATTCATTGCTCTTATTTTTTTTTTATATTAGATATACATACGTTGAATAAGACGACAACAAATAAATCCAAACCAATAATAACTACTACTACTTTTAAATTACAACATGTATGTATACGCTAACCTAACTGACCATACCTATCCTATAGCTAACCCAACTATCTAACCTAACTACCTTACTAAAAAATACTAAATTCATAATTTTAATCTGAACTATTGCCTCTATGTTACATACAATAATTTATGCCTATAGTTTTCCCGGTCTACTTTAATTAAAGTCCTAACAGTAAAATAAGTTCTATTTGCAAAGAATTATTAAAGTTCGTCTCTGTCATCATTGCTAATTACGTAAATTGATTTCTGAAATATAAGATTTTTTTATGCTACATAAAACCTCTAAGTTTAGTAACAAAATAAATTTCAGAACGTAGGTGCGTATTATAAATTGACAACCTTACCTTCTTGGGTTTAGCTTAAGACTTGTCAATTTCAAATTGTCACCTGATAATGAACTGGGAAGTTTGACTCCTGTCATGTCATCCAAGATGGCGCTGCGTTTGAAAAATGTTTGAGACAACCGATATTCTTGATATTTATTTTTATGATGTCGAACGGGATAAAAAGTATCCTATGTCCTTCTCCTGGCTCTAAACTACCTCCCTGCCAATTTTCAGCTAAATCGGTTCAGCCGTTCTTGAGTTATAAGCGAAGTAACTAACACGACTTTCTTTTATATATAAAGATAGATTTAAATGGAAAATAAAAATAGTAATATTTGGTAAAATTTATTTAATTTATTAATAATATCGTCACTAGAAAGGCAAAATTACTGATGTGAAAATAGGTTGTTTCGAGATAAAGCCGATCAAAGTTTTTATTTTTAGAAAAAAAATCATATCTTTTTACACAATCATCCGATTTCAATGAAATAACTTTATAAATAATTCTATTTGTAGCATGCGTTTACTGGAAGTGGTTGAAATTCGTTTTTTTTACTACTTTCCAAGATAAGTGGCGCTTCAGTAATTTTGACCCAATAACTTAGTAAGCCAAATTTTCTTAAACGCCACCAATGTAAACAACGATTGTATTTTAAAAGTACTGAACACAATACTATTAGTAAATTTGAGTAGGATGAAATTTCTTTAGCATAAATTTTAGTGTCGTGTTGGTGTATCAAAATAACTTCAAGGGAAATATTTTATACTCCTCATGTCTAGGATTTTGACTCATGAGGCGATAGGATAACTAAGTAACTTCAACTAAAATTACTTAAAATGTTTTTTTTTCGTAATCAGTTGTTCAGCAAAGTAACGTTAAGGATCAATCACACTTTATTGTAACTGGGATAAAACTACTGTTCCCTTTAGGTATTTAAAAATTTTTCATATTCGTGTTTTCGAAAATTACTTCTAGAAGGTTGTGTGGGTGTTTGGTAGAGGTAAGGAGGGTGGCGAAGGGTGCGTAGGGTAACGTGGGGGTTGGACCGGGAGACGTAGGTGTAATCACTGGGCAAGCCAGTTTAATAATTTACACGGTATAATGATAACTGTAAATAAAAAAAATGTTTTAATTAAAATACAGTACCTAAGTGGTAGCATAATAAACTTTTATTGAATCAAAAAACATATCATGATATTTATGAACCAGGGCACACACGCGCTTAGATCTAAAAATTATTTGTTATTAACGAAAACTCAATGGAACAGTCTACTATTATCTAATAATGTTTTCTATTAATCTTCAGTAACTTAAACATATTAAAGTAAAAACAAATCAAAAATTAAAAGCCTCTTCTGGCAAAAACAAGTAACAAAAATTATAAAAACTTAATATTTGGCATGTCTTATTAAACAAAATATTCATTTTTCATTCATTCATTCATTAACCCTAGAAGCCCAATCTACGTCATTTTGATGTACACTCCAACGAAAATACGTTGTCTTTTTCTAATGCACGCTCGGATCGCCGCGCCCCCCCGCGCCAACTCAGTAGCCGCGAAGACCTTTTTTTTTAAACCACCCCGTGTTCCTTCTCACACCTGCGCCGGGGGTCACGGGAACGGAAGATACTTCCGCGACCCCCGACTGGTTCCGGCCCCGCGGGCCTCGCCAGGTCAGCGAGGGGAGTGAGGTGTTAGACTCCCCTCGCGACGTCTAAGAGGGGCGCGCGTCAACCCGACGCGCCACCATCTCGGGTCCATGCACGTGGGGGGCGGCGGACATCCCCGCGTCCGTCGCCCCTGGACCCAATTAGGGGAGCTGGAAGAGGGCGTTGTCCGCCCTCCGCCTGCACCCGGTGCGTCTGCTGCGGGCAGGGTGAGTGGAAGTAATCTCCCTCTCCCTTTCCGCAGCCTCCTTCTGCGAAATGAATGTTTCGCAGAAGGACACCACCGCGTCCCAGGACCCGACGCTGCCGACCATCTTCTCGACCACGGCCGGCAGCGACAAGTCACTGCCTACTCCAGAGACGAGGGCACGGCGCGGCTCCTCCCAAGCGGCACACTCTGCCAGCGTGTGCTGCACCGTGTCCTCCCGACAGTCGACGCAGTGGTGACACCGGGCGTCCGGCTCCCTGTTTATGCGACACAGGTACTTTCCGAAGCAACCGTGCCCGGAAAGTATCTGCGTCACCCGAAACGACAGGGAGCCGTGCCTCCTCCCGAGCCAGCGCTCGAGCACCGGCCGGACCGCCTCGATGGTGACGAGGCCGGCGGTAGGGCGCGAAAGCCTGTCCCGCCATTCCGCCACCAGGACCTCGCGCAGCTGCGACCGACGCAACTCCATGTGTCGCTGCATCGGTCGCTCGCCGCGCGCCTGCATTTCCACGCGCCACCGGTGCAGTGACGCGAGTACTTTTGCCTCCAGGTCCCAGGGCGGGGATCCGGCCAGTACTCCGGCAGCCTCGTAGGAGATCGTGCGATAGCCCTTGATGACTCTGACGGCCATCGCTCGCTGCGGTCTGCGCAGGACAGCGATGCTGCCGGCCGTCAGGTCAGCCGCCCAGATCGGGGCCCCGTAAAGGGCCATCGATCGCACGATCCCCACGTAGAGCCGCCTACAGGCGGCACTCGACTCCAACAGCTTGGGCGCCAGCCGCCGGAAGTGAGGTCCGATATCCCAACGGCTGTCGAGCACCAATCCCAGGTACTTCATGGTGGACTCGACAGCGATTCGAACCCCACCGACCACTAGGTGTGATCCGGCGGGTGGCGCCCGACGGGGGCCGTGGAAAACCATAGCCTCCGTCTTGCTGAGGGCCACCTCCAGGCCGAGACGCCGTATGCGGCCCACCACCTGTAATGAACACCTGTAACCAACAGTAGATGGCTGCATCACTTCGGTAAGTACCGCCATTTTTTCGTTATTACAATGTTGCACGTAAATTTGACGTATGTTTGGGCTTTGTGTAACTTTTGCGAATTGTTTTCATTTTGTAATATTATGATTTTTGTTCGATTATTGTTTTATTTTCCATAATTTTCAAACTGTACTTTATTTTTAGGAACGAATGTACAATGGCGTCCTATCGACGGTTGAATATAGACAAAATAGCATCAGTATTGGAAAATGAAGACGATTATTCTCCGCACGATACTGACTCGGAACAAGAAGATTGTGTGACTCAAGACGACGTGCCAGAGACAGCAACAGAGACTTCCTGTAATAAGCCCAAACCAAAGAAACGACGATATTGTGGGTATTGCTCGTACCAAAGAAGAGGATGACCAAAACACAAAACTCCAAATGCAAAAGAGCAATATGCGGTGAACACAATATTGATATTTCTCAAGACTGTGTATAAAAGCTGATTTTTGAATATTAAAGTACTAAGTATTGATAAGAGTTGATTAAATTTTTAGAAAAAGAAGTGATTTGGTTGATTGTTGTAAAATTTATTTAATTATAAGAAGAAACCTAAGAAGATCTCATTTTTTGTACATTTTTTTTACTTTGCTTAATGTAACTTTGTAAAGGTAAAAATAAAAAGTTTTAAATATTTAAAATACGTTTTTTCATTTTATAAGAACATATTTTGAATAAATAATCCAAAAACTAATAAATATCTAAATTAAAATAATTAAATTTAGCGATTTGATTTATATACGTCATTTTTACGTATGATTGGGCTTTATAGCCTCAAAAATATGATTGGGCTTCTAGGGTTAAAATCAATGAAATTTTGACTTTTCATTCACTACGTAATCTGAACGGCACGATTGCAAGGGAAATAAATAACTACTTACCTCTTTATAAGTTCAAAACTGCACGATCCCACTCATTGATTCACTAAAATAGATTGATAACGCTAGCAAAAACGACAAATTGACGTCCTTCCGCAGTGGCTCGGTCGAGCAGAATGGCGGAACAGCTTAATTTTAATTTATTTGAGGGGCGTATCGCATATCGTGCCCTTGAAGAGGACGTGTATAGCTTAACCGGGCGTCTCTGTAGAGATATCTTAAGCAAAAAATTAAGACCTCCAGCCAGAGTATAAAAACTTAAAAACTAAGCGACTACGCTGAGGGCACCCCCTGCGGGGTACGAGCCTCGGCTTAGGGCGTCGCTGGGAGAGGACAGCAAGGGACGGCTGGATCTGTGTGGTTATTATTTGGGGGCAGCGAGTTTATTATAACTACTGCTCAGCTCACGGGCTGGCACACAAGCAAGGGACGGGAGGACGGGTAATTATCGGGGGCGTCGCGTCGGGCCTCGACGGCGAGGCCGGAATCGGGCTGCGTTCTTGCGAACTGTGCTGGTGGACTTATCGCTCTCCTGGTCCTCCAGGAGAGCGATAAGTCCACCAGCACAGTTCACGCAGTTGATGACGCTATCACCCTCCTGGGTGATAGCGTCATCAGGGACGGTGAGGGTGTGTCTCGGTCGCCGTATCTTAGAGATGCGGGACGGAGTGTATCGGGCGGCCGACACCACGAGGGGGTTGGGGTGTTTTTCAGCTACGTCCATGAAACGCTTGGTGAGGCGTTTCATGAACTGCTGAATTGTAGGGATTTTGAGATCTACGTGGAGAATCTCATTTCGGACATAGAAGGGGGCTCCCGTTATCCTACGGAGGAAACGGTTTTGGAGGGTTTGCATCCTATGGATATGCCTAGGGTGCGCATGTGCGAAAACTGCGCAAGCATAGGTCATGATGGGGCGAATGACCGCGGTGTAGAGACGCAATTTGCACTTGAGTGACAATTTGCTTCTCGGGGTCGTGAGGAAATGAAGCCTACTGGAAGCGAAAGCGGCTCGCGAACGAGCCATCTTTATGTGCTTCGCGAAGGTAAGGTGATGGTCGAGAGTAACTCCTAAGTACTTTGCCTCCGAGTCCCAAGGGATGGGGGTGTCGTACATAGTAATTGGATCGGGGGTTGGGACAGTGCGACGCGGTCTCGTGAAGAGGACCGCTTGGCTTTTTTCGGGGTTGACCTCTATTCTCCATTTCCGGAACCAATCGCCTAGGGCGTTTGCGGAAAATTGGAGAGTGCGAGCTATCGTGACTGGATTGGTGCCAGTGTAGTAGATTGCCGTATCGTCGGCGAAGAGAGCTAACTGGGACCTATTACTGATGGGAATGTCACTGGTGAACAGTGAGAAGAGGAGAGGGGAGAGCACGGAGCCTTGAGGGACGCCCGCGCAAATCGGATGGGGATGGCGGAACAGCCAGCGCGCGCACGGTATTGTTACATTTTATGCTACCTAATCTTTACACATTGAAGAATATTTCGTCCAATTAGCTGCTTACAATATACTTTAGCAACGACGATAGCAAAACATATACCTTAATATTTTACTGAAGTTACATAACAGAGTATTTCATTAATCTTATTTGATAAAATAAAAATAATCGAAGTCCGTAATAATTACTTTAGCTCTTTGATTAATATTTGACAACGCAACACATTTTTCTTTTCCGAATATTTTTCAATAACTTGAGATTACCAAATGTACTTAATGTACTTGTTGTTTATCTGGATGGAAAAACAAAAATACGTTTGTTTAATTTGTAAAGAAGTCAATACAAAGCAAAATTACTGCTTACTCACAAGCTCTTTACAGACAGCAAATGTAAATTACTTATACGCCAGCATCTTTTCAAAAGTAAGACGGCAACATTTCTTGTCCACCATACACTCTAAAAATAATGAAAGCAAAATTACTTAAACGCCAGGCATCATTGAAATAAACGTAAACCAAAATTTCTTTAGCTGAATTTTGATTACATTCAAGGTAAGCACAAATTACTTAAAAGCCATTCTTTTTTAGGCTACACAAAGGCAATTTTATTCAAGCGCCAAACTTAATATTTAATATTCAGGAAATATTTCTTGAGCGACATGAGTGAAAAATTGGCCAAAAAACGCGTCGCTTCAGTAATTAGGAAAAAAAAGCAGCACCTTTTTTTAGGTTACTTAAACGCCACAAAAATGCTCTGATTGCAATGGTTCCTAGGCAGATCGACGCAGAAAAAATCGCTGATTCCGAATATGTATATAACTCAATTATGCCCACTTTGTATGACAGAAGTAATTTTGCCTTTCCAGTGACGATATCATATTGTTACACTTTCCCTGTCCACAAAGTAGACACAATATTTAAACAATCACATATATGTGACTCATGGGACGGGGAAGTGGTTAAGTTAAAGTATTGCACGGTTTAAATATTATTGCACGGTTTACTTTACACATTATTAACATTACAAATTATATTAAATTAAATATTGATAATTCAATTGCAATAAATTAAATTGTTATATTAAATTAAATCTAAGTATTGTATTGTAGGCATTTGTAGGATGTTATTATTAATAGTGCACTGTAGTAATTTACTAATTATAATGTTTTAAAATTAATTTATTTAATGCTAAATTCAAAATTACGATTTAATACAGTTATTATTATTATTGTTGAAATTTATCATTGAAATAGTCGTCAATAGTGTAGTAGCTTTTGATTATCAGGAATTGTTTTAATTTATTGATAAAGATATTATTATTGTTTATGTTTTTTATATTTTCCGGTAACTTATTATATGTTTTAATGGACATGACAAATGTACTGGAAGAGTGCATTTTTAATCGTGAGCTGGGTATATTTAATCTACTTTCGTGTCTTTTTGTTTGGATATCTCCTCTTTTAGTAAAGAATTGCGGATATTTTCGAACAAACTTACAAATTTCAAGTATGTAAATGCTTGGTAGGGTTAATATTTTTAGGTCTATAAAATGGGGTTTACACGAGTCTTGATCTTTGATATTTAATAAAATTCTTATCATTTTTTTCTGTACAGTGAATAATGTAGGCGCGTCTGTACTATTTTCCCATAGGATGACTCCACATTTAAGCCATGCAAAGGCGTACGCATAGTTGCAAGTGCTGTTTTTAGGTCTGTTGTTTTCTAGATTTCTCGGAGAGCGTATGAAAATTTGGATAATTTTGTTCTTACTTTGTTAATATGGGATTTCCAGTTTATGTGTGAATCTATGTCTAGGCCTAAAAGGGTGAATTTATTTACTTCTTCTAATTCTAATCCGTTGTATTTGAAATTTATATTTAAAGGTACTTTTTGTCGAGGGTGGAAAGTTATTATTTTTGTCTTATTATAGTTAATTTCGAGGTTGTGTACGTTCATCCAGTGTGTTGTAGTGTCAAGTATACATTTTAATTTTTCATTTAAATTTATATTATTATCACATGATGTCAAGATAGAGATATCATCGGCGAACAACTCGCATGACTCATTGATGTGGTTCGGGAGGTCGTTTATGTAAACGAGGAATAGCAGGCACCCCATCACACTCCCTTGTGGTATAGAAGCGGTTACGGGGATGTTTTTGGATCGATGTAATTCTATTACTTTTGATGTGTGGTTATAATGTTCTATTTCTACAAATAGTTCTCTGTTATTTAAATAAGATGTGAACCATTCGTAACTTGTTCCGCGGATACCGATGTTATATAGCTTGTTTAATAATAGGTATACCAAATTGCACCTTGTCGTAAGCTTTTGTCATGTCCAATAACAATCCTACAGCATATTTTTTATTATTAATTATATTAAGGGCTTCTTGTATATACTTATATACAGCCAAAACAGTAGAGCGGTTTTTGCGAAAACCATTCTGACTATTATTAAATATATTATACACTTCTGGACACATCTATTGGCCCACCTTGTATTTTCAGTTTCGTTTGGTCCTAGCTAAAATTTTATATTAGGTCGAGCAAAAAGTTTTTATGCAGTTTTGAACCTGGCACATTCACAATTTCATTCAATAGTCTTTTTTTGAATTTCGAACACAGAATTTAAAGAAACAAAAGACAATTTGGAGCCTGTTTGTTGATATCAAACAATCGAATACTAAGAAAACTTGGTTTTATTGGTTTACTTGGATTTAATTCTTGAAAAAGTGATTGATATCTTTGGTTTTGCAACAAACATTACTTATTCTTAACATTAAGGTGAGGTTCTATCAATAATCTATGGATACTTCACCTGAAGTCGCCGCCCAAGCTGTGGCACTTATTCAGGCCGGACACAGCCAAAGAAACGTGAGTGCTCAACTTAATTTAATTCGATCTGCGGTCCGAAATGTTTATCGGAGGTACCTAGAGACTGGCGGCTTTGTTCGTCGCCAAGGAAGGCCACGATCTCGGGTCACAACTGAAAGGCAGGATCGATTCATCGTGACGACCAGCTTGAGAAATCGTCACCTTACCTCCATTGAGATACAAAACCAACTTCGCGACTTCCACGGAGTAACTGTGAGCGCTTGAACTGTTCGGAGAAGGTTAAAAGAACGCGATATGGTACCACGCAAGCCAGCTAATGGGCCCAAACTAACGCGAGCCCACCGAACAGCGCGCCTTCATTTTGCACGCAGTCATTTAAATTGGACATAGCAAGATTGGAGCCGTGTACTCTTTTCTGATGAGTCTTAAATTGTGTTACATGGCAATGATGGAAGGAAGAAGGTCTACCGACGTAAGGGAGAGCGTTTCGCACAATGTTGCTTTGAAGAGAGGGTTGCTTATGGCGGTGGCTCATGGACTGTCTGGGGCGGTATATCCGCGAGCGGCAAAACTCAACTTGAGGTTGTTACAGGACCACGGCTGCCAACATTAAATGCTGAAAGGTACATTCGTGAGTGCTTAGAACCTCACGTGATACCATACGCGGACTATGTGGGCCCAAATCTCCTTTTTATGCATGATAACGCAAGAGCCCATGCGGCCGGCATCGTCAGGGAATATCTTCGGGATGTGAACATCACAGTTATGCGACTGGCCAGCCAGAAGCCCAGACATGAACCCCATTGAGCGCATGTGGGACGAGCTAAAAAGACGTATTAGGGCTTGTCAGCCAGTTGCCCAGACGATGCAGGAGTTGAAAACTGCCATAGAAGAGGATTGGGAAATGATCCCTCAAAATTTCATAGAGCGGTTGATAAACTCTATGTCTAATCGTATGAGAGCTGTGGTAGATGCCCATGGAGGCAACACGCGTTATTAAATTAAACCTTTATTTGATAAAACATGTTTTTTATTCAAAAATCAATTGCCTTTAACAAGGCGCATATCCGACTTGTTAGGCGTAGCTCCATGTCGTATGGTATTCTGAATTCAAATTTAAAACAATACGATCGAAAAAGATGGTAAAATGTATCAGGTTTAAAACTGCATCAACAGTTTTTGTTCAATCTAGCAATCATATTTCGGTAAGGGCCATCGAAACCTAAACTCTAAGGTGGGCCAATAGATGTGTCCAGAAGTGTATTTTTCACAAAAAGCGTACACCCGATCGCTCATAGCTTTCTCAAATATTTTAGAGGCCGTAGGTAAGAGGGCAATGGGGCGGTAGTTGTTTGGGTCGGTTTTACTATTCTTCTTGTGGATCGTTTTGAGATTTTTTTAATAAATCGGGAAAAACGCCTTCTTCAAAAGACTGGTTAAGTAGTATGTAGAATGGCAAGGTTAGTTCATCAGCGCATTGTCTAAATAGAGTGGGTGGAAGTTCGTCAATTCCATGGCTTATTTTATTTTTTAAATTTTTAATTAATTATTGTATTTACTTCGTTAGGGTCTACTGAGCTAAGATATAGTGTATTTTGTGTAGTTTGTGTAGCTGGAATCGCCGGGGGGCCTTTTGGTTTGCTGCAGGAAGGTATTACGCTGTCGCCTCCAATAGAAGCAAAGAAACTATTAAATGTGTTTGCTACCTCATGGGGATTTGAAGTTAGTTTATTATTTATTTGTAGGGATATGTTGTGCTTCTCACTTTTTAATTTCTTGTTTGTACGTTCATTGATTATCCCCCACATAGTTTTTACTTTATTGTTAGTTTGCAACATTTTATTTTTAAAGTGAAGTTTCTTTGCAACTGTTACAGTTTTCTTCAGTGTTTTTTCATACTTTTTATAATACTTCGATAATATTGAGTTTTTTGTTTTTGTTATTAATGTCTTTAATAGTCTTTTATTTAAACACGATTTTTTTATACCTACAGTAAGCCAATATTTTTTATATCCAGTTTTTAGTTTAATTTTACGCAAGGGTATACATTGATTTAGAATGGTGATAAAAATGTCATTAAATGTTTTATAATTTATGTTAATGTTATTATTGGTTTCAAAAATATCATTCCAATTAAGTTTTTGAATTTCCTCTTTGAATTTTAATATATTTGTGTTATTAAAAAGTCTTTTCATTGTGAACCAGTTATATTTTTCTGATTGTTTTGGTATTTTTAAATGTAGAATTGTACAATGGTGGTCGGAGAAACCTAGATCTTCTGTATTTATGTACATGTTTTTGCAGTGAAATTTTGTGAATATTAGATCTATGCACGAAGCAGTGGTTGGTGTAATACGTGTAGGGTTTTTTACGTGTTGATTAAAGTTATATTCCTGCATAAGGTTTAATAATTGGTTTGTCTTTAAATTATCTAATATTATATCAACATTGAAATCGCCGCCTATGATTATATTTAGTTTGTAGTATTTAAGGGTTAAATATTTAAGAATTTGTTTTAATTGTTGATAAAATACTTCTTCCTCTCTTCTATTCCAGTACATAGTTACTATCAATAAATTTTCAATTGGCAATTCCGTGGCGCATAGTTCTATCACATACTCTATCGACATCTCTGAAATATCATTTCTATTTATGCTGTCAATATGTTCTTGTAACAACGTACAAACACCGCCTCCTGTTCTAGTGCTGCGACAGAAGGAAGATGCAAATTTGTATCCAGTAAATTTATTATGATCAAGTTTTTCTTGAGTGAGCCAAGTTTCTGAAATGCATATTGCTCTATACAATGATTCTTTATCAATGAATGCTTTGAGTATGTCTTGTTTATTATTAAGGCTTTGAAAGTTCTGAAACATTATTTTAAATGGTTGGTCGTTGTTTGCGAAATGTCTGGTTCTCACTTTCGCTTGATATATTTGTAGAGCATTGTTGGTTGATGTTGCTCAATGTTGAATCAATTTCGTGTGTGAAGTTTTCGTGTTGATGTTTGTTGCTTTCTACATTAATAAGTTTTCCGTCAACGTATAGGTGGTTATTTCTTATAATTGCATGAGATCCATTTTTCCTGGCTTTGAACAGCTCTTCTCGCATTTGTGCCCTCTGTTTTCGTGCATTTGTATCCAAAAATTCAGACACGAATAATCCGGTTCCTTGAAAATATGTGCTATTGTTAATAATATATTTAGCCATTCTCTTACTAATAAATTCGATAACAATTGGTCGGTTCTTAGGTCCACCAGGTCTTCCAAGTCTGTGCAGTTCTTCTATATATCCTGAAACGTCTATGTTGACTTTAACACGGAACAATTCTATTAATCTATTATGGAGAGCACTTTCAGGCTCTTTATAGTATTCGGCCAGGCCGTAGAGTACAATTTTTCTGTGGTTATTTTCTTGGGTACGCGGAACTTTTGATGCTTCGCAAGCTAGTTTTATTATTTCCTTTTTTAACTTTTCATTTTCTGTTTGTAGTTTTTCTAAGGTTTTATTAATGTTTTCTATTTCTTGCTTTCTTTGGTTGTTTTGTGTTGTTAAGACGTTTGTTTTGTAATCTAAATCTTGTCTTAATTCCTTAATAGCACTGTATATTTCTGTATGTATTGTGTTTTGTAATTCTAGTATAATGGATTTGTTGTTTTCTTTAAGATGTGCCATAATTAGTTCACTCAAACCTTGCATTGTTATTTGAGAATTCAGGGTTTTTGCATTTTCTTCTGTGTGGATAATATTATTACATTCCAGAGGTATAGTGTCGCCTAAAAACTCAGGTCGTCGGAACATGCTGTGTCATTATTTGGATATATTGTTTTTTTCCTCAAAGTGTCGTTTGCTTCCTGAGGTGGTGTTGATAATAGCTGGTTGATGTTGGCGCCCCTAGAGATACGTAAAGGGGTATTTGTATTTCCGGTCTTGGGTTTTTTACAGATACATGACTGGCATTTTCACGTATTTTTTAACCGACTTCAAAAAAGGAGGAGGTTCTATGTTCATGTGTGTGTATTTTTTACCTGATGCTGATCTTCGGAGATATACAATGGAACTCTTCAAAAATAGACGGCAAATCTGTCGTGATTGCTGGAATCGCTTGGATGTTTATTGTTTATACAACATCATGACGTACCATCACGACTGTATGCTCTGAGGGGTAAACAGATGTGTACAATATACCTAGATTTTGAGAGTTAGGTATGTTAAGTTTCATTTATTAGGGATAAGTGGATAACCCTATTATCATGACATGTATTGCTAACAATTAACAATATAACGTAAATTCATGGTAAATGTTTGTACCTATGGGAATAACTAAAAATGGAAAAATAAAAAACTTTTTTGCAAAAAATAAAACCGACTTAAAAAAAACACTAAACGGTGTAAAATAACTCTAAATTCGGAAGTCGGTGGCCCATCATAAATAAAACAAAGCCACCAAAGCCATTAGTTTTAATATATCATTAGGTATTTTGTTGTAGCATTTAACGCAGTACCCCATAAAAGATGATTGTACTTTGGCTAGTCTGAAAGCTGGTTGAGCTATTTTATCTTTATTTCTAGTGTTAAAATTATGCCTATCACTTATTTTGCTAAAAAGATGCAGATTCTTTCTAACATACATTATATTTTCATAAATAAATTGACAAGGCACTGTCATAATATTAATTTTCTTAAAAAGTTCCCTAAGAGATTCGCGATTCGATAAACCGTAAATGGCTCTGACAGCTCTCTTTTGCAAAATAAAAATGGATTCGATATCAGCAGCCCTACCCCACAGTAAAATGCCATAAGACATTATGCTGTGGAAGTAGCTAAAATATACCAAACGCGCGGTTTGTACATCTGTCAACTGGCTTATTTTTCTAACCGCATAAGCAGCTGAGCTTAACTTAGCTTAGTGCTGGCGTCTGTACATCACATTGGTGTTCAAATTTCTTCGGAATAATAGCTCATTTTTTACCGTCTCCTTTCTTTTACTCACTTATTATTTTATTAAACTAAAAGAAAAGAAAAATGAAAGCAACAGAAAGAAAAAATTAAATTACTTACTCGGGCTACTCGTAATTCAAGAAAATTTTAATCAAGCCCGCGAAATTCAAACTTTCTTGTGCTTTTTAACCGACTTCAGGAGGAGGTTCTCAATTCGATCGGTTTTTTTTTATGCATGTACACCGATTACTCTGAGATTAATGATCCGATTTAGGTACGTGATTCTTTTTTAGTTCGATGCGGAATAGCTGCCATTTGGTCCCATAAAAATATAACATAGTTTGACCCGGTAGTTTTCATTTTATGAACAGTTTTATGAAAATTTAATTTATTTTTGAACATTTTTTTGGATTACGCTGAGATTTATGTACCGATTTACGTGATCCTTTTTTAGTTTGATGCGGACTAGTTCCTTTTTGATCTCATAAAAAAAATACATAGTTTGGCCTAGTGGTTTTCATTTTGTGAAAAAACTAAAAACTGTTAAATAAAAACTTGGCTTTGGTGGTTTTGTCTCATTCATGATTGGCCACCGACTTCCGAATTTAGAGTTATTTTACACCGTTTAGTGTTTTTTTTAAGTCGGTTTTATTTTTTGCAAAAAAGTTTTTATTTTCTAGTGTCATCTTTTTGGTATAGTATTCTTTATCAACACCGCCGCACTCTAGATCGTATCTGAATTTACAGAGCACACACATTAGGTTTTCTCTTATGGGTAATTTATTCTTACATCCAGCGCATATATAGGTGTAGATGCCATTTCGAAACTGTTTATAAAGTTTTAGGATGTCTAGTTTATGCAAGTTCAATGTGATCAAAACTCGAATAAGCGACCTCTGGCGTGTAGTTATAAAATATTCTCCTTGAACGATTTTTGTGATACTTAGTTTCGGTCGGTTCTGATAGATGGCGCTGTTTTGTATATTACCGAAGATGATGACTTTCACTTTTTCAATTTTATACTATTTGGATGATTATGTGAGTGAATAGGTACCTTTTTGATGATTTTCTTACTTCTTTTTAAAAAAAAGTGATAAATACCAATATTTACTATTGGTATTTATCACTTTTTCAAAGCAGTTTTCATACTCCTTTTCAAAATTTTTCAAATTGTGGAGCCGTTAGACCTTCTTATTTGTATTATGTATTTTTACATCACTGGATAGGTTTTTCACGCGTAGGTACTTCAATATCACACACTATATGTAACTTAAACTTTCGAATTAATACTTTTTCTTATGTATCGAATCACTTAAACTATTTTTATGGATTAGAATTAACACCGAACCACTTGTTTGTTTTGGCACAGTGGCGTCCTCTGTTAGAGCTTTTACACAAAGAAATCTGTGGGTCAGTCTCATCAAAAGGTCTCTGGACGTCCTGCGCATCCAGTATAGGTAATAACGTCTTCTGGATGATATTGAGGCTGCCACGTTTTTGTAGTTCATTAGATATGTTTGCGTTGTTTCGCACTGATGCCATCATTCGCGAAAAAAAGGAATACACCACTATTTTATAAATAGTACAAAAAAAAGTTGGGCTGTATCCGTACCTGTTACTGATCATATTTGCGTAATCAAAAGTAAAAAAAACGGAATTCAATTTTTAAATATGCCACTATTTAGTTAAACTTAAATAACGTAAACAGCTGTTGGAGGCGGAGCATGCTTGAGCGAGATCACGCGAACGTGAGCGAGAGATGACGATTATTGAATACCACTATGTCAAAAATTGTAACTGTATTTTATTATTGTAATTGTATTTTTTTACACTGTGTGTAAAAAAATTCTTACGGATTGGATAAAAACTCTAAATTACACAGACACTGAGGCACTTCTTCAACAAATAAACTAAAACAAGAACATACATTTTCAGACAAACATCCACATACTCATACAGAAACACACACAAAAACGTCAAAAACAAACACACTCACACAAACATACCATCACACACACGCTTAAACACAAGCATGCTTTATAACTAGGTTATTTAAATATTGTATATTGCTGTGGAAGAGCGGAGTCTCCTAACACAGGCATTACATGCTTAAAAGGAGGCTCCAATCACTTACTAATGTAAACCTTTTAGTTGAAAAATAAAGATTTTGTATTTTGTATTTTTGTAGGTCATGAAAAGCCTGTACAAGACTTCCATAAATTGGGTGACTTATAATTGGAATATAAACAAACGCTAATAACTTTGCTGTTTATTAATATTATTAATTGATAATTTACCAATATAATGAGAAGACCGTCTAGAATAAGCCCCTTAAGTATTTGTACTAATTAACAATTAGTGGTGTATATCTGTGGAATGCGTGGCAGTTGCACAAAAAATTTGAAAACGGCGATTTTATCTCAGCTTTGTGAAACAGGTAATCTAGCAAAAAACTGTGTTTTTTAGTGGTTTTAAGTTCCTATGTGTTTAGCTGTACCTATGGATCAATTTGTTATCCTAAGTAAATAAATTATATTTTATTTATGTTGGTACCTAAAATGATAACTATGCTATATTAACCGACTCACCATGTTTCAGAATGGTTCCATTCGACTAAATGTGACAGCATAGGTGTTCCTGTAGATACAGGGAACTCCACTTTCGGGTATAAAGCTTGCACCTTTAGCGTAAATCCGTGCATGTACAACCTGTAGGAATAAAAAGGTCTATCAGTAAAATAATCTAACCAACCACCAAGGATTTTTTTAATGGACTTGAAGGCTACATTGAAAAACATAACTGCTGCCTATCTAAAAATTGCCTAAACAGATCGCTTTATACACCATCTGACGTCGGTATTAACCATATAAGCGAAAGTCAGAAGTAAGTAGTCTTCTATTCTATTCCAAGTCAGAAGTAATAAGGTTCTCAAACAATGTACCCCACAATAACTTTACAGGGCAAGAAATCTATGAATTTGAATGTTTCGATCCATTTAATTATAGAATATACAGCTAGTAATTTAATAGACAGCAAACGGTAAAAAATGATTTTATTATTAATCAAACAAACTTTATTTCGAATAAACTTGCTTTGTAACTTTTTACTTTTTAAACTTTTTCCGCATCGCCAGTGTGGCAAAGCGGAAAAAGTTTTTATTTGAAATAAAACTATGGATTTGTTTTTATTATAACTTTGCTAAAAAAAGGCTAAATGACTGTTAGTATTTGATATCAATACACAAATCTTGCTATTTGCTCATTGTCAAACAGTAACACGTACAACTATACGTATAACTACATAATTACACTTTGAATTTATGTAAATGCGAAAGTATCAATAAAATACGGTCAATACAATAAATAAAACTTCATTCACTTAAAAGTGCAGTGTTTTAAAGGTTTACAGTGTTTATATTTCTCTGAAATAACCTGGATTTATGAAAAATAAATTGTTTAAATTTTGTTCGGTATGGCTCCCGATAGCAAACAGCTGTCGGAAAGATTTGAGTCTTCTTATCGACTTTGAACTGTCAAAAAAAATCGGTTTCGGATTTGTGAATTGCGTTTGGAGGACATCTTCGACATCTTAGACGTTCGATTCGGTACGGAATCTAGTCGAATGGTTCTGAACAAGCCAGCAGGTCCGTGGGGTCGCTACTGCCCAATAGCTCGCCACAAGCTGCCTTGCGGTGCCACAACGGTGATCACTGCGGGATAGTGCTCTGTTGCTTTTTTTTAAATGGACTTTGACGAAAATTAATTTAAAAGATTGAAAGTTGTCCTGCTTACAGCTATACGTACGCACAGAGATTTAAAATACTATAGAGCGGGCATGTCAAGGAAATGTCATAGAAAAACTTTGATCCCATTTCTCAGTAACGCCATCTAGAATAATATATGAATATTGGAGCGGCAGCGGAGCGTACTACAAAAAACTCATAGACTTGTATCCAGCAGGACACACTTTTTCGGACGAAAATTTTGTTCGTGATGTCCGGTCTATAGGTATTGAATGTCTTTGTACGTACGTATATGTATAAAACAAAACAAACTCGTGTTAGTAGGTACTCGTGTAGTTACACCAAAGACATTCAATACCTATAGACCGGACATCACGAACAAAATTTTCGTCCGAAAAAGTGTGTCCTGCTGGATACAAGTCTATGAGTTTTTTTTAGTACGCTCCGCTGCCGCTCCAATATTCATATATTATTCTAGATGGCGTTACTGAGACATGGGATCAAAGTTTTTCTATGACATTTCCTTGACATGCCCGCTCTATAGTATTTTAAATCTCTTTGTTTATAACTGAAGAACGGTTGGACCAATTTTTATGATTTTTGTGCTTTGGATTTGTCTTTGTCTGGATAGGATAATTATATTAGGATAATTATTATAGGATAATTATTACTAATAAAACGCATGAAAAGTGCTCGAAAATATAAATGAGAAGATTATTTCTCTTAATATTTTGTTCAATAGTCAGTGTCAACTTGGATGACATGACAAATGACAAATTTCTTCTCAAGTGACAATTTGGCCTTTTCTTTCTTTTTCTTTGTCAGGCTTAAATTTCCTGTATGTACCAAATTGTTAGCATTTTAAAGTCCATTATTTTCAAATATGGCCAGATTGATTAAAACCCATCACATGCGCTTACCGCCGTCCCGCCTCACCGCCGACGTCGCCGTCGTTGTTTGCGTCGTTTCTCTAACTCGGATCTACTCTATATTGTTTAAACATAACTGCTGTTTCTTATAAAAGTATGTACCATAATCGCACGACCAGGACAGCCTAGCTGCATCTTAGACCTGTATTTGAACAAGTATTTAGGAGAAGTTTCTCCTAGACAGTTAGATAACTTGAATAAATAAGAATGTGTAATAAGTACTTACTCGCCAACCGCCTGGAGTAAGTAGAGCGCGTTGTCTGGATGTCCGCGCCTGGTGAGCGGAACGTGCCTACTCTCTGCTGGCATGGCTCGCTTGAGGATGGCCTGCAGCAGTCCGTGCGGCGCCACCTCCACCAGCACAGCTGTGCTCGGTATCAGCCGCGACGTCTCCGCGAACAGTACAGGGCTCTGTCGCACACAACCACGTACAACAGAAATCAGACGAGTGCCTTGCATCAAACTATCAAACATCATCATCCCTTCGATTGCTTGATGCAACTGTGGTTGCAAAAAAAAAACCGCGTAAATTGCTTTGTGCAACTGTGGTTGCACAGCGAAAAAAAATTTTCAAATGAATTTAAGTCATATTTCGACGGTATAGGGTCCAAATCTTAAGTGTTTAAACCAAAGACAGATACATTTTTCATAGAGTGTTCCCGTGGTACCAATATCACGGGAAGAAAAAGTTCGATATTTTGTCAGTTGAATTTTTGTGAGTGAAGTGACGTCATCGGCCGTCATTGTGTTTTATTAAGTTTTATTACGTTTTAATACGTATAATACCTTTGAAATATTGTTAAATTCATCAGGATTAACCCTAGTTTAAGAATAAAATAAATAACCATATGCTTGTCTATCTCATTTTTTTACTAAAACCCGATAAAAAATAACAAAAAAAAAGTCGCTAAAAATAAAAAATATCAAATTTCAACAACTCTCAAATATTATTGTTACCCATACTAGAAATATAAACAAACTCACGTTGTTCCTTATCTAAAGGGCTATTCATAACAGTAAACACGTTTAAAGTGCGACGCTCGTGGAAGTCATAAATTATTTTTTTGTAACAGCGGGTAGAACGCTAAACCTCAAGGTCAAGGTCAAGGTCAAACAATGGCAAAATGGACTACCTGTTTTTTTTTGCGCAAGCGACTGAGCGGTCATCGCTCAATGAGATCTTTATATGATGATCACCAGGACTGATTTTTGAATTTTGTTTTTTTATTTATTATTGAACTTTGAAATGTATCTTTTATGTTCGACAATATGCTTTCATGACACTTTGACATTATATTTTTGTAACTCATATTGACATTAATTCATATCCAAATGATCATTATTGTTTTCAAATGTTAAAAGCCGCTTTTAAATTGAATCTGTTTTTGTATGCTTAATTTAAGATAGTTAGTAAAGAATCTTTGTAAACCTATTCTGAACACCTTTGTACCTACTAACTGTACAAATAAAAACTTATTATTATTATAATTAATCAAGAACTTTTAAACTTTTCTAAACTCCTTAGCATACGTATCATAGAAATATTAAAAAAAAGAGAAGTGGCATTCGCGCGATTCCGAGACGGCTCAATTCTCGCAATATAAGCAAGCGGCCGACCGCGTGTCTTAGTGTGCTCTCAACCTTCATCGCGGAATATTATCAAAATGCCGAGATGTGTGGTAGTTTCCTGTAAAATAGAAGTCAAAACCAAGATTCAGGTAGACATAGGTCGAAAAACCACTTACTATAAGTAAGTTAAAGTATTTTACCATATATATCTTTAAAATCATGAAAAAATCGTATTAAGTGATTTAAGTTTTTAAACATCACAGCGATTGTATTACTGTTGCAACAAATACATGGCTCCTCTATGGTAGGGGAGCTCAAGCGGGGATTTCGGGATTTACTCCAGAGCGGCAGATTAATATACAGAGAGACACCTTGTACCTGGTTAAGTACCCCCACCAAATATGAGCCCCATATAATAAGGCCGCCCATAAAGGATAAATGATCAGATTAGTAAAAAAAAATTGATCATCAGACATTATCGAGCGCGTCAGATTCATATTCATATTCATATTCTTTTATTTGCAGATTAAGATAGGGTGAGTTATTTACATGCTTAAAAGTGTGTATTCCACTATTCTGACAATTTGAGAGTAACGTAAAGAAAGGGGAGGGCTACAAAGTGGTAAAAAAACGTCATCTCGACATTCTCGAGCGTGGCTAATTTTTATTTTTTTGAAGGAAATAATTCAAGGATTCAAGGAACGAAAAATATATAATCTGACAATTTACATAACCCGAAGTAACAAAAATTCGTAGATAAAGTTTAATGCGTCCAGTTTCGTGATGCCTATGCCTATATTCCCCTCTCCACGCTTCTATTCATCTCTCAAACTCAAACTCAAACTCAAAATGTTTGATGTTGTAAAATCTAATGTCTACCGGTGTCACTTCTCACCCTGTAAACAGCACGGAGTAGGGATGTTACCTTTACAGTTTTCGGCTATTATTAGTGTTTATGCTTCAAGCGTAGTAGTTAAACATTTTTATAGTCTATAATATAAAAATGAATCGCAAAATGTGTTGGTAAGCGCATAACTCAGCAACGCCTGGACCAATTTGGCCAATTCTTCTTTTTAATGTTCGTTGAAGTTCAAAGATGGTTTTTACGGCGAGAAATAATTGAATAATTGCCGGAAAAACCCTAAAAACAGCCCTTTTCT
This sequence comes from Euplexia lucipara, assembly GCA_921972225.1. Classification (NCBI taxonomy): domain Eukaryota; kingdom Metazoa; phylum Arthropoda; class Insecta; order Lepidoptera; family Noctuidae; genus Euplexia; species Euplexia lucipara. The sequence continues at coordinate 5,559,264 of OV179163.1, read as the reverse complement.
TTTTCCCATACAAACGTTTTCTAACTAAAATGAGCTTTATTGCTATTGTATAAAGTTCATATTGAATTACAAACACTCACGGAGCAATCATAACCAATTTGGTGGTGCAATGATTTTATTAGCAGGAGATTTTCGTCAAACATTGCCAGTGATTCCACGATCAACACCAGCTGATGAACTCAATGCATGTCTAAAGTCCTCCAATTGTGGAAACATGTCAAAGTACTTCATTTAAGCAAGAATATGCATGTCGAATTGCAAAATGACCAATCTGGAAACATATTCTCTAAACATCTCATTGACATTGGTAGTGGCAAATTTTCTATAGACCTGTTGACTGGCTGCATTAACATTTCTCAAAGTTTTTGCCAGTTAACTCGATCAAAAGATGAACTTATTCAGAAGGTGTTTCCAGATGTTTCTCAAAATTACAGGAACCATGATTGGTTGAGCGAACGAGCTATACTGGCTGCAAAAATCATAGATGTAAATGAATTAAATTTAAAAATGCAAGAACAATTTACAGGCAAATCGAGGATATATAAATCAGTTGATTCAGCTACTAACCAAGATGATGTAGTGAACTATCCACCAGAATTTTAAACTCGCTGGATTTGCCAGGATTGCCACCTCACAATCTTTAATTAAAGGTTGGATCGGTAGTTATAATGTTGCGAAATATCAACCAACCGCGTCTTTGCAACGGCACATGGTTAGCGATAAAAAAATTACTAAACAACGTGATAGAAGCAACTATACTGAAAGGAAAGTATAAAGGAGAAGACGTTCTCATACCGCACATCTCAATGATTCCGAATGATGTGCCGTTTGACTTTAAACGACTACAGTTTCCAGTTCGGCTTGCTTTTGCTATGACCATAAACAAGTCCCAGGGGCAATCATTAAGTGTTTGTGGTATTAATCTGGAAAACCCATGTTTCTCACATGGTCAATTGTATGTTGCCTGTTCCCGTGTTGGAAAACCATCAGATTTGTTTGTCTATGCGCCAGATAATCAAACAAAAAACATCGTAATATCACAAAACACTACAATGAAAATAGAACTAACTTTTGTTAATAATTATGATTCACATGATTAACAATAAAGAGATTACTTATTTATAAATGCATAAATATGTTTTATTTAATTATATTTCTTGTTGACAACGCCCTATCACCAGGGTGACGGTTCTGTTCAGGAGAATTTATTGCCCCGACTATAAAATATGTAGGAACAAAAAAATGACACATTACAAATCATTTTGACAGGTCTTTATTGCAATTTAATAAGGCAGTACGAAGTCTGCCGGGTCAGCTAGTTTAATTATATAAGTTCACTATTTCTCTCTCTATTACTTCCTCAGTCCGTCCCTTACTGGTTTCTGCTGCCTTAACGCCATCATAGCTGATCACAAAGACTCATTCGTGGCATGATATTATTGAGAACCAGAAGAGGAAGATGATTCTACTGATGAAGATGATGATTACCTAATTAATCAATTAATTATATTATAAAAAAAAATTGAGCATTTATTATTAGAATTATTTTCTTCTAAATACAAGTATTGTACTTAAAAAACATTCACACTTTTTATTTGCAAGCTATTTCTTGAGCTATTCAACTAACTAAACTCAGTTCAATAATTAACAAAATAAGATAAAATTTTGGTTTTCTGTCACATTAGGCGAATCCCTCTAGATAATAGTCAGATTATGAGACAACACATCTAGGACATTAAGATGAACCATATATATCTTATTCTGACGCGACATAAGTATTTCAAAATGGCGATTTTTTTTGCAAATTGAAATAATGACTGTGAGTTTGTGTCACATCCAAATCGTCAGATTATTGAATGGGAGCTTCTTTTTAGGTCTACTTAACACCCCCTTAGAAAATCTAATATAGGTATTACTTCGGTTCATCAAATTGTGAGCGATGGGAAATTTAAATATTTCGATTTTTAGCCGACTTCTAAAAAAAGAGGAGGTTATCAATTCGGATGTTTGTTTTTTTATCTTTGTACGCGCATTACTTCGTCGCTTGCCAACCGATTTGAAAAATTATTTTATTATTTATTTATTTTTAATTTTGTACTTCCCAAATGGTCCCATATAGGTTTGCCAACTTCGTTTTTCAGCCTTAAGGGACAAATGGTCATAAATCTTAGAAAATACGGGATTTCACTTTTTTACGCAGTATACAAATACAAATTATTGAATTTTTGATTAAAATTTGTTTTATGTGAACTTAAAACTATAATAGTAAGGGGCTGTTTACAAGAGATGGAAAGATAGATGCAGATGTAGAAAGGAGAGTGAATGCAGGAAATAAAGTGAATGGCGCTATACATGGCGTTGTGACCAGCCAGTCTATGTCCGAAAAGGCACGACTGGCTGTTCACAATGGTGTCCTGGTGCCTACACTAACGTATGTAAGTGAATGTTGGGCGTAGCAAAAGAGGCATGAAAGTAGAATAAATGCTGTAGAAATGCGTTCCTTGCGAAGTATGTGTGGTGTAACAATGAATGTCAGATTGAGGAATGATGTGATATAGCAACGTTGTGGTTTAAAAGAAGATGTAGTAACAAAAATTGAAAAGAGTATGCTTAAATGGTTTAGTCACGTTGAAAGGATGGATGAAAGGCGACTAACGAAAGGAATTTACAAGGCAGGTGTAAGTGGGAATGCCGGGAGGGGACGCCCTAGAAGGACATACATAGACCTTATTGGTGAGGTTCTTCAGAAAGGTCAGATGCGTAGTACTCGCAACCGGCGTGTGTGTATGACAACATGTATTAATGTAAACGAATCAAAAGAAGTATATAAAAATCGTAGCATATGGCGCTCTGTAGTTTCTGCCTACCCCCATGGGAAAAAAGCGTGAGCATATGTATAAATGTATGTATGTAAAACTATAATTTGTTACAGATTTACTGCACATTGCATATCATTTTGTCTTTGACATAATTATAAACGAAATAAAAGAAACGCAGTCAAAATCGTAGTTAAACATGGTCATCAATTCGGCTTTAATCATTTATTACGAACGTCAATCTATTTAAGTGTCATTTGCGAAAACGTTCGACAAAACAATTTAAGCTAGATGGATAGAATTATTTAATTAAAACCTATCATGTAAATATTGTTAATTTTAGTTTTCGTAAACTGTTGTATAATATTCTATATATTTTTTCCATTTTTCGACAACATTCATGGATTTGTAGCCTCCATAACAACATGCTATTTCCAGGCTTTCCTTAAGCAGTTAAAATTCCTCATAAAGCACGTCTTTATTTACTTCAATTTTTGCAGTTCAACCATTGATTCAAAATCATTGTAGATAAACTACAATGATATTAAATCAGTGGTTGAACTGCAATTTGATTGAAGTTTAAGAAACATCAATTTCGAAAAAATATTATCTTCGGAAAGTCGTACCTTTTTAACAAATACTCCAAAAAGTTGGAATAAAAATGACGGAAATCGGTCAGTATTTTATTATTTTTTTGCGAATATGTTTGTTTCCCAATAAAATAGTTTCTGAAAACATCGTTTTATATTAATTTGGTTTTACGGATCCCAATACAAAAAAAAATACAACAACGAATAAAAGTATTGACAACTTTATAATTTATTCTACTACTAGCGTAAATGTAAAATAATTTGCTTTTGCACAGCACAACGAGAGCCAGTAATGTTTTTGAGTGTGTAAGCAGTTACATGCTTGGTAAATGCTCGCTGTGCCTATAGGAATGAGGTTAACAATTAATTGTGTAGTATGAGTAGGTTTTAAAATGCGGGTGTGTGTGCGACTGCGTATAGAATCTATTGCTTTTACTGAACTGCATGTGTAGTAAGTAGGTAGTTGGCGCGTGGAAAGGGCAAACTGCCGACACGTGGTTTCGATACATTTTCAACTACAGGGCATATCTCCTTCTTATCTATGATACGTATTATTTAAAAAGTATTTTCAACTTCTACGTAAATGAAGTCGCAGGTTAAAGTAAGCGTTAGCCCAAAGTTATTGTTCCACGCATACGAAGTCACGGGCTAGTGAATAATATTTTCCTCATCCGATTAAACTTAAATAAGACTTATTACTTTGTGATAAATATTTCTGTTTTCTTCTTAATTGTATTTAATACAATATTATGGTACATACTCTATATTATCATACTTGTACTGACTTGTAAAATATTACCATTAAAATATTACCCATTACAACTCAAAATAAAGCTGCTACTTTATACTTTAAGTGTCACTTCACTTTAGCTGCCATTCTATTATTTATGCTACCCATTTTAAATATTTTAAAACCCTAAATCCATTGCCTAAATCAAATTAGTTTGTCACCGCGTTAAATACATGCCATACTAATATTATGAACATGAATTGTAGGGATTTAACACAAAAACTACTGAACAGATTTTAAAATTTCTTCGACAATTTTATTTTAAGAAGTTATATTATTATTGAACAACGTGGGCTACAACTTTTTCATAAGTATAAGGGAATTAAGGGATATCAAAGTTGGAAAGCTGCAAAATTCACGCTGACGCGATTGCGAGAAAAGTACTATCCGGTAGGAAATTTGATTGTATTTGGCAAATGAAACCAAAAGAAATGTAACATATACGCATAGAACAATAAACAAAACACCATTGCTACCCACCAGCAGGTTGTTAGTTTGATAATCTGCTGAACAATATTTAGCTAACTCTTCATTCCATTGTGTTTGCGGTACAGACGTAGATAACCAACGCTTGCTGCGGGGCTTTGGATCCTTTATTACTGTTTTTAGTAACTTAAGAAGTTGAGGACCTGAAAAACAAATATTACAAAACATTAGTGTTTCTTCTTTATAGCGTGTCGATGTAGTACCTACATCTACAGAATGTCGGCCCAGAGATTTGGTGCCACTAGTAGCGTCCATCGTTCCATATCGGGTGTCCCATCGTTTGTCGTACATATATACAATTTGTTCTGAATAACATTTTCTGATAAAACCCATAACATTCACGTTGGCCACTTTTTTATTAAACTTCTAAGCCTGTTGGAGGAGTGACAATAATAAACGTTACCTGCAGCCGAGATGTATCGCGAATGATACGCTATGTTGGCACTCGGCACTTCCTTTGCGAACACGCCTCTTGCCGTGAGTTCAGCGACGAACTCTTTCATGACGGCAGCAGGTCCTGAGATGGTGCTGGAGTCCGGCCCGTTATGACACGCCACGTCTATCTCGGACGGACATATCTTTGATATCTACATTTGAGAATAAACATAATGTTGAACATAGTAGTTTCAGCCTGAAACACAATCAAATGAAGTCACAACAGAGGCGCTAACACGTCCGTGCTCCAGAGGTATCGAAAAGAGAGTTGTACGCTAACCAGCCCCACTATACATGATGGAGCGAATGGCGTCGTGATTGGCGGCTTTGGATCAACTCTACTGATTTAAAATAAATAAATTAATATTTAAAATAATTAATATGAATGAATATAAGATGGCGCAAGTGACCCACCCATATATGACGGCTCGGGAATTGACTGAACAGTTACTTTTGAGGCAGCATTTTTTAGACGCAATTTTCTAAATGTTAAAAATTTAAATCCAAGTTGTGGTTTACACCACAACTTGGATTTAAATTTTTAACATTTGGCGACATTTGGCGACCATGCGACAACGGTTACCCGTTGTCGCATGGTCGCCATCTTGGAAAAATGAGTATCAAAATGTTCTTTTATGGTTTATCTGACAAACTGAGGTCTCGTAAAAGATATTGAGACGTTTTTGTTGCAAATAAATGTCTTAAAAATAACAAAGTTCGCGAAAGCGAAAATCAGTGAAAAATTGAGAAAAAAGCTAGTTAGTCAGAAATAAAATGAGATAATAATTTAAGATATAATGTTTGATTGGATTTACTTGTTCATATCCCAGACCGACAGCAGCCATTGAACCACGTATCAAGGGAGTATTCTGAGACACACGACCACGGAAGTAAGCGCACATGATCGTTTCTTCCGCTGTTAAGCATCCATCGGCGTAAGCGCATGCCAGCTCACCAACACTGTGACCTGTTAGGATTAATACTCGCTGTATCAGTAAAATATTCATAAAATTACCATTCTCATCATTCATACCTTTCATTTAAATAATTTAATTTTAGAATTTAGGTTATGGGGGATAATTCAAACGAACAAACACTTTTTAAAAGTTTATTATAATAATCAACTTACTGGTAAGGTATATGTCTTACTTCTAGCACAGCGAGAACAAGAATGAAACTCCTCTAGGCAAAACGAAATATATGTAAAGCATTTTTACCGGATACCGATATTTTAAATATTAAAATGCTTCAACCGGAAGTTACAAAAATAAATCATATTAAATATTGATTTTAGATGAAAGATTATTTTTGTTTCTAAAATAAATCAACACGCCCCCTCAAAATTAAGCGCCATTAAACAAACATAAAATTAATCAATCAAACAATACAAGTGCCTTATAATCAGAACATATACATTTCCTAGTATTTGCTGGGAGTATACATTATGGTCCAACATTTGTTGCATAGGATTAGGGAAAACCCAGAAAAACCTAATCAGACCATTTCCTATGAAATTTAAAATAAACAATTTAAATCACAATAATTGAGCAATCTTACTCTAAACTCATTTTTCTTCTCATAGCCTGAAAAGTGATCGCAGGCAATGGTTTTGTTAGAGCATCTGCCAGTTGTTGTCCTGTGGGGATATAGTTCAATGTTATTACATTTTTCTCAATTTGTTCCCTGGAGAAATGATATTTTATATCGATATGTTTCGAGCGCTTATGATTTGTTGGATTATTAGCAATACTTATGCAGCCATTATTATCCTCAAAAATGATTATAGGCTTTATCAATATTAATATGTATGCTAACTGCCAGTGATTTAAGCCACAAAGCTTCCCATAACAGCTTCGTACAAAGCCATATATTCAGCCTCGGTAGATGAGGCAGCCACTGACATTTGTTTCTTTGTACTCCATGTTATAGTGCAATGGTCAAACAACTTAAACAAATACCCCGTTGTACTCTTTCTATCTCTAGTATCATTTCCACCCCAATCAGAGTCTACATACCCACTTAAAATATTACTATAGGCATTCCTCTTATAACATAATTTTAAATCAGTTGTACCTTTCAAGTACCTTAACACTCTCTTAAGACATTAACACAGTTCTTGGTTATTTTTGTTAGTATACCTACTGAGTATATTAACACTTGTGCTCAAGTCTGGACGAGTGCATAGCATAATGTACATTAAACAGCCAATAACATTTCGACATGGGGCATTGTATTTCTCTTCACAGTTTAATGCCTCATAATTCAGTTTATTTTCCAAAGGTGTATTGACAGGTTTGCAATCCTGCATACTGAATTTACTAAGAACAGTTTTTATGTAAGCACTCTGATCCAACATAACTGTCTCATCGCAACTACTAATTTTAATGAAAAAAAAAAAAAAAAAAAAAAAAAAAAAAAAAAAAAAAAAAAAAACGAAATGTATTAGATTTACGTTACCAAATGTTAGAAGTAGCGAATGTGATATCATATTGAATGGAGAAAAACTGGAATTTATTAATCAAACAGTTTTCCTAGGCATAACACTGGATGAAAAATTACAATGGGGACCTCACTTAACATCTCTTGCAGGGCGGTTAAGCTCAGCTGCTTATTCGGTTAGAAAAATAAGACAGTAAGACAGTTGACAGATGTACAAACCGCGCGTTTGGTATATTTTAGCTACTTCCACAGCATAATGTCTTATGGCATTTTACTGTGGGGTAGGGCTGCTGATATTGAATCCATTTTTATTTTGCAAAAGAGAGCTGTCAGAGCCATTTACGGTTTACCGAATCGCGAATCTCTTAGGGAACTTTTTAAGAAAATTAATATTATGACAGTGCCTTGTCAATTTATTTATGAAAATATAATGTATGTTAGAAAGAATCTGCATCTTTTTAGCAAAATAAGTGATAGGCATAATTTATTTTAACACTAGAAATAAAGATAAAATAGCTCAACCAGCTTTCAGACTAGCCAAAGTACAATCATCTTTTATGGGGTACTGCGTTAAATGCTACAACAAAATACCTAATGATATATTAAAACTAAATCAAAGAAACTTTAAAACTTATGTTAAAAAAACACTTTGCAAACAGGCTTATTATACATTAATGGATTATATTGAAGATAAAAATGCTTGGGAACATGCTGGTCCTGCTCCATAGGACAACTTAGTGTCTGGACAGGAATGTTTGCTTTTTGTCTACATCACACATTGTAATTTGATTTTTTATTTTATTTTATTTTTATTTTAAGTATTAACTTCATGATTATTACTTTTTTTTTAATAATCAACTTTGGATTAAATATTATGTAAATATGAGAGCACCATGTATCTTTCAATACGCTCATACTATTACCAGCCGCGTTGCTTATTTTATATCACCTATCTCAGGATAGCTGTTTTTTTTTTCTCATGGTACATCGTCCTCACATATAATCTGATTATGTATACAAATATTGTAAAATCTATTTTAAAAGAGTAAGTATGGAGTTTCTTGCACATTCTTCTCCATACAAAACTACCTTTTGGAATGTGCAACTAGAATCATATTAATTTAATTTATTTGTAAGTATAACGTTCAAAAGTGCCTGTTTTCAGGCCTAATTGAAATAAATGATTTGACTTTGACTTTGATAATGCCAAGAAATAGTTTGATTTCTTTTAAATGTGACATTTCAAATCTACTCATTAAATATCGTTTGAAACTATTCATTGTCTCAATTTCCGCACATGCTATTACTAAATCATCGACATAGAGTACCACATAAATGTTTTTACGAACATCTCCTTTGTTCAATACATAGATACATCTATCGACTGATGAATTTTGAAAACCTTTTTCTTTGAGAGCTCGTTCAAATACTTCAAACCAGCACCGAGCTGCTTGTTTTAGCCCGTACAGTGCTTTATTTAATTTACATACATAATTGTTTTTGTTATAAATACCTTCGGGAACTTTCATATAGATTTCCTCTTTCAACTCGCCATTTAAAAAGGCGGTCTTTACGTCCATATGATGAACAAGTAAATTAAATTGATTTGCAAAGCTGATTATAAATCGGAAACTAGCTATTCTTGCAACAGGTGCAAACGTCTCATTGTAGTCTGTAAGATATTCCTGGCTAAAACCCCTAGCAACAAGACGAGCCTTGTATCTTAAAGGTTTTCCAAATTCATCGTTTTTCATAGTAAAAATCCATTTACAGTCAACAATATTTTTATCTTTTGGCTGTGGTACTATGGTCCATGTTTTATTTACTAAAAGAGAATTTATGTCATCTTTAATTGCGTTTTCCCATTGAGCTTTGTCATCTCGAGTTTCAATTTCTTTATATGAACTCGGTACTTGGCACAGAATTGATTGGGCACACATGAAATAATCATCATTTTCGATTTCGCGATACGAAATAGGTGGTCGATTTTAGAGCCTATCACTCCGCCTAAGTTCACAATTGTCTTGTGTGCTTTCTGTAGAATTATTAACTTATTGCTCAGACTCTGCAATATCGTCGCTGGGCGTGCAAGACCGCGGAAGAGCAGTTTGTAAAAACCGCGTATCTGCGTTTTCTTGATTTTACAGGAAGAAGAAAAAATTTAATATCTTGGTCATTCAATGACATTTTTCCGACTGAACTTGTTTGCTATTTATTTGCGACTTATGTTACATGAAAATAACGAAAATTTACCAATAGCTTGTTTAGATTCCGTGTAAAGTCATTTACGCGGTTTTGTAGCGAGAAATAATAGAAAATTTGGTAAACTTTTAGTAGGTACGCGGATTTGAAATTAAACATTTTCATGAAGTATTGAATTTATTATGATAAAATACCATAAAAAAAAACTTTTAAAACATGAACATCTTTCTACTTGAAATGTCGATAACTTCTATACTAATAAATTTATAATAGGTAAAACAACGTTAGTGTAATTAAACATCAGAAAAAAATAACAGTCTCATAGTTTCTCATTAGTACCTATCACAGCAATCAAGTCTGGATAATTTTACCTACTCTGTATTATTCATAATCTAAACACTTTTTATTTTTAAATCGGTTAATAAAGGCTGTGAACAATATTAAAATGTACATAACAAAAAATATTAATATGGTAGCTTTTAAATTAATTATCAAAAATCACAGCATTTAAAATCTTTGTTATTTAACAAATCTTTGTTATTTCTGTGATTAGCTTATAAGTAATGTTAACCAGTACCTAATGTTAAGATGTAGATGTAGATGTAGAAATAAAGATTTGTTAATTATCAAAGATTTTAAATGCTGAGATTTTTGATAATTCATTTAAAAGCTACCATATTATTATTTTTTGTTATGTTCATTTTATTATTGTTCATAGCCTTTATTATCAGATTTAAAAATAAAAAGTGTTTCATTACTTAGAAGCTAAATTTTCATAAAAACTATTATAGTCTCCTGGTATGACACTCTTAAGCTCCTGTAAATGTACATATTTTTTTTTATTGATTGCCCTGATTCCTAATGTGAAGGCACGCTATCAATCAAACATGATACTTTCTTTGGTCTTCTATTCAAAGGAATTAAGTCATCCGCAAAGCGGAGCTCAGAGGTCTTCTAGAAACCACACAGTGGGAATCTTTAAAAAAAGTCTTTAAAGAACGTGTAATCAGGTGTAATAACTTCGTAACAACATGTTATACTTCTGGCCTCCTTTGTGATAGTATAGTACTGCAAGGGTAAAAATATTTCCCGGTTCTTCAACTTCCTCTCAATTACGGAATCCACCTCCTTTTGTGTATGGCCTTTCTCCACATATTTTTGAGTTATTATTATGTTCTTTGTCATAGCCAATCGCAACAATGCATTCGAAACAACATTGTTTCGGTTTTGGGCTGTTCCTACAGTCATCTGTAAAGCTTTATGAGCTGGAATCATAAATTATTATTTTAACGAATTACGCGTGGCTACACCATTCATGCATAAAAATATGAATAAAGATACACTATAAACAACATAAAAATACTTAGGTACGTGGTAGATATTCTCAACAAAATAATTATTTTTAGGAACACGCACTGATCGTGTTGTGACTTCTTCTTTGATTCGGTAAATACGCGGAATTGCTGCCAAATTCAGGCATGTTACTATTACGCGGTATTGTTTCGATGGCAAAAACATGGCAAATCGTGTCAGATCTAGTATAAGCGAATTAGGTTTAAGGATCTGCTGGCACGATATGTCAATATTGCGACTTTTGCAGTTACGCGGTATTTACAAACTGCTCTTCCGCGGTCTTGCACGCCCAGCGACGATATCATGGTTTACTTTGTGAATTTTTCTTGGGCAACCCTTATCAGGATCAGACTGAACTGATTTTAAATTTTCAGAGTTTCGGGAATTTGTTGACACTGATTTAGATTTAATATCAGTTTCAATACGAGAATTTTCAACATTCTCTTCAGGCTTTAATGCAGGCCTGGACTGCAGATAATTCGTCTCGTCCACAATAACATCTCGGACTACTAAAAACTTTTCGCATTCTGTGTTCCAAACTTTATAACCGTTTGGTTCATATCCCACAAGTATGCCTTTCCATGATTTTTCATCAAATTTTGTTTTATTGATTTTGTTATGCACATAAACTGTTGAACCAAAAACCTTTAAGGTATTTAATTTGAGATTTTTTATTATGCCACATTTCGAATGGTGTCTTTGAAAGCTTTAGGGCCTTAGTTGGTGTCAAATTTATTAAATAGACAGCTGTTAAGACTGCTTCTCCCCAGAAAATTTTATCTAACTTGGCACCATGTATCATAGAACGAGCTTTCTCAGTAATAGTTCTGACCATACGTTCAGAAACACCATTCAATTGTGGAGTTCTTGGAACTGTTAAATGATAACTAATTCCTTTCTCAACACAGTAATTTTTCATTTCGGTAGATAAATATTCTCCACCGTTATCGCAATACAAGTTAACTAATTTAGAATTAAACTTAGCCTCACTTTTAGCAACAAAATCTTTAAAACAAAAGAATACGTCTGATTTATAAGTTATTAGATATGTTACACAGTAGTGTGTATACTGATCTACAAAGAGAACGAAGTAGTTCTTGTTATTAATACTTGGCGGAGTGACAGGTCCACAGACATCTGAATGCACAACAAATAGTGGTCGCGTAATATAACTCTTGTCTTTAATCTGATTGAATGGCAGTCGACTCTGTTTCCCATTTATGCACGCCTCGCATAAATCATCATTAGGTACCACTGTTTAAATTTGGTTTGTGTCATTAACTATATTAATATTTATTATTTCTAAAAATTTATTTTTGCTAATGTGACCGAAGCGATCGTGCCATAATTTATAACTATTCTTATCAGTATTGCATATTTGGGAAACAGAATTACTTTCGTTCACAGATACTATAAATTCCAAAGTAATTAAATTATTGGTGCACTTACCCCGCATGATGGTTTTACCGCCTTTACATACGTGAGCTCCTTGTTGATCGAAGATGATCGTCTGACCTGCCTGTTGCATCCTTGAAACTGATAATAAATTGTAGGGGACCTCACGGCAGAACAGCACGTTCTCCAAAAATCCTTGTACGCCCATGTTGCTATTAGCAATTGAAATTTTAACAGGAATATGTAAACTAGTGTAAGAAATGAAAAGGTCTTCCCTGTTTATAATGTGGTCCGATGCTGCAAAATGTTATTTTGTTTTCTTGTCCACTTTCTTCATAATCACCGGCCATAAAAGCAAACCCTGAAAAACTGTTTGATGTAGAAGGTTGGTTTGTTTCTACTGCTTGGACTGTTCTTGGTCTATCCGTATTTTTTTCATGCTGTTTCATTCGTTTTAAGTAATAACAGTCATTTTTCACATGTCCCTTGCGTCCACATTGATGACACTTCATGAAAGGTCGCTTTTCTCGTGCGTTATTATTTTTCGGTTTGTAATGATTTGTCGGTTGAGAGTTTTCAAATTTTCTTTTTCGACCCATCATATTTTTATTTTGTACTTGTAGTACTTTAGCACTTGTGTCGCTAGATTCGTTTTTCAACTTCACTTCATGGTCCAAAAGTCTAGTTTTCACGAAAGCCAAAGTCAAATTATCTTCAGACAAAGTTTCGATGGCCGTTATCACACCGTCATAATTGGAGGGTAGTGTGAGTAGTAAATGGGCCACTTTATCAGTTTCTTCTAATTTAGCTCCAGCGGCTAGCAGTTCAGTGATAAGGTCATCGAAAATAGAAAAATGTTTTATAAGTACTACATCACCTTGAAGCTTCAGTGCCAATAACTTTTTTCGTAAAGCCAGCTGAGTCGCAATACTCTTACGTTCATAAAGAGCATCCAGACTTTTCAAAATTTCCTTCGCAGTACTGCCTTCTTTTGCAAAACCAAGGTAGGAATCGCTCAAATACTCCACGATCACACTTTTTGCAATACGATTATTCTTGTCCCATTCCTGGCTTCGTATTATTGGGTCATCGTCAATAACTTTTGTCACGTCCATTTCACTTAACAGAGCACGAATTCTAAATTTCCAAACACTGTATTTTTCTCCATCAAACGGTTTGATATTCCTTTTATCCTTCAAATCCATTGTTTAAAATAACTTTTAAATAGTTCGATTTCAAAACGTCTAAAACTCACTTGCACTTAGTAAACACGCACACTGGGCCCATAACCTTTTAGAATTTAGGTTATGGGGGATAATTCAAACGAACAAACACTTTTTAAAAGTTTATTATAATAATCAACTTACTGGTAAGGTATATGTCTGACTTCTAGCACAGCGAGAACAAGAATGAAACTCCTCTAGGCAAAACGAAATATATATAAAGCATTTTTACCGGATACCGATATTTTAAATATTAAAATGCTTCAACCGGAAGTTACAAAAATAAATCATATTAAATATTGATTTTAGTTGAAAGATTAATTTTGTTTCTAAAATAAATCAACATTTAACAGTATTTACGGCGATATGTTTGCTGGTGTCCAGCATTGTTATTTATTTTACTTAAAGCAATGGTTTTATCTGCGGTAAGCGTCAAGTTCCGTTTGAGTCCATTTTATTAGTTACGCGGAAAAGTGTACATCACAACTCCAAATGTTAATGGCGCTCATCTAGTTTTCACCTCATAAAAGGTTATTAAATATTTTTTTTTTGCTTTTTGTCTTCGTCGGGATCACACTTAAATTACCTACTAGCATGAACATTAATAATAATACCAGCCTGTTACTGTCCCACTGCAAGGCAAGGCACCTCTTATACACAAAAGGCACGAGCTTTGATCACCATGCAAGTATAATTCTAAAATCGCTAATTTGCTTTGATTGCTCAAAGCAAATTAGCGATTTTAGAATTATACTTAAGATAAACTAAGAAGGTACCTACAAAATTATAAATTGAAAGGGTCACAATGGTACTACCAATTATGAATGTATGGAAATCGTCTTACCTATTATTCCATCAGGCTTTAAACCCAGTTCATGAAGGACATCAGTAAGTCCGATTTGAATAGCTGCGATTCCCACGAAGGCATTGAGGATATTTTCTAATATTTTTTTCTCAGGAGACGTTATTATTTGGACTATATCAAGACCTTCAGGTTCTAACGCTCTGTGACATCTATAAAATAATAGTACTATTACAGTGGTTATTGGTGGTAGAGCACCATTTGTAAAATTTCTTAGCACACCAAAATCAAAATCAAAATCAAAATCATTTATTTGCTGGAATATGGGTACATGAGATATTACAAACAAAAAATTAAATTAAAAATTTAAAGAACCCCCACCGCAAAAAATTAAAACATTTAAAAAGTTCAAAATAACACTTTAGCCATGAAATTTTACTTCACGTCGGGGTACCGCTTATGTAAGGAATGTTCCTAGTACTTGTAGGTATGTAGGTACTTATTTTAACGGTACCCCGACGTTACGTAAAATTTCATGGCTAAAGTGTTATTTTTAACTTTTTAAATGTTTTAATTTTTTGCGGTGGGGGTTCTTTAAATTTTTAATTTAATTTTTATTTAAAAAAATTTAAACGCATTAATTTTGTTTAATAGAGTATACAGTTATGAGAATTTTTCAGTGCATTGTATGTAGAGTCAAATGCTGGTTAAAACGAATCCAAACACGACACATCTGCTATTATTTTGTCAAGAGTCTACCTATTGGTGTGCTGGATAGCCTGGCTGCAGCATCTGCTCATCCTGTTGCCATCAGTGCATTGTGTTTAGAATCAAATGCTGGTTAAAATGAATCCAAACACGACAAATCTGCTATTATTTTGTCAAGAGTCTACCTACTGGTATGCTGGATAGCCTGGCTGCACCATCAGCTCATCCTGTTCCCATCAGTGCATTGTGTGCAGAATCAAATGCTGGTTAAAATGAATCCAAACACGACATATCTGCTATTATTTTCCCAAGAGTGTATTAGTCTGCTATATATCCTGGCTGCATCAGACCAAAAACACCATAATGTTGCTTTTTAATATTACACACATGGGTGTTTGAAATTTTAAGACACAAATATGTTTTAAGTAAAGTTAATACTTATAGATGTCTAAAATAGCAACGGTAGCTAACACAAAAGAGCTGATAACCTTGAAACGGCTGGACCGATTTTGATGAATTATGTCTAAGAACCATCGCAAGAAACCCTGCTTTCAAATAAAAAAAACCGCAACTAAATCGGTTCACCCGTTTGGGCGCTACGGTGCCACAGACAGACAGACAGACAGACAGACAGACAGACAGACAGACAGACAGACAGACAGACACACACACATAGCGGTGAAACTTATAACACCCCTCTTTTTGCGTCGGGGGTTAAAAAAAGTTCTTATTGCCATACTTTACCTCAACAGGCGTGCAAATATATATTAAATACTAATAATATAATACATGCAAAATGTCAAATGTTAGTTTTAACCCCCGACGCAAAAAGAGGGGTGTTATAAGTTTCACCGCTATGTGTGTGTGTCTGTCTGTCTGTCTGTCTGTCTGTCTGTCTGTCTGTCTGTGGCACCGTAGCGCCCAAACGAGTAAACCGATTTAGATGCGGTTTTTTTTATTTGAAAGCAGGGTTTCTTGCGATGGTTCTTAGACATATTTCATCAAAATCGGTTCAGCCGTTTCAAGGTTATCAGCTCTTTTGTGTTAGCTACCGTTGCTATTTTAGACGTCTATGGGTATTAACTTTACTTACAAACATATGTGTGTCTTAAAATTTCAAACACCCATGTGGGTAATATTAATAAGCAACATTGTGGTGTATTTGGTCTGATGCAGCCAGGATATCTAGCAGACTAATACACTCTTGGAAAAATAACAGCAGATATGTCGTGTTTGGATTCATTTTAACCTGCATTTGATTCTGCACACAATGCACTGATGGCAACTGGATGAGCTGATGCTGCAGCCAGGCTATCCAGCACATCAGTAGGTAGACTCTTGACAAAATAATAGCAGATATGTCGTGTTTGGATTCATTTCAACCTGCATTTGATTCTGCACACAATGCCTTTATGGCAACAGGATGAGCTGATGCTGCAGCCAGGCTATCCAACACACCAGTAGGTAGACTCTTGACAAAATAATAGCTGCTATGTCGTGTTTGGATTCATTTCAACCAGCATTTGATTCTAAACACAATGCACTGATGGCAACACGATGAACTGATGCTGCAGCCAGGCTATCCAGCACACCAGTAGGTAGACCCTTGACAAAATAATAACAGATATGTCGTGTTTGGATTCGTTTTACAGCGTTTGACTCTACATACAATACACTGAAAAATTTTCGTAACTGTAAGCTCTATAAAACAAAATTAATGCGTTTAAAAAATATAAAATAAAAATTAAATTAAAAATTTAAAAAACCCCCATCGCAAAAAAGTAAAACATTTAAAAAGTTAAAAATAACACTTTAGCCATGAAATTTTACGTAACGTCGGGGTACCGTTAAAATAAGTACCTACATACCTACAAGTACTAGGAACATTTCTTACTTAAACGGTACCCCGACGTGAAGTAAAATTTCATGGCTAAAGTGTTATTTTTAACTTTTTAAATGTGTTACTTTTTTGCGATGGGGGTTTTTTAAATTTTTAATTTAATTTTTTATTTATTCGTTATTAATTATTAATTATCCATTTCAAATTTTAAAATTATTAGTCATCTAGTTAGTACATATTTATTACATTTTTTCATTTAAATAATCATTTACATTATAACCACTGGTGATAATGTTCATCACCATGGTAGGATTGGAGCTCCATGAATATGTATGTACTCTATAGTAATTATTACTTGATAGTATTCATTAAATGCCCCAATTAATAATTTATGTATTAAGAAGTATTTTAATTTATCGAGGCATTTAACTTTCCCACGTTTTGGTTGCAAAAACAACATCGTATATCAAACCATAAAACATTGATGTCTATCCGATATGCAGAAGAGATCATACTGAACATTTCAAATAAATAAATCTAATATATTCTTATTTATTACCGTTCTATAGCGGCAGCAAAGATCGGTATGCGCATGAGTTGCGTACCCATACCAGCCCACTGCGAGCCCATCCCGCTGTACACAAACCACAGCGGCCGCCGAGCATCATCATAGTACGTAGCTTTTTCACACAAACTGACAGTTTGTTGATTTTCATCAGTTTCTGACAAAACAAAAAGATAAATCATGCATTGCTTATACATGCAAAGTAGCTGTAAATAGGACCTTTAATAAATAAGTAAAGGGTCTTCAAGAGTTTTCTGAATCAATCATGGATTAACGCAGTCAGTACCCCTAATCAGTGCATACATGAGGATGTTATGCACTGATTACTGACTGCCAGATTCCTACATTTTTTTAATATCTTTCTTAACGCAACTTCTGAAATAGTCACGATTAAGTAGGTAAATAGTCCCAAATTTTATTTTTTTATTTATCCAGTTACCACAATTTGTAAGCTTAAGTAAAATAGTACAAATAATATAAGTCGCCAGTAACAGTCACAATACCCCCTGTGCTAGATAATACTGTATTACAGTGGGGTATTATTTCTAATTCCTGTGACACTTAAAGTAACAAACAAAAACTTAAAGCTTTATAGGCTCCTTTGGAAAGGAATAATAAATATTAGAGCAATGAAATTGCTATACTTATAAACTAATTTGGCTTCTCGTGAGTGTGAGTATATTTGATAGATATGTGTGTAAGTTTGAATGTTTGTATGTGAGTATGTATCGAGTTTGCTACTTTAGAATTTTAAATGTGTCTTCAGTACTTTTAAAATTTAAGCTGAGTAAGTGTTTTCGTACTATATTTTTGAACAAGTGTGAATTATATTTCCGAAGACCCAGAGTTATATTAAATTTATTATAAATATACGGAGCAAGGAAGAAAAGAAATCGCTGGGCAAATTTAGTCCTACATATTGGTTGTTTGTAGACTTTGTAAGCTCTTCGTATAGCGTCTGGAAAAGACAGTGGTTTTTTGTGTTGAGTATGTAAGATCTTCTCGATGTATAGTTGTCGAATGCTTAGAACAACACTTAGCTCATACAGTTCATCGGTCGGAAATCTATATTTTTTGAACAACATAGTTTTTAAAATACCCCTTTGTGCTCTTTCGGCTTTGATAAGCAGAGGCACATCCTCCCCAGATAGAAATGCCATATGTAATGACTGATTGGCATAACGCAAAGTAAACTGTGGTAAGCATCTTAGGGTCACAAACATAACGCAGGTTTCTGAACACATATAATAGTTTTCTTATGCGCTTTGTTAGGATTGAGATTTGGCTGCTCCAGTTCAGTTGTTCATCTATTTGGATCCCTAGTACCCGACTGATGAAACAATTATCTAAACGATAACAATCGCAATTTTGAGTGATGGGCAAGTTGCATGTGTGGGCTCTTACAGTTATCATTTCTGAAGACGGTTTAGAATTTATGTTTAAGAAATAATTTTTGTATTCGATCGATTGAGCGTTAACAGATTGTTATCTAGCCAATAAGTAACGAGACTAAAACTCTTTTGGGCGTTTTCGTTGGCCTCATGCCAGTCCCTGCCAGTAAAAGTAATAACAGTGTCGTCGGCAAAGGTAGTAATTACTCCTTGTTCCAGTATTAAGCTTGACAAGTCGTCAATGTATATAAGAAATAGGGTGGGGCCTAGAATACTGCCCTGTGGTACACCATATTCAATAAATTCTTCCTTACTGGAGTAACTATCAAGCCTAACGATTTGTTTTCTATTACACAGGTAGTTAGTGATCAATTTCAGAGGCAGACCCCTTATTCCCTTGCATTCTGTTTTTTTGAGCAATAAGGGAACAGACACAGTATCAAAAGCTTTAGCAAAGTCCAAATATATACTAAGACATTTTTGGTTTTTGTCGATACTGTTCACTACTTCTGCCATAAGATGTTGCATAGCGTCGTCAGTACATTTGTTTTCTCTAAACTCAAATTGATTTAGAGATAGTAGATTATAGATATAAATACAGTTTGTTCGTACCCAGTATAGTGTATCCTCTGCCTAAATGTCCAGATATGTTGTGAGTATGAAAGTTGAGCAACAACGCTAACTCTTCAGCATCGACGGGTCGGGACTTGAGGTCTTCAAATATTTTCGTGATGGCAGACTCCTGCCTCCCTGATAATGTGACCAAGCGTGGAATAGAAGCCTGGTAGCGGGATAAGTCCTGAAATATTTAACTTTAGGTTAGATAAATTAATCACAGTTAGGACTAGAAATGCACATTAAAAGTTAAACGTTTAATGGATTACAATATTTGTTTTTGAGTTTTAACTTTATTCAAACTTTAACTCAAATATCCATTAACAGTTTTAACGTTTAATATTTAACAATTTAGGTATGATTTAAATAAACTTGAGCAAACTATATTTTTGTTTATTTTATCGCCCTCTAGTGGCTTAGGTGTCAGTTAATTCTAGGAGGTAATATTAAGAGTTTGCTTGCAGATAGTGTTGTCCCTAATATAAGATTATAATGCCTTGATTGTTTGAGTTATAATAGAAACTTGTTTGACAAAAATTTATCTTTTAATGTATCTAATTCATATAATTAAAAGTCAATTGTTAATAATATGAGTATGAAAAGTGAGTTATGGAAATGGTATTAGAAAACAAACATTAATTAACTTTTAATTTGTTAGACAGCGTCATGGGAAATATAATAAACTCTTAGATCAGTTATAATTTAAACTTTTAATTTAACATGTGTTTTTTTTATATACATATATAATAATGGGTCTACTCTTGACCTCTCTCTTGTCCTGCGGTCAGAGATGAGGTCGACGATGGAACGAGCTTACCCAAAAAAGGCCTATTAACTCGCGACTTAAACAGATTGGGGTCATATGAACTCAGGAACACTGATGCAGGCAGGGAATTCCACTCCTTGGCTGTGCACATAATGAAGGAACTTCTATTCTAAATATTGAATTTTTCACAACAGATTATAAAGCAGTCGGCTACTTGCAGACCGTGGCTGCTTTGATTTACACTTCACATATTCTGATACCATGACTTTTGTACATACATGATTCTGGACCCCCATGGTGCATAGAATCATTGTAGTCTAGATTATTTAATGGATCCCGACTGTTACAGTCACAATGTTCTTACTTCTTGATTGAACTTGTTTTTTTCTTTTTTTTAGTTTTTTAAGTATTTTTCATACAGTCCGGTTTTTTTTTAAACCTTTTAGTTAATGATTATTATTCGCGTACTATATTTTATTGACCTTATTAGTGAGGTTATTCAGAAAGGTCAGGTGCGTAGTAAGAGCAACCGGCGTGTGTGTATGACAGCATGTATGAATGTAAACAAAGCAAAAGAAGTATGTAAGAATCGTAGCATATAACGCTATGTAGTATCTGTCTATCCACATGGGAAAAAGGTGTGAGTTTATGTATGTATGTACATACAAAAAAATCAAAAAGAACAGTTCCAATTTCTATTATAAAAATAGATATAGAAATTGTATTTTATTACCGCTATTCTTTCTGATAGTACGTTTTCAGTATGGGTGCATTAGAGTATCTCACTACAGTAAAAGTACCTTAGGTTTGTAGTGTCCGTGTAGCAATACATGTGAGTTGACGCCGGTGTAGGACATGCCGTTGATGGCGACGTAGGTGCGGCGGAAGCGCTGGTGCTCGGTCACGACGCGCATGCGCTGCTCGCGGAGAGCAACCACGTCCTGCCGCGGACTGCTGCAGTGCAGGTTGGCGGCTAGTTGCCCGGTGTGGTAGCCAAGCAACACCTGCGAGTTATGACCGTGATGATGTAAGAGGTTTCTTTCAATATTGAAAAATCATAAACACAAAAAAAATACTCACAAAAAAACTAAAAGAGATGAAGACAGTTTACTAAAATAAAACTTTAAATCAATTTTAAAACACACTTTATCAACAGAAATCGCCCTAGTCTAAACTGATAGATTCTTGAAAATTTAAGTTCATTGTAAGTTGTTGTAACTTTGTGAAGAGTAAGGGTAGAAGCATAAACGCCATATCACCCTGTGCTACTGTTACAAGTTTAAGAGACGGTTACTTTACGACTTAAGAAAACGAAAACATTACCACATGACGTCGATTACCTATGTTTTATATTGTGTCGCCGAATCGTTCGCCAGTGATAAGTTCTATGGGTAGGATTTTCAAAAGTGAATCCTTCTGTCGGCGAATCGTTCGCCGTTGAAACGTTCTATTGTGAACCGTTCCGTTATTCCGTTACCGTGTTATTCTAATGTATTGTGTGGAGGACACAATACATTAGAATAACAAATAGGCTATAATTTATAAAGATGTCTGTGAATTGTCTAAAATATAATGATAAGTGTCAAGGGCTATTCAGAGTTACACCTATAAAATGTGTTAAGGAAATGTTTAAAACGAAAACAGGACCACATGACGTCGATTACCTATGTTTTATATTGTGTCGCCGAATCGTTCGCCAGTGATAAGTGTTGTTGTGTTTTGTATTTAAGTTAAACATTTCCTTAACACATTTTATAGGTGTAACTCTGAATAGCCCTTGACACTTATCATTATATTTTAGACAATTCACAGACATCTTTATAAATTATAGCCTATTTGTTATTCTAATGTATTAGCAACATTATTGTAAAGCTTCATTAAAATCCACTCAATAGTTTTTGCGTGAAAGAGTAACAAATCCATACAAATTACAAACTTTCGCGTTTATAATATTAGCACAGTCTAATATTATAAATTATATATATTTCTATATATCACGACATACAGTCGTCCGACGAAGCTGTCTAGACAGGGCAATCGTGCGGGGTGTGAGGGGCGAGACGCGGGAAAGCCGCTCCCGCTACAAACAAACCGATGTTCGTAGTGCGGGAGGTATTATTCAAATCTAACGCGTGTAGCAGTTGTCGGATTTTTCCAGAGATCAAAGGCATCGTCCTACTGTATTTATATTTATACTGTGATTTTAGTAAGGACTGTAAGTTGATGAATAACAATAGTCTATCAAATGTCTCAATATCCACAAAACCTTTTAGTGATGTTTCTGTTTTTAAATATTGTTTTAGTAAAGAAAGTTAAGCATTATTAATGTTAGTAACGCAATTAAGGCCATGGCACATTATACCGGCACGGCACCGGCACCGCTCCAAACCTGAAATTGACTTATCATTCAATTTAGAGCCTTAAATCGTGGGTAGTATAATATATTTGACAAAGTCAAAGTGACAAAGCCAACGGCGAGCAGTCAGCGCGCTTGCCACTACCATACAACTCGTCTCGCCGCGCTGCCCGCGTGCCGATAGCGAGTGGACCATATGCTTACAGCGCGTCGATCGCACGCTTACAACACGCCGACTCCGAGTCGCCAGCAAAACATCATTGCGCCGCCGTTAACCGAGACATTATGAAAACGTGCAAGTCATAGGCGTGTTCAATTATAAATGCCATATAACAATAGGGAATATGCATGTAATTTAATTAAGGTTCGTATATTTTTTTTTCGAATCTTTAATGGCAGAAAATATGAACTAAATCATTATTTTACTTTTTAATAGCGTCATAATTATTAAAAATTAAAAATAAAAGTGCGAGTTAAGCGCGGGAAATTCAAATTTGTGAAACGCATCACCATTGGTTATAACGAAACTTGACGTCAAATACTACGACAACAACTCAACGCCTACAAAACATACAATGTGTAAGTATGACTAAAGGTATTGGAATGGACTTTTTATTATTGGAAAACATAATTATTGCCGTGTGTGTTGTGAAGTAATTTAATGTTCAAGTCTAAGTTTAGCTTCATAGTAAGGTTATTTAACATTTAAGAAAAATTACTGAAAGTGGTTTTGTAAAAGCACAATCTGATAATGTTTATTGCATTCGGGTACAAGCAATACCGGTAATCTGCTTTTTGAGCTTTTTTCATGGTGAAATGGTTAGAAGAACGACAACACCCATAGTAATAGTAATAGGATCATAGTAAATGACGTAATCGGAAAAAGCGCGAAAATGGCAGCGTTTAAACAGCTCAAATTTATTCTGTATTTTAAATATTTTTTTAAGCTTCATTACAGCAATTTTTAAATATGTTTATATTTTTTTACTATGTTAAAACGTTGTAAACAGTGAATTAAAAATATAAAAAAAATACATGCATATACCCTATTGTATTCGCGGTGATAGCTAGCTTGCACCTCGTGGCCAGCGCGCGGGCTGCGAGCTTGCCACCCCGTAGGCGGCGAGCTTGCACTTCGCGAGCGGCGTGCGGACTGCAAGCTGACACCTTACCGACGATGCGTAGTTAGCGCACTGGCAGCTAGCCGTAGTCTTAATTCGAGGGGACGCCGTGCGGCTGCTGTGCAGTTGCGGTGCCGTTATTATGTGCCATGACCTCTAGTCTGCCGGTACGTTTCAAACTGGAGTACGAGTACTTCCCCTAATGAAATTATTAAAACTTATATATTTGTAAATAATATTGGTACCTTATATGACGTAATAGTTTACATACACTGCATATTTTGTTTTAGCTGAAAAGTACCTGTACATATTATATTGCAGCCAACTAGCATGTTTAAATATAAACACTTGTGACTGTTTGTTGTTTATTTTTTTAATAAAACGCCGTTGTACAACCATCTATCGGCCAATCAATGTCGCGCTCCAACAGCCTTTGTAATTTTAGTTATTTTCGGGACCGATAGATGGCGCTTTTCATTTGAGAACAAAAATTAGATCGCGGTGTTACGATTCTCCGCGAATACTATAAGATATCTGGGTTGAAAAATTGTAATTCGTGCATTTTTATAATGTTACCATTCAACATGGTAGATTAAACATTGGAGGTGAATGGTACCCTATGTTTCCTTTTTCCACAACCTAGCGCCGTAGGGAACCATAGTCTCTTTGCGACCCTCACTACGCCCGGGGGTTCGCATTGAGCTAGTTTCAGCAGTCTATCTACCAGCTCGCAACGTGAGCGAGCATCAACAGAACCCTCACGAAGCCCGAGGGTTCCGGGTTAAACAGCCGTTCATTTAACTGCCTAGCCTTTTAACTAAACAGCGCTGTTCAACTAGTGGCCTGAATGATATTCAGCCGTAACGTTTGGCCTAAGCATTAGCCAGCCAGTTTATTAAATGTTACGTAAGACTTTACTTCGGTGGGACTCTTCGCCGACAGGACTCATCGTCGACATAGTATAATATACGCTCAGTCGCTCATAATTAGATACTTACTTTGGGAATTGATATGTACAAACTATTAGTTCCTGGCACTCGCCGGCCGCTACCGCTGGACCGTACGCAACATTGTAAGATACTATTATAACACATTTGCTCGTAAAGGGTCTCTTATTCCGCCAAATTCGCCAAATGTATCTCATTAAGCACTAGTGCGTAATGGTATAGTAAAACGCACGGTTTGCAAGTTGCTCCGACTTAATACGAACGGTTCCTGTTTTTAAATCTTAGCAATGAGTTTCCATGTCAGAAAAGTGGTCTACATTTTATGAATAAAATTAGCTTTGGGAGATAAAATATAAAAAATAAACATTAAATTCGTTAATTTAATTAATTTTGACAATAAACTACAACCAAAGTTAAGTAACCAAAACAAAAAAAACATTAATTAATTTACTTTATTAGTAATACTGGCTGTGTGTGTTTTTGTGCCTTAGACTTAAAAAAAACTGAAGCGCGCGCATCGCTAAACTTGACATTGGCTAAATGCACAAGCCGTGCGAAGCCAGACGGAAAAAAAATATGTGATCAAGTTAAAATTATTCCGCGCGCTTTTTTTTTGGCTGTATTGTTTTTATTCGAAAAGAACAATGGCAGAATCTTATTCAAAATCAATTTTAGTGTCTAGAAGTGACATATATACGAATGGAATTCAATTAATTCTCTACGATTTTTAAAACTATCACAATAACTAATTAAAGCCGCAGAAAAAAATAAGTTTAAATGAAAAGCTATTTGACTATTTTCGTGAATTTATTCGTTTAGTGTTGCCATTTCATTTTTTAAAAGTTGTAAATAGCAGTCTATCTTGAGTCGTAATCATTAATCCTAAATAAAATCATTTATTGTTCTTAAATATGTTACCTACAGTAGCATAGTGGTTATAAATGAATGGCATGGAAAAATAATTCTGAATTTTCACGAAGAATTGGGCAAAAAGACTTGTGGCTAAAATCGTCCATGATTG
This sequence comes from Euplexia lucipara, assembly GCA_921972225.1. Lineage (NCBI taxonomy): Eukaryota > Metazoa > Arthropoda > Insecta > Lepidoptera > Noctuidae > Euplexia > Euplexia lucipara. The sequence continues at coordinate 5,533,403 of OV179163.1, read as the reverse complement.
AAAGGGACGAGTTTTTCTGTATATATATTTTTATTAATACGATATAGATTATTAGAGTCGTCTTAAATGTATTTCATTCTCTACAAGAAGGAACGAAAAGAATCGATTATTACAAAAAACATAAGATTGTATCTTAGAGCATTGATTGTATGCATTTGAATCGATCTTTCTTAATATCGAATCGTATTAGGCATCCCTAGCTCATCTAATCACGCACGGATAACCTATAAAAATTAAAAGTTCATGTTTGAATATCTATTATTCTCGGCTTTCTCTAACCAAATTTTTTACATAAATGGAGTCAGGGGCTGATGCTCAGTAAAACAGCATTTTTTTCATTTCAAGACATTGAGTTTTATTTCCAAATAAAACAATGTATGGAGAGCTGCCATTGTTCTTTCAGTCTGAGTTTTATTTATTTCCTCGCAAATATGTTATAAAACGTCGTATGACATACGTGCGCTTTGATAATTTCAGCCTCTGCATTCTTGTAGCCCTCGCCTGCGGCTCGGGCTAGCAATATTGCCTCGGCTGTAATTATTAACATACCGCACTTATATCATAATGTACTATTTTAAACGAGTACTTAAGGAGAAGAATGTGCAAAAAACTCATCTTCAACTAGAATCATTATTATATTCTACTAGCTACCCCGGCAAATTTAAAAAAAATGGAGTAAAAATGGACCGGGAGACGTTGGTCACCTATTATGTCATCAAAGATGGCACTGCATTTTAAAAAAGGGGCCCGGCAGAGAAGTGCAGATTAATGTTTAGATAGAACTTCTTTAGCAATTGTTAACCGATTTCAATGATTCTTTCAAGTTTTGAAAGACTTTCTTTACATACAAAGTAAATTAAAAATAACAAAATAAAAACTTTTTTACAAAAAAAAACAACATACTTGTTAAAAAAACACTAACAGATGAAAAGTAACTCCAGTTTCGGAAGTCGGAGGCCAATTATTAATGAACGAAACAAAACCACTAAAGCCATAGACTTCCGAAACTGGAGTTCTTTTTCACCTGTTAGTGTTTTTTTAAGAAGTAAGTTGTTTTTTTTTTCATAAGATCCTTCTCCTGACAATAACAAACATAACGGTCCAGCCGTTCACGCGTGATACCATGACCAAGGATTTTTTTTTTTAAATATAGTATTAAGTAGTTGGATACTCAAAAGTGTATTTAATGGTCAAATTGAAATATTTAGATCTAACTTTGACTTTACTATTAGTTTTGTCGGTACTTCTACTAACCTTGGTGATAGCAGCCATCCCAGATGCTGCATCTGTAAAACCAATATTTGAAGTCACGCTGCCGACCAGAAGAGGATCTTGCCTATCTTTACAGTATACTTCTTCAAGTGCTTCTAGCTCAGATTTGTCAGCATCTGGTACGCCTGCAAAACCACAACAAACTGCCTGCTAAAGTATATTTTTTAGAAAGTTATGAAATAGTTTTCACTATTAACATAGTAAGGCACCAGTTTTTATGGACGAATGTTTAGCCTTTGTGAGGAATAAGACCCTAAGTGAACAAAAGTATATTCTACCAAAAAAAATATTAATAAATATTCCACAACTTGCACACAACGCCAGCTAGGCCCAAGCTAAGCAGAGCTTGTGTTATGGGTACTAAACAGCTGATAAACATATCCCACGACCTCCTGTATAGCAGTCAGGAGTATTAAATACTAGACCAACAGGTCAGCCATTTGAAACGTTTAGCCGATGCTAAACGTCTTTCTTTTTAAATGTGTTGTATTCCATTCTCACCTGTCCCATATGCTTCCACGTACTCAACTTCCTGAGGCGACACCTGGACTTCCTTGTAGAACTGTGTAATGAAACCAGCAGTGGTTTGAGGGTTACGACAGTGCCCGAATTTGGGTCCCATTTCATCACTCAATAGCGACATGAACTCATTTTTGACATGCAATAGTTCCGCGTAGACTCTAAAAGAATTTATATAATCATTACCAAAAGTAAATTTATTGATTGACAAGCCCTAAGTTCTGGTTTCAATAATCAATTATTTTTACCTGTTTGCGTCTTTAGCCTTCTGCAAAAATACAACACTGATTGTGTCAGACACAACGTAACCATCGGCGTCCTGCGCAAATGATTTAGTTTTTCCATCTTGTGAAACCGTAGCAGAAAGTCTGAAATATACTTGTTTGTCAATTACGGAGTATGTGCAAGTCTTGGGTTACTATAGACTCACATAAAATCTATGATCTATTAAAATGGTGCAGTAGTAGCGGGTAGTTTGCAAAAAGATCACGCATTCTTCACTAAGGGAAAAATTAGTTAGTTCCAAATAAAAAACAGAATTTTTAAACCAATTAATATTAATCAGTTTTGGGACCAGTACCTATTTATATTATATACCTATGTTTATTGATTTCAAACAGTCAATGAAATTGACTCACCTGCCATGATTTAGAGATCCCTGTGGATGCAGACATAAGTATGCGCCTCCAACAAATGCGGCATCACATTCTCCACGTTTCATCACCGCATATGCTGCTTCTAGTGCAGTCGTAGAACTGCAGTCCGCTTCATCAATACTTAATGAGGGACCTTTAAGATTCAACCAGTACGAGACGCGATTCGCGTACATTGTCTTACTTGATCTGTAAATAAATAACAAAATTTGATGCAATAATCCATAATTTGGCGTTCCTACCTAGACGAGATTGTCGCTGAAGCCGAACAAAATGGCGTAATCGAACAGAGACTGAGACTGAAATGCAATGACATGATATCATGTGAGTAAAGATTTGTAATACGTTCATTCGTTTTCAGTAGGGTTCACTTCAGTGCTTTAAAGACAGAAGCTAGACCTTCAGATGTTTTAAACCATCTATTCAATGGAACCGACCCCAGTATACCAAATCCGGATTTTGAGACCGAGTCCGTATTGCCACTATTCTCATTGTCAGAATACGATGATCCAATAAAGACTCCTACTTTTTTTCCATTGAGTTGAGTCGGACCCACACCTGAAACAAAATACGTGTTTTTGAGTTCAAAATAATTTTGTATCTCACAGAATTTTATTTTTCAAGGCAATATTAGTGTTTGCGCACGCATTTAGATTAAGGCGAAACGTACGACGTGCTGTCGCTCATTTTCCCGCTAGATGATACTGAAGTCAACATTTTTAATTTACTATGTTTGATGTTTGATTAATTGGCTCATCAGTAAGTGTTGGACATTCTACTTTATGGAATTTGGTCATAACCCCAAAACCTAAGAAATCACCCAATTAGGTACTTAGTTTAAAAATAAAAACTGTGTGTTTAAAGGAGCTGGGGGCTGACCATGATCTTCTAAAATACTTGCCAAGTGCAAGGCAGTTCAACTAAGTGGCTTAACCTGGCAGGTTTTTTTTGTACCATGAATGTTTCCGGCTGACCTGCACTTTAACCTGCTACATTGTCTCTGAGCTATTTCCAATGGATCTATCGAGTTCCTCTAAATATTTCTTTTTTTGGCATATTGTTTAACACTGTTGCTATGACTATGTTCCTTAAAAGCATAATAAAATATTTTCATCTCAAATTATAAAATAAACGGTAAACGCAGTGCTTAGAGAAGATTTTCTATATTTTATAATACTTTGAAATAACGTAGGAATTATATTTTATGCACATTTTAACAATACGTAACGTTTTTGTATTCCAATTAATAGAAACAGTTGAATAGAATTGACCGTAAATTTGTCAATTCTTCTAAGTTCTTTACAAAAAAACAGAAAGGCTTTTACAAACGATATCTATTACTGAATTTAGTATCGTTGAGATCCTCCACTGGAATAAAACTGGCACGAAAATTTGCACTTTGTTTTCGGAGATTATTCTCTTCATCTTGAAATGAGCAGTCAATATCATTATCCATGCGAAAAATTACGTGCTGTCATATAAACACACAAAATTACACACAAACTATACGAACACGACTAATGTAAACAACAATTCACCTGGTACAAACGTCGTGAGTAACTTTACTACCGAGTTTACGTTTACAAACGTATAAACATGAGTTGGAAACGTCAAATAATAGCTTGCACTCGCAACATCCCGCAAAATGTTCTCCGAAACGACACTAAGTACGTTTTGTTACAATACCGAACTAAATTAGTAGCGTTAATAAATCTTACACTCGCGGTTTTGGTTTAACAAACCATCCGCCAGAGGCGCTTTTTCCGTTTTCATACATTTAACTCTAAAACTGAACCTTATTGGTTTGCGTTTTATATGTGGTAAATCTTACACTCGGGGTACAGGTCAATAAAAGTTAGTTTAACAGACCTGCAAATTATAATATTGTTGATTGTCTTTATGACAAAAAGCCTTCATGGTGGGAAACGTTGCAGGCCAGCCTGCTGGGGGCTTACCATGATCTTCTAAAATACTTGCCAAGTGCAAGGCAGTTCAACTGAGCAGTTTAATCTGGCAGGTTTCGTTTTTATACCATGAATGTTTCCGGCTGACCTGCACTTTGACCTGCTTCATAGTCTCTGATCAGTAAGCTGGCCGCACAGATTAAAAAAGATTAATTCAATCGGTCGTTCTGAAACACGTTTACGGTTTTACGGTTTTTATAGAAGTTTAATATGTTTTAACAAGTAAAGGTTAAAACAAAAGAGATTGATGAAAGAAACATTTTTCCGTGTGGAATTGTACATTATTCGTGAGAGAAAACGAGTTCCATCTTCATCAAAAACTTAAATGTTAAACTTAAATGACTTCACATTTATTTCCGAACGTACCTACTAATGACAAATGAAACATGTCATGTTCTGTCTAGGGACAAAAGTAGAATATTTAAGAGGCAATTTTGAAATTCAAGTGGGTTAGTTTTAAAAAAGTTTTATGATAACCTGAGTGTTGTTAACTGAGGCCGTGTTTGTGAGTGAGTGGGAACCGTGGTAGGCAAGTGCAACTAGGAAGAGTTTTTTTTACTATATTGAAAGAGTGTCCTACGAACAATTGGATACTTTGTGTGTGGCTTATTTTTAATACTAACAGAGATATCGCTATGGGTACCTACAAAAAGAAATGATAAATACGATTGCCGGAGATGTTAACATTGGATTGGAATATTTGGGAAGCTGTAAGTTTTACAATTAGATCAATGGTAAGCGTAAATTCTAATAACGTAAATAAGTACTAATTTTCAACTCAATCGAAAAGTTTGTTAATAAAGTAGGGCGTCGCATGAATGTTTCTAGCTCATATTATGTTAAAAGCTCAAGTGTAAGCTATTTAGTGGCCCCTTATTACGTTTAACAAAAGTATTGACCTGCGACATTTCAAATGTATCTATCGAGTTCCTCTAAATAATTATTTTAATTTTAGCGTATTGTTTAACACTTTTGCTATCACTATGTTTCTTAAAAGCACAATAAAATATGTTCATCTCATATATAAAATAAATGGTAAACGCAGTGCTTATAGAAGATTTTCTATATTTTATTATACTTTGAAATAACGTAAGAATTATATGTTATGCACATTTTTACAATACGTAACGTTTTTGTACTCCAATTTTATAGAACAGGTCAATAAAAGTTAGTTTCACAGACCTGCAAATTATGACAGTAGGGCAGGTTAATTGTTGATTGTCTATATGTCAAAAAGCCTCCATGGTAGGAAACGTTGCAGGCCAGCCGGCTGGAGTGCTGTCACGTGGTCACTCACCGGCTTAGGTCACGTGATCGCTGGCTCGCCTGCTGCTATACTAACTCATGGTACAAAATAACAGGGCAGGTTATTTTTCGTGTAAAATTGACCTGCTATAAGAGTTCATGGTAAGCCCCCTGGAGTGCTGTCAAGTGGTCACTCACCGGCTTAGGTCACGTGATCGTTGGCTCGTCTGCTACTGTACTCACTCATGGTACAAAATTTATCAGGGCAGGTTATTTTTTGTGTAAAATTGATGTTTTGAGGCAATGTTACACATAAACCAAAATTACCTAAATATTTTGACTTCAGCGCCATCTAGCGGGAAAATAAACGACAGAAGATCCTATGTTTTATCTTAACAGTAGGCTAAAATAACTTTATTTAGTACCTAGTCAGTCATCACCTGCCTAGCTCTCTCTTACAAAATATTATACATAACTAGCTGTACCCTGCCACGCTTCGCTGTGGCACATTGTGATTGAATGGTTAAAAAAAAAAGAGAAAATGACGTGTGGCACTCGGAGACTGCCGCGGTAAAGCTATTGCATAGCATTTTTTATCAACTCCTCTCCCCGTCCCCTCCTCCCTCTCCCCCACACCTCCCACGCCCCTCCCTCCATCCCCCTCCCCTCACCCCTCCCTCACTTTCCCCTCCCTCCCCCACCCGGCTCCTGCCTCTTCCTCTCCCGCTTTCCCTTCCCCTCTAACCTCACCCTTCCCCTACCCCTCTCCTCCCTCTCATTCCCTCCTTTTCCATCCTCTCCCTTTGTCCTGACCTCCCTCCTCTCCCACTCCCTTTCCCTCCCCTACACATCCCTCTCCCCACTCCCCTCCCCATCGCTCCCGCTGTCCTGCCCCTCCCCCTCCCCTCCATCACATCCCCTCCCAACCCTCTCACAATCTCCCCCCTCCCCCTCACACAATCTCCCCCCTCCCCCTCTCCCCCTCCCACTCCCCTCCCTCTTCCCTCTCCTCGTGATTTTTCAAAAAGTTATTAAAAGTTCTGCTATGACTATTAAAAAGCAAGAGTTGGTGATAAAAAAGTGCAAATTTAGAGTTGTATGTATTTTTCGATGCCACATAATAAAAAAATAAAAAAAATAAAAATTATCAAAAAAAAAAAAAAAAAATTGGGGTGAACACTCCTTACCACTTACGGGTTAGAAAAATAGATAGTGGCCAATTCTCAGGCTTACTGAATATGCATAAAAAAATTCATGAGAATTGGTCAAGCGGTTTCGGAGGAGTATGGGAACGAACATTGTGACACGAGAATTTTATATATAAGAAGAAGATAATATACTGATACCATGAGTCCTGCAAGTGATTTTAGACCTCCAGAATCATGGTAAGTTTCGCCATTGTCATGTTTCGTCGGTTCCTAACTAATATTTTTTTTTCTAATGATATTTCGCTTAAAGTTATACGCAGAACGATGTAGAAAACTCAGTGTCCGTTTGAGCGGCGAAGTCCCTATCACCCTATACTGTGCAGTGTATACTATTGTAAACTAAGTTCAGCTTCTAGTCAATCACATTCATCTACCAATATTGGAAGTACCAAATTGTGTTTGTTTAGTAATATCTTAAATCACTTAAATCAAAACGCATTTGCCACGGGGCTGTATTATGTATAATACTTAATGTTTTAGGTCGAGGCCCGCTAGGTTAAAAACTATAGAAAGATTATTTTACCAGCATCATAAATCGCCTGATGGGCCTGCTCGAGTATTTTCCGTGACATCGGATCTATGTAGTTTCCAAGGCGGTAGTTAACACTGAAAAACTGGGCGTCGAACAGGTCCAACCCTGGAGCCATTCCGGACGCAGGTCCCAGGTCGGGATGCTTGTAGTCCCATCTTAAGCCCTCAGATGTTACTGGATACTTCTGTTGCATAAAAGGTTGCGATATTATTATTTTTGATTATACTGTAATAAAAAACAATAATAGTATAATTGTATAAGCCTTTCAAAGGTATGATTTACAAAAATGTGAAATGACTTTCTTGTCATTTATATTTGCTACTAAGTATATTGAAGACTGTTAAACTCAATTCTAGAAACAAATACCTAAGGATGTCATAAAATCTGCAAGAAATGCAATAGTAACACTTGCACATAATGCCAGAGAACAAATTCGTGTTATTTCAAATAATGTATTCCATATTTCGTTCAGTGCAAACCAATCTTTCATTGATTCATACGTATATCAAAGTTCATACCTTGTTATAAAGTATATCTGAGAGCTCCTTAACGTTGTGGGACTGTGGGTAGAGGCCTGATATGCCAGTGATGACGATTCTCTCGCCGTCTGACGTTAGATCTTGTGTAACTGAGTCAGTTTCTCCCAGAGTTGACACGTGTTCTTGAGGTGTAGGTGACATCGTGAATCGAAAGACTGATGAGTTTTATACTAATAAACGTTCCCTGACTGTGTAAACGGTTGCTGTGTACCTGAGTATAATGAAAACGGGTTACTAAAATTTATTTTTTTATTTATTTAATATTTTAAGCACACTAATGTACAAAGGCGGACTTAATGTCTATGGCATTAAGTCCGCCTTAACGAAACCGCCGTATTCGCGTTCAAAAATTACAAGAAAGGTGATTGTTCTAACAGGACGTGTCTTGGATTCAATTAATTACACACAAGGTTTACTCTGCGGCTTCAGTCGCTCTCTACTGAAGCTCGTTTTTCAAACTTGATTGGTACCTTGGGGTAGGGAACAGAGGGTTATGGGAGCGGTGCGACTAGAGACAAAACTACAGCTTGAATTTACTCGGTTGCCACTTAAGCGCCTTCAGCACATTGCGATAGTGTTTCAATGCGGCGCTAGACTCGCCAGATTATTATTATACTCTTTGCTCGCCAGTGCCACGTATTGTGAGACGACGGACCCTTGTCAATTTTTGGTCCGCGATTATAAAAAAATCAAATTTTCATCAGCCAGGTATGTGTGAACTTATACATTTGTTACAATCAACCCTCTTTTATTTTAAAGCTTATGTATAATTTTGTTACAAGCTAGATTCAGTTTAAAATTGTATTTCATTTCAAAATGGTGGTAGTCGGGTAATCAGAGCTTGTTAGGCTAGGCATATTAATAAATCTTTTTTTTAGATGACAAAATGCCAAGAAAACGGAAACGCACACTACAAAAGCGTTTTGGACCGTTGAAACCCTAGAATATGCTGTCAAAAAACTTCAGCGTGGTGGTACAACAGTATACAAGGTATCAGAAGAGACTGGAATAGGTACCCTACAGCACCTTGAAAAAGAGATTCAAATTAGCTAAATCCTTGAGAATCATTGTGACGATAAGTCTGAATACTCAGAAGAAGAGACATTGTGTGCTATTTGTTGTGACACAGGAAAAAAACAACAAAATGTGATACCGTTGTGGAGATTGCGGTAAATGGGCACATAAAGAATGTTCTGGTTCTAACAGCCCGGATGATTATATTTGCGTTTTTTGCTTGGATCCTTAAAGTTAATCATTATACGGTTACGTTTATATTAAAATTTATAATATGATCATGTTAGATTTCAGACAGACATAAATACGTTTTAGAGGCTGATTTAATAATTAAGATCTCCTATTACACATATGGAAATTTATGCATTTCCCGCAAAATCGGGTTATAAGAACGATTCTGTTTTTTTACTTTAAAGTTTATCTGTTGTATCTAACAATGTCACGTTAACGATGTGATTAATTGATAGTCAAATAAGTAATGATTTAGTTTCTATAAAAAAATCTCAAAGTATGCAGAAATTTGCTTTTTATTGAATTTTTTCCTTAGTAGGCTCCAATTCCCCTCGTCTTCCCATTACATTTTAATATTATTTCGCGCGTAGCCTTAATAAAACGTTCCATATATTAAGTAGTTATGTTTTGTATGATAATTTTAACCTAGTTTTACTATTCTAACATAGTTCGTGAGTTGTAATACGAATACAACATGATAAATGTCCGAAATAAATGTTTGGATTTTAAATGTGAAAACAGTTAGCCTGAGTTATCTCAGCTATCCACTAGTAAAAGTCCCGCCAAAGTCGATGAAAATCTGTTACGTCGTTTTGGCTACCAAAATTCATACAAACAGATTTTTAAAAATAGTTTGGTGTTACAAATAGGCACTATAACTTTGTTACGGTGTTAAAATTAAAAGAAAACAAATAACATTTGAAATACTCACGTCTAGAGGTGAAGTAATGTAGTGACATAAAATGGTGACCGGCACAGTACCCAAAATTAGGAACTCGTCGAGTACACTAAGCATTTAACTATTTGCCGAAACTTATATAACATTGTGTGCTATTTATTTACATACCTCATTCTTTACTGTCCATTATTATTGAACGTTTAATAAAATCGTTGACCTGCACCTTTAAGCACATTGAAAAAAAATCGTTAAAATACTCATTGAAAATACTCGTTTCAAATATATTATTAACTTAATTGGTCAATAGGTCGTCTTTGAGGCAAAGTTTTAAGAGTTGGAGTATAGGTACTCTTTGCACAAACTTGGAGGAAGGAAGCTTCCAGTAAGGTGCTGGTAGGCATCTTGACTGTACTTCCGGGATTAACCTGATAGCTGTTTAATGCCGCTCCACTACTTTAGCACATCAGGGCATATTGCACTCTTATCGCGACGTCACTATGTGCTAGCGGCCGTTTTAGAGGGTTCATTGTTGAGTGTGCAAGTCACCCCCTACCATTATAACCGTGTAGGTATATATATAACATTGGGGCCATAGTCCTTCGTAGTTCCAGGTATCCAGTTTATATTAGCCACCCTAGCCTATTGTCCAGTAGTTTTATTACCATAGTCTGCAATAGTCCAACACCAGCCGTAGGTTTTCCTTGGGTGCACTAAGACTTGTCTAGTGCGTACAGAAAAAATCTGCGGTTGGTGTCTCAATTCATTAAAGGGCTTCGGCCCCTTGTACGCCTTCCAAAGGTCCAAAACCAGAGGGTTCCAAGAAATAAAACCAAAAAAAACGTGATTAATATAAATATGATTAATACTATCATGACCAGCTGCTTTGCCCAATTGGTGTTACTGGGGGACTTTAACGCCCACCATCAAGAGTGGCTTTTCCCGTACCAGTGCACAGATCATGCTGGACGAGAGACGCGTAAGCTAGCGCTAGCGTTAAATGGCTGATGGCAACTTTCGGTCTGCCAGTGGGCAGACCAAAAGTTGCCATCAGTGCATTGTGTTTAGAATCAAATGCTGGTTGAAATTAATCCAAACATGACATATCTGCAATTATTTTGTCAAGAGTCTACCTACTGATATGTTGGATAGCCTGGCTGCAGCATCAGCTCATCCTGTTGCCATCAGGGCATTGTGTGCAGAACCAAATGCTGGTTAAAATGAATCCAAACACGACATATCTGCTATTATTTTGTCAAGAGTCTACCTACTGGTGTGTTGGATAGCCTGGCTGAGCATCAGCTCATTCTGTTGCCATCAGGCCATTGTGTGCAGAATCAAATGCTGGTTGAAATGAATCCAAACATGACATATCTGCAATTATTTTGTCAAGAGTCTACCTACTGATATGTTGGATAGCCTGGCTGCAGCATCAGCTCATCCTGTTGCCATCAGGGCATTGTGTGCAGAACCAAATGCTGGTTAAAATGAATCCAAACACGACATATCTGCTATTATTTTGTCAAGAGTCTACCTACTGGTGTGTTGGATAGCCTGGCTGAGCATCAGCTCATTCTGTTGCCATCAGGCCATTGTGTGCAGAATCAAATGCTGGTTGAAATGAATCCAAACACGACATATCTGCTATTATTTTGTCAAGAGTTTACCTACTGGTGTGCTGGATAGCCTGGCTGCAGCATCAGCTCATCCAGTTGCCATCAGTGCATTATGTGCAGAATCAAATACTGGTTAAAATGAATCCAAACACGACATATCTGCTGTTATTTTCCCAAGAGTATTAGTCTGCTAGATATCCTGGCTGCATCAGACCAAATACACCATAATGTTACTTATTAATATTACACACATGGGTGTTTGAAATTTTAACACACACATATGTTTGTAAGTAAAGTCAATACCCATAGACGTCTAAAATAGCAACGGTAGCTAACACAAAAGAGCTGATAACCTTGAAACGGCTGAACCAATTCCGATGAATTATGTCTAAGAACCATCGCAAGAAACCCTGCTTTCAAATAAAAAAAACCGCATCTAAATCGGTTCCCCCGTTTGGGCGCTACGGTGCCACAGACAGACAGACAGACAGACAGACAGACCAGACAGGCAGACAGACACACACACATAGCGGTGAAACTTATAACACCCCTCTTTTTGCGTCGGGGGTTAAAAAGATATATTACTGGAGAAACAACTGGCTAACTTAAGTTCAAGATAAGTTTGCCAACTCCTTGTGAATGTGCTCACGTGCCATCACTTTAATGAACAAACTGGTTGCCATCCTGATGTTCAGAAAAAGGAAGAGTGAATGAAACCAGAACTGTTATGTAAATGATTTAGCTACTTAGACTTTTTGATCAGGAGGGCTACATCACCGCTTAACCCATCAGTGATCACAGGCGTGATTATAATAATATGTTGTGAACGAAAATAACATTATTTTTTGTTAAAGACAATAGGTCAGATTCCGTATTTTTATCAGATACCTAATATGCTTACAATTGATTTGAATAATTCTACAATGATAATTAAATTAATTAAAAATAATGATTATGTACAGCGTTGTGTATCAAGGTAAGTACATACGGTAGTGAAATTAAATGACAAGCAAAATGACCAAGGTTAAATGACATAATTTTTAATGCTAAAAGTGCAGTTAATCCAATTTAATCCTAGACAAAATAAAAGTAATTTATTCAAATAAGGATCAGCAGTTTTCTATCGTTGTGTACTCGTATTAGAACGTTGTGCTATTAAATCGATCATCACATATCCATTTTGTGTGTTTATAGATCTCAAAATCCAAAATTGATAACTTAAACTTCTTTTTTATCAATTTGAAGGGATACTAAATAACGTATGCTCCAATAACAAAAATAAAATCATTATTTGTGGAGACTTTAGTAGTATAGTATTGGGCACGCTGTCCCACCTGTCGCGCAGACGAACGAGTTCGTCTACGCTCCGTTGGGACAGCGTGCCCAATACTATAGAAATTCAGATAAGTTGGATTGTTGTTGTTGCTTCAGTTGGTGTTTCTGAATACCCAGTAATTAACGTTCAGTTGATCGGTCAAAATACACACGGTGTTATTGTAATAATTAAAAAGCTGACTATTATTTGACTGATTCGTATCATTCAATCGGTAGCTAACTATTATTTCATTTGTAATATGACGACCATGTTTAGTACAAAAGTCTTCATAACAGACTGCTGTGCTAAAGGTTGTGGGTTCGATTCCCACCAGAGCAATAATCTTCGAAAACAAATTTTCAGTATTGGTTCTGGTCTGGTTACAGTTATGAAAACAGTAGGTAGTACCTATATTAACATCACAAAAATAACTCATCACAATTTATTACTTATATCACCGTCCCGATACTCTTACGGTGATAGATACCAACTTAATATTTTTTTAGGAATCAATTTAATTTATTTATTATTTATTTATTTATTTATTTGGGACAAAAAACAGTTACACGTTACAATATTAATAGTTAGCTTAGGTCTAAAAGTTAACAAACGCATAACCCACACTATTGTCCACGGAATAACATCAATTTAAAAGAAATAAGGAAACGGACGTATACAGAAAAGGACAGTGATAAGAAAATAAAAATAAACCTGAAAGATATCACAAACCAGCTCTAGACAGCGCTCTTCGTCCAGTTTGTAGTCAGCAAGCAAGATCACAAAATCAAAACAGCAAGAAGCAGTCATCGTTAAGGATGACCAGAAAGTAATTCAGCAGCAATTTTTCTAAATTTGTTCTTACTAAGAGCGAAAATATCTAAATTTATAAAATGTGTGTTGTACGTTTCTAATAATCGACGGAGTGGAGCTCTCTCCCCAGCATTTGTTCTGCACTTCTCTGTGTAGAACAAGCGGGTTGCTCGCACTTCTCGCCGATGAACAGTCCTAGGTACTACATAACATAGTTTATTTGTGAGTTCCATACAATTAAACCTATTGTTGCATATGCCATACAACATCATAACCATTAGCAGTGAACGCCTGTGCTCCAAGCTCAATACGTTGTACTGTTTCATCAGATCCGCATAGGAAATTTTGGTGCGGTAACACTTATAATGTGTAGTGCGAAGAAATTTTTTTTGTACCATTTCTAGTCTGTGCTTATATTTTTCGTAAAATGGGCTCCAAATGGGCACCGCGTATTCCAACTGGGAACGGACTAAAGTTTTATACAAGAAGAGGAAAGTAGAAGTCTTTTTAAATTCTTTACAAGACCGCATTATAAAACCAAACATCTGAAAAGCTTTATTAATAATGTTGTCAATATGGATGTCAAAATGTAACTTACTATCAAGTAGTACGCCAAGATCACGCGTGCAATCAGTTTTATTCAAGTTTATGTCATTTAGTGTATAGTGAAATTTAATACTTGTTTTATTTTTGGTAAAAGAAATATAATGACATTTTGGTAAACTGAGATAGAGTTTATTATCAATACAATATTGCGAAAGTCTGCATAGATCATCTTGTAATAGCAAGCAGTCCTGCATACTTGTACAGGATTTAAAAATTTTGATGTCATCGGCGTACATGAGGAATTTAGAGTTCACTATACAGGACTTTATGTCATTAATGAACAAGATAAACAATAAGGGACCCAAGACTGAACCTTGGGGTACACCGGATTCAACAACTGTGTAATCGGACTCGTATCCATTGATGACAACTTTCTGTGTTCTATTGAATATGTACGATACAAACCATCTGAGCAGATTCCCTCTAATGCCGTTGAAGGCTATTTTGTCTAAAAGTAGTTTGTGGTCCACCTTGTCGAAGGCCTTCCGAAAATCAGTATATACAGCATCAACCTGCGTGCCTTTATCCATATTTTCAAATAAAAATTGTGTAAAAATCATTAAGTTTGTACTGGTAGATCGCGAATGAACAAAGCCATGCTGTTCGGGAATAATGAGATGACTCAGGTGTGGAAACAAATTACTGTGTACTAAATTCTCAAAAAGCTTAGACAAGGTGGACAGAATAGAAATAGGTCGATAATTTTCAATGTTGGCTTTATCTCCACTTTTGTAGATGGGAGTTATAAAGGCTCTTTTCCATATGGATGGAAATACCCCTTCGCTTAAACATTTGTTGAACAAGATGTGGAGCGGAAGACAGATTTGTTGTGCCGTGTGCTTAAAGAATGTAGGTGGGAGACCATCTGGACCAGGCCCTTTATTTAGATCCAAGGACAACAATGCTTTAAGTACGTCACACTTTTTGAGAGAAATATGAGGAATACAGGCGGATCTCTCATCATGGATATCGGGAGGTACCCAGCTCTTAGGATTGAAGGTTGAAGGCTCGTACACAGAGTTAAAGAATGTGGAAAAGAGTAAGCTTATCTCGCCAGGGCAATTAGATGATATATTTTTATAGTACATGTTTGCTGGCAGACCGGAAGTTCTCCTGTGGTTGGAGATATATGACCAAAAGTGCCTGACATTAAGAGGAATGCTGTCTTCGACCAACTTCATGTACTTAGTGTAACACTGATCCGATAGTTGTTTAAACTGTTTACGATAAACAGAGAACTTTTCGTAATCTGAAAGGTTTTGCTGTTTTTTCCACCTTATCCATGCTCGTTCTTTATTTTTGAAGATTTTAATAAGTGGAGCATTAAACCAAGCGGGAAAGCTAGCTGATTTAGGTCTTTTGAGTGGGACGTGAGCGCGAATTATGCCATATAAGTACTCATAAAAAACACCCACTGCCTGTTCACTGGGGAGATTTAAAAAAAGCTCATCCCAGTTCGTCTTGTCTAAATCAAGATGAATTTCTTGATAGTTAGCTTTATAATAATTATATTTCTTAGTGGACTGACGTGTCATTGGCGTATAATTTGTTTCTAAAAAAGTCAAAACAGCAAATGGGGGATGGTGACTATCAGGCGGGAGCAGTGTGATGTCAGTTTGTATTTGGCATTCTGTGTTACTAATGAATAAGTCCAAGACGCGACCCAAGTTATTCTTAATATTGTTATATTGTGACTATTAACCCTATAAATCAAACATTATATTAAAACAGTTTATTAATGCAACTAATTATTCTTAATTTAGTCGTGTTGAGTATTAGACGTTTACAAAAATGAAGTTTGTCAAACAACCCCATTCGCTAGTTGTTGATGCAGTCTGTGTTGAAACCCAAAGTCACACTTTTCGGCACGGGAAACTTTTACCCAACACTATTAGATGTATTATCTGCGGTCCATCTAACTGTGGAAAAACAAATCTCGTAATTGGTTTGCTATTGCATAAAAACGGATTGAAGTTTCGTAATGTTTACCTATACTCGAAGACTTTATATCAACCAAAGTACCTGTTTCTAGAAAAAGTGCTAGCTAGTGTACCCGATGTACTGTTTTCAAAATTTAAGGATAACGAAGAAGTTATTAGTCCGCAAGAAGCTAGGTGCGATTCAGTGATGATTTTCGATGACGTAGCATGTGAGAACCAGAATAACATGCGAGATTATTTTGCAATGGGTAGGCACAAAAACATAGACTGCTTTTATTTAAATCAAACATACAGTAAGGTACCTAAACAACTAGTCAGGGACAATGCAAATCTAATTATTCTTTTTAAGCAAGATGATATTAACATGCGACACGTATATGACGAACATGTTAATACTGATATGAAATGAAACGATTTTCGTGAATTGTGTTCTAAAATATGGACCGACCCGTATAATTATTTAGTTATAAATAAAGACTGTCGTAAAAACGAAGGTGGTTATCGTAAAAAATTTGATAACTTTGTAATATTTGATTGAGGTTACATATATAACACTGTAAAAAAAATATTAGGCAATCTTAATTAAACACTAATAGAAGAAACATCTTAATATCAAAATGGAAACATCTATGAAAAGACAAATTGTTAATGCTGTTGAAGCTGTCAGAAAAAAAGTGCGAAAAATGCGAAATAATGAAGATGATAATGAAAAAGTTTTGCAAACTGTGTTTAAACCTTTGATTAATCCACTTACTCAAATTGCGTATAATCACAAAAACCCACCTGTAAAAAGTAAGAAAAGGGGTGATTTTAAATTTAATAAACTTGAGAACAATGAAGAATTAACTAACTATGAAAATGATAATGCTGAAAATGATTGGGAAGATACTATTAAAACTAAAGCGTCTACTATTGATCAAGAACATAGTGATAGTTGTCAAAATTCCGAGGATGATGATTGTGATAATAATTTCAACAAAAGTGACGACTCATTCAAATCTATTGACTTCAATGATACTCTAAAAGAAAACGTTTCGTCGTGGTCTCAATCATCTGAAGTAATTGATGATATTCGATTTGGTGTTCGAATTGAAAAAGGAAAACTAATGCTCGGTTCAGCTAAAATAACTATTAATGATAAAAACATTACAATACTTCATCATAGATATCCAAACACTGAAGGATTAAAAGAACTTTTATTTAAAAAAGATCCAGATCTAAGTTTAGTGACTGAAAACGACAAACACAGTTACAAACTGATGTTACTAGCTACAAATGCTCATAGACGAGACTATGACCCAAAAAAACCTGTAAAAAGCAATAAAGGAAAAAAATATATGTATCTTATAAAACCACTTTTTAAATTACATGGCAACGTTAACGATGCTCAAATGCCTTTGTCCAAAGGGAAAGGACTAATACTAAAGAAAATGAAAAAAGATACTGATTACGTATATTGGGATGATCCTAATGAGTTAGTTGAAAGATTAAAATTACTTATAGCCTCTCAAGAAGCTGGAAATACAGGACTTGATAATGAAATATTATCCATCATAGAAGAACTACGCGAGGGAAAATTTATATAGTAATAAATATATCGTTAAACAATTATTGTTTCATTTTACTTTGATCTTTCTACTTGAGCATACATAATGAATATAGACAAATTTGGTCATCATATCCATAAAAGAATGAGACTAGTAGATATGTTTGATATCTCTAATAAAACAATTTTAAAAACTACAAGCGGTGAATTCGATTTGCAAATGAATAGACTACGTGGTGTTATTAATCCTGTGGAAGCAAATGATGCAGCTAACAAGGAATATGTTGATGAAATATTTAATGGCCTGTGTGGTAAAAGCGATGTTCAAAAGTTAATGGACAAAACAAAAAAAGAGATTCATAAAGATGTTCAAGTGTCATTAGAACACTTAAAATCAAGTATGGTGTCATATGTTGATCATAAAATAACAAACGCTGGTACGAGTAAGACGATCATACCACCTCATAATGACAAAACAACAAATCGTGAATGAATTACATAAATCAGCCAGAAGAAATTTTGTTCGTCGTCATGTTATATTAAAAGGAATTGATGACTTGTGGCAAGCAGATCTTATTGATTTAAGAAACTTAAAAAATTATAATAATAGAGGATTTAGTTATATCTTAGTAGTGATTGACTGCTTTTCAAAATATGCGTGGACTATGTCTTTGAAGTCTAAATCAAAAGAAGAAGTATCAAACGCATTTCAAGAAGTAATAAAGACAAGTAATCGTTTACCTAATCATTTACAAACAGACTTAGGAACCGAGTTTTACAACGATACATTCTCAAAGTTGATGAAGCGTTATAAGATTAATCACTATTCATCATTTTCCGTTAAAAAAGCTTCGATTGTGGAAAGATTAATTAAAACTTTAAAAAATTCCTTATTCAAAACTTTTAATTTAAATGGAAACTATAAATGGATAGGTAAACCTATAGAAAATACTATATTTACTTATAATAATACTAAACATCGTACTATTAATTGTAAACCTGTTGATGTTAGCATTGATAATGAGAGCTTAATACGAAAAAATATTTTAAAGTCACATAAAAAAACGATTACAAAAAATATAAATAAATTTAAAGTTGGGGATTTCGTTAGAGTAAGTAAGTATAAAAATTGTTTTGAAAAAGGCTACACCCCTAACTGGTCAACAGAAATCTTTAAAATCACAAATATCAATAAATCAGTCCCAGTAACGTATACCATTAAAGATCTTCGAAACCAACCGATATTAGGTACTTTCTATCAACAAGAAATTCAAAAAACTATTTATCCTGATATTTACCTCATCGAAAAAGTTTTAAGAAAAAAAGGTAGTAAGCTATTTGTTAAATGGTTAGGTTTGAGTGATAACGAAAACAGTTGGATCGATAAGAAAAGTGTAGTTAATTAATTCAAGGTATTTATAATTCAACTTGTCATTTTTCGAAACATTACAACACGAGCAATGCCAGGAAGTGGACTTCTTAACAAAATAATAGATCATTTACCGTTTGAGCTACATTTACCAGGTTATAATTACTGTGGACCAGGCACTAAATTACAAAAACGTTTATTGCGAGGAGACAAAGGCATAAACGAATTAGACGAAGCTTGTAAAGCACATGATATAGCTTATACAAATTATTCAGACTTGCAAAATAGACAACAAGCCGATACACAATTACTAAATATGGCAAATAAACGCTTAAAAGCAACAGATGCTGGAAAAAGAGAAAAAATTGCTTCCTGGTTAGTTACCAAAGCAATGAAGACAAAACTTAAAATGGGATCTGGTTTAAAAACGTTCGGATCTTTAGTTACTAAAATTCGATCACATATTAAAAAGTTAAAACCAAGAAACAAACAAGATGCCATAAAATATGCCTATCTAGCTGCGAAAAAGTTGTATTCAAATAATTGCAGGATTCCAATACCAAGAGTCATACCACTACCGAAAACAGGTGGAGTTTTACCACTGATTCCGATTTTTGCTGGGCTGTCCGCATTAGGTACCTTAGCTGGCGGTGCAGCAGGTATTGCAAAGACAGTTAATGATTACAAGAGCGGCAAGCAAAACTTACAGGAGGCACAGCGTCATAATAAAGTCATGGAATCGATTGCGTTAGGTAAAGGCTTGTATATCAAACCATACAAGAAAGGAAATGGTTTATTTATAAAATGTTCAAAAAACTAAGTATAAGGTTACCTAATCGTGCTCTCAGTAATATAAATATCCAGAATCACGCGAATAAAGTACCTTTTTTTAGAGGTGTGTACATGAAAGATCAATTACCTAACACACCAAAACTTATTGAAAGTGGTGTTGTGAATTTGGATAATTCTTACAATGAAGGAACACATTGGGTAGCCTATGTAAAATTAAATACTTATTGTGTATATTTTGATAGCTATGGTAATCTGAAACCACCGTTAGAATTATTGAATTACTTTAAGAAATGTAATGTTTTTTATAACTATACGCGATGTCAGAAATTTAACTCTGTAAATTGTGGACATTTATGTTTATCATTTTTGTATAATTTCTGGAATAAATGTATAAATTGAATATTTTTTTTTTATTTGCCTCATTTGCGTGATGTCTTTCTCACTATCTATAACGGGTAACTCATCAGTATTATCTACTTATTACTCACCTAATCTACAGTTTGAGGGAGAGTATGAATGTGCACTATTGTATTTATCTACATTTAATTCTATACCAAATATTGATAAAAGAAATCATAAATTTTATTATGATAATCATGTTATTCAAATACCTGAAGGCGCATACGAACTTCAAGACATCAACGATTACATAAGAACGAAATAACAAAATGCGAGCTTTAATTTGCAGTGCAATAACAATACCTTAAAAACTAATATTTTCTGCACAAAAATTATAGATTTTACGAAAGAAGATTCGATTGGCAGATTGTTAGGTTTCGGTAAGAAAAAACTTGAAGCAAATATATTACACGAATCACAGTATCCAGTGAACATTTTATCAACGACCGTGGTGAGGGTTGAATGTGACATAGTGACTGGATCATATATTAATGGCCGTCCTGGTCATATTATTTATGAATTTGCTCCAAATGTACCTCCTGGTTACAGAATAATAGAAGTTCCTAAAAACGTTATTTACTTTCCAGTAAATCAAAAAATCATAAACGGTGTAAACGTTAGACTTTTAGATATAAATAATAATTTGCTCAATCTACGTGGAGAAGAAGTACAGCTTTATTTGCATCTCAGAAGAAAATGATTGATTACAGTAAAATAAATAAATACTCTTGTTCCCGAACTAAACACAACAGTGCTCCTCGGGCTATTCACAAGGCAACACCAAACAAGAAAAAGAAACTGCAACTTAATCAAGAAAATCAACAATTTCTCAAAGCTATAGGACTTTTAAAATGAGTATGTTAGACGTTTTATCTTCTCCTCTACATGACAACTCTATAGCAGGTATCGAATACCATTCATACAAACCATACATAACAAGTTTTAATAGAAACGATGAAATTCGCATACCTATTAATGAAAAAGACTTGTATGTTTTACCATCCGCCAGTACATTGTACTTAGAAGGAACAGTAAAAGTTACTGAACACGATTCCAAAGAAAAAACAGCAGTGTCGTTTACGAATAATCCAATGCTGTATCTCTTTCAAGACATTCGATATGAACTGAATGGTGTGGAGATTGATAAAATAAAAAATGCTGGCATTACAACTACTATGAAGTCATTGTTATCAATGAATGAAAGTGAATCCAAATCATGTCGTGCTTGGGGTTGGGACATCCATGGTTTTAGAAGTGCCAATGGTTCTTTTGCTGCATCTATACCACTCAGTAACATTCTTGGATTCGCTGAATATTATAAAAAAGTTGTTATGAATTGTAAACATGAATTAATATTGTTGAGGAGTAATACAAACTCAAATGCTGTAAAGCTTGATGCTGGAGAAGTCATAAACGATGTGGAAATTAATAAAATTATATGGCGAGTGCCGCATGTAAAAGTGTCTGACAAAGAAAAAATTAATCTACTAAAGATTTTAGAAAAAGATCGAGCGCTGCAAATAGTATTTAGAAATTGGGATTTATATGAATATCCTTTATTACCCAAAACCACGAAACATACATGGTCAATTAAAACATCATCCCAAATTGAAAAACCAAGATATGTAATAATAGGTCTACAAACTAATAAAAAACATAATACAAGTGCAGATATGTTTAGATTTGATCACTGTGCGATACGCGACGTTAGAGTATACCTCAATTCAACTTATTATCCATATGAAAATCTAAACATTAATTTCACTAATAATAATTTCGCATTAATTTATGAGCAGTATGCTCGTTTTCAGCAGTCATATTATGGCCGTCGATCAGAGCCGTTGTTAAACAACAAAGAGTTTAAGGATATCGCTCCTTTGTTCGTCATCGACTGTTCTAGACAAATTGATAACCTTATATCGGGTCCAGTAGTCGACGTGAGAGTAGAGCTAGAAAGTGATATTCAAATACCTGATCAAACTTCAGCATACTGTCTGATATTGAATGATTGTATTATTGAGTATAAACCACTGAGCAATATTGTAAGGAAAATATCATGAATTCGCCTAGTATAATATTAGACGTTCAAGGATTTAAAGACACCCACAACAATTTCATAGTAAAGGAATTAGCCTTTTCCACTCATGACTATACGCAAACGTTTTCAATAAAACCTCCATACCTTTTTAAACATTTAACAAATGATGAAAAAAAACACGTTAAATGGTTGCAAAGAACCAAAGGAATCTACTGGAATGAAGGATATATTGATTACAGAGAATTCAGACGTATAATTATTCCTTATCTAGAAAACAAGGATATCATTGTGAAAGGTTTGGAAAAGGTTAAATGGGTTAAGGATCTTTGTAAGAACTGTAACGTGTCTGACCTTGGTGACAAAAACTGTCCTAATTTCTCTGAGTTGTATAACAAGTACTGTAATGAAAAAAATAATTTAAATTGTACCATACATTTTAAGCACTGTGCCTTAAAAAATGTGTTGTGTATTAAAAAACATTTGAATCTGTAATGTTTATTTTATGTTTTAATTAATAAAAGAACGTAAAATTTTAAAAATGTGTTTATTTCCTTAGTTTAATCTACCTTTCCTACCTAATTACTCGTAATTACACTATTACGGAATACATGAGTAGAATAAAAATAACTTAATTTACCATAATTACCTTCATTAGTTTTACAGTATTCATATTAAACATTATTTAAATATAAAAAAAAAACATAATACAGTACAAAAAAAAAATAACTTTAATTACCTAACGGTAAGACAACACAATTTTTTATACATTTTATTAAAACAAAAAAAAAATTAAACACTAAAAATACTAAAAATCACTGTCTTGTTGTTTGTTTCTTAAGAGAAGGCTTGTCTCGACGTTGACGTCTGGATTTTTTGTCTTTCGCAACTTGGCTGCAGCGCGGGGGTTCGTTGCAAATCATCTCAGAAAGTCCTTCGTAAGGATCCTGAGCGTACTGGCTGAACACGATTTCTGAATCGCAAATCTGAAACAAAATGATAGCAAATGATTAGCATCTTGTTCAGTAAACATAATCGTTACCTACATTATAATTATAAAATCGATTTATAATAAAGTATATATTTACTCACCGATGACATGATTATGATGCGCACTTAAAGATCAAATATCTCTAATATTGTACTAGTACTCGAGGTGAGTAATATTTCATTAATAACTTAAATTCAGGTTGCTAATTCAGGTAAATATATAATTATTGTTTTCACAGAAAGCAAATGATTGCGACATTATAAGTTAGGGTTCGTTCACATAAACCTATTTGCTACGCTTATTTTGTATGTATTTAAAATTAAGTTTTAGAACTTTCAAGGAACTAAACAGATAAATCTATATGCTACTTAAGTGTGTTGGGTTTCTTTTCATACATCTGTTAAGATTATTGACTTAGTTTTTAATACATGGTCTATTAAAGTAAACACTCATTTCGCTAAACAATCAATATCAGATTTTAAGTAACCATAATTATGATTACACAAAATAAAACAGGCTGTGTGAACGAGCCCTAAGTTTTTAAGTTACGTCAACTCTAAAACTGTTAATTAAGCATTTGTGCGAGTTTTGATTGGATTCATTTAATTAACACGTTTTTGAAAGTAAATCTTGCCTCTATAACAATAAAGATGAAAACGACTTCACATAACATGAAATTAAAGACGTTCAAATATTGAATTGAAGCGTGTATGAACTTGTCAAATAGCATGCTTGCACTTACACTGTCAATAACATGCAATATATCATATTTCGTTATGGTTAACTAGCGTCGTCCTGCGACTTTACCTGCGAATTGTTGATATGAACCTAAGTCGCTCTTATCTTTTATGCAGCACAATAAATTAAATAGTGTGTTGACAAATAAAACAAAATTAATACTTTACATCATTTAATAATCATTAATTACACTTGTATGTACTTATAATCTACAGATACAGAATAGTATCTAACTGTACACAATACTTAAACTATACTATGCTAAATCATCATTAATAATTACAATTGTTAGGTGTCTATTTTCTTTATGCTATTTCAATTCATAACATTTTAGCGCTTAAATTAATTTTCCATTAATTAGGCAGAACAGTTACAATAACATAATACATAACTATGTGTATCCATTATTTAAAAAATGAGCAATGACCCCATGCTTGGGTTGCGATCTTACAACTAGATACCGCGCGTTTATCGTCGTTGCTAGATAGCGCAATTTTGTTAACACTTTGCGTAAATATTTCATGTTTAAGGGATTTGAACACAATATTTTTCCTGCGAATGACTTCATTATTAAATAAAACGTTTTCGTAATCTGTGATACTCAGATCGCGAACTACAGAAGATTTTACTCCTTTAGCTTTTTTAATCATTTTGTCCTCAGTTTTTATTGAATAAAGTTTAGATCTTAAACCAACGAAATCTGTTATAATTTTTCCTCCCAACTCATCTTTAAAAAGACCAGGAATTTTTTTATTTATTTGAGGTAACATAAATTCGTTTTCTACATTATAATTACTGGTGTCAAAGTATTGCAAAAACCTATGTTTAATATCGAGATAAAAATCATTGGTGTATATTTCATACACAAAAGAATCCGTGTCCGTATAACATAATTTCACTCTGTCCTTATAAAAAGGTTTGATTATATTGTAGTGGAAGTGGTACATGTGTGATTTGGACAGTTCTAAAACAGTAAAACCAATATATATAGGTTTGTCTAAAACTAACTGATCTGGTTTCATTTGTATCGCTACTAAGTTCTCCGATAGAACTGATGCGCTATGAAAATAAGGGTTGTTAACAAGTCTCTCAGCGTAAGAAGACTTCCTGGTTTTGTTATTCACGTCATTCCACTGATTAACAAGATGAACAGATACTCTGTTTTCAGTGTTTTCCAAGGTTTTTCCAAAAACGCTATTATTCAACAACTTGAAGAAATCTTGTTCAAATGTACTTGTTGCCTTTTGTCGTAGTTGTGTATTTAATTCAATATATTGCTTTAAATAGGGACTTTGTTTAAATGTTATAGCTCGATGAATTTTGCGTAGCAACAACCCGTGTTCCAGACATTTTTTTAAATGCACATAATGGATAACATAGTTATACTTATTGTATAAATTTGAAACCAGTTTTTTAGTTTTACCTCCGGGTGGGACGCATTTTTCAGGACAAAAAGGCAAGTCATTGTGATCACAATGCAAGGATTCAGGGTAAAACAGATCGACTTCCAGTATAAAACCCCATTTTGCATTATCATCAATACATTCAACATTTAATTGGTTTATTTCATTTTGATCTAAAAATCTAAAATCTGAATACGGTAAATATTGACACATACTGTAACCGTAAAGGTTATTACAGTCCAAATAAACTATAAAACATTGTGGTTTTGAAGCATCGTATTTTAATAAATACTTATTGTTAGCTTTTGCATAGCGATGGGGACACATACATAAACCTCCTCTAATACCGTTTTGAATCATTCGTACGATGGCTAAGTCAGAAACAAGTTCAAGTTGAACACCTGTTTTCAGTAGCATTGCGTCAAATGATAAACTAGGTGCGGTTATGTAAAATGCTGGGTCAAGTTTATAATGCCGTTTACAAGTTTTTCGAAAATTCTGGAAAATATCAGTTAGTAAAAGAACATCTGTTTTCAAATATAAATCAGTATATTCACCTAAATCATTGATATTGAATTCATTCCAAACCATACAAGCATGTTTATAATCTTCATCTGATATAGCTTGGTTAGTTAAAACACTGAAAAAGTACTGCCTTGATGGTAACTTTGTTTCTTCATAACATTTCCAATTAGTCATGTAATCATAAGGATAGACTCCCTTCCTTGTAAGCAAATTAAATTGGTTATTATTAGGAAAATGAGAACGTAGAGTGATAAAATCATCATTATGCATAGTTTTCGCTAGTTTGTCTAAGCTAGCTCCTAAAAAATTAAATGAATCCAAAAACCGTACTTGTACGTAATCATTATCAGAAATCTGTATGAATTTCGAAAATGAAATATATTTTTCTTTAGTTTTTGGTATAATTCTCAGCTTTCCAGGCATTTCACCTAATTTTTTGATGAATAAATGACAGTCGTATCCCGATAAGTTGTGAAAAAATATCGGTATGAATTTCGGTATTTTATACTGTAGATTGCAATGGCTATGAGCAGCGCCACGGTATCGCCCTGTTATATGACAATGATCTCTAACTTTATTAGTCCAAAGTAGGTTTTCACATATGTAACATTTATAAGCCTGTTGGAAATCTCGCACGTCGTCTTTTGTAAATATCATGACCTGAGTTTCGGTTAATATTTTGTAAATCTTTTTAACATCAGCAGAAAGAAACTCTATAAATTTTGAAACACAGTCAAAACCGCGATAACTTTTAAATCCCTTTCCATTAAAAGTATAATTTAACGAAGAAACAATGTTATAGGCAAATGCTACAGGCACGTGTCGTTGTAAGTATGACGTGTTAGCAGTATCAGGTTCACTAACGGATGTTGTTGGTTCCAGTAATGTTTCAAAATCAGCGTAAATGGCGAATGGAATGTTTTGTTTTCTATCATAATTTTTAAACTTTAATACGGACCCCTTTTCAGGTAAAATAGTTACAATTCCACCACACAGATGATCATCGATTTGTCTAGGAGTAGGGAAAAACAATAAACAACTTTCACAAAAATATAATTTACTATGATGTTTTGTGATTTGGGTTTTAACAAGACGAGGTAAATCTTTGATAAGACAATAATGGGATGAACGATCATTTTCTAAGAACAGTAGATGAACACTCTTAGATTTGAACTTACACGATTCAGGTCTATATAGAGGACCCGTTATTAGCTTACTGTTTTTTAAACCGTATACGTATATATTTAAAAAAGGATTATTTCTTTCGAAAATTACTATATCAGAAAAAGACATGGGGAAAGAAATGTCCTTAACATTTAATACATCGCGAAAGTGAGGATAAGATGTTACTCGCTCTGGATGTCGGTTTGTTGGGTGCAAGGCAGCCACAATACACCACAAAAAACAATATCTATCATTATTGTGAATATTTAAACACGCTTTTTTGTTTTGTATAAACTTGGGTAACTCTATAAAAGAAGATCCACTAAGTGGCTGATACTTATTGACATTGACTTCTAAATGTAAATTACTCAAGAATGTCCATCCACTGTCTCGCTCCTCAAATTCTTCAATTTTTTTCAACAACGACGTGACAACCGTTTCATAAATAGTATTAAAATCATAATTTAAATGAATGGTAAAATTTTTGGTGGCAAAAGATTTAATTTCTTGTAAATCATTTTTGTACAATAGAAATAAAGAAAAAAGCTCAAAGTTAATTTTCACCGCGATGTGTTTTTTAAGTGAACCATCGACCAAAGATTTAACCTGTTCGCGAATATTACAAAAAAATGTCTCTGGAAAATTATTTGCTTCATCTTTGGAAGCAATAACTCTGTAACTAACAATACGCCCTTTAAACGAAGAACGTAAGATTTCAACGTTTTCAAAAATGGGTATTGTACTATTATTTTTGTGATTATTAGTTCGTAAGTGACCAGTCCAGCAACGACTCTCTACATAAATATCGCAAACCGAGCAGTGAGGCATTTTGATGAAATTATAAACGTACCAAAAAAGTAATCGGTAAATAGTTAAGTGAATTTAGTATAAGAATACCTAAAGTTGAAACCTAGAGGATCTGTTTTCCACAATTTTAAATGAAAATATTTTTTACGAATATACAATCTGAGTAGCTAGTGTAACAATAAACAAATAGGAAACAAAAAGTGTCTTGGCTCCTTTAGATTTTCAACCTTTTAGTTGGTAAAGAATAATAAATACCTTAAATATTAACTAATGCACAACCACCATCTAGTATTTGTTAAATTTGCAGCATAGCTCCGTGACCCGTACTATCAGCATTCCAATATACTTATATGATCTCAGAAGAAAATCATAACCGAAAGCCAATCAGATGCATCCTGAAAATAACGTACCAATTATTAGATTATATCTATCTTGATATTACGCTATTACCTCTTATCCCTTGGTAAAAATTGTTAAGACTATTACCTTTTATTTTTTGCAATATTGCGCATCCTGACTTGTATGGAAACAGCTTTAATTTGTTAGATTTCAAGGATTTTAACATACGATTTCTGGAAATAAGAAAACATGTACATACGTTAAATAGAAATAATAAAACATCATCTTACTACGTCACCTGGGTTTACTTGCATTGTTTTTGTTAAGTACCTTTTGATTTCTTCAATTTATTGATGATGGTTTTGCTTTAATATGTAGTCCAGACCAAATTCCAAACCATATGTTTCAAACACAACTCCATGTAAGTAAGTAACGCATCCTGAAAAAAAAAAAAAAACAATATTTTTTAACTAAGTACAAACTTGAAAATACTATAAAATACGTTAACACGATTAATAATATATTGAAACATTTACCTTAATTTCCTTAATCAGAATCAGTCAACCACCGCTCTGTTGCTAGATGATAATGAAAACCAGTGTTTTAGAATATTCGTCTTATAAACGAAACACATTTACTGGCCTGGTAACTTCAATAATCTTACGACCTTTTCCAATAAAGTAATAATTTCGTATTTCAATGTAATGTATTTCACCACACTTGTTTGTTACTTTTATTGGACTTTCAACTAAAATACATTATTTCTGGTCAGCGCAATTGCATTTGCATAATCAGCTATTTGTGGTAAGGATGGCACTCATAAACATTTACCTTTTGGGTGTGAACAATGTTGTTTGTTCATTAAAAATGTACTTTTATTCGTCAGCCCTAAGTGTTTTCGCTGTATCAACAATTGATACTAATGCGCATTACAACTGTTCGTGCTCTTCTAATTCCTGACTCTTCGTATTTGCGTTGGTATAATACGTATAAGAAAAAAGTGGATTTATTCATTATAACTTAGTGGTTTGTACCTACTTTTAATAAAGTGGATTATCACACGATATTTAACTTATAAACACCATGTTTTTGGAGACCTAAACACAGTCTAACTTATGTATTCAAGTATGGATACAATCTTCTAGAAGTACGTCGCGAACTCTATTTTCATTAGTAAACAACTACCAGTTGTTGTTTCTTTCGGTGTTGATTGCTGACCCGCTGCCGCTCGCTGACATCTTCTGCTCCGCTTGTCGTCACCAACTTTCAAGCTTGGTGAAAACAGCCGTTGATTGAAAAATGTAAGTATTATAAAGTGGTAAGTAATGTAATAGGAAGTTTTGAAACTGTGTACTAACCTTATTTTAACTTGATTTTATTATAATGTTGTCCTTCCTAGGGTTGTCTGGAAGAAGTCACCATGAGACCGTTCATTTTGCATAATGAAACATTGTACATCGTCTAGATAGTTTAAACAACGCGTGGATAATATTCTTGTATTGGATAAAACATTATAACAATGTTCGGTTTCGTTGATCTATTTGCATTTTTTATTAAATATTATAACGTCTTTATTTCAGGTCTGAATCAGAGTGCGAGGACTATCATCCAACTGCAGTCATTGAAAAGAAAGCTAAACTCGCTCGCAAACAACCTGTCAACAACAATGGGAAGCGCAAGTCAGAATCATCAACATCATCACGTTCAAGGTAACCAACATTATGTTGTAAAACCATGTTGACTTCATCTTGATATTACGATATTTAGATGACTGATAGGATTAGTATGTGTGATAATTGAAGCGTTCGAACGCGGCATCAACCTTCTAAAAAGCTACTGTTGATCATTGACAGTAAAAGTAACAAGTCTGTTTTGTTTCTTAATAATATTTTTTTTTTCCAGAGACATTTCATTTGAGTAAAAAATAATTTCATTAACCATTTTGTTTTCTTTGTTGTTTCAGTAAGAAAACAACGACCAGTCCTATCGATGTGTTTGGTATCAGTCGAAATAATGAAACTGATATAGAGCTCAA
This sequence comes from Euplexia lucipara, assembly GCA_921972225.1. Classification (NCBI taxonomy): domain Eukaryota; kingdom Metazoa; phylum Arthropoda; class Insecta; order Lepidoptera; family Noctuidae; genus Euplexia; species Euplexia lucipara. The sequence continues at coordinate 5,503,120 of OV179163.1, read as the reverse complement.
CGATGGGTCATCGAGCAACCAACCGTTATCATCGTTCTTCGTAAACCGCGTGGCTAATGGCAGCGAGCGACGAAATGCAGACACCAATGGCGAGTATTACATCGATTGTAAAGTTTACAAAACAGGCGACGCGCGTGACACCGATTCCATGGCGCTATGGAAGAAGGCACTTGTCCGTATCAAGTTCCAAACCAACACGGATACATCTGAGTGGCGTAAATTACAAGATTTTGTGCGTTCGGTGGACAAATTGTTTGAAGAACGTCCAAGACTATTTATTGACAAATAAAATGAAATAATTAAAAACTTTTGGTTTGTTTTATTTAATAAAATGAGGTCCACGTTTGTTATGTCTTACAAATCCAATCATTCAAATACTATAGCAAAATAACACACATACACACAACAAACTTAATACTTTTTTGTATTCGTTAAGCAAAATGTACCTCTTTCTAATTCGTTGTAAATAATTTTATGTGTCAGAGGTAGTATACGTTTTTAATTTTCAATCGTTCAAATCGCATGTTCATTACACCGTCTGGAGCGTTCGCGAAATTTTATTATTGTGTATTTTGTCACAATGGAACGAAAACGCACTAATTTGACTGTGCGACAGATATGTTTATGAGTGTTCGAAAACACCGATCGGAGCGTCAGTAAAATTAAGTCGCCGAGCGTTAGGTGGTATTTAAAATGCTCAAATCTATACGAATTCATAAACCATTGGGCACGCTGTCCCACCTGTCGCGCAGACGACCAAATTATCCGAATTCCAATAGTATTGGGCACGCTGTCCCAACGGAGCGTTGACGAACTCGTTCGTCTGCGCGACAGGTGGGACAGCGTGCCCAATACTATACTACTGATATAGGTAGTAATTTATATAAGCAAATAGGTATTAAATTGAGCACATGGGCTCAAGGACATATCTCGTTTGATCCAGTAATCCTGACGATCACGGCTTTGTAAAAAGTCTAATCAAAGCTAATGAAGTAGGTACGTTAATCACAGGCTGGAATCTCAATAAAATTCTTTTAAAACATCAAATCATTTTATTCAGTAACCATGTCTCACTCAATTTTATTAATTTTAGAGCCCTTCAATCCAATATAGTGAGAGTTTTTGTAATTTAATAATCACTGCATTCAAAGGTGGCTTTTAATCAACACTACTAACAAACCCTTCTCCAAAAAAAAAATGTTTTTAACGAACTTTTCTATAAATTACAAAAAGCGTAAAATTGATGATTTACCAACATAAGTTATATTTGTGCCGTAAAAAGGGTGTAAGAATCGCACAGATTCTTCATTTCAAAATCAGATTTTATTTCAGCGTCCAGATAGTGGTTAATGATGACTGGACATTCTACATCATCTGAGATGATGGACAGAGGCGTGCGCAGCTGGTGGACGGCGACCGGGCGTTGTGAGTGTCGCTGCAGCGCTTGTGAAGATGACGTCGCGTGCGCAGACGTATCCAGCAGCAGCACCAGAAGAGAGCGCAGCGCGCGCGCCGGCACCACGTAGCCACGCGTGCGCTCGATGCTGACCAACGCAGCGTCTATCAGCCCACGCGCGTACTGTGCCGAGTGCTTCATGCGTCCCAATAACACACGTACACTTGCGTCTACTTTTTGCGACCAAGTGGTGGCATCCCGCAACACATCGCCCAGACCCGCGACATCTTCACCGGCCAGCAGCTTAGACATGTGTAGTATTACGGAATTCTGTAACTGCTCTTCTGTTTTAAAATCACGTAGTTGCCCTTCGACTACTTCTTGCAAAGCGTCTGGAGAACATCCAACACAAAAAACTGTCCCTGTTAAACCTGAAACAATACGATATTTATTTTTAAACCCTGTTAACGCAGGCACAGCAACAAATGGGGCTGAAATTATTTTTACCGTGATCTTCAAGTATTGCGGCTAGTTCAAGAGCTACTAGCACCCCACTCTCGTATCCCAGCAGATAGAAGTTATTTTGAATCTTGATTTTGTTAAGAAGCATCTGCAAACAACAGAAGTTATAAAGTATCATATCGATAACTAGTTGAAAATGAGTAAAAATAAGCTAGCAAAGTACCAATTATTAAATAGAGCAATCAACAATCCTCATTAAATGAAAGACGTCCTCTGAACATGGCCCATGTTCAGAGGACGTCTGGGCGTGGATCTCTTGCAAGACGCAGTGTAGGGTTCTTAGGCTTTGAAAGTTTGAACATTCAGTAGATTCTTGCGAACTTTAGGTAATCACTACCGGTATTTTTATTTTATTTTATTTATTAAAGACAAATAAACAGTACCAGGTTAAGGTTTAAAATAATGAGTTGATACACGGATAGGTAAACATATAACCCACACCATTTTCCGCGGTTTAATAGAACTAGAGTAAAAGTTAAATTATAAATTTTATTTTAATTTTTTTAAACTTGCATTCATTTTGTTGTAAAGACTTTGCAGTCATTTTTTGTGCTTTGAATGTGTAATCAAATGCTGCTGATGTGCTGAATATCCTGGCTGCAGGATCAGCTCATCTAGTTGGCATCAGTGCATTGTGTGTGGAATCCAAATATGACGTACCTGTTATTATTTTCTCAAGAGTGTATTGGACCAAGGCATAATCTTGCTTATTATTATTTTTATAATATTATCTTTTTACATCTAAATAAATTCAATTTTTAAGTTAAGATTTTGGTGAATTAATATTTGTTTTTAAATTATTTTATATAAAGTTTTAATTTTTTTACTAGAAAGAGAGATGTAGTATGCAAGAAGGGAGTTTTTACCTGCGCGTATCTCTCGGCAGTCCCCCGCACGGTCTCGGTCGGGCGGTCGAGTCCCGGCTGCAGCACCAGCGCCGGCAGTTTAAGTCTCTCGCACAGTCTGTGGAACCTCTCGTGATGACCCTCCATACCCGGCACTATGGACAGGTATCTCTTGTTCACGTCTAACTCGTCGTCGGACTGTGGAATAATAAAAAACTTTTTTACAAAAAAAAACAGCCGACTTCTTAAAAAAAACTAACAGGTGAAAAATAACTCCAGTTTCGGAAGTCTGTGGCTTTGGTGGTTTTGTTTTGTTCATTATTGGCCACCGACTTCCGAAACTGGAGTTATTTTTCACCTGTTAGTTTTTTTTAAGAAGTCGGTTGTTTTTTTTTGTAAAAAAGATTTTATTTTGTAATTTTTAGTTTCTTTGTATGTAAAGAAAGTCTTTCAAAACTTGAAAGAATCATTGAAATTGGATAACAATTGCTAAAGAAGTTCTATCTCTAAACATTAATCTGTACATCTCTGCCGGCCCCTTTTAAAATAGAATGGCGTAATGTTTTGTTGTGGAAATACAAAAGCTCAGCATAGACAGCTGACTATAGCAATCGCGAATAATTTGCTGTAATGCGTTGAAGAGTTCTTATGTGTGCGGTGCGAGTGGCAGTCACAGCTGGCTCGATCATTGTGTAGTGACGAGCGCAGCGCGTTCGGCCATATTAAGTGCGTCTGTACTTAATAAAGATGTCTATTGGTCCGATCACTATCCGCTATTGCTTGTTTGTAATTTTAATTTTATCCGCTCAAGCTGCCAACAGCCGACAATGCTAAGTAATATATTTTATAATAGTGTAAAATGGGGAGAAAGAGACTCTGATCAAATAGATAAATATCATCGTATTTGTAATTCTAATTTCAAGTTAATTGACTTTCCCCCGGAATTTCAATGTTGTGCTGACGGTATGTGTGATAGTGACGTGCATAAATTGTTATTAAATGACATGTATGACAAAATAATCTGTATTTTGACAGGGGCTGCAAAGGCTTGCTATTATGTGCCTAAACGTAACAAGCATGGGTATGTTACTGGTTGGAACCGATATGTCAGTGACGCTCACGGGAGGGCACGATCTTGCTTTCAGACGTGGGTGTTGGCTGGGAGACCAAGGTCTGGGAGTCTGTATATTGAGATGTGTGAATCAAGAAACATATTTAAATCAAAGTTGGCTTTTTGTCAGAAAAATGAATCACAGATAAAAATGGACATTATAGCAGAAAATCATTTCAATAAAGACTTCAGTAGTTTTTGGAAAAACACTAAAAAGCTTAACACAAGGTCGGGCCTTCCTGCTAGCGTTGGTGGGAAACAGAACCCCCATGATATAGCGTGTGCATTCCAGCGGCATTTCAGGGTTGAGTCCCCGCTTGGGCCTGCGTCTCAGGTGCCCGATGCTGAGAACCACCTCACCGCGCTTAATGTCAGATTTTCTGCGAAGACTGTTGCTACGGTTATTAATAAAATGGTGAGGGGTAAGTCTCCCGGCCATGATGATCTCAGCATCGAGCACCTAAAGTATGCGGGAATACACCTGCCTAGAGTTCTATCGATGTTCTTTAACCTCTGTATTAGTCACAGTTACTTACCCGAGAGCCTTATGGACACTACAGTGGTACCGATCGTAAAGAATAAAACAGGTGACTCATCGGATCTGACAAACTATAGACCCATCTCTCTGGCTACTGTTATAGCAAAGGTGCTGGACAGTTTGCTTGACAAGCAGTTGGAAAAGCATCTTCAATTGCATGATGCCCAGTTTGGGTTCAGACCGGAGCTTTCGACTGAGACTGCTATCCTCTGCCTCAAGCAGACTGTTCAGTACTATACTGGTCGGGGCACACCTGTCTATGCATGTTACCTAGATTTATCAAAAGCCTTCGACTTGGTGTGCTATGACAAGCTGTGGCAGAAGCTGGAGGGTGATACGGAGGTGCCTCGGGAGGTGATTTCATTGCTTAGGTTCTGGTACGCCAACCAACGCAATAGAGTGCGGTGGGCGGGTGCATATTCCGATGTATACGGTTTGGAATGTGGGGTTAGGCAGGGCGGAATTAGTTCCCCCACCTCTTTAATTTATACATGAACCGGCTCATCGGTAGGCTCAGTGATACTGGTATTGGTTGTTCCATAGACGGAGTAAGTGTTAACAACATAAGTTATGCGGACGATATGGTGTTACTGAGCCCATCGATTGCAGCGTTACGGAAATTAGTGTGCATCTGCCAATCGTACGCGGAAGCCCATGGGCTCAGATACAACGCGAATAAGAGTGAGTTCATGTTGTTCAAGTCAGGAAGCAAAGACTACTCCCATGTTCCTCATGTAACTCTATGCGGCATGCGTTTAAAAAAGGTAAGTGCCTTTAAGTATCTGGGTCACTGGGTGACCGAAGACCTGTGTGACAATGAGGACATCGAGAGGGAGCGCAGGGCGCTGTCCATCCGGTGTAATATGTTGGCTCGTAGGTTTGCACGTTGCACTACTCAAGTAAAGATAGCATTATTCAAGGCATACTGTCAGACCTTCTACACGTGCAGCCTATGGACTAATTTTACATTACGGGGGTACAGTGCTCTGCGTGTCCAGTATAACAATGCGTTTAGGATATTGTTGGGGCTGCCACGTTTTTGTAGTGCTTCCGCTATGTTTGCTGAGGCGCAGACTGATGATTTTTTCGCCATAATCAGAAAAAGGTGCGCCTCGCTGTTAAGGCGTGTGCGTGGCAGCCCGAATGGTATTCTGAGCGCATTGTCCCAGAGGTGGGACTCACCAATGTTAATGAGGTGGATGCGACTGCACGCTAGCGGCCCCTCATACTTATAATAGGTACAATTTATTTATTTTTTATTTTTTATGTGTTGTATTTGATTCTTATTATTATTATTATTATTTGATTTAATTTATTCTTTTTATCATGTTTTGACATTTACAATGAATTTTTATATATATTTTTTTTTTTTTTTTTGTAATTTTTGCATTTCTAAATTTTATATTCATTTTTATGTTTTATGTAGATAGGTATGTAATTCTGACATTTATGACTTAGCAAGCCGAGGTATATTTTATGTGTCTGTATTTTTATTTGCATTTTTGATTTTGTCGTTGTTTTATATGGGTCATAGGCCTGAAATAAATGAATTATTATTATTATTATTATTATTATTATTGCCTGTCTTCTTCATCAGTTTTTCTTCACGAAATGATACTTTCTAAATGAAAATGCTTGATTTGTTTCTAAAAATGTTAAAATCAGTGCATGTGTGCCTATATATTTTGAGGAGTTCCCTCAATTCCTCGAAGATCCCTCATCAGGTATGAGTTTTGATACAAATGGGACCAATCTGTTAGTATACCCTATCAAACAAAAAAAGAATTTTGAAAATCGGTCCATAAATGACGGAGTACTGAGGTAACAAACCCTTAAAAAAAAAAAAATATACAACCGAATTGAGAACCTCCTCCTTTTTTTGAAGTCAGTTAAAAATATTAGTATTAAAAGTCTTTGCACAAGATTGTTTGAATATGTATGTGATGTATGTCCTTCCAAAAGGCTCTAAGTCACCACCGGCACCGCGTCGTGATGACTGATACTTTTAAAGCGTAATCAATATTGTTATGGCCATAATATTCCAAATGTTGGGAGATGTATTCTCTTCTCTGCAGGAAAATTTAGACCGTAATAGACCGTAATGAAACATGTTACCCAGCAAGGTTTACAACTGCAGATTATTATATTTATAGTTGAAATGAAAAGTACTTATCAATCCTTATTGGAACGAAGTTCCTCATCGCGCGTTGCGAAAGGGGGCTAGACGGAAAAAATCACTATTTGCGGCGTGCACGTGTTTCTCTGTTGTGTGTGTGTGTGTTTGTTGTGTGTGTGCCAGTTGTTGGGAGAGGGAGAGGGAAGGGAGGAAAAGGGGAGGGAGGGAGACGGGAGGGAGGGAGGGAGGGCGGAGAGGTGGAGAGATGGAGGATAGAGGGGGATGGAATAAGGGAGAGAGGGAGGTGGAATGGGGAGGGAGGAATGGGGAGGTGGAGTGGGATGTGGAAGGGAAGGTTGGGGAGAGAGGGGGAGGGGACGAGGGAGGCAGAGAGGGAGGCGAGAGAGGGAGGCTGAGAGGGTCGGTAAGGGATGAGGACGGGGAGGGGGAGGGGTGGGGTGAGGGAGGGGTGAGGGGGAGGGGAGGGATGGGGAGTTGGGAGGGAGAGGGAGAGAGGATTAATACCGGGAGTTGTAACTTCTATGGCACAAATTTATGTTTCTCTGTCTGTCTCTGTCTCTGTCTCTCTCTCTCTCTCTCTCTCTCTCTCTCTGTCTCTCACTCTCTCTCTCTCTCTCTATCTCATAGAAAGCAAGCCAGTTATTTTCGTTTCGTCTTTCTATTTTGCATTGAACAGTGTGGTGTCGCGACGATTATTTTTGTTGAGTGTATACAGGTTTTTTGTGCAATACATACATAACAAATAATAATATAACTAACTATACACCACAAATTTTTAATTAGTACAAATACTTAAAGGGCTTAATTCTAGACAGTCTTCTCATTATATTTGTAAAGTTACAATTAATAATATTCATAAACAGCAAAGTTATTAGTTTTTGTTTATGTCCCAAAAAGTCACCCGATTTATGGAAATATTGTACAGGCTATTCATGACAAAGTAGTATTCAATAATCGTCATCTCTCGCTCACGTTCGCGTGATCTCGCTCAAGCATGCCCCGCCTCCAACAGCTGTTTTCGTTATTTAAGTTTAACTAAATCGTAGCATATTTAAAAATTGACCTTTATTTTTTTACTTTTGTTTACGCAAATTTGATCAGTAACTGGTACGGATACAGCTCAATTTTTTTTTTGTACTAATTAAAAAATAGGGTGTAAAATTTTGTTCCATCCGGGATCCCTTGACACCTCTCAAGTTTTTAACGTAGTTTTTACTTACAAAGCTGGAATGCACATAATTATTTGTGTAGAATTTGAAATGCACGCCTACGTAGTTTCACAGACAGATATATTTTGTAATACTCACCACCGTGTTATCTTTGTCGAGTGTAGGTACTTCGACCAGATCAGCTGTTGCGAGTAGTTCATCAGATGGTACGGAGGAAAAAAATAATGCCAATCCAGAAACATCATCTGGGATTAAATCTGATGCATTCGCCACCAGTTTGTGTATTCTAAAATGGAATATAAAACGATGGGATAGTTCAGCGTTTGATGATATCAAAAATTAATGTGTTGTTTGAAATAAATATTAGATTTAATAACTTTCTAAAAAGTACTGTATAAAACTTTTTGAACCTCACACGCCGTGTTTAAAAATCCTTGGTTCTGATACTATAACAGTAATAGAATTGCAAGACCAGACAATTTTTTTTATATATAAGGTCAAACCAATACTTTCTTGGAAAATTAAAGTTAAGGTCTATGCACCTTAGTGCATTATATTAAGAAGGCCCGTTCGCTACTGACGGGGTCGGTTTTGCGCGGTCGATACTGTAGTAAAATATGGCTCACTTTTCCTATTATCTATGAAAAGAATGTATAATATATTTAAAAAAAATGGTACGAAAAAATAATAAACCTTAGATTAATAATATGTTACTTTTAAAATTTCTTAAAAGGGATTCAAACAATAGAAAAAAAAACCGACTAATCTTTTCCGGAAAGTAACAACATCGAATAGTTTTTTTCCATATGTTGTAGTTAAAATTAAAAAAGTTGTTCACGCACGTGCAAGTAGACTATATACTGATGTTGGTAAGATTTTATAATTTTCAAAATTTATTGTAGTTTCTTGTAATTAAATGATCAAACGTCAGTCTCACGTCATTTTTTGGAAAACTTGTGGTGAATTTTAGTGATTTTCCATGAATATGAAATTTATTTCCAAAATTTTATTCCTCAACATGCAAAACAAGGAACTCGTCTTTTCAAAACTCAAATAGGATTGTTTAAATTCATCCCTTTCTCACAAATAATGGTTACAGTTGATCAAAATCAGTCGATTTTGGGCAGGCTAGGCAGGCAGGCAGGCTCTTAATGCTACAGTCATTCTTTTTAGTACGTACCTCTTCAGAGACAAAAAAGGTATTGAGTTTGCCTCTAAATATATATTATACGATATATTCAGGAATGCACAAATGATTGGTACTTTTGAATCTGCCATCCCTAACTCTTGCAAGGTAGTATCTGGTCTCGTATCTTGTGGGATTGTTATTCCTGAAAGATAAATTGTATTGCTGATTATTTTGGAATGTTTATAAGCTATATACACACACCACTCACTACATCACTCGACCTTGTAAACTCCATAGGGGTATATGAGGTGGAGGAGGAGGTCCTGTTATGTTTATGTAAAATTGGGACTTACATAGATATACTTAAATACACAAATTCCGAAATTTAGTTAGTTTTCTTACCGGCAAGTTCAATGAGTTGTTTGAACAGTCCAGGCGCGGACGACTGTGCTGGCTGCGCTAGGAGCACTGGTGACGTGCTGAGCAGCGCGCGCTCCGCGGCCTCCGACAAGTCGTGTGAATTTGACGTACTCTTTGCCAAGTAAACATAATAATTATTACACCGAGTCGATACGACCAAGGAGTTCCCTTAGACCGAAAATACTACGTTCCATTTAAAGGATCCTCACCAAAAATCAATTAAAGGAAGCAAAAGTTTACTTTCAAGACTGTTTTTTTAATCTGTGTATCTACGATTTGAACACGCTGGATCTATCCACTCGCTGTTTACGTATTCACATAGGTTACATACTTTATAACATGACATCTGATAAAATGTACTAACTTTGCCGCTTTGACACAACACTGATTTGATCACATGCGCCGCTGTTAACATCAGTTCAATTAAATTTACTTACTGTGAGCATTTAACTTTAATTTCTGTTATCTCAGTTAGGTATTTCAAAAAAATATTTTCTTATTCTTCGAGTAATTTATCCTCGTACAGTTGCTGAACACGAGTAGTACCTACTATACAAAATAGGTATGTTATGTTTTATATTACAAAATGCCAGTTGATGATATTTAATTACTTGGGACCTATAATATAGTCAGTTCAATATCTATTATATTATATACAATTATTAAAACCATTGAAAATAGACTTACTTTGTTCAAGCCAGACAGATCCAAACTAGTCGCTGTGTAGCCACAGTTTGCTCTGGCTATACACGTTTCTTGCCCCACAGCATTTACTGTGGATACTACCGCAAAATACCTATAAAAATGTATAATTTTGTAGTAATGGTGGTTAAACAGCTTCAATGGTATTGAGGTTTTTCAACAATTTCACACCAGATACCACAATCTGCAGCTTGCTCAAATTATTTCGGCTGCTTAATCAAAGACTGGGCACTAACATGTAATTTTGCCATTAATATGACTGGCCACTAATATTACCGAAAACTAAACTAATCATTATATTATTATTATTTAAAAACTAAAAACAAATAATGAAATCAGTGCTGACTTCAGATCAGGACACAGAGATCTTGACGCTGCATCTATTGAACTGATAAGTGTTGACAGCTCGTTTCTACATCTATCGTCGTCTGAAATTTCGGTTACAGCTACGCAAATGCCTTCAATAGTTCCTAGACTAGTAGCATCGTTTATTACGATAGAAATGTCATTGTTCCCACCAATATTTTTGTCGAGAATTACTATTTCGACACCTAGATTTCGCCAAGACCTGAAAGAAAAAAACATATTGAGTACTTATATAATAACTTTAGTCCAATTTGTTGTTGAAGATATTTTAAATAATAATTAACCGACTTTCAAAAAAGGAGGAGGTTCTATGTTCGTGTGTATGTATTTTTTTTTTTTTTTATGTATGTTACCTGATTTCTCCCCCATTTGTGGACCGATTCTCAAAATTCTTTTTTTGTTTTTTTGTTTGAAAGAGTATACTCCTGAGGTGGTCCCATTTTAATTTTTTTACCTTATCTTATAAGATTGATACTGGTTAAAGCTTGTAGATTGAATGACCAGTTTTTTAGCTCCGCGTTGTACCAGTTTGTCAGCTAGTTGTACTCCAAGAGCGCCGTCCGCGTCATCCCAGAACATTAAGTGACTTTGAACAGGATTGCACATAATTCTAAAAAAAACAACTGCTTGGTAAGGTGCATGTTAAACATAATATCATCGGTGTCCTGCCTTTTCGCAGAAAATTGTTTGCCAAATTATCACTTGCCAACCAATGTTTCGCCGATGTTTCACTTTACGATTAGCAAATTTTTGTATGACAACGTTTCATTTGGTATAATAAATTATTATAATGACACAAAACGTTTGGGACATTCATCATTTTTCAACCATTTCACTAGGCCACACAACTATTAGACGAATGACGTTTTGTCAGTGTAACAGTTCCCTTTTCATACATTGATTTAAGTTAGGTTAGGTCACATTAAGGGGGGGACCACCTCACAGTGCTTGCGTCCACGTCGCGTCCCCTGGAAACGACCCAGTACTGACCACCGTATTGCAGTGCCAGACTGGGTCGGCCAAAGTGCACTGTGGCGGCTGTGCCGCTAGACGTGGGTTCGATTCCCGCTTGGGATGGATGTTTGTGTGTGTTTGGAGGTGTGTGATTGGGTTTGTTGGCTGTTTGGTGCCCATGGCACAGGAATAGTTACTCTCTGGACTCAGACGACTCACTGATTGGTGCGTCGGACGTGAAAGTCCCTCGGTCGTGGTAACGAGTCCGCGGGGGCGCTTTTGTCCGAGGGTTCTCGGCTTTAGGGTCGACGGGGTTGCCAATGCTGGAGCGCCGACGATGGCCTCGGAGACCTCTGTCGTGGGGGGAGATGGCCCTGGAGGAGGCCAGTCTCTCCCCCGGGCCGCTCTCTGTCGGACTCTGACTTTGGGGCTGCTCATTTTGTATGGTGAGCGCGATCGTTGTGCTATGTCTGGGTGTGACTTGCAAGTAAAGTGTGTATGTTCAGAGGTGTTTATTTATCATTTATTTATTTATTTATCACTGTCTGGCGGAAGCGGGTCCGAGGGGGCGGTTTGTCCGAGGGTGCCTTGGCTTCGGGGTTAACGGGGTTGCCAAGGCCGGAGGGCCGACGGTAGCCTCGGAGGCCCATGTCGTGGGGGGGGGATGGCCCTGCAGGGCTAGCATGGGCTGGGGATATAACTTTTATCCACCGGTTATTTCCACTGACAAGGGATACAATTATCTTATCCACCTGCCAAAGCACGGCAACAGGGGGAAAGAGAATTATATCACTTTTGACATTAGACGTAGATACTCATCCACGGCTTATAGCATGGCGACTAGTGAAAGATTTCGCGATTTGAGCAATCCCAATTGACAACAAAACAAAATAAATATCCAGTACAGATGTAATAAAACGATGAAAGTACTTTGGTTTACATGACATTTTCGACTATTGTGTAATTTCATAAAAGTTTTCTTATAATGGCAATAATTTCGACGACAAGCGTTTCCCCTGGTTTATCCCCGTGAATAGTTTATCCACCCATGTCGCCATGCTCGGAGGGTGGATAAAATTGACAGAGGGGAATAGTATTTTATCCTCTCCCCGTGGATAGAATATATCCGGCCATGCTAGCCCTGCTGGAGGGGGTCGATCTCTCCCCCAAACTGCTCTCTCTCGGACTCGGACTTTCAAGCGGTTCACGGTAGCGACGGGCGGGCGACGGCACGGGGTTACCTTCGCCCGCATTGCACCCGTCACCACCTTTGTCGGTCCCCTAGTCCCCTAGCCATGCAGGGCAAACGTCGGCGGAGGACTGGACGTAAAGGCTGTGCCGGTTTCCCAGTCCCCTGCCACTTAGACGAAGCGGGAATAAAGCTGGGTTGTTTTAGTGGGTATACCGGGTCTGACCGGGGAGTCCCACATAGCCTACCATCCCCCGATGGGCGGGTATGCGTAATTGTCATTTTTTCCCAGCGCAAACAAAAAAAAAAAGGTCACATTAAGGGTAACGCCCTCTTCCAGCCCCCCTGAATGGGTCCAGGGCGACGGACGCGGGGATGTCCGCCGCCCCCACGTACATGGACCCGAGCTGGCGGCGCGTCGTGTTCACGCGCGCCCCTCTTAGGCTAACACCTCACTCCCCTCGCTGACTTGGCGAGGCCCGCGGGGCCGGCACCAGTCGGGGGTCGCGGAAGTATCTTCCGTTCCCGTGACCCCCGGCGCAGGTGTGAAAAGGAACACGGGGTGGTTTTTAGTCAGTAAGAGTCTGACGGACCTTCCACCCCTCAAAAAAAAAAGGTCACATTAAGGGCAAAGAAAAAAAAAATACTTAACTACCTGTATATAATTTGTCCCAAATGAAAATGGCATCCTTTATATAAATTTCTTCAAAATCGAACAGACATACTTTTGGTGCAAGATTAATACCGTGTTCTTTGCCGTTTTCTATCATTAGTTAAAACATTGTGTCATATCTGTGTTTGTCTTTATTAGTGCACAAACAAAAGAACCCATCACCAACCACCAACTAGATTTGGTAAATAATAAACAACTTAATACGCTACTTAAACGCAAACTAAAACATTATGAAAAGCGGACCAAACGTACGGTTGGGAAATAAAACAAAATTAAATGATAAGTTGGCAAATGATTATTCGGCGAAATAAAATTCTGCGAAACGTTGGTTGGCAAGTGAAAATCTGGCAAACAATTTTCGGCGAAAAGGCAGAGAACCCGTATCAACACTTTACATCAGGTCAGTCAAACGCATTCAGATGCTTAGGCATGCAGTACAATTTGTGAAAGCAGAAAATATCGATTTTATCAGTTGCTTCTAAAGAAAATACAACCCATGCAAATCACGAAACAAACATTCCAATTATTGACTCAGTAACTAACGGTCCCAGTACTCCTCCTCACTCGTGGCGTGTGTCACATTACCTGGGGAGCGCGTTGCCCACAGAGTCGTGCACCCTGAGCAGCACTCTGCCGCAGTGCCCGCTAGCTGCGAGCAGTCGGAAGGCGCGCGGCGCGTCGTGCGGCGCGTACGTCACGCGCGTCAGAGGACGCACGTAGCCACGGCCAATACCCGTGGTCAACATTGCTTGTAGATATTTCATTTCTTCATAATTTTGTTGCGTGAATAGAGATGACAAGTCACAAGCGACGTACGACCTCTGTTTAGTCATGAAAAACATTCCAAGCTCATATTTTTCAACATCATGAAGTTGAACTGTGTCAACGAGGGTTCCAGAAAATGCTGTGCACTTGAGAGATGCCTGAGTAGCAAAAATAACGACATAATGTATTAATTAATTATGTATTCTACATTTTATATGTTTGTTTAATAATAATTATAAATAAATGATAAAAAAAAACTTACATTTTTCAGTTGTCCTTTCACGCAACATACAACAACTTTACAACCTTTTCCTTTTGTTGCTAATAAAACATTTTCCACAAATGTACCGTCGCGGGAATTCCCAATGTGTTCATCTAGGAAATAATTCATGTTTTAAGTATAACAAGCAAAAACTCAAGCCATGTTCTTTATGGCGTTAAAGCAAATATGTTAAGACACTGGAACAATGATGCTGAAAAATGATCTCATCCACCAGTTATCTTCATAGCAGATTGATAAATGACTGATAAATAATATTTATTTCTGTAAATTGGTTTATAATATTAATCATTTTACGCTTCATTTTTTAAACTAGTGATGTGAGACCGGTTTTTCACTATCTGGCTACTCTGAAAAGAAACACCGAAAGAAACTCAGAGGTTACAGTCTCTTTAAAAGTCCAGACAGTTACCTAGGTCAGTTTTTGCGTGTCGGTGAAATAAGGGGTACATACTTATACTTTATTGCATTGCATTCCGTAATGCATACATGACAGTTGGCATAGGTACTAAAACATTTGGATTACGCAGTGATTTGTCGCTGCCGGCCGTGGTCGGCAACGTCGAGTCCTGGGACGCGGTTGTGTCCTTGTGCAAAACGGTCGTCTCGCAGAAGGAGGCTGCAGAAAGGGAGAGGGAGACCAACTCCACTCACCCGGCCCGCAGCAGTCACACCGGGCGCAGGCGGAGGGCGGACAACGCCCTCTTCCAGCCCCCTGAATGGGTCCAGGGGTGAAGGACCCGAGGTGGCGGCGCGTCGTGTTCACGCGCGCCCCTCTTAGAAGTCGTGCGGGGAGTCTAACACCTCACTCGCTACGATGACTTGGCGAGGCCCACGGGGCCGGCACTAGTCGGGGGTCGCGGAAGTATCTTCTGTTCCCGTGACCCCCGGCGCAGGTGTGAGAAGGAACACGGGGTGGTTTTTAGTCAGTAAGAGTCTGACAGACCCCTCCGTCCTTCCCGGGGCGGGTTACATCCATGAGGATTTTCCAACCCCAAAAAAAGGTACTAAAACATCCTATCAATAATGAACCCTGCCGGGCACAGCAAAGTTAAATTGAATTGAAGAGAAGATGGAGACACATCTTTGCAAGTATGATCTTGCTAGTGTAGGTACCCACTTTTTGCAACACAAGTTGCAAGCGGGTATTATAATTACGATCACATTATTGAATTCCAACAATCGATATGGTCTTCGCCATAGTTTGATATCATATTGTCAATTATCTAAATCGCCTACCTTTTAACTCAGGGTAGAGTTTTTGTATAAGCTGCTTTTTCCTTCTATTGCTGACTGTCGTGAACACTGTGCACCCGTAAGCAAGCGCGATGGCAATGGCTGCCTGCCCCAACCCGCCTGTGCCTCCGTGCACCAGCACGTTGTTACCAGGTAACATCCCGCCCTTGATTATCTAATGAGAAATTAATTGAAATATATAATACTAAATAGTAAACTTTGCTATCGATGTCAAACTAGAATATTGCCTTTGCCGTTGAAGTCAACTGTTTAAGTACCTACTGTTGGGGATTTCGTCAGGTCGTCTTCGTGGTCGTCTTCGTGGGATAAATGAAAGCCAAGGCTGCTCGTACTGACGGTTTACTTGATGGTTTTTACAATCATTTAGGTTAATTATACATATAGGATAGATAGTTTGTCGTTGTCGTCACACGGATCACAAGGGCAGTGAGTAAAAAAGCGCGCGCGGTGCTCGCGTGAACCCTGCGACCCTCCTCCGCGGCTGTCCGTCAACGTCACCTGCGTTAGTGCATGTCGCCGCTCGTAGATGGCGCTGGTGTCGTCAACACCTACTGATGATGAATGCTTTTGGTTTTACAAATAGTTAAACCAGCATTACAAAAAAAAATAGCTGATGATAATTATCCTGTTTTTTATGAATAAATGACGCAAACTCACGAGACAGTAGAGTGCGTGTACGTATGCGAGCGGCACGGTGGCGGCGTCCTCGAGACTCCAGTGCGCCGGCACCGGCCACAGCAGCTCCGGCTGCGCGCGCACCACGCTGCCCGCCGCGCCGCCGCGCACCAGGCCCATCACGCGCTCACCACTGTTGTATGGACATAACGATTGTGTATTTCCCAAAAGATTAGGCAGTCAGTAGTACTTACACCTAAATTTCTTCCCATGCGATATTATGGCAAGCCATTTGCAGCTAACACACGGCATTTTTTTTTGTTTTTAAACTTATTGAAAACACTTGCCTTTTACTGATTCCACTGTAGTCCATTCCGTAAAAACTGTTGTCATATGGCGCCACGCCTATCGCTTTTTTCATATCTGACGTACTGAGTCCAGCGTAGTGAACCTGTTAATACGAATAACGTCAGATTGTATTTAAGACAGAGAATTAAAATAATTTATAAGGCAATGTTCCTGCAGCTGTTTACGTAACGCATATGTCATGCATTCTAAGACGATATACCTAATTATTTGAGTAAAATGTTACAACACATTGCCGCTCTGATACAAGACTAGTTCACCATCACGATCGCACGCGCTGTCTCTCTGACGCGCGGTATTACTATTCAGCAAAATTTACTAACGGTGTTTGCATTTTACATTGATTTACAGGTTTTCAATTTGATTGAAAAAAGTTATTATTATTTATTAATTCTTTATTTTACTTAACTTACATATCAATTACATTTTTAAATATTTAAATACAAAAATAAAAAACATTTAAAATATAAAAAACAGTAGCCTACCGGTATCGGGAACAGGGTCCAAGCTACCGGTGCGGTGGTCAGGGCTCCTGAGAGATAAACGCCTAACAATGCGCGCCGTGTCCAAGAGTACTGCCTTCTGGATCAAGCCCTTGATCCAGCTGCCTAACGAGAGCCTCTTAAGGTGTTGGTCGAGGCTCTTGGCTATTATGCCATTGGCTGTCACGACTATCGGCACGATGACTGCTCATGAGTGAGATGAATCCACATCCCACATGTCGACAACCTCGCGAGCCAGATCTAGATACTTAAGTTGTTTATCTTTCTCTGCCTTTACGAGGTTCTCGTCATGAGGGACCGTTATATTAACAATAATCGTGTGACGTTTCAATTGATCTATCACCACTATATCAGGTTTATTCGCAATAATAGTACTGTCAGTGATGATTGATCGATCCCAGTATAACGTGATATTGCAATTTTCGAGAACAGGGTCGCACATACCTATAGTCCGGTACTTCGGATTCCACAAGGCTGTATTTAAGAGCAAGTTGCTGGTGGATAATCCTGGCTACTAAGTTGTGTCTGTGCAAATAGTCGCCGTTAGCAAGACGAGAACAACCAGAAATAATGTGGCATGCCCGACAGATGTCAACCGTACCGTCCTAAACAATATATAATACTTCCGATAGTTATTCGTCATGATAACTTCGTCCATTATCGCACAGACAAAACCTTCGATTTCCCCGAAGAGTCACCGAAGCGCAGCCAGGATATGGACGCTAATAGGTCTACATCAGGTCCAGGAAGGGTCCGATAAAAGCGTCTATGAAGCTCTTTGCTCTTCCATACATCCATACATCCATGAGGTCAGAAGTATCTAATACTACAGGTTTGCGCCAGTTCTCGTTAGCCAAGGAGAGCGGTGTGAGGCCCTTGTCCACCGCAACTACATCCCGATGCATCTTCACGTCGACTTCTAGGAAGTATTCCCTGAGACTGCATACCTCGCGGTTGTGTAGGGTCTTGGTATTAAGGAAACCTCGACCTCCACATTTCCGCGGGATATACACCTCATCACCGATGATCGTGGGTGATGCATCCAATTTGCAGTCAACAGTGTGCGGACCCTCCTATCAAGGGCGTCAATCTCAGTCTGAGTCCATTTGAGTATGCCGAAAGAGTACATCAAAACCGGCATGACCCAACTATTAAAGGCGCGCACCTTGTTGCCGCCTGATAAAAGACTAGTTAATACGTTATTCAGGCGGCCGAAGAACCGCTCCTTCAATGATTGTTTCATGTCGGCATCATTGATAGCCAACGCTTCCGACATACCCAAATATTTGTAGGTTTCAGTTGAGGGGAGGGATCGAAGGCATGTGGAATCCGAAAGATGGGTTCCTACGGATTCCACAATCTCTCAATCACAAAGCTTTTTTTTTTTTTTTTTTTTTATTACTGATAGGCACGCGTTTGACCACTATCTCACCTGATGGTAAGCGATGATGTGGTCGACGATGAAGCACGCTTGCCTAGAAGCAACCTGTTCACTCTTGACTTGAAGACCCCTAGGTTGTAGCTATCAGGAAACACCGACACCGGCAGGGAATTCCACTCTTTGGCTGTTCGCACAATGAATGTGTTTCCATAACGTTTAGTACGTATGGTTGGGATATCTACCATGTACCGGTGGCGCAGTGCTGAACGCCTGGTGGTCCGATGATGGAAAGGGCTTGGTGGAATTAAATCGTGCAATTCCGATGCACACTCTCCGAAATATAACCGATAGAAAACCGACAGGCTAGCAACTCGGCGTCGATGCTCAAGACTTTGAAGTTTTGACACAACGAGTGCATCATTGCCGATGATCTTCTTGGCTCGTTTCTCAATAGACTCAAGCGCATCAAGCTGGTATTTGGCGGATCCGTCCCAAAGATGAGAGCAGTACTCCATACACGACCGAACTTGCGCTTGATAGAGGTTGAGCAGCTGTTCCGGCGTGAAGTAACGTCTCACCTTTGCTAAGATACCTAACTTTTTTGCAGCTATTTGAGCCTTTGCCTCGATGTAAGAGCTAAAATTGAGAGTGGATGACAACGTTACACCAAGAAGATCAAGATGGTCGGTTATCGGCACGGTTACACCTCGGAAAGATGGAGCCGGGTGGAATAGGCTCCGCTTGGCGGAAAACAGACACGCCTGGGTTTTCGCAGCATTGAACTTGACCAAGTTGGCATCACCCCACTCGGCGATTGCCTTCAAGGACAAGTTCAAGCGCTCGACCATAGCTTCTCGGAGAGACTGGATCTGTGACCCACTAGCCCGTGCGTCAGACATGTAGCTCTCGACAACAGTGCTGTCGTCTGCATACCCAAAGGTACCGGGCTTAAGCAGTTCATTAATATGCAGCAAGAATAATGTTGCCGAGAGTACCGACCCCTTTACATGCATGACCGCACATTATTTTGTCCACACCAAAATCCATCTTGATGCCACTGCTAAAGGTTTCTGTTACCTTTAGTAGCTTTATCAGTTACAAGTTGCTGGGGGCAAAGAGTTTCAGATCATCCATGAAAAGAATGTGGGATATGACCTGACCACCTCTTCTCAACCTATAGCCTAGACCCGAACCCTCCAGCAGTGTACTTAGAGGGTTCAGGGCTAAACAAAACCACAACATGCTGAGACTGTCACCCTGAAAAATGCCTAATTATTTATTAATTATTTATTTATTATTATTATCCCCTTCCCCTCGGACCGCGTTAGCGTACAGACGTGCTTCGTTCCGTATAAATTATTTTTACTTTTAATTACAATATTATTTTGTCGAAATTACTCAATAAATATTAAACTATAGTACCAGGCGCGCATAAGCTCCGTGGCGCTCGCGGAGTACTCGAGTAAGCAGGACAGCAACAGCGAAGACGACGTTCGGCCTGAGCTACCCAGAGCGTGTGCAGATACGTCATCCGTATACGTCACGTTCGCCGCTTGCCACAAGTTATAAGCGACAGCGATTTAGCGGGTAATTATTATTTATTATACTTTGCAATCATAATTACGTTCTTTTGCGGGAACTCGGGCTAGTCTGTGTTACGAAATATATAATACACCACTATGCCTGTTACGGAATGAAACCTTTTTGTTGTGTGCATTTGAAATGACGTATTATGTTTTTTTTTGGTCTTCTTTTAGCTAGAAAACAATGAACGTCCGTTTTTAGATCTTTTACGTTTTCCAAATATTATAATCCATTGAAGCAATATTATTAAACTTGCCAAATTATAAAGAACCGAAGTTTTAATCCATTACAAGTGGCGACCGTGACGATATAAGTTTGGCAACGATCTTTGCGCTGTGTGATATTGCGACCGGCCGGCGATCCCGACAATAAGATACAACGTGTTCCCCCATATTTTACCTATAGAATGGAGGCCGTCGTAAAGCTACAACGAGAAAGGGACCAAGTAAGGCGCATAGTTAACAGACACACACTAATTGTTGAAGAAGCGTTAAAGAAACATAATTTACCTGACGATGCGGACATGGATTATCTTGATGAAAAGTCGAAGAAATTAGAAGACCTGGACCGATCTATTCAAAGTGTGCTACTTGGAGCATCCGACTATTCCGAAGAAAAATGTAATGCAGAATACGACGAGGCAGAAAAATACAAAAAGAAGTGGATGCTACTGAAGATGCGGGTTGAGAGGGAGAAGCCGCAGAGAGAACCTCTACCTACACCAGTCTCTAAAGAATCAACGAAGCTACATAGCCTAAAGTTACCGCAATTAGAAATGAAAAAGTTTAACGATGATCCGAAAAACTGGGTCCCATTTTGGAGCCAATATAAACGAATACATGAAGACATCAATATTGATGAAGAAGATAAGTATCAATATTTATATCAAGCGATGGCACCAAACTCTAAAGCGAGGGCTCTAGTTGAAGGTTATGCACCAACTAAAGGAAATTACTCGAATGTAGTAAAGATGTTGAAGGAGAGATTCGCCAAGGATGAGATACTGATTGAAACATACGTTAGAGAGATATTGAAACTTGTGATTTCAAGAAGCAAAGTGACAATCGATGTCCTCTACGATAAGATAGTAGCAAATTTACAGACCCTCGAGACATTAGGAATAGTGAAAGAGCAATATGAGTGTATTTTATACCCGCTAGTAGAGTCTGCCTTACCTGATAGTACCCTCCTTAACTGGAGTAGACTCCCCCGTACTGATAAGTCCAGACTAACCCAGTTATTAGGTTTCCTGAAAATAGAAGTAGAAGCACAGGAAAGATTGAACCTAGCTAGGATAGATTTTTTACAGGAATCAGCAGACAGGGAGAAGACAGTTTCAACAGCTACATGTCTAGTGGCCAAGGACATGAAGGGTAAGAAACCGGCAGAAATGGAAGGTAAGGATCACAATCTTACTTGTTATTTTTGTGATAGCACTCATAGCTCCAGTGAATGCACCAATGCCAGTAAATTGAGCCTAGAAGATAAAAAGGAAATCATAAAGAAAAATGGTGGGTGCTTTATCTGTTTAAAGAAAGGTCATCTAGCTAAATATTGTAGAATGTCAATAAAGTGTAGTGAATGTAGCCGACGCCATCTGGTGATACTGTGTCCTTCACTGCATACCCATGCCACAATTGCCATCCCGAAGAACTCTCAACCTGATACTAAAAATGTTCTAGTTAATAATTTTTCCAGTATTAACACCACAGTTCTGTTGCAGACACTGATAGTGAAAATATCCAGCAATGGTAGAGAAAAAAAAGTTCGAGCATTACTGGACTCCGGAGCGCAACGAAGCTACATCAGAGCTGGTCTGGCTGAAGAAATGATGCTGGAAGTGACAGGTAGTGAGAGACTGGGGCATATAGTTTTCGGAGGCATAAAGAAGGGAATGCAAGTACACCGACATATTGACTTTGAGGTAAGCAACTTGGATGATACCTATAAAGCTAAGATGACAGCATTAGAGCAACCAACACTATGTGGCAACTTACCTAAAGTATATGATGCAAGAATTATAAGAAAGTTGCAAGATAAAGGTATAAGGCTTACAGATGTTAAAGAAAGCATATCCGAAATAAGCTTGCTCATCGGATCGGATTACTTAGGATCGCTGCTTGAACCAGACATGGTCCGAGTGGAGAATAATTTGGTTGCAATAAAGACCAAATTGGGGTGGACGTTGCAAGGACCCATACAGGGTATATACAACAATTTAGTAAACTCCCATTTTGCAGCAACATATCAAGAAAACGATTCTTTAGAATTCCTTTGGAATATCGAAACTGGGATAAAAGATCCCTATGATACAGAACTTAAAGTTAAAGAATCAGAAATGCTAAAATCTTTCAATGATACTGTTTCAGTTAATGAAGAAGGCCGCTATGAGGTGAGCCTTTTATGGAAGTTAGGGCATTCAGAGCTGGAATCAAACTACGACCAAGCATACAAGCGCCTACTCTCCACAACAAAGAAACTGGAACACACAAAGAACATTGAAGCCTATCATGCAGTTTTTCAAAATAGGATAGATGAAGGCATTATTGAGAGACTACAAGAATCTTTTTACGTAGATAACTGTGTGACCAGTTTCCATTACGAAGAAACGAAGCTAAAATTTATTAAAGAAGCCACAGAATTAATGGAATATGGAAAATTTGAATTAAGAGGTTGGATGTCAAACACAATCCTTACAGAAAAACCAGAACCAGTACTAGGAACTACTACTACTACAGCTGCCTCCTGGTGGGGAGGGTGGTGGGAAAGACTGGTGAGAGTAATGAAGGAAATGCATATTAGATATAGATATCTACAGCAACTGAGAGAAGAGCTTCGGAAGAGATTCAAGAATGAATATTTATCACTGTTGATAAATAAAGGTAAAGAAAGGAAAAGAGAACCTACAGTTGGAGAAGTAGTTTTAATTGAAACTGAATCTAGTAGGTTAAAGTGGCCAATAGGTATAATTAAAGAGATTTTTACAGGTAAAGATGGATGTACGAGAGCTGCAAAAGTTATGAGTTACGAGATCCGGACGTGCTATTAAAATACCATCCAGATTTTTATATTGAATGTTTTATTGAACAATGACTTGGTTGGTTTGGACTTAACAATATGGCAATTTATCTATGTAATAAGTATTGATTTAGTTTCTAGATGTTAAAGTATGCCTATTGTAATACTTTATGTGAAAGTTTGAGAACTAGGTAAGTAGTTATAGGATTACCATAAAAAGGATTTCTTTATGAAAATAGTTTGTAAATTACTTCGTTTATTTTACAAGTGGGTAATCACGTTTTTTACTTAGTATTTTGCTGAAATTTTAATTGTTAAAATGATGTAGTATGTAGTGATGTACAGGAAAAAGGCACAGTAGGTAAGTTAAATGTTTCGACATAGTTTAAAAGAACTTACAGTAGGTAAACAACTTTGTTTCCGCCCTCGGGAGGATGTTACGGAATGAAACCTTTTTGTTGTGTGCATTTGAAATGACGTATTATGTTTTTTTTTGGTCTTCTTTTAGCTAGAAAACAATGAACGTCCGTTTTTAGATCTTTTACGTTTTCCAAATATTATAATCCATTGAAGCAATATTATTAAACTTGCCAAATTATAAAGAACCGAAGTTTTAATCCATTACAATGCCATTGAAACGGACACCTCCACCATTAGCTGCACAAACAACTCCACTTTGGAGAAGGAAAGAAAGGCGGATAAGTCTTGATTAAAGAGTTAGAAGAAAAGCTTGAAACAGCTGAGCGAAAGACACGTGGAACATGCTTTGAAATTCGAAATATACCCATGCAAGATGGAGAGACTAAAGAATCCTTGGCAAAGGAAGTTTTTCAACTAGGAAAGACCATTAATGTCAATATTGAACACCACAATTTAAAAGATATTTATCGCCTCAAATCTAAAGATGCCTCAAATCCGGTAGTTGTAGATCTCACCACCATATTGTTGAAAGATAAAGTACTTGGAGCGGTAAAAAGCTTTAACAAATCAAAGGCTAAAGGAGAAAAACTGAATACTACCCATCTAAACCCAAAGTACCTGTTAAAACCGCTTTACATAGCTGAGACTTTAACACATAAAACACAAAAGCTTTACTACCTCGCAAGACAATTTAAAAATAGTCATGGCTACAATTTCTGCTGGACTGCAAACGGAATTGTTTACCTCAAAAAAACCGAAGCCTCTACTCGTGTCCGTATAAATAATGATTCCGACTTGGATAAATTAAGAACTGAAGCATGACTAGTGTTTGTTTTCGCAATATTTTGTAGAATATGGATTGCACTATTGATATTTTTTGTTCTTCGAGTATTTTTTGTATTTGTATTGCATGTCATCTTAAACAAAAAACTAAATTGTAATTGGTTCCCACATAGTACACTCTACACATCTTCTAAACACCACACTTTCAAGTACACAAGACCTCACCACATAAACATGATTCATTTGGAATATAATAATACTTTCAATAATGTTTTTAAAGAGATGCTCTAGCGGACTAATATTTACTGTGAAAATTTATTTATCTCATTTAAAATTCAATAATTTAATTGATTTAACGAAAAATATTGACAGCATATCAGTATCACATTCGCAAACAGCAGACATTGATGAATGCCATAAATTATTGTTCCCACCGTCGGATCACCTGCTTCTACTCACTCAGAATATCCGCAGTGTTGGTTGTAATATGCCAGGGCTGGAAGTCTTACTTGCGAGGTTGAAAGTCAAATGTGATATTATCATCTTGTCAGAATGTTGGCTTCCTCACACCTCTGTAATTCCAAACCTTGCAGGTTACTGTCATGTGGGAACTAAAATAAACCCTAAGCAGAATGACGGCGTTATAGTCTACTACGGTGAAAATCTTAGCCTTATCATAGATGAACCAGACATGCAGGAATGCAATTGCTTGGTAGCCAAAATTGATAAACGTATAGCTATTATCTCCCTATATCGTTCCCCATCGTATAAAAGTATCGATGCATTTCTATCATCACTAGATAAACTTCTACAAACGCTAACAGAATTTGAACAAATAATTATAATGGGGGACATTAATATAGATATAAATCCCGATAAAATTAATTTCAACGGTGAACGCTATCTAACACTTGTAGCTACCCATGGCTTGTTACCTGCCCACACTTTAGTTACTCGTAGTAAAAGTAACACTTGTTTGGATCATGCGCTTATAAAAAAAATAACTTGCCCTGTTTCTACGATAGTACCGCATACAACATTAACAGACCACTATCCAGTCATAATGAAAATGAGTTAAAAAAAAAAATCGCCAAAGTTTGCAGTCACATCAATTACGAAAATCAATCACGTAGGCCTAGA
The DNA here is from genome assembly GCA_921972225.1 of Euplexia lucipara. Taxonomy (NCBI): domain Eukaryota; kingdom Metazoa; phylum Arthropoda; class Insecta; order Lepidoptera; family Noctuidae; genus Euplexia; species Euplexia lucipara. Next base: position 5,477,857 of record OV179163.1, on the reverse strand, counting down.
ACAAGACCTTAAAAAAATAGATTTTAGCCAATTTAATAATATAGCAGATCCAAATTTATCCATGAATTTCCTTACACAAAGTTTTCAAACAGCTATTATTAACAACACACAACAAATTTCTCTATCTAGACGCCACAAAATTATAAAACCATGGATTACACAGGGATTGCTGCGATGTATTAGAAACAGGGATAAGTTACATAAAAAAGCAAAACGCTCACCAAACAATGACATAGCAAGGATAACATATATACGTTACAGAAATTTCTGTAATGTGATACTAAAGAAAGTAAAAAGGACATATGAAAAAAATCAACTCATAGCTGCAAAACATGACAACAAAAAAATGTGGAAAACAATTAAAGACATAACACACACATCTAAAATAAATAGTCACCCTAAAGAACTATTGAAGCTCACAAGGTCTCCAGAAATGTCACTAAACAAAGTAAACAATTACTTTGCAAATGTAGGAAGCTCACTAGCTAATAAAATATACCAAAAAAAAACTAAACACACCTAACCACAACATTAGAGATAAAAACCCTAAAAATGAAACTACCAACTCGTTTGTACTCCTTGACACCTCTGAAGACGAAGTAGAACGTTTAATTCTTACTATGAAAATAGATTGTGCCAGTGGTTGGGATAACATTAGCTCTAAGTTTCTAAAAATCTACAAAAATATAATAACACCACCGCTTACAAAAATTTTTAACGTTTGTTTACAAAATGGAGTGTTTCCAGACTGCTTAAAAAAAGCAGAAATATGTCCCATTCATAAGAGTGGTGACAGAAATCGTGACGAAAATTACCGACCAATTAGCATCCTACCGTCTTTATCGAAATTATTGGAACGGATAATAAACGCTAGATTAATGGGCTATTTAGAAAAAAATGATTTACTTTCTAAAAACCAATACGGATTTCGGCAAGGAAAATCTACGGATCAAGCAGTAAACAAACTTGTAAATTATCTTTCTTCTGAATTAGATAGAAAGAAAAAATGTCTTACTATCTTCTTAGATTTGGCAAAGGCGTTTGACACGATTTCTGTTTCCATCCTACTTGTAAAACTAGAAGGGCTCGGAATAAGAGGAAATCAGTTGAAACTTATCAAAAGTTATCTCTCTGGGCGAACTCAATCAGTGCGTGTGGGTGGTTTCAAGAGTGATGACCTTACGGTCACCCATGGAGTACCACAGGGCAGCATACTGGGACCTACTTTATTCCTCGTTTATATAAACGAACTCACGAGTCTAAACCTAACCCAGGGCGAAATAATATCTTTCGCAGATGATACTGCTCTCTTATTTTCTGCCGATACATGGGATGAAGTCTTAGATGCTGCTCAGTTGGGCTTTAATACCGTAGGAAAATGGCTTCAGAACCATATTCTTACGCTGAACGTGGATAAAACCAAATATGTTTGTTTTGGCATTGTTCTGGTACGTTTAAAAGTATTATATCGCATGATTGTCAATCAAAAGTAAACTGCACCTGTCCATCTCTCGAGCGTGTCCATTCAGTTAAATATCTTGGAGTCACTATAGACAGTAAGCTTAATTTTAAAGACCACATAAAGTTACTGTGTGGTCGTTTGAGAAAATTCATTTATATTTTTAAACACCTGAGACACGTTTCCGATACTGTATTGCTGAGACAAATATACCTTGCACTGTGTCAATCGCTTATAACGTACTGCATATCATGCTGGGGAGGAGCGCTGAAGACAATACTGAGGCCTGTTGAGATCGCCCAGCGAGCAATTTTGAAGGTCATCCACTTTAAACCTATTTACTTTCCCACTTCGACTTTGTACCAGATTTGTCGGGTTTTAACAGTAAGACAACTATTTCTTTTAAATATTACACTTCTACAGCATAGTAAGCAAACTTATGATCCACTAATCTTACAAAGACGTAGGAAGGACTTAGTTTGCCAAAGAGACACGCTCTTTCAAACAAAGTTTAGCAAACGCTTCATTCCCTTCCTTGGACCCGTCATATACAACAAATTGAATAAAAATATTAACATCTACCCTCTACCAAAAGTTCAATGTAAAAAAAAAGTCTGTGACTTCCTACAACAACTTTCCTATGACGAGACTGAACTCCTGATGCACATACCACGGTGACTTGAATGTGTTCATGTCGTGTTATGATTTTAAATGCCAATTTATTCCAAATGTATCACACTAACATATTATATACAGATAAACTCACAAATACCTAGCTCTCAGTACACCTCTCTCAGTACCCTCACACACACGTACACACACACAAACTCATACACATACACCCACTCACTCATAGACACTTGCTCATTTACAAAGGGGAATGGGCAAAAATATATGGAGTTTGGTCCAAATTTCCACCACCAATAAGAACTATGGCATATGATGGAACACTGCGTACTGAATCATTACAAGAAGACCGCAACTAAAAATATTTACTCAGTAAAAAGTTATGACCCCATGAAAACTAGCAATTTAAAAACCTTTTTACGCTTCTTTATTTCACTATATCTTTAAAACTACTAGATTGATTTGAAGTATGACATTTAGTTGTAATTCATACGTTATTTTGGTTGATATTAGCTATACAACATCAAAATAAAAACAATATGGCGGCCGCGGTAGGTACCTCGCTACGTCAAAAAAATCAAACCCTATCATGTGGGGTATCAAATGAAAGGACTTCTACCTATCTATACAACGCTTATATTTATTTTAAAATATTTGTATTACTGGGAAGAATGTAAACACAAAAATATTTCACAATAGTTTTATTTATTACTGTCTCAAATGTGGGGTCTGTCCTTAAAAGAGTAGGTACAACAGAAGTTGTAAGACTTCTGAATATAGACGTAAGTTCCATCTATCACCAGAATAGCTTTCCTTTCTTGTAAGGGTGCATTTGGGTTTCGAAATATACCATTTGCCACAGTCAGATTTTTTGAAACTACTTCATTTGTTGAAATATGATCCAGGCCTAGGTGCCTTGGTACGAAATCTTGTACCAAACATTTGCGCACAGTATTCATTTTCCTTTCGAGCGTACGGCGACTCATTCTGAAAAGTACACTGAGTCTTTCGTTAGACGCTACCCGTCCGGAGCTTCATCAAATAAATAGCTATTGAAGTATTGGGGTCGGTTACTTCTTGCTGCAATGAAGGGGTTTCTCGTATCACTTGCTCAAATGCGTTATGAGTGATGCCCACACGATGATGCAATAAAATGAAATGAAATGTGGCTATGTGCGAAAAAAATTAACGGTTTAATAATTAAAAATACGTATTTTTAAAACAGCCATAACTTTTTTCTGAGTGAATATATTTTTTTCGCCTAGTAACCAAAATTGTATGCTATTTAGTCAATTTTAAGCTTACATAGCCCCCAATAGTGGTGGAAATTTGGACCACTTCTGCTCATTGTCCTTTCTCATTTAGCATTGTTTAATAATTTAGCATAAAAATAGTTCTACACGTATTATTATCACATAAAAATAGTACCACCAGTCCTTTGTATTTGTTAGCATTGTTTTAAAAATATTCGGGGGAATGGCACTGTTAGCCGAAATACAGGCATTGCCTAGTTCGGTTACAGAAGCTAAATCCATTTACTTGTATACAGGGTGTAACGGAAAGGGTATATACATACAAACAGGGTGAATAGAGTATTTAGTAACAAGTCTTTCCTCAAAATTTCAGCTCCCAACTAATAACTTTGAAACTTCGCGAAATTATTTAATAACGACAGTTTATTAAATGCAAAATCATAACAAACGTGTCACCGCACTATGAGGGTCATAATCCTGTCCGGCAAGGTTCAAGTATATCTATCTCGAGTTCTGCGCCCCTAGTACAGACCTATCGGGCTCTGCCTAACCGACGAAGGCGCGACGGCGCGAGCGGGCTCAACTTTACAACTATGTATGTATATGTATAAAAACGTTGCCACGTCGTTTCTTATCACCAAGAGAATCCGTGCCCTTCGGATGTATATACCCTTTCCGTTACACCCTGTATAACTACTGCTAAACTGTTTTTTGTAACATAGAACTAAGTTTTTTGGGAAAATAAATTTATTATTATTATATTATTATTATTATATCCTCCTTATTTCGTATTCTTGGTATTTTCTTGTTTTTCTACCGTATAGGATTTTCTTTTAAATGGTGGTCACACTTTCCAGTTTTGTAAAGTGTGTCTAATTCATACACGAAATATTTTAAAATAAGAGAAACATCTCTAAGTGTCAAAAGACCCATAGCATGAAAAATATGTTTATTTTAAACTGCACGTTTCTTTTAGGCTGAATATTTTAGTTAATTATCAAGAAGTTATAGCCATTTATAAGAGAATTAGATAAAAGAGGCTCGTAGAAGCAGGAATGCAGAACACACTCAAAAAAGTGACATTCTATGCCACAAAAAGCGAACATAACAAAAGTCATTTTTAATCAGTTAAAAACAGGGAAAGAAAATTGTAGGTACTGAAAATTTGGAATACTTACCGAAATTTATACTGATCTACATCTGTGTTTACACCATTGAGTTCGTATACAAAGCATTATACAACTTTTTGAAAAAAGAATACGCATTTATTATGCAGTTATGATTATTAAATAAAATGACGAGGCCATAATGAGCTTGATGCCTTTGCTTTTCCGACAGTTAAATATTAGTCTAGGAATTTGCCGCGTTTTTGTTTTCTTCAAATACATAAACGTTAAGTTTATTTTACTTTTAATTGTCATTATTTTTAGTAAATACTTATCTAATATTATTGTTGGGTTATTTTTTTGGCAAATGGTACGAAAAGTATTTTCCTCGGTGTTTGAGCTGTCTTAGTCTTGAACTTAAATTCCTGGCTACACTCAGGACTCGTCTAAAATCCAAACAGCTCATAGTGAATGAATTGCTGGCTTTCCTAGTCCATGCTATCGACTACATGGACAAGGTGAGCATCCTGCAAATATGCCGGTCAAATTTCAAAGAGAACGACATCAGCAGCGGGAAACTCCTACTGTTCCAGTCGCTTGGGAAACTAGACCAGATGCCCTCTCGCCGAAGAGATGGAACCGAGAAGAGTCTTCAAGACATTATCGATATGTTGAAGAAGACTGACCCGGGCGACGTGCCTGACTTCGTGGCGAAGCAGCTGAGTAAGTTGCCCCCCGTCACATTCGATCACGTCGACGTTACACGGCTTCTAAAGGACATCACTACCTTGAAAGTGGAGATGACCAAAATGCAGTCCAGAATGGAGGATTCAGAAAAGTCCAATACTGAGCTACGTGCGGAAATAGCATTATTGCGCAACGTTGGCTCGGTAATTGTGTCATCAGAGGCTTCAGAGGTGAACACACGTCGAGCGGCGCATAATGCATCTATAGGCAGTTATAAATCGGCAAACACAAGTGCGTCACCAGCTACCGGTATTGCTGACCAAGCGCCGCTCGCCGTCGTCGCCGTCGTCGCCCGCACCACAACACCGGTCGCGGAAACGTCGACCCCTAAACGTGCCTATGCAGAAATTGCCTCCAGCGGCAAATCTGATGCGTCGCAGTCTAAGCGCCAAACCAGAAAAAGGGAAAAAGCAGGCTCAACCTGCCCAGCCTGCGGTCCGTTGCTCCTTGCCAATAACCAGCCAGGTTGATGAGGAGGGTTTCAGTAAAGTGGTACCGCACTGAGTGGTCCTAACATGCTGCTCCGCCCTGCTGTGCCTACGACGCAGCTGTATATTTCACGTCTGCATCACTCCACGACGATTGAGGAAGTCGTGCAGTATCTGAAAGTGAAGACCAATTGGACTCTGAGGGTTGAAAGGTTGGAATCGCGCCACAACATAAACTTTAAGTCATTTGTGGTACGTGTTCCAACCCAACATCTCCAGACCTTTCTGAAGGGGGACTTTTGGCCGAAAGGTGTCGTTTTCCGGCGTTTCCGAGGACGGTTACGCGACATCTCGCAGCGAAACACGACGCCGACGTTACGTGTTTACTGTTCAATGTTTAATATGTATTAGGTTGTTATTATTGTATTATCTAATTGTGTGTATTTTACTTATGGGCCTTAGTTGCCTGAAATAAAATGATTATTATTATAAATCCCTCGCTTCGCTCGTGATTTAAGTCTTTAACACCCTCGCTACGCTCGGGAGTAAACCCCGAGTCCTTCATCACGCTCGCAATTTAAATCGTCATTCGCGACAGAAGACACTGCTTTATCCCCTTGGTTAATAATCTACTATTTTAAACTACTGTCCAATGCTATTATAAATGGAGTAGGAATAGTTCTTTTTAATAAAGGAAAAAAATATTAAAGATAAAAGGAACTTGATGTAGTGTGATTTACCTAAGTAACAACTTAACTGTCGTTGGTTTCATAATTATACACCAACTTTTTGTTGAAAGTGCTTAGATATAAAATAAAACTAGATCGGGCCATGAATTCTACTCTTATGATAGGTTTATTTATTCTAACATCTCATGGCTGCATCAAATGCAGAAGAATCAGCTGTTGTAAACATTTTATCGCGTAACGTGTAGGTAATATAAATTTACTTAACAGCATTTTATTTCGCGACTTTGAGTCTGAATCTTCTTTACATCGTAAAGCTTACATACAGGTACATCGTAAAGCTTAGTAACAGAGCACAAAAAATGGAACAGTTCAAAAGTGACGGAGCTAAGACTGTCAACGTCTGATCATGAAAAATATTCTTCCACGCAACCAGTAAATATTAAGAGTCAAAATGAGTGAGAGTGTTAACAGTTGGCAGTGTACAATTACTTCATACATACCGTTACCGCCAAATCAGACTGCTGTAACGGCGGAGCTTCCACCCAGTGCAGTGAGTCAAGATCGCCGACTTGCGAACATTGTAGTGTTACTGCATTCCTCAAGCCTCCTACTTGCTGCCCGCCACGTAAAGTTTTCTGTAAGATTAATATTTGAGTGAACACTACGAGGTTTCCGTAAATATCAAAACTAAAATAGCATGATAACAGTAAAAGCACCCTTTACAACAGTAAATGTTTATTAGAAATAGGCGATATGACTACTGCATACCACTTAGATTAGGCTAGGAAACTCGGCTTTCTCGCAAAGATCCGGCGAAACTTCACACCGGGTCAGCTTCTAATGTTATACAAAGCACAGGTCCGTTCGTGTGTGGAGTACTGCAACCACATGTGGGCTGGTGCTGCAAGATGCCACCTAGCAATATTGGACTCAGTGGAGAGGCGAGCGAAGAACAAGTATAAAGAATAAATAAGAATAAATTTTATTGCTTCAAGAATTACAGATAAATAACCATTACGTAGAGGTATTACAAAGTAATCTTATAAACAATTGGTGAATTGGTAGGGCTTGCGTAGGTTGGAAAAATCTGTATACAAAACTGATAAACCCTGCCTCTTAAACTAGGGTATCCTGTATCTTAAGAGACAGTGTTCGGCTAAAGATTATTACATTTTAATTTTACAACAAGCAGAGTGTGTCGATCTGCCTTTAAGTTTATAGATGCTTACAGGTTAAAACTGGTTTAATGAATTAGTATGTAAAAATAAAAATTGTAGCCATGCAGTAAGCGTTTGTGTGTGTATGTGTGTGTGTATGTGTATGTGTGTGTGGGTGTGTGTATGTGTGTGTGTGTGTGTTTGTTAGTAGTATATTTGGGCGTGTGTATGCGAGTGCGTGTGTTTGTGCATTTAGGTATTTTGGGAGATTTAAGATGAAATTTATGCGATGAAAGTAAGCAAAGATTCTGTTTTTGAATAATCCTGTTGAAGAAGCCAGTTTGTTAATTTCGATTTAAGTTCATTCTTATTAAGGTCTATTATGTTTAGTATTTTATGAATTTTTTTGTAGATGTATGTACTTAGTATATAATACTGGTGTTTAGCAAAGACTGTTTTGTGACTGGTGCCCAGTGGAACATTGGTGCGCTTGATGGGATTAGAACGGGGGACAGAACGATGTCTTCTGAGAATGGATTGAAGCACATAAAGTTGCCGAACTGTTAGAACCCTACAGTCCAAATAAAGTTGAGAAGTAGGATAGCGGTATGGCTTACGAGTCATTACCTTGAGGATGGCTCGCTGAGCTCTTTCAATTCTCAGGAAGTTGGTTTTTGTTGCACCTCCCCAAACAACAATGCAGTAGCTGAGGATCGTCCTCCTCAAGGTCCTGGTAATAAGTACATCAATTTGTTTGTCCCATCGCAAGCCTGCATCAATTTGTACACCCAGATACCTCACATCCTCAGATCTCGTAAGCCTCGAGCAAGGGCAAGAATTTGATAGTTGTGGGCATGTATGAGCTATAATTGAAAAAGTGTGATCTGGCAGATTGTTTTGCCGTAAAGCGAAGGGAATGTAGCAGGTTTTTTTAAGATTTATGGTTAATAGATTTGAATTCAACCATTTTGTTATCTTGACTAATGCTAACTCTGCGCTATTTTTGACACTATCCCAACTAGGTCCGTTAACAATAATTGCCGTGTCGTCGGCGTAGGCGTAAATCTTGGCGTTTGTGAGGGTCATATTACATAGGTCATTTACATAAATTTGAAATAAAATTGGGCCCAAGATGCTTCCCTGGGGAACGCCGTAATATACTGGTTCCTCATCACTTAGGTGCTTCTCAACCTTTACTCGTTGAGTACGGTTGTGAAGGTAATTTTTAAAAATTTCCAGGGTTATACCACGGATCCCCACCAGCTCCAACTTTGAAATGAGTATCGGAACAGAAACTGTGTCAAATGCCTTAGAAAGGTCCAAGAATATACCTAGACATTTGGTTTTACTATCAAGATTCTCAGCAACTACCTGCGTCAGATCTAATACTGCATCTTCCGTTGATACACCCAAACGAAAACTGTATTGATTGTCTGCAATAATATGGTATCTATCCAAGAATTTCCTCAGTCGATTGTAAAGAACCCTCTCAAAGACTTTCGAAAGTGCAGTTAATACAGAGATGGGTCTGTAGTTGTTGACACAGTTTCTGTTCCCCCCCTTGTGAATTGGATGGACTAAGGCTCTCTTCAGTGCATCCGGAAAAATACCCTTTTGGAGACATATATTAATGATATGCGTTAAAGGTGGGACTAATATAGAACGAGATTGTTTCAATATTTTGGGTGAGATTCCGTCCCATCCAATCGCACAATCATCGCGTAGTTGGAGTATAAGGGACTCAACTTCAGTCTCATCTACCTCAAGCAAAACGAGAGAGGTAGATGGCGGTAAACGGGGATTTTTTCCGGTCATAGTGGTAGGACTGCCATCGAAAGTTAAGGATGTATTGGTTTGCGATAAGATTTTATCCGCCAGGTTTTTACCTACATTGCTAAAAAAGTTACAAACACTATTTAAAGAGGATTTGGGGTTGTCTTTCATTTTTAATAATTCAATTGGGCTAGATTTTAGTTTATGACTGTTGGTTATTTCTTTAATGGTTTTCCAGAGGGCTGTTGGGTTATTTTTTGCTTTCTCAAGCTCATTTTTTTCGTATGCTATTCTAAGTTTTCGAAGTAAACCATTACAAAAATTTCGATAGCGAGTGTAGGTTAATTTAAGAATTAGATTGTCAGGTGCATTTCTTGATTTAACGTGTAGTTTATCTCGGTTTTTAATACATTTTAAAAGCCCTGGTGTCATCCAAGGCTTTATAATTTTTAGTTTTCTAGGTGTTTTGGTTTCTACAGAATGTTTAGCGATAGTTGTGCGTAATATGGATATAAATGTGTTCATTAACAGATTAGGCTCGAGGATGTTATAAAGGAGCGAGAAGTCCGTGGTTTCTAGCTCTATCTTTAATGCGTCGCAATTTACTCAAGTGGAAAATTGGTAAGTTTTGGGTCTGTGATTAGTGTTTTTAATTGCCAGGACCACTGATCTGTGATCAGTTATGTGCGACTCCAGAACCAGGGTGGTGACAGGTAAGTTACTTTTCACAAGCGAGTGGTCAAGGCAATTGGCAAGACGCGTGGGAAACAGGTGAGTTGGAATCAGCCCATGGGATAGGTTTAGGGTTAAATATTCTAAGCTGCGATCGCTTCTACAATTTGATTTTATATCGATATTTAAATCACCAATCAGGACAGTATTTTGCAAGGTGGAGAGTTTTGTATGAATCTCATCTAAACTATCTAAGAAATTGTCAAAGCTTTCTTTAGAATTGTAAGACGGGGAACGGTAGACTGCTACAATAGCTATTTTTTTATTATCAATTTCGCACAAGAGAAAGTTGCCACCCGTACAGTGAGGTTCCCACACTGATATCTGGAGACCTAATTTAACGTATATTACGATCCCGTCATTCTGATTGGAATTAGTGTTAGTTAAATAAGATTGATAACCCTGCAAGATTGGTAAGTTAATGACTTTACTCAGCCAACATTCAGTCAGGATTACAACATCAAAAGGAATTTTAGTCAAGTGTAACAGCACCTGTAGTTCGTTGAAATTTTTATTTATACTACGAATGTTTAAATGTATTAATTTTATGTCAGTGTCATATGGTTTTATATACTCGAGGCAGTCATCAATACTACAAGTAAATGAGTTACCTGCGGTTAGAGAGTCAAGCTCACTATTTATATTATTAATTGTAGCCATTAGAAATTAGTGGAGAAAGCAAAAGTGGCTTACATATGCGAATTATGATTAGTTTTAAATTCTGTTTCTTGATGCATCGCACATTTAGGGAAGTTCTAAGGGGAACTAAGTTTAGTGTGTATGGTTGTATGATAGTGTTAGTAAGTATGTGTTGCTCATACTTTACAATAATATCTAATAAGGATTTAGTGTGTGTGATTGTGTAAGTAAGAATTGGGTAAAGGGTTGAAGTGTTGAATGTACGACAATGTGAAAATATAACGCATAGGGAGTAGTATATATTATGTAGTCGTAAGTAAAAAGGGTTAGATAGTCATTTAACTTCGAGATTTTGAAGAGACTGATCAGAACTGACCAGAATATGCTTCTCCCCTTCCAGCTTCCTCAGGAAAATATTGCCATTGGAAACCCAGCAGAACTTGTAAGCGTGCTTGGATGCAAATTCCCGGGCAAGGTGATAAAGTTTCCTTATACTTAAAGGCAGCTGCTCGGCGATGAAAATAGGTTGAGTTTTACCAGGCATTCCAATGTGCGAGGTGTTGAGCTTCTGGTCTTTAGCCTTCCCATTATTAAATGAGCGCACTGCCGTAACAATCGTTTGCTTAGTGCTTACAGCAGCAAATTCAGCAACAATAGGGCGAGGGGAGTTGGTATTTGTGGGTTTACCAAGAAGGCGGTACACGTCTCGTATATTGGTGTTACTGATGGTTGTGCCCAGGACCTCACTCATCTTAATCACAGTTTTTTTAAGACTGGCACAATCTTCCGAGTCTGTGTAAGGCACATTACGGATTTCAATTCCCGATGAGCGTGATTTCAGCTGTAGATCGATAATCTTTTTATCCAGATGTTCAATATGTCTTTGCTGTGCATCCCGTGTTTTTTTTAGTTCTTCTATCTCTTTCTTCATACCTTCGAACTTCGTGTTGAGAAAACTTATCGATTGAATAATCTCTTCGTTTGACTTCTTAATAGCGGCGTTCGTAGCTTGAATGGCCGTATTTTGGCACTTTATTTCAGCAACATCAGACATGAGTTTAGACATTAAGACAGTTTGCTCCGCTAGTGTTTTAGAGAAGGAGGGTTCATGTACATCATCTTGGCTGATTTGGTAGTAGGGGCAGCCTTGCGGAGAGTTATCATTGCGTAGGCGTTTGTAACGTGTAGTGTTTACAAATCCACTCATAGCAACAGCGGACTTGATATCTGGTTCCGATTGTGTTTGGGTATTCAGACTTACTAAAGGAGAGTTGGGCGGGGTGCGCTTGATTTTCGACATTATGGCCAATACAGTTGAACAAGTCAAACAGGTGATATTGGGTTGTATCACTAGCTCTGACGGCGTAGCGGATCGAAGACTCGTAGCAGGGGCGTAGGCGCGTAGCTCGTAGCACTGGTGCACGTCGTAGCACAGTCGATGACGTAAACGCACGGGGTCAGTATCGCTAATTTGGCGCGCGCTCGGAATAACACGGCGGCGCGGTGGGTCACTCGCCAACCGCCAAGGCAAGCGTCGCTGGTTCAAATCCAACAAATCACAGTCACTTGAGGTGTCAAATTTTGATGGGTCACAAGCACAACAGTATCTATCCCGTTCTAGGACCGCCCAGTGGGAGGCGTCCGCAGGTAAAAACACTTAAGGAGTGACAAGGATTTAAAAATCACTACTCGCAGCCAATCACAGAATTTAGGGTACGGAATTATTAGTAAGTTCGACACACGTCCACTCTGAGCTGCGTTCGGCGGCCGAATCCGAAGAAGAGGCTTATTGGTGACCCGGATTTAGTTAAAACAAATCTGCAAAGCCTTGAGCACAGGCGTAGATTAGCTAGCCTTGCTGTATTCTATAGGATACATTTTGGAGAGTGTGGACGGGAGTTACATGAGTTGATTCGGCCATCAACTTTCCACCATCGGACAACCATATACGGCGAGTGTCCGCCCTTACATCGTTGGCAAAGATCCGAACAAAGCGTTTTGCCTCGTCGTTTATACCGCCTACATCGAAGGATTGGAACAACTTGCCTGCTGCGGTTTTCCCGTCCGATAATTTAGGCGTCTACAAGGCCAGAGTGGAATAGGCTCTTAATAAACTAGTGTGCTTCACCATTATTGATTACTTTACTTCTTAGATACCATCAGGTGGGATTTCAGTCAAACACTAGTTTATAATATTTAAAAAAAAAATATATATATATTAAAGCCCACCTTTGTAATATATAGGTACCAATATTATAAAGAGGCTGCAGAGGGAAAATTCTTTTACCAATAGAAAGCGACATTATTTGTGAGTGTCATAGGCTAGATGATTTTTTACAGCAAAGAGAGGGTAGAGGGGACTTCAACGAAGTCGCGAGTAAAGTTATTATTACTTAGTATTTTATAATTTACTTTGATAAGTTTTATTTATTATGCATATACCTAAAATACTGTAGGTCTTGTCACAGAAACAATTATAGATCTCATGTTACTCAACAAAATTATAATTAATTTATACAATGGACTCACATTTGCGCTGCTAATCTGTGAAGGTTCCACCAGGTCCACCCTTCTCGTGTCTTGACTAACGGGAGGCAGATTGCGGTATTTTATATTTTGAAGAATAACTCCACCACACCTGAAGCATTATAAATGTATAAATTATACCATTCAGCTTGATACAAGTTTGAAAAGTATCGCTTTTGAATATGGTTGTTCTAAAAGACGTCCGTAACAGATCGCTTATAGCGACAAGGCCATTGTGACACCCTATGTAGCTATTAAAGTGATTATTTGTTAGTTTTGTGTACAAAAAATAGTAAGAGTTTTTTACCCGACTGCGTCAGAAGGAGGGTTAAGGAGGGTTATGTTTTTCGAGAATATGTGTGTACGTATGTATAATTGTTTGGCACGCTCTGCAGCTTGAACGGCTCGATGGATTTTAGCTTGAGAGGTGTCGTTAGATTCGTATTTACTGTGGAAGTGACACTGGGTATATCAACATAAAAGAAAACAAAATGGTGGAAGAAAGTCAGCCGTCTAGTCAGTAGATAGGAGTAATCTGCAATGTAATATAGATATGTGCTCTCAAATCACTAAGCCTCCCGTCTAATCAGTAGATTGGAGTAATCTGCAATGTGATATAGATATGTGCTCTCAAATCACTAAGCCTCCCGTCTAGTCAGTAGCTTGGAGTAATCTGCAAAGTAATGTTATATGGGTATGTGCTCTCAATTTACTAAGCCTCCATTTCTAGAATGAGTCCCGACTACTACAATTTATCATGTATTTAAAATATTGTTAAACACAATGAGCTCCTGTTCTATAATTTACCTAGGTACCCTTATTAATCGAGTGCCCGATTGCACTAAACTTCTTAGAGCGCCTAAAAACTATTGTGTAAGGTCTAAATTGACATTTTTGTAAGGATTTGACGCTTATAAGCATCGCCTTAGCAACGCGATTCTTAAGTTAAGTCCAATCGGGAACAACGACTTTATTGTTTTAGGGCTTTTTCATGAATAGGTACTCAGAAAAGCAGTCGGGTTTTTTAGTTTTTTAAATTACCGTTTTTTTTTACACAATTAGAGGGTGAAAGGCACATGAACGCACAACTTATGGTCAAAGTTCGGTTCATATTTCTAAACCCTCTAGTGTTGAAAGTCTTTGCCGTTTTTCCATACTTATTTTTTTTTTGCATTTCCTCCTAAGTGAACTAGTTTTCAGCGATGTTGGTTGCCATGACAGAAATTCAATATAAAAGATTTTGTTTAATCATACACCTCATATAGTAGTTGTAGTACCTTGTTAGATCATGGACATCAGAAAAATAAGCATTCATAACAGTCTTCCCGTTCAAGCTGTAGACACCTTGAAGATGTGTATTGGCGTCGATGTCTAGTCTTCTGATGCATGTGGGAAGAGAAACTGCATCGTGTGGTTGTCGCAGCATGTTCACCTGCAGCAAGCCGTCGATGAAAGTGACCCAGTTGTCACACCACACCAGCGCTGCCTGGCTCAGTGAAGCGCTAGCGGCTTCGATGCTGACAAACTCTCCGCTACAAGATAGATATAAAGTTTAAGCTTTATTGTATACCAAACAAAAAAAAAGAATACCATTCCAAATATCATTCTAATGCAAAGATCAGCCAAATTAAAGAATAAAGGAGATGTTTCATTTTCAGCCATCAGAGAAAAAAAATACACAAATTGGGGAAAAATATTGTCTGGTGAATTTCAGCCTGATTGTTGTGCACCAAAAATAATAGTTTTTTAATTATTGCCATGTTTTATTCAACATGGCGCCTCGTTTCCTTGCATACTTCCTTCGATCTGAATTCATGTCGCATCAAATCATTGCTACGTAGAAAATAATTAAAAAACGTGTGTATTCTTGTGGTGTTAAAAATAAATCACTATTATTCGCTTGTACATATTTGCCGTAAGTAAACATAATTAAGTGTGACGATTTCATCATCATTACAATAAAAATCTAAAATCTTGAGTCTCCATTTATGTAGTGTGTTTCTGAACGAATTCAAAATAACCTAATCTGGGGGCACGGTAGTGCCCCCGCCAAGACAAGCCAAGAGAAGCGCAAGGGCACTACCTACCTTTTCTCGAAGTGTTTCGTCGTTTTTTGAACCCTCATAGAGTTGGTTTCCGATGTACCAGAGAGTTCATATTCTCAGGATAATATGATGTCATTAATAGACTAATTAAACATACAAAGTCTCAATTGAATAGCTCTAATACTTTAGATTTTATTGATATCTAAAATACACCGATTTCGTCACTGACACACTGAAGATCATCAAAATGTTTGGGTACTTCCTGAAGTGCTAGAAAGCTGAAATTTGGTATGTAATCAAAGTTTAGTATACAACCAACAAAAATATACATAAACTCATAACTTTCACCCCTTATCTTCCAAAATGGGGGGTAGAAGTTTGTATGAGATAATATAACCGCTTAAGAGCGAAATATCGCCCTGATTTATCGCTTATGGTAATCAGTAAACCATTTATTTATTTATTTATTTATTAAAGGTGAACCAACAGCTTCTGTATACAGCATTACATTATAATAATAGTAAAAAGTATCAGACTTATACAGTCGCCAATAATAGGTCGACCAACATTCAAGTGAGTGAAAAAACATTTAATTATTATTAGCTCACTAATTATTAAAATAACAAGTGATCAAATTAAAGTTAAAAAGAAAACATAATGAAATTAGAAGTACATACACAATGAGAGCTAATGACATCAAAATGTCAACAAAGAAAAAAGGACAGAGAATGGGCTTTGAAAACGGGCACTAAACTTAGCTGGCTGTTTCGTTACTTACTTCAGAAACTAGATATTCGCATCACCTCCACGACGGTAGCGAAACGGCGAAGCCATACATTTATACTGATATGAAGAATTTGTGAAGTTAGGGTCGGTAGGTTAGGCAGTGTAGATTCAGAAGCTTGGCTCTACATGAGATTTGATATCTTTTTTACAGGGCAAACCTTACGTGTTCGTCTTGGCAACATTTTACATGAAATGTTTTGGTGGGTTTTAAGTTTAGTAAACGTCATTTCATAACTCTTAGGACAATCGTCAAACATTTTTTATTAAATAAATAAATAAAATGTCTCTGTACGGTTCACGTACAGGCAAATCATATTGCTAACGCAGCTACCTACTTTAAGCTCTCTCTTTACTTTTTAATTTACTAGCAGACGTCACGCAGTTTCACCCGCGTAGTTCCCGTTCCCGTGGGAATACGGGGATAAAAAGCCTATGTCATCCGGGAGTAGTGAAGCTTTCAACCAGTGCAATCATTTTTAAAATTGGATCACTAGTTCCGAAGATTACCCCCTACATACAAACTTACAAACAAATTTCACCTCTTTATAATATTAGATATAGATAATTATAATAAGTTAGTTGACCAATAGTTGCCGTAGCGCTATAACCGCGGATTAGCATCCAACAAAACACTCTGAATTTTAAAAGACCGAATTTTAAAATACCGATGGACGAAATCCTGAAAATTGAAACGCCGAATGTATGTTTGGTCGAAAGTTTAAAATCCCGAAAGTTCATTTGCCCGAAAAATTAAAATCCCGAAGTTTAAAAACCCGAAGTTTGATATCCCGAAGATTAATAACCCGAAGTATAAAATCCCGAAAGCACATTTGCCCGAAAGTATAAAATCCCGAATGGATGAAATACCGAATGGACGGAATACCGAAATTGTCACCGTTTCCGAGAAAACGAAGGCGAGCGAGCGAAGCGAGCGTACCGCGGCAAAGGCCGCAGAGCGCCAAATTCCCTCTTTTGCAAAGCAAGCATGCATGGTAGATTAGGTTTCCTTGTGAATAAAAAAATCTTTATTGCATAATCATAATATTACTCATTATAATTCAAGTAAAACAGTTAGTCAAAATGGAAACGGCTAGGTTAGGTTAGGTTAGAACTGTAACCACGCAACGCGCGAAGGCGAGCGAGCGAAGCGAGCGTGCCGCGGCAGCGGCCGCCGAGCGCCAGATGCCCGTTTTTTGCAATGCACGCATGCATGGTAGATTACAACTTAAAGATATTTTATCTGGCGCTCGGCGGCCGCAGCCGCGGCACGCTCGCTAGCCTTCGCGCGTTGCGTGGTCACAGTTCTAACCTAACCCAACCTAGCCGTTTCCATTTTGAGTAACTGTTTTACTTGAATTATATTGATTAATATTATGATTATACTTATGATATAATTTTTTTTATAGGATTTTTTTATAGGAAACCTACCTAATCTAATATGCATGCTTGCTTTGCAAAAGAGGGAATTTGGCGCTCAGCAGCCGCTGCCACGGTACGCTCGCTTCGCTCACTCGCCTTCGTTTTCTCGAAAAAGGTGACAATTTCTGTATTTCGTCCATTCGGTATTTCATCCATTCGGGATTTCATCCATCGGTAATTCGTCCATCGGTAATTCGTCCATCGGTATTTCGTCCATTCGGGATTTTGTCCTTTCGGGATTTCGTCCATTCGGGATTTCGTCCTTTCGGACAATTGTACATCGGTATTTTGTGTTTCGATATAACGACTATCGGCATTTAAAACTTTCGGCATTTTAAAATTCGGTGTTTTGTACGTCGGTATTTCAATCATCGGTATTTTGACTTTCGGGATTATGATACGTACCCCTATTTGAAATACACATTCCATTACTGAGCGATGAAGACTACAAGATATATCAAGTCATACCAATACCATTCCTTAGAGAAGGACGTAAAACTCGTACAACCAAATTCAAGCTTAAGTAATTGTTGCATTGTTATTTCGTTATTTGTACTATTGTTATTTTCTTTTTGTTTGTTTTTAAATGTATACAATTGTTGGTGAACCTTGTTAATAAATAAATAAAATAAATAATAAATAAGCTTCATCGCAATCAACTTTGTAAAAAACTCATACATAACTATGGAAGAGCAAGACATTCGCCAGTGTACTTCATACGGAGAAGACGAATTCATTTGTGTCCCACGTAATCCTGTCTACAACATGCACGATAAAGACGCCCCATGTGAGGCCCAAGTCTTCAATCAACAAGAGTCCTTACCATGCGTCCTCAATGACGCCAAAACAGAAGTGACACCTAGAGGAAGGGATGACTTTGGAGGAGACATCAGTTACAAGAAATACACTCGACAACAGCGGAGCCCATTTACAGCAAAGCTAGACAGCCGGAGAAAGCGTTTCACACTATTTACTTTGCACTTTTAATGTTATTATTTGTTTTGTAATGGATGCTCATCCCACTTTTCCCTCGGGAGCATGTACGGTTCACGTACAGGCAAATCATATTGCTAACGCAGCGACCTACTTTAAGCTGCACGATTTCTTTACTTTTATAATTTATAATTCTAATAAGTTAGTTGACCAAAGCTGCCGTAGCGCTATAACCGCGGAAATCTCGCGTAAATTTTACGAATAAACTAAATTATCGGGAAATCTATGGTTTTCGTCAACTCACATCCAACAACTCAACTATACTTAACTAACTACCTCTGGATCATACAGTCTCTATTCCAGATAAATATAAGCAACTGCTTAGGTGTTTTTACTTTCTCTTCAAATATTCAGTAAGCGCCTAGATTAAAGTTCTTAGCAAATAACGTTTACGTGAAATATCATAGGTACACTTATTCTTAGGCGCTTAGCGATTACCTATCTCGAAGAAAAAGTTTGAGACACCGTTTTGTTGGTATATTTAAATTAAATTGAAGATTATGCGGTAATAGCTCAATCAAGAATTATTGTTGTAGAATTATTTGAATCCATATTTTTGTATAAACTATGTATGGCAATAGAAATATTAAGGTGGTTTCGCTGCATGGAAAGAATACTCCTACTCTTTGGTGACCTGAAATCGAGCTTGAAAAAGGCGGTGGTCACTTCGAGCACCTACTAAAGTAAATTAAAGTATGTGGAAACAATGCATTTTATTCATTTTAGACATCATGTTTCATACAGACATTTACTGCTTAAGACCTACACAATCGATATCTAAATAGAAATAGTGTAGGTTTTATTTTTCAAAGTAACCGGGTTCGATTCCCGAACGGAGTACAGATGTTTTTTTAAAATTTAGGAATGCAGTTTCTCTTTTTATTAAAATCGATGACATGGTCCCTCCGAACAGATCTTCGTATGTCTTATAGTTTCAGACTTTCCCATACTGACCCATTTGAATGAGACACCCTGTATACTTCACATACACTTTACTTCTATTAGCCACTTTCTTTCTACATGACGCCCAAGTAGGCGTAAGAAGTTGCTAATTCAAGCTTCAAATGGTAAAAGTTCGCGAGGAAGTCGCCTGATGTCTGTTGACCGATCTTGAAATACTGTTATTCGCTGGGCTAAGAGGTTGAAGACCTTCGCCCGCTCTTTGAATATTAAAACTGCATTGGAGACGCCGAGGAGAGAATGTTTTTTAGTGGGAAAGTGTCCCCACGTATTTTGTTATTATTTAAGTCTGTATGATTACATCGCACAATTATTGAGGTCGCTAGCATAAGCACAAGAATACAATATTTGTTGCTTTACAATACGGTAAAATACCGTATTGTAAAGCAACTATGGAAATATATTTGAGTACACTTTCGTCCGTTTTATTGTAAACACCTAATAAATAATTTAACAAGAAATTAAGCAAGAATATATTTTTCTTCCATCTAAACTTATCAAATGTATTAGCAGTCAAGGGCTCGTACATATGGTTCTTCGAGTGAAGTTGTTGTGATTCATTTTCTCGTGTGGTTGCGAATCGGTTCAGTCGGCCTCCCACAAGAGTCTCAGGCTGCCCCGACACGAATTGAGAAGGCCCATAAGATCGCACGGGGAGATATCTTAGCACTTAAGCAGAACAAGTGACAAGGGACAGCAGTCCAAAAAGACATACAGCATCAAGGCAAACATCAAGTAAACATTTGGCATCAAGGCCTCAGCAAGTACAGGAGTGCAGCTGGCTAGCATTCCAAAACTAAGATCGATCAACAGCAAGTATCACTATCAAGCAAGGTGACGGCGATAGTACTCCGTAAGTCAGCAGGGAAAATCAATAAATTGATGAACGACGATTAATTGATGAATTTCCTATTTATCAAGTATCAAGATGGAAGAACTACTTCAGAAGCATTTATCAAGTATCCAGATGGAAGAACTACTTCAGAAGCAACAAGTTGACGTCAGTGGCAGGCGACATCTATGGACCAAATTCAAGAAAGATGGTCAAGATCGCAAAACTTCAGAATAGATCAAGAAAAGAATTGAAACTCTGAACAGCTATTGGAACGAGTTTCAGAAAAATCATTAAATACTGTGCATGTACGAAGACAAGACGCATGACTATTTTGTAGGGAACCACTATGAAGAAAACAAAGCGTTCTACTTGGAAGTCTGAGAGTCGATTCAGAGAGCCGGTTTGATCAAGCCAGCTCTGTATAGCCGTCAGCAACCAGGTGCCGCGGCAGCGGAGGGCAGAACTACCCCGGTGAGTCCAATGCCAATTCTGCAGTATACTACCCGTGGAACTGATAGCAAGTTTGACGAAAAGTTACGTAAACAAACAAGCAACTTCAAAGCTTTTGTTCGTTTAGTAACGAATATAAATCTTGAAGATATTTTAAAAACTTGAGAAGCACGTTGTAAAGCTATCGATGATCTCCATTGGAAAATAGACAGCGAATTTGAAGAAACAGACGATAATCACGAGGCTTTATATACGCAACATGAGCAAATGTACTATAAAATCAAGAAAGAAATTAATCGTAAATTATCGAGAAAAGTCGGGAATTACCAGAACTGGGTGTCGTTTAAGGACTTGTTCACGGAGGCAATTCACGGTAACACCCATATTTATCTACTGCTTAGAAAATGCAGTTCCTGAAGAGCAAGATTAAAGGTGAAACAGAACGCCTGATTCAACATCTTCCGATTAGTTCGGATAATTACATCACTCGCTGGAAAATATTGAACCACCGTTACAACAATAAGTAACTCATTTTCTCTACTCATATGAACACCTTAATGAACATCCCAGTTATGCAACAGGCGAAATTAAAGCACGTCAAACGCATTCATGACGTTGCAACCGAGTGACTTAACGGTAGGTATGGAGAATTTAGGCATCAACATTGACACTTGAGACCCAATAATAGTGCACATTCTCACTCAAAAAATGGATTCGGAAACCCCAAACGAATATTTTGCATCACTTAAACAACCAAGAAAACTGCCATCTTTGAAAGAGTATTTGGATTTTTTGGAAAATAAGTTCACCACAATGGAGTCTGCACGTCGCAAACAAGATGCAACACAAAAATCTACCAATAACCCTTCAAGTTCAGGGAGCTCAAGATCGAATAATGGCAAACAGTACTACGTTAGCAACAAGGCTACGTCACAGAAGACTACATCCGTCATTTCTCCAGTATGCAACGATCATCATGGTATATATTATTGCAAGTCTTTTAAGGCAATGGCACCAGAGCTGAAAAGAAAAACAATGACGCAACTTGGTTTTTGTACAAATTGCCTATTCAAACACAGCGGAAAAGGTTGCAAGTCAAGTAAACGTTGCCAAAGGTGCAAAGGGCAACATAACACATTGCTATACGATTTGTTTGCAAACGCCAGCACAACGTCACATACCATTTCCGTCCCCGTGCTGTCTGAGCAAGAGACAAGTCACGTAGCTCATGTTGCACAACAAAAACTTGCGTCGACAGTTCTTTTGGCAACTGCAATTATTAAGGTGTCAGGAGCTGACGGAATACAAAAAACTATGCGAGCCCTCGTCGACCAAGGGTCACAAATTTCACTGTTTACCGAAATTGCAGCGCAACAGATAGGGCTGCCCCGACAGAAATGTAAGGGAGTTATTACAGGCGTCGGTATGAATGACAAGACGGGCAAAGGAATGTTGAGTATCAACTGTACCTCATTGGATGATTATTACAAGTTTGGCACCAAGGTTCATAATGAGGAGCCTAACGAGAAAGCTGCCGAACTCAACATTTTCTAAGCCATCATGGGCATTTTCAGAACAAATTGAGTTGGCCGATCCACAGTTATATATCAGCAACCCAGTTGACATATTAATGGGTGCAGATCACGGATATCGAGGGATATGGCATGTAGGCGTGGTAAGTGTGCCTTAAGTCTGGTCAGTTTGGCCAAAGTAACACGTGACAGCCGAGAACATTGTCTAGTACTAAATTAGCATCGGAATGAGTCGTGTCATTTCGTATTTTTTACGAAATGCCGAATTTTTCAGTTTTATTTTGCAAAAATAGGGTAACTACAACAAACCTTAAGAAAAGTGGCGTGTCCTACCACCGGTTAATAAAAACCACTGCACTTATTACAATATTAATAGATTTTACAAATATCTCATTGTGAAATATTTTCGCGTGACTGACGCATGTCACAACAAAACATTAGTGGTGCGTAGCGCTTTTCTCTAGATATCGATAATTCATAGAAATTCTTACAAAATAATTTCATAATTAGGTTATTAAAATATTTGCAATTTAATATTATTTTGTAATTAAAATGATTTCATTATTAATTTTTATATTTTACAAGTCATATCATTTGATTAAAAACTTTTTACAAAAATACAACCGATTTCACTCTATATTGCCACTGGCTTCTGACACTACAACTATTTTATTTTTTTAATGTTATTGTATGTGAATGGTAGTTTAGGTAGTGGGAACTTATTATTTTTAAATTTTTAGTTTTTGTTTATGTAGATGATATAGTTCTTCCAGTTATTTTGATGATAAACCAAATTACTAAAGCGATTTGGAATAGGAAATAAAGAGTATGGGATCACTCGAAAATGAAACAAAAATGACGATGATATGAGGTAATTTGAAACTAGAAATAAAAGAAAATGATTTATTAAAGGAGACCACGTACACACACACAGCTACACAACAAGCTATACAATTGCAGTTTACACTGACCTCGCATTGTACGGAAATTCTATATCATGCGAGATGAGCTTATACTGGAAATACATAGCTTGATGAGAGCAGCCGTAAGTCGGGGCCGCCACCACTGAGGTGGCCCAGTGTTGGCCTGCCTCGGTGGAACCCACGACTTACGAACAGTAAGTCGTGGGTTCGAACCGAGGCAGGCGCATTACTTTGTGCAATTTATTTCATCACCACTGCTCTCAAAAACGGTGAAGGAAAACATCGACCGGAATGTCCTAGAACCAAAAGTTCGAAGACATGTGACATCTACCAGTTCGTATTGGGCCCGCGTGCGTGGTGGATTATGGTCCATACGCAAAATACGCGCTTTGACGTGGAGTTGCGGATACCAGCCCGGTATCTTTATCTTTACATAGCTTGATGTGCAGCCGTGTGTACCTACTATCGTCACTTATTTTTTAATATTAATTATAATATACCATAATCAGTAATCATAATAAACGATACAAACTACGCTCATAGACAACTTTTTTACATTCGGTTTTCATCGATATTTTTATAGATGTAACAAAATACCAAGCCCTATGCATTGAGTGGGCGTTCCTGTAAGTAAGAGAGCCCGTGGCCAAATTTCGTCGCCACATCTTTATACGGCCAAACCGTATTAAGTAAATAGATAAATATGGTTCTTCTCATTCCAAAACCACTAATTAACAGAAAACATTGCTATTCCTGCGACCGACGCGACGTGAACCCTTTTTGTGATCCCATATTAAAAAAAAATTACTCAAGTGATTTTTCAGAATGTCGTTGAATGATAGATTTTAGATTCGCACAAAGTACTCAACTTCGAATACCAGAAGCGTCACACACACCTAGGGAAAATTAAAAATTAAACCAGTGGTCTCAAAAAATAACCGATATGCAGCATCACAGCGCCTGAAAACATGAAAATATTGACATGATGACATAAGTGGCCCATAGTGTAGAAAACAATAATATATTAGACTAATTCAGCGTAGGTAGTACCTACCATCTAGTCATGACGGTAAATAATTACAAAATCGTATCGTGGGGTTAACATTTATGTATAATGCTAATCAATATAATTACAGTTTGCATATTCCTAATCCTCAGAAGTCATTTATAAAGAGCTTCCACGGTTTGCGCCGTGGGTGAGCGATTGATTGCTGCGCGGCGTGTCCGCGTGTCTCGGGTTTGATTTCTTTGAAGTTTGTGAACGCACCGATCATATAGGACAATTTCCTATTGTAGGATAACGCAAAAATAAATCGTTTTAATCACTGCCGGACTCATCAGTGTTCACAATCATCACCTTAGATTGAAAATTACCGGTAATTTATTTTTTTGTGGTTTGGGCTCCTATACTAGTGCCCGCCCCTTTTGATCATGTGTGCATTAAGATAAGAAGCATGTGTGGCGTATCTATTCGTTTCGTTTTAGTGTGAGTTTTAGGAGGGGGGACACGGTGGCGACACATGAACTTGAACAAATATTGAGTGAAGGCATATCTCCGGATATCTATGGTGCAGATATATACGCTAAAATTAATGAACAATGTACATCGAGACGATTTCAGTGGTTATGTTGCCCAGGAAACACGCATTGGGTGGATTTTGTTCGGCGAGCTACAAGGTCTACAATGTAACATAGTCCTTAACAGCATTCAAGACATTTAACATTTTTGGGAGATAGAAGTTACCTTACGACACTCAAACATCTTATGAAGAAGATGAATGTGTTATAAAATAGTGATATTTTGATTTACTAATTGTTATAAAACAGTACTAATTTGATTTATGGACAGTTTTTGTATGTTTTTTCGTTAAATACAAATCAATAGATTATCAAAAATAAGGTTATAAGGGCCATTTGTTGTTTACGACAAGTACGATTATAGGTTAAGTCTGTAATACTTTGTTATGAAACCACGTGCTATTTTTAGAGCA
Organism: Euplexia lucipara; assembly: GCA_921972225.1. Classification (NCBI taxonomy): domain Eukaryota; kingdom Metazoa; phylum Arthropoda; class Insecta; order Lepidoptera; family Noctuidae; genus Euplexia; species Euplexia lucipara. The sequence continues at coordinate 5,452,787 of OV179163.1, read as the reverse complement.
AGAATTACATAGTTATGTACTAAATAAATGTTTCTTGAATTTTTGATAACCTATGTAATGAATTAGATATCGTTTAATCATTATATTGTGAAAACGTGTTCTCTGTACCAACGGCAACGGCTCGATGACGTCTGTTGTTTGTCACTGCCTATAAAAGCGAGAGCCCGACCATTTATGGGGCGATCCTTAGTCGAGCCGTCGGACCGAGCAGATCTCCAGTTAAGTACCTTTCTTGTTCTTTAAAATGTTTATGTGTTTTGAATATTATGAACTGTAAAAAGTTATGAACTATAAATGCTATGAAAATAGTGTTATAGTTATGTTGTGTTCCGCTTAAAAAGTTATATTGTCCCTAATGATGTTATTGGAACTATATATATAATAACTATTTTAAAAGAGTAAGTATGGAGTTTCTTGCCCATTCTTCTCCATACGAAACTACCTTTTGGAACGTGCAACTAGAATCATTATATTTTATTTAACTTGTAAGTTTAACGTTCAAAAGTGCCTTTTAAATGGCCTAATTGAAATAAATGATTTTGAAATAAATACTTTTGTTACCGTTATTTACGTGTTATTTTATTGTAACACTATAATATACCTGCCCTAATTATAAAGATTTAGTTTTTGATGATACTGAAACTTAATATTTTATTGATTAAAATAAATACTTTTCATATATATACCATTGAATATTATTTTTATAATTATCACCCCTATAATATTCTAACAAATGCATACAATTTTACGCATCGACCACAACAAGGTTGGAAGATGGAAGATATCAAGTGAGACTGCCATTTAAGTCTAATTTCAACACGGAAATTGGGGAACCCAAACCCAAGGCTGTCGCCCAATTGTATCACATAGTAAGAAAACTCACAAGAAACGAGTCAACTGCAAAACAATATAAGGTATTCGTTGATAAATACTTATCACTCGGTCATATGAAGCTGGCACATAGCAACAAGAAACTCGAGTACTTTCTACCGCACCATTGCGTACTACCGGTACTACGTGATGAGTGAACAACTACGTCACGCCGAGTAGTATTTAACGCATCATCAAAATCTTCGACTGGGACTAGTTTAAACGACTGTATGTCTACACTCTAAAAAGTAATGAAATCTAGACTAAGTCGTGCCAAGTCTAAGGTTCCTTACTGCGATTTCTTTATTATTATAGTTAATGTTGTGTGACTTGGCCGTTGAAGGGTACACAAGGGTACAAAACCAGGTGCTCCATGACACCATTTCACCAATCTGTCACCAGAACCGCTACCCACTGACGATGTAAAATTGCCACTTGGAAAACGTTGATTCAATAACCAGCCCATTGTACGCTTGATTAAGCTGCGTACTTCAATAATACTTATGTCTAAGCGAGCCAGAAACAAACAGTATAAAAAAATATTTTCAGCACAGACGGATTTTTAATCATTGAGAGAAGTCCGTCTGTACGTCTATTTTATGTTAGATCGGAGGTCGATTTGACGCTCCAAAAACAAGAGAGTAGAAGTCAGCATTGTCAATGCTTCAGCATTGACAATGCTGACTCTTCTGCTCTCTTCTTTTGCATGTGTTGCACAATCAATCGACAGCCTAAAATGAGACACTAGCGTCCAATTACCAATACCAGTATGGGCTATTATCTCGCTTAACAAACATAGGTAGTTACAACAGATTTGTACCCACTAACTTATAAAGAATGTTCAACGGCTAAGTCACACAACATATATCAATAACTATAATAATAAAGAAATCACAGTAAGAAACCTTAGACTTGGCACGACTTTGTCTAGATTTCATTACTTTTTAGAGATAAACAAGCAGCTCCACTTTGATTAATAAATGTGGTAAATTTACTAGACATAATAACAAACTACCTAACTTTTCTTTAGTACATAGACATAAATACCTGTTATCACCTAGTTTAACTTCACCACAAATAACTCTAACGCAAAGATAATTAAGAGTAAAGGCAAATTGCAAACATTTTAACAAATGTAGTTTCAAAAATATTTGAACGAATTTCTAACAATTTGCTATCTTTTAAGGCTAACCTGTAATTGTAATCCCTGTCTCGCAGCAGTTGGTAAATGTCTTTTGATCTAAGCACCATCTCACTATCATTGAGTGCAATTACGCTTTCGTCAAAAGCTCTTTGAATGTACCCTGATGCCACTTTGTAGTTCTCGTTCAAAATCTGTTGGAGAAAAATCAATCAAGTGTTCATTTGGTTGGTCTTATGTGTGTTACGTTTACCATACCGAACCAAATTTTCAAGACGCGAGGGCAAAATAGCGACCCCAATGTGCAATTTTAGGTATGAACATCTACTTTAGTTCGTTCGCGTTAAGAATGCAGTGAGTCATCAGTGCAACTGCAAGATAAAGGTGTATTCCACAGTGGTGTTAAATTCAAACAAATTATGGTTTAAAAGATTAGGTTTAATGAATTTATAAAAATGGATTTGAAAAAATTTGATTGGTTAGGGGGCGGGGCTAGGCCGACGGATAATGATGACTCACTGCATTCTTAACGCGAACGTACGATAAAAGATAACGGAATAATCTAGAAGGTCTGATTTTTGAAGGTAGGTAATACCTCAAACTTTCCGGTGCCCCTGTGTAGTTCTACGCCTAGCCTCAGCAGTCGCAGCTCATGTAGCACGGGCTGAGCGTACAGATGCACGTCACGGAACTGCACTTGACCCTGACGCTTGGCAACCCCTGAGTGCATAGCGAGGGTGTCCCACGCCGCCACCAGAGCAGCCGCGAAGGGATAGCACTGCCTCTCTGGAATCATCGTAGGTATTGAAATCGTTGTCACTGTAAGATTTCTACAACACCTTAGGCACAATTCAAAATTGTGCGCTCATTTCAAATAGTCTCGCGTTGACCGCGTCATTGCACAGTCTTCAAAAATGTCAAAATGTCCGTTGGCAAATTGTAAAAATATTACGCCAAGACCGTTAAAAAACATGGGGCATCGTTTTTTCGGTAAGTAAAAGTGTTTATTTATAAGTTTTTGTTGTTTTTATGACTTAATATACAACACAAAATTTGATTTTGATTTAATTTGTCTCAAAATTCACTCATCGCTCCAAGTACAATACGGCAAATTTTAATGGCCGCATTGTCTGAGTAGGAATGATGTATAACAGCCTCTTTCTATTTAGTCGCATAATACAAATGATCCTGTTCTAAATAATGGAGTAGTTTTTTTTTTTTATTAATTAATAAGTCCGAAATTTTGTGTTAAAGTTTTTAACAAAATATTTGTATATTATCTATTACAGTGTAGTTTTAATCCAATTTCAAATATTTTAGTTTTCCTCGTCACCCAATACGATGTGGACATTGGGCATCATCGTCAGCCAACAAAGGCGTGAATTTTTTTAAGCCGAATAAATCAAGCTGCATAGGTTCAGAGCATTTTCGGACAAAGATATGTATGTCACTGCAAAAGGCATAAAACGTCTTCTTAAAACGGCTTCTCCTAGTGTAGCAAAATAATGATCAAATTATACCCTCGTAGTTTTAAACTCTTATAACCATACTCATAGTTTTATGTTTTACTTTTGTTTAAGCATTCTTAAACAAAAGTAAAACATAAAACTACAAACAGTGTGTAATTGTGTAGAAGTGTGTAAGTGTTTGTGAACGAGGAAGACTAGCCTACCGTGATACAGTTTTCACTAGGACGGAGGTCAGTGTGAATCAGAATCAAACAACCACTAAACGTACACAGGTATTTATAACCGCCACAATTTTGTATCATTATATAGTCTAGACAAAATCATAGCACTGTTGGGATTTGTATTTATGGTTCTATTCTGTCAATAAACTTTTTTACCTTTTTACTATTCAAATCTTTTTACTATTTTTTACAAGGTATGACACCACAGGACCTATATTGTAAGTTACTACGACGAAAAACGGACAGAACCTTAGTGCCGCAGTATAACAAAATATTATTTGGTATGCTGATAGATATATCTAATTTTGATGTTGCTTACTGATTGAAATACCAGATGATGGTGCTAATACTGAAGTCTACCCTACTAGTTCAACGTTTGATTTGGAAAATAAGAAGGATTTCAAATCTCCTACTACTTCCATAAGTATAGGTTCAATTTGGGATTCCCCTCGAACAGTAATTAAAAAAAGTGAACTTTACAATTTTTTAAAATTTCAAAATTAAAATTGTACCAGTAAATATTTGTTTCATTGATTACACATATTGTGCCCAAAACATATTTACGCTCAGATAAAAGTATAAATACCGGTATGTGTTTAAAATAGAATTTAACAAACTTTCAAAAACTAATTCAAAGTCATATATAATAAACAAAAAGTATAAAAACATTAGTCTCCACTCCATCTTCTGTCGTAAAATACACACACACTACACCGCACTGTACACTGCTTTGTAAAATCAACTTTAAACAATCCGCATTAGGTTCAATTTGCAAAATATTTTTGTCATAGTATGACTAAGCACTTATTTAGAATTGTCAAATGTTTGGTGACAGTTTCGAGTGTAACTTTTGTTCGAGACTGTGCATCTTGGATTTTTATTTATAAATGATGTTTGCACACCATCCACGCGGATTGCAAACAAAAATTGATTTTCATCAAAGAGATTCAAAATACTTATAGAGGACATGCGGGAAAATGGTATAGAAAAACTTTGATCCAGTCTCAGTAACGCCATCTAAAATAATATATGAATATTGGAGCGACAGCGGAGCATACTAAAGAAAACCCATTGACTTGTGTCCACTAGAACACAAGTTTTGGATGAAAATTTTGTTCGTGATGTCCCGTCTATAATAAGTTTTGAATGTCTTTGATTTTCATATTGTAAAATACGAAATATTTTTCACATTCCATTTTGACAGTTGGCTGTCATAACGGCATGTGAAAAATATTTTAAACACTGACAAGTACCGGGTAAAACGGGGTGGATAGAAACTCAAGGGTGAATAGAAACAAAACTTTAAGGAGGATATTCACATAAGTTATAAGTTGTTTGTTACATGCGATGACTATAATGCTTTTAAAAAATTGAGTTAAATAGTTTCGACACCTTGTTACTATCAAGCAATATTCAATCAGCGTAAAAATCCTCCTGCAAGTTTTGTTTCTATTCACCCTTGAGTTTCTATCCACCCCGTTTTACGGTACATTCAAAATTATACTTGCGGAATCAATAATTAAATCATAGATGCAGAGGAGTATGAAACTTGATACCTACCTACTTTACTTTTGAACAAGTCATTAAAACGCTCAAAACGATAGGTCAAAAAAATACAACCGACTTCAAAAAACACTAACCGGTGTAAAATAACTCTAAATTAGGAAGTCTGTGGCATTGGTGGTTTTGTCAAATTCATCATTGGCCACCGACTTCCGAATTTAGAGTTATTTTACACCGGTTAGTGTTTTTTGAAGTCGGTTGTATTTTTTGTAAAAAGTTTTTATTTAACAATTTTTAGTTTTTTATTTTTATATACCTGGATGATAAATTATCATCCATTTCTACTACACATATTTACATATTACAATCAAACACAAATAAACAACAACTGTTCGCGATGAAATCAAAAAGTAAAATTCATGAACAAAAATTTTCATAGAATGAGATCTACCAGACCAAACTATGTATTTTTTTTATGAGATCAAAAAAAAACTAGTCCGCATCAAACTAAAAAAGAATCACGTAAATCGGTACATAAATCTCAGCGTAATCAGTGAACTTACATACAAAAGAGTGTTCAAAAATAAATTAAATTTACATGAAATTGTTCATAAAATGAAAACTACCGAGTAAAACTATGTTATATTTTTATGGGACCAAATGGCAGCTATTCCGCATCGAACTCAAAAAGAATCACGTAAATCGGATCATTAATCTCGGAGTAATAGGTGTACATACATAAAAAAAAAAAATACTGATCGAATTGAGAACCTCCTCCTGAAGTCGGTTAAAAATGGCAAGACGAGGACGCGGGACGCCCAGAAAAGACACTATTCCCATCTACGAGTATGTCCGTGTTGTAAATTGTATTGCAGCTAAATACACAGTCTACAACGACATATACATAAATGGCTTGTTTAAACACCGCCCAAAAAAGTACCTATTTTACTACCAAAAAAAATCTAAACGGTTACCAAAATGGATAAATGGTCACCAAATAACGTTTCCTAAAATATTATGAAATAAATCCATTTTTTCGTATTATTGACTGCCATAAAAATATATGGACGCCTTTTAAATACACTTTAGACTAAATATTATATATTGTAACTACTTAGATGTTACGAATAACCACATCTAACTCAAATGATTCACCAACAATAGAAGGGATCTGGCGCTCGGCAGCCCCTACCGTTGCACGCTCGCTTCGCTCGCTCGCCTTCGTGCGCTAATAGTCATGGTTCTAACGTAACCTAACCCACATGATTCACTAACAATAGAAGGGATCTGGCGCTTGCCAGCAATTTGGTGACCGTTGATCCATTTAAGGCACCAAAAATAATATTTGTGCAAGGTTTGCGATTTTTCTGATGTTATTTCATTTATTTTGGATCATAATACTTATTATATTCTTTAGGACCCAATAAAGTCAATTCAATAAAGTCAATTGATTTTTTTTTGGAGTTGTTTATTTTATTTGGTGCCTAGGCTTAGAGTCTTAAAAATATTTTTGGTGACCGTCTAAATTATACCCTACTAAAATTAGACGAAGATATAGAAGAAAATATTAAAAAAAAGGGTTAATCAACAACTTAAGTTTTGTTGTTGTATTGCTACTCTTGCTTAACACAGTAACCCAAAACTGATCTAATTCTATTGTGATATGACAAACATAACTTATTCCATGTAAAATAGATAGTTGAATTGATTGAAAGTTAGTAAGAAATATTCTTATAGCTTTATTAAATAGAATAGTATATAATTTCCAGAATTAATACTATTATCTGACAACAATTAATACGTTGACTCAATATAATATAATATATATCATATACAAACAGTAACCGTTTTATCGATACCACAATCATAATAGCACTCTTACAGAATTTACAGGAACAAAATATCGACGATCACGAAAGATGGCGCTTCCATCATTGTACTATTAGCTCCGTGTATTTAAATTGTTTAAAAATATAAAGAAAGAAAGAAAGAAAAATATTTATTTGACATCAGTCATCAAAACACACATACGCAAACAAAAAAAAAAAAAAAATGCGATAATCCAGTGAAGAAAGTAACTTTAACATAATAATCCAATTGTATATATTAGTGATTACCGTTTGTGATTGTATTACACAAGACAGTGATCAGAAAAGTACAATACTAAACAGTGACCAGTGAATAGTAAAAAGACTTAACTATAATAAACAAAAACTTTATATAACATACACTATAAAAAACTGAAGACGGTGGTTATCAAGCGCCTGTTATATCCAAAGCTGAGAGTTATTTGGTGTGCAGAGACGTTATTTAACATAACAATGCATGTACGTCATGTACAGACGCCAGCACGTCAAGTTACCCCAATGTGTCAAATTTCTTTGATCGTTTTTCAACTTTATAGTAAACAGAATAAGGTTCATATTCAATTGGGAAAATTTGACACATTGGGGTAACTTGATGTGCTGGCGTCTGTACGTCAGCGGTACATAAAAAAGGGTTTTATCAAAATAAAAAATAAAAGGTGGCGTTGCTACAGAGCACCACACACTATTATCCCATTTAGCTCCGACGTCAAGAATCTTGGTCTGCACGTTGACAATTGCCTTGACTGGCGGAAGCAGGTTACGACCATCAGTCAAAAGGTCACCGGAACGTTGCGGTCTCTTTATCGATTGAAAAATCTTCTCCCACCACACATAAAGGCAATGCTTGTACAGGCCCTTATCTTTCCCATAATTGACTATGCAGATGTGTGTTACTATGACCTGAATGCAGATCTCCTCAATAAACTTGACAGACTTCTTAATAACTGCATTCGATTCGTCTTCAATCTACGCAAGTATGATCACGTTTCCACGCATCGATCAATTTTAAAATGGCTACCTATTCGTCAGCGCAGAGCCTTGAGGGCCTTGACAACCTTATTTTCTATACTTCACAAACCCACGTCTCCGTCATATCAGACTTTTCATTTTCAATATTTGTGTTCTGCACACGATAAAAATCTTCGTTCCACAAATAATCGTCGTCTACGATGTCCTTCTCACCGTTCTGGTTTCATTCACTCTTCTTTCTTAGTCCAGGCAATTTTTCTTTGGAATGAGCTTCCTCTGAACATCAGGATGGCAACCAGTTTGTTCACATTTAAAGTAAAGGCACGCGAGCACATTCACAAAGTGTTGGCAAACATATCCCTAAGTTGAGTTAGCAGATTAGTTTCTCCATTAATATATCTTTTTTTTTGTAATTTTTTTTTTCTCTTGACTTAGATATCTCTGGATTTTATAAAATATGTATGTATATATATTATGTATTTATTCTAAATAATAATTTATTTATCTTTCAAGTTTTTGTTATCTTCTTGCGCCTACCATGTTCTGTCTCTGCATCATCTTAAGGTAGACTGGTAGAAAATGCCTAGGGCATTAAGTCCGCCTTTGTACAGTTTATTTTACTAGTGCATATAGTTTTAATAAATAAATAAATAAAACGAACAAGACGCCTAAAAACACACATAAAACTACTTCCAAAAACACAACCAGAAGTACACCGATTAAACTTCAAACTGAATCTCATAGTCAACCCGCAAAATCGCCGAATAAGAATCTACATGGGACAACCTTATTAATAGGTCTTTACCTATGAAATTGCCGTTCTGTATGAAAAAATTTAAACGAATTTTTTATTTGTAATCTGTAATTTGTATCGAAGTAATCACCCATGCAATCAATGCATCTTTGCCAACGCAGTGGCAGTTTATTGATGCCCTTCTTAAAGAAATCATCCGGACTACGCTACAAATTCTTCAAAGGCATTTTGTACTGCCTCTCGGGTATTGAATTTTTTTCCCGCCAAGAAGTTATCCAAATTCTGGAAAAAGTAGTAGTCTATAGGCGCAGGGTCTGGTGAGTAGGGCGGATAACGGAGAGCTTCCAACTCCAGTTCTTGCAACTTGGAGACCGTCTGCTGTGCAGTATGAGGTCGCGCGTTGTCGTGCAGGAGCAGCGGAGACGAGCGATTGACCAATGCTGGTTGGAGATGTGCCAGCTTCTCCATCATTGTGTTCAGTTCTTCACAGTACACATCTGCAGTAATGCTCACCCCATTTGGTAAGAAGCTGTGATGAATCACACCGGCGCTAGAGCACCAAACAGTGACCATCACTTTTCTAGGGGTAAGTTTTCATTTAGGGCATTGTTTAGGTGCTGAACCAGGATCCAACCAACTTGCTGAGCGTTTGCGGTTATCAAACAGAATCCATTTTTCATCGCAGGTAACAATGTGGATCAAAATTCCTTCATTTGTGTGTCTGTTGAGCAGTGCAAGGCACGTCTCGACGCGTACTCCGCGCTGGCGATCATTGAGTTCGTGGGGCACCCATTTGTCAAGCTTTTTTACCTTGCCAATTTGACGCAAATGGACCAATATTGTTTTGACGCTAACGTCGAAAGCTGCTGCTAATTCAGCCGTGGATTGTGTATCATCAGCTTCCACAATCGCCTTTAATTCGTCATTGTCGACCAAAGTCTTCGGACGACCGCGAGGTTCATTTTTCAGGCCGAAATTTCCAGAACGGAAGCGAGCTAACCAATAACAGGTGGTGCGTTGGTTTGTAGCTCCGTAAACGTCGTTGATGTTGCGTGCCGCTTGTGCCGCGTTGCTGCCAGGACGGTACTCATATTCCATAATTACTCGAATTTTTAACGTATCCATGATGACGAAAAAGATTGAAAAATGCGATGAAAATGTAACACTAATCAATAAACAAATGACTACTTTTGGAAAAAAAAAACCATGTTTTTAAAATAAAATTAATTTGGAATTAGAATTCTTAGCCAAACAAAAATTATTTTGATTTGAAATGGCCAGTACTGCAGAACGGCAATTTCATAGGTAAAGACCTAATATTTCCTACAAAATGCAAACAAAACACAACTTCAAGTCCTAATGAGAACAGACCGATGAAAACTAGCAGCAAGACCAAAATATGTATGCTTAGTACAAATGGAAACAATAGCAATTCGCAATTTCGATTAACCCCAGACGGTATCTCTTTGAACACAATGGACCCATCGACGTAACGTTATATTAGTGGAAAACTGTCTGATATATACATTTTTTTTACGAAATCAATGGTTTCATATTGTTTATCTGTATATGCTAAAATCAGACTAGCTCCCCTCTTTTTGTTCGATCTTGTGTAGTATGAAACTAAATTATAGTTTTTAATATTAAATAATTCAGCAGATCGTGCATTTAAAAAATGTTCTTCATTACACAGGTACCTAGTCCACACGAACACCCGTGGTTGCAATGTATAATTCGAGCTCAATTGTTTTATTACTTATTCCACAAACGTTTTGATGAAATATCTTTAAACAGCTGATTTCTTTTATCATTTTGTTTTTACAGGTAACATTTGCAACTAAAATTAGGCTCGAAAAAAATCACTGTCATAAATTACTGTGTCGCAATTAGATATAACTGAAGAAGGTGAAGATGGGTCTGGGTTCACTTACTTAAAGTAATATGGAATAGTACCAGGTTTTAACTGACCCTTTTCAGTGTGTCTATTGTCATATTTTGACTGCATAAAAAACTCTTAATAGTATTTTAAGTTCAGAAAGACATTATACATTGCTGTATTGTTAACTTTACCGGTATACTTACAAAACATTTCATGTGAATATTTAAGTTTTTTGTTAGTATCAAAAGTGTATACAAATTTAAAAACCCGGTTACTTTGATACAAAAGTCGATTAAAAGCTTCTATTATTGTATTAAACAAATTAGTGTTCCATTTAAGCTTGAAGGTAGGACAGCATAAAATAATATTCGTATGCAATAACTTTTCGAGTTAACACTTTATATAATCAACAAGATCTGTATAATTTTTTGAAACTAAAAAGTTCTTTTCACCTAGAAAAATTATACAAAAGTCATCTAGTGTATAATTTGCAAGTTTAATGTCTAATGTTGCTAAAAGTTCTGTAATACCCGCATTTGGCATACAATAATGGCAGATTTTTCTGTTTGGAAAGGTTTTTCCAGCAACCCCTAATATGTCGTTAACATTATTATCGCTTATTATACATAACTTATTTTGATGACAGTTTTTTACACTAATTAAGTAAACAACTATAATTTAGTTTCATGCAACACAAGATCGAACAAAAAGAGGGGAGGTAGTCTGATTTTAGCATATACAGATTATGTGGGGTAAAAGATCTCGAAACAGGGCTATATCTGATAAAAAAACTTTGAGAGTTTTATAACTAGTTTAGAAAAAATGTTGGAACATTTTATTAATAAGAAGTTTATCATTTGTGGTGATTAGAATATTTACGTACTTGTTGAGAGTAAGAAATCTGCTGAATTTATTAGTATTTTGACATGTTATAATTTTCGGTACCTAATAAATGCTCCTACTTTTATTCGGAACAACGCACATTCATGTTTAGACAACATAATTACTAATCTTGGTGAGGATGACATTGATCAGTGTTTTGTTGATCACAATGGTTTGGCAGACGGTCATGGTGGACTATTTTGTAATGAAGTTTTTGACAAAGTCAGTAAAAAGTCTAATAACTCTGTACAGACGATAATATTTAATAAAGAAAAGAATATTTAATGATAGAAATAATATTGCCTTCAAGAATTTTATTAATAATAAAGATTGGAATAAATAGTTTTATAAATTGCCTTGGTTAATCATTCCAGGATTGTTACCGTAAGAAGTCAATATATGTAAATAAATCCATTTAAAAAAACAGCAATTAAGTGGATTACCAGGGGGTTAAGGTTTCGAGTAAGATGAAAAGAGTACTATGTTCAGGTACGTTAAATAATACTAGCCTAATAAAATATAAAAACGACTATATCAAAATTTATAGAAGAGTTATTCGGCAAGCCAAAAAAGAGGCCATAATTAATAAACTAAATAATGCTTCAAATATAACTAATTAGACGTGGAAACTGGTAAACGAAAACACAAATAAAATGGCAAATAGGCAATGTAGGACTTTAAACCTTAAACGGTGAATTGATAACAGATCCCCAACATGTCGCTGATCATTTCATTAACAGTTTTGAGTTCAAATCGTCACTAGGTAATAACGAAAAGGAAAGAGCAATGTATTTTCTATTAGGGACGACTGACAGAGTAGAAAGTGATTTATCTTACGATCTGACAACACCGTCAGAAATCGCAAAAATTGTTAGTAAGATGGCCAGTAAAAAATCCTGCGGTTTTGACGACTTATCAATTTCAATTTTGAAGGAGAATATAGACTCTTTGGGACTTCCACTATCTGATTTCTTTAACAAATGTGTTGAAGAGTCGGTTTTTCCAGACCAGTTTAAAGTGGCTAAAGTAGTGCCGATATTCAAAAAAGGTACTAGAACCAATCCGAAAACCTACCCCTACATATCCCTTTTATCAAAACTATCAAAGGTTTTTGAAAAAAATATTAAACATAGACTGATGATACATTTAAATGTTAACAAAAGAATTAATTTAAGACAATTTGGCTACCAGAAAGGAGTCGGTTGCTCAGATGCAATTAACACTCTAAAAAGAGACATAGTTAACAAATTAAGTAAAAAAAATAAAGTTGCTGGGATATTCGTTGACCTAAGCTCCGCTTTTAATACGGTAGATTATGAGCATTACTGTCAAAACTTGAATATTATGGTGTCAGAGGCAAATTTTTACTACTTTTAAAATCCTACTTGCAAAATACTCGAATGTTTGTAGAAATAAAAAGCATCGATGAAACAAATCACGAAGTCGTACACACGTCGAAAATTAGGACCAGGGCTGAATTTTAGGACCAATACTTTTTATTATATTCACAAATGACTTGCTAAACTTTATGCACAACGTTCAGCCCGATGTAAGACTTGTTGTCTTTGCAGATGACTCTAATATTAGGTCTTTACCTATGAAATTGCCGTTCTGCAGTACTGGCCATTTCAAATCAAAATAATTTTTGTTTGGCTAGGAATTCTAATTCCAAATTAATTTTATTTTAAAAACATGTTTTTTTTTCCAAAAGTAGTCATTTGTTTATTGATTAGTGTTACATTTTCATCGCATTTTTCAATCTTTTTCGTCATCATAGATACGTTAAAAATTCGAGTAATTATGGAATATGAGTACCGTCCTGGCAGCAACGCGGCACAAGCGGCACGCAACATCAACGACGTTTACGGAGCTACAAACCAACGCACCACCTGTTATTGGTTTGCTTGCTTCCGTTCTGGAAATTTCGGCCTGAAAAATGAACCTCGCGGTCGTCCGAAGACTTTGGTCGACAATGACGAATTAAAGGCGATTGTGGAAGCTGATGATACACAATCTACGGCTGAATTAGCAGCAGCTTTCGACGTTAGCGTCAAAACAATATTGGTCCATTTGCGTCAAATTGTCAAGGTAAAAAAGCTTGACAAATGGGTGCCCCACGAACTCAATGATCGCCAGCGCGAAGTACGCGTCGAGACGTGCCTTGCACTGCTCAACAGACACACAAATGAAGGAATTGTGAACCGCATTGTTACCTGCAATGAAAAATGGATTCTGTGTGATAACCGCAAGTGCTCAGCAAGTTGGTTGGATCCTGGTTCGGCACCTAAACAATGCCCAAGTTGCAATAACTGGGGTTGGAAGCTCTCCGTCATCCGCCCCACTCACCAGACCTTGCGCCTACAGACTACTACTTTTTTCAGAATTTGGATAACTTCTTGGCGGGAAAAAAATTCAATACCCGAGACGCAGTACAAAATGCCTTTGAAGAATTTGTTGCCTCTCGTCCAGCTGATTTCTTTAAGAAGGGCATCAATAAACTGCCACTACGTTGGCAAAGATGCATTGATTGCATGGGTGATTACTTCGATTAATACAAATATAAAATACATAAAAAAAAATCGTTTAAATTTTTTCATACAAAACGGCAATTTCATAGGTAAAGACGTATTATCATAGTTGGGGCAAATGATCTAAATGAATTGACCAAAACTGCAAATAAGTGCCTCGAAAATCTCTGTGATTGGTTTTCAGCCAATAGCCTTTTATAAAATACTAGTGAAACTAACATTATTTTATTTAAGACTACAACTCGCGATAAGGACAATTTAGATGTGCAGATCAAAGGAGATAAAATTGAATTAATAGACAAAGTCAAATGATTAGGGATTAACATAGATGGCAATTTAAATTGGAAGCAAGAGCTAGCAGCTGTTGACTCTTCTATTTCATCAGCATGCTATGCACTCAGGAGCCTTATCTTGATATGGAGGATATCTTGGGTCTAAAGCAACTAAAGGATATATGCTATGCACTGGTAGAATCTAGATTAAGATGCAGCATCATGCTTCGGGGTAACAGTTACAGTTAAAATTATCATAAGGCGTTTATCTTACAGAAACGTGCCATAAGGACTATTGTCAGAATTTCACAAAGAGAATCATGTAGAGAGCATTTTGAAGAATTAGGAATTTTAACGGTAGGTACTAAGTTTATACATTCTTGTTATACTAAATCACTTTGCTAAGTATATTTATCAGTATGAATCACAAGAGGAACGTAAGGTTAGAGAAAGTACAAGAAGGAAGGAGTTTAAACAGAAGGTGGCACCAAACTTTAATATAGCTAATCATTGCTCCGAGTACCAAACAGTGGAATTAATTAATAGGTTACCAACAAATTTAAAGTTATGTTTATTTATTTATTTATTTATTTATTACACAACACATCTATCATAATTTATAATCATTAATTTATAGCCGCCACTTATTTAAAAACAAATTAAAAGACTTCTTGTTTAAGAAATGTTTCTATTCATTGTCGGATTTTATGTCAAATAATGAAAAATAATTTAGTTATGGAAATAACATTGAATTTTTGAACTTTTAATTGAATTAAATATTTTGACATCGGCCATTCATCTGACAAAGCGTACATTTGACATAATATCGGGCATACTTTTCGACATTTATTTATCACTTCTTTTAATTAATTGATATAAATTTTAATTTTAATAATTGTATTGCACGTGACAATTTTATTCTAAAATGATTTTGTACCTTATTAATATTCTACACAATGTTTATTGTTTGAATAAATAACTAAAATGAAAATAAAATGATTGATTTTATCAAACACAACTTCCAACCAGATGAGTCTGGTAAATGAAATATCATAAAGTTCAGACAATGGGAACATTAAGTGTAAATTAAAATTAAATTAAGTAGGTACCTCTAACAACGTGACCTCGCAGGTAACTGTATTCCTCATCATGAATGGACTTCAGGAACTTGCAAGCTGCTGCTGCCCGTTTCTTTCCACCGACAAAACTTGTAACATGCCTTTAATCAATGGATAATATTTTAGAATATTAGCTAGTAACAAACTCACTGCAAAATAAATGTATTTGGTCTCCTATACTACAGGTAATCGTTCAGTACCAAATTTTTCACTTAATCCAGAGATTTTAAGACCATGAAAATCTATGTGGAATTTAACTTTGTCATACTTTGATTCTGATGCAAAATTGTAAAAGGATTTTTAGACCACATCAAGGTCAGGCCAGGTTAGGCTTTAGGAATGGTAAGTTAGGTCGCTCGGTTCGGTCGGTTTGACTGGCCTGACTAGACCAGTAGTTAGTGACCCTGACTGCTATGCCGGAAGTCGTGGGTTCGATTCCCACGCAGGACAAATGTTTGTGTGATGAGCACGACCATTTGTTCTGTGTCTGGGTGTAATTTATCTATAATATATATTTAGAAATATATAAGTATGTTTATCAGCTGTTTAGTACCCATACCACAAGCTCTCAAGCTTAACTTGGGACTAAATGGCGTTGTGTGTAAAGTTATGGAATATTTATTTATTTTTATTTATTAATTTAACTATTTTGTTTTATTTGGCTCACCATGTTTCAGAATGGTTCCATTCGACTAAATGTGACAGCATAGGTGTTCCTGTAGATACAGGGAACTCCACTTTCGGGTACAAAGCTTGCACCTTTGGTGTGTATCCATGCATATACAACCTGTAAAAATAAAATCTTAAATAACCGAAATACTAGCAGCAGGTTTTTCGGTAAAATAATATTTTACAATAAATTAACCACTAAGGCACTTTCTATAAAAATACCTTTAAGGTACAGACGCCAGCATATCAAGCTACCCCAAACTATTAAATTTTCTCAATTGAATCCTCACAAAAAATGTGTACACACGACTAAAACTCCACTATCAATATCTAAATTTATCTATTATTATACATTTTTTTTATATTTGGTTAAGCAAAGTAAGTTTTGTGCAAGAAGCTAGAAGTATAAGTTTCTCATAGACAGTCGGAAAACTGCAAAAGTCTTTGAATACTTAAGAATGAGTAATAAGTACTGACTCGCCAACCGCCTGGAGTAAGAAGAGCGCGTTGTCTGGATGTCCGCGCCTGGTGAGCGGAACGTGCCTACTCTCTGCTGGCATGGCTCGCTTGAGGATGGCCTGCAGCAGTCCGTGCGGCGCCACCTCCACCAGCACAGCTGTGCTCGGTATCAGCCGCAGCGTCTCCTCGAACAGTACTGGGCTCTGTCGCACACAACCAAATACAACAGAAATCAAACACATGCAAGTGGCGATACAACACTATTACAGTCTATGAGATGTGTACATTTCTTTTTGTGTTTTTCACCACTCATTAAACATGAGTGGTGAAGTTCGGCAGAAGAAGGACGCACCCACGCCATTTACTCCTAATCTATTTTACAAACATATAATAAAACAGTAACGAAAGAAAAACTGTACATTAAGAATTTTCGAGAAAAAATCACTTATTTTTTCTCGAAAATTCTTAATGTACAGTTAGTCTTTTGTTAAAAAACGTAACTGGTGACAAAAATGACTTTTTAGAATTTTTGTATGTTTGTCTGTATGTATGTCCGGGGTAAACTCAAAAAGGACTGCATGGATTTACTTAAAATTTTGCATGAATAATACTAAGAGGTCGGGTCAACACATAGGCTACATATTATCACGCTATCACCTACGGGGGAGGAGCTGTGAATCTTTATTCTTCTTACTCATTCTGTAACAGCGTGTAATCTAAGGACGCATAAATTTAAATGTTGTTTTTGAGTAAACCATGCTATTATCTAGCTTTACACTATAAAAACTACGCTATTTAAATAACTTGGGCAGAGAAACATAGTTTAATCGCCAGCGCCATCTATTGACATTTCATAAAAATCAAATCTACTAGAGTAGGTAGTAGTATTTGAAGTGGTAGTAGTATTTGAAGTAGTAGTAGTAGGAGGTAATAATTTTAAAACTCGATTGGTTTATCATCCATACATAAAGTACTAAGTACTTTGATTGGTTGCTCCAGTGGATCCGCACTTGCGTCACGGTCGTCTGTCTGTCTGTCCGTCTGTTCGCGATAAACTCAAACAAACACGCCGATGCTGATTTCACCTGTAGATAGAGTTTTTCTAAAGGAAGTTATTAGTATATAATTTGTCAAGATTTTGTATCCATTGGCAAAATCTAATAGTATTTATTGCAGGTAAAAAATAAGCCTTCTGGGAGCTGGGTGCGATAACCGACATCCGTGCTGCAAAGCCGCGGGCATCAGCTAGTATTTGATAAATATTTAAATTATTACTAATGAATACTCGAACAACAAAATTGTTTTTCAAACTTTTTAAACTTTGAAGGTTGCAGGACACCCTTCAAGGATGAAAAAAATAGATTACAAAAAAAATATTTACACAGTTAATAAAATAAAAACTGGTCGATGTCTATTATTATCTATACATATTATTTAGGTGTATATTTTTAGTGGTCTTTGTCAGTAACTGAAACCAAAACAATTGTAAGCAAATGATTAGAACGATAAACAAAAAATATTGCAACCCACCAGTAGGTTGTTATTTTGATATTCTGGCGAACAATATTTAGCTAAATCTTCATTCCATTGTTTTTGCGGTATAGAAGTCGATAGCCAACGCTCGCTGCGGGGCTTTGGATTCCTTATTACTGCTTTCAGTAACTTGAGAAGTGGAGGACCTGCAAAAATTATTCATAACATTAATTTAGTGCTTCTTTTTATTAGCAAGTTGATGTAGCTACGAGTTTGGCGCCATCAAAAGTGTCTGTCGAATTCTGCAACGTGCCGATAGAGCACGCAGGACACGATAGTATATTAGGCATGCCAACGTTACCGACTCCAGCACATCACGCCACCTCAAACTGTCAATGTTTCCCAATTAAACATGAATCTTGTTCTATTATAATAAAGTTAAAAAACTATCAAAGAAATTTGACACATTGAGGTAGCTTGATGTACTAGCCTCTAGTACATTCATAACATAGTGCTTGCTTAAATATTGTTTGTTATGAACCGCATAGAATACATAAATCGATTTATTTATTCACGGCTATTGACGTTTTCACTAGTTGTCACACTCGTCACCACTCGCATCGGCCACGTTATCATTAATGAGTGAATTTCCCGGGACCGAAAATTGCGTGGCATCAATGAAATCGGTACTAAAAAACATAGTTATAATGTTCTCACATTTTTTTCCAGTTAGGTGAAATAGTAATCTATGTGTAGCACTAAATATTTTATTAATTGGATTAATGGATACTCCAAAAAAATTAATTAAACCTCGAAATCTTTCATTGGCGTGTTTGTCCACACTGCACCTTGTTGTGTATTATGCCTCATTGATAAAAATCTATTGGTTATATAAATTAAAACCTAATTTTATTTGATACTTGAATTTAAACAAAACAACGAATGGGTAATAAAAAATCATTTGTCCCAGAACTACCGTTCATCGCCGTGTCTTAAATCATGTTTAAGGATATTGTTTTACCTACGACTTGCGTCCCCGCTCCCGGTATGCTAAACGTTGCATACTAATGCCGCCTAAGTGCTCGACGTGGAAGGAGGTCCACACGTGCCTGCGTTTTCGCGATATAAATGTTAGTACTTATTCAATTTTTATGTTACTGGACATTTTTTCTTTCATCGCCGTGGATAGGTATAACTTATATTTGAATAAGTTTGTCTTCATGAGTAAGCAATCGATAGAACACAATTTCTCATATGTTAATTTGTGAAGTGTTTATTTCTTCGAATAGTTAATAGATTTTTTGTTATTTATATTTTTTGCCTTGATTTTCATCGCCGAGCTTTCATTGCCGAGGTTTTCGTGGCTGAAATTTGCTATGGCAATGAAAAAAAAGACACGTCAATGAAAAAAATTTCATTGCCATGCCTTGTAAAACAATTAGTTTCATTCCCGTGGCCAGGTATTTTATTTCCATGGCCAGGTATTTCATTTCCGTTACTTGTGTTTTCATCGCCATGGTATGATTAGGCAAAGAAAACATCTTTTATCACCTGTAATACTGTAGGTAATACCGATTACTGACAGTACAAAACTCGTCAAGTTAACTCTAGGCTCTCTCTCTTTTTGGTCTCTCTTTAGACTTGATGAGTTTTTTTACTGTACAGTCAACTACAAAAAGATGTTTTCATGTTAACCTTAGTGCTCATACTAGTGTAATGTTGACTCTGAAGTTTTAAAAGAGTTAGAAAAATCTGGTACCTACTTTTGAGGAAAACCGTACAAAAACATAAAAAAACCACATATAGACTTAAATAGTGATTCAGATGATAGTTTGTCTATTTTCAACTATTAAACCTAGAAAAAAAACAATTTTCTTTACCCTAATTGATACTGATACTGATGATGATCAAATTTATTTTTTTAAGTACCTCCCTATCTGATTATTTAATAATTTTGCTTAATTTCATAATGAATAATTAAGACAGCCAAAAAAGTTCCTAAATGTGATTTACTTATGCATAAAGATTAGTGTAAGTTAGCTGTAAGTTAAACTTGAAAGGCGGAATTTCCTAGTGCCATATACTCACATTGTGTTCTTAGGTTAATAAGAGATAAGATTATACCTGAAAGGTTTTAAGAGTATTTAGATGATTGTGTTTTTAGTACTTGTTATTTTGAAAATGCATCTTACTTGCTACAGATCACAATATACGTTTTCTGAAGAGACTATTTTGTTTTGTCAAGTGCAAAAATATATCTGATCATGCCTGTCTCCGAGAGGGAAAGGTAAACCCAGACAGATTGTGTATGGGAGTAAGATTTGGATAGATATTACAAAAGGAAGAATAGGAGTGTGTCTAAAAAAAGGAAGACTGTAGTATTAAAGTGTCTAAGTAGTGTTGCGAGTGTAATTCAACAGTCTTTGTTTACTTATTGTACTCTCATTCTTATTTTGCAATATCTCCTTACCCAAATTTTACTTCCATACAAGTGTTGGAATCAAGACCTCTTATGAACATTCATTTTTATTCTATCTGTCTGTCTATCTCAATAGATAAAATATTTTTTAATTTCCGTGGATTGATTCTTTCATTGCCATGGCACAGTTCTTTCATTGCCGTGGACGCTTGTTTCATTGCCGTGCACGCATGTTTCATCGCCGTGGCACGAAATTTTGAATCCTGATATCTCGTTAGTTTTTTAAGTTATCTGCTAGGCATAAAGCAAGAATCTATACATTATCAAAAACTTTATTAAAAGCGTTTTTTTTTTAAAAACCTTAAAATAAAAAAACACGGAAATGAAGATTTTATAGGAGCTGTTGAAATTCACTCTAATCGTCTACACCCGTTGGAGGCGTATTAAAAACATCCGTTACCTGCATCTGAGATGTAACGCGAATGATACGCAATATTAGAACTTGACACTTCCTTTGCAAATACGCCTTTTGCCGTGAGTTCAGCGACGAACTCCTTCACGACAGCAGCAGGTCCTGAGATGGTGCTGGAGTCCGGCCCGTTATGACACGCCACTTCTATCTCGGACGGACATATCTTCGATATCTAGATTACAAATAATCATTTAATTCAGAGTATTGACATTAAATAACACAGACCCATGGCAGATTGACAAAGTCAAAGCGAAAAAACCACTAGTAAAAAAGGGTAATTGATTGATGAGATTCACTTGTTCATATCCCAGACCGACAGCAGCCATTGAACCACGTATAAAGGGAGTATCCAGAGATACACGTCCACGTAGAAAAGCGCTCATGATCGTTTCCTCGGCTGTTAGGCATCCGTCGGCGTAGGCACATGCCAGTTCACCAAGACTGTGACCTGTAAGAATTTAAAATTAATACTGGTTGTACCAATGAAATATTACGGTTACACACACGAGATAGGAATCCCATTACTTAGGCAATTTAACACCGAGCAGCTTATTTATTAAAATGCATTTCTGCGATACCTCCGTCTGTGGCTTCGGTGAATGTTTATTATTATTTACCACCAATATCCGAAATTAGATTGCGGACTACGGGGTAAATATTATTATTATTTAAAATGCCTTGATTACACCTCAGTAAGGACTAGTAACTATTAAAGTCATTATTAGTCAGTATTAAGAGTTATTAAAAATGTAAATTAAAAAAATCTTATGATTTTACTTTTTCAGGATCACACTAACATTATTGAATGTATGCAAATCGTATTACCTATGATTCCATCAGGTTTTAAACCTAGTTCATGAAGGATATCCGTAAGTCCGATTTGAATAGATACGATTCCCACGAAGGCATTGAGGATATCTTCAAAAATTATTTTGTCAGGAGATGTTATTATCCGAACTATATCGAGACCTTCAGGTTCTAACACTTTGTGACATCTATAAAGAATTTTTTTTATTACAGTGGTTCACCACCAGTAGGCTAGTTGACAAAATTTTAGTTTTTAGTTCCTCTTCTAGATTAAAAGAAAACATTTTACACATTTTTTCTTTTTTCACGTAACCAAAAAATAACAACGAAAACAGCAATACATCGAGTCAAAATTTCGCATGACGTCACTATCCTATACAGGGTGTAAAAAGACCGATCACATAGCCGATAACTACACATTTGTACATATAATTAAGTAACTTTAACCAAAAAATATTGATGGGAAAATACTTTTTTTTCCATCTTTAAAAAAGAGATGCTTTTTATTGCGAGCAATGAAAAGAGCGACAACGCAACGCAACTTTCGGTCAGCTGAGCGTACGGCCGGCCGCAGCCACTTGCGCTTGGTCGTAGACCCGACCGCCCGCTCACTTTAAATGGCGTAAATTGTTTTGAAATATCGATAATTTTGATGATGTTTGTTCTGAAGAAAGTTTACTAACGATTCATGGAAAACGATTTTGAAAAAAATACAAAACAAAATATTGCACTTTGGACCTTCGATATCTCCAGTAATCACATAACATAACTCAGATAGGTAAACAGATAGTTTCGCACTGGACTAGTGTCTTCATTGGTGTCTCAACTCCAACTGAGCTCTGCCTAGCTTCCACTTCCCAATACGACTCCATCCACGTGACATCGCTTGCGCCATTTGCAAATGATAGCTGACGTCACGTCGTTTACCACAGACTCCGTACTATTGTAATCAACTTATTTCTTATTTCTGAATATCGTTCGCCACGACATGTAAGTAGTTTTCGTTTACGTTAAGGGTCTTTTTACACCCTGTATAGTTTACTCTGAATAATGACGTTACAACCCTCCTCTCCTCAAATTTAATACGAAGTAGTTTTCCTTCAATTTGAAAGAGAAAAAAATACTGATGTATTATTTTTTATCATCTAACTGATGGACTAATTATTATTTTGATATTCATTATTCTGTCAACATGCCTATTGTAGAAGTTGGTAGCTCACCTCTCCTCCAGATTGGAGGTGCATGAATAGCTCCTTACATACTTTGAAATATGGCGTCATTAAATTTTGCAGTGTTTTGATAGTAAAAAAAATTGTAGTACAGTCAGTGAGCCGCGTGCCTGACCCATCTTCCCCTTATATTTTAATCTAAGATGGATCAGGTAATGCAGCTCACTGACTGTACATTCAGGTCTATCCGGTATTCGGAAATGACCATACTAAGAAACTGTACAAAAAATACTGTTATTTTCCAATAAGGTACTTACCGTTCTATAGCTGCAGCAAAGATCGGTATGCGCATAAGTTGCGTGCCCATACCAGTCCACTGCGAGCCCATCCCGCTGTACACAAACCACAGCGGTCGCCGAGCCTCGTCGAAGTACTGGGCTTTCTCACACAAGCTTACAGTTTTTTGGTTTTCGTCCGTATCTGACAAACATAAAAGATGACCGTAAAGGGACTGCTAATCTATCTATCTATGCTTATAATAAATTTGTAGAAGTAAAAATTCTGAACATTGAAATAATCAAAAAAATAAATGGCAGGGACTGTTACCTAGACCGACACAGAACCCAAAAAAGAGATTAAAAAAACTTGAGAGGTGTCAAGGGATCCGGGTGTGGAACGAAATTCCCTTCGATTGATTAGTGAACTATTCAATCTTCTCTCTCTCCCCCTCCCCCTCCATCTTCCTCCTCCCGTTCCCTCCCTCCCTCCCCCAACCCTCCCCATATCCCCCTCCCCTCTCCCTCCCCCTCTCCCACACGCTCTTCCTCTCCGTCCCTCTCTCTACCCCCTCCCTCTCTCCCGCTATCTCCCTCTCCCTCTCCCTCTCCCTCTCCCTCTCCCTCTCCCTCTCCCTCTCCCTCTCCCTCTCCCTCTCCCTCTCCCTCTCCCTCTCCCTCTCCCTCTCCCTTTCCCTCTCCCTCTCCCTCTCCCTCTCCCTGCAAACATGCGACGCCGCACAGCTTACAATAGCTTACTATAGCAAAAAGTGTCGTGACAACTTTTCGTAAGATTTTTTTCCGTCTAGCCCCCTTTCACAACGCGCGATAAGGAACTTCGTTCCAAAAATTTTTTTGTCTGTCTGTCTGTTCAGCCATCACGATAAAACTACCAGTTCGAAAACGATGTTACTTGGTATAATTATTCTTTAATATCCAGGCACCACACTCCCGGAAAAAAAATACAATAAAAACAAACGTATGATTTTTGCGGTTCGATCCCTAGACCGGTTTACTGTACCAGCCGCAAATAATAAGTTTGTCGTAGGTTACGTACGTACGTTACCCGCAGTGGAGTTTAATAAGGGGCGCTTTACACGGCTAAGATAATATAATATTTTATCTTAAGATACAATATCGCTCGCCATACAATTCAATGGACTATCACACACTACGAAGATTATAAATTATAATTCATATTTTCGTATCTTAAGATGAATTTGTATGCCGAGCGAATTGTATCTTAAGATAAATATTATAGTATCTTAGCCGTGTGCAGCGCCCCTAAGTTATGCTGTAAATGTAGGGCTGAAGGTTGAATTTGGCTTGCACCGTTCGCAGCACACGCATCGCGCGCGGCCGCCTCGGATCGCTACCGTATATTTAATAGGACGGAGTCTGAGCGCGCGCATCCGCTACAATGTGCCTACGACTAATGAAGTTGCAGTAGTATTAGTCGATCAAGAATGTGATAAACGAGATATCGTGATCCGTACTAGAGAAAACCGCCTGCAGCGGATTTATGAAACTCACAGAACTTATGATAGTTTGCAGTAACGCCTTTAATTTACTATTGAGGAGAAGATTGCTATAATTTTGCTGTGTATCAAACTAACCTGGTTTCAGGTACCTTCACGTTTGGTATACAGGGTGTCTCATTCAAATCGGTCAGTATGGGAAAGTCTGAAACTATACGACATACGAAGATCTGTTCTGAGGAACCATGTCATCGATTTTAATAAAAAGAAAAACTGCATTCATACATTTTAAAAAACATCTGTACTCCGTTCGGGAATCGAACCCGGTTATTTTGAAAAAAAAAACTACACTATTTCTATATGTCTGTATGAAACATGATGTCTAAAATGAATAAAATGCATTGTTTCCACATACTTTAATTTATTTTAGTAGGTGCTCGAAGTGATCACCACATTTACGCGACGCCATGCAACAGGATGGCAATATCGATAATTGGGGCTGCTATCTTGCCTTCTTTTTTACCGGCGGACCGCGCTATATGCACGAACGAACGCAAGATGCCTTTTGCTATGTAATAAAATTCGGTCGACCAGACTTATTCATTACATTTACTACTAACCCTAAATGGGTGGATATAACGAATAAGTTGCTTGAAAGACAAGCGTCTTACGACCGTCACGATATTATTGCGAGAGTTTTTCATTTAAAACTCAAATTGATGATGAACTTGCTAACGAAGGAAAAGTTTTTGGAGAGTATTTGTGTTATTTGTAGTGTTGAATTGTAAAAAAGAGGACTACCACATGCCCATATTTTAATTAGGTTGAAAGTTAAAATTCGGCCTCATGATGTAGAAAGTGTAATTAGTGCCGAATTTCCTGGATTGGGATTTTTGGCATTTGGATGTAGATCCTGTATTACATAATATCGTTAAAACCCATATAGTACATGGACCCTGCGGCGCACTACATTCTAATTCGCATGCAAAACGGTCGCTGTACTAAACGATATCCAAAATCGTTAGTAAACCAAACTATAACAGGTCACGATGGATATCCTTTACAGCAGAAAAAAGGATACTCTGTCAACAGATCACTCTAGATAACAAGTGGGTCGTGCCATATTCTCCAGTACTATTTAGGTTCACTGGGCACTTCTATCACTAGTTAGGCTGCACAATCTTGTTAACGAAAATAAACTATTTGTATTTGTATTTTTTGTATTTGTACCCAGTATAGCGTATCCTCTGCCCAAATGTCCAGATATGTTGTGAGCATGAAAGTTGAGCAACAACGCTAACTCTTCAGCATCGACGGGTCGGGACTTGAGGTCTTCAAATATCTTCGTAATGCCAGACTCCTGCCTCCCTGATAATGTGACCAAGCGTGGAATGGAAGTCTGGTAGCGGGATAGGTCCTGAAATATTAAATCTTGGGTAAGATGAACGGTAGTTAGTGAGGAGACACAACTGAGGAGGCCGAATGAGGTTATGTAGAGCTCGGAAATTCACTGCATCCGAGCAAGAGCATACGTTAAAAAATCATTTAATATCTGAAATGTAAATGGTGAATTTTTAAACACTTTATAAAGCGGTCGGCAACTTACTGCAGCCAGTGGCTGTTTTGATACACATACGTAAACGTCAATACATTTCAAACAAAAAACAAGCTGTTCTTAAAACTAAAAGTTAAACCAATTCCTGAACTGATACCTACAAGCTATTAAGCAAACAATTAATTTAACCATTTTACTTTTTAACCGACTTCAAAAAAAGGAGGAATTTCTCAATTAGGTTGCTTTTTTAGGGTTTGTTACCTCATTACTCCGATTTTAAAAATTCATTTTATTATTTGATAGGGTATACTAACATATTGGTCTCATTTGTATCAAAACTCATATCTGATGAGGGATCCTCGAGGAACTGAGGGAACCCAAAAACATAGGTACACACGCACCGATTTTCCCATTTTTACAAGAAAATAAAAGTCTCATAAACCTGACAGCAAAATACTTTTTAGTACTTTGCATTATGGTTTCAACAAACTGACTCAGTACAGTAAAGTACCTTAGGTTTGTAGCGTCCGTGTAGCAATACATGTGAGTTGACGCCGGTGTAGGACATGCCGTTGATGGCGACGTAGGTGCGGCGGAAGCGCTGGTGCTCGGTCACGACGCGCATGCGCTGCTCGCGGAGAGCAACCACGTCCTGCCGCGGACTGCTGCAGTGCAGGTTGGCGGCCAGTTGCCCGGTGTGGTAGCCAAGCAACACCTGCGAGTCATGACCGTGATGATGTAAGAGGTTTCTTTTAATATTGGAAAGTCATATAGGGACACATAAAAATACACACAAAGGTATTAAAGTGATGAAGAAATTAGACACGACGTGGTAGCGTATCAAGCCAAGTACAAGCTAGCAGAACTGGCGGGCAGTACGGTGAGTAATGCGTACGTACCATTTGGAGTCACTTTGGACCCCCTCGTGACTCAAAAACTATATCACAAAAGCTTGTCAAAAGACATGGCCAATTTCTTGAATCGCAATAATCGCGAGGCGATAGAATACCTTAACAAATGTTCGTCGTGATTCTTTAAATTGACATAACATTTTTATTTATGAACTGATTAACATGAAATAAACACTAAATGTTAAGTGAAATTTACTACGATATATTAGTGAAAACCGCATCTAAATCGAATAAGCCGTTTCTGATATTAGCGTGCACAAACACACAGACAAACAGACAAAAAAAAAGTTCATTACAATTTCGGGTTCGGCATCGATATAATAACAACCCCTGCAACTTTTTTTTTATATATTTCCATTGTACAGACACAACTTATCTACAATTTTATTATATGTATAGATAGAAGATAGATATATATAGATTGATAAGAGTATTTTATAAAATGCAACAAATACCAATGAATACAATCGTATGAATAAAATGTTCCTAATATAATGCATAATATGCATTTGTCGACCATATCACTAATTTTTTACAAGTAGTACACTTGGTTTGGAACGTCCTTTATTTTATTTATCTTTCTCTATGGTTCATTATGGCGGAACTTGACAACCGGTACTTTGAATTCATCTTGCATTACTTATTATTTTGAAATAAAAACTGACAAGTTCAGAGAAGCTAAAAACTATGCGAGAATTCATTTTTCTATTTTTATTTTACAATGTA
Source organism: Euplexia lucipara (assembly GCA_921972225.1). Lineage (NCBI taxonomy): Eukaryota > Metazoa > Arthropoda > Insecta > Lepidoptera > Noctuidae > Euplexia > Euplexia lucipara. The sequence goes on along the minus strand of OV179163.1, from coordinate 5,424,900 downwards.
TTTACTATGTGTGTGTACATGGAATGTCCTTTTTTCCATCTCCTTTGGCTCATGTACTTATTAAGACTTGCAAGATACTGCATACTGTACTACTATAATAATATGTAGTTCAAATTTTATAAACCTACCTCAAACGGTTAGAGAAAAGTAACCAAATATGAAATACCATTTTGTTTTTGCATTATAAAAAAAAGATATTGCAAATCAAAAACTTTTTTATACCAAAAAAACATTCTTATTTATTATCAGGCAAATAGTTGAGCATAACTTATTGTTAGTAGTTTTGTTTTACATATGTTAGTTTGAAATATAAAATTTGTCAAAAACAAAATTAACATAAATGCATTTAATTATGGAATAGGTGCCCAAATATGGACTACTATAAAACTATGAATAAAACCTTTACTTTTATGAGATACTACAAGAACTTTGGTCAATTTTAAAAAGGTACTTAAGTTACTTGCAATAATCACATATCCATGTATTGAACTCTGCGCAATCACCATGTTAGAGTTCTGCCCTAACATGAGGCATGTCCCTCCTCGAGTATCTTGAGAAAACAGACTGTTACACAACACACCCTCTGCATCGTCTTAGTCCGGAGCTTTCAGTCCTATGGCGGCATCAGGCTCACTGTCTGTGTCAAAATGTATTTCTTCGTCATATCTATAGTCCATATTTAGACCCCACGAACTGTCCATATTCAGAGATTTCATATTAATCAAAACTTATATCCGATTTTTTTTACTAACCACAATCAGTCAAGAAAAAACCTGTAAAACAATCAAACAAATATGTAATCAATGCATAGTCATAATAATATACGATATTATTTCCAATCACATTTTGAGAAATAATTAGTTTTTATGTACTTTAAAAAGTTTTCTCGCAGCTTCAAAACAAAAGACTCTCATCGCGGCCACAACGTTCGTCCGATTGAAAAGTCGAAACCTGTATGCCACTATAATGATGGAAACATACGGAAGATACACTTTCTTTTGCAGCTAAGAGTATTCGTTTCGGAGAAAAGGTGGTATTCCATTCTAGGGATACTATTCCATATTTGGTTACTTTCCTCTTTCTCTAAATAACCGAGGTAGGTTAACAGTGAACGTATAAAACAACTAACGTCCAGAAACCGACGTTGCAACGCATTTTTATCACTGACTAACCAACACATAAATAAAAATTCTAACCCAGTTTAAGATCACCTAGAAAGTTAAATTCAGTATCCAGAAAATATAGGAATTTGACTAAATCAAACTTATTACATTTCTAATTATGCATATAATTTGCTTTACTTTCATCTCTACACACACGCTGTTCTGCTATGTGTTTTTTAATATTATTTATTTCATATTTTCTTGTTTTTGTTAAATAATTTAATCCATGATTTCAATATTTGTATGTAAGAGTACCATATCTATCCACAAAATTATGGACTGATCTACTACAATGCATAATTTCGTATTGTAAAACCTATTTTAAAAGAGTAAGTAAGGAGTTTCTTGCCCATTCCTCTCAATGCGAAACTACCTTTTGGAAGGGGCAACTAGAATCATAACATTTTATTTAACTTGTAAGTTTAATGTTCAGTGCCTTTTAAATGACCTAATTGAAATAAATGATTTGACTTTGACTAATTAAGGACAAGAATGAGCAAGAAACTCAACATCAATTGGAACGAAGTTCCTTAACGCGCGTTGCAAAAGGGGGCTAGACGGAAAAAATTAAGACCAAAAGTTGTAACGACACTTTTTGCTATAGTTGTGTTTTATTTTTGTTTTTTGTGTTGTGTTGTTGATGTGGAACTTCGTTCTATCCGGGTGTCCCTTGACACCTCTCAAGTTTTTATTTTTTTTAATTTTCGAAAGTGGTGATGGTGATATGGTCTAATTTAAATAGTTTTGACTTTGACTTTAATAATTTTCGTGTGGGTACTTCTACTAACCTTAGTGATAGCAGCCATGCCAGATGCTGCATCTGCCAAACCAATATTAGATGTCACGCTGCCGACCAGTAGAGGGTCTTTCCTTTCTTTGCAGTAGACTTCATCAAGTGCTTGTAGCTCAAATTTGTCAGCATCCGGTACGCCTGTAAAACCACAGCAAACTTTAAATTGTCTGCAAGAATAATGATATAGTCTTCAGAAAGTGGTGAAATGGTTTTCACTATTAACACCAGACATGAGACACCAAACAGAAGTAAGACACCAGTATTTATGCGACGCATACTTGGGCTCGTTAGAATTGATGATTAAAACCCTACGTGGAAAAAAATATGTATCTACCTAAAGTTTAAAAAAAATAAGAAATAAAACTTATAATATTCAAAATTTAAATACCGCCGACACGAATTTAGACTTTTGTAAGAAGTACAAAATGAGAATAAGAAAAAAATTGAAACGATTAACTAAGCTAAACGTTTCCTAGTGTTTTTCTTTTTAAATCGGTTGTATTTTATTCTCACCTGTGCCATATGCTTCTACGTACTCAACTTCCTGAGGCGACACCTGAACTTCTTTGTAGAACTGTGTTATGAAACCTGCAGTGGCCTGAGGGTTACGGAAGTACCCGAATTTGGGTCCCATTTCATCACTCAATAGCGAGATGAACTCATTTTTGACGTGCAATAGTTCCGCGTAGACTCTGAAAGTATTTAATAACATAAAATTATGATCTGATATAAGTGTTAAATCAACCTTTCAACCGGGTCAATTAGAGACACAATAGAAAGACAATGACAGCGCGGACACCGGTGTCACGGTAATTTTTTCTTAATATTAGCGTGCCGGTGTCCTTTTGGGGTTTAATGAATTAAATCGTGTTTACCTGTTTGCGTCTTTTGCCTTCTGCAAAAATACAACACTAATTGTGTCAGACACAGCGTAACCATCGGCGTCCTGCGCAAATGATTTTGTTTTTCCATCTTGTGAAACCGTATCAGAAATCCTGCAATAGAACATAAAACACGTGAAGCTTTTGGTTCCGGTTGGCATTTATAGATAGTTGATATCTTATATATAAAATTCTCGTGTCACAATGTTCGTTCCCATACTCCTCTGAAACGGCTTGACCGATTCTCATGAAATTTTTTATCTTATATATAAAATTCTCGTGTCACAGTGTTCGTTCCCATACTCCTCTGAAACGGCATTTTTTTTTTTTTTACATTTTTCCTAAAAACAAATCTTTTATTTATTGACACACTCACAAAAGTAGATTATGATATAATAATAATAATAATAATAATAATAATAATGATAATGTTTATTTCACCAAACATACATAGATACAGCAAAAGAAAACCATATACATACATAACAGCTTAAGCTAGAGGGCATAAATCTATGTGTAGACAGTGTAAACCCTGCCTCTTACACTAGGAACACCTGTATTGTAAGAGACAGTGATTCGGCCATAACATATTTTTTTTTTATTTTTAAGATTTAAGCGACAAGTAAGGCGTGACGAATGCATCAGGGGACCAAGCATTCAACATAATTAAATTAGAAAGAAGGAATTTGTGTGTGTGTTTGTGTGTGTGTGTGTTGAGGGGTGTGTGAGTGTGTGTGTGTGAGTTCATGTGTGGAGGTGTATTTAAGTAGGTACGTTTTACACAATGAAAGTTAATAAAGACTCAGTATTTGAGTAGTCCTGTTGTAGAAGCCAGTTCGTGAGTTTTGGTTTAAGTTGGTGACGGTTTAAGTCTAGTATGTTGAGAGTTTTTTGGATTGCCTTGTAAATGTGTGAACTTAGGATATAGTACTGGTGTTTGGCGAAAGAGGTCTTGTGTTGAACACCTGGGGGGAAGTTAGTGCGTTTATTTGGGTTAGATTTAGGCAGCGTAGCATGCTTTCTGAGAACGGTTTGGAGCACATACATTTGGCGGACCGTAAGCACCTTGCTATCAGCATGGAGTTGGGTTGTTGGGTATCTATAAGGTTTTTTCAACATTACCTTCAGAACTGCTCGTTGCGCTCGTTCTGCCCTAAGAAATCTAGTTTTTCCAGCACCACCCCAAACTGTGATACAGTAACCGATTATAGATTGACATAATGCGAAGTAGACCATTTTCAAAGTATTAATATCAGCCGATTCCCTAAGCCTTTTAAAGACATGGACCAGCCGCAAGGTCCTAGTTGTGACAGTATCAAGATGTATGTCCCATTTAAGCGCGTCATCGATCTGCACTCCCAAATATTTAACATTTTTCGTTCTTGTGAGGGGCGAACAGAGGCAAGAGGTCTCTTGGTCAGAACAGGTGTGCACAGTTATAAGAAAAGAGCTGGGTGGTTTGGATTTATTACTCAGAGCAAAAGGGATGTATGCAGACTTATCCAAGTTTAGCGTGAGCAAATTAACCCTTAACCATTTTGCTACTTCAGACATAGCATGTTCGGCTTTAGCTTTAACTGTTTCCCACGTAGGACCATAAACAATGATTGCCGTATTATCAGCATAGTTGAAGATCTTGCTATTTGGAAGTGACATGCGGCATAGATCATTTATGTAGATCTGAAACAAGGTAGGGCCCAAGATGCTACCCTGAGGGACTCCGATTCTTACTTTTTGTTCATCACTCAGGTGGGTCTCTATTTTAACTCTTTGTGTTCGGTTTTTAAGGTAGTCTTTAAAGATGTCAAGAGTGATTCCTCGAACAGCGTGACGTTCCAACTTAGAGGTTAGTATGGGAACAGAAACTGTGTCGAATGCCTTGGATAGGTCCAAGAAAATTCCCAGACATTTATTTTTCTGGTCTAGGTTTTTGGCAACAAACTGTGTTAGGTCGGAGACAGCGTCTTCAGTTGATACACCAGGCCGAAAACCATACTGGTTTACGGCAATTATATTGTATTTGTCAAGAAAACGTGTCAGGTGTTTATTCATTATCTTTTCGAAGATTTTGGATAATGAAGATAGGACTGAGATGGGCCTATAGTTGTTGACACAATCTCTGCTCCCACTCTTGTGGATTGGATGTACAATCGCTTCCTTAAGGGCATTTGGGAACACCCCCATCTGCAGACAGCGGTTGTATAGTATATGAGTCAGAGGTTGAAGCAATGACTTGCGAGATATTTTTAGTACCTGGGATGGTATTCCATCCCAGCCCACTGAACAGTCACTGCGTAGTTGCATAATAATTGATTCGATCTCCGACTCGTCCACTTCCATTAGACCAAGAGAGTTTGGAGGGGTTTGTAATGTACCGCTATCAGCTAGGGAGGGTTGGTTGGTTGATGATATGATGGAGGGGCTGGGTCACGGTGGTTGAATTTTGGCAGCTAGCTTTTCACCAATACTACTAAAAAAGTCACACACTTTATTTACGGACGATTTCGGGGTATCAGATAGCTTCAGGAGGTTAACAAGACTTTTAGAGAGGTTTTGCGTGCCAGTGATTTTTTTATTGTATTCCATAGAGCCTTAGGATTGTTTTTGTACTTCTCAAGTTCACTTTTTTCGTAGGCTCGTTTTAGTTTACGGAGTAAGGCATTGCAGAAGTTTCGATACCTAGAATAAGTAATTTTAAGAATTAAGTTGTCAGGAGATTTTTTTAATTTTAAGTGCATCTTATCTCGGTTTCTAATACATCTAAGTAAGCCAGGGGTTATCCATGGCTTGATTATTTTTTGTTTATTGGAGACTTTTATAGTGTTAGAGTGTTTACTAATAGCCGATTGAACGATTTCTATTAATTTATTCATAGATGAATTTGGAGCCTCCAATTTATAAACTGCTGTGAAGTCTGTATTTTCTAACTCGTTGCGGATAGCTTCGTAATTTAGTTTGAGTTTAGACGTAATGTAAACTTTTTTATGAGCTGGGTAGGGGTTCGAAATAACTAATATTGCTGGTTTATGATCTGTAATATGGGACTCTAGTATTAAAGTAATAGTAGGTAGCTTTGTCTTAACAATAATATGGTCTAAACAGTTGTTTATTCTTGTTGGTAATAGATGGGTAGGCGAAAGGCCATGAGACGCATGAAGGAGAAGGTATTCAAGACTACGATCGGTACAGTTACCCTGCCTTATGTCTATGTTCATGTCAACCACAAGTGCTTGTTGAGAGATTTTCATACACATCATATAAGCTGACAAGAAAGTTATTAAAGTTGGATTTAGAGTTGTAAGACGGGGAGCGGTATACTGCTACCACGGCTAATTTATTTTCTATCTGGCAAATGAGACAATTTCCGTCCTTATAACTAGGTTCTCGTACAGTGAGTTGCAGCCCTAGCTTTGTGTAAATTATTATGCCTTCATTTTGGTTTGAGTTTTTGTTAGTGCAGTAGGATTGAAAACCATTTAGAGTAGGTGGGTTTACAACTTTTCGTAACCAGCATTCAGTCAATACAATAATATCGAAGTTAACTTTTGTTTGATATAACAGTACAAGGAGGTTGTCGAAATTCTTATTTACACTACGAATATTTATATGTAACATTTTTATGTTATTATCAAATTGATTAAAGTGCTTTAGGCTATCCTCAGGGTTACAGAGATAAGAGTTTTCTAAGTTAAAATTATCAATTTCATTATTAATGTTGGTTATAGTAGCCATTTAATTTATAGAACTAGTTTAAGACATGGCACAGAGTGTCAATGGACGCTGCAACGCGTGAAGAATTTTGCTTGTGAGTATATGTGAGTCTTGTGTATGGGATATTGTTGTAGTATGAGTGAGTAAGTTTGTGAAGTGTGGAAGTTACTAGTTGTAGTGTTTTAAGGTTTAATACATGAAAAAGGACTGTACCTAGCAACATTAATACAGAAGAATATAATTGAAAAGTTACAAAGGAGAAGAAGGACAAGCATAGTCACTTCTTGTTATCTAAATCTAAAAGGCATTGTTCACTATTTACTAAGATTTGTTTTTCGCCTTCCTGCTTGCGTAAAAAGACAGATCCACTGCTGATCCAACAAAATTTGTAGTTTTTGTTTTTGGCGAATTCCCTTGCTTGAAAAAATACGTGCTTCTTTGAACTGTATGATAATTGATCCGATATGTATACTGGTTGACGTTTCCCGGCTATTTCAATAATTTCCGTGTTTATTTTATCCTGTTTAGTTTTTTGGTCTTTATTGTAGTTACGGACCGCAGACATAAGCTTTGTTTTCGTTTGCACGGATGCAAACTCAGCAATAAGGGGTCGTGAGGTAGAAGGACCTGCAGACTTGCCTGGTAGGCGGTAGATGTCCCGAAACTCCAATCTTGCAGACAGTTTTTACAAGAGAGCTATTTGTTTCGGATTCCACTTGAGGAATGTTGCGTATTTCTATTCCTGATGAGCGCGATCTATATTGTAGATCTTGAACCTTTTTTTCCAATTTTTCTATGTAAGAACGCTGTTCTAAACGCTCCTTCTTCAGCTCGTCAACCTCGAGTTTCATCTCTTCAAACTTCTGGTTAATAAAAGCCATTGATTGCACTATATCAGCGTTTGATTTCCGAATTTCAGTGTTGATGGCCTGTATTTGGGTATTTTGAGATTTAATCTCTGCAATATCAGATACCAATTTCGACATAATAGCAGTCTGCTCCGCTAGCATTTTGGAGATAGATGAGTTCGGTTCTTGTTTCCAGTTCGCAAGCTTTTCATGTAGGTCCTGTTCGAGGAATTCCGACCCGCCTCGTGGTGATATATCTTGACGGGGACGCTTACTTCTTTGTGTGCTAACGTAGTCGGACATTATTACTGCAGAGTTTATGTCTGGTTCGGATTGGGTATGTGATTGTACCAGATTATTGGGAGTCTTAGGTGAGACAGATGGAGTGCGCTGCATATTGTTGTAGAAAACGAGGTAATAAGCAGTCAATCCAACTAAATAAACAGCAGTGAATAATAATGCGTATTGCAGCTACGCTATTGTATACAGATCGTAACACTTATACCGCGTCGTAGCACAACTGGTCACGTAAGCCGTTCGTAGTCTCGTAGCAGACCGATGACGTAGTTGCTCGTAGCCACACACTCGTAGCACAGATATCGGTACGTTGTTTAGGGGCCCGCTTCAACTCGCTTGGTGGCGTAGCGGCTAGGCGCTCGGAATCAAGACGCCAGAGATGGTTTGTGCGCGAGTTCAAATCCCACGAATCACAATCACTTTGCAAAAAGTCACTTTAGGGTCACTTGACAAAGTTATTTGTATCCCGCTCTAGGACCGCCCACTGGGCGTATATCACAGGTAAGAGTCACGAAAGTGCGACAAGGAATCGAAGTATTCTAATTACAGCCAATCACGGAATTATAACTAGCAAAATCCGGAGGCAATCGACACGCGTCCACTCAGTAATGCGACCAGCAACCGAATCGGCTTAACCGATTCTCATTAAATTTTTTATGCATATTCAGTAAGCCTGAAAATCGGCTACTATCTATTTTTCTAACCTGTAAGTGATAAGGGGTGTTCACCCCAAATTTTATTTTTTTATTTTTTTGATAATTTTTACTTTTTTTATTTTTTATTATGTGGCATCAAAAAATACATGACAACTCTAAATTTGCACTTTTTTATCATCAACCCTTGCTTTTTAATAGTCATAGCAGAACTTTCAATGACTTTTTGAAATATCACGAGGAGAGGGAAGAGCGACGATTGGGGCACTGATGGCTTCGCAGCGATCAGGCGTAAACGTACCGTTTCGTTGCTGCAGAGGGTTCGGGGCAGCGTTAACAGTCTCCTGAATGTCATTGCGAGCAATTTGATTGTCCAATGTCAATGTCCCGTAAATTAATAAGTTTTGAGTTGTCACAAATGTTTAGAATCTACTGCCACTTATATTAATTTCTTTAGTCTGTTCTGTCCCACTCCTTGGCAAAGGCTGTCCTCTACGTTTTTTATCTTATGCAATTTGCCTGCCACCACGACATTCAATACATCGTTACCGTTTACGGTTTACCAAGGGGCTCACTGTCGAGATAAATATTTCCAAAAGAGAAGCGATCAAACCAAAAACGATGAACGAGAAAAACGATTGTTCTCGTAACACCAATGATTGGTGTTACAAGAAACGTTAAATTTCCAGTTTGCTCCATGGTTATCAGCCACAATGATAAATATAAAAAAATCCTTCGATCATTGAGGAAAAATCTAATGACGGAAAAACAATTGAACAATTGATATTAAAAAGAAATGGCATGTTTTACTGTAAAATTAATTTGAATTTAGAAATTTAAATACAATGAAAGATGATCGTCGGTCTTCAGATGAGCCACTATAAAAAATCGGAAACTTTATAGGTTTTGAATAATATTTAAGTAAGGCCGAAAGTTACAGAATTACTTATAAACTACTTTAGTACAAATACTAAACAAAACATGAATACTTAAAATTAATCATGCCTTACCAGTATTCGCATATAAAGTGATGCAGAATAGGTGAGACAGGTTTATCTGATAACATCATCAATATGCCATTTGAGCTTGACTGCGCCCTATTATGATTTATGATTGATGATCTTGTGGGAACATGTTCGAGGGTTGGGGAGGGTTTGTATTTATGCTTTGCGATTGCACAACGACATGCTTTGCTTATGCTTTGTTTGGTAGTATAGATACAAGCCTACCTTACTGCCTCCCTCAGAGGCGGTAGGGTGGTGAGGTCTTGAGGGGGAGCGCTACGGTTGTGTAGATCCTTAAGGCAAGTCTGGTGTGTTCTCCTTCACGTGGTTGCCGCCCTGTTCTTGGTCTAGTTCCTTATGAAATAGACGTAACAAAAACCACCAGGCGATTTTTAACCTAACCATGACCCTCCGTGACCGAGCGGGCGTGGGCTCGGCCGCCACTAAACTCAGCTGGCGTCGAGTAGGTAAATTTGGTCACCTGCGCTAGGACCTGCGCAGTTGAGCGCCGTAAGCGGGGATGAAGGAGTCCTGGAGGGTTGAGCCGAGCGGCGCTGGCGGTAATGCGTCCGTGACGCAACACGCCCTCTTTGGTCTGGATTTCAAGCGAAACGGTGGCCCTACCCAGTAGCCAAGGGTAGGGAAATGGCCATAGTGTCCCGTCAGAGGGCCACGGCGAGGGGTGGGAGGTCCGCGGAGGTCGTCTTCGGACGGCCAAAGCGGTTGGTGAAGGTCATGCTGAAGGTGTAAGTGAAGGTTGATTAGTCGTCAACCTGATCAAGCGCCTGATGTCGCACTGTAAGCCAGCCTCACGCCCCTATATCTCGAAGGTAGTCCTAACGGCCGAGCTAGTTTGTAGCGAGACGTTCCCAGGTGCGGGCTCCAAGGAGGGTGGGAAGCCGGAGAGACGAATTTTAACACTATACTATGGACACCCAAAGACCATACGACGCACACACCACACACACACCTCACACACACACAACAACCACACAAACACGCACACCCAACACACACTCACACTCACAAACTGCACATACACACACCGGAGAGGAGGCGAAAGCCAAGGATTCTCCAGCCCCCGGATGCTCTGCTGCTAACGCAGCGAGCTCCAGTGCGGGTACAGGTCTGGCAGTGGCGAGAACCGCTGCCAAGACCAAATCCAAGTCCCGTAATAAACGGAGGAAGACGGCGCTGCTCGGGACCAGTACCGCTCCTCCTTCTCTTTCAGGTGCAGAGCCCGCCACGAAGGTTAATTCCTCTGGCCGGGCTCCCCCCAAACATCCTCCCCCGCCTACTGCTCCCCCGTCGGTGGCCGTCACTGGTCAACCGGTGGAGACCAGCACCACAGGTGACGCGTTCGCGCTAACCTGGCAGGTGCAGAGGAGCAGGCACAAAGGCAGGAAGGAGGAAAAACGCCACCGCGCTGAACCCTCAGTGCAGGCTGCCCCGGCCCCCTCGACGGATAAACCGAAGAAGAAGAAAAGGCCGTCCCAGAGGCAGCGGCAGATACTGTGGAAGGGTAAGACTCCACAACCTAAACAGGCTAACGCCGCGGGCCGGGTAGAACCGACCAGTGGCAATGTCAACTTCTCCGCAGGCAAGCGGTCGCAGGCCGTGGCCAGCACTAGCCGACCGGGACCTAGCCAACCAGCAGCCAGCGGCGCGAGTGGACCAGCCACGCATACAACAGCGCAACCCGGTCAGAAGGATCAGAGCGCGGCCAAGCGAGCTCTCAACGAGACCTCGTCACCTCGAGGAGAGCGCAAGCGGCCGCGTCTTGATAAATCTAAACGGGACGCTAACAAAAGCTACGCCCAAGCAGCTAGCTCCGACCTGGATGTCGCAGTCACCTGCGACCGGACGGGGCACATCAGCAGGGAAGTATCCAACCAGGTACTCGCGGCTATCCAGGCGAAGATAGTCGACGAGGCCTCCTCTCCTACACAGGACTCACCTGCACCGACCTTCAGAGCGAGGCCGGTGTTCAGCAGCGGGGCCCTTAGACTGTAGTGCGGCAACGACCACACCTTAGCATGGCTAAGGAAGCTAATCTCCGAGTTGCCTCCCCTCCCTAGCACTACGCTAGTGATCAGGAGGCAGGCGGACATCGGGCGCCGGGTGAGATGTGGAATCTCCATCCCTGACGAGCAGGGAATCTTCACAGAGCCGTCCAAAATTGGGCGCACTCTGTGCTACCAGAACCCTTGGGTTCCCCGTCCTTATTGAAACTCACTTCCCAGGCTGCGCTTTTACACAGAATATCGACTGGACAGAGGTAACCCAAACACCGTCAGAAAACGACTGGCGCTACGCACACAAAGTCATAACGCTGGAAAAACTCCAGTGGGCGATCCGGTGCTTCCATCCTTTCAAGGCGGCTGGTCCGGACGGAATCTTTCCTGCCTTACTGCAGTGGGGTGGAATCTCTGTCGCCAGCAGACTGGTACCCGTAATGAGAGCGTGTCTGGCTTTCAGATACGTTCCAAAAGGATGGAGGGAAGTGAAAGTCATATTCATTCCTAAGCCAGGTAAGAGTGACTATACCAACGCCAAATCCCACCGACCAATCAGCCTGACCTCCTTTCTCCTTAAAACCATGGAGAGAATGTGCGAGAGAGAGCTGAGGGACGGCGCTTTGAAAACTATTCCACTCCATACTAACCAACACGCTTACAGCTCGGGTAAGTCCACGGAATCCGCCCTCCATCTAGTGGTCGGCCGGATAGAAGAGGCGATTCATCAGAAGGGCACTTGCCTGGGCACTTTCATAGACATCGAGGGAGCCTTCGATAAAACAAACTTCTCCAGCATCAACACCGCGCTCTCTCGTCACGGAGTAGAACAGGTACTGATAGACTGGATTACTAATATGTTAAGTAAACGAGTGGTTCGACTTGAAGTGGAACAGCAGATGGCCATGATAGCCAGAGGCTGCCCCCAAGGTGGCGTACTATCCCCGCTCCTCTGGAATCTGGTGATAAATGACCTCATCACGAAACTCAACGCGAACCATTTCTACACTATAGGGTATGCCGACGACCTCGCTATCCTTATTTCGGGGAAAGTGACGGGGACAATCTGCGACCTCACTCAACAGGCACTACGCATCGTTGAACGTTGGTGCAGAGAGTTCAACCTCTCAGTGAACCCCACGAAGACTGAACTAGTCATGTTTACCCAAAAACGAACACTAGGCCCTTATCGCCTACCCAAACTTTTTGATACAGAACTCCAGTTAGCCAATGAGGTCAAATATCTGGGAATCATCCTAGACAGCAAGTTAAACTGGAGTAGCCACTTAGACAATAAAATAAACAGGGCCTGCATTACCTTCTGGCAATGCAGGAGGATGATAGGTAAGAAGTGGGGCCTATCCCCTAAAATTATACTTTGGTTGTACTGTGTGGTGATCCGACCTATGATCACTTATGGGGCAGTGGTCTGGTGGCCCCGCACCAAATTAACTACAGTAATAGTTGCGGACACCGGCCCGTTATACAATACAATACAATACAACATGTTCGAGGTACTTCAGAAGCGCGGCAAGCCCAAAAGGATTCTGAAGCTGTTATTGTACTGGGTTCGCAGTTTATTCAATACTCCATAGACATAACGCGCGCGCGCGCGTTTATCTACCTAGAGGTACTTAATGTTTGTGACGTTTAGGTGCAGCGCAGACGGCACACTTTTTGTGCGATCGAGTCTGCGGCGCACAAATAGTCTGCATGGCGTGCAAAAAGTCGGTCGCGGATTTTTCACAGACTCAACGCACACGACGCAAATCTTCGATCATTCTGTCGGCAGAGCTGTAAGGACGTAGACGCTATGGAAATCGTGCAGAGATCGCGAAGTATTATTTTGTACATGAAGAACAGAAAAAGAAGAAGAAATAGAGAATTTTGGGTACATCCTATACTTTCGAAAGATTAATGAAGGGACAGTTCCATACTAAACATTCAATTCTGAAACAACATCCGGAAATTTTTATCAAATTTTATAAAATGTCTGTTACTACATTTGATGAGTTGCTATTTATTTTAAGATCTGCTTTGACTCATTCAGAAACATACAGAAGTATCATAAATTGCTGGTCTGTTTTGTATTTCTTGAAATAACATCGTTACATCGACCTCTGGCGCCATGATGATAGATCGCGTGCGTTACGTCCACCCCTAGCAAATGTAGATTGCCGACTAAAGTGTGCGCCGTCTGCGTTAGCGCGCGTTGAAGCAAACGTTCAGTTTTTTTCACACGCTTTTTGTGCGGAGCGGCGCGGCGCGGCGCGGTGCAGTCTGCCCGAATTAGAGTCAGACCACACGGGCGGCGCGGCTGCGGCGCGGCGCCTGAGCGGCGCCGCTGCGGTTTTCTACATACAAAAATGCATTGTAGCCACATGGCGCCGTGCGGTGTGCTCCGGCGCCGCGCCGCGCGCACATCGGAATCGAGACGAGGCGGGGAGGGGTGTAAGCAGAGCGGAGCCGGAGCGGCGCCGCTCGCAGTTGTTTGTTTGCGCAGCATAGGGAAGGACGCATGCTGGATTAGGGCAAACCCTCATTTTGCCGCCGCTGCGGCGCTGCCGCGGCTCCGTAGAACGTTGCGACGCCGCTCTGCCCGTGTGGTCGCCAGCGCGGCGAAATGGCTTGCGGTGCGGCGCCGCACCGCCCGTGTGGTTTGCCTCACACGGATTTTTTGTGCGCCGGACATTTTGCGCGTTGTGTGCGTTATTGCATATAATTGCATAGGTTCAGACTAAAAAGTGCGTCACGGATAATCTGTCGTCTGCGCTGCACCTTAGGGGGTAATCTCTGGACTTACTAAACCGATTTTGAAAATTGTTTTACCAATAGAAAGCCACATTATTTGTGTCATAGGCTTTTATTATTTTATTATTTTCAATACTAAAAAGAGATACTTAGTTCATATAGGTAGGCTATACAAACTATAGTTCAGTCCATGGTCAACCCACCCATTGGGTCATGACCCAGGCTATGGATTTCGAACGGCTCGGTGAATTTTAGTTTAAATAATTGTGTACCTAGCTACATTATAGAATTGGCTTACCTTCCATGATGAAGGTATCCCTGTGGATGGAGACATATGTATGCCCCTCCAACAAAAGCGGCATCACAATCCCCACGTTTAATCACCGCATATGCTGCTTCTAGTGCAGAGGTAGAACTGCAGTCCGCTTCATCAATTCCTATTGAGGGACCCTTAAGATTCAACCAGTACGAGATGCGATTCGCGAACATTGTCTTACTAGATCTGTAAAAAAATAAAAAAAATTGACGCAATTATCCGTTATTTGGCATTACACCCTAAGCAGAATTGTAACAGGAGCCGAGATAGACTGAAATTAAATGACAAATACTCACAAGTTTCAAATGAAATCATGTGAGTATTTAAATGCAATTCGTAATACGTTCGTTCATTTTCGGTAAACAGTCTTTCACAATCAAAAACCAGACCTTGAGCTGTTTTTAACAATCGTTTCAATAGAACTGACCCCAGTAGACCTAATCCATTTCTGGTGCCCGCGTCCGTAAGGCCATATTTCTCATTGGGGGAAAAGGATGATCCAACAAAGACGGCAACTTTTTTTCCATTGAGTTGAGCTGGACTCATACCTGAAACAAAAATACATATTTTTGGATATCGCACCTAAAGGTAGTCTAATAAAATAAAAAAAAAATGCTAAATGTGTTGCTAAGCGCAAATCTCGAGAACAGCTGAACCGATTTCACTAATTCTTTTTTAGAATATTTCTTGAAGTACGGGTATGGATCTGAAGTAACGAAATAAATATTTAAGAAAATGCCTATAGAAGTGTAAAAACAACACTTTTCTATACTCCCATACAAACGATTCGTAATAATACCTACTTACAAGTCAATTTGAACTTTAATACCACACTGTAAAGTTAAATATGGAAAAAATGCTTGGAATCAAAGAGATTAAAAATATTAGGTATTGAATGTCTTTGCTTGGAATATAGTAATTAAAACAACAATTTTGCTTTCCTTTAGAAACTATTTCTACGTGCCAAAATTAGATGTTCGTTCTGTCGTCGGTACGGTATCCTCCTCTCAAATTAAAGAACGTATTTAGATAAAAATTTTGAATTGACAACATAGGTCTATGTAAAATATTAGGATTAATGCGTATTTAGATTTATATTAACTAAGTTTTGGGATCAACTTAATTATGTACGTTACCTGATTTCTCCCCCATTTGTGGACCGATTCTCAAAATTCTTTTTTTATTTGAAAGAATATACTCCCGAGGTGGTCCCATTTTAATTTGGTGAAGATCTGGTGCTGATCTTTGGAGATATACAACGGAACTCTTCAAAAATAGACGGAAAATTTGTCGTGATTGCTGGAATCGCTTGGATGTTTATTGTTTATACAACATCATGACGTATCATCACGCCTGTATGCTCGGAGGGGTATGCAGGTGGGTAAAATATACCTAGGTTTCGTCAGTAAGGTATGTTAATTTTAATTTGTTAGGGATTAGTGGAAAACCCTATTATCATGACATGTATTGTTAACAATTAACAATATAAAATAAATTCATGGCAAATATTTTTATGGTAAAACCTAAAAATGGAAAAATAAAAAACTTTATTGAAAAAAATAAACCGACTTCAAAAAAAACACTAAACGGTATAAAATAACTCTAAATTCGGAAGTCGGTGGCCCATCATGATTAAGACAAACCCACCAAAGCCATACACTTCCGAATTTAGAGTTATTTTACACCGTTTAGTGTTTTTTTGAAGTCGGTTTTATTTTTTGCAAAAAACGTTTTTTGGTTGTCAATTAACGTGTACAATCTGAGCTTTATTTTGTTACTAAACTTAAAAAAAAACAACCGACTTCTTAAAAAAAACACTAACAGGTGAAAAATAACTCCAGTTTCGGAAATCTGTGGCTTTGGTGGTTTTCATTCATTATTGGCTACCGAATTCCAAAACGAGATATTTTTCACCTGTTCGTGTTTTTTTTAAGAAGTCGGTTGTTTTTTTTTGTAAAAAAGTTTTTATTTTGCAATTTTTAGTTTCTTCGTATGTAAAGAAAGTCTTTCAATACTTGAAAGAATCATTGAAATCGGTTAACAATTGCAAAAGTAGTTCTTTCTAAACATTAATCTGTACATCTCTGCCGGGCTCCTTTTAAAATAGACAGTCGTAATGTTATGTTATGGAAATACAAAAACTCAGCATAGACATCTGAGTACAGCAATTGCGAATAATTTGCTGTTATGCGTTGAAGAGTTCCGTTGCCTGTCTTCTTCATCAGTTTTTCTTCACCAAATGATACTTTCCAAATGAAATTGCTTGATTTGTTACTGAAAATGTTAAAATCGGTGCGTGTGTACCTATATTTTTTTGAGGAGTTCCCTCAATTCCTCGAGGATCCCTCATCAGATATGAGTTTTGATACAAATGAGACCAATCTGTTTGTATACCCTATCAAATAAAAGAAGAATTTTAAAAATCGGTCTATAAATGACGGAGAACTGAGGTAACAAACCCTAAAGAAAAAAAAAAACGTACAATCGAATTGAGAACCTCCTCCTTTTTTTGAAGTCGGTTAAAAAAGAGTATTCAACTGATGGTATTTCTTGCATCTGAACGTTTGTATTTTAAGTTTTTTTAACAAACAAACAGAGGGTGAAATGTACAGACGCTAGTACATCAACCTACCCCAAAGTCAAATTTCTTTGATAGGTTTTCAACTTTATTCATACATAGTAAGGTTAAGGTTCAATTGGGAAAATTTGACAGTTTGGGGTAGGACTAAAGAGCAGATCAATTATTTAAAACACAGGGAGGTTGATTGTGGAACTAAGATGTTATGTTACAGTTACTCATCATAGGTAGTTGGTATGCCTTACAAGGTGTTCTATGTCATTGATGCCACTATACTTTTAGAAATGCTACCTTTCTATACTGTGCTCCTGATAAATTAATAGAATGATGCATAAATATAGCTTTAATAATAATAATGTACACTGTAATGCTTCCAGCAAGCAGGTTTTCCTGCCAGATGATGATGGAGGTGGCGGGCCACACCTTGTATCTACACATCCAATACAGAAGTCTGCCTGCCCCACCGGTATCAAGAAGTTGAACCCCAGCAGTGGAAAATTTATAATATAAATTTGCAAAGTTCTGTAACATGATAGAAATGAGTAAAACTTATTTTTTATGCAATATAAATTTATTTCTGACCTCTCCAAGCACTGCTAGAGCTAGAGAGAGAGAGTTTGTGGGATAATAATATCTGGATAGTAGTTGTATTATCTACACAACCTATTGTTTTCCCTATACAATTTTTGTTGTCCTAATTGCTTAAATATTTATATTAAAATATGATATTTGTATATGTTTTGTGGGCCACATGTAAATGAGTAAGTATGTATCCGTTATGTTCAAGTCCCATGTAAGAAGGGGCGTCTATTGCTATCAACAGGATTCAAGTCTTGATCCCGGATTGAGACTTGGAGATGGAAACACTATCAACACTAAGTAAGAATTCTGCCCCTGTACCTACAATATGGTAGCTAGAAGTGTTAAATGAAATTAATGATTGGCCTAAACATGCTGTATTACCTTAATTTGTACCTCTTATTGGGATTATCTTGCTTTCTAGTTGGATGATGTAGGTAGGTAATATGAATATGTACTAATGTAGGTACTCAACTCAGAAAAAGGACAATAAAACATTCATTGAATGTGAGTAAATTTATTTTAGCATTTCTGAGTTTTCATTCAGTGGTAGTTTCAAACAATCCAATCCCCTCCATTTGTCGCACAGTCGAAATTGAAACAGCATGAATGCACTCTGGTCGGAACGATGCGAGGCAGAGGTTTTACCTATTTAGTTGCACTGCTTGTAAGTAGGTAGGTTTCTGCCAGTTCACAAGAATACACGGATTAAGTAACACACTGACGTTAATAATACCGTACCGTTGCTACATAGACGCCAACGCCCATCCCCTTACGGAAAAGACAGGAGCCTCCTTTAATAGGTATTGATTAACTGAATATCACTTGATTGTTGTTACCGTCCTTGTCAATGTAAATAGCCACTTAACTCTGAACTCTCGTCTTAACTAACACGGGCGGAACTTCGGTAGTAGCTTTAATAATTGTCATACCAATTGCATCCGTAAAAGTAGGTAATAACTAATAAACAACATTTAAAATATCAAATGTCACTGCAAAGTGCAAGACTAAATTTGAATGCAATAACAAATCGATGCGTCTTTGTTCTTAGATGCACGTTGTTACCATGGCCTCCTTAGAAGTTAGTTTTCCCCCTTAAATAAGTGGTTTGTTTTATATTTTGTTAATGTGAAAATTACGTAGGTATTTAATAAAAAACAACTACGGCGGACTGCATTTTTATCAATTACAACCTCTAAAATGCTTACAAAACAAAGATCATTCTTTTAATCTTTTGGTGATATTATAATAACCTACAATACCTACCTACGCGAAAAAAAAGGCCATGACAGTCACAGACTAAGGTGAA
The DNA here is from genome assembly GCA_921972225.1 of Euplexia lucipara. NCBI lineage: Eukaryota > Metazoa > Arthropoda > Insecta > Lepidoptera > Noctuidae > Euplexia > Euplexia lucipara. Next base: position 5,406,002 of record OV179163.1, on the reverse strand, counting down.
TCTTACCCAGGTAGGTATCGATTATTTATTTTCATTTTGGACATCAAAATTAGGCACGACTACTAGGTAGGTAGGTAGGTACTGACTTTTTAAATGGTTAATTTAAATTTAGACTTTTTAATCTTTAAATATAATAATTATTTAAAATTGTTTAAAATCAAACAGGTTCATACGTCAACAACATGGCCTACAAACAATGAATATTAAAAAAAAAATTCACGCGCGCGCGCTTCGCGTTGTCATAGTAACAACGCGGGCGTGAGTGTGCATCATTGTGACTCGATGAATGTGAACGTTGAAAAAGTAACTTATTTGACAAAATAATGTAATGACGATATATTTGTTGAATGGTTAAAATAAAAATTGAAATTAGACATTCAAATCTTTGGAAATAAACACCGTATAGTCTATAAAATGGTAAATGAAGACAAACGCACGCGCGTGGTAGGTACATCGAAGTCACTCGGCGCGGACGCTAGGTGGTTACTATGGCAACAGCACGACCGGCATCGCGTGGGCGTATCGTTGTCATGGCAACAGCACCGAGTCAGTGTCGTACAACTGTCATTGTGACTTTTGGTAACTATGCGAACGTAGAAGAATTAATTTGTAAGTAGGTATCTGTGAGAGTGCTGAGATGGTAGAAATGCTTTATATTTTTGGCAACGACTAGATAAAGTAGGACGCTATTTGTCCACAGTAAACTAAGATGTGAAGGCGTTTTCATAGATTCGGATCGGCGCAGCGCAGCAGGTAATACCATAGGTATGAAGTACCTAAATTGATTTAATTTAATTAATTATTCAAATCCAATAGAGCTTCCGAACTAAATTATCACCTATTCAATTTACTTAGCTTAAAATAAATAAAATACTTAGCACAGAAAAAATATTAACAAGTATGTGAAGCAATATTATAGTGGGTGGCGTTCTGCAGTTTCTGTCCACCCCCATGGGAATAGGGCGTGAGTTTAAGTTTGTTTGTATGTAAATAAATAAGTTATGTCGATTCTCGATTATGATTCGTATTTTGCCAATCCCTAGCAACTGATAGGTGACACTGACAGAGACTTCAGTGTTCACTACACCCAGGTTTACACGCGGTGATTTCAACAGATTCGACCAGCTGGTCCCTCTTACCAATTGTAAGTATGAAAGAAATATCTATATACATTTATACTCCATCCGATTAGGTAGTTAACAAAAGATAAACAATTTTGACATGTATTTTTAGTTAATAACACAGTTTAAAAATAAAATGCAGCTGAAAACTGAAAGATTCTTAGAATAGGAGCACTGGAAGCACAGCAGAACTAAGCGGCGCGTGCGGAGCTCTCAGCTCAGCCGCGCACGCGCGTTTGTGCGGGGCGGGGTAGCCGGTAGGAAGGAATAGGGAAGGGTGGATCTCTTGAAGTCTTGAATAAATAGATCAATCGAATGATAAATTTATTCAACAAATATGAAAGTCGATTCAACGTTTTAGTTATAATAGAATGTAACATTAAATTTTAGTTGATGTAATTATCAGATCTTAGTTAAATCAACTACGACATGTTCGTTAATTTTATACCTTAATAAAATTTATCGAAACTATCATTTGATTTGATTGCTTTAACTATTTTATTCTGAATTGATTCAACAGACGTATTTGTCTATGTTGACTAAATAAAAATGAATAAGTCATACAAAAAAGTTTAGAGTGATACAATCAACAATAATACATGTTAAAATTAATAAACATACCTATATTGTTCGTTCAATCACAAATGAACTTGCTGTTGTAATTAATCAGCTATGGTTGAGTTGCATAATATCATAGTTGTGTTATTCAATTTAACGTCAACTAAGAGAAAATCTCTCTTAGTTGGCTTCAATTTTTTAGAGTGTATACTTTTAATGTTGCCATGTAAGTAATATAAATCTTAGTCTTTAATACCAGACTTCCTATAAAAGTATAACCAAAGAAAAAACTGTTCAGAAATTCAAACTCTATGCTTTTAGATAATTTTCAAAGGCAGACGCAAAAAAAAAATGTCAACATAATTTTGTTTGGGAGTTCACCGGTGTTCTTTGACACATTGGGGTAGGTTGATGTGCTAGTGCGATCGATGGCCCTTTACGGGGCCCCGATCTGGGCGGCTGACCTGACGGCCGGCAGCATCGCTGTCCTGCGGAGACCGCAGCGAGCGATGGCCGTCAGAGTCATCAGGGGCTATCGCACGATCTCCTACGAGGCGGCCGGAGTACTAGCCGTATCCCCGCCCTGAGACCTGGAGGCGAAAGTACTCGCGTCACTGTACCGGTGGCGCGAGGAAATGCAGGCGCGCGGCGAGCGACCGATGCAGCGACACATGGAGTTGCGTCGGTCGCAGCTGCGCGAGGTCCTGGTGGCGGAATGGCAGGACAGGGTTTAGCGCCCTACCGCCGGCCTCGTCACCATCGCGGCGGTCCGGACGGTGCTCGAGCGCTGGCTCGGGAGGAGGCACGGCTCCCTGTCGTTTCGGGTGACGCAGATACTTTCCGGGCACGGTTGCTTCGGAAAGTACCTGTGTCGCATAAATAGGGAGCCGGACGCCCGGTGTCACCACTGCGTCGACTGTCGGGAGGACACGGCGCGGCATACGCTGGCAGAGTGTGCCGCTTGGGAGGAGCCGCGCCGTGCCCTCGTCTCTGGAGTAGGCAGTGACCTGTCGCTGCCGGCCGTGGTCGAGAGGATGGTCGGCAGCGTCGAGTCCTGGGACGCGGTGGTGTCCTTCTGCGAAACGGTCATCTCGCAAAAGGAGGCTGCGGAAAGGGAGAGGGAGATCACTTCAACTCAACCGGCCCGCAGCAGACGCAGGCGGAGGGCGGACAACGCCCTCTTCCAGCCCCCCAGAATGGGTCCAGGGCGACGGACGCGGGGATGTCCGCCGCCCCCACGTACATGGGCCCGAGGTGGCGGCGCGTCGTGTTCACGCGCGCCCCTCTTAGACGTCGCGAGGGGAGTCTAACACCTCACTCCCCTCGCTGACTTGGCGACACCCGCGGGGCTGGCACCAGTCGGGGGTCGCGGAAGTATCTTTTGTTCCCATGACCCCCGACGCAGGTGTGAGAAGGAACACGGGGTGGTTTTTAGTCAGTAAGAGTCTGACAGACCCCTCCGCAGCCCCGGGCGGGGGACATCCATGAGGATTTTCCACCCCTCAAAAAAAAATCCTATATAGCTTACATAAGTACCTTACCTAACTACCTTACTGAAATACATTGATTTAAAAAATACTTAATTCATCATTTAAAATGATGAATTAAGTATTTGCAGTTGTCCGCAGTTGTTCAGTTTAAAACTGAACAACTGCGCTGCGAGGCTTAATGTTACATACAATTTATTTATTTTTCCCGATCTATTTTAAAGTCCAATCAGTATAAGTAATAATAAAATTTTCTTTTAGCTAAGAATTACCTATTAAAGTTCGCCTCTGTCGTCTGAATTAATGACTAATTACGTAAATTGATTTCTGAAATATAAGACTTTTTTTATGCTACATGAAACCTCTTTTTAACCGACTTCAAAAAAAGGAGGAGGTTCTCATTTCGGTTGTATGTTTTTTTTTTCTTTAGGGTTTGTTACCTCAGTACTCCGTCATTTATGAACTGATTTTCAAAATTCTTCTTTTATTTGATAGGGTATACAAACAGATTGGTCCCATTTGTATCAAAACCGTATCTGATGAGGGATCCTCGAGGAATTAAGGGAACTCCTCAAAAAATATAGGTACACTCGCACTGATTTTAACATTTTCAGTAACAAATCAAGTTTTTTCATTTGTATTTATATATATTTATTTATTAAATTGTCGTTGCACAGTATTTGTAACAAAACTTCTTCGAAACGGCTAAATCGATTCTTATGATGTTTTGTGTGTATATTCAGTAGGTCTAAGGTAGGTAATGTAAACTAATAAAAACTTAATAAGGCTAATGAATTGATTCTAAGGCCGAACGAAGTTTGCCAGGGCAGCTAGTACGAAATAAATTTGTCTCTCACAGTATTTTTTTCTTCAAGGATGTGTTAGTACTTGACGTGCACACTGGTAAAATTAACGGTAGGCCAAAAACAAGCTTTAATTAGTAAATAGTCATCTGCCAAGCTCTCTTTAACAAAATATAATGTATACAGGGTGGTATTCCACTCTTTATACATAATATTTTACTCATGGTAACAGTATGTATTCATTGCCGCTCATACTCAGACCAGGATTCTTTTACCTGGGGGTCCAGAATTATAGCATTTTCGGCATTCATATATATATATAGTTTTTTTTCGTTTATTTCCTAATTTTTGCTTAAACTGTACAGAATGAGGTAGAGAGCTCAAAGTATGTATGTGCGACGATGTCTCTACTAGCCTGTATAATAGTATATAGTATATAATAGTATAATAGTAAACTTAGTTCGGCTTCTAGTCAATTACATTCAGCTGACAATATAAGAAGTGCCAATATTTAATTTATAGTGATTTTCTGGATGACCGCCTAGTGATATATAATACTTGAATCAGAGCGGTTAAAGTATTGCGCGGCATTTATTAAAACACGGGACTATATTAATAATGTATAATACTACTATCATCTATAATTCCGCCTATGTACATTTGTGTGCTTGAAGTATTAAATAAATAAATAAATAATATTATTAAACTAATACAACGTGATGATAGTTTATGTTGGTCGAGGCTTGTTAGGTTAAAAACTAAAGAAAGAAATATTTACCAGCATCATAAATGGCCTGGTAGGCCTGCTCGAGCAACTTCCGTGACATCGGATCCATGTGGTTTCCGAGGTGGTAGTGAACACTGAAGAACTGGGCATCGAACAAATCTAACCCCGGAGCCATGCCTGAGGCATGTCCCAGGTCTGGATGCTTGTAGTCCCATCTTAAGGCCACAGATGTTACTGGATACTTCTGTGGCATAAAAGGTTGCGATATAATTATTCTTGATTATACTTATAGTATTTGCATTTCAAAGGATATGTGATGGTGAAGATTTGCAAAAATGTGACTTTCTTGTTATTTATATTTGCTACGATTGCTACGAAGTAGATTGAAGGCTGTTAATAATTCAATGGCTGTTAAACTCAATTCTTGTAAAAATACCTAAGGGTCCCATATACATATAATCTGCAATAAATGCAGTTCATGCAGAAGTCACATTTTGGTGCCAGAGAACGAATTTGTGTTATTTCGAATATGTATTCCATATATCGTTCAGTGCGAATCAATATTTCATTGATGCATACGTATATCAAAATTCATACCTTGTTATATAGTATATCTGAGAACTGCTTAACGTTGTGGGACTGTGGGTAGAGGCCTGACACGCCAGTGATGACGATTCTTTCGCCGTCTGACGTTACATCCTGTGTAACTGGATCAGTTTCACCCAGAGTTGACACGTGTTCTTGAGGTGTAGGCGACATCGTGAATCGAAGGACTAATGATTTTTATACTAATAAGCGTTCACTGATTATGTGAGCTGTCGACTGTAGATTCCTGAGTATAATGGAAACGGGTACATAAAATGTATTTATTGGCACTCAAAAATATGATTGTTCAAGAAAGACGTTTTTTGGATTAAATTTATTACACACAAGGTCCCTGCGGCTTCACTACTAATGGTCGTCGATAAATAGCTCAAATTTATTCAAATATGATTGGTACCTTGGGGTACTTACGAAGACTAAAATAAAACAAACTCTTTAGCTTTGGCATTTAAATATCATACTACAGGCTAGTTCTGGCTTAGATATGTGGTGTTTTTAATTAGTTCATGCCATTGATATTTATATATCAATGGTTCATGCACGTTTGTTTCATTAGGTACTTCTGGTGACAGAAAATCCTAATCTAAAAAGAAACATTAATATTTTTCTGACTTCGTGGCGTTTAAATCGCCAAAATGAATATACTCCGGACATTATTTTCTTACCTTACAGGAAGTATTTCTTCTATGTCTTATAGCTATACATAATACATATACTTTAATTATCAGGGTTTTTAATGTTTGGGAAGTGGGCATTGTTCTTTTCCGCAAACAAACAGACAGACGAATATATTTTAAAAAATGGTTAAATAGCTTTCATATTAATAAGCCCCTCATCTGTAGCGAAATCAAATAAATATCAGTAAAAATAGAAAAAGAACATATGTCTTATTTGTCACAGTTGAGATCCTAAGCTTTCATATGCATTAAATTAAAAAAAATCTGTTTGGTGTTACAAACAGGCACTTTAATTTTATTTAGTTGCTTAGATTCAAAGAAAACAAATAACATTATAAATACTCACGTCTCGAGGTGAAGAAATGTAGTGACATAAAATGGTGACCGGCACAGTACCCAAAATTAGGAACTCGTCGAGTACACTGAGCATTCCAACTATTTACCGAAACTTATATAACATTGTGTGCAAATTATTAACATACCTTATTATTTACAGTCCATTAATATTGAACGTTTAATAAAATCGTTGACCTGCACCTTTAAGCACATCGAAAAAAAATCATTGAAATACTCGTTGAAAATACACTTCTGGACACATCTATTGGCCCACCTTAGAGTTTAGGAAATATGATTGCTAGATTGAACAAAAACTGTTGATGCAGTTTTAAACCTGATACATTTTACCATCTTTTTCGATCGTATTGTTTTAAATTTGACTTCAGAATACCATACGACATGGAGCTACGCCTAACAAGTCGGATATGCGCCTTGTTAAAGGCAATTGATTTTTGAATAAAAAACATGTTTTATCAAATAAAGGTTTAATTTAATAACGCGTGTTGCCTCCATGGGCATCTACCACAGCTCTCATACGATTAGGCATAGAGTTTATCAACCGCTCTATGAAATTTTAAGGGATCATCTCCCATTCCTCTTCTATGGCAGTTTTCAACTCCTGCATCGTCTGGGCAACTGGCTGACGAGCCCTAACACGTCTTTTTGGCTCGTCCCACATGTGCTCAATGGGGTTCATGTCTGGGCTTCTGGCTGGCCAGTCCATAACTGTGATGTTCACATCCCAAAGATATTCCCTGACAATGCCGGCCGCATGGGCTCTTGCATTATCATGCATAAAAAGGAAATTTGGGCCCACATAGTCCGCGTATGGTATCACGTGAGGTTCTAAGCACTCACGAATGTACCTTTCAGCATTTAATGTTGGCAGCCGTGGTCCTGTAACAACCTCAAGTTGAGTTTTGCCGCTCGCGGATATACCGCCCCAGACAGTCCATGAGCCACCGCCATAAGCAACCTTCTCTTCAAAGCAGCATTGTGCGAAACGCTCTCCCTTACGTCATTAGACCTTCTTCCTTCCATCATTGCCATGTAATACAATTTTAGACTCATCAGAAAAAAGTACACGGCTCCAATCTTGCTGTGTCCAATTTAAATGACTGCGTGCGAAATGAAGGCGCGCTGTTCGGTGGGCTCGCGTTAGTTTGGGCTCATTAGCTGGCTTATGTGGTACCATATCGCGTTCTTTTAACCTTCTCCGAACAGTTCGAGCGCTCACAGATACTCCGTGGAAGTCGCGAAGTTGGTTTTGTATCTCAACGGAGGTAAGGTGACGATTTTTCAAGCTGGTCGTCACGATGAATCGATCCTGCCTTTCAGTTGTGACCCGAGATCGTGGCCTTCCTTGGCGACGAACAAAGCCGCCAGTCTCTAGGTACCTCCGATAAACATTTCGGACCGCAGATCGACTTAAATTAAGTTGAGCACTCACGTTTCTTTGGCTGTGTCCGGCCTGAATAAGTGCCACAGCTTGGGCGGCGAGTTCAGGTGAAGTATCCATAGATTATTGATAGAACCTCACCTTAATGTTAAGAATAAGTAATGTTTGTTGCAAAACCAAAGATATCAATCACTTTTTAACCGACTTCAAAAAAAGGAGGAGGTTCTCAATTCGACGGTATGTTTTTTTTTTTTTTTTTGTGCGTTTGTTACGCGATTTCTCCCCCATTTGTGGACCGATTCTCAAAATTCTTTTTTTATTTGAAAGAGTATACTCCCGAGGTGGTCCCATTTTAATTTGGTGAAGATCTGGTGCTGATCTTCGGAGATATACAATGGAACTCTTCAAAAATAGACGGCAAATCTGTCGTGATTGCTGGAATCGCTTGGATGTTTATTGTTTATACAACATCATGACGTATCCTCACGCCTGTATGCTCTGAGGGGTATGCAGATATGTACAATATACCTAGATTTCGACAGTTAGGTATGTTAAGTTTCATTTATTAGGGATAAGTGGATAACCCTATTACCATGACATGTATTGTTAACAAATAACAATATAAACATAAATTCATGGCAAATATTTGTATGGGAACAACTAAAAATGAAAAAATAAAAAATCTTTTTTGCAAAAAATAAAACCGACTTAAAAAAAACACTAGCCAGTGTAAAATAACTCTAAATTCGGAAGTTGGTGGCCCATCATGAATAAGACAAAACCACCAAAGCCACAGACTTCCTAATTTAGAGTTATTTTACACTGGCTAGTGTTTTTTTTAAGTCGGTTTTATTTTTTGCAAAAAAGATTTTTTCAAGAATTAAATCCAAGTAAACCAATAAAACCAAGTTTTCTTAGTATTCGATTGTTTGATATCAACAAACAGGCTCCAAATTGTCTTTTGTTTCTTTAAATTCTGTGTTCGAAATTCGAAAAAAGACTATTGAATGAAATGGTGAATGTGCCAGGTTTAAAACTGCATAAAAACTTTTTGCTCGACCTAATATAAAATTTTAGCTAGGACCAAACGAAACTGAAAATACACGGTGGGCCAATAGATGTGTCCAGAAGTGTATATTATTAAGTTAGTTGGTCAATAGGTCGTCTTTGAGGCAAAGTTTTAAGAGTTGGAGTATAGGTACGCTTTAGAACACTATAATAATAATATCCACGCAGGGCAGATTGTGGCGAGCTGTTGGGCAGTAGCGACCCCACGGACCTGATCTCCCGGAAGAAGTCTTGTTCCTCATCTCTAGCTTGCCTTAATTGGCCGGCCAGAGTGAACTCTGACGAGGAACGGAGCTCCCACCTCTTTTTAATCTTAGTTGGCCGGTAAGAGTGGAGATTCGCAAGAGCAAACGTGCTCGAAGGAAGGAAGCATTCCAGTAAGGTGCTGGTAGGGATCTTGACCCTACTTCCGGGATTGTCCTGATAGCCGTGGAATGCCGCTCCACTCCTTTAGCACCTCAGGACATGCTGCCCTTTTGTCGCTACGTCACTATGTGCTAGCGGCCGTTTTAGAGGGTCCATTATTGAGTGTGCAAGTCACCCCCTGTTATTTAATCCGTTTAGGTATATATATAAAATTGGGGCCATAGTCCTACGTAGTTCCAGGTATCCAGTCTATCTTAGCCACCCTAGCCTATTGTCCAGTACTTTTATTACCATAGTCTGCAATAGTCTCACACCAGCCGTAGGTTTTCCTTGGGTGCACTAAGATTTGTCTAGTACATACAGGGAAATCTGCGGTTGGTGTCTCAATTCATTAAATATGACAACGGGCTTATGCGAGTTGGCTTCGGCCCCTTGTACGCCTTCCAAAGGTCCGGAACCAGAGAGTTCTAAGAAATAAAACCAAAAAAACATGATTAATATTAGGTCTTTACCTATGAAATTGCCGTTCTGCAGTACTGGCCATTTCAAATCAAAATAATTTTTGTTTGGCTAAGAATTCTAATTTCAAGTTAATTTTATTTTAAAAACATGTTTTTTTTTTCCAAAAGTAGTTATTTGTTTACTGATTAGTGTTACATTTTCATCGCATTTTAATCTTTTTCGTCATCATGGATACGTTAAAAGTTCGAGTAATAGGGAATATGCATGTAATTTAAATATGGTTCTAATATTTTTTTTCCGAATCATTAATGGCAGAAAATATGAACTAAATCATTATTTTACTTTTTAAATAATTATTTCAAAATTTAAAATAAAAGTGCGAATTAAGCGCAGGAAATTCAAATTTGCGAAACGCATCACCATTGGTTATAACGAAAAGTGACGTCAAATACTACGACAACAAGACAAGTTACGCCTACAAAAATGTATATTGGAATGGACTTTATAATGGAAAACATAATTATTGCCGTGTGTGTTGTGTGTTGTTTAATGTTCAAGTGTAATTTTAGCTTCATAGTGAGGTTATTTAGCATTTAAGAAAGATGACTGAAAGTGGTTTTGTAAAAGCACAATCTGATAATGTTTATTTCTGAAATTGGTTTCCCAAGATACAGGCTTGCCTAGTTTGGGGCTAATGTTAAAATTATTATGAACAATTATAATTAATAATAAATTATTATTATTATTATTAGCTTTTATTTCTCGGAACCCTTGGGTTCTGGACCTTTGGAAGGCGTACGAGGGGCCGAAGCCAACACGCAGAGGCCTATTGTCGTCTTTAATGAAATGAGGCACCAACCGCAAATTTTCCCTGTATGCACTACACAAGTGCACTTAAGGAAAACCTACGACTGGTGTAAGATTATTGCAGACTATGAAAACAAAAGTACTGGACTATAGGTTAGGGTGTCTTAAATGGACTGGATATCTAAAACTATGAAGGACTATGGGCCCCTGCCTTACCAATGTTTTATACACAGGGCAAGGACATTAAATGGCAGGGGGTGACTTGCACACTCAATAATGGGCCCTCTGAAACGGCCGCTAGCACATAGTGAGGTAGCGACAAGAGAGCAACATAACCTGAGGTGCTTGAGGAGTGGAGAGGCATTCCACGGCTATCAGGACAATCCCGGAAGTACGGTCAAGATCCCTACCAGCACCTTACTGGAATGCTTCCTTCCTCCGAGCATGTTTGCTCTTGCGAATCTCCACTCTAGCCGGCCAATCAAGGCAAGCCAGAGATGAGGAACAGGACATCTCCCGGGAGATCAGGTCCGTGGGGTCGCTACTGGCCAACAGCTCGCCACAAGGTGCCCTGCGGGGTATCATTATTATTATTATTCCATTCAGGTACAAGCAATACCGGTAAACTGGCTTTTGAGCTTTTTTCATGGTGAAATGGTTAGAAGAACGAAAACACCCTAAGTAATAGTAATAGGATCATAGTAAATGACGTAATTGAAATGGCGCGCGAAAATGGCGGCGTTTAAACAGCTCAAATTTATTCTGCATTTTAAATATTTTTTTAAGCTTCATTACTGCATTTTTTAATATGTTTATATTTTTTTACTATGTTATAACGTTGTAAACAGTGAATTAAAAATACAAAAAAAATACATGCATATACCCTATTATGGAATATGAGTACCGTCGTGGCAGCAACGCGGCACAAGCGGCACGCAACATCAACGACGTTTACGGAGCTAACACTACAAACCAACGCACCACCTGTTTTTGGTTTGCTCGCTTCCGTTCTGGAAATTTCTACCTGAAAAATGAACCTCGCGGTCGTCCGAAGACTTTGGTTGACAATGACAAATTAAAGGCGGTTGTGGAAGCTGATGTTACGTAATCTACGGCTGAATTAGCAGCAGCTTTCGACGTTAGCGTCAAAACAATATTGGTCCATTTGCGTCAAATTGGCAAGGTAAAAAAGCTTGACAAATGGGTGCCCCACGAACTCAATGATCGCCAGCGCAAAGTACGTGTCGAGACGTGCTGTGCACTGCTCAACAGACACACAAATGAAGGAATTTTGAACCGCATTGTTACCTGCGATAAAAAATGGATTCTGTTTGATAACCGCAAGCGCTCAGCAAGTTGGTTTGATCTGGTTCAGCACCTAAACAATGCCCTAAACGAAAACTTACCCCTAGAAAAGTGATGGTCACTGTTTGGTGGTCTAGCGCCGGTGTGATTCTTCACAGCTTCTTACCAAACGGGGTGAGCATTACTGCTGATGTGTACTGTGAAGAACTGGACACAATGATGGAGAAGCTGGCACATCTCCAACCAGCATTGGTCAATCGCTCGTCTCCGCTGCTCCTGCACGACAACGCGCGACCTCATACTGCACAGCAGACGGTCTCCAAGTTGCAAGAACTGGGGTTGGAAGCTCTCCGTCATCCGCCCTACTCACCAGACCTTGCGCCTACAGACTACTACTTTTTCCAGAATTTGGATAACTTCTTGGCGGGAAAAAAAATCAATAACCGAGAGGCAGTACCAAATGCCTTTGAAGAATTTGTTGCCTCCCCGTCCAGCTGATTTCTTTAAGAAGGGCATCAATAAACTGCCACTGCGTTGGCAAAGATGCATTGATTGCATGAGTGATTACTTCGATTAATACATTAAAAAATACATGAAAAAAAATCGTTTAAATATTTTCTTACAAAACGGCAATTTTATAGGTAAAAACGTATGAAATATGATTAATACTATGAGCAGCTGCTTTTTAGGACAGCTTATCTAAAGAAAGATATTTACCGAAATTCCTTTATTTTATTGCAGTTTCTGGTTATTATTTTAAATTATTATTATATTATTATGTACCTTGACTACTAGAAAATTGATAAATTCTGAGAAACATAGCCTTACAAAGCACCGTTTCTGAGTTACGAGCTTCCTCATATTTTTTTGTTAAACAAACGCCGAAATAAAAATTTCTAAAATTATAAATCTCGCATGAAATTTTTTTTTTTTTGGTAAGAAATTGTTGCTAAGAATATGTTAAACAAACGCGAAATTGTTACCTATTTGAGAAAAAAGAGGTAACTAGGTTTGTTTGTAGGGTTGTATGTTTGATGTGCTTGCGTATTCTAAAGCGCACTACACACCAAAGCCGCCGACACGTCGGCAGCTTGCCGGCGGCTAGCGTACGCAAGCGCTCAGTTGCCCGGCGACACAATCACTAACTGCCAAATAAGTTTCTGATGTCGAGCCGCTGACATGCCGCCGGCAAAGTTTTACGACTTGCAACAATGACTGAAGCCGCCAACCTAGCCCGCCGGCAAAACGTTGCAGCATATGCCGCCGGGCCGGCGGTTTTGGTGTGTAGTGCGCTTAAGTGGCAAATGAATTTATTAACGATATTTCCAGCGATAGGTATTACTTGCCAAATTTCATAGTTTCAGCAGGCCTACTGCGTATCACCGTTGACATTTTATAGTGATGATCACTGGGAAAAGTGTTCAACGATTAACTGTCAAAAAGCTAGTTTCGTATTGGCTATCATGAGTGTGTTATCTAGGATGACGACATGCGCACTCGCTGAGATGTGACAAAGCGCACGGTACGCCGTGTGATAGTCACCATAACTTGAAGTCCACCTAAAGTGCGATAAGTATCAATTTTTGTTGGCACCAGTTACTCTGAGTGGCCATAAAAAACATAAATATAAAATATATGTACAGTATACAAGTATAATATGGGTGAATTTCCCAAATGACTTATTTTTTTGTCTTAGGTGAAATTAGTATTTGAAAAAAGGAACATTTTTCTGAATTATTTTTTTTAGTATTCAATAGGTAGTTATTGGATTGTGGCAAAAATATAATTTGCCTAGGACTATTTACAAAGGTAGAAATAAATATATAAACCTCTATTTTTTTCAAATCGGTGCTGTCCCTCTACTTGTTTTATAAAAAAAACAGCTTATACACTAATAAAAATAAGTAAGTAAAGTATATAACTTATTCTATTTCATAGAATATTAGTTTTGTTATTAATATATGGCATATTGTATTACATAATTAACGATTATTATTACTGAGAGGCACAAACGTACTTGTCCTGCAAAATGTTCTCATATCGCTGGACAAAAGTAACTTAAACCTAACTTTACATCGACGAGTCTGACAGCGTCACCACCCCAATTTTATTTCCCTCGTTAGTGTGCGCTAGTGCGCAGTCAGGACGAACGTGTGTCAAATCGCTGCAAATTCCTGCAAATAAGATAAGTAGGTACCCCATTTCAGTTGCTCCCGGACAATTATTTTATATTATCGGTGGTTGCATTTTTCTAGGGTAATGAGTAGTTTTATTATTGTTGTTTGGTTCTAACAGAGGTAGTAAGTAAATTAGCTTCATTCTCTGTTATTGATTTATCCTAGATATTATGCATTTTTTCAAATTTTCTAAAAAGTGTTTTATTTCTCACGTCGCTGTTCTCACATCGCTGTAATCGGTGGTCTTCATTACCACCGATGTGATAATTTACACCGAAATGATAAGAAAAAATCAATCGGTGTCTTATATCTAATATCGGTGTCTTGATTCATGATCAACGCACAGTTTTGTCACATCGGTGGATTACTCTATCATATCGGTAGATCATTTTATCATCTCGGTGAGTTGTTTTATCATATCGGTAGATCCCGTGTCATTTCGTTAAGTATACAAAGAAACAATGGAACATACAGACACATACATTATATACATACATATATACCTACATACTAACATTCATACATCCATACATACATACTTACCTACATAGACAACCAAAATCATTACCACGATACCACTGGGTAGTAGAAGATGTATAATTAATGTATCATTAGGGGAGGTCTGTATTCGGTAATGTACGTCTATAGGCAGAGATGATGATGGTGAGATGGAGCAATTGAACGCATTAAAAATGTCTCTAGAAAATATTTTCTAGTTAAAAAAATAGTAAGTAGGTACATAATAATCAATAGCAAAATAATAAATAGATGAAAAGAAAACATAATAATAGCTTAATTTTGTTTAAGAATGCCGATGCCAAAACTAAAAGAGGAGGGGAAAAAAGAGAGAAAGAAAAAGAAAAGCTAAAATCAAAAGCTGAACGTTTAGCTAGACGAAAGGCAGCCGGACTTATACCGACCCGAAGCCAAATGACTGCACATGCACGTCACATTGCACAAAAAAAAACAAATGTTGCCCGAAACAACCAAACAAGTGTTTCAGTGACCAATGATGTAACAGAATCGCTACCGAAAAATCGAGATAATAAGCCTAGTATTTCTCAAGAACCAATAAGACCTCATAGCCCACGGCTATTAGATTATCACATCGCTGAATATGTACATCATTTCGGTGGATAAACTTATCATATCGGTGTACAGAAAAAGTAATCGGTGCCTGTTTGTCAAATCGGTGGAAACCAGAATTTTTTAAATTTTCTCCTTAGTCTTAAATGATAGGTTGATGATATTAAATTTGGGGATATTTGACATCCTAAAGATTACATAAAACCTGAAAAATATACAAAAAAAACATAATTGAAAAAGTTCACCGATATGATAAAAAAAATGGCATTTGTTGAAATTCACCCATATGCTTTGGTTGTTAACTTCAACGGCAAAAGAAATGAGATCTAAATAGGTGCCAAATTCAATGGTCCTATAATTTATTTTTAATATCATAAAATGTTTTATAACAAGTTAAAATATCATTGCTCATCATTTGTCATTGTCTTGCTTGTCATTGATCATTAGATCATAGATTCATACATGTTATGGATTGTAATTTTTTTAAATCATTTTAAAATCAAGTGGCCTGATTGTTTATAATTTATTGAAACGGACTACCGTACCCGGCAAACAGAAAGTAACTGGAATTAAGTGTTTCAACAACTTTTGGTCAAAATACAACAATCAGCAATAAGACACCTTATCTATACATATAATAAGACAGTAAAAAAACTGTGTCTGTACATTGAATATATTTAAAAAATAATGATTGAGGGGGGTTTAGAAACACACTGTCTGTTTGTCTGTTTGTCTGTTTGTTTGTACACGCTAATCTTCGGAACTACTGGACGGATTTGAATGATTTTTTTTTTGTTGTATAGATATTAAGTCTAGGCAACACATAGGCTATAATTTATCTTGGAAACTGGAACACCTGATGCAGAACCGCAACAGACCAGCCAACAACTACAGGAACAGCAACTATTGGAGATACAAAAATGGTATCATAGCAAAAATTGTTCCACGTGATGAGCATTTTCTGTTAAGAGAATAAATTTGAAGATCCAGAACACCTGATGTGGAACTTCAAGAGCCCAGCTACACTATAACATATATAGGAATGACGTCTTAGCAAGAGTTGTTCAGCCTTATGAGCACTCGCTGTTGACGTATAAAAATCGAAGATCTGGAAAACCTGTTGTGAAACTCCAAGAACCCAGCTACACCATAACTCACATAGGAATGACGTCGCCTACGTAGCCTACCCGGTAACGCAGGGGAGCAGCCACTTAGATTTTAATTGATCAGGTATCATCATCACAATTAAACTATAACCATGCCTAGAAAGAGGTCAAATCTTTCCCAATGTTCAAAAGGTGATTGATGATTAAAGATCATAAGATCCCAACAATCTACCGAAGAGCGTTAGGAGAGACTTGATGCTGTTCGAGAACATGAGACTGCAACTCGCTCCGTGGAAACTTCTTGGGATCGCGAAGAACGCCTGCATTCTCAGCGTATTTACGCATCTACATCAAGGTCTCTAGACACCAGTGAAGAATATGTGCGCGACTGACCGCTGATCGTGAACGTCATGCACTGTCTCGCGAGTTGGTGACGTTCACGGAAAAAGCATGACGCTTGAGTTTTCAGCGTATATACGCATCGACTCTAGAGATAAGTGGGGGAAGGAGATGCGCGAGTGACCGCTGATCGTGAACGTCACGCAACATATAGGGTATAATTTTTTTTGGAAAATGGAAAACCTAAAGTAAAAGAGATATAAAAATGGTGCCATTGCAAAAACTATTCCACGTGAAGAGAGTTTACTGCTGTGAAACTAAATTTGAAGATCTGGAGCACCTGTTGTGGAACTCCAAAGCCCAGCGACAATGAAACAAATATTGATAGAAATAGCGTCTTAGCAAAAGTTGTTAAGTCTGATGGCATTTCCTGTTGACCAACAAAAATAAAAAATCTGGAACGTCTTGAATCGTCTCGCGCATTTCATTGATTTCCCGTCCCCGGGCATTTAGAATTCGACATCAGACGTTTCAGATCTTCAATTTTGACGACCCCGTTGTCGCTGGCATAAGCAACAGGATCCGCGTACGAAGTCGCGGGCAGAAGCTAGTTATTATAATATTGCTGATAACTCTTTAACATGATTGTTTTTGTTAGTCATTTATAAATAATTACCTACATAATAGTAATTATTTATAAATTTCACTTTCTGTCATGACTTCATGAGTGTAGGTAAACATTTTAAAAATATTTTTTGCTAAACTGACTGCTGTACAGACAATCCGATAGTTGTCAATTTTGCTAAGTAGACTTATTTCTCATTAGATATTTCGCGCTGTTAGACATTTATTTATTTATTAAAACTTTATGCACTAGTAAAAGACACTGTACAAAGGCAGACTTAATGCCTTAGGCATTTTCTACCAGTCTATAACCCTAAGGTGATGCAGAGACAGAACATGGTAAGCGCAAGAAGGTAACAAAAACTATAAAATCAAATCAACAATAATCTACTATATAAAAATAAGTCGGGGTTTCCTTCCTGACGCTATAAGAACAGACGGACCGGACGGAAGACCAGAACGCACGAACCGATTTTCACGGTTTTACATTCGTTGGAAAGGTCTCGGGCTCCGTGAGGTTTATAGCAAAGAAAATTCAGGAAAAATAACAATAAATTACATTATTAGAGCTAATAAAAATAAATTAAATTACATAAATCAGATGCAACCTTCATAGTCACTATGAAAAACTAAGACACAAAATTAGAGAAAAGTAAATGACAGACTGACAACTGACATAATTTCAGGCAAAAAGTAAGTATTGAAAAGTGTTCACTGTGAAATTGTGAAAAAAAAGTAAAAAAAAAAGTTATTCGTTTCCTAACATTTAAATTGGAAACCATCAAATCAATAACGTGTATTGTGCAAATTTTTATTGAATTTCAACTGTAGGCATTTGTCTTTAAGGTGGTAAGTTGAACTGTGTAAATTATGTGAATCGTGCATAGTTAGGTAATAGAAATAATATTAATAATCTTCTTTCTAATAAATAAAATGTTCGTGTCACAATGTTCGTTCCCATACTCCTCCGAAACGGCTTGACCGATTCTCATGAAATTTTTTATGCATATTCAGTAAGCCTGAGAATCGGCTACTATATATTTTTCTAACCTCTAAGTGATAAGGGGTGTTCACCCCAAATTTTATTTTTTTATTTTTTTATTTAGTGGCATCAAAAAATACATACAACTCTAAATTGGCACTTTTTTATCACCAACCCTTGCTTTTTAATAGTCATTTTCATAATTTTATCATTTTCTATCCCGCTCGATAACATCAATTATTATCACTTGGTAAGTTATCCCCTCCATGTGTCTACCGGTGTCACTTCTCACCCTGTAAACAGCACGAAGTAGGGATGTTACCTCTACAGTTTTCGGCTATTATTTATTAGTGTTTATGCTTCAAGCGTAGTAGTTAAACATTTTTACTATCTCAGTGTAACTCTCATATCAAATATATTCTTGAGTAACTTTATTATTTATTTATTAATAACTAATATTATTGAATATAATTAATTATTAATCTATAATATAAAAATATATATATATAAATAATCGCAAAATGTGTTGGTAAGCGCATAACTCAACAACGCCTGGACAAATTTGGCCAATTCTTTTTTTTATTGTTCGTTGAAGTTCAAAGATGGTTTTTACGGCGAGAAAAATTCGAACAGTTGCCGGAAAACCCCTAAAGAGATTTTCGTCAAACATTGCCAGCTGATGAACTTAATGCATGTCTAAAGTCCTCCAATTGTGGAAACATGTCAAAGTACTTCATTTAAGCAAGAATATGCGTGTCGAGTTGCAAAATTACCAATCTGGAAACATATTCTCTAAACAACTCATTGACATTGGTAGTCCTATAGACATGTTGACTGGCTGCATTAACATTCGTCAATGTTTTTGTCAGTAAACTCGATCAAAAGATGAACTTATCCAGAAGGTGTTTCCAGATGTTTCTCAAAATTACAGGAACCATGGTTGGTTGACCGAACGAGCTATAGGTATTGGCTGCAAAAAACATAGATGTAAATGAATTAAATTTAAAAATACAAGAACAAATTACAGGCGAATCGAGGATATATAAATCAGTTGATTCGGCTACTAACCAAGATGATGTAGTGAACTATCCACCAGATTTTTTAAACTCGCTGGATTTGCCAGGATTGCCACCTCAATCTTGAATTAAAGGTTGGAGTTATAATAATGTTACGAAATATCAACCAACCGCGTCTTTGCAACGGCACACGGTTAGCGATAGAAAAATTACTAAACAACGTGATAGAAGCAACTATACTGAAAGGAAAGTATAAAGGCGAAGACGTTTTCATACCGCACATCTCAATTATTCCGAATGATGTGCCGTTTGACTCTAAACGACTACAATTTCCAGTTCGACTTGCTTTTGCTATGACCATAAACATGTCCCAGGGTCAATCATTAAGTGTTTGTGGTATTAATCTGGAAAACCCATGTTTCTCACATGGTCAATTGTATGTTGCCTGTGCCCGTGTTGGAAAACCATCAGATTTGTTTGTCTATATGCGCCAGATAATCAAACAAAAAACATCGTATATCACAAAGCACTACAATGAAAATAAAACTGATTTTTGTTAATAATTATGATTCAGATGATTAACAATAAAGGGATTACTTATTTTTAAATGCTTAAGATATTTATTTAATTATATTTCTTATTCACAACGCCCTATCACCAGGGAGACGGTTCTGTTCTGGAGGTTTTTTGCCCCGACTATAAAATATGTAGGAACAAAAAAATGTCACATTACAAATTATTTTGACAGGAATTTATTGCAATTTAATTAGGCAGTACGAAGTCTGCCGGGTCAGCTAGTTTAGAATAAATACATAGATACATACATCTATACATATAATAAAACGAAAGAAAAACTGTTCATTGAGAATTTTCAAGAAAAAATAAGTGGGTTTTGTTAGAAAAACGAAACTGGTGACAAAAAGTGACTTTTTAGAATTTTTGTGTTTGTCTGTATGTACCTATGTCCGGGGTAAACTCAAAAGGTACTGCTTGGATTTACTTCAAATTTTGCATGAATATTACTAAGAGGTCTGGTCAACACATAGGCTATATATTATCACGCTATCACCTACGGGGGAGGAGCAGTGAATCTTTGTTCTTCTTACTCATTCTGTGGAAGCGTGTAATCAAAGGACGCATATTTAAATGTTGGTTTTGAGTAAGCTATGCTATTATCTAGCTTTACACAATAAAAACTTCGCCATTTAAGAAACTTTGGCAGAGAAACATAGTTAAATGAATGTTAGTAGTATAAAGACAATTTGGAATCAGCGCCATCTATGAGAATGTATGAAAATCAAATCAAGTAACACATGAACACTTTTTGAAAATTAATTTTAATTTTGAATGTGTTGATGAGGTTAGTAGTTAGTTATTCTTAAAATTGATAGATTGTGCATTTTTTTCATAAAAGTTGTATCGTATAGTTCGTTTTGACAAATTGAAGTTCCAACAAAACCCTCAAAATCTTGAGCAGAGTTCGGATCGTATCATATGGGATGAGTGTACGATGGCCAAAAGGAAGGCAGTTGAGGCCGTGGACAGAACCCTGCAGGACATCCGCAGGAACAGAAATTTGATGGGTGGTGTCACAACTCTGTTCAGTGGCGATTTCAGGCTAACGCTTCCCGTGGTGACGCGGAGATCGAGAGCTGACGTGGTGAATGCTTCGGTGAAACAATCTTCGTTGTGGTCATAAGTTCGTACGCTGCGCTTGACCATTAATATAAGAGCTCGGCTCGGCGGCATTGCACGCGCTCAAGAATTCTCCGATGTCCTTCTAAGTCTTGGCAAAGGCACTCTACCAGAAGAGAGAAGTGGACAGGCGGTGCTTTCAGAGTCTCTCGGTAGAGTGGTATCCAGCTTCGAAAAACTTTTTCGCTGTGTGTACGTGGACATCAGTCGTACCAGCAGAATTCGTGTGAAAGGGCCATTTTGGCGCCCAAAAATGATCATGCTGCAGCAATTAACGAATGCATTCTCTCGGACATTGAGGGGAATGAAGTGGTCTATACGTCGATAAGCACTTTCGTCGAGCAAGATGACGCCACACATTATCCCGTGGAATTTTTAAACTCCCTGTCAGCAAGTTGACTTCCAGCGCATACCATCAAGCTGAATGAAGGTCGGCGTCCCGATTATGCTTTTTAGGAACAAATCTCCTCCGAAGTTGTGTAACGGGTGGTGCTTTAAAGTCATCTCGCTCCACAGACACCATTGAGGTGGAAATTCTTACGGGTTGTGGTTGTGGCGTCGGCAAGGCAGTATTTATACAACGCATTCCCCTTATACTTCACAGCTTCCCGATCCAGTTCGAGCGC
This sequence comes from Euplexia lucipara, assembly GCA_921972225.1. Lineage (NCBI taxonomy): Eukaryota > Metazoa > Arthropoda > Insecta > Lepidoptera > Noctuidae > Euplexia > Euplexia lucipara. The sequence continues at coordinate 5,384,632 of OV179163.1, read as the reverse complement.
GTACAGTTCCCCGTGAGTGTTTGCTTAGTGATGACAATTAATAAATCGCAGGAGCCGATACTCAGAGCAGCGGGTGTAGATCTCAGGACGAGTTGCTTCTCACACGGGCACCTGTACGTCGCTTGCTCCCGCGCCACCAGTCCTGACTATCTTTACATTTTGGCTCCTGGCAGTATAACTACCAACGTAGTTTATAGGGAAGTGTTATAAGGTATATATACCTTTGTACGTATTTTTAACCGACTTCAAAAAAAGAGGAGGTTCTCAATTCGACGGTGTTCAATGATTCTTTCAAGTTTTGAAAGACTTTCTTTACATACAAAAAAACTAAAAATTGCAAAATGAAAAAAAATATACAAAAATAAACAACCGACTTCTTAAAAAAACACTAACAGGTGAAAAATAATTCCAGTTTCGGAAGTCGGTGGCCAATAATGAACGAAATAAAACCACCAAAGCCACAGACTTCCGAAACTGGAATTATTTTTCACCTGTTAGTGTTTTTTTAAGAAGTCGGTTGTTTGTTTTTTGTAACATACATACATAAACTCACGCCTTTTTCCCATGGGGGTAGGCAGAAACTACAGAGCGCCATATGCTACGATTCTTACATACTTCTTTTGCTTCGTTTACATTCATACATGTTGTCATACACACACGCCGGTTGCGAGTACTACGCACCTGACCTTTCTGAAGAACCTCACCAATAAGGTCTTTGTATGTCCTTCTAGGGCGTCCCCTCCCGGCGTTCCCACTTACTTCTGCCTTGTAAATACCTTTCGTTAGTCGCCTTTCATCCATCCTTTCAACGTGACCAAACCATCTAAGCATACTCTTTTCAATTTTTGTTACTACATCTTCTTTTAAACCACAACGTTGCTTTATATCATCATTCCTCAATCTGTCATTAATTGTTACACCACACATACTTCGCAAGGAACGCATTTCTACAGCATTTATTCTACTTTCATGTCTCTTTTGCCACACCCAACATTCACTTCCATACGTTAGTGTAGGCACCAGCACACCATTGTGAACAGCCAGTCGTGCCTTTTCGGACATAGACTGGCTGGTCACAACGCCATGTATAGCGCCATTCACTTTATTTCCTGCATTTACTCTCCTTTCCACATCCGCATCAATCTTTCCATCCCTTGTAAACAGACTTCCCAGATATACAAAGTCATTCACTTGTTCTACACTCATATCGTTTATTTTCACATTGCACAACGACACGTTTTCGTCTCTTTCAAACACCATTACTTTCGTCTTATTCACATTAATGTTCATCCCTTTCATCTTATATGCTTCATTCATCTTGGTCACCATGTCTTGCAACTGTTCCGCTGACGATGCAAGAAGAACTTGATCGTCTGCGTAGAGGAGGCATTTGACAGGCAACTCATTCATCCTTAATCCACACTCACTCTCTTTTAAATCTGTCAGACAACTATCCATGTATAAGTTGAACAGCCAAGGTGACGCTACACAGCCCTGTCTAACTCCCCTAGAGATGTTAAACCAGTCTGTGTATGCCCCGTTTATCCTGACACAGGCACTGGAATCCCTATATAAAGATTTCAGTGCCCGTACCAAGCACCAGTCCACACCATACATGGATAGTGTCGACCACAGCTCATCCCTCCACACACTATCATAGGCCTTCTCCAAGTCTACGAAAGCACAGTAAACTTTCTTGTGCTTAGCCAGATATTTTTCGGCTATGCACCTCAAGGAGAAGATCTGATCCATACATCCCATTCCCTCTCTAAACCCTGCCTGCACGTCCCATAATTTCTCGTCTGTCAGTCTGATCACTCTTTTAATCAAAACCTTTGCATACAGTTTACCAACTACGCTTAAAAGGCTAATGCCGCGGTAGTTTTTACACTCCTGCTGTGAGCCTTTTCCTTTATACAGTGGCACGATTACAGCCTTGCACCAGTCATCTGGGACTCGGCCATATCTCCAACACATATTAAAGATCCGGCACAACAGGCTTGCTACTACCCCGTCACCGCCCTTCAGCATTTCAGCGGACAATCTATCATACCCTGCAGCTTTTCCAACTTTCATTTCTCTTAACGATCTTACGATCTCATCCATTTCTATTTCATTCTCTTCATCTACATCCGGGTTTGGGTTTTCACCACTCTCCTCTGCCCAGTTACCCACTCCTTGCACACTATCCTGAAAACTAAATAAACTTTCAAAATATCCTTTCCAGCGTTCCAAGACATCACATTCTTCGCTTATCAAACAACCATCCTCTGCTCTTATAACATTCATACTCGAAGTCTTTGTCACTCCACGAGCCAATCTTACCTGTTTCCAAAACATCTTAACATTGGCCCTGAAGTTATCCGAGAACTTCCTATTATACTCTTCATCTTTTTCATCCTTCTTCTTTTTTACCACTTCTTTCACTCTCGCTTTCATTTCGGTGTAACTTTTCTTCACTCTCTCTAAATCAGCTATTCTATTTACATTTGTTGCCAGATTCACTCTATTTTGGGCCTTACAGGCTAGCACGTTAAGCCAGGCCTCTTTCTTCTTTCTCACAACCTCTTTAACTTCACCATCTACCCAAGAATCATTCGTTTTACTACCACATTTCCTTCGTGCTAGGCCACATACTTTTGTAGCCGCTTGCACCATACTATCTTTCATTATATCCCATACTTCTTCTAAACTATAATCATTCATCTCGTCAAATAATTTATCCGTCTCTTCTTTTACTTCCCTTTTATATTCCTCTTTTACTTTGACTTCTTGCAGTCTTTCTACTTTTATCCTTTCTAGAGCAGTCACAGGTACTCGAACTCGATGGCGCCAATGTTTGAACAAACCATGCACCCGACACATTACCAGATGATGATCAGTACCTACATTAGCTCCCCGATAAGCTCTTGTATCCGTAACTTTACTCTTTAACCTTTCATCTACAATCACAAAATCTATCATACTTTTACTATCTTGCCTTTCCCACGTATACCTGTGAATCTTTCTATGATTAAACATAGTATTCATAACACACAATCTTTTTTCTATACATATTTCTAATAAACTTAACCCATTTTCATTCACTCTATCATCTCCAAATGCACCTAATACTTGTTCATACCCATCTCTCTTCACACCAACCCAACCATTAAAGTCTCCAAGCATAACAATCTTCTCGTTTGCGGTACATCCTTTCATAACATCTCTTACACTGTCCCAAAATTCTTCTCTCTCCAAGGGGGAGCTTCCCATATCAGGTGCATAAACGCACAGGAAAAAGATACGGTTTAAGCCTACCTTGGTTCTCACCCAAAGAATTCTGGGACTAACGCAATCATAACCTTTTACACATTTCATCATTCTCTCAGAGAGAACAACTCCCACACCCTGACAGGCCCTACGTGTTTCTTTAACACCGGACCAGATCGCGGTCAGGGGACCGTGTATGGAGATGTCCACCCCTTTTCTTTTCGTCTCATTCAAACATAGCACATCTATCCTTTTGTCCTTCACTAACTCACAAACTTCATCCATCTTATCTTTTAGGCCTCCCTGAACATTCAGCGTAGCTAAACGACACTCCGCAGCTCGCTTTTCGCCCCGTGAGAACAACTGACGTGGTGTGTGGCGTTTTTTGTAAAAAAGTTTATAATACTCTTTTGTATCCTGGAATGTATTCCTGCATTATTTTGTCTATTTTCTTCAGTCACATGGTATGACTGAACTCAGCAGTTTTCCCATGGCTTCATGTAACTTATATTTTAATGCTATTTTAAAAGTTGTTAATTTATATTGCTATAGCGACACTGGAATCCTAAGTAGGTATATTTGGTGCTGTAGAACCTTCACGCAGACGACGTCGCGGGCAGCAGCTAGTATTATATAAAATCCAAATACAAGATGTCTAGAGAAAAAAGGTAATACCTTTTTTCTCTAGACATCGCTTGTATTTGGATTTTTTTGGAGGATTTGGAGTTAAGTTAGCAGATTAGTATTTCCCCAGTAATATATTATATTACTGGGGAAATACTAATCTGCTAACTTAACTTCAAGATAAGTTTGCCAACTCCTTGTGAATGTGATCACGTGCCATTACTTTAAACGTGAACAAACTGGTTGCCATCCTGATGTTCAGAGGTAGCGCATTCCAAAGAAAAACCGCCTGGACGAAAAAGGAAGAGTGAATGAAACCAGAACTTATGTAAATGATTTAGGTACTTAGACTTTCTGATCAGGACGGCTACATCACCGCTTAACCCATCAGTGATCACAGGCGTGATTATAATAATATGTTTTGAACGTATTACGTTTTTGTTGTTTTGAAAATAACATTATTTTTTATTAAAGACAATAGGTCAGATTCCGTATTTTGATCAGGTACCTAATATACTTACAATTTATTTGAATAGTTCTACAATGATAATTAAATTAATTAAAAATAATGATTATGTACAGCGTTGTGTATCAAGGTAAGTACAGACGCCAGCACATCAAGTTACCCCAATGTGTCAAATTTTCCCAATTGAATATGAACCTTATCCTGTTTAACATAAAGTTGAAAAACAATCAAAGAAATTTGACACATTGGGGTAACTTGACGTGCTGGCGTCTGAACATATGGTTGTGAAATTAAATGACTAGCAAAATGACCAAGGTTGAATGACAAATTTTTTAATGCTAAAAGTCCAGTCAATCCAATTTAATCCTAGACAAAATAAAAGTAATTTATTCAAATAAGGCTAGGGATCAGCAGTTTTCTATCGTTGTGTACTCGTATTAGAACGTTGTGCTATTAAATTAATCGATCATCACATAACCATTGTGTGTGTTTAAACACATTATCGTATGAAATTAAGTATTCGTCAACCAACTCGATAAAATAGTGGTACCTGTATCGACAATATAAATGCACAATATAAGAGGTAGCACAAGTGAAGTAATAGAATTAACTACCTATATCATACAGCCTAATTCATAAGATGTCCTGTCAAAAAAACCTGTACCATTACTCATTGGTATAGTTTCAAGCGTGATTTTTGTCAAGAAATTTTGATTAAATTTAAGAATGCTCTTCATAGTCTCAGTTTTAGCAATGTTTAAGTATAACTGCACAGATCCGGATAATGAATTTAATCGTTTATTTGAACTCTTCTTGATGATCTCTGCTTCCCTGCTTCCCTATGCAAAACCTAAGCGTCGTCAACCTAAGCGTGACATGCTATGGCAATTTAGACGCCAATCTTATAAAATTAATAAAGAAATGTCCGATACCTACAGGAAGTGATTTAAACTAATAATAAAATTAACTCAAAACAGCTACTATATTAATTATGCTGATAACGAAGTTAAAGCGACTTGGAGAGTTATAAACTCAACCAAAGCCAACATATCCGAAAGAAAACCCGATTAAAATACCTACTTACAGAAAATAAAAAATGTACCACAGATCTTTTTGGGAAACACAAACTTTTTGGGATATAAACAAACGCTAATAACTTTGCTGTTTATGAATATTATTTATTGATACTTTACAAATATAATAAGAATACCGTCTAGAATAAGCCCTTTATGTATTTGTTCTAATTAAAATTTAGTGGTGTATAAAGCCGCCAATCAAGGATAAAGGATCAGATTAGTAAAAATAAATTAAAATTAAAAATAACCACCAACGCAAAAAAGTAAAACATTTTAAAAGTTAAAAATAATACTTTCCTATCGTTGAGCCATGAAATTTTACTTCACGTCGGGGTACCACTTAAGTAGATAAGGAATGTTCCTAGTACTCGTAGATATGTAGGTACTTGTTTTAGCGGTACCCCGACGTTACGTAACATTTCATGGCTCAAATCGTTGACGCATGAAATTTTACGTAACTCGTACTTTCATATCGAGGAAAGTATTATTTTTAACTTTTTACATGTTTTACTTCTTTGCGGTGGGGGTTTTTTTTATTTTTTTATTAAATATTTATTAAAAAAAAACGCATTATTTTTGTATAATAGAGAGATTTTTTCAGTACATTGTATGTAGAGTCAAACGCTGGTGAAAACGAATCCAAACACGACATGTCTGCTATTATTTTGTTAAGAGTCTACCTACTGGTGTGCTAGATAGCCTGGCTGCAGCATCAACTTGTCCTGTTGCCATCGGTGCATTGTGTGCAGAATCAAACGCTGGTTAAAACTAATCCAAGCACGACATAATCTGCTATTATTTTGTCAAAAGTCTACCTACTGGTGTGCTAGATTGCATGGCTGCATCATCAGCTCATCTTGTTGCCATCAGTGCATTGTGTGTAGAATCAAATTCTGGTTAAAATGAATCCAAACACGACATATTACTGCTATTATTTTGTCAAGAGTCTACCTAATGGAGTGCTGGATAGCCTGGCTGCAGCATCAGCTCATATTGATGCTATCGGGGCATTGTGTGCAGAATCAAATGCTGGTTAAAATGAATCCAAACACGACATATCTGCTAATATAAGTACCATAATCTTCTTTATTAATATAACACACAAGGGTATTTGACATTTGAAGCCACACATATGTTTGTATGTAAAGTTAATACCCATAGACGTCTATAATAGCATAGGTAGCTAACACAAAAGAGCTGATAACCTTGAAACGGCTGAACCGATTTTGATGAATCATGTCTAAGAACTATTGCAAGAAACCTTGCTTTCAAATGAAAAAACCACATCTAAATCGGTTCACTCGTTTAGGCGCTACGATGCCACAGACAGACAGACAGACACACACACATAGCGGTCAAACTTATAACACCTTCTTTTTGCGTCGGGGGTTAAAAAAACATCATAAATTCTCGAGCGCGTCAGATTAAGGAAGAGTGAGTTAATTACATGCATAAAAGTGTATATTCCACCTATCTGACAATTTTAGAGTAACGTAAAGAAAGCCTTCCCGGGCTACGAAGTTGTAAAAAAACACATTCTCGAGCGTGGCTAATTTTCTTTTTATTTTGAAGGAAATTATGCAAGGATAACGAAGAATATAATCTGACGATTTACAAAAGCCGAAGTAACAAAAATGCGTCGATAAAGTTTAATGTGTCCAGCTACGTGATGCCTATGCCTATATTCCCTTCTCCGCGCTTCTATTCATCTCTCACCCTTTCTTTATCTATTACTCTCTCACTCCATCCCCCAAATTGTCAGATTAGGCGAATGCCTCTAGATCATCTTCAGATTATGAGACAACAAGTCTAGGACATTAGGATGAAATCTTATCTGACGCACTTGAGTATTTCAAATTGGCGATTTTTTTTTGCACGTTATAATAATGACTGCGAGTTTGCGTTACATCGAAATCGACAGATTCTCGATTAACTTTTTTATTTTTCATTTTCAACCCTTACGTACAACCACACCCATCATGCAATCGATCAGCTTAACATACGCACATTATTAAAAACACGTAGGACATTGATGCTATCAATATCTAACGCGCTCGAGTATGTCCATGTTGCATGGACATACTCGAGCGAGGTTTTAAACAAAGATATTCAATACCTATAGACCGGACATCACAAACAATATTTTCATCCGAAACTTGTGTCCTACTGGACACAAATCTATGAGTTTTTTGTAGTACGCTCAGCTGCCGCTCCAATATTCATATAATTATTATTCTAGATGGCGTTACTGAGACATTTTTTCTATGACATTTCCTCGCATGTCCGCTCTATAGTATTTTAAATCCCTATCCCCATCCATAACAATTTGTTAAATGATTTTAAATGATTTCTATTGGTTTGATGGTCTGGTGTGGACCGGCGAGGTAGCAAACACTAGGAAGTGGCGAAGGATAGGCGATTTGGAGGGACTGTCTTATATGTTTTTTTGGCGTTCAAAAAATGCTGATTCTCAGCCTAGTTTGAATAAAGACTTTTGATTTTATGATTAAAGGTTAGTTGACAAATGCGTTTCGTACAGACGCCAGCACATCAAGTTACCCCAATGTGTCAAATTTTCCCAATTGAATATGAACCTTATTCTGTTTACCATAAAGTTGAAAAACGATCAAAGAAATTTGATACATTGGGGTAACTTGACATGCTGGCGTCTGTACCTAGAAAGTTTTGTCGTCCTACAGACTGTGGTAAGATATTGGCATAGTTACTTCCCATTCCTAGTAAACAATTAATAGCCCACTGTACACATTGACACCACAGGCAAATTAAGCGGGGAATCAAGATTTAAAGGTATACATACAGTAATGTCGTATTAACAGACGCTTTAACCAAATAAACCTTTGTTTGTTCCGGTTTACTAGCAGATGTCACGCGGTTTCACCCGCGTACTTCCTGTTCCCGTGGGATTACAAGGATAAAAAGCCTAAGTCATCCGGGAATAGTGTAGCTTTCCAACAGTGCAATAATTTTTAAAATTGGATTATTAGTTCCAAACGGTAGGTCCCATTTGTTCTATGGAACATGACGTAATAGAACAAATTGAGAAAATATTGTCAATATTTGTACTATAGAACTACATACTAGCTTTTGCTCCTGTTTTTATTTGTCTCTGAATGCACAGAACTAAATGGGAATCGCTTTTCCCAAATTCTTCCATGATGAAATATATAAGACATCAAGGACATTAATCACTGACGTTGAATGAAACTAGATACTTGCTACTTAATATTTTCATTTTGAAAAATAAAAGCAAAACAGCAGTTTAACAATGAGCGGCCAGATTAAATATTAACTTCTAGAAGTTTACATACTTAGTTTGTTCTATTGAACAATTTGAGACAAAAAGTACTAGCTCTTCTACAGTACGAATAGGGACTATATTTTCTCAATTTGTTCTATTACGTCATGTTCTATAGAACAAATGAGACCTACCCGTTCCAAAGATTGCCAAACAAAAACTTACAAGCTTACAAATCAACATACAACTTTTGCCTCTTTGTAATATTAGTAAAGACTAGTAGTATGTACTATGAGGGCGGTTAAAGACATTTTAGCTTTATTTGGTACACGGACACGTACATTGCGGATCTAAGCCAATGCGTTCAAAGGTTTTGTCATTCTAGTAACAGTGATTTTCACACGCTACTGGTTAATTTAGGGCCAACGGACAGGTTGAATGTGTTATGATATTTCCTAAATCGATGCTTACAGCGATCAAAACAGATGATAGTCGTTTTTAGCAAGACTCATTAATCGAAATTCAGTTAGCTAAAAACTGTACAGTCATTACGTATTTGCAAGTACGCACATGATAGGTTAAGGCGAAGGCCTGAGGGCCAAGTACTAAGTAAAATAGAACAGGTTGAATCGTGTGATAGTGGGGAATTCCAGGTCGGCAGGTCGGACCGTACTGGTAGCTCCTCGTAGCCGTAGTCCGGTAGAAGTCGGTATCTGCTTAAAGTAGTCCGTGGATACGCGGTGTCGCAAGAGGCACTGGCGAAGGTCCAGGTCTTTTAGAGACCATAGAGTCCGTGGGACTCGGCATTAATGAGAATGCTTAATGACAAACAGTAGGTTTGTTGGGGCTTAGTGAAAAGCCACAGGCCACGGATAAGATTCCTGCTTAGCGTTTTGTGATGTTTTTAGGATGTTTTAGTGGCTTCTAGTATGTGTATACTTGATCAAGTCGTTTATTAAATCAAAGTAAAGAATGAGAATGAATGAGTTTCAATATTGAGGTAGAACTTTAGTCAAACGAAAACCGGAGGTTAAATCGTGCAAATAGAAAAGATTTCCGATTGATTTAGTTTGTTCATGATGTTTACAATACCGGTTAATAAATCTCTAAAACAATGAGAACTTGGAAATGGTCAGCCAATCTGACGTCAGAATGGCTTGTCATTTTATTTCTTTGATAAATTTCTTGGCGCAAATACTTCACTATAGGTAGTAAATAGAAGCAAATAGGTATTAAATAGTGCACATGGTCTCAAGGACATATCACGTTTGGTCCAGCAATCCTGACGATCACGGCTTTGTCTAAAGTGTAATCAAAGCTAATGAAGTAGGTTAATCACAGATTAATCTCAATAAAATTCTTTTAAAACATCAAATTATTTAATTTTAGAGCCCTTCAATCCAATGTAGTGAGAATTTTTGTAATTTAATAATCACTGCATTTATAGGTGGTTTTTAATCAACACTACTAACAAACCCATCTTGTTCTCCAAAAAAAATATGTTCTTAACGAACTTTTCTATAAATTACAAAAAGCGTAAAGTTGATGATTTACCAACATAAGTTACATTTTCGCTATAAAAAGGGTGTAAGAATCGCACAGATTCTTCATTTCAAAATCTGTTTTTATTTCATTATCCAGATAGTGGTTGATGATGACCGGACATTCTACATCATCTGAGATGAAGGACAGAGGCGTGCGCAGCTGGTGAACGGCGACCGGGCGTTGTGAGTGTTTCTGCAGCGCTTGCGCAGATGGCGTCGCGTGCGCAGATGTATCCAGCAGCAGCACCAGAAGAGAGCGAAGCGCGCGCGCCGGCGCCACGTAGCCACGCGTGCGCTCGATGCTGACCAACGCAGCGTCTATCAGCCCACGCGCGTACTGTGCCGAGTGCTTCATGCGTCCCAATAACACACGTACACTTGCGTCTACTTTTTGCGACCAAGTGGTGGCATCCCGCAACACATCGCCCAGACCCGCGACATCTTCACCGGCCAGCAGCTTAGACATGTGTAGTATTACGGAATTCTGTAGCTGCTCTTCTGTTTTAAAATCCCGTAGTTGCTCTTCGACTACTTCTTGCAAAGCGTCTGGAGAACATCCAACACAAAAAACTGTCCCTGTTAAACCTGAAACAATACGATATTTATTTTTTAACCCTGTTAACGCAGGCACAGCAACAAATGGGGCTGAAATTATTTTTACCGTGATCTTCAAGTATTGCGGCTAGTTCAAGAGCTACTAGCACCCCACTCTCGTATCCCAGCAGAAAGAAGTTATTTTGAATCTTGATTTTGTTAAGAAGCATCTGCAAACAACAAAAGTTATAAAGTATCATATCGATAACTAGTTGAAAATTAGTAAAAATAAGCTAGCAAAGTATTATGAAAAAGAGCAATCAACAATCCTATAACATTACGTAAATGAAAGACGTCCTGTGAACATGGGCTTACTGAGCGTGGATCTCTTGCAAGACACAGCGTACGGTTCTTAGGCTTTGAAAGTTTGAACATTCAGTAGATTCTTGCGAACTTTAGGTAATCACTACCGGTATTTTTATTTAATTTAATTGATAAATAAACAGTACCAGGTTAAGATTTGAAATAATGAGTTGATACACGGATAGGTAAACATATAACCCACACCATTTTCCGCGGTTTAATAGAACAAGAGTAAAAGTAATATTTTAAAAATTTTTTTTTTTTTTTAAACTTGCATTAATTTTGTTTTGTGCTTTGTATGTAGAATCAAATGCGCTGGATATCCTGGCTGCATGATCGGCTCATCTAGTTGCCATCAGTGCATTGTGTGTGGATTCAAATGCTGGTTAAAACGAATCCAAACATCACGTATCTTTTATTATTTTCTCAAGAGTGTATTGGTATCAGACCAAGGCATAATCTTGCTTATTATTGTTTAAATAATAATAGGTCCTTTACCTATGAAATTGCCGTTTTGTATGAAAAAATTAAACGATTTTTTTTCATGTATTTTTTATTTGTATTAATCGAAGTAATCACCCATGCAATCAATGCATCTTTGCCAACGCAGTGGCAGTTTATTGATGCCCTTCTTAAAAAAATCAACGGGACGGGAGGCAACAAATTCTTCAAAGGCATTTTGTACTGCCTCTCGGGTATTGAACTTTTTTCCCACCAAGAAGTTATCCAAATTCTGGAAAAAGTAGTAGTCTGTAGGCGCAAGGTCTGGTGAGTAGGGCGGATGACGGAGAGCTTCGAACCCAAGTTCTTGCAACTTGGAGACCGTCTGCTGTGCAGTATGAGGTCGCGCGTTGTCGTGCAGGAACAGCGGAGACGAGCGATTGACCAATGCTGGTTGGAGATGTGCCAGCTTCTCCATCATTGTGTTCAGTTCTACACAGTACACATCTGCAGTAATGCTCACCCCGTTTGGTAAGAAGCTGTGATGAATCACACCGGCGCTAGACCACCAAACAGTGACCATCACTTTTCTAGGGGTAAGTTTTCGTTTAGGGCATTGTTTAGGTGCTGAACCAGGATCCAACCAACTTGCTTAGCGCTTGTGGTTATCAAACAGAATCCATTTTTCATTGCAGGTAACAATGCGGTTCAATATTCCTTCATTTGTGTGTCCGTTGAGCAGTGCAAGGCATGTCTCGACGCGTACTTCGCGCTGGCGATCATTGAGTTCGTGGGGCACCCATTTGTCAAACTTTTTTACCTTACCAATTTGACGCAAATGGACCAATATTATTTTGACGCTAACGTCGAAAGCTGCTGCTAATTCAGCCGTAGATTGTGTATCATCAGCTTCCACAATCGCCTTTAATTCGTCATTGTCGACCAAAGTCAACGGACGACCGCGAGGCAGTGACGGATTAACCCTTAATCAAATTAAGCAATTGCCTAGGGCATCACGTCTGGGGGTCATCACGTCTGGGGGGGCACCAGAAGAAGCACAAAAACAATCCGTCCTTAGGGCATCACGAATCACATCTCACTCTCACATCACCAAAAACCACACCAAAAAAAGTTTCTAGGACTAATTTGAAAATTCGCGCGTTTTAAGTTGACATAGAGTCCGACCTAGAGGCATAACCCCGCTCCCGCTTGCCCACTCGCTGCCCGCTAGTGCATTCGGCAATTCGAATGTACCGATCAGCCAATCACTCGTGGATTTTTTAGAAAAATTGCGGTGCGACTTTGATTCTTTAGAAGCCCGCGCAAAAGAAAAACTACTAGATGTGGAATGCAAAGACACCCGTCAAAGACGAAGAAAGAAAATGCCCAATGATGGTTCAGCTCCTGAAGTAAGTTTCAGCCCAAGAGAACAATTCAAAATGACGTGTTATTATAGCATCATTGATAAATAGGGTATATGCATGTATTTTTTTTATATTTTTAATTCACTGTTTACAACGTTTTAACATAGTAAAAAACTTTTTTACAAAAAGTTTTGGCTTTGGTTGTTTTTGTTCATTATTGGCCACCGACTTCCGAAACTGGAGTTATTTTTCATCTTTTAGTATTTTTTTAAGAAGTCGGTTGTTTTTTTGTAAAAAAGTTTTTATTTTGCAATTTTTAGTTTCTTTTTATGTAAAGAAAGTCTTTCAAAACTTGAAAGAGTCATTGAAATCGGTTAATAATTGCAAAAGTAGTTCTTTCTAAACATTAATCTGTACATCTCTGCCGGGCCCCTTTTAAAATAGACAGGCGTAATGTTATGTTATGGAAATACAAAAACTCAGCATAGACATCTGAGTATAGCCATTGCGAATAATTTGCTGTTATGCGTTGAAGAGTTCCGTTGCCTGTCTTCTTCACCAGATTTTCTTCACCAAATGATACTTTCCAAATGAAAATGCTTGATTTGTTACTGAAAATGTTAAAATCGGTGCGTGTGTACCTATATTTTTTGAGGAGTTCCCTCAATTCCTCGAGGATCCCTCATCAGATATGAGTTTTGAAACAAATGGGACCAATCTGTTTGTATACCCTATCAAATAAAAGAAGAATTTTGAAAATCGGTCCATAAATGACGGAGAACTGAGGTAACAAACCCTAAAGAAAAAAAAAAAAACATACAAACGAATTGAGAACCTCCTCCTTTTTTTGAAGTCGGTTAAAAAAATATAAACATGTTCAAAAATGCATTAATGATGCATAAAAAAATATTTAAAATACAGATTATAGAGCTGTTGAAACGCCGCTCATTTACTATTATCATTTACTATTATCCTTTTACTATTACTTTAGGTGTTTTCGTTCTTCTAACCATTTCACCATGAAAAAAGCTCAAAAACCAGTTCACAGGTATTGCTTGCCTACCCAAATGCAAAAACATTACCTATCAGATTGTGCTTTTTCAAAACCACTTTCTGTCATTTTCTTAAATGTTTTTTATCTTCACTATGAAGCTAAAATTACAGTTGAAAATTAAATTAATTCCCAACACATACGGCAATAATTATGTTTTCCAATAAAAAGTCCATTCCAATACTGTTTCGTAGGCGTAACTTGTCTTGTTGTCGTAGTATTTGACGTAACGTTTCGTTTTATCCAATGGTGATGCGTTTCACAAAATTGAATTTCCCGCGCTTAATTCGCACTTTAATTTATTATTTTAAATAATTATGACGCTATTAAAAAGTGAAATAATGATTTAGTTCATATTTTCTGCCATTAAAGGTTGGGAAAAAAAATATTCGAACCAAATTAAAATTACATGCATATTCCCTATTAAATGCAGAGATGCGAAAAAGAGGAGAGATATACAAAGAAACAGCAGAGAAATTCTCATTCTTGAATAAAATACCTTATGCCGAGAAAATTATGTGTCCCGATCAAACTGCTCTGATACAGTCAGCACAGTACAAATCTAGTAAACACATATCCAGAAGACCTTAACACCAAATTAATAACAGAAATTCAACAGTTTCATTCATATGTCATAAGTAAAGCAAGTTCCAGGCCCAGTGATTCGGCTCGCACAAGTTTACATCAAACTCACGCACATTTTTATAAAATAATACATGATTATAAAATTGAATCAGTTTTTCCTAATGTGGAAACAGCCCTGCGTATATTTTTATCGCTTATGATTACAAATTGCAGCGGGACGTTCATTTCAAAATTAAAAATATTAAAAAATAAAAAAAGGACAAAGATGATACAATAGAAAGGCTCGATAATTTATCGATATTATACATAGAGTCCGATATGTTAAAAACATTTGATAAATAAATAAATTGTGCATTGTTGTCGCACCTACTCCACTTCTAAGGTACCTATTTTACATCTATCATCTTATTTTACAAAACCGGCCAAGAGCGTGTCGGGCCACGCTCAGTGTAGGGTTCCGTAGTTTCCCGTCCGTCACAATAAGTGTTCAAAATGCTTGCATATACGATTATACTACAAACTTAGTCCAGAAATTATTTTGTACAACTTTTTGTCATTTAGCTTTCTAGTGCTAACGGTCACAGAGATTAAGCGAGGACGGACGGACGGACAGACAGACATGGCGAAACTATAAGGGTTCCTAGTTGACTACGGAACCCTAAAAAACTAATGTTTTTAGGCGGTAAAGGTTTAAAGACCGATTCTAGTTGACATACGGATAGCGGGGCCCACAGGCGTGGATTGCTTAGGGCATCAAGTAGTCTTAATCCGTCACTGCCGCGAGGTTCATTTTTCACGTCGAAATTTCCAGAACGAAAGCGAGCAAACCAATAACAGGTGGTGCGTTGGTTTGTAGTGTTAGCTCCGTAAACGTCGTTGATGTTGCGTGCCGCTTGTGCCGCGTTGCTGCCACGACGGTAATCATATTCCATAATTACTCGAATTTTTAACGTATCCATGATGACGAAAAAGATTGAAATGCGATGAAAATGTAACACTAATCAATAAACAAAATTAATTTGAAATTAGAATTCTTAGCCAAACAAAAATTATTTTGATTTGAAATGGCCAGTACTGCAGAACAGCAATTTCATAGGTAAAGACCTAATGTTATCTTTTTACATCTAAATAAATTCAATATTTAAGTTAAGATTTCTGTGAAATAATATTTAATTTTTTAATTATTTTATATATATAGCTTTATTTTTTTTACTAGAAAGAGAGATGTAGTATTATGCAAGAAGGGAGTTTTTACCTGCGCGTATCTCTCGGCAGTCCCCCGCACGGTCTCGGTCGGGCGGTCGAGTCCCGGCTGCAGCACCAGCGCCGGCAGTTTAAGTCTCTCGCACAGTCTGTGGAACCTCTCGTGATGACCCTCCATACCCGGCACTATGGAGAGGTATCTCTTGTTCACGTCTAACTCATCGTCGGACTGTGGAATAATAAAAAATATGAGTATGAAAAGTCTTTGCACAAGATTGTTTGAATATTTATGTCCTTCCAAAAGGCTCTAACGCTGGATATTAATAATCTATCTCGGTTGCTATCTTGATCCCGATCTTTGTCTGTAACCAATCAACGACCGAATTCGCCTATCCGAGTCTTAAAGATGTCCAATCAGAAGCAGCCGTCAAAAACAAAGGATCGGGACATCACGATGCGGTGCCCATCATGATAACTGATACTTTAAAAGCGTAACCAAAATATTATAGCCAAAATGTTCCAAATTTTGAGATGTATTCTCTTCTCTGCAGGAAAATTTAGACCGTAATGAAACAAGTGACCCAGCAAGATTTACAACTACAGATTATTATATGTATAGTTGTAATGAAAAGTATTTATCAATCTTTATTATTGTAGTATTTACTTACGAAGCTGGAATGCACATTATTATTTGTGTAGAATTTGAAATGCACGAATACGTAGTTTCTCAGTGTGCGTGAAGTTTACTTAACACTTTGACAGACAGATATATTTTGCAATACTCACCACCGTGTTATCTTTGTCGAGTGTAGGTACTTCGACCAGATCAGCTGTTGCGAGTAGTTCATCAGATGGTACGGAGGAAAAAAATAATGCCAATCCAGAAACATCATCTGGGATTATATCTGATGCATTTGCCACCAGTTCGTGTATTCTAAAATGGAATATAAAAATGATGGGATAGTTGATGATATCGAAAATTAATGTGTTGTTTGAAATAAATATTACCTACATTTATTAAATTTCTATAAAGTAGTGTATGAACCTTTTTGAACCTCACACGCCGTGTTTAAAAGTCCTTGGTTCTGATACTATAACAGTTATAATAGAGTTGCAAGACCAGACAATTTCTTTTATATAATAAGGTCAAACCAATACTTACTCGCATAATAAAAGTTAAGGTCTATTAAGAGGCCGTGCATAAAATTAGTATTGCGCGGTCGATAATATAGGAAAATATGGCTCACTTTCCGTATTATTTCTGAAAAGAATATATAGTATATTTAAAAAAAAAATATACGAAAAAATAATAAACTTAAGATTATGTTACTTTTAAAATTTCTTAATAGTGATTCAAACAATAGAAAAAAAATACTGATTAATCTTGAGTTTTTCCGGAAAGTAACGACATCGATTTTTTTTCCCATATGTTGTAGTAAAAATTAAAAAAGTTGTTCACGCACGTGCAAGTAGACTAGGTAAGATTTTATAATTTTTAAAATCTATTGTAGTTTCTTGTAACTAAATGATCAAACGTCAGTCTCGTGTCATTTTTTGGAAAACGTGAATTTTGGTGATTTTTCATGAATACGTAATTTATATCCAAAATTTTATTCCTTAACTTACAAAACAAGCAACTCTTCTTTTCAAATCGCAAATAGGATTGTATAAATTCTTCTCCCCTTTCCCACAAATAATGATTACAGTTGATCAAAATCAGTCGATTTCAGGCACGGCCTCTTAATGCTACAGTAATTCTTTTTAGAACTTACCTATTAAGAGACAACAAAGGTATTGAGTTTGCCTCTAAACATATATTAAACGATATATTCAGGAATGCACAAATGATTGGTACTTTTGCATCTGCCATACCTAACTCTTGCAAGGTAGTATCTGGTCTCGTATTTTGTGGGATAGTTATTCCTGAAAGATACATTGTATTGCTGATTATTTTGTAATGTTATCTAAGCTATATCATAACATCACTCGCCCGTGTAAACTTCATTGGGGTATATAAAGTGGAGGAGGAGGTCCTGTTATGTGAATGTAAAATTGGGACTTATATAAATAGATTACATACACAAATTCCGAAATTTAATTAGTTTTCTTACCGGCAAGTTCAATGAGTTGTTTGAACAGTCCAGGCGTGGACGACTGTGCTGGCTGCGCTAGGAGCACCGGTGACGTGCTGAGCAGCGCGCGCTCCGCGGCCTCCGCCAAGTCGTGTGAACTTGTCGTACTCTTTGACAAGTTAACATAATATTACACAGAGTCAATTCTACTACTACGTTCCATTTAAAGGATCCTCACCAAAAATCAATTAAAGGAAGCAGTAGTTTACTTTCAAGACTGTTTTTTTAGTCTGTGTGTCTCCGCCTCTCCGGTTTGAACACGCTGGATCTGTCCCTACAGCTGTTTACGTATTCACATAGGTCACATACTTTATAACATGACATCTGATAAAATGTACTAACTTTGCCGCTTTGACACAACACTGATTTGATCACATGCGCCGCTTTTACCATCAGTTCAATTAAATTTACTGTGAGCATTTAACTTTAATTTCAGTTATCTAAGTTATTTCAAAAAAGTAGGTATTAACTTATTCTTCGTGTAATTTATTCTCGTACAGTTGCTGAACACGAGTAGTACCTACTAACACAAAATAGGTATGTTATGTTTTATATTACAAAATGCCAGTTGATGATATTTATGATGATACTTGGTACATAGTCAGTTGAATATCTATTAAATATACAGTTAAAACCATTCAAAATAGACTTACTTTGTCCAAGCCAGACAGATCCAAACTAGTCGCTGTGTAGCCACAGTTTGCTCTGGCTATACACGTTTCTTGCCCCACAGCATTTACTTTGGATACTACCGCGAAATACCTATAAAAATGTATAATTTTGTAGAAATGGTGGTCATACAGCTTCAATGGTACCAGGTTTTTCAGTTGCAGCTTGCTCAATTATTCCGGCTGCTTAATCAAAGACTGGGCACTAACATTTGCCACAAATATGACTAGCCACTAATATTACCGAAAACGAAACTAATCATAATATTTAAAAACTAAAAACAAATATTAAAATCAGTACTGACTTCAGATCAGGACACAGAGATCTTGATGCTACATCTATTGAACTGATAAGTGTTGACAGCTCGTTTCTACATCTATCGTCGTCTGAAATTTCGGTTACAGCTACGCAAATGCCTTCAATAGTTCCTAGACTAGTAGCATCGTTTATTACGACAGAAATGTCATTTTTTCCACCAATATTTTTGTCGAGAATCACTATTTCGACACCTAGATTTCGCAAAGACCTGAAAGAAAAAAACAATGAATATTAAAATATCTTTAGTCCAATTTGTTGTTAAAGATATTTTAAATAATAGTTTTACCTTATCTTATAAGATTGATACTGATTAAAGCTTGTAGATTGAATGACCAGTTTTTTAGCTCCGCGTTGTACCAGTTTGTCAGCTAGTTGCACTCCAAGAGCGCCGTCATCCCAAAACATTAAGTGACTTTGAACAGGATTGCACATAATTCTAAGAAAAAACAACTGCTTGTTATGTTTCTTGCTACACATATCGTCACATGGCATTAGGTCAGTCAAACGCATCAGACGCTTCAGGAATGCAGTGAAATTTGTGAAAGCAGAGAATATCGATTTTATCAGTTGCTTCTAAAGACAATACAAGCGATGCAAATCACGAAACTAACATCCCAATTATTGACTCAGTAACTAACGGTCCCAATACTCTTCCTCACTCGTAGCGTGTATCACATTACCTGGGGAGCGCGTTGCCCACAGAGTCGTGCACCCTGAGCAGCACTCTGCCGCAGTGCCCGCTAGCTGCGAGCAGTCGGAAGGCGCGCGGCGCGTCGTGCGGCGCGTACGTCACGCGCGTCAGAGGACGCACGTAGCCACGGGTAATACCCGTGGTCAACATTGCTCGTAGATATTTCATTTCTTCATTATTTTGTTGCGTGAATAGAGATGACAAATCACAAGCGACGTATGACCTCTCTTTGGTCATGAAAAACATTCCAAGCTCATATTTTTCAACATCTTGAAGTTGAACTGTGTCAACGAGGGTTCCAGAAAATGCTGTGCACTTGAGAGATGCCTGATTAGCAAAAATAACGACATTATGTATTAATTTGATATGTATTCTACATTTTATATGTTTGTTTAAAAATAATTATAAATGTGATATAAAACTTACATTTTTTAGTTGCCCTTTAACGCAACATACAACAACTTCACAACCTTTTCCTTTTGTTGCTAACAAAACATTATCCACAAATGTACCGTCGCGGGAATTCCCAATGTGTTCATCTAGGAAAGAATTCATGTTTTAAGTATAACAGCAAAAACCCAAGCCATGTTCTATATAGTGTCAAAGCAAATTATACACACATCAAAAGTGTCTAGGGATCAACATATATTTTTGCAATAACTTTTCTCCTGATTGATATTAATTAAAATTTTCTTTAAGGATTCATCAAATAAAGTGGTTTCGTTTGTCACAGTAACGATAAACCAAGTCACCTTTGCATTAATAAAGAAATTTGCCATTTTCCTAATAAAGGGATTTTTGACATTTGAACCACTAACATTAAAGTTCGAAAAAAAGACTGAAATAACAGTTTTCTTTAAAATTTTATTGGGTAACTTAAACAATTAATAATCCGTGTTTCTACCGCGAACACTAACAACACAAGAACATCGGTTTGGCATACTCAAAATGAGTTCATCCAAATCACGCTGTGGAATGGCCGCCCATGTTCGTTGCAACAACAAAAAAAGGTCTTCTTGCGACTGGATACCCTCCATATTCGGCAGAGCTCTTCTCTGTAGCATATCCCATGCATGCTCAATCGGGTTCAAGTCTGGCGACTGAGCAGGCCAGGGCAGGACATTGATGTTAGCTGCGGCGAGAGTCTGTCTTACAACTCGTGAGGCTTCATCACTCTTCAGGGAACATAATTAGCGACCAAACAGTCATAAACCGCTTGCATGAAGTGAACCTTCATTCCCGAAGACCGCTACGGGTACCACCTATAGCAATGCACAATCGTAGGATTCGATATCAATGGGCTCTTGAACACAGAAATTGGGCAGAAGAACAATGGCGTTTCGTGTGCTTTTCTGATGAGTCTCGTTTTGGTATGAGACCGGATACAAGACGTATACGACACTGGAGAACCCCTGGACGCCAACAGCGATTAAAATCCTGCCAGGAAGTCCATCCTTATAGTGGTGGAACCATCATGGTATGGGCGGGTATTTGGATCGGCGGAAGAACTGAGTTGATTTGGATCAGAGGCAACCTCAACGCTCAAATTTATGCTGAGACGATTGTATCAGACGTCATCGTTCCTCTACAAGTGCAAATCGGTCCCTTATTTCAGTTAATGCATGATAATGCACGACCGCACACCGCAAGAGTTGTAAGACAGACTCTCGCCGCAGCTAACATCAATGTCCTGCCCTGGCCTGCTCAGTCGCCAGACTTGAACCCGATTGAGCATGCATGGGATATGCTACAGAGAAGAGCTCTGCCGAATATGGAGGGTATCCAGTCGCAAGAAGACCTTTTTTTGTTGTTGCAACGAACATGGGCGGCCATTCCACAGCGTGATTTGGATGAACTCATTTTGAGTATGCCAAACCGATGTTCTTGCGTTGTTAGTGTTCGCGGTAGAAACACGGATTATTAATTGTTTAAGTTACCCAATAAAAATTTAAAGAAAACTGTTATTTCAGTCTTTTTTTCGAACTTTAATGTTAGTGGTTCAAATGTCAAAAATCTCTTTATTAGGAAAATGGCAAATTTCTTTATTAATGCAAAGGTGACTTGGTTTATCGTTACTGTGACAAACGAAAACACTTTATTTGATGAATCCTTAAAGAAAATTTTAATTAATATCAATCAGGAGAAAAGTTATTGCAAAAATATATGTTGATCCCTAGACACTTTTGATGTGTGTATGTTTAAAAGACATTGGAACAATGATGCTGGAAAGGATCTCATCCACCAGTTAGCTTCATAGCAGATTGATAAATGATCAATAAATGACTGTTAAATGATATTTATTTCTGTAAATTGATTTTTACTAATACTTTACGCGTCATTTTTTACACTAGTGAGGTGAGACCGGTTTTTCACTATCTGTCTACTCTGAGAAGAAACACCGAAAGAAACTCAGAGGTCACAGTCACTGTAAAAGTCCAGACAGTTATCTACGTCAGATCATTGAGGATTATAGAGATTAGTGTCAGAAATGGTCTTGTGATTAGTTTGCGTGTCGGTAAAATACTTAGTCTTTATTGCATTGCATTCCATAATGTGTACATGGCAGCTGGTATACTAAAACATCCAATGAATAATGAACCCTGTCGGGCACAGCAAATCAAAAATTAATAGGAGAGAAGATGGAGACACATCTTTGCAAATATGGTCTTGCTAGTATACCCACTATTTACTACAATATATTCAAGGTCTTCGCCATAGTTTGATCTCAGATTGTCAAACATTATCTAAGTCACCTACCTTTTAACTCAGGGTAGAGTTTTCGTAAGAACTGTTTTTTCCTTATACTGCTGACTGTCGTGAACACTGTGCACCCGTAAGCAAGCGCGATGGCAATGGCTGCCTGCCCCAACCCGCCTGTGCCTCCGTGCACCAGCACGTTGTTACCAGGTAACATCCCACCCTTGATTATCTAATGACAAATTAATTGAAATATATAAATACTAATAGTAAATTTTGCTATCGATGTCAAACTAGGTATAATATTGTCTTTTCCGTTGAAGTCAAATGTTTAAGTACTGATGAAGATCAATGCTTTCTGGATCTACAATAGTTGAACCAGCATTATAAAAAAAATAATCTGATGATAGATATCCTGTTTTTTAATAATAATTAATGACGCAAACTCACGAGACAGTAGAGTGCGTGTACGTATGCGAGCGGCACGGTGGCGGCGTCCTCGAGACTCCAGTGCGCCGGCACCGGCCACAGCAGCTCCGGCTGCGCGCGCACCACGCTGCCCGCCGCGCCGCCGCGCACCAGGCCCATCACGCGCTCACCACTGTTGTATGGACATAACGATTGTGTATTTCCCAAAAGATTAAGCAGTCAGTAGTACTTACACCTAAATTTCTTCCCATGCGATATTATGGCGAGCCATTTGCCGCTAACACAAGGCATTATATTTTTTTTTAAACTTATTGGAAACACCTGCCTTTTACTAATTCCACTGTAGTCCATTCCGTAAAAACTGTTGTCATATGGCGTCACGCCTATCGCTTTTTTCATATCTGACGTACTGAGTCCAGCGTAGTGAACCTGTTTAATATAAACAACGTCAGATTTTATTTAAGACAGAGAATAAGAATAAATTATAATGCAATGTTCTTGCAGCTGTTTACGTCATGCGTTTGTCATGCATCCTAACCTAACTGAGTTAAATGTGCGAACACATTGCCGCTCTGATACAACACTAGTTCACCAATACCACAGTCTAACGCGCTGTCCCTCTAACGCGCTATGTTACTATTCACCAAAATTTACTAACGGTGTTTGCATTTAACTAGGATTTACATTTCTTCAATTTGTTTGAAAAAGGTTATTATTATTATCCTCCTTATTTCGTGGTCTTTGTATTACTCGTTTTTCTACCGTTTAGGATTTTTTTTAATGGTGGTGGTGTACGAATAGACATACTTTACAGTTTTGTGAAGTGTGTATATTCATACACTAAATGTTTTAAAATACGAGAAACATTTCTAAGGGTCAAAAAATACATAGCAACGAAAAATATGTTTATTCTAAATTGCACATTAGTCGTTTAGGCTGCATTGTAATTAATTATCAAAAAGCTAGTTCTTTTTAATAAAGAAAGAGGGAACTTGATGTAGTGTGATTTATAACTTAACTTTTGATGATTTAATAATTTAACACTAAGTATCTTTTTATTAAAAGTGACATAACATTTTTTAACGTAACGTAGCGTAACGTGTAGTGTAGGTAACATAAATTTACTTAACAGCATTTTATTTCACGACTTTGCGTCTGAGTCTTCTTTACTATAGGCACATCGTAAAGATTAGTAAAAGGACTCAAAAATAGAACAGTACAAAAGTGACGGAGCTAAGACCGTCAATATTCGATCATGAAAAATATTCTTCCACACAAGTTCATAAAAGTGTTAACAGTTGGCAGTGTATAATTACTGCATACATACCATTACCACCAAATCGGACTGCTGTAAAGGCGGAGCTTCCACCCAGTGCAGTGAGTCAATATCGCCGATTTGCGAACATTGTAGTGTTACTGCATTCCTCAAGCCTCCTACTTGCTGCCCGCCACGTAAAGTTTTCTGTAAGATAACATATTTGAGTGAACACTACGAGGTTCTCATAAATATCAAAACTTAAATAGCAAGTTATCAGTAAAAGCACCCTTTACAATAGTAAATTAATATTACAAATAGGCGACATGACTACATATACAATGTTGATTAAAACTCAGCGTTCTCGCGAAGGTCCGGCGGTACTTCACACCGGGTCAGCTTCTAATGTTATACAAAGCACAGGTCCGTTCGTGTGTGGAGTACTGCAACCACATATGAGCTGGTGCTGCAAGATGCCACCTTACAGCTTTGGACTCAATGGAGAGGCGTGCGGAGAGGCTTATTGGTGACCCACATTTAGTTTAAACAAATCTGCAAAGCCTTGAGCACAGGCGTAGATTAGCTAGCCTTTCGGTTTTCTATAGGATACATTTTGGAGAGTGTGCACGGGAATTACATGACTTGATTCGGCCATCACCTTTCCACCATTGGACAACCATATACGGCGAGTATCCGCCCTTACATCGTTGGCACCTCAACGATCCGAACAAAGCGTTTTGTCTCGTCGTTTATAGCGCCTACATCGAAGGATTGGAACAACTTGCCTGCCGCGGTTTTCCCGTCCGTGGATAATTTAGGTGTCTACAAGGCTAGAATAGAATAGGCACTTAATAAACTAGTGCGCTTCACCATCATTGATTGCATTACTGCTTAGATACCATCAGGTGGGATTTCAGTCAAAAACTAGTTTATAATATTAAAAAAAAAGAAATACAAAAAAATCCCACTAAAAAGCCCACCTTTACAATCTATACCAATATTATGAAGAGGCTGCAGCTACATTATTTGTGAGTGTTATAGGCTAGATTTTATTTTTAATAGCAAGGAGAGGGTGGAGGTGACTTCAACGAAGTCGCGAGAAAAGTTATTACTAGTATTTGATAATTTACTTTGATAAGTTTTATTTATTTTGCATATACCTAAAAGACAGTAGGTCTTGTCACAGAAACAATAATAGATGCCATGTTACTCAACAAAATTATAATTTATACAATGGACTCACATTTGCGCTGCTAATCTGTGAAGGTTCTACCAGGTCCACCCTTCTCGTGTCTTGACTAACGGGAGGCAGATTGCGGTATTTTATATTTTGTAGAATAACTCCACCACACCTGAAGCATTATAAATGTATAAGCTATACCGTTCAGCTTGATACAAGTTTGAAAAGTATCGCTTTTAACATGGTTGTTCCAAAGGATGTCCGTAAAAGATCGCTTTTAGCGACAAGGCTCGGAACCATTGCGTGATACGCTATGTTGCTCTTAAAGTGATTATCAGTAAGTTTTTATGGTGTACAAAAAACTTTTTACAAAAAAACCAACACAACTTTACGCCTGTCTATTTTAAAAGGGGCCCGGCAGAGATGTACACATTAATGTTTAGAAAGAACTACTTTTGCAATTGTTAACCGATTTCAATGATTCTTTCAAATTTTGAAAGACTTTCTTTACATACGAAGAAACTAAAAATTGCATAATAAAAACTTTTTACAAATAAAACAACCGACTTTTTAAAAAAAAACTAACAGGTGAAAAATAGCTCCAGTTTCGGAAGTCTGTGGCTTTGGTGGTTTTCGTTCATTATTGGCCACCGACTTTCGAAACTGGAGTTATTTTTCACCTGTTATGTTTTTTTAAGAAGACGGTTGTTTTTTTTGTAAAATGTTTTTATTTTGCAATTTTTAGTTTCTTCGTATGTAAAGAAAGTCTTTCAAAATTTGAAAGAATCATTGGAATCGGTTAACAATTGCAAAAGTAGTGCTTTCTAAACATTAATCCTCTGCCGGGCCCCTTTTAAAATAGACAGGCGTAATGTTATGTTATGGAAATACAAAAGTTCAGCATAGACATCTGAGTATAGCAATCGCGAATAATTTGCTGTTATGCGTTGAAGAGTTCCGTTGCCTGTCTTCTTCATCAGTTTTTCTTCACCAAATGATACTTTCCAAATGAAATTGCTTGATTTGTTACTGAAAATGTTAAAATCGGTGCGTGTGTACCTATATTTTTTTGAGGAGTTCCCTCAATTCCTCGAGGATCCCTCATCGGATATGAGTTTTGATACAAATGGGACCAATCTGTTTGTATACCCTATCAAATAAAAGAAGAATTTTGAAAATCGGTCTATAAATGACGGAGAACTGAGGTAACAAACCCTAAAGAAAAAAAAAAAAACGTACAACCGAAGTCGGTTAAAAAAGAGTATTCAACTGATGGTATTTCTTGCATCTGAACGTTTGTATTTTAAGTTTTTTTAACAAACAAACAGAGGGTGAAATGTACAGACGCTAGTACATCAACCTACCCCAAAGTCAAATTTCTTTGATAGGTTTTCAACTTTATTCTAAACATAGTAAGGTTCATGTTCAATTGGGAAAATTTGACAGTTTGGGGTAGGTTGAGGGCGTCTGTACATGAACGCACAACCTGTGACCAAAGTTCGGTTCATGTTTCTAAACCCTCTAGTGTTGAAATTCTTTGCTGTTTTTTTCCATATATTTTTTAGGTTTTTCCTCCTATGTGAACTGGTTTTCGGCGATGTTGGTCGCTATGACTGTAATTTGATATAAAAGATTTTGTTTAAATATACATATAACTCATATAGTAGTTGTAATACCTTGTTAGATCATGGACATCAGAAAAATAAGCATTCAGACCAGTCTTCCCATTCAAGCTGTAGACACCTTGAAGATGTTTATTGGCGTCAATGTCTAGTCTTCTGATGCATGTGGGAAGAGAAACGGCATCGTGTGGTTGTCGCAACATGTTCACCTGCAGCAAGCCGTCGATGAAAGTGACCCAGTTGTCACGCCACACCAGCGCCGCCTGGCTCAGGGATGCGCTCGCGGCCTCGACGCTGATGAACTCACCGCTACAAGATAGATATTTAAGTAAAGCTTTATTGAATACCAAAAACAATAAAAAATAAAGAATAATTTTGACAGTGCAGACCTGTGATCAAGTCCAATCTTGAAAAAGTGATTTTTTATTTTATTTTCATGTAAATAACCTGTAATTATTATTATTATTATTTATTGTGGAATATTTATTTATTATTTATTTATTTATTTATTAATTGTAATTCCTGTCTCGCAGCAGTTGGTAAATGTCTTTTAAAAGTATAAGCTTTAAATTATTGGGATATCAAATAAAAATATTGTCCCTATTCCAGATAAATGTAAGCAACTTACTGCTTAGGTGTTTTAATTTTCTCTTCAAAATAGTCTGTAGCACTTACAACTCTAACGAATATTAAAACGACATTAAAGACTAGAATGCTTTTTGGTGGGAAAATGTCCCCACATATTTTGTTATTATTTATGTCTTTGATTAATAAATGTGGTACCTAAATTTACTTGAAATAATTAATAAACTACATAGCTTTTGTTAAGGACATAGACATAAACCTGTTACACCTAGTTTAACTTCACCACATATAACTCTAAAGCAAAGATAATTTAGTGTAAAGATAACTTTGCAAACCTTTGAACGAATATAGTTTCAAACATAGTTTAATGAATTTCCAACGATTTGCTATCTTTTAAGACTAACCTGTAATTGTAATCCCTGTCTCGCAGCAGTTGGTAAATGTCTTTTGAACTGAGCACCATCTCACTATCATTGAGTGCAGTTGCGCTTTTGTCAAAAGCTCTTCGAATGTACCCTGATGCCACTTTGTAGTTCTCGTTCAAAATCTGTTGGAGAAAAATCAATCAAGTGTTCATTTGGTTGGTCTTAATGAGTGAATTTCCCGGGACCGAAAATTGCGTGGCATCAATGAAATCGGTACTAAAAAACATAGTTATAATGTTCTCACATTTTTTTCCAGTTAGGTGAAATAGTAATCTATGTGTAGCACTAAATATTTTATTAATTGGATTAATGGATACTCCAAAAAAATAAATTAAACCTCGAAATCTTTCATTGCCGTGTTTGTCCACACTTCACCTTATTGTGTATTATTCCTCATTGATAAAAATCTATTGGTTATTTATATTAAAACCTAATTTTATGTGATACATGAATAGTTAAAGTATTGTTACGGAATACATTTATTCAAATATTTAAACAAAACAACGAATGGTTAATAAAAAATCATTTGTCCCAGAACTACCGTTCATCGCCGTGTCTTAATCATGTTCAAGGATATTGTTTTACCTACGACTTGCGTACCCGCTCCCGGTATGCTAAACGTTGCATATTAGTGCCGCCTAAGTGCTCGACGTGGAAGGACGTCCACATGTGCCTGCGTTTTCGCGATATAAATGTTAGTATTCAATTTTTATGTTACTGGACATTTTTTCTTTCATCGCCGTGGATAGGTATAACTTATATTTGAATAAGTTTGTCTTCATGAGTAAGCAATCTATAGAACACCATTTCTCATATGTTAATTTGTGAAGTGTTTATTTCTTCGAATAGTTAATAGATTTTTTTTTATTTATATTTTTTGCCTTGATTTTCATCGCCGTGCTTTCATTGCCGTGGTTTTCGTGGCCGAAATTTGCTATGGCAATGAAAAAAAGACGCGGCAATGAAAAAAATTTCATTGCCATGCCTTGTAAAACAATTTAGTTTCATTGCCGTGGCCAGGTATTTCATTTCCGTGACTTGTGTTTTCATCGCCATGGTATGATTAGGCAAAGAAAACATCTTTTATCACCTGTAATACTGTAGGTAATACCGATTACTGACAGTACAAAACTCGTCAAGTTAACTCGAGACTCTCTCTCTCTTTTGGTCTCTCTTTAGACTTGATGAGTTTTTTACTGTACAAATTTATTTTTTTAAGTACCTCCCTATCTGATTGAATAATAATTTTGCTTAATTTCATAATAAATAATTAAGACTGCCAAAAAAGTTCCTAAATGTGATTTACTTATGCATAAAGATAAGTGTACGATAGCTGTAAGTTAAACTTGAAAGGCGGAATTTCCTAGTGCCATATACTCACATTGTGTTCTTAGGTTAATAAGAGATAAAATTATACCTTAAAGGTTTTAAGAGTATCTAGATGATTGTGTTTTTAGTACTTGTTATTTTGAAAATGCATTTTACTTGCTACAGATCACAATGTACGTTTTCTGAAGAGACTATTTTGTTTTGTCAAGTGCAAAAATATATCTGATCATACCTGTCTCCGAGAGGGAAAGGTAAACCCAGACAGATTGTGTATGGGAGTAGGATTTGGATAGATTTTACAAAAGGAAGAATGGGAGTGTGTCTAAGAAAAGAAAGACTGTAGTATTATAGTCTCTAAGTAGTGTTGCGAGTGTAATTCAACAGTCTTTGTTTACTTATTGTACTCTCATTCTTTTTTTGCAATATCTCCTTACCCAAATTTTACTCCCATACAAGTGTTGGAATCAAGACCTCTTATGAACAGTCATTTTTATTCTATCTGTCTGTCTATCTCAATAGATAAAATATTTTTTAATTTCCGTGGATTGATTCTTTCATTGCCATGGCACAGTTCTTTCATTGCCGTGGACGCTTGTTTCATTGCCGTGCACGCATGTTTCATCGCCGTGGCACGAAATTTTGAATCCTGATATCTCGTTAGTTTTTTAAGTTATCTGCTAGACATAAAGCAAGAATATATACATTATCAAATACTTTAATAAAAGCGTTTTTTTTTTTTTAAAAAAACCTTAAGATGAAAAAAAACACGGAAATGAAGATTTTATAGGACCTGTTGAAATTCACTCTTATGTGTGTTACGTTTACCATACCGAACCAAATTTTCAAGGCGCGAGGCCAAAATAGCGACCCTTATGTGCAATTTTAGGTATGAATATCTACTAAAAGATTACGGAACAATCTAGAACGTCTGATTTTTGAAGATATATATATACATATAGGCAATACCTCAAACTTTCCGGTGCCCCTGTGTAGTGCTACGCTTAACCTCAGCAGTCGCAGCTCATGTAGCAGGGGCTGAGCGTACAGATGCACGTCACGGAACTGCACCTGACCCTGACGCTTGGCAACCCCTGAGTGCATAGCGAGGGTGTCCCACGCCGCCACCAGAGCAGCCGCGAAAGGATAGCACTGCCTCTCTGGAATCATCGTTGATATTGAAATCTTTGTCACTGTAAGATTTCTACAACACCTTAGGCATTGCAGACGTGTTAACGTTTACTATTATTATTATCTGACAAAACGCTTGTCGAGTCAGTCAAGTGACGTCACATGTGTATAGATATACTTACCTATCAACATGGGAAATCAATTCGGATCAAGCGTTGACAGATGCATGTTTACACACAAACTACGCGGATTGTAAACAATAAATAATTTTCATCAATAAGATTTCAAAAAAGTCTTAGAAAAATGTTGATCCAGTCTCAGTTACTCCGTCCAAAATAATATATGAATATTGGAGCGACAGCGGAGTGTACTAAAAAAAACTCATAGACTTGTGTCCACTAGGACACACGTTTTGGATGAAAATTTTGTTCGTGATGTTCCGTCTGAAGTAAGTATTGAATGTCTTTGGTTTTCATATTGTAAAATATTTTAAACACTGACAAGTACATTCAAAATTATACTTGCAGAATCAATAATTCAATCATAGATGCAGAGGAGTATGAAACTTGATACTTTACTATTGAACAAGACAGTCAAACGCTAAAAACGATAAGTCAAAATGGCAAGACGAGGACGCGGGACGCCCAGAAAAGACACTATTTCCATCTACGAGAATGTCCGTGCTGTAAATTATATTGCAGCTAAATACACAGTCGTCAACGACATATACTTAAATTAGACGAAGATATGAAAGAAAATGTAAAAAAAAATAAGGGTTATTTAACAACTTAAGTTTTGTTGTTGTATGTTTTTCTACAAATTAGGCACAAAATCATTAAAAATACTGAGGGTGGGCGCTGATACCTATAATTACAAGATATTAAGTTATCTTAGCTTAGGTATTGGCTGCAACTGTAACATACAACTGTATTTACCTTATGGCTAATTTTACATTTGGTTTTACTGTAAACTGTATTTTTTATTTGAGGGTGCAAATAAACTATTTTATTTACTATTATACACTTCTGGACACATCTATTGGCCCACCTTAGAGTTTAGGTTTCGATGGCCCCTACCGAAATATGATTGCTAGATTGAACAAAAACTGTTGATGCAGTTTTAAACCTGATACATTTTACCATCTTTTTCGATCGTATTGTTTTAAATTTGAATTCAAAATACCATACGACATGGAGCTACGCCTAACAAGTCGGATATGCGCCTTGTTAAAGGCAATTGATTTTTGAATAAAAACATGTTTTATCAAATAAAGGTTTAATTTAATAACGCGTGTTGCCTCCATGGGCATCTACCACAGCTCTCATACGATTAGACATAGAGTTTATCAACCGCTCTATGAAATTTTGAGGGATCATCTCCCATTCCTCTTCTATGGCAGTTTTCAACTCCTGCAGTTTTCGCCTGGGCAACTGGCTGACGAGCCCTAACACGTCTTTTTAGCTCGTCCCACATGTGCTCAATGGGGTTCTTGTCTGGGCTTCTGGCTGGCCAGTCCATAACTGTGATGTTCACATCCCGAAGATATTCCCTGACGATGCCAGCCGCATGGGCTCTTGCATTATCATGCATAAAAAGGAAATTTGGGCCCACATAGTCCGCGTATGGTATCACGTGAGGTTCTAAGCACTCACGAATGTACCTTTCAGCATTTAATGTTGGCAGCCGTGGTCCTGTAACAACCTCAAGTTGAGTTTTGCCGCTCGCGGATATACCGCCCCAGACAGGCCATGAGCCACCGCCATAAGCAACCCTCTCTTCAAAGCAGCATTGTGCGAAACGCTCTCCCTTACGTCAGTAGACCTTCTTCCTTCCATCATTGCCATGTAACACAATTTTAGACAGCAAGATTGGAGCCGTGTACTCTTTTCTGATGGAAAAGAGTACACGGCTCCAATCTTGCTGTGTCCAATTTAAATGACTGCGTGCGAAATGAAGGGGCGCTGTTCGGTGGGCTCGCGTTAGTTTGGGCCCATTAGCTGGCTTGTGTGGTACCATATCGCGTTCTTTTAACCTTCTCCGAACAGTTCGAGCGCTCACAGATACTCCGAGGAAGTCGCGAAGTTGGTTTTGTATCTCAATGGAGGTAAGGTGACGATTTCTCAAGCTGGTCGTCACGATGAATCGATCCTGCCTTTCAGTTGTGACCCGAGATCGTGGCCTTCCTTGGCGACGAACAAAGCCGCCAGTCTCTAGGTACCTCCGATAAACATTTCAGACCGCAGATCGACTTAAATTAAGTTGAGCACTCACGTTTCTTTGGCTGTGTCCGGCCTGAATAAGTGCCACAGCTTGGGCGGCGACTTCAGGTGAAGTATCCATAGATTATTGATAGAACCTCACCTTAATGTTAAGAATAAGTAATGTTTGTTGCAAAACCAAAGATATCAATCACTTTTTCAAGAATTAAATCCAAGTAAACCAATAAAACCAAGTTTTCTTAGTATTCGATTGTTTGATATCAACAAACAGGCTCCAAATTGTCTTTTGTTTCTTTAAATTCTGTATTTGAAATTCAAAAAAAGACTATTGAATGAATGAAATGATAAATGCGTGCAAAGTTCAAACAATGAGAACATTAGGTGTGTATTAAAAATCAATTTAGTACCTCTAACAACGTGACCTTGCAGGTAACTGTATTCCTCATCATGGATGGACTTCAGGAACTGGCAAGCTGTCGCTGCACGCTTCTTTCCACCGACAAAACTTGTAACATTCCTTCAATCAATGGATAATATTTTAGAATATCAGCTAGTAACAAACTCATTGCAAACTAAATGTCTCTCGTCTCCTATACTATAGGTACAAGATCATTCAGTACCAAATTTCTCGCTTCATTCAGAGGTTTTAATACAATTTAAATTTATGTGGGATTTAACTTTGTCTTACTTTATTTGCAACTTAATTTCTGCATGGACTCTGATGCAAAATAGTAAAATAATTTTTAGACCACATCAAGGTTATGGGTTAAGGAATGGTAAGTTAGGTCGGTAACTATTTTATTTTGTTTGGCTCACCATGTTTCAGAATGGTTCCATTCGACTAAATGTGACAGCATAGGTGTTCCTGTAGATACAGGGAACTCCACTTTCGGGTACAAAGCTTGCACCTTTGGTGTGTATCCATGCATATACAACCTGTAGGAATAAAATCTTTAATAACCGAAATACTAGCAGCAGGTTTTTCGGTAAAATAATATTTTACTATAAATCAACCACTAAGGCACTTTCTATCAAAATACCTTTAAGGTACAGACGCCAGCATATCAAGCTACGCCAAACTATCAATTTTTCCCAATTGAATCCTCACAAAAAATGTGTACATAAATCACACGACCAAAACAGGCGCTATCTATACCTAAACGTGTAAGTAATTATTTTTATAACACATTTGCTCGTAAAGGGTCTCTTATTCCACCAAATTCAGTATCGTAATGTATCGCATTACGCACTAGTGCGTAATGGTAACGTAAACGCACGGTTTGCAAGATGCTCCGACTTAAAACGAACGGAATTTTTAAAATCTTAGCAAAGAGTTTTTATGTCAGAAAAGTGGTCAACATTTTATGAATAAAATTAACTTAGGGAGATAAAATATAAAAGAAAACCATTTAATTCCTTAATTTAATTAATTTTGATAATAAGTTACAACTATTAGTAACCAAAACAAAAAAACAATAATTAATTTACTTTATTAGTAATACTGGCTGTTTTTTGTGTCTTTGACTAAAAAAAAACTAATGCGCGCGCATCGCCAATTTGTGATCAAGTTAAAATTATTCCGCGCGCTTTTTCTTTTCGCTGTATTGTTTTTATTTGAAAATTTCAGTCAGAGTTTTATTTATTTCCTCGCAAATATGTTATAAAACGTCGTATGACATACGTACGCTTTGATAATGAACTGCCGAAGCCTTTGAATACTTAAGAATGAGTAATAAGTACTGACTCGCCAACCGCCTGGAGTAAGAAGAGCGCGTTGTCTGGATGTCCGCGCCTGGTGAGCGGAACGTGCCTACTCTCTGCTGGCATGGCTCGCTTGAGGATGGCCTGCAGCAGTCCGTGCGGCGCCACCTCCACCAGCACAGCTGTGCTCGGTATCAGCCGCAGCGTCTCCTCGAACAGTACAGGGCTCTGTCGCACACAACCACGTACAACAGAAATCAAACAAATGCAAGTGGCGATACAACACTATTACATTCTATGAGATGTGTACATTTCTTTTTGTGTTTTTCACCACTCATTAAACTTGAGTGGTGAAGTTCGGCAGAAGAAGGACGCACCCACGCCACCTGCTCCTGTATTATTAGTACTCAATTGTTACTAATAAATACTCGAACAACAATATTGGTACACACGTCAACCACATTTCAAGTCGATTTCACCTTTTTTCAACTTTTAAGGTTGCAGGACACCCTTCAAGGTTGAAAAAACTAAATTATTTAGAAAGAATATTTACACAGTTAATAAAATCAAAACTGGTCGATGTCTTTAATTATCTATACAAAGGTGACTTTTTTTTAAGCGGTAGGTATTTGTCTGTAACTGAAACCAAAACAATTGTATGCAAATGATTAGAACGATAAACAAAAAATCATTGCAACTCACCAGCAGGTTGTTATTTTGATATTCTGGCGAACAACATTTAGCTAAATCTTCATTCCATTTTTTTTGCGGTATAGAAGTCGATAGCCAACGCTCGCTGCGGGGCTTTGGATTCTTTATTACTGCTTTCAGTAACTTGAGAAGTGGAGGACCTGAAAAAATTATTCATAACATAACATTGATTTAGTGCTTCTTCTTATTAGTCCGTAAAATTCTGCAACATGCAGTTAGAGCATGCAGGACACGATATACCTAATATTAGTTATTCCAACATTAGTGCCAGCACATCAAGCACACCAAACTGACAATTTTTCTCAATTGTACATGAATTTTATTCTTTTCAATAAAATAAAAAAAAAACTATCAAAAAACATTTGACATATAAAGGAAGCTTGGTTTAGTGCTTGTTAACTATTTTTGTCTTGAACCCCACAGCATACATCAATCGATATACTTATTCACGGCAAGATCATACGTTACCTGCATCTGAGATATATCGCGAATGATACGCAATGTTAGAACTTGTCACTTCCTTTGCGAACACGCCTCTTGCCGTGAGTTCAGCGACGAACTCCTTCATGACGGCAGCAGGTCCTGAGATGGTGCTGGAGTCCGGCCCGTTATGACACGCCACGTCTATCTCAGACGGACATATCTTCGATATCTAGATTTTTGAATAAGCATGATATACAAAACAATTTAATTTAGAGTGTTGACATTAAAGACACAGACTCGTGGTAGTCTAACAAAAATAGAAAACCACGTGTAGTAAAAATGTGTAATTAATTGATTAAATTCACTTGTTCATATCCCAACCCGACAGCAGCCATTGAACCACGTATAAAGGGAGTATCCAGAGATACACGTCCACGTAGAAAAGCGCTCATGATCGTTTCCTCGGCTGTTAGGCATCCGTCGGCGTAGGCACATGCCAGTTCACCAAGACTGTGACCTGTAAGAATCAATACTGGTTATATCAATATAATATTCACTAAGATGAAACCTATATTGCGGTTATATACTCAAGATAGGAATTCCATTACTTAGGAATTTTAACAAGACAACAACATTTAACCGAGCAGCTTAATTATAATAATAATAATAATTTAACTTTTATTTCAGACAAAGTCCACAGTGTTAGTAACAATTCACTTAATATTTAATGTTAGTATTTACATAATTACAAATAAAAAAAAATGAAATCAAAAGTGAATTTAATTGACAGATTTGAATAGAATTAAATGAAATTGAAATAAATAGCAGCGAATTACATTGGACCAAATTTAATAAATGAATTGAAACAAAATAAATCATGTTATTAACTGCATGTATGAAAATCGTCTTACCTATGATTCCATCAGGCTTCAAACCCAGTTCATGAAGGATATCCGTAAGTCCGATTTGAATGGATACGATTCCCACGAAGGCATTGAGGATATCTTCAAAAATTATTTTGTCAGGAGATGTTATTATCCGAACTATATCGAGACCTTCAGGTTCTAACACTTTGTGACATCTATGAAAAAAAAATATTGTATTACAGTGCTCCACCAAAAATGGTAGAAGTTTGTAGCATACTTCTGGCGATGCTGTTTATCACCTTAGTCGGATCGGAACTCCATGAATAGCTCCTTACGTATATGGGGTATATATGGGGTCATCCAATATTGCCACTTTTTGATTGTAACAAAATTCGTAGTACGTTCAGGCCTGTTCAGTTGTCGGAAAAGATCACACTAAGTAACTAAGCTACACAAAAAAAAATACTGATATTTTCTAATTACTTGCCGTTCTATAGCTGCAGCAAAGATCGGTATGCGCATAAGTTGCGTGCCCATACCAGTCCACTGCGAGCCCATCCCGCTGTACACAAACCACAGCGGTCGCCGAGCATCGTCGAAGTACTGGGCTTTCTCACACAAGCTTACAGTTTTTTGGTTTTCGTCCGTATCTGACAAATATAGAAGATGACCGTAAAAGGACTATTCATTAAAACTAAAGGCTTTCCAAGGCCTTTCGGATTACTAACAGACGGAGTTTCAAATTTATTTAATCGTCCATCCCGGCTCGTAAGATAGTCACGATTAAGTGGGTAAATAGTTTGTACCCAGTATAGTGTATCCTCTGCCTAAATGTCCAGATATGTTGTGAGCGTGAAAGTTGAGCAACAACGCTAACTCTTCAGCATCGACGGGTCGGGACTTGAGGTCTTCAAATATCTTCGTGATGGCAGACTCCTGCCTCCCTGATAACGTGACCAAGCGTGGAATGGAAGCCTGGTAGCGAGATAGGTCCTGAAATATTAAATCTTTGGTAAGATGAACGGTAGTTAGTAGTACCATAACCACAGTCTTTTTAGACTGTGCCATAACTAAGAAGGCTAAAGGAGGTAATGAAGAGCTCGGAAATTCACTGCATCCGAGCAAGAACATACGTTAAAAATCATTTCATTTCTGAAATGTAAATGGTGATTTTTTGCAACTTACTGCAGCCAGGGGCTGTTGTGATACATACGCAGACGTCTACAAATTCTAAACAAAAAACGAGCTTTCAAACCAAAACTTTTTTATTGTTGATATGGTGATGATGTTGGCTAAATAAAGCTCGATGAGACAATTTAAAATAAAAGAAAATTAAAGTCTCATAAACCTGACAGCAAAATACTTTTTAGCACTTTGCATTACAACAAGCTGACTCAGTACTGTAAAAGTACCTTAGGTTTGTAGCGTCCGTGTAGTAATACATGTGAGTTGACGCCGGTGTAGGACATGCCGTTGATGGCGACGTAGGTGCGGCGGAAGCGCTGGTGCTCGGTCACGACGCGCATGCGCTGCTCGCGGAGAGCAACCACGTCCTGCCGCGTACTGCTGCAGTGCAGGTTGGCGGCTAGTTGCCCGGTGTGGTAGCCAAGCAACACCTGCGAGTTATGACCGTGATGATGTAAAAGGTTTCTTTCAATATTATAATAGTCAATCAAAATCAAAAATCAAAATCAAAAGTCATTTATTCAAATTAGGCCGAGGATCAGCACTTTTTGAACGTCAAAAATTACATAAGACAGTCCCCCAAAACGCCCGCCCTTCACCACTTCCTAGTGTTTTTGCTGGGAAGAAGAAGTGGCGGAACAAACTCCCCAGCAACACGTCTGTCTGATATGTTAGAAGAACAGTTTAAACAGCATTGGTAATTAATAAAATTAATCATTTAAATTAAATAATTTGCTACATGCTAGCTAGCACACACCAATAAACCAATAGTATATTTCATTACAAGTGCGGAAAGGTTGTCATTGCAAAGAGTTCGGACAAATGTCTACCCGAGCCGAGGCGCAGCCGAAGGCGAGGGTTGACAGTCGGAACAAGTTGCAATGACGGTTTCGCACGTGTACTGAACGACTATTTTTGATACAGTTGCGAAAAAATTAAACAATTTAATAAAATAATAGAAACACAATAAACTCAACTAACCAATAATTTATTTCTTATAAAAGTTATAATTCACATATACATTGAAATAGGTACCTACAGTTTTTTATACTAACTTGGGATGTTTTAGGTTGCATATTTACTGTTTGAGACAAACTATTGTTAATTTCGTATGATTGTTCATGTATATTTGTCACACAATGGCGTTTGCTAGTCGATTGAGTTGAATCTGATGAATTATCATTTTGTGACACAAGCAACTAAAACTTGCAAAGAAAATTTCTGAATACCTAATGGCGCCAACCGTAGAATATAAGCAGAGTTTTTTTTTTCTTCACCCATTCTGGTAGGCAAAGGGAACTATGCCCATACAGCCAAGTCTTCAGTAGATTTTTTTTATTTATATGAAATGAAATGAAACCTAACCTATCTCATTCAATCAAATCATTAAATCTGATATTGAAACAAATTAGTAGCTTTTTTTTAGAAATATATACGTATTTGCATGAATCATAAAAACTTCTACGAATTTTTTTAGTAAAAACTTCGTGGTTGGTTTTTCTTTTAAATAGACATTATTTTGACAGTTGGGAAAGAGAACGCACGAGTTCGGGAAAGGTAAAAAAAAGCACGAGTATGTAATAGCCCACATCCCGAACGCTATACGTCCCTGCACTAAGCCACTTTTTGAGCAACTGTATTAAAAAATCTTATACACATACACAAAAGTGGTTAATGGGACAGTTTACCATCAAATAACTATTTGCAATGAATTATCATAGCATATAACAAAACTGGCCTCACTCTAAACTAGTAACATCAGGATAAAAGGACTATTAAGTATGGAAAGTCAAAGTCAAATCATTTACATCACTTAGGTCATTTATAGAGTACCTACTGTTGAACGTCAAACTTAAATGTTAAATAAAACATAGTGATTCTGGTTGCCCCTTCCAAAAGGTAGAAATTAAATTAGTAAAAATTCCAACTTCGTATGGAGAAGAATGGGCAAGAAACTCCATACTTACTCTTTTAAAATATATTTTACAATATTTTGATTACAATTAAAAAACAATGAGAATCGAGAATGAGATATCGGAAATAAAGGTATACCATAAAGAGTTTTCTGTTTTAATCTACTCTATTCTATTCTTTAATGGACAGCTGCATCAACAATCAAACAATTATACTTTGATTGTTTTATGAAATACATTCAAGTGAGTAGGTAGTACTTAAAATGTACATTGGCTAAAATATAGCGTGACTGGTAATTAGTGACCGATACTTAAACACGTGATTGTATTCATGATTTCAATAAACTTTCCCAAATAAACCATTTTTTACACACAATATTTTATAACACAATAAAACTTTTTTACAAAAAAAAAACAACCGACTTCTTAAAAAAAAACTAACAGGTGAAAAATAACTCCAGTTTCGGAAGTCTGTGGCTTTGGTGGTTTTGTTTTGTTCATTATTGGCCACCGACTTCCGAAACTGGAGTTATTTTTCACCTGTTAGTTTTTTTTAAGAAGTTGGTTGTTTTTTTTTTTTGTAAAAAAGTTTTTATTTTGTAATTTTTAGTTTCTTTGTATGTAAAGAAAGTCTTTCAAAACTTGAAAGAATCATTGAAATTGGATAACAATTGCTAAAGAAGTTCTATCTCTAAACATTAATCTGTACATCTCTGCCGGCCCCTTTTAAAATAATATGTTGTGGAAATACAAAAGCTGAGCATAGACATCTGACTATAGCAATCGCGAATAATTTGCTGTTATGCGTTGAAGAGTTCTGTTGCCTGTCTTCTTCATCAGTTTTCCTTCACCAAATGATACTTTCTAAATGAAAATAGAATAAATAGTAGAACAAATAGTTTTATCTTGTTATTTATTGTATAACTTAATTGAAATGAAATTGAAATTATTGTTTTAGATTATTATTCTTTTTTTTTTATCTGTATAATTTAATTTGTAAATTAATTTATTATTTTTGATTTAATCTGATCTGATTTTGTAGCTATAGCTCTATAGTAACTTGTCATTTATTTATTTATCCCTAATTTTTAATTGTGGTAGTGTTGTCTAGTGGCTACCACTGTTCCTTAAATATGAATATCTGCGGATAATGCAGTTGACTGCAACATTATTACTTAAAATTGTAAACCTCCTGCATTATATATATGTTGTAGTTGTTTGTTATCCCTCAATAAATAAAATAAAAAAAATAAAATAAAAATGCTTGATTTGTTACTAAAAATGTTGAAATCGGTGCATGTGTGCCTATATTTTTTGAGGAGTTCCCTCAATCCCTCAAAGATCCCTCATCAGGTATGAGTTTTGATACAAATGGGACCAATATGTTAGTATACCCTATCAAACAAAACAAGAATTTTGAAAATCGGTCCATAAATGACGGAGTACTGAGGTAACACCCCTAAAAAAAAAAAAAAAAAAATATACAACCGAATTGAGAACCTCCTCCTTTTTTTAAAGTCGGTTAAAAACAACAAAAACGCTGTTTGAAATTCCCGCGCGCGCGCCTTTGATCGATCAGCTCATAGTCTGACCTCGGGAAGGGACAAATCTACTAGTAGTAGCGTCACACGCTCCCTCGCCACCCCCACCGCTCCCGTTGTGCAGTACAGACGTAATTGAATTAATTGAAAGTTAATAAGTGTAAAAAAAAGTTTATTTGAGAAAGTTATTCGTGTTTATGAGTACAATCACGTGCTTAAGTATCGGTCACTAATTACCAGTCACCCTATATATATATATTTGTTGGAGGCTGTTCGTTGGCTTATTTTTTCTGTTTGGAGGCTTGTTATAAGCCAATTGTTAATATCAGTCTTTTCATTCCTTGATTTGTTAGTCTGTAAGTCTTCTGTTTAAAAAAATAATAATTAATATTAAAGCGTTCGGGAGCTAGGTGCGATAACCGACATCCACGCGGGCGTAGCCGCGGGCATCAGCAGCTAGTCTATATATTATATAAATATGAATCCCACCAAAAACATTTCATGTAAAATGTTGCCGACCACATAAGGTTTGCCCTGTTCAAAAGATATCAGCCCCCCTAGCCAAGTTACAAACGATTCGTATCTATTCTCTTTCTACAATCGAGAACGCCTCAAATCCCTTTGTTTTGACCACGTGACTTAGCGAAAGGTGATAATTCACGTGGTCAAAACAAAGGGATTTGAGGCGTTCTCGATTGTGGAAAGAGAATAGATACGAATCGTTTGTAACTTGGCTAGGGGGGCAGATCTCATGTAGAGACAAGCTTCTGAATCTACACGGCCTAACTCTACCGACCCTAACTTCACAAATTCTATATATCAGTAAAAATGGCTTCGCCGTTTCGCTACCGTCGTAGAGGTGATGCGAATATTTAGTTTCTGAAGTAACGCAACAGCCAAGCCATGATATAACAATCGAGTTAAATTATTACCTACTCTTGTATTGTATGTAACATAGAAACACGCAGCGCAGTAGTTTAGTTTAAAATTATGTTTTTGTATCTTTCAAAATCAATGCATTTCAGTAAGGTACTTAGGTTAGGTAGTTAGGTTAGCTATAGGTACCTATTATGGTAGGTTAGGTTAGGTTATATACATATATTGTATGTGGTCATTGTAATTTTATATGACACAAATACTTTAAAGGGCGATAGAGACTCGCTACGTAAAAAGTACTAGTAATTATTATTTTTTTGAATCCATTTGTTGTTATCTTATTAAAAGTATGTGTATATTAGATATAAAATTTTGTGTTTGCTATCAAACTGCTCCGAAACGGTTCCCGTGGGAATACAGAATTTTTTCAAATCGG
Organism: Euplexia lucipara; assembly: GCA_921972225.1. Lineage (NCBI taxonomy): Eukaryota > Metazoa > Arthropoda > Insecta > Lepidoptera > Noctuidae > Euplexia > Euplexia lucipara. Next base: position 5,342,542 of record OV179163.1, on the reverse strand, counting down.
TCCAGTAGATTCGTAGCCTATTCAATGCAAACAAACAAACAATCAAACCTTAACTTAACTTATAACAAGGAGTCCTAATACTCCTGATCAAAGAAAAATGGTAACTAATTTCAAAATCGCATGTTATTCCAGGCCAACCTTTATCAGCTGTTGCCCAGAATCTGAGTGAGTCAGAGTCAGAGTAAGAGTCAGAGTCTGTAGAGGCGTCCTTCTATAAACTGAGGTGGAGTGCTTTTTTGAGGCCTGGGTCCGGGCCTGGTGCTGCCTCTAGCGAACCTTGTTTAAATCGTTCAGAGGCAACAGGCTCTTTGAAATAAATGCTTTGACTTTTTATCGGTAAGTACCTTAACTTACCTTAGTTATAGCCGCCATGCCTGATGCTGCATCAGTTAAACCAATATTAGAAGTCACGCTGCCGACCAGTAGAGGGTCTTGTCTATTTTTACAGTATACTTCATCAAGTGCTTCTAGCTCAGATTTGTCTGCATCCGGTACGCCTGCAAAACCACAACAAACTATAAGCTGTCTGCTAAAATATAGTTTTTAAAAAGCTTTGTAATTGTTTTTAGTACTTATTAATTTAATAAATATCAACATACCTAGTTAAGAAATAGATTTTTATAGACTTATTCTGAGTTCATACTAATTACTTGTGATATGAAAATTTACCGTTTGGTAATGGCAAGATAAAAATAATTACTGTAACGTGGTCTTAAATGAACGCGCAAACGATGTAACGCCTCCTTAAGGTGGATGTACTAGGGCAGCTCTAGATTTTTTTTCTGTGTACTGTCAGGTGGTTGTAGGTATTTTATTTATTTCATAGGATTGAGCATAATTAGGCTGAGAATCAGCACTTTTCGCTCCGTTTTATTTGCGGTTTTACAAACTTCCCAGTTCTTTATTTATTTCTGTAAAACCTTAACTATATTATACAAACACTAAAAAAAAAAACGATAACTAAACTCAACAAAAAAAAAAAAAAATTACAAAGCATCAAAAAATTCCTCTGCATCGCTGCCAGCTGGTAAAGTGCCCAAAAGACTGGCGGCATTGCCACGTTGAATGGCAATGCTTAGCCTCTGGCCAAAGTAGAGGCCAGCCCTTGGGTCACGGGAAGCGTCAACCAAACGTGCCCAAGAGTTTCAACCCCGTTTTATTTTATTTTATCAGGAAAACAAACAGTATTAACAACTAACAAATACAACAAATTATGCAACTATTAAACACTTACATGTTTTCGCATATAATTAACTATGATGAGCTTGATAGAGAATAAAATAAAAAAAGAAAGGCAATTGCAATGACAGTATGTGCAAAAATAATACGTACACAATCACAACAGTACGTCATTAAAAGAAAAACAGTTATTTAACCAATTCGAACCAGTGTTTATTAAGTATTCGATTGAATACCTGCGGCTTAGTAGTAAACAAGTCAAGTTCAGAAAAGTCAACCAAATTATTGTAGGACTTTGCGCATCTTACAAAGAATGAATTCTGTCTATAATTTGTGTAGCAGCGGGGGACGTTAAGAAGAAGAAAGGGTATTCTAGCAGACCTAGTAGGGACGCGTAAATTAATCTTCGAGAGTAGTTGCGGGGCGTCGATTGAAGATTGTGCTAACTTTACGAGGAAAGAGATATCTGATATAGGTACTCCTTCTCTCCCTAAGTGGTAGTAAATAGTACCTTTTGCATCTCAACTCGTAACTGTGATCGCTGGTTTTACACTTTTACTACAGATATTGCGTAAAGTTTCGCTGGACAGATTCCAATCAAGGTATGTACCTACTGCGTTGATTAAAATATGATTCGCGACCGAAACAAATATGAACGTTTATCGAAATATGAACGCATTAAAATAACCTAAAACATTCAAATCATTCTGCAAATACATACGTTACGTTATAAATTACGGAAATGTGGGCTGTATTTCTATTAGTAATAAGTTCCTTTTTTTCTTACCTGTACCATACGCTTCCACGTACTCGATTTTCTGAGGACACACCCGAACTTCCTTGTAGAACTGTGTAATAAAATCAGCAGTGGTTTGAGGGTTACGAAAGTACCCAAATTTGGGTCCCATTTCGTCACTCAATAGCGAGATGAACTCATTTTTGACATGCAATAGTTCCGCGTAGACTCTGAAAGTTTAACATAAAATTATTACCAAAGCCTTATTATTTATTTATTGGCAACCTCTAAGTTCTTATTTCAATAATCAATCTTATTTTTACCTGTTTGCGTCTTTAGCCTTCTGTAGAAATATTACACTGATTGTGTCAGACACAACGTAACCATCGGCGTTCTGCGCAAATGATTTAGTTTTTCCATCTTGTGAAACCGTAGCAGAAAGTCTGAAATAGAACATTAAACCTTTGTCATTTGGTAACAAATACTGAGGACTAAAGCGAATTATTACAATAGAATAGACTCAATTATGTATTTATGCAAGCTCGTAAGCACATAAAAATAATTATTGAGAAATACGCATTTTGAATACGCACTGTTTACCAATGAAAAAACCATCTTGCATAGAAAAAATCAAACAAGCCTTGATGCGAGGCGATAATTGTATATTTTGAATTTGATTTGACTAAATTTGTATCAATAATATTTAACTTACATTGAGAGCCGCTGCTAGTTCTGACATGGTTGGATTGAATATTCACTCCTCATTGCCGAGATAAAAAATTCCAATCCAGAATCGATTAAACCAAAAACGCATCGTGCGTCTTAATGACAACGTTTTCGAAAATAGCACGTATTTTCTTAATTTATTCATGGTTACAACAGCAACAGATATTATTGAAAAAATGTTAAGATAATATAGAAACAAGAAATGACGATAAAACAATTGAACAACACTGTTATTGAAAAAAAAATGTAAAATTAATTTGAATTTGGAATTCAAATTATAATGAACGATATCGATGTAATAGAATCTTCGCAGTGGCCAGTATCAAATATCGGTAATTTCATTAAATTGATTTAACATTTAGGAAGTTGTCTAAGCTATACAAACTTTTTTCAATCAACGGTTAACCGTCAGTGGGTCAAGCATACTTGGGAAAACACTTTCATTTTAAGTCGATTGTAGTTTTTTGTACAAAAAGGGATTAATATCTTTGTAACAAAAAAATGCAGACATGGCACCATTACCATAATAAATTAATGGTGTCATGTTTGAATTATTTTATTCATTTTGTTTTATTATTTGGCATTTTAAATTTTGGTGCCGGCTTTACAATAAAAGCCATTGTGATTCTTATTTTGCATTGAAATCACAATAGCATTATACGATACGTCACCTGTAATTATATCGTTCAGATAAAAACAATAAAAACTTTTTACACAAAAATATAACAGTCGAAAAAAAACACTAAAAAGTATTTACACTAAATAGTCATAAAAATAAGTAGGTACCTATAGATTCAAAAATCTGTGGCATTCGTTTTTTAGATTTTTTGTGCCACGGACTTATACACTTTTCAGTGTTTTTTCGGCGGTTGTATTTTTACGTAAAAAGTGTTAAGTTAATATGAGAATAATTTACCTTCCATGATGTAGATATCCCTGTGGATGGAGACATATGTATGCCCCTCCAACAAAAGCGGCATCACATTCCCCACGTTTCATCACCGAATAAGCTGCTTCTAGTGCAGTGGTAGAACTGCAGTCCGTTTCATCAATTCCTAATGAGGGTCCCTTAAGATTCAACCAGTACGAGATGCGATTGGCGAACATCGTCTTACTAGATCTGTAAAGAATTAGTTTATTTTGATGCAAGGTTTGTCATTGCTCTTGTGAGGGGTGAGATTGTAGTTAAAACCGAAGGGAGAGCCATAATGAAGCTGATTGTGCAATCACAAACACCTATAACTAGTTATTAAACGACGCCGCAACGTCCCCTAGCACCACCAAGGAGGAGTTAATGAAATTCTTAAAACAACAGAGTATTACGAGTATGTCACAACATTGTACGGCTTTGCATCCTTCGCATTTTCCGAACAATAAAATATGTTTATTGACGCAGTTAGATTTAGATTAGTTGTCATATCTGCATCTTCGAGAGTGAGCTGCGTTCGTATTGTCGAGAAAGGTCCTACAATGTTGACAACAGGGTCTACGTCACCGGTAATTTCCCATTAAAAAAATGTCCTTGGCGTACGATTGCAAATGCCGTCTGGTGCTCCAGCTACTCTGTCGTTGTCGATTAGTGCGGAGTGCGAGTCTGGCTTTAACTTAGCCCATTGTTGGTAAAAAAAAACTTACGCCTTTTTTCCCATGGTACTCCCACGGGAAAAAGATGTAACTTTTTTTTAAAAAGGCAGAGGCAGAAACTACAGAACGCCTGCTAGGCGTGAGTGAATGTATATGTATGTTTGTGGTCAATAGTTCATTAACAACTCGACCTTCAGATGTTTTTATTTATCGTGGTAATGAGACTGACCCCAGTATGCCCAATCCGGATCTGGAGATCGAGTCCGTGGTGCCATATTTCTCAGTGTCAGAAAAGGATGATCCAACAAAGACTGCAACTTTTTTACCATTGAGTTGAGCCGGACTCACGCCTGAAATAAAAATACGTGTTTTTGAGTATCGTACTTTAAAAGGTAAAATAATTAGTCTCTCGTAGTAGTTTTTACGGTCTTATGTTAGGTCTTTAAGCTGCCATGCTTAATGTCCGCAAGACAAGGCTTAGGTTGAAAACTAAAGGAAGTAATTTTACCAGCATCATAAATTGCCTGGTAAGCCTGCTCGAGTATCTTCCGTGACATCGGATCCATGTAGTTTCCAAGGCGGTAGTACACACTGAAGAACTGGGCGTCGAACAGATCCAGCCCTGGAGCCATGCCAGAGGCATGTCCCAGGTCTGGGTGCTTGTAGTCCCATCTTAGACCCTCGGATGTTACTGGATCCTCCTGTTTAATAGAAAGTATGTTTCCGATATTATTATTCTGTTACAATTAGTAGCATTTCAAATGTTTGTAAAAAAAAATAGGAAGTAGGTAAGGGTGGAAAAACTCAATTCGATTAACAAATACATATTACTCGTAGAATCCGTAATAAATGCAGTTTATGGAGGAGTTAGGTAAGTGTTAGAGAACAAAAGGGAAACGCCATTTGCTGAAAAAAATTGGCCAAGTGCACACTCGAAAAAACATGCTAGGTTTGAGTATCGATATAAAATCGAGTGTTTTTCACATTGAACTTTTAACGAAAATAGTCCCACCAGGACTATTTTCGTTAAAAATTGCAAGTCCTACTTTTATTACTATAGCATTATACGCAAAAAACAATTATGTGTCATATACAAATCGGATGTTGATACCTTTGTACAGACGCCAGAACATCAACCTACTTAATAGGTTTTCGACTTTATTCTAAACGGAATAAGGTTCACGTTCAATTGGGAAAATTTGACAGTTTGGGGTAGGTTGGTGTGCTTGCGTCTGTACATATTACGAATAGTTTAAGCAATATTTAAGTTACTTTATTAATTTTTATTAAGTATTTATCACAAAGAAAGGAAAAACATGGCTACAAATCGGCATTTCCCTTTGTGTTATTTTGTTCAGTGCAAATCAATCATTCATCGATGCAAACTAAACACATTAAATAATTTTTAATGTGTTTAGTTTGCATCATTTAAATCTCTTTGTTGCAAACGTACATCAGGGTTCATACCTTGTTATAAAGTATATCTGAGAGCTGCTTAACGTTGTGGGACTGTGGGTAGAGGCCTGACATGCCAGTGATGACGATTCTCTCGCCGTCTGACGACAGATCTTGTGTGACTGAATCAGTTTCTTCCAGAGACGACAGTAGTTCTTCAGGTGAAGTCTTCATCGTGGATTGATGGCCTGACGACTTTCTAATTACATAGGTATAGTTACATAGTAAATATAGTAGGTAAATAGGATATGGTAGACGTTTATTGACTGTGTGTGGATTACACTCAAGCACAGTTCATGTGCATGACTGTAATCTTAACGAGTTTCAAATGTACAATATACAACCGACTTAAAAAAACACTAACTCACACACACACCCACACTTATTTAACAGCTTTTAGAGTTTTTCCACAGTTTCGGAAGGCTTTGGCTTTGGCCGTTTTGTTTAATTCGACATTGCATTCTTTCAGATGGTTTTCGTTAAAGCTGTAAGTGCGTATGTGGTCAAGCGCTGATTCCACATTATCCACCGCTGTGGGCACTGTGGGAATGCCCACAACTCTGAGTTGAGGTAATTCATTGAGATTTTATATAATAATAACATGGTGTAGGACTCCATATTATTATTTGAAAATCTCAAAAAATCTCAGAGAAAAATTGGTCTCTAATTTTAAAGTTACATGTGCTTCCAGGCTAACCCCTGTTTTTGTGTAAACTATATTTGTGAGTGTCATAGGCAATATTCAATTTTTAAAACTAAGAGGGATTGGAAGGGACATAAAGAACGAAATGCAAGCAAATGAAGTGGCGAACAAAGTGCTAGTAATAAGTATTAATAATAGTACCTATTCTGCATCTTTCACACAACGCCATGAAGCACTCTAGAAGGGACTATTGCCTGTCCAGCCTTAAAAATCCACATTCTTTTTTGTAAATCGGTTATAAGAATCAAAATCAAAGTATTTATTCAAACTAAGCCTAGTTTGAATAAAGACTTTAGATTTTGATTGATGTTTACGATTATTAAAATTAAACCATTTTCAATTACTTATTACGAATGATTTGTATTTTTCGACTTTCAAAAATACATAAGACAGTCTCCCAAAAACGCCCACTCTTCCCTTTAATAAATATCAAACAAGCTCTTTAGCATGTAGATATATGTATTGTATTATTTAAAACAAAGCAAATGATTTAACATTGTCAATACTCACGTAGGATTAAAAGAAATGGTGACCGGCACAAATAACCAAAATCAATTCTTGGAAACCGTCGAGTACACTGGAGCATACAATCATTTACCGAAACTTATATAACGTTGTGCAATTTATTAACATACCTAATTATAAATTCGTCTTTATTATTGAACATTTAATAACCGTTGACCTGACCCCTATTAAAAACCATGCGTTGGCACCTTCGATCAATAATATTATTGATCGAAGGTTGGCACCAACAATTGCACTAAATGATAATTTATATTAATTTCGGTAAGTTTGTTTCAAACGTCAAAAAAACAACTCCTAGATGCACACTGAAGTTAGCCAATACGGATCTAGCTGTTTGACAGTTAATAACACTTTTCTCAGTGATCATCACTATGCCCTAAAGCCTTAATATTAGTATGTTTAAACGCAAGCTATTCGATTTACTGTTAAGCAAATGCTACTACTCAACAAACGAGTATCTGGATGATAAACTACTGTAAGCCTGTGTACCTTTCAGATTTACAGTTAGAAAATAAGACAAAAATTTGTACACCAGATATGGTAGAATATATGAAACAACACCAAATTGTAACATCTTATTGCACTATGTTCTTACAAATAAAATATTCTTTCTTTCTTTCTTTCTTTCTTTCTTTCTTTCTTTCTTTCTTTCTTTCTTTCTTTATGTACTGGCAACGGAGATACGCAATAGCCCTGCTGTAGAAACATGGTTAAGTTCATGAAGTCACTAATTTGACATCTCTAACTTCGTTCTTATTTGTTACCGTCGGTCTTCGCCCTTTACTTAAGCCATTAGTCAGAAAGAGGTGCAATTTTTCTAGTTTTAAAAGATGACTGGCCTGTTGGTCTAGTAGTTAGTGATCCTGACTGCTATGCCCGAGGTCGTGGGTTCGATTCCCACCCAGGACAAAATGTTTGTGTGTTGAGCACGATCATTTGTTCTGTGTTTGGGTGTACTTTATCTATAACACGTATGTATTTAGAAACATATAAGTATGTTTATCAGCTGTTAATTACCCGTAATACAAGCTCTCAAGCTTAACTTGGGACTAATTAATGGCGTTGTGTGAAAAGTTGTGGAATATTTAAAAGAAAAGGGAAAAAAAAAATTGATTGTGTTTTCAACGAAATCTTAGGGTTCGAGTGTTGGATGAGCTTCGGTAATACAGTAAAAGTCTATGCTCTTCTAATTTTGTGTCGGAAACACGAACGCGGCATCGCGCTGACATAGGGAGTTTTTCAGTTTTTCGAACAAATGAGATGAGACAAACACGAAGTGAACTTCGTGGTGACAATTAATTATCGCAACGATCGCGTATTTATTAACACACAAAATCAATATCAAAATCAAAAGTCTTTATTCAAACTAGGCTGAGAATCAGAACTTTTTGAACGTCAAAAAAATACATAAAGACAGTCCCCCAAAAACGGCCCACCCTTCGTTTTTGCAGGAAAGAAGAAGTGGCGGAACAAATTCCCCAGCAACACATCTGTCTGATTCGTTTGAAGTAGTAAAATGCTCAATATATATCACTAAGTTTTATACACTTTGTAAAACATTACATTTCAGAATGATTGGCACGTGTTAGCTAGCACACTCCAATATTCCAATATTTTTTAATATTATACTCCAATTACTACATTTTGTAATTTATGTCTACAGTAAACCAACGGTTGCTTCAATTTAATATACAATATCCCGCATATAAACTGTAAGTATAATATCATAACACAGATAAATATGTATGAGGCGGAAAATAGTGATGACCCGCCAAGACTAATTAATTGTCAATTCAATAGTCAATTATTTACAACGAACTACAGTTCGGAAAACTAGAAAATGAAAATGATTTATTTTAATTATTATTGATAGGCTCGCGTTTGACTACTATCACACCTGATGGCACCTATGATATAACCTATTCACTACATTAACTGCCGCTTGTGAATTTATAATATGAGGTCTAGATTTCTCCTCGCCTCGCCAGGTTAAGTCGTTGGTCTTGGCTGTAATTTTCATAATATTAAAAAGAATGGTGGAGCAGTCTCTCCATGTAAAACACTGGTGTACTGGTGTGGGAAAAATTAATAAATAAATTAATACTCTACAACTCTCACACAACGCCATCTAGTCCCAAACTAAGCAGAGCTTGTGTTATGGGTACTAAACAGCTGATAAACATGCTTTTATATTTCTAAATCCATACATTATAGATAATTTCCACCCAGATGATTATTAAAAGCCAGGCAGATGATGATGTTCAGTCATGGAATGCGACTATGTTGGCGTTATACTTCTAGAAGGTTTTAGTGATTTACAAAACTTGTATAAAATAGTACCTAAGAGTAATAAAACAAGAGGTATATCCAATTATATTATTCAGCAAAAGTCTTGGTTAGTTTGTCGACAATGATTCGCGTCCTCTCTGAAAGGTATTGGTCAATCTGACCCAAAACTTTGACGACATGCAGCATCTTCTGTACACCCTTCTTGAACTTCTCCATCTTCTCTGCACTGGATTCATCTCCTATTCTCATTATTGCCGTGGACGTCATTGGTGTACCTATTCTGGGAGGCGTGAATGGACCGGTGTGTTCTTCTAACATTGGGACATTCAGTGATGGTATTCGTAGTTTCGGGATGTTTAGCTTTGGTATTCGTAACCCTGGTATGAAGTCAGCTGGTGGTGCAATGGATATAGGTACTTGTGTGTCACTGTATGCCGTTTGGTCTTCTGGCTCGATGAGGATGAATTTGCCGTCCTTGACCGCTTTTGGGAACGCATCGTGAATGAGGTCGCAAAACGAATCGACACCTAAACGGGAGTTTCTGTTGTAGTCTGATGAGCGAAATGCAGAGCCGTAAGGGACCTGAAACATGAATAATAACACAACGTTTGTATTTCCCTAAAAAAAGACGTTAGAGTCTGTTGAAATCCCTTGTGATAGAAAGCGGGCCTATTGCCATCTACCAGGTAATGTTCCAGACTCTAGACTGCACCTATGTTACAGATGGAACAACAATCAAATAACACCTTTTTATTGTTGATGGGTGGAAAATCTCCATGGATGTCCTCCGCCTCGAGGCGGGCGAAGGGGTCTGTCAGACTCTTACTGAATAAAAACTACCACGGTGTTGTGTCGCACACCTGGGGGTCACGGCAACAGAAGATATTTCCGCAACCCCCGATATTAAATAACACCTCGTATAACCTAGAAATTGAACTTGGGTTCTCATGCTCAGATGCTCAGTAGTTCAGAAACGATTACACACACTATCCTTACGAGGCAGCATTAATATTCCATGGATATGTTCAACCCACGTAATAAAATTGACAGTTGTGTAGAAAATTGTTAGTATTATGATAACATGATAAAAATAGCAGTGTTTACGATAGCTTGACGAACTCTTACCTTACGTCAATTTAAACAATTGTTAAATTGGAAATACGACCATACACTTTTATCATTTAAAAAGTCTATGTGTATCTAGTGTGAATTTGACACGAGTATTTTCAGGTTTAATGCTAGTTAAATTATAGGTTTGTGTTTTATTTTACCTTACCCTTTCATCGGAACAGTCTATTGTGAAGCGAAGGGGCGGGGGAGCGCCGGCTATGCAATTTACCTGAAATGCCGAACGTTAATATTCAATTTCCACTAAACTTCATCAAATATTCATGATGTCTATAACGTTAAGGTTCTGTTGTTATTTTTTGTTTGCTAACTGCTTCAGTACTATTGTGTGAAAATCACCCCGTGCGAATGAAGGTGAAGTGAAGGAGAATTGAGCTGTCATTCCCAAATTTTACAGTAAAACTTTTACTGAATCTAATGAGCTTTTCTAAAAACCATAATTTGCTGGCTTTCGGGCTCAAAAGAGTAGTGTCTAAAAATTTAGGTGCTAGTAATGTATTTTTTATTTAAATAAATAGTTCATCTCCAGATATGTAGGTACAGACGCCAGCACATCAAGTTACCCCAATGTGTCAAATTTCATTGATCTTTTTTCAACTTTATTTCAAACAGAATAAGGTTCATATTCAATTGGGAAAATTTGACATATTGGGGTAACTTGAAGTGCTGGCGTCTGTACCTACACGGGAAAGAAGATGATTTTCTACTAACACACTTATTTACAAAACAGATAATATCACCCGGAATTGACCACAAAACATTGTATTTTAAGATTACGTACCCTAAAACTCCGTCTGGCATGAGCATATTATACCTATAGGGCAGTATCATTACGTTCCCATTATGTATCGTTGTCTAAGATAACATAGCCATGCCATGCCATGTGTGTATACTTATGTTTGGAACAAATAAAATGATCTTATCTTATCTTATCTTATCTTATAGCATCACTAGTATTTCCCCTAGTAATTTTCCTATCCACTCGCATTTCCCTAGTTATGTATAAGTCCCATGTGATAGGTATAGGTGATATAGGTTAAGCCGGGCACAAATCTAGATTTTGGGTTGCGACCTTGGTTGCGACTGATAAATTTCACATGGAATAACCTAATAACACACCCGTCACAGGAATCGAACCCAGGACCTCATGCTCAGTAACTACCTTTGTGACCTCCTAGACCACCGAAGCATTCTAACACATTTTTTTATGTTGGCAGGTATATGGTTAAAACTAAAGACATTTATTTTAAATCTCTTTGGTTAAAACCAATGATATTATAAGTAAAAAGGTGTAGATAGGTTATAAGCGCTCAGCAAGCGACACGTTAAAATGTGGCTAACTAGCCACACTTTACCTCATTGTCGCGATGCGCTGTCAACGAACGCATGCGTGCGTTAGTGTGCCGTTTCTGAAGATCGAATGTTGTTTAGGTAACCGATCTACACCTTTTTACTTATAATAGCATTGGTTAAACCCCTTAAAATCACAGAAAAAACATTTTACAAATTGCACAACCGAAGCACAACACACAATTTCAAGCAAAAGTTCCACTTTCGTAATCAATATCTAAGATTATTCTCGCTATCAAACACTTAAGATACGAACCAGCAATAGTGCTATGGCCACGTACCGACACATATCGACTCCTGCGCACTGTCACGACATTTTAGCGTCCAAACATAACTGCCATTGATCACGTATAACATCGACGCTCGCCATTCAAGCGGAGTCAGCAGAAACAGGGTTGATACTAGAGTTACCATCTGTTTTATTGAAACTTTAGGATAATTTAAAATCTTGGTGAATTTGATGATATTAATTATAATGAAATTAAACATTTTCATTGTATTTTTATTGTTGAAACACGCTAATCCCTGAAGCTTCATGTCAAATTCAGAAAACTCTTCTTGAATTTGATAGCCCAATTCTTGAAGAATTTTTTGGCTAATGTTAAGTTTCGACATTAAGGAGCAGGTAAAGCTAGTCTATAATATTCTGAAGGTGCTACTCTCAAGTTCAGTTTTCTAAGCCAGTCTCTGTCAACAGCTGCTGGTTCCGAGACCTTTCAAGTTGGCAACACAAAAAAATAATCCGAAAATCGAAAGACCAGCTTTTGGTGAATATTTTTTTACACACAACCCAACATAAAAACAAAACTATACAATCTGAACAATTTTCCTTACCAGATTGCTGAGCTTAAAAACTTTGCATAAAGAAGTAATCCACTAATCCTCAAAATTATGGTGACTTCATAGCAGATACAACTAATTTCTCCACAAGGTCACATTACACGAATAATCACAAAGAATCGAGATGTCACTCACCACCTTATCTAGCTTACGTGTTCATTCACACAGATTGTTCACCTACTGCATGTTTGTCGGTGTATAAGGCAGCAACACGGTCAGGGGGTGTCATGCAGTGGGTGTATAGTAGTTGCTATGCCTGTAGCGTAGTGGTGTACTTAGCAGTCAAGTTGTACTACGAGAATGAAGTTAAGACGATATCTCATGTGGGCGGTGTTTGCTGTGGCTGCCTTGACTGTTGTAGAGGTACGATATATTTGTGTTTTGTTTTATATTTTATCCTTTTGTGTGAAGCAGCACATTTTTCTGCATTAGGCCGATTGATCAGAAACTTGTTGCCATTAATCCTGCACTAATCAAAATCAGAAGTCATTGATTCAAATTAAGCTGAGGATCAGCACTAGATTAACATAACATAATCCTAAAAAACGCCCACCCTTTACCACTTCCTAATGCTAATTACCCATTTAAATAATTTGTTGGAAGTGAAACGATTTTAAATTTAAAGGCAACATTGTTTTAATTCAACTGTGTAGTAGTCTTGCATTGTGCAGGTAACATGTATCAATAGCTGAGAGTTCTATTGCAATGTTTGTTATAAAGACAGCTAGCTATCATAGATTATGTTGTAATATGACGCTAAAATCGTGCAAATAGGCACGTTCAACAAAGTTTAAAAATAGTCACTAGATAATATTTATATTTAAAAATTTGAATTTTATTTTTTACGGGCTAGCAGCTGAATAATAACATGGTATGTACAAAAGCAGGTTAAGCTACGTTTTACCAGTATGGTCCTTGGATGGATAACCATCCAATATACATTAAAACCCCTTGTGTACCTTGGAAGCACGTTTAGCTGGAGTTAACTGCAATTTTTCGATATCCAATGCAACTAAATAGATTAATTGCTTATATCTTTTTCAGAGCAGTATCCTTCTAAAGGACTCGCTGGTGCGTCCTAGACGGCCGGAACCCTGCTTCACCTGTCGAAGCGAAGACCGGCCCTTTGCCTATCCTTTCATCAGCTACCTCTCCAAGGTCAAAGACATGTTCGTGCGAGGACTCAACGCTCTCGTGGCCAACTCTAAAAAGAACAAGCTCAAGTAGATCGTAATTGTTAGATTGTAAGGTTGTTATTTGTATGTAAGGTATTAAAGGTTTTTTATTGTTTGTACTTTACTTTGATTTATTTATTTCTACTTACCTATATACTTATAGTTTTGATTTCCTATTTGGGAAGCCAGATTTGTAAATACCCCCACACACACATTTATGTAAATTTGGCGAGCTTATGGCTATTTGTTTAATACTTTAAACACGGAAATGTAATGCTAAAGGCTATCATATGGATTGCTATCTACTGAATACAAATCCTGACTCCAGACAAAAGGCAAACGATTCGCTCTTTGACGTTTTACAAAGAAAGTTAGTTATAAGTTGTAGTCAGAACGTGATGGAAAGTAAAACTAAAAGAATACATCTAATCTTAGATTTATTTAATTAAAAAACGTACAAATTATAAATACTATAAATAGCTAAATATGAGCCTTAGTACTCCTATAAAAACACAACTTTAAGTTTGCATAGAATTAAAAATCATTGCATTTCAAATTCAAACCATCCTCGCCTATTAGATAATGCGATTATCTAAATTTTACCTCCTCATCATTACTTAAATCCGCAACAATATATTTCTACGTCTTTGAAACTCCTTTTCAGACAAAGAGCCCTTATTTTTCATCTCCTGTAGTTTCTCATGCAATTTGGCGTTACGTTTGCTCCACCATAACATGTGGGACAACTTAGCTATAGAGCCTGAGTGGGGCAAAGGCAAAGCTGAACGAGGAAGACTACTGGCGAGCATTGGCACTGGAAGGATTGGAGATTTCCCGATCAAGGGCAAAAGATAAGGCGCTAGTGGCAACTTTGACAATGCACATCGGGAAAACCTCTTTGTCATCTTCGTTGATTTCTTTGTCAACGACGGATTTGCTTGTAACTTATGCAACACTTCTCCTGTGATGTGCTGGCCTTCTGTCTTCGTGTTGATTAGAACTGGTTGGTTTCGAGAGTACTTCTTGATTACTGTAGGATTCAGACGAGCTATTAGACCCATGTTGATGCAGCAGGATGAGGATATCTGTAACGTTAAAGTTAATATCATAACTGTGACATGTAACAGAATCAACGTATTTTCTAAAAAAAACGGGTCATGTACTCATTATAAGTACCTAAGCACTATTAATTATTAATCTACTTCGACGAAGTAAATAAAAGTTACATGACGTCACGGTTACTACAATGATATTCTTTAAAAACCACCCCGCAAAAACGTAGGTGAAGTGAAGACAAATAGAGCTGTGATTCTATGGGTTTTGTCCCATTGTAAAAGTTATTCATAATAAAGTGTAAAACAATCCTTTCGGGGCTCATACATCCTAAAAAATATGTTGTTTCAGGATCGACGTCGCAAATATACTGATACCCTGAGTTCTGTAAATATTCTATGTTATTTTTGCTTAAAATTGAACGAGTCAAAATCATCATTCGGAGAACGGTGTCAAAATCATCATTCTTATTTTACCCTTTAGATACTTACCCTAAAAAAGTAAATAAGTAATTTGTTTCGATTTATGTCTCTTTAATTTCCACAGTAATTATGATTTTATACAGTTCATAGTAAAAATAACATCATATAAAACTTGGGAATTAGGCGACGAAACACTTCAGCGCTGTCGGATGAGCTTCGAAGTCCCTTTCACCCTACTTAGCAGCCGAACCTATTGCTAACAACCGGGCACAAACCCAAACTCTAGGCTGCTACTGAGAAATCCTAGATCGATTAACAATAACACTTTTCCCGAACCAAGAATCATACCCGCTCGTGACAACTAGATTCAAATGGCAGTATAAAGAAATACATAATTATATTTAACTTACATATCCCAATAAAATCACACAGACATACATTTTCCTTACACAATACACTTTACTTGCTACCATCTTGTTACGATTGCCGATTTGTTAAACCCCTCACCTTTTTTTGGCAACGCTATATAAAGACAAAGGTATTGAAAACATCATTGTCTGCAGATTTCGATGATAAAACACGTCTCAGAATTGTCAATTGTTTTAAACAACAAGTAATAATCAATCGCTAAAGACTTGGGCGCTCCCAGACTGGTTTACCACCCGGTTTTCCACTTCCGCATTATGGCTTTTTCAACCACTGTTCCGGTAATATTAACCGTGCCACTGTCCTGTATATCTAGCTGGGGCGTAAGCCGAAACGCTAGGGCCAGCCGATAACTCGTCTATAGACGGGGCTAACCAATAATATTATAAGTAAAAAGGTATAGATAGGTTACCAAAACATCATTCAACCTTCAAAAATGGCACACTAACGCCCGCTCGCAACCGTTGACAGCGCGACGCGACACTGAGCTAAAGTGTGGCTAGTTAGCCATATTTAACGTGTCGCTGGCTGAGCGCTTATAACCAATCTACAAATTTTTACTTATAATTGGGGCTAACCCACTGGCACTTTAAAACCTCATACAAAACTTTTAGTACGGAAAAAAGCTGAATAATTGGGGTGGGGAAAAATCCTTTGCCGTGCACACATTGTTTGTGCCTTTAGTTATCATGGGCATAACTCGTTCAGTGACTTGTAATTTGGCCAAGCAAGCAGCACCCGTAGCACGATAATTTAAATTAAATTATTTGCTACATGATAGCTAGCACGCACCAATTTACAGAACAGTAGTAAGTAATAAGAATAGTAAGTACCGACGTTGACAACTAAACTCAAGCTCAAGCAAGCAACTAAGCTCAAGATTCTTCAGTAGATACCTAATGACAAGTGGTCATGCTGCAGTATTATTCTGTGAAGATTGCCACGTGAATCTGTGGGTTAAGTAAAGGTGAATTGGGCTGTCATTCCATACTTATGCTAGGCATTGACAGTAACTAGTACAGACGCCAGCACATCAAGTGTCAAATTTTCCCAATTGAATATGAACCTTATTCTGTTTGACATAAAGTTGAAAAACGATCAAAGAAATTTGACACATTGGGGTAACTTGATTGTACCTATGCCACACTATGATGACGTCAAACCACTACTTGAACACCTCAATCCTATTTTATTGATGCTGACATAACGATTAACTTCATAGTCGATATCGGCTCTGTTGCCCAACGGAACAAAAAAAAGGTTAACTTCCTTTCCATGGAATAGGAGTAGTGTGAGTATAATACCTGGGGGTATTTGGGTATTTGGGTTATCAGTTTAAAATTTATATTAGACTAGCTTCTGCCCGCGACTTCGTACGCGGATCCTATTGCTTATGCCAGCGACAACGGGGTCGTCAAAATCGAAGATCTGAAACATCTGATGTCGAATTCTATAAGCCCGGGGACGGGAAATCAATGGGATGCGCGAGACGATTCAAGATGTTCCAGATTTTTTATTTTTGTTGGTCAACAGGAAATGCCATCAGACTTAACAACTTTTGCTAAGACGCCATTTCTATTATGTATATGTTATATTGTCTCTGGGCTTTGGAGTTCCCCTACAGGTGCTCCAGATCTTCAAATTTAGTCTCACAGCAGAAAACACTCTTCACGTGGAATAGTTTTAGCAATGGCACCATTTTTATATCTCTTTCACTTTAGGTGTTCCATTTTCCAAAATAAATTATAGCCTATAATATGTTGCGTGACGTTCACGATCAGCGGTCAGTCGCGCATCTCCTTCCCCCACTTATTTCTAGAGTCGATGCGTATATACGCTGAAAACTCAAGCGTCATGCTTTTTCCGTGAACGTCTCCAACTCGCGAGACAGTGCATGATGTTCACGATCAGCGGTCAGTCGCGCACATATTCTTCACTGGTCTCTAGATACCTGGATGTAGATGCGTAAATACGCTGAGAATGCAGGCGTGCTTCGCGATCCCAAGAAGTTTCCACGGAGCAAGTTGCAGCCTCATGTTCTCGAACAGCATCAAGTCTCTCCTAACGCTCTTCGGTAGATTGTTGGGATCTTATGGTCTTTAATCATTTAGCACCTTTGGAACATTGGGAAAAATTTGACCTCTTTCCAGGCATGGTTATAGTTTTATTGTGATGATACCTGATCAATTAAAATCTAAGTGGCTGCTCCCCTGCGTTACCGGGTAAGCTACCGTGTAACGAAGATAAATGGAAAAGGAAATTAAACACTCAAATAACATAAGCCCGAAGGCATACGATAAAAAAAATGGGAGTTTTAGCCAGTAGAGTCTAATTTTCAACGATATACCATCGTCATCGAAAATCAGTCCCGAACTGTTCCCGCCTTCACCGCGTAGTACTACTTATGTTATTTTATAATTATGCAATGAAGTTAGTGATAGCTTTAATTTCTATACCAAATGTTTCTAATCATCGATTTTTATAAGTCAACAGGAAATGCCTATCAGACTGAACAACTTTTGCTAAGACGTCATTCCTATTTGAGTTATGATGTAGCTGGGCTCTTGGAGTTCCACAACAGGTGTTCCAGATCTTCGATTTTTATACGTCAACAGCGAGTGCTCATAAGGCTGAACAACTCTTGCTAAGACGTCATTCCAATATATGTTATAGTGTAGCTGGGCTCTTGAAGTTCCACATCAGGTGTTCCGGATCTTCAAATTTATTCTCTCAGCAGAAAATGCTCATAACTTGGAACAATTTTTGCTATGGTACCATTTTTGTATCTCCTATAGTTTAGATGGTCTGTTGCGGTTCTGCATCAGGTGTTCCGGATCTTCAAATTTATTCTCTTAGCAGAAAATGCTCATCACGTGGAACAATTTTTGCTATGGGGCCATTTTTGTATCGCCTATAGTTTAGCTGGTCTGTTGCGGTTCTGCATCAGGTGTTCCGGATCTTCAAATTTATTCTCTCAGCAGAAAATGCTCATCACGCGGAACAATTTTTGCTATGGGACCATTTTTGTATCGCCTATAGTTTAGCTGGTCTGTTGCGGTTCTGCATCAGGTGTTCCAGTTTCCAAGATAAATTATAGCCTATGTGTTGACCAGACTTAATATCTATACAACAAAAAAAAAATCATTCAAATCCGTCCAGTAGTTCCGAAGATTAGCGTGTGCAAACAAACAGACAAACAGACAAACAGACAAACAGACAAACAGACAAACAGACAGACAGATTTTTTTTTTTGGATTCGTGCTCTATTACTGTTTCTAAACCCCCCTCAATTATTATTTTTTAAATATATTCAATGTACAGACACAGTTTTTTTACAGTCTTATTATATGTATAGATACCTATATCAAGAAAAAAGATTCGAAACTATCTATGGTTGTCACCAAAATAAGGTTTATTTAAAATATGTGCAATGTCTTAAAAAACAAGTACCTACTTAGTAGGTTTTTTATTTGGAAAAAATGAAACCTCAAGATGCTAAAGTTAGGCAGGCAAGCAATGAAACTCTTACTTTATCCACAGCTCAACTTACCACTACATTTAATTTATTATGAAATGAATACCAATGATTTATTTCTATTTAAATAATCCTGTGAAAATGTAGGTGAAGTGAAGGCGAAGTTAGCTGATCAACAGTAAACTTTGCACTCACTTTACCCAACATTTCGTGGGGAGATTTTCACAGAACAAAATGATTAAAGTATTGGTACTCATTTCAAAACCAAAGATAAAAGTATTGCGAAACTATAACACAATCATTATGTATTCTATAAATCAATGCAATTGATATCACCAAAGATAAGAGCTTGAAATTAAAAACGTCATGTTTTATCAGCACGTATCTTATTATCAGGACAAAGGTTCCAAGCTCACTAACTTTTCATCAATCAATTACGTAAATTCTAGATAAAATTTAAAGCGATAACCACGTAGAAATGGTCTTATGACAAAAGCATCTCTTTAAATACTAATAGAATTTTATTTTAGAACCATTATTTGTTTGAGATTGTTTCGTGTACATTAAACATGGGGGGTCAAAAAGTGTTTTGGTCCTCCATTGGGGTCTTGTTGATCTCTTCTTGCTACGTCATGGCCTGTGATGAGAAAGGACTATGCTTGGTAAGGTTTCTTTATGACTTTTCTTACATTTTATGCAAACATTTTTTTAAAAAGAACCATCATTTACAAAGTTGTACTTAAAAGTTGTGTTTATTGCTAATTTGAATTGATTCTAATTCCAATTTTATTAAGCGTATTCAAATTTTATGAGTAAAAATGTAAAGTAACGCTATTTTTCTTCTTCCAGCTCGAGGCTTTAAAAGAGATGAAAGAATGCAAGAAAGCAGTGTTGGCTTCGTAAGTTATTCTTCGAGATGCTTGTATAATATGAATTTACTGTCATATGCGACAACTATTTGAATTATTACTAGCTTCAAAAACGATGAAGGAAACCGGCACGTCTGAGAGACAGATCTTGATGGCATGTGAAGTTAGAGTCACAGGGCACAGGCCTAGGGGTGCCCTAAAAACTCTGATAATAGGCTATTTAGTAACCACACGAGAAGAAGGAGTCTTAAGGTTTTTTTGTATGTTGCAGGTTGCTGAAGCCTCTTCTTACTACTAAGCTGCTCGGTAAGTTTTTAGCCAAATCCTCTACCATAGCCAAAGACCTAAATTCATTAAATTTTTAACACCTTTATATTTAATTTCAGATAAGGACAAGAAAAAATGCTGTAAAGAGTTGCCACCTCCGCCTCCCACGATCATGCTGATGCCGGCTGCACCTCCTCCATGCGCATGCGGATCTGCCTTGCCACCAATCTTGCTGGCGCCTCCTGCACCCCTCATGCTCCCTGCTCCTCCTCCGGCGCCAATGTACCTGCCCGCTCCTGCCCCTGCTCCAGTATGCCTGCCACCATTAATGCTGCCTGCCCCTCCACCTGCTCCGCTGTGCCTGCCAGCGCCTCCACCTTGTCTACCACCACCAATGATGATAGCAGCGCCACCTCCACCTTTCATGCTACCAGCGCCGCCACCGTCGTTGATGCTCCCACCGCCTCCACCGGCGCCTATGTATCTCCCGGCGTCTCCTCCAGCGCCACTCTGCCTACCACCTGCGGCACCTCCAGCTCCCGCACCGCTCATTATTTCCCTTGTTCCTCCGCCCCCTCCCCCGTCGCCATGCTGCGGACCTCCACCCCCGCCTCCTGGATATCCTATGACAGCTTACATGGTAGCTCCTCCGGTACCTATAACCCTCGAACCTAAACCCTTGGAGCTGCCTCCCTCTCCGTGCCCATGTTCGTGTTCATACAAGTACTATTAATCTATTCATAGTAATGTTAGTATAGTTTTATTTATTTCACATACAAATATATACACTGGCTCAAACGAAGGTTTGTTTTATTTAGTGAGTCACGAAGGTGGTCGTTAGTGAAGGTGGTTATTTGCCAGAACACCGTAATTTTGACGTGGATACGCCCAAACTGTTGTGAATGCATTTCGTATGCAGAGGTACAGGCGAAACGATAAATAAACAGAAATAAATATTAGTACTTCAAGTAGTCTTTTATTTGCAAAATTATTTTGGAATCCAAATCATTACAATAAATAATATTATGTGTAATACTGTAAATGTCTATCTAGGCACCAAGTCCCAATCTCTAAGATGTACAAACTAAAAATCTGTGACATCCTAAGCATACTAGTGCCTGCATTAAAAAATCTGAAACATAATTCTAATGTGCATTTTTTATTTTACCCACCCCAAAGAAGATGGCGGGACGAGCAAGACAAAATAATAGACTGTCCACTATTTAGGCCTTAATGGAAAGAACTGTAAGCCATATGGCCTTTGCTTAGCAGTGGGATGATGCAGGCAGGTAACAAAAATATAAATTCGATCTGCAAATACATTTCAAATGTTTATATTCGAAAATTCAGAATATCAAAAACGTTTGCGACTGTACCAGTTATACAATGGAAGTATAAATTGCTTTCTTACAAAATTGCTTATACTGGATTTATTATTGAAACAGAAAGCTATGTTGAAAACATGTTGGCTCAAGCTGTGGTGGAATTCTTCAAACACAAAGTTGTCAGTAGCATTATTGTACTGGCAAGCTGGCCCCCTACAGGTAACGTAACATTAATAAAATTAATACTATTAATTAGTAAGATAGGCATAAAAAAGAGAAGAAAAGCGCGAAACCAAAAAATACAGCGATTAAGTGGTATCCAAAAAGGTTTTACTGTTTTCAAAAAACTGACAAAAGGATTTCTTACTTATTTAATAATACCTTATTTAAAACAGGCCGCTTATACCGAAAAATAGGGTGAAGATGCCATTACGTTTTAAGAAAAAATAATTAAGAAGAACACACAAATGGCATTTCAATATTTTTTGACTAAATATGGCCAGTGCCGATGAGTATTCAAATAAAACAGGTACCTACCAAAAAGGTTACATGGTTTTGAATAGGATTATTTACCACCATCAAAAATACATAGTAAAACACGTGCAATATTTATAATAGAGTGAACAAAATAGTAACAATAGAAAAGAAGGTTCTGGACATTATTAATCGTTGAGAATATAAGATGGATACTAATTAATACAATGTAGTTATGTTATTAATGTCTTCTATTTCAGATCAAATTAAGTTTACTCGTCAAATATCGCAATTTGGAATGACAGCTACGGTCTCTTGTGACCCGAACATACTCAACCACATTCGCCATCATTATTTGCAAGGAGTTCTTTACATGACCCATGAACACGACGACATGCCCATTTTTAAAAAGGTTTTATTTAATATTATATTCTTTGAACACATACACTACATTAGAGTGTAGTAAAATATTATTATTAGGTATTTATTTAGTATATACCCCTTGCATTTACTAAATAAATACCTAATAATAATATTTTTATTAGAATGGTTACCAAAATCCAAAGTTCGTTGAGCAGGCATAGCACGTAGAACTAACGGCCGATGGGGCAGTAATTGCGCTGGATGTAAGGCGTTACCAACCGATCGAACGAGTAAAATCTAAAGAGGAGGCCTATGTTCAGCGGTGAACATCCTACGGCTAATATTATGATAACTAAATTGATGAACCAAAAATCTAAAAACCAATTAATACTTAGCTTAGGCTCGAAAAAGTTACCAGGCACACCAAGCTACCTCAATGTATCAAATCACTTTGATAGTTTGTCCACTTTATTACAACAAGATTAATTAAGATTAATTTTCAGGCTTTTGTGGTAAGTACCACAAAAATTAAGCACGTCGGTGTCCTGTAGTAATTCATAAGAATCTAGATATGAAAAAAAAATAAAAGTGGTAATCTGTTGTCTATTTCCTATAGGTGAAGAAGAATCATTTCGCAATGAAGTACAAGTGGCTGATACTAGGTGATCTTGTGCCCGACGTGCTTCGAAAGATTCGCTATGATTCCGACATAGCCTTCCTCAAGTGGAAGCATACCGCCAGTAATGATACAAGGCAACTTGCAGGTGCCTATCTTTTTCATGTATTTTTTTTTACGCGTTAATAATACAAAGGCGAAATATTATAGAGTATGGATAGATGGATGGATGTATCGATGTTTGTTAATCTGTCACTTAAAAACTACTGAATAGATTTTAATAAAATTTGGTATGAAGTTAGCCGACACTCTGGATTAACACATAGGCTTGTACTTTTTATCCCTGTATTCCCACGGGAACAGGACCTATGCGGGTGAAACCGCGGGACGTCTGCAAGTTTAACAATAAAGCCGCCTATTATTAGCCCATATTGTTTATTAAGTTGTTATTTTGTAAAGGGTATAATAAGAGTATTTTATTCTAGCAATGTCTGCGGAACTAACGACAGCTATCCACATTTATGATGCATACGTGCACCCTAGAGATGGCATAGCTATAAACTTCTGGGCGCACTGGAGCAACGTGACTGGTCTCGTGTTGACACATGAGCGTGAAAGGATACTACGAAGACTCGACCTGCAGAGATATCCTCTGAGAATAGCAACTCCAGTATGTTTTATTCTGACGCTTTGAATAATCATTATTAAAAAAAAATACTTAAACTCAAATTTAAAAATGGAAAAAGAAAAAGTTTGAATTTTTTGTCAGCCGGTATAATTTATGTGTTCAATTTATTAGGTAAGTAATATTATGTATGTGTCTTAAACGAATATCATAATTAAAGTTATGATGTTTTAAAATATGCCAGAGTTTTTATACCACCCATAGGCCTCTGACTTGGCTAAACATGTCGTCGAGAAATATCTCTCAAGCTTGCTAGTTTCCGCGCGATGTTTCTTAACCGTCTACGTTTGAAATTTCAACTTCCCTTCATTTGAATCAGGGGACAGAGAGCTGAGCCAACAGTCAGAAAGGGAGCTATTATTATTTAGCGATGTACAAACACCAGCACATGAAGCTACCCCAAACTGTCAATTATTTACATTTGAACATGAACCTTATTCTGTTTACAATAAAGTTGAAAAACCATCAAATAAATTTGACACATTGGGGTAGTTTGATTTGCTGGCCTCTGTACCATCTTATACGTTTTGTTCGATAATACACACCCATGAATTTTTATTTTTTTTGTTCCTCAAATAACATGTTATTCGTTAAGTTTAATATCGTTTGTTGTGCAGGTAGGACATTATTCCAGTGACAAGTACGACGGATCGTTCGTGGACTTTCTGGAGGACGAGTCTATGTCAGACCAGGATCCTGGCATCCGCAGTGGTTATGGAACAGCCATGCTCCTCACTGAAGTGGTGAATGCCCAGTAAGTAAATCAGTCTGAAAAACTGGCCTAAAAAAGCTTAATTTTATCATCAATTATTTTTGCAGTCCCGCACCACAAACAAGTAAAACGTTCTAAATTTCAATGGCAGCGTCATACCGGTATGACGGCCGGGGCTCAAACGGTTAAATGTAATTTGACCACTGTTGAGTCAGTCTGCGTACTGCTTAAATTATTATCAATACAAAATCTGTCAAGCAGATACCTACCATTTGCCTTTACTCCTTTACCTATTAAAGATACAGAAGATAAAGATATATATATTGCGTAACGTTGTATCTTTATTAAGTTGTTATTAATAAAACATTTGTAGTTTTAGATTCAACAGTATATAGCCAATTTGTACATGCAATAGTTTTTAAGTATTGATAGTTTACTTCACTCAAGTTTCTGTCATCACCATTAAGAACAGTTATCCCTGCGTTTTTACTTATATCTACCTTATGAATATCTTTTGTTGGATGCCTTTCATTATTTATCTTCTCATATCGCCTTATATCCTAAAGAATACGCTTTTTCAGAGATGTTCTAATAGAAAACGAGCTATGGGCAGCTGAGATCAACAACAACAGTATGTACGTGATGGTGTCGACTGGTGAAGCGGACATCTCCGGGGCAATACTGAGGATTCTGTGGGAGAGGACCTTTACTCTTGACTATGTTATGCCGATATGGCCATTCAGGTATCCTGATCGCAACTTAATAAATGATGTTGTGTTTTTTACTAACTTTTTAGCTTGGATAAAATTTGGCCCACCGATGAACCACGATCTGGGAACTGACAACTGATAACTGACAAATTCCACGTGGTGAAGCCGCTATTATAAACGGAGTTTAAATAGTCAATGTGTATGTCAATAGCAATAGCAAATAGATGTGTGTATTGGTTAATTGGTTCTTTGATACTAAACAGGGTAGGCTTCACGTATTTGGCGGAACGAGAGAGCAGCAGTAATATGTTCCTAGAGCCCTTCTCTCCTGCCGTGTGGTGGTCCTGCCTGGCCATGATGGCTATCTTGGCATCGGTGGAGCGGATTACGTCCAAGTCACCTAAAGAGAAAGATGGGGCGCTGTATACTGTTCTTACTACATGGTTGCAGCAAGGTAGGAGACGTGGGCAGCTCAATTGCCAAAGCAATTGTTAAATATGTGTCAACCTAAATTAGCGCAGTCAGGGTTAACCTGTCCGTTATAGATATACTCCTGTATTTTCTTAACTTGCTATATACAATCGCTGAAAGCGATTCAACAGACAAAAAAACTGCAATAGATCTTAGTGGCAAAACTTTTCGTAAATAAATAGATCGCATGTCGAAAAATGCATTACGTTTTTTCATTAATAAATGCACATACCCTTCATCACTAACGCCTTGATTATAAATAAAATAAAATAAATATTCCACAACTTTTTCACACAACGCCATCTAGTCTCATGCTAAGCTAAGAGCTTGTGTTATGGGTACTAAACAGCTGATAAACATACGTATATATTTCTAAATACATACATATAATAGATAAATTACACCCAGACACAGAACAAATGATCGTGCTCATCACACAAACATTTGCCCTGGGTGGGAATCGAACCCACGTCCTCCGGCATAGCAGTCAGGGTCACTAACTACTAGACCAACAGGCCAGTCAAAGTATAATATGTATTATGACTACTAAATGACCATGACACACTGAATATTTTACTAATAGCAAAGGCGTACTTCAAACTCTCTGTTTCATGTCATTTCAGAAATCGAAACAGGAGAAGCTAGTCATATTTATTCTAAAAGTAACGCTTGAATGACGGAAGATTGCATCAGGGTTGATTATAAAACCCATATTGTGTACAAGATCGTCGCGGACAAACTTGCGGACCCGAGCTAGTAAATTACAATGAAATAGTTTTTCACCAGACGCCAGTGCTGTACCAGAAGGTGGATCAGGCCGCTTTGCGTTCACTGTCCTCTCTGTGAGTGCAATGCTGGTGCACGCATACTACACGTCTGCTATCGTCTCAGCACTGATGAGCACTGGCCGTGGTGGGCCTGACTCCTTGAAGGCGCTCGGAGACTCCAAGTATGCCATCGGGTCGGAGGATTACGATTATATGCGTTATTTGTTCTTTGATGTAAGTTTTGTGAGATCCTATTTCTAATCCTCATTAAAAAGGGCATTGTTTTATCTAGTTGTGGAGGTCTACTGTTGAGGAGGTCAGAAAGGCAGTCGCTCCATGTAAAATACTCATTTATTGATCTTTAGCTTCATCTTGTTGGACTGGAAGCTGACACGACAAATAAAATGCACAATGTTCATAATAGGAAAGGTTGCCAGACACCTTAAGTAACAGTACTGCCAGTCTATTCTGCTAATATCGCCCCGTAAAAATGCAGGTAATGTGAAGATGATGTGAGCTGTCATTCTATGCTAGAGATTGACAGTTCACTTCATGGTCACCTCATCCCACTGTCATAACAACTCTGCTCATTACAGGTGAAAACAACATGGGACGACCTCGAATACTTGAAAAAGAAAAAGATGACGTCAAATTTCTACCAAGAGTTGGAGCGAGGCGTGGAGCTGATTCAGCAAGGGAACACCGCTTTCCATAGCGAGTATAATCAGATCTACCCACATTTCAAGACCTTCAGTGATGATCACATTTGCAAGCTGCAACATGTTGATACTATTCCTGAAGTAAGTTAAAAAATGTATGCTTTTCATATTTGCCAGGGCTGTGTGGAACTATGGTAGAGTTTTGGATAAAACTATGGCCGTTTCACATGATCATTTTAACATCCAGTTACTGTTTCACTGCAGGGTAAAAGCCTTTTCTCCTACCGAAGCTACTTACCACGCTTTTAGACTTATAGGAGCTCAATAGGAAAATTTACTAAATCTCATTGACATAATATTTTTTTCTATATTGTTACCGATCTTTATTTGATTTCACCAGATCAGATCGGATACTCATTATAGGTCCAGTTTTCTTCACTATGCACGTTGATATCCCTCCCACTCTTAACTGCAACAGCTATACTGTAACCATTGTTTGAAAAAACGTCTTCTAACCCATTCAAATAAAATACCAACTCTTTTCTTCTACAGACGTTAACCTGGATACAATCAACCAAAGACGGACAGTGGACAGAAGTCTTACGCACAGCCGGAGGATGGTTGCTCGAGACCGGTTTAGGAAAGCGTTTGGTTGCCCGCCTGAGGGTCCCTCAACCACCTTGCAGAGCCTCCCTTCTCGCTGAGAGAGTAAAATTAGGAGATATTGCCTCGTTATTGGCGCTGTCAGTTTTTGGAGCGTTTCTGTCAGTTGTGTTACTGGGAGTTGAGATTTTGGTTGCTAAAGCTAAGAAGGGCAGGTTGAGAGAGGGTGACGCGAAGCATGCTTTGGATGATGTTGATGATGTTTCTGAAGCCACTTATAATAATATAGAATAGAATTTTTGTTTCTTTTTTAATTGGCACCTTTATGCTGCATCCTGATTTCAATGTACTTCACCAATTTCACTGTAACTAAATATTTGTTTCAAATGTTACTTTCAAGATTTTTTGGTACTTATGTAATGTAAAATTAGTATTAGGTATGTACATCAATTAAAAAAGTGACTACCGTTGTTTTTTTATTTAACTCTAATTTTATTATTGAATAAGATTTACTTAACTGATATGAGAACAGGTTTTAGCCTAATACCAAATTAATTTTTCGTTCTTCAAACTTAAAAATATTGGTTCATATTCAATAGTTCTAATGCAGTCAAGTTTGTAAAGTATGTAGCTTAACACCTTTTTTTACCCCATAAGGGAAGGTTTGGGGCATAGGTCACGGTAACAGACCACTAAGATTTCCGAGAACTATCTCATTTCCAACTAACCCTATCTTATTCACTATCCTCACGAACTAACTTCCTTATCACATTAAAACTTATCATCTCCCTATCAGAACTTCTAAGAGCAACATCACGTTTCCCATCAGATTACAGATCAAATAATACTTTAAATAGTAATGTCGGTTATTTAGTAATGTTGTGAAAGGACGTCTGGAAGTGTTCTGCGGTGAGGTGTACCAAGGCAGCAGAAATGTTGAAGATATTAGTATTATTGAGTGCGCTATCGATAGGCCGTAGTTATGCTACCTCTAGTAGCTGTCAGAGTTTACAGCAATCACAGGTGAGTGTTTTGTTTACCAGTATGGAGTTTCATTTACAAAAGAAGTTTCAGAAGTCAGAAAAAACACCATGAAAACAAAGAATTTATCATCGCGTAATCCTGTAGATAGAATGTACCCTATATTCTACAGGTTCCCCTCTGCCTAATCATACAGAAATAACAGGCGTGATGTCGTGTCATGTATAATGTTATTTTTATAAGTCTTGTTAGATTTTCTTGCTAGTAGAAACAAGCCAGTACCACAGTATAAATATTAATACAGTAGGACGACGCCTTTGATCTCTGAAAAAATGGCGACAACTTGTAAAAGTTGTCGGCATTTTTTCAACGATGTTCGTAGTGCGGGAGCGGCTTTCCCGCGTCTCGCCCCTCACACCCCGCATGATTGCCCTGTCCAGACAGCTTCGTCGGACGACTGTATGTTTTTAGACTGTGCCAGTACGTAACCCACATTGTTCATACATTAGTTTGGCGGTCGGCGGCTGATGCTTAGACCTTTTACAGTCGTCAGGGTTATTCAAAACCCCGGATATTTATTCAACTGACAACAAGTTTAACCTGCGGTACTTGCACTGACTGATCTGGTCCCCTCATATCTGTGTGGTTTTTTCCTCAAAAGACCATCTCAGACACTAATCTCCATGGATCTTACATGATTTGAGCAAGATAATGTCTGGACTTTTAAAAAGACTATAACCTCTGAGTTTCTTTCGGTGTTTCTTCTCAGAGTAGTCAGATAAAAAAACTCCGATCTCATCTACTAGTTAAAAAAATGACGTGTAAAAGTGTTTGTGAAAACCTATTTACAGAAATAAATATCATTTAGGTAAGCGGGTTGTAGAGGTCAGATTGGTAGTCGCACCGAAGCATTGGTATTCAGCTGCATCCGGATAGCCTGGAAGCTGACCCTAACATGGTTGGGTAAAAAATTAACAGTTAATTGTTGACTGGCCTGTTGGTCTAGTAGTTAGTGACCCTGACTGCTATGCCGAAGGTCGTGGGTTCGATTCCCACCCAGGACAAATGTTTGTGTGATGAGCACGGTCATTTGTTCTGTGTCTGGGTGTAATTTATCTATAATATGTATGTATTTAGAAGTATACAAGTATGTTTATCAGCTGTTTAGTACCCATAACACAAGCTTTTAGCTTAGCTTGGGGCTAGATGGCGTTGTGTGAAAAGTTGTGGAATATTTATTTATTTATTTATTTAGTTAAAGAACGTTATTTTAAATATAATTTGAGAATACAAAAATAGGTATTAATAGGTAAAATTAGCTTAAAACTCTTTCAGACATGAAGAAACGTAGAAACAAATTTCAAAATCCATAATATTTTCAGTTCTCATTGCAGATGGCGGCGTTAAACGATCGAATGAATCAAATGATTAGCGCTCTGTATTCATCATGTAAGTAATTCAGTGTATTTATAAATACTTATAGCAAGAATACTAATTAATTTAATTCCGATAACCAATTATGCATATAAGCAATTAAAGTGAATAACATAAAGGCAGTTACACACATACATTCAATTTTCTTTATTACGGGCGACGTACAAACCATTTGCTGAAGATAACTAAAAGATCTATGTACAAATTGTACAACCCTTAGCATCAAGCTATCCCAAAATGACTAATTTTCCTAATTGAACATGAAGCTTATTTTTGGTGACTAAATTAACTAGCCCCCTGTGCTTCATATGCAGCCAGCACATGAAGCACAGTAAGTAAGTAATTTAAATGACATTTTATTAAATAGTTAGTAATGTAGAATGACCTTTAAAAAGACTTAAATGATTTGCAATTAATTTCGCAACGTACAAGCTTTTTTTCCGCGACGAAGTATGTAAGAATCGTAGCATATGGCGCTCTGTAGTTGCTGCCTACCCCCATGGGAAAAAGGCATGAGTTTATGTATGTATGTATTTGATTGTGTTATTGAAACTCAACATATTTGTCGTATGCTCTCCCTCCCTGTTTTCTGTTGGTTCGAGCGCTACATAGAAATTTAACAACAAACATATTTTACCACTTCTAAATATTTGTATAGATACACGAACAAGAATTTAAAATAGTTAGACTCTATCTATTTGGAATGAAACACAGTATTCAAATTAAACAGAAATACATTATTCATAATGTACGTGGTGTATGTGTAACTGCCCTTAAATTGTTATTGTTTCACAAAACTACCGCCTGACATCACCTGACGTTGAATTTTGTATGGAATGTAAATAAGTAATTAATGATAATCACACGAATAAGATCAAACGTATCCCACACTTAATGCTCATATTGGATGACTATTGCATAAATAGGATTTTAATGTTAGGAAATTCCAAGTAGCAGATCGGTGGGGTCTGGATTTGGGCCAGGCCTTTGAAAACTGTAACGAGATCAATTACAAAACCCGTAGGAAAAGTGAACAGTATACATCTAATTTCTACTTCAGGGAATACAGTCATAATTTTAGTTTAGTTCAAAAACTACAGAAATTATAACAGCGACATCGCTACGAATACTAGGACAGCTTCAAAATATCCTTTAATTTTCAGCACCATTACTGCGCGCGGTACAGCCAGCTACATCAACCGCACCATCCAACGACACACCAGCATCATCCACTGAGTACAACTCAACACCATCGACAACCACTTACGACCCTTCCACGTACAGCTATCTCTACCCTCAAGTGATATACGTGCCTCCTTCAACTTCGCCTCCTTCAACGAATCCGCCTCCAGCTGTAGCCACATCTCCAACTACAGCTCCGAGTCCTTATTATACTTACGAAACGCCTGAATATTCTGGTCCCACTACTTCGCCAGCACCTCAACCATGGCCGTATGGTTATGAGTATCCATACCCGCAATACGCCTCCTCTGCACCTTCTTACCCTCCGCCGTGCACTCCATATTCGTACCCGTACCCACCCAATCATCATGAGTATCCGCCATCTTCGTACAAGCCATACCCGCCCCCTCCCGCTTCGCCACCATCATACCCACCAGCGCCTGCATATCCACCAGCTCCTGGATATCCACCAGCGCCAGCATACCCACCAGCGCCTGCATATCCACCACCATCATATCCACCGGTACCTGGATATCAACCTTCTCCAGCGCCTTACCCACCAGTATCTCCATCATTCTTTCCAGCTCCTTACCCAACAGTTCCTGCGTCTTACCCTCCAATGCCATCTTATCCGACCCAGTATCAGCCTGGATACCCTCCTGCTAGCACAGCATCGCCACCTTATCCCGCATCTTACCCAAAACATGCTGAAAGACCTCGATACGTTTAATACAATGGACAATTTTTGTAGTTTTGATAAGTCTAATTTATTATTTTAATTAAAATTGAGTGCTTTACTTAACCTATCTGTATTTTATTTATCTTAGTGTACCTATATGGCTATACGAGTACTAAATTGATCCCATTTTAGACACAAAAATCGAGTTACTTATTAACTGAACTGCAGTAGATACATCTTTAAATACTCAAAGTTGGTTGCCGACTTCTATACTATGCACAAAGTAATTGAAACCCATGGCAATGGGCAAAGAAACTCCCTTATTATTTTACAAGAATTGAAATTGCTACCAGTACTATGACCTCAAGATTTGCCAAACATTTCTCACGTTTATTAATAACGGGAAGTAATTTCAAGGTTTGCAGCCGAATATGCATGCGGCATGCAGAATGCATAATCTATAGTATGTTGATGCATTATACAAACTGCTTAACCTGTGACCGATATTCATTGCGTCGATCGGCGAAACCACGACATTCTATTGTAAAGAAATGCTAATCGTGAGAAATGATTACCTAGACATGTTTATACCTACCACATTTTATTCGCGCACACAGCTTCATTACAATAATAAAAAAATCAGTGCCTACTTTATTGATTTTGCATACCTACATCATCATCATCATTTTATTTAGGATTTCTCTTTCAAACCTTCTTTGTACGAATAGAAAATAGGTATATAAAATTGCACAATCATTCATAATTCGCTCATAATAAAATTGTATTGTTATTTCCAGACAAAAACGAGAGCACAATTATTCTAGAAAACTGTTGGTATTGGAAACACAGTAGACAGTAGAAATTATATTGTAGAATAATTTTAGAACAAAGCGTGACAACATTAATCAGGTTTAAAAAACAGCGAGAAAACTGTGTAAAATTGTTGTACAATAAAAAGCTATCATTGACAGAACTGAACAATTAAAACATTGAAGGGTGGGCTTTTTGGGGGTCTGTTGTAATGTAATTTCGACGTTCAAAAAGTGCTGATCCTCAGCCTAATTTGAATAAATGACTTTTAATTTGATTAGATCATTGTTACATTGAAATACTCTTCACATTCAATTGACATCTGGAAATATATGAATATGTACTGTGTTGAGCAATAAACATTTGAATTTGAATTTAATTTGAATTTCTTAATTAGATTCCTTCGTACCTTACCTACTAGAAAGTTTTCATTGAATTAATAAATATCACTGTAAGAATCAGTGAAATGGAACTATCTGTTCGATATTCAGAAAACTACTAAAACCAATTTAAAATAACGTGGAATCGAATCATGACGTCGACATTACTTAATACGTCATAACTACATAGTATAAAATCAGATTACAAGATTCACCATTATAGAAATTACTTTTACACATAACATTCAACTAGAAACCTACTTCTTCATACTGCGCCGTTGAATTCCTGCTCACATGGAAACTGAAGATACTTAAACCATAACACATAGATATTTTGCTCTTTCATCAGACGGTAAATAACACATTTTCTACAAAAAACATGTTGCATTATTGCTCAAGTTTAGAAAACATGCTCTATCTGACATTAAAATGATTACTTGGAAAGTTTCAAAATAATTTCCTAATTAATTGATAGTGTTACATATAAATTAATGTGTAGAAGGTGGAAAGGCACAACTTGCACACCATGGGCCTCTTATACATAATCATTGGCCTGGCCATCCAGGTAAGTTCCATTACTAGAAAACTACCTTTAATTTTCTTGCTTGGATGATTCCTGGAAGAATCCAGTAACGTTTGTTCAACTGCAATCAACTTAAGTCGTTGTCAACAATTTAATATGTGGACCCTTATGTAGTTGATTTCATTCTCATGAAAAAGTATTTTATTTATGATATTTTTTTCAGGGTTCGTTTACTTACGCCAACGTTACCGAAAGTGAAGAATGTATCAACAGTGGTGAGATTGCAAACAATAACACAGACGTACACGATGAAGTTATCAATGAGTTCCCCATAGTTCAGAAAGACTGGATCGACTTCTTCTTCCTTCCCGAAGCAAACCTGTACCCAACATCTTCAGTTGCCATGATGACTCAAGCTACCGGCTCAGAGAAATCAGTCGAGGAGCAACTGGATGAAATCAAAGAAGTCGCGCAAAAAATCACCCTTGCATTACAAAGTGAAATGGCAAACCTCCTCACTTATGCACTTCATAGCAGTAATAAAGGAGAACCAGAGGAAGAAGACGAAGAAAATAAACTACGCAAAAGGAGATCAGTAGAAACTCCTATGGCTAGCAGTCAAATGGTAAACAGACTGTTGAAACATATCAAATCCAATAACGAATTCCAAAACATTGCCATTGATAAAATGATGACCGCGCAAGAAATCGCCGACAAATACGGAGTTGAATTCAGCCCCGACACTGAAATCCTTTCTGACCTCGCTTTTGCTGCTAACCAGCAGGCTGAAGAAATGAATTCTATACTACAAGACTCCTTAAACGCAAAGAATGTTAGCCAAAAAGTTAAAAATGTGCTGATAGAGGCACCAATGATTGAAGCTCAAGAAAATGATGGTTATTACGTGTACCCAGTTCAATATTCTGAGCAGAAACCTGTTTCTAATGCTCAACCGGCTGTGAACCATCACCATCACGCAGACTCCTACCCCAGCTACAACTACTATTACAACTATCCTTATGAGACCCAGATCCCTCCTCCCGTGCAAAACTACTACAGCAGTCCTCCTGTGAGTAAACGCCCTAACTTCTACGATACTGTGTCCTACGCTCCTCAAGACTACTCTTATTGTTCCATGGAACCTGTTACATCTGCGTCAACTATCATTATGCCATTCGATGAAGTTGTAGAGCCTGAACCAGAATTAGTAGGTGAAGAGCTGGAAGAGACAATTTCTTCTAAAGTGTACGTCGACCGTGGAGACGAACCTGGCTCAGCTACTGTGAATCATGTCATGACATACACTGTTGGCGAAAAGTCACATTTCAGGACTCCCGAGATTGAAAGGTTACCGCAACAAATGCAATATTGTTTCTTTCTGATGTAAACTTGAACTTAGGCTAGATTAATATTATTTTTTGTAAATAAATTGTATTTTTGCTGCAATATTAAAATGCTGTAATATATTTTTTAGTATTAATTATATCAACATTCTACACTTCCAGACAGAAACATTATTCAGGTTTCGTTTAGGACTGCTTTAGCAGTTGCTTCCACATAAGCATTTATTTCTATTTAGAAATAGTACCTCATTACAAATTTAATATTTGTGTGCACCAAAAGTAGCCCGTTCATTCAATCTGTCGTGGAAATAGATAGGCTGTGTAAATAAAAACACGTTTTTGACTTGCGTCAACTTTAATAGATTTAAATAAATATCCAAACATATTTACTCAATCTTAATCTATCTTAACATTAACTAGGTATGTTCCTTTGGTTATATTTGGCACTAGGCGTTTTGACTGGTGCATTCATATCCCTTCATTTTCTATTAAAATGAAGAAGAATGCGCGAGTTTTTATAATTACTAAAATTATATTAGACTATAGTAATAAATACATTATATTTGGTAACAAAATAGTGTTGAATATCTTTATTGATATAATAATGGGACAGAAAAGGCACATTTATTGCATGGGCGTAGACAGTGCTTTACCAATCATTATGTGATACTTGAGATTAAATAATTTGTTAGTAAGTACAGTTTTTTATAAAAAAATATTTGGTTCAAATTTTGCAGTTCTCATTAAACCTTTTCCTTTGGTTACTTATACATTTCACTATTAAATCTCTCTTTCAATAAACCAAATTACAACATTAAGTTAGGTGTGCGTAACAATATTAAATATATTTCATTTCGTTTTTCAAACCAACTTGTATACATTGCCTAGGCACCATCTGACAAATAACCGCTACTTGAAATTTTATCCACTAACTAACGCCAAAAAATATTCAAAAACTCCTTCATATTGAATTTTTATCATCCCTAAAAATAACGACTACACACCACATTGTCGCATTCTACACAAATAAAATTACACACTAATTAATTTCTTTTTTTTAGAATTTATACAATAACTTTACACCGTACTCATATAACTTTTTTCAAGAATCTATAGATCAGAATAATTATTCCAAAATCACAATAAACTACGCTTCTCAAAATATTACAGCTCTATGGCCATAGACGAAGTTTTAGACATCATTCTATCAACATTATCTGTTGCTTTCAATGAAGAGCTTTTGAACTTGGTAGGGCCTCAAAATTCTCTCTAACCATAGAGCCGAAATAAATTCACCATTTTTTAATTCCCCCTAAAGGCGGTAATATTGACAGATGGTGCGCGTTCCAGCGACGCGGTCGCTCATATCCGTCGCATGTGGTCAGCGGGCGGCCGATGTCTTTACAATCACTACCTATCGCTCGTCGTCAGATAGCCAGCTATCTGTGAGCGTAGTAGGCACTGTAAGCGCTATTGTGGCCCGAGTGTGGTTGATAACTGGAACAATATTAAAAGACATACATGATTTCATTACTCTTTCAAAACATAAATATGCACAGACGCCATTTAGGTCCTGAAGAAACTACCTTAGTAAGTAAGTGCAGTCTCGAGTCTTGTACTATAAGCTCTTATCTGATTCTCACATTATGACAGTTTGCCGTGTTTTCAACTGTTTTAATTTAAAAGAAATACAACAAGAAGATTAACATTATAATATAATAATACTCACCGCACAGGATGCGCGTGCGGCGGGTAGAGAGGGCCGCATGCGCTGGGCTCGGCGGCGTAGGGCTGCGCGAGCTGCGGGCACGCCTCAGCCGCCGACGACTCGCGACGCCGCGTGCCTCCGCGCTGCTGACTCTGTTCGGGGGGACTATACACACAAAGAAAATTTGCATTAGTCTTGATAAACCTCACAAAACTGCAAAAGAAAAACTGATAAAGTACCTAAACTCCGCTATTAAACTACTAAAAGAATAAGGCTCAAGTAACATAATTACTTAATTATTGTTTTATATTGTTGAAATGGCAACATTTCATAGTTTAGCATTGTGTCATGAAACCATGGTAGACTACACGCTAACATGGAAACAACTATTTCATTGCGTTTAACGATATTTCTCTTATGTTAAATCGTAAGGAATCCATAATGGATACCTAGTCAGTCGCGTTACTAATCCCGCTGCAATTTGCGAGTACGATTTGAAGCATAACAGAGTTGCTGGTGTTGTCAAAATAAGATAAACTAGTGCAAGTCGTTAGACCACACTACAATAATTATAATGTCGTGGATCGCTTTTAGCGATAAGTCCGGCCATTGTAACAGGGTCATTCTCGATGGCATGTAATGCCAAGTCAGACACCAGGTCAATCACTAACTATTTAAAAAAAACTTTTTTGTAAACAAGTTTTTATTTTGCAATTTTTAGTATCTTCGTATGTAAAGAAGGTATTTTAAAACTTCAAAGAATCATTGAAATTGGTTAACAATTGCTAAAGAAGTTCTTTCTAAACATTAATCTGTACATTTCTGCCGGGCCACTTTTAAAATAGAAGGGCGTAATTTTATGTTATGGAATACAAGAACTCTACATAGACATCTGGCTATAGCAATCGCGAATAATTTGCTGTTATGCGTTGAAGAGTTCTGTCGCGTGACTTCTTCATCAGTTTTTCTTCACGAAATGATACTTTCTATATGAAAATGCTTGATTTGTTACTAAAAATGTAAAAATCAGTACGAGTGTACCTATATTTTTTGAGGAGTTCCCTCGATTCCTCAAGGATCCCTCATCAGATATGAGTTTTGATACAAATGGCGCTAATCTGCTAGTATAAATACACTATAAAGTAACTAACCCAACAAAAAAATACAACCGAATTGAAATACTACTTTTTTTGAAGTTGATTAAAAATAAGAACATTGGAACATTAAAAACACCCTAAGTAGCAGCCCTTTAAGTTATCATTGGTAGGCGTTTACTATGTACAATACAGTGTATTCTATTCCACTCTATCATCAGAACCGCACACAATATCTAGTTTCTAAGTATTTCTCCATTCATTGTGGATGTTTCATAGCTTTCTCATGATGGTATTTTTAACCCCTTATTTGTTTTAACGATTATTTTTCTGTCTGGAATGATTAAGGAGCAGCACGAAATATGTGCTTGTGTCCTGTCCAGTTGTTGGTAATAGGCTGCAAATGGCAATTTTTTACAGGCTGTTTTTTACCTATGAATAAAACAACTTTTACTATAGGAGCCATTTTGGAAATTTCGAAATAAAATCAGCTGTCCCAAATATATATATTTGGGTCGAGAAGTTTTTAAATAATTCTATGCAAAAGTCTATTTTTCTTTTCGATATTTCCGAATTGCTCCTATAGTGAATGTGGTTAATATAAAAACACTTTGTGTACACACTTTCTGCCTATCCCTTTTTTGAAGTTCCAAATTAAGTGCAAAGCAAGAAGTGCTCACAAACGAACCGAAAAATATTTACTTAAACTAAAAACCACTGCGAGAGAAAACGTCCGAAGTGACAACGAATATAAATGGAGTTGTAACCCAACTAATCATCTTTATTGTCCTACTAAATTAATGAGTGGCAACTATCAACATATGATACACATAAAAAATAAAAACAATACTATGTATCGCCCTCGCCCGCCCAGTATAGGCGGAGTCGTATTACTTCGCGTTAATTCTCTATTTTGACAGCGCACGACAAATGGCACTCAT
The DNA here is from genome assembly GCA_921972225.1 of Euplexia lucipara. Classification (NCBI taxonomy): domain Eukaryota; kingdom Metazoa; phylum Arthropoda; class Insecta; order Lepidoptera; family Noctuidae; genus Euplexia; species Euplexia lucipara. The sequence continues at coordinate 5,303,880 of OV179163.1, read as the reverse complement.
AAGTCCCTCCTAGAGTTATTAATCGATGGTACCAGGAAGTGAGACAAAGAAAAAAAGTTATGATAGATTTTTTGTCCCCCTCTAACTGTTTGTGCATGTGTTTGTTTTTTCACGGAACTACGGTCATTCATAATTTTTTTTTTTTTACTTAGATGACAAGTTGTTCATGAATTTTAGATTTTTATTATAGAAGCTGGTACTTTATTACTAAAACTCTGCCAAGACATTTGCAAATTTACGATAAGAACAATAATGTACCTAAATACAAAATCTGAATTGTTGTGCTCGATATGACGAACAACTAATACTTTGGGTCGCACCCGGGAATCGTTATGTTAAGTTTATCATCATCTGTGCATACAATAAGTGATCGATGTCTGCAAAGCCTTTTCCCAACTATGTAGAAGTCACCTTTTTTGCTTAGTTACGTACACGTACATTTAAGAAACTGCATATTGTTGCGAGGTCGTTTAGTCATTTATATTTTATATACTTAAAAAAACTAGGTTTTGCGCACGGTTTCGCCCGCGTATAGTTCGCTAATTATCATACGAGAACGTGCCTACTACTGGAATAAAAGTACCTACCCAATATCCTATCCTAACCCAGATCGCTGACAATAACCGGTCTGCCAAATTTAACAAAATGTCAACGTTAGCAAATTAACCGACAAAGCTGCTTTCACATTTAAAATACCTATATTAAGGATGGCTAAGTGAATTGTACCTAGAAGCCTAGAACGGTGTACACGGTATAAAATTATATTCCTGGTATATAGACCAATTACTATTTAATTCTTCACCGTCCACACCACCACTGGCGAATCGTAAAACAAACATACCTAAAACCCAATTACCCACACGATTGGCTGACCATAGACACGCAGTTACTATAAACGGTACATAAAACGTATGCAGTATAATGTGGCGTAAGAGTTATGGTTGTCAGGTCAGATTTATGGGCACGCTGGTAGCCAATGCAGTGGGCAGGATGGCAGTAACCGACTACGCCGTAAACAAAGAGATCGTATGCCCAAGCGCACACTGTTTAGTGTTACACTGTACAGTCAGTGAGAGCATACTTGGACTTTTATAGCTGGGTAAGTGAATTTTTATGTGCGATATAAACAAAGCGGTTGGAGTTTTTTTATAAAAGGTTTTAAGGAAATTACAGTTTTAGAACAGAAATAGTTTTTAGTTTCTTTACTCTACCAAAATTAATGTCAAAAGTGAAATAGTTTCTGAATTCATAGATAGGTATCAATAGAAAAAAAAAACAGATGAACTGACAGACAGAGATTGACATATGTCGCCATTTGGAAGACCTTTTTAGTTTACTTGGCCGAATCTTCTACATTTAAATAATTTATTAAATGTAATGTGATGAGAAAATCCTGATAGATTTTGCACCTGTCTGTATCTACAGTTTTATATAAAAAGCATTATTCCACACCCATAATCCGTAGTAGGAGGTAGATAAACATGTGTGAGATCGAATGTTTATAAAAGAATTAATCTTAAAGTGAACGCGCCTCCTCTCACCGTTTGATACAAAACAGGTGCACATACACTTTAGGTACAATTTATTTACTTTAAATTTAGTTGCCTCATATAAGGAAAGCTGTGCCTAAACACACTACACGGTAACATTTTTAGGGGATTTTTTTAACAATTTTAATGAATTTGTAATGGACCGAATTAAAAATTCAGATGTCAGAATTAGGTAAAAAGATTTTCATAGAAGTGATAATAACATAAATAAATTCCACAACTTTCACACAACGCAATTTATCCCCAAGCTAAGCAGAGCTTGAGTTATTAACCTTTTATTATTATGATTATTAGTGATTGTTATAGAATTATTTTATTATTATGTTGTATTTGAATTTTATTTTAATTTTTTATGTGACTCTTTTTATATATTTATTGAAATATCATGTGTCTAATATGGGTGAAGATACCTGAAATAAATAAATTATATTTTATTTTTTATTTAGTTTTATTTAAGCGCTTGGCTAAATATCAGTTGGCGTGACCCTAGCGCACGGCTACTAATATTGCTACAAATCAATAAAATAATGCAAAAATAACAATGAATAAAGAGGACCAATCATTGCATATATTTTCAGTTTTTATTGCAAAAATAATATCTCTATTTGATACTAGTATTAATTGTACCACGTAGTCAATATTAAAAAAATAAAACGTAAAAATCATACATGTTATCTGTCGCAGAAATACGACCCGCAGGCACGGAAATATATTGTGTCGTATTCATGCGACACGCGCGGTTAAAGGGTATAAAGAACTGATAAACATACTTGTAGCGACATCTATCTCACCTCATACGAACTATATCCAATATTCTACATCGTGGTATTAGAGTTATCCGCACAATTTTAACGTATACAAGTTCCCGACAGCAACCGGGCAGTAGTAGCCCACCGGACACAACACCTGTTTGGTCGGAGGGTCCTCTCTTTCTATGGTGGATGAGGGACTTTACACCCTGTACCTCATGCCCCTAAATACTTATGTAATACTAAATACACATACATATTAAAGATAAATTACACCCAGACTCAGAACAAATGATCGTGCTCATCTCACAAACATTTATCCTGGGTTGGAATCGAACCCACGACCTACGGCATAGCAGTCCAGGCCACTAACTACTAAACCAACAGGCCAGTCAAACTATGTAGAAAGGGAATAATAAAATTAAAACTTAAATCTTTTAAAATCATGCACATCAAACTACTTAATTTAACTGAAAACAGAAAACTTTAAAACAATAAATTTGGTTGGGAATTCTTTTTTTTCATTTTGGCGGGAACGGGAAATGAGGCGTGTCCGCCATAACTGTCGTGCGTAACTCTTTACTCTATGGGCACGTCGTAAAAGTAAATTGTCACCGGCTGTTGAAATGAGTTCCGAAGCAACGCATGAAAACTTTGTAAATAAATTGATTCATAGCACTGCTTTGGGGCGCTGGAGAAATGTGGTTACGTTTACCGGACCATTAATGTCTCATTAATTTCTTAAGATGGTCTCTTGTCAAAATATGGCGCAGAAATAAATCGTGGTAATGTTTTGAAAGTCATAATGTTATGCTTTGTTTTTGATATTAAACATTTTATGGAAATTAGATCATCCTGTCTCCGTATTTAAATAAGTAACTTTAAAGGACTGGCTCATCATGGTAACTCAGAGTAAGTGATAGTTTTAATTAAACTCACCAATCATCGGGGTCGCAGTCTCTGAATCCTTTCGCAAAAGGATTGCTCGCTATTTTCAATTGCGTTATCTGTAAAACAATTGAAAACCCATGTACTTAGGCACAAACTATTTGATTTAAAATAATTGTTCCTGAAACAGGTTAGGTACTTTCGAGATAGCTGGAAATCGGTGACAGGGAAGCAGTTATGGTATTACACTCATCTTAAGGTACTAAAATCACTGTAATACAACTCTCAATCTATGGTACAACACCCACCCTTCAGTATAGTACCCACCCTGCGGTACAGCACTCACTATACAACGTGTTTTTTTATATCCCATAACTCTAGGATATGATTGAGACCATATTAAAGAATCAACTGGCATAAATGAATTATGTTTCAATCATCGCTTTTTTTTTAATTTTTCATACAAAATAATTCGACAAAGTCACGATTATTAATGTAAAACACCCTTACGTGAAAGAACAGTGACGTTAGAAAGAAGGCTGGTGACAACTTTCGACCTAATTAATAATAATAATAATTTTATTAATAATAATATTCCACGACTATTCATACAACGCCATCTAGTCCCAAGCTAAGCAGAGCTTGTGTTACGGGTACTAAACAACTAATAATTAATTATGATTGATGATATCACCGAAACTATGCATTTTTGGACCACCTATTCTAGGAGTTTTAGCACTTATTATTTTTACCTACAGAATATAACCCTAGAGTTATGGGATATAAAAAACACCTTGTATAGTACAACACTCACTCTTTGGTACAATACTCACCCTATGGTTCTGGTAAGCGGTGACGGCGGTGAAGCCAGTCTCCGGGAATACAAAGGTGCGGTGCGCGCCGCTCTGCCCCTCACCTGGCAGGTACACTACGTGCAACCTCGGCTGGTAGCGGTGCATCGAGTTCAGGATTATCTAAAGAAACAAGGAAAAATGTTTAGGCGTTGGAGAATTTCGATACAGATTCATGTTAATAATATCAAATAACGCGACCCTAATCTAGAAATTTCTCTTGTGTCGTGGGTGCGTTAACAATCCTATAAACTGACATTATTACAAACAGCCAGACCCGAAATAACTACCTGTGGGCTATATAAAAAAATCAGCAACGCAGCAACTAATCATTCAGCCACTGCGCCCACCGTGGAGTCTTAGTGATGACATGATCGAAGATAATCACAACGTTTAAATTTTTAAAGTGTCTCCTTTAAATTCCAAGAATCACCTACCTTAGTATCTAATTGATTAGTATTTTTTTTTAAGGAATTCACAAAACATTATGTACAGTTGTTAAAACCAATTGGAATTGATACAGATTTAAAAAAATAGGAGCTAATACTAAAACTACGAGATCAAATAGACGCGCAGATAACTTAAGGAGTCAAGATTTTTTTTAAAAAAAATTTTAGGACAAAAGCAGCAGGAGGCAGAATTGTCTTGTCACAAATGTCTCATCATGTATGTGTACATATACTTACGTGTCCATTATCATCAAGCTGGTTGTTGGTCAGCTTGAGTTTGTCGAAGGAGACGAGCTGGCGCATCCAGTTAGATCCGGGCGCAGGCGAGTCCGGATGCACGTGGATTCGCGGAGGCGACACCGGGTCCGCTTTTCCCGCCACCACCCAACTTGAACTACAGATACGAGCAGATTCATTAAAGTCTGGCATACGTAGTAACTTAGTATGTAGTCTATACTAATATTATGAAGAGAAAATATTTGATTATTTGTTTGTTAGCATTGAATAGGCTCCGAAATTACTGGACCGATTTAAAAATTCTTTCACTATTGGGAAGCTAGGCCCCCGGATGACGTAGGCTCCATTTTATCCCTGTATTCCCACTGGAACGGGACCTACGCTGATAAAATCGCGTGACGTCTGCTGGTATTAAATATGCGTAAAGATAGAATAAAATAATGAATATTTAAGAGGAAGTCTAAAAGTTAGAGGATGTGTGTCGTAATCAGTTTTCATGAAATGTGATGCAAAAAGATGAGGATCATGCTGTCAAAAAAGTTTTGACTACGAATTTACAGATTACAAAAGGAGAGGAAGAGAAAAACAAATATCTACCTATTATATTGTGCTTTTTTATCTTAACGATGTGATAGACCTTCACAGGGCTTTAAAGAACAACCTGATCCACGTAGATTTAAAATAAACATTTGAAATAATCATTCACTGATATGAATGATGCGATAAACTCTATTGGATTCCATTACATCTGGAATAAAAAATAAAATATTCCAGCTTGAGTTGTCCCGCTGCAGATTAACAAACTCCTTTTGGATTTACCTCGCATTGTGCTTTTTTGGACCTCTACAAAAAGCTATCTCGATTTCACAATTTTTTAATCGTGTTCTGGAACAATACAATACCTGTGGAAAGCATATCGGTATCTCTTATCGTCGAGAGGCACGAAGTCAACCAGCAGCAGATAGTCTGCGTTGGGCAGCAGCCCCGCCAGCCGGGCCTGCAGCGCCGGGAACATGCGCCGGCCTGCCTTGGTGACGATCATCTCGGTGCCCAGCTCGTGGAAGCTTCGCCATAGTGCCGCTAGCTCCAACGTGGCTGTGCAGCGCGCTACAGCCGGGTGGAGACTCACGTTCTGGTTCGACGCCTGGGTACGAAACGAGGTTTGAATCAGGATTGTGTTGTAAACATATGTTTGGGCAGATCACAAATCAAATCAAATCTCATTTATCGTCATCATTACCTACATAAGATTAGTCCCCTAAAAAGAAGAGAAGTTGAATGTTTGCAGTGTAATTTGTTAACATTAGAAATCAATCATTTACATAAATTAATTTTGCTAAATGTTAGCTAGCACACATCCAACATACATAATACTAGTACTTATAAAGATGACAACTAAACTTCAGCAATAGCCATACAAAAACTGATTAAATAGAAGCCTTTAAACGGCGTGCCCGGAACAGCGGGGATTATTGGTGCTCGATGCGGTTAGACAAAGAGATAAAGATTTTTGAAAGATTTTGTTTTTTTTTAACAATTGTCGGGCCTGATTATGCTGCACTAAGTGGCAAGTTTTACCTGTCACAGGCATAGCTAGGGTTGTCATTAACTAACATTCATAATCGAGGTAATAAAATTCACACTCGTTTGGTTTGCACGAAAAGCTTTTAAAATATTATTGTCACTACCAGCGGCTTTCGAGACATTTCATGCTTTGTTTGATTCATCTATTACCAATTATATAGCAGGTGTTCCCAATGTGTGCAACGTGGCGCCCTGGTGCGCCGTACAGAGAACAATGTGGCGCCGTGAGTCAGTCCCGTTTACCATTCTTCGGAAACCAAACTTGGGCATTCGCAGTTATATTTCAATGAGCAAGGGCGCCGAGACCAAATACTAAACCTCTAAGTGCGCCGCGAACATAAGAAAGTTGGAAACCCCTGCTACATAGTGTTCTCCATCAGTTTTAAAACAAAAGACAGCCGGTCTACTCACTTCGTACTAGAGGGAGGTCACAGCTTTCATCACATCATCGACCTACAGAGCGCCAGTTTCCTTCTTGTAAAATTCAATAGTACAAGACTTACCGTCTTTAGTCTAGCTTCCTAACTGTAGCCAGGAAGTAAGTTTAAACACTTACTTTTTCTCACTAATTTTATTATATGTAGAGTTTCATACCTGTACTCGAGGAGGCTGCGGCGGCGGTGGTGCGGAGACTCCTGGATCTCGACATGTGCTTTCACTGAGCGCCTGCAGTGGGGAATAAGTGCTGCGCGCGCATACTGAATTCTACCAGAATAACAAAATAAACAATTAACACACTAACTCTAAAGTAAACTAGTATTATGATCACCGGACATGACGCTTATCAGTCTGGGCATTTCGAAACCTTAACCAGAGGTGTACCAATGATATACACACATTTCACCAGTTTTATTTGAGGCGGTCAACACGCTGTATTGGACACCGCTCCGATAGTCCGATTGACAGTGCTGCAGTTTTGAACTTTACACTGTAGATTTGCATACAAAAATTACGGAGTTTAACGTCCTCCGAGTCCAGTATAACAATTCTTTCAGAGTACTGTTGGAGCTGCCACGTAATTGTAACTTAGTGCGTCTTCCATGTTTGCGAAAGCGAGAGTACCTACACGACTTTTTCTGTATGCAGTGGAAAAAGACCGCTTCTCTGCAAGAGACTACAAGAATGCGTGTTAGTTCCAATGGCATTCTGAAGGCCTTACCTGAACAGCTGAATACCCCGATTGTATTATGTATTATTGTAAGTATTTGGTCTACGTTTTGGTGCGACAAGATCAACCGTTCAATTGGCAAAATTTGACAGTTTGGAGTAGCTTGATGAACTGGCCTCTGTACATCTTCACACAAAAGCAAACAAGAACATATGTTTGCTTGCCTGGTACTTACATCTCTGATTGGATGGTGCAACGGTGGTAGCACTGGTAGCTGCTCATGGTCACGCCCGATCCGCTCAACCAGGGACTGTGAAAGTGCGAACCCGCCGCGAGGACATCCACTTGATGATACGATACCTGTAACCAAAGATAGTCGTGTTACACTATAACTCCTTTTGTACAACACTCAGCAGTTAGTAATAACAATTTTAATTCATCAATACTAACGCAGCCTGATCCCAACTACATGTATTTGGGCGGCGGTGTACCTGATTGCATCTTAGTGATGTTTAAGAAGAGATGTTTATAAATAGTACACCCACATTTTAACAGTCCCATGTAATAGAGAGTGAGCCTAGTGCCATAGACCGGGCAAAAATCTTATCCTTGCTGTTAATGCGAATTTCCAGAAGTATAAACACAATAACGATTTGCATGACCCGGGGATCGAACCCAGAACTTCATAGTCAGCAGTAACGCTTGCGACCACTAGGCCAAAAAGGCAGTCAATGCCGCATAACAATCTTTCCAAGGGGCTTGCCAGAAGTGTGTCTAAAATACATTCAAGTTTGAGACTTCTTTATCCTTAGTTACTTCTCATTAGAATAATAAATTCACTTAAATATTATGAGAAATAATACTGAGTACTTACGTATAATACTTTTAATTGACCAACAGTTTTGACAAAAATACCAGTACGAAAAATCTAAAAGAAAGATTTTAAAGGTATAGGAAGATTTTAAAATGAATTTACAAAAGACTTTACAAAGAGTAAACTAAGTCCTTGTCCAGAAGGAACGAATCGCTACGAATTGAAACGCGATTTTAAGTTCAATTCTATGAATGTGGCATAGATTATTTATAGAGCTTCTAGCTGAACAGCAATGTATTATAAAACGCGTCAAACTCGCGTGTATATCTGGATAAGGTCTAATAATGAAATGATTGCTTATCTGACCTCCACGACTCAATAACTGGGAAACAAGCCGTCATTAAACTGAAGAAAATGTTTTGTATAGAATCTTTTTTTTTCGTTAATGTAGAATTGGAACAAACCCGTGTAGATTTCGTGGACATGGAAAAAAATATGTTAAGTATATTTTAAAATGCCTCTCACTCACTGAATTGCAACCGTAATGTTTTGTAAGGTGTCATTTCCTCATCATACCTACTGTGCACAAACATAGAGTTTTATGCACGTTATAATGATCAGTAGACCTAGTTCATTGTTTCATATTAATATTTAAATATTTTCACCAAAAAAATATATTGTTTCAGCAGGAGCAACCTGCATAGGAATTAGGGTTGCCCTTGCTGATATTCTCTTAACTCATTAGGCTCCGCGTGGACACCGGTGTCCGCAAACAATAGTAATTTAATTGTGTCTGGATTGCGGTAATTGACTAGTTAATAGTAACACTACTACAGTAAACCTATGTTTTTTTTTAGATAACTGTTGTTTAAAGCCGAAACCCTAGCACGGAAGCTTGATGAAACGTAAATTCGAATCAATTATGTATTTTGTCTTATTTTAAACTAAAATGCGCTTTAACAGTTTTGTTTTGAATTTTAAAATTGTTTCAGCAATTAATGTGGCATTTGAATGTGAAACGTTCGTTAGCAAGAGCGTCAGGTTCATACTCAGGTTGCCGTTGCTGTCAACCAATATCGGTATACAATTACCACACCTTTGTACAGACGCCAGCACATCAAGTTACCCCAATGTGTCAAATTTCTTTGATCGTTTTTCAACTTTATGTCAAACAGAATAAGGTTCATATTCAATTGGGAAAATTTGACACATTGGGGTAACTTGATGTGCTGGCGTCTGTACAATCATTCCGATTCCGACAGCTAAAAACTTGTAGGTATATCGATTGACTTGATTACATAGATTGTTGCCTATGTTCATTTGTGTGCTTGAAGTATTAAATAAATAAACAATGCTTGATATAGCTTTTTTTTGTCGTAAAACATAGCGACGACTAGCTTTGAATAGGTAAGTAATATTGCTGGCCTTATGTGAAAAGGAAAGTTTGACAAAATCATTAACTAATTATAATAAGTTTTCACTGTAGGCTTTCATAGTTAAATTAAGTATTATTTACCAAACTCATCCACAAAATACCCCAAGTCACTGTACAATCATTTACTTACCCGACTTCTAAAACAAGGTTGACATTACTCCTATAATACGTAATTACAATGATGCAGTAAATGATATTATAAGTAAAAAGGTGTAGATAGGTTACGTAAACAACATTCGATCTTCAAAAACGGTACACTGACGTACGCACGCGTCTGTTGGGGCGCGACGCCACACAGAGATGTGTGGCTAGATAGCCACATTTTAACGTGTCACTCGCTGAGCGCGTATAACCTATCTACACCTTTAACATCATTGGATGCAGTAGACTGTGCGTCGTTAATAACACTCAGATCTTGAGATGACCTAGCGTAGCACGGAGCTTTGAAACAATGAAAAGCCAGGTTTCAATGGTTATGTTGCTACATACGTGGAGCACGCTGTACCATGAAAAGTGACTATTTCCAAACATACAGTCATCGGTACATATGAGTAACGTACCGTAACTAACCTACCACCAACGTGCATATTTCAACCAACGATAATAAAATATACTTTTCATCGACAGAAATCATTTGGTTTAAAACAGATGAGTATTTTTCTTCAGAGCTACCTCGTGTATCATTTTAGTTATAGCTCTGTAGCGAGTACAGAACAACATAGTGCACCTAATCTATTTCTTGAATTTCAAGGAGATTGTTGTCAATAATAACAGTCGATCTTCAAGGTTCAGCTACGATTGCCGGGTACAGTCATGTGAATTGAGCCACCTAGTCAAAGTCAAAGTCAAACCATTTATTTCAATTATGCCATTATAACGCACTTTTTAACGTCTAACAAAAGTTAACTTAAAAATGATTCTAGTTGCCCCTTCCAAAAATTAGATTCCTTTCAAGCATTTCCTACACTTGATGTATTTAGGTACGTAAATAATTAAACAAATAAGAATCAAACTCACGATCTCTTTAATTCCCCAACCCATCTACTATTGGACTATTAAAACTTATATACCCTCAATATACCTATTACCTATGAAAATATTTCCATTCCAAATATCTAAATCAGTGCAGATATTTTTAATTTCATTATTCAGAAAAATCAAAAAATAATTAATATTAGCAATTTGTGTTTTGTTGACGTTACGCAATATGGTTTTAAGCCGCTCTGGGAACAATGTTAGTATTTAATAATTGACTAATAAATTTCAATTATTGTTATAAAAAAAAACAGTTATTTATAATAATCAAAAATGTATTTACTTATTGCTAAATGAATTAGGTATAACAGTAAAATATGATATGTACCGCATGAAATAATTTTTATTGTATTATCTTATTTTATTTTTTCTTTTGGAATAAACGTCTTTATTATTATTATTATAATAACATTATGTAGCTTTTGGTAATCAATGTGAGGAGAAATTTTTTTTCGAGAGCAATAGACTTGGAGCTACTGGGAATAAGCCCATTATACCAATACCAACAGTGTAGGCTACGCCAATTTCCTATTCAGTACTTCCATAAAATACTATTTACTGTCATCGCGATGGTCACCTTCTTCCTAGGCATATCATCTTTCACACAATCCGTTCATCAGAACGGAACAAATAGTTGTATGGCTTAAGGCCTTTAAGTCTAGTTGTTTCGGATCTGGCTAGGTATATGTAGGTACGTAAGTTTAAATGTTTGCGCATCCACGATACTGAAGAAATAGAGTAGAGATTAGTAGAGAAGAGATTAAATATAAGAGAAAAACAAAAAAGAATCTATTTAAATGCTGTCCGCAAAGATTGAAATGACGGATGTTAGCCTAAAGATAAAAACCACTGATTGAATCCTATTAGGCGAATATGGCAACATCGTGGTAGGCCAAGACAAAGATGGAGGCAGACACTTGACTCCTATTGAAAAGACAGGCCTGCAATAGAGGGGGAAGACGTGTGGGGACAAGACGAAGCAATTGCCCAACAATCGGGCAAAACAAACTATTAAGATTAGATTAGAATAAGTACCCGCAGATTTACTTAATCATCGATTGGCTTTGAGTTGACTAAATAATCACAGATCGACCGAAAGTTAGGCTACCCTTGCTAAACTCGCTCCGTGGATGGCTAATAATCCATTACATAATTTACTATCAAGATACCGCCCCGTATACTGCCCCGACTCTCATTTATAGATCTTTGGCCGTCGTCGCTATGAATAATCAAAGCCCGAAAGTCTGACAACAGGTCTTAGATATCATTATCGTATTACCCAGACATTAAGTAGGTTGTTGAGGTCAGATTGGCCATCCTCCATGTAAACACTTTGGTATTTATCAGTATCTGTTAAACCTGAAAGCCCACCCCAACATAATTTGAGAAAGCCAATACCGACGATGATGACCAAATGAACGTAATTTTTCGTAGTAAGACGCGTTTGCATTTTACACCTATTCAAGTAACTATAGTAAATCATAAGCAAGGTTAGTAAACTTGACAATGTCGTAAATATTATAAACATTTATAAGTTTACAAGAAATAAAACAAATAAACTGTCGCACCTTTATCATCGCGTATTAAAAGTTCAAGGCACTGAAAACTATAAAAACAAGCAACCCACACACACACACTTTAGTAACACACCACATTTGGACACATAAAAGCATACACTATAGAAAAAAAATAACAAACGGTCTTAAGAAAATCGTAAAACGTCCACCCGGCGGCGGACATCTTACTCAACTAATTGCTATAATGGCGGGAAAACTCAAAACGCGTCCAAAATGGCGGCAATAATTTCATTGCGCGGTGTCAAGACGGAGATTATAAATAAGACGGGTGATGAAAACTATAGTTACGTAGAAACGACAATGATCTTGGTTTTATTTTAGTGAGCAATTGAGTTGTATTTTTGTTTTACTCAAGCACTATTATTAAACCGATTCTGACTGAATACGGTAATGGATTGACTATCTTTACATTTTATCATCGTTAAAATGACTGAAGTAGGTTATAATCACCGTGATTTACCTAGAAATTAATTTAGTAAATTTATTATTATAATAAAGCTTGTAGAAGTGGAGAAAGGTTCCAGGTTATTATCCATTACGCTACAGCTCTTAAAATCACGTACCTAACACTGCGAAGCATTTACTATAGTCAATCACAGCATCAGAGGCGTTTATATCGAGACTGAAAATGTATTGTATACAGGGTGTCTCATTCAAATCGGTCAGTATGGGAAAGTCTGAAATTATAAGACATACGAAGATCTGTTCTGAGGAACCATGTCATCGATTTTAATAACAAGAAAAACTGCATTCATACATTTTTAAAAACATCTGTTCTCCGTTCGGGAATCGAACCCGGTTATTTTGAAAAAAAAACCTACACTATTTCTATTTAGATATCGATTGTGTAGACTGCGTGAAACATGATGTCTTAAATGAATAAAATGCATCGTTTCCACATACTTTAATTTATTTTAGTAGGTGCTCGAAGTGACCACGTTTACAATATTACTACAATAGTACAGATGTTTTTTAAAATGTATGAATGCAGTTTTTCTTGTTATTAAAATCGATGACATGGTTCCTCAGAACAGATCTTCGTATGCCTTATAGTTTCAGACTTTCCCATACTGACCGATTTGAATGAGACACCCTGTATATCTACCAATGGAAACTGACACCAATAGTTTGAGTAGTTGCCAGTTAAACAATTAGGCAACAATATTATAATAATAACGTGAGACATTTTTATCGGACTCATAACAACCGCGCGGTGCATGTAATCGGAAACGATAAATTTTTTCGCATTCGCGTTGAAAAACGCATAATTGTCACTTTATGAGTTATTTGTGTGGTGCCAGGGCGCTAATGTGGCGTTTGTGTGTAAATCAACGAGATGTGTTACACTGAGAATTTTTTACTCATATTTCCTTCGTAATGTTGTTATATTTTCACAATGGGTCTCAATAATGTGATGATAATAAAATTGAGTTGTTATTTTGGGCCCGTGGGAAGTGTTTGGTTATTAATGCAGAAGAAAACGTGACTACTATCATAGGTCTTGGGAATGTGATGTCAATTAATTTCGAAAAATTTTCAATTTTTATATTTGTCATCGAGAGTCATTATTTTCAAGTCATTGAAGTTTTTAATGGCTTCATGTGTTAAACAATTAAACATAAAGTGGATGGAACCTAGTAATGTAGGTATCAATAAATGATACATTATTAGGTTCCATCCACTTATTGTAAACTATATAAAGCCATCATAAATTCGTGTTATAATTTCGTAACGTTTATAATTTCAGTACTTTAAAATAAAAACTAATTATTTCAGGTAATTTATACCCAATACAATCATAATTACCAACTAAAATTATCTTCAGGCGTTCTGTTACTTACCACCATTACTATTCTGTAAAATTCACCCTAGTAGGTAGGTGAAGTGATGGCGAATGGTGTTGTCATTCCACAGTACTGAGATTGACACTTCACTTTACTCAAGTTATCACCCGGTGATTTTAGCAGAATCGGTCTGCGATCAGCAAGCCGTTTCCCTCTGTCCCATTTTAAACAAAAAATAGTACATTATGATATAAGTGCGGTAAGTTGATAATTACAGCCGAGGCGATATTGCTACAGGAAAGCAGAGGCTCTAATTATCAAAGCGCACGTATATCATACGACGTTTTATAACATATTTGCGAAAAGAAAAAGCGCGTGGAATAATTTTTACTTGTTCACAAATTAGCGATGCGCGCGCATCAGCACTTTTTATTATTTTCAGTCAAAGGCACAAAAACAATCAGTATTACTAACAAAGTAAATTACTAAATATGTTTTTTATTCTTGTTACAAATGGTTGTTATTTTTTGGCGAAATTAATTAAATTAACGAATTAAATGTTAAATTTTCATTTTTATCTCCCAAAGTTAATTTTATTCATAAAATATTGACTACTTTTCTGACATAAACTCTTTGCTAAGATCTTTAAAAAGTACAGTTCGTTTTAGTCGGAGCATCTTGAAAATGTAAAACCGTGCGTTATACATTACCATAATGCACAAGTGCGTAATGAGATACATTACGTTATTGAATTTGGTGGATAAGAGACCCTTTAAGAGCAAATGTGTTATAAAATAACATTATGGATGACCAGTCGTAAATCACATATCTGAATGGCAAATACCGTAGACCCATTCATTCAGCCGGTATAATTAGACGAATCGATTAAATGTGGGTCGATAGTTTGTTGGACAATAAATATTGATGGCATGGACAGCCAACACCAAGGTGGGACATTAGTTCCACTCCAGTTGCAGTAATATTCGATGCACTTGCCAAGACTGTGCGTACTTGTAAAGACATCTGTACAGATAGACAATAATTTATTGTGTGCGTGACTCGTACAGAAATATTTTAATTTTTTTTTAGATATAGATATTCCGCGGTATTTTTTTGGCATGTAAACAAAGCAAAAGAAGTGCAGTATTTGATGTTCTGTAGTTTCAACTACTAAGAAAAAGGCATGAGTTTATTTTAATTATGTACATTTAATATAGAGCTTTATTAGGGCTTTATGCAATGCATGCAATTATCTCCACTCATAAGCTAGTCATAAATTCGCCAAGTTACAATGACATGCTGAAGCTTAGAGTCTTTAAAATCACTAGTACTAAATGTAAAACTTCATTTGCTAGAAGGTCTCAGAAGTTTTTGTTTCCATACTTGTACAATAAAATTGCAAATAAATATCAGCTCCAGCATAATACGACTTGTGAAGCCAAAGTTAAAGTTAGGAAATTAATCACCGGCATGAACTACTATCAGTTGGAACAACTGCTACCCACAGTTGTCTAAAGACTAAGAAACTCTCTCTTTAAATTTTATCACACACAACACTCATAACACACATCACACATAATACTCTTTCAAACACTTATTTACACATTTCACACTCATATACATACGATATACAGATTTAATTCATTTAAATATTATTAGAGTAATCGTTTTTGTTTGATAGCCACGACTCAGGCTTTGCCTAGTGTGGCTTCACTGTTATTTTTGTAAATTGTAATTTGAGTTCTTATTAAAGTTAAAGTTATAAAAGTTAAAGTTATATAAAGAAAACTTGAGAGGTGTCAAGTGGCACCCGGATGGAACGAAGTTCCTTTTGATTGATTAGTGAAGGAATTTTACAATCCTTCACTAATCAACTTCGTCCCATCCGGGTGTCTTCGTTACAATTTTTGGTCTTAATTTTATCTCTCTCTCTCTCTCTTAAGTTCTCAATAGAAAGCAACCCTTGCTTTCGATGAGAGACAGACAGAGAAACACGCGCACGCCGCTGCACGGCTTACAACTATAGCAAAAAGTGTCGTTACAACTTTTGGTCTTATTTTTTTCCGTCTAACCCCCTTTTGCAACGCGCGATAAGGAACTTTGTTCCAAAAATCACGTGCCCCAGTGTTTGTTACCAAAACTACTCCGATACGGCTTTACCGAGTCTTATGAAATTTTGTGTGTAGGTATATTCAGTAGGTCTGAGAATAGGATGTAATCTTTTTTTTTCTAACTACAAGGCGGATTAAAGTTTACCAGGCCATCTACTTTCATAGATTATTACTTTTATTCAATAACTAAAATAAATTAAATATGTACACTTAAACTAACTACAAATTAAATAGGAAAGAAAAAAAAATACAAAAACCCCCTTCTAGATAAAAAAAACAAAATCGGAACACTCAGGCGTCAAAGTACTCCTCCCCATCGCTGTCATCAGGAAACGTGCCCAGAAGACTGGCAGCATTGTCACGTTGGATGGCAATGCTAATTCTTTGGCTAAACAATAAGCCAGCCCAGGCATATTATTCAAAGACTTATCACATCTGATGATCCCTCTGTGCCTCGGAAAACACGATATGGCATTGCTTGGTTCCAATTGTCGTATCTAGATCTTTGACAGTCAACACGATTAAGTTTCATTTTCATCTGCCAGCCTCGGTGATGTAACTGAATATTTTACATAGAGTGACTGCCCAAGTATCTGAACTGTATAGCCATCTTCAAAAACGGTACACTAACGCACGCACGCGTCCGTTGGGGCGCGACGCCACACTGAGGTGAGGTGTGGCTAGTTAGCCACATTTTAACGTGTCACTTGCTGAGCGCGTATAACCTATCTACACCTTTTTATTTTTAATATCATTGAGTATACCAGCCTAAACTTAGAGGAAGTAAGTAACATAGAGTAAAATAATACCAAAGATTCTTCTGAAATGAACTTTACATGTCATTGTTTTTTTTTACCTAAATGGCGTCGTCATTTCTAAATTGACTGATTCCTGAGAATAAAATGCCAAAAGAAACTTTGGGATCATGGTTCCTTTAAAGATCCCTTTATACCGTGTTTTAGAGCAAATAAATATATTATTATTATTTCCATTTATTTTTTGTACATACATATAAATTATATTTTTAAATATTGATACAAAAAAGATATAAAAACATTTAAAAATATAAAAAAATATTATTATTATTATTATTAAAAGTGCAGTCATAAGAATATTATTATATTATACGAGTCTAACAATTAAGGGCAGTCTGGAAAGGTCTTATAAAGGAAGTACCATTGCAGCGTTGAACTCCTAAATCCCTATATAAAAACCCACTCCATGTAACTTTACGTGTTTATTATTTAGACAAATATTCTTTTTTTAATCAAATAAACTAGTGCTTGCCTGCAATCCCACCTGATGGCAAGCAGTGGTGCTATCAATGATGGTGAAGCGCACTAGTTTAATAAATAAGAACCTTTTCACTATAGCCTTGAAGACGCCTAAATTATAATCGGACGGGAAGACCGCAGCAGGCAAGTTGTTTAAATTCTCCTACCTTCCGTCTATTCCAATCCCTAAACAAAAAAGTATCGAAAGAATTTGATCTCAATGACATTCCATTGGTCAGGTAAC
Organism: Euplexia lucipara; assembly: GCA_921972225.1. Classification (NCBI taxonomy): domain Eukaryota; kingdom Metazoa; phylum Arthropoda; class Insecta; order Lepidoptera; family Noctuidae; genus Euplexia; species Euplexia lucipara. The sequence continues at coordinate 5,286,190 of OV179163.1, read as the reverse complement.
ATACGGGTCTCATTAGGACATTCTAAAAACTCAGCGCTATATTAAATTAAATTGCAGACAATGTGTCATTGCAAGTACGAGGTACTTGTAAACTTCTTATGTCAAACGACAAAGACAGCGGCTCCCAAGGTCTACAACTTTCAAATAATGGTAATACAAAACTCGCCGGATATGTCCGAATTCGTCACACTAACCCATTGAAGTAGGTAGTTAAGGATCAATCTGTAGGAGTTGGGTTTATAGAGTTCCGTATCTTAAGGTTGCCAAATGGAACCCTGTTAATATGCCTCCGCTGTACGTCCGTATGTCTGTCACCTAACTGTATCTCATAACCCACAATAGGTAGACTGTAGTTGGAATTTTCACAGAATCAGTTTTTGTTTATTTGTTAAAACTTAAAAATAAATTCTATCCACAAGTGAAAATACTGTATAAAGGTGAACTCAATGGTAAAAAATATCTTAGGCATCTACCAGTGTACCTTAAAGGTTATGCAAAAGCAGAACATGATTGGGCTCACAAGGTGAACAAAAACTTAGAAGTAAAGTATTATATGACATGTAAGAATAAATATAATATATACGATAAGTATACATAATTACATTTTTTTTAGCAATTTAATCCATGAGAAATGTCAAACATTCAAACATGTCATGGTTCATAACAATTAGCCTCCGTTTTGATGATGAAAAATAAAATGGGTGAAATTAAGCTTCAAAGTCTGATTAATTTCAAAGATTTTATTAAAAGAATGGTCTTGTGCTTAATAGTCACAAAAGAGACAAACAAGTACATCCTGGTCTACTAATACATTTTTCTAGTTACAGATAGTTATCTCGATTTGGAGAATAATCAAATATTTCGACGAAGTAAACCTTGTAAAGTTCGGTGCATGTACTGACTATTTGGGGTTCCGTCAAAATATAAATAACTCATGGTCCTACTTACCACTTTAGTTTTTAGTAAATAAAATCCAAAAACAATGGTTGTTTTAATCATGATTATGAATAACTTTTTAAGACAAACCCTGATCGCGATAAAATATCAGCTGATTCATCAATTTATTTTATACAAAAAATAGAAGGCTTTTTCAAAAGTCAAAGTCAAATCGTTTATTTCAATTAGAAAAAGCACTTTCGAACGTCAATTTCGGCCAACTATAACTTTATTCTATTTAGTAAAACACAATCAATCACATCCGATGGAATAAGCCGATAAATAAATGTCAACACAAAAGTAATTTTTAATGCAAACTAAATATTTCTTTGAAGAAGATTCGTAAAATTGTAATGCATTATTAATAAGACACGATTACTTCACTAACAGGTTTTCGATCACAACCTCGGCCATTTGTTAGCGTGGTATTATGAAGTTACACAATATTCACTCTTATAATAGGTACGGAACCTTCATTGCCTTAACCTCGTTCAAGGCTTCTATGTAAATGACGAAGTCGGAAACATTGCGTACATAAGTATGGTCAATAGAAATGTAGTCATCATTCATTGTTGCTCTGTGGTTCGGGATGAATGTCGCAGTGCTGTCCGTTCTGTTCGCGTCTGTGTATTGTGCTGTAGGGGTTCCTTTAATTCCAAAAGTTAACGAAAAATTTCCTTACATACCTGAAGATTATGATGCGCAATGTATTGGTGAGGACTGTGTGTGTTACGAAGACGATAGTGATGATGACATTGGTGTGATGGTGCCTAGTCAAGGAGTCGCAACTAACACGGGTGATCGAGGAACTGGTGCAATGAACGATGCGGTAACGGAGTCAAGTAGAACTGGTAGTACTACTCGTGCGCCAGGAGCAGTACTCAATGGAGACGGGTGTCCTGGCAATCAGAGTCGAATTGGTAATGTTTGTGCGACGAATGATGATAAATAAATATTTAATTTTATTGTAAGAATCTTGTGTCTTTATTGTGTATATCCTGTATTCGTATTGTATGAGTATGTGTAACCTGCAGTGCTATTTTGGATAATGTGATGGCAAATCTAGCTGTCTATCCATACTAAATGAATGCTGCGATTTCACAACTCTCTTCAGCTTTACTTAACATTATAAGTATCTACTAGAAAGGTTTATTTAAAGGAAGAGTAGGCCAACTAGATATAAGATAAAAAACCAGTGTTTTTTTTTATTTTGTTTAGTCGAAATGTAATATTTTTTTTCTTGTTTGACTATAACAACCATCGCACTTATTGAAGTTACCTAATCACCCAATTTTTTCCTGAAATATTGTAATCTTGTAGAAGTGCACATTTTCCGCTTTTTTATTATCCTAATTAATTTTAATTATTTATATAAACGGCTCCGCAAAACACGTCCAAAACACAACAATTCATACACGTTCTAAAACTGATAATATTTAACCTGGTCAAACCACCATTTTTATTTCTCGGACAAAAGTTATCTGATGATTCTAAAATCGGTGCTAAGGGCTGATTTGGCTCAACTTTAGAAACGTGCTACCCGAATTTGAGTATATTGATGCATGGGGGGTGTAGAGAGGGGTTTAAATAACTGCCCCCAAGATTTTTTTTTTCCGGACGGAAAAAAACAATTTTACTAACAATGTTTACGAATGAAACGCTATCTGAAAGTAATGATCTGGTAGCGAAGGAGGAAATATGTCGAACTCATCGTGTTCCTATCAGTTATTTCACTTAGGATGCAAGAGCGAGCGAAGCGAGCTCGGGACTTGGGGCACCCCGGCACAGACGCGTTAGGGGATGACGGGGTCTGAAGGACCCCGTCATCCCCTTCACGTTAGGTTACTTCAAACCGCGCACGCAGAAATAGGAGCCCCGCGAAGCGAGGCTCCGTCGAGCTATCATGGCAGGTGGTTAAGCAGGCGAAAAGACAGTAGTATGCAAACTTTAAAAAAACATAAAAAGGAAACGGTTGCTTTCCGACAAGGGGGGTTAAGGGGGGAGGGGGGTTCCTCCCCCCCCCCCTCCCTCCTCCACCCCTTTCAACTCTTTCCGAACGTAGCACGTTTCTAAATTTTTACCGCTGATTTTTCGATCAGTAACCTTTGGGGAATAAAAATGTAGGTTTGACTTCCTATTTTCTATTAAAAACTGTCATATTGCCTTGTTTATTTCTCAGTTTAAAGTTATTTGACTATTGAAAAACCAGCCCAAAAAAGCTTTGCGTCATTCATTTTTAAATTGATCGATATCGTATTCTGTTCGTCACGATTGCTGGCTTATTTGGCCAGGCCATCATTATACCAACCTATAGCCAAGTAAATTCCAAAGACGACGCCACACAATATTAAAAAGCGAGGCCTATGGTTACCTTATTTGTTTTTAAAACAATTGAATGTCACCTTGATATCTATAGAGTCGTGCCATATAACTCAAATTTTGAAATCGGAATGTGTGTATACAAAACGCAATAAATAGCAGCAAAAACCACTGTTCTGTTTAGACTTTCGTAAACTTAAAAAGTAGAGCTAGTATAAGTTAACTTTAAAGATTCGTAATGGCTAAGTGGTTAGGCCGTCACCTCGTATGCGAGTTCAAATCTGGAAAAGTAGGTACTAAGTTAGCTTTTAATTAAATTTTTTCTCAGTTTACTGTAAAACACTACTGACATAGGTAAAGAAAACATCGCAAGGAAAACTATACTTATACAACATAAACTAATCAATGTACCTAAGTCAGAAAACTTCAACAGAAGAGGCCTCTGTACGTGAAGCTGGTATTTAGGTTCAAGGTATTGTTCTAATATCATCGTTTCTTAGAACAGTAAATAAGAATCCTTTAAATCATTTCATTAATAAAAATCAATACGGAACATCTTTTCACGTTACATCAAGCTGCTTTTATAGCAATTATTTTATAATAATGACATCACATACAAATGAAGAATCGTTTGGCGGTAATTAATGTAAATTATAGAGCCAATTACATTGAAGTTAGTTCTATATATACGGTGAAACAAAAGGCGAGTGCTGGCCGCTTCCTCAGCAATAAATCCGCATTGATTGAGCGCTATAAATCTGCCGTGCGCCCGCGCCGTCGCATCGGTTACACCTTGTAGGGTTGCCACTTAAGAAATTTTGTTTAATTACTTTCGAATTAATAAATAAATATTCCACAACTTTCATACAACGCCACCCAGTTCCAAGCTAAGTAGAACTTGTGTTATGGATACTAAATAACTGATAATCATACTTACATATTTCTAAATACATACATATAATAGTTAAATTACACCCAGACACAGAACATTAATGATCGTACTCATTACACAAACATTTGTTCTGGGTGGGGAACGAACCCACGTCCTCCAGCATAGCAGTCAGAGCCACTTACTACTAAACTAACAGGCCAGTCAAATAATGGTTACTGCTTGCTCTTTTAAAATTATGGGTTTTAAAATTATTTTAGAAGCACGAACTTATAAATTATTAGAGATTCACTTTGCTTGAGTTGTCTTAGCCTGAACTAAACAGTAAATACATATGACGTATGACTATAATCTGATAGAAAAAAAATTAACACTTATACTGGTGAACTACGAGGTGAACGGTTTGTAAGACCTCTTGATCAGCAGAATAACAGTACAACCACAAAGAAAGTGAAAAGCAAAGTCACACTATTTATTCCAATTATACCATTCAAAGGCACTTTTGAAAGTCACACTCGAAGTTTTAAAGAAATATACAAAATGTTATAATTCGCCCTTCTAAAAGAACTCCTCTTCCAACCCTAAATACATTACAATTACGCGAAATGAAAGAGTGAAATAACAATTACGATTTCGAGAGATTACTTTATTTTCGTAATAGTACCTAGATTACGACAGTATGTTCGTAACACTACAAATTTTTAGTCGATACATTAGAAGAAAATAGTACTTTAATATACTCGTTAGTGTACTCATCTAAGTTAAATGTCAATGTGTTCATTTATTACATACTTTGCATTAAACATTTGACGCGAAGCAAGTCTTGCAAACGCTAGTTGACTAAATAAACAAAATTTTAACACTTTCATTATTTACTAATCAGTAAAAACTTTGATTCAATTATATTGAGAAATATTTAAAGGTCAAACCGTTTACTGACGCCATCATTTGAACTTCGAACCCTAAACCAATTACTAAAACGTGTAATATTGAGTAAGACTAAAAATAAACCTATTGCACTCACATTATCACTTTCACTGTGCTAGAAAACTAAATAAGAAGAATAGCGACATCTATTTCACCACATGCGAACTAAATCAGGCATAATGTCACGATATTAAAATTATCCGCGCGATCAAGAAGATCCCAACAACACAAGTTGTAGTAGCCCACCAGACATAACACCTAACACCATCTGGTCGGAGGATCCTCCCTTTACTATAGGAAATGCAGAATTGCCCATAGAAAGGCAAATTCACCCCGTTCTTCATACCCATAAAGAAGTACTTAATTATTCCTGAAACATACCATTTCAAAGACATATTCCATTTTTACAAAATAATTTATAGGAAAGCAGAATAAATTTATGTGTCACGTCAAATATACTAGGGACAGCCCTACTCCGTGGCAACACGTGTGTTGCAGCGCAGGCGCAGTCTTGAGACACGTTTGATTTACGCGCCCCCAGCCCGCTACAAATTGCTGCTCATACCGCTAACAAACGCGGTATTATCCTATACCGATATGATGAGCGTGGTGGCATCATATGAGCTGATATTTAGATGTATTGTTTTATGTTTAAAATTGCTATGTTGTTTCTTTTCATGCTGTTTTGAGGTATCACTCCGCTTATATTTATGATCTCTGCTGTACCTATTCTGTAAATGGTAAATCACTTAGAAAGTCATCCTCACTACGCTTCTCGTGTCGCCTGTACAAGTTTCGGTATTCACAGTCATGTCAACGTCAAAATATTCACCCGTTTTAGTTCCTCTCACTGTGGTCATCACTTGGTGGCGCCAGTGTCTGTACCACTCCATGTAAAAATACGATATTTTAATTTCACATGATTTCACTGCGGATTCAGAAGTGATTTCGCAAATAGACTTTTCAGAATATCACTGCTGTTGTCAGCTTTAGCTTTCGGCACGTTTTCTCCTCCATTATTATAATCTTTAGAAGGAGAACATCGTGAGGAAACCAGCATACCAGAGAGATGTATCAAGCTGCATGTGAAGCCAGGTCAGAGACCCATGAGTGGCATAAACTCTAACACTGGTTAGTCATCTTTATCTATGACAAATCAACAACGCGCTATCCTCCAAGCGCGCAATGTTCTTGAAAAGGTATCTAAAGTTTTGCTTAGCGTATAATTTGATCAAGAACGTACATTTTAGATGATCGATGTAACTCCCGTGTTTACATCACCTTTTTCGGCTTTCACCTGTACCCAAGGGAACCTTTCTGAAGAACTAGGCTATTAAATGCAAAAAGATTTGTACAAGTCCGGCTAGTAGGAGTTCCAGAGGTTAAGGTGTTCTAGCAAAAATAAATACAAACTTTATAATCATAAATATAGATTTAAGTGCACAAGCACGCTCGTCGTCACAGATAAACGATCATTCCGCATTGTAAATAAAAGTATTGATTGTCAAAGTTACGACACGGTTTAGCAGTGTCTGGCGCACTGCCTGCTGCGCTGCGCGTCGCGGGATCGAGTCTCAATGGAACAAATATTTGTTCCAATCAAATAAAATAAAGGTACAATGAGGTATGTACCTACCAACCTCAAGCAAATGCGTTGGCCCCATTGCACTGCCATTTTTCCACCACCGCGCGTGCTCATTGGTCAAATCAAATAGCGCGCGCTTCCCCGGTTTCCTGTTACACATTTCCGTCACTTTTTACGAAAAATATCCAGCCACCGAAAACAATTATGTTACCAGTCACCATAGACCTTCGATAGACAGTAAGCACTTACGCAGCAATAACTCGAACATGATCACGAAGGGCAAACGCCTATTTTAAGCCTTTAAGTTTCTTCTTGAGGAAAAAATATGATTAAGGAGCTTGTTACAACTCCACCTGTCATAACATTTTAGATGTCGATGTTTACGTTGTAGGTACCTAAAACAACGGCACCCGTAGTGCGTTGTTTATAAAAATGTTGGAGAGCGAAGGGCCACAGGAAATAGTCACACTCAAGAATAGAAAAAGATATGAAGAAATTGGAAAACCTTTTTCATCACACAACTACCGATAGTGTAATTTATATCTGTGAAAAGGGCTTAGGCGTCGTACTCACGGAAAACTTAGAACTTTACGAAAAAACATTGATAGAGGAGTTTTTTATATAAAAAGGTCATTACTGTAATTTTATGTTATCTGCGAAGAGGGGTGCGAAAAACCGAGAAAAATGTTAAACTCCACAAATAGAAAAGATACTTAATTCATAGAACATTTTTCAATGCAAAATTGTTACACTATAAAATTCTGTTATTAGCAAACAATCAGAAGAACGTGCTAAATGTATAACTATCATTTTTCAGTCAAAAAACCGCAACATATATCACAAACCCCATCAAAAGACAGATAAACAAATAACTGGCAACATTGTTTATGCTATAAAAGAGACTTAAGGAAAAACGATCCAGTGAATCACGGAGCTGGCGGGTTGAAATCCGCTTTGCTTACAAATAGACAATGCTCAGAGGAAGCACTAACGAATTAGCAAGCAAGTGACTGGGCACTTTGATCACGAGTGGTGTCAACATAGCTTGCGAGCCTCATTAACAAGCCGATCGACGGACGTCACTTCGGTGGATTCTTAAAATGTATGGATGAGCACAAACTTAGACTGTGTTAGGTGTTAAAATAGGTGAGAATTTATGAGGAATCGTTGTATCTACAGCTATCCTTAGTTCATGTACGTATTTCATAACTTTAATTTAACGAAACGCTATCTTTTTCAGTATTCACTGTTCTATGTCGATTGGTAATTATTTTGAATAAGGATAAGACTAAATTTAGTTCTGCTGTGTAGCTGTAAGGTAAACCAAAAATAGCGTAAGGTCCAATATCTCAATAACTCTTTCAACAACAAAGGTTTATTTCTTCTATTATGGAAGATTAGGATTTTGTACAATCATTATAATTAAGGCAATACGTAACTATTTTTTTTGTAAAATGTTTGATGAATCACTGTTTTAAGAGTAGGTATATTTATTTCATTTATATATTCAGGTACAATTTGAGATACATAATAATTACATTATCTTCTGATTCACAAGTCAAAGAAACTTTTCCATCTGTGACTACGATTTGATAAGATTGTTTTGTTGTTATTGTACTTAGACTCAACTAGATAAAGCAGTTACTCATTTCTCATTGACCTTTGAAAGTACTCCGGTCTTGTGTGCCAATAATGACGCGTCACCTTCATAATTTGGAACACACGTTACAATTTTTTCATCATTATGAGCATTATGAGCAATCACAACCGCAAAAAAAAACCTAAATAAGTAGAAACAAATTACCACCACGATGATGAAATTTCTTCGTTCAAGTTAGAGAAAATGAGTCGCTCATCATAAATGATCCAGGAAATAATCAGGTGATTCTAGGAGGACTTTTAAAACAGATTATGATGACAATATAAATAACCCTTCTCTAAAGTCATTCGTAGATCGAATTAACCAATCGTTAATAATTAAACTACTCACTAAAGGAGAAGAAGAAGAAAACTATTTAAATATTGAACTTTAAGAAGTAGAATAGCATGACAATGATGAAAAAGATTACCCTATTCAAGCAAAACGATCCCTTTCTGGAATAATACAGAAGTTAGTGCAAGTAGCAGATGTGTTCTAGGAAGAGCATTGTGTAAGCGAGGTGTCGCCTCTGTTGTGACTGCTGATTGACTGATGCTGCCAACTAATCCGATGCTATTCCTACGCTATTCTCGGAGCCGAACAAATATGCCTCCGTTTGATACTATCAATGTTTACATGTGCGTTTCTATATCTGCAGTAATGCGCGCGTGATTCTGCAATGTTGCCGATTAGATCTTTGATTACAGCAACTGCTATGACGGCGTTATGTGTCTGTATGTGAGCTCAGTCTGCACCTAGCATCGTAAGATCTGATGTTTTGATCAAATTATTGCCTTGTCTAGGATAATATTGCAAGGAATTTATTTATCTCTCACATACAAGTCAAAGCATATGCATCAGATACTGTTGATTACCCATTTCCGATTTCACAAACTACTTCAGCCCTAGATTCAGTACCATCTTGAACATTACAATTATTTGCAGCATTACTCATAACAGATCCATCATCACCTGTACCTACATTTCCCGCTAATACTCTTAAACATAGGAATGCCAGGTACTCATGTGGCACAAGTACCAAAGTGTTGTGATTGCTGACAGAGAGGTGCCAACTTCTATTCTGAGAGACAGCGAGGCTGCCGATTGGTTGCGGTGTTGCTTACATCATCAAGGTGTGTTATACAATGGTAGAGGTGAGAATTAAACAGCAAAATACGAATGACTAGTTATAAAATTTAAAATGAATAAATTATACATTTAATATAAAATAAAAAAAATGGACAATAATGACCATGGTAAGTATAAATAAATTATCCATTAATCTTATTCCGAACCATTCCGAACATTAACACTCTTAAGTACCTGCCTACTTGAAGCTCGAAATCTGCCACTTTAATCATAAAATTGTTTGCCCCTCACCTTTCACACGGTCCGTTTGTAACACTAACGATAATATGTGTTCAAAAAGTTTCAGTTAAACTTATACTGATATCCTAATAGCAAAAAATTATTGATTGATTATTACGCTCATTGACAGCTTAAGTGTATAATAATTCAGTATTCAATCCCTATATCAACAGTAAATTATAATAGTCATAACATGAATTACACGGATTTTAGTTACATGCCACAATCAATGTGGCACCTATTAAATACAGACACTATTTCATCAGATATACCAACGCGTTATTGCTATAACACTATAGAACATCTCAATTTAACATTCTTCAATATTTCTGCTAGTGTCTCTTTCTTGAGTCTGGTATCAAGTATTTCAAAAAGGTTAAATCCCTACTACTTATACGTTTCCGATTTAAACTCCTTAAACTGTATACCGTACCAAAGAAAGCTTATCTCAGGCATTAGTCAAAGTAAATATTGTGTGGAAACCAAAGATTAAAAAAAAATATTAAAGATAAGACCGGGCTGGTATCCGCAACTCCACGTCAAAGCGCGTATTTTGCTTATGGGTTATAATCTACCACGCGGGCCCAGTGCGACTTGATAGATGTCACATATCTTCGAATTTTTGGTTCTAGGACATGCCGGTTTCCTCACGATGTTTTCCTTCACCGTTTTTGAGAGCAGTGGTGATGAGATAAATTACACAAAGTAATGCGCCTGCCTGGGTTCGAACCCACGACTTACTGTTTGTAAGTCGGGGCCACCACCACTGGGCCACCGCTGGAAACCAAGGAAATATAATTAGCATAAGTCTAAATTCGTCAATCCAGTGTAAAGGTGTTGATCAAATGCTAACTTTTTTTCTTGAAAGATAGTCCTTTATCCTGCAATAGAATATTAATAGGCTAATATATTCAACTTATAAGACAATGCACGTCTACTGCTAGTGACGATTCTGGCAGCTAGTAATACGGTCCAACGCTATCGCTAATAGACAATAGTGATTTGTGTCTCAGGGCTCATTGGCTGTTAACTGATCCTATCAGCCATTACACTTTATTAATTAGATCATTATGACTGGTGTTTCGAGTTCTTTAGCCGTATGAATATGACTGCTGCCAAGGAAGCAAGAGTTGCAAGGTTCTATAAGTGCTTCTGGCTTTAAAAGTTTGTGGGTCTAAGAAAGAAAGGAAGGAAAACCCTATATGTATACCTATATGTGTACCCTATATGTATTCCTACCTGTAGGTTGGAATACTTGGTACAGTACAGTTCAGCCTTAAATTTAATAGTTACGAATCTGTCTAATGAAACCATCGATAAGCTATAGTAAAACCTAAGTCTGTCGCATTTAAAACATTGTGTCAATGTTGTCTTATTGGAATCAGTACAGTACAGTAAAGAATATTGATAATGCCAAAATGAGTATAAAAATGTAAGGACTGAGTGAGTGTAAAATTTCTTGCTATTTTATTTGTTGAAAGGGAACAGTTCTGGTCTAGGTAATCTTGTTTATTAAATATAACAATTCATGGATATCTTGAACGACAGGCGAGTCCTAACTCCTAAGGTACCTTGGAGAAATGGAGATAGATCTTTAATATTGATCTATACCGACTACTACTGTGAGTAGGAGTGTTGCTCGGTTCCCATTCTAGAAAAGCTTGTAGAGAAATTTGTAAATGCAGTAAGTACTTATAGTTTCTTTTTAAAGAAGACCAATGTTTCGTTAAAGTTTTCTATCATAGAGATTTAACGTGGTTTCCCTAAAGGGCCCATAGATTTTGTCCACCTAGCATAAAAGATGATACGGAAATGTTGCGATAATCCCAAATAAAATAAAAATTAAAACAGAAGATGCAAGATGAGGATGATAGCATTCTAGATCTTAATATTAAGGTGTAAGTACCTACACCTATATCTATGCTAAAGAAATTGTTTTGTCACTCCTTTCTAGAAAAAGCACTAGGAAGTGGCAAAGGGCGGGCTTTTTGGAGGACTGTCTTATGTAATTTTGACGTTTAAAAAGCGCTGATTCTCAGTCTAATTTTTATAAATGAGTTTTGATTTTATAACTGTTGAAAATTAGGACTTAAAATTGCAAAATCCAAAGGCATCACTAAACCATCCTTTATTTTAGTACCGAAGGTGAACAATTCCAAGGTATTACCGAATACCAGCTCGCTCATAAGTCGCTCACGCTCCATCACCAACGCTAATGGTGATTTGTGTCCCAAGCCTCGTTAACTGTTAACTGATCCCACACTACGTCATTAGCCGCGGCTTTTATAAATATTGCAGCTCTTTCGTGGGACAAAGTATTTATATGTCCCCAAAAATCGGACTTGGTTGACGGATAAGTTACATGTTTTGATACGATCTTGATTTTATGGACCCGAAATTAAGTTCAAGTGTGATAAAGGCCAATTTTTAATACGAAACTGATGAAACGCTTAATTCTACGCATTTTCCTAGACTTTTTCCAGCTATTTGGGGTCGGATACTAGTCTAACCGGCTGCAGTTGAATATCATTGTCTAAACTGAACAACTGCCTGTCTGATATCCAGAATCCACAAAAGATGCACTAGCTGGTAGTGGATCCCACGATATCTTTTGGCAAAAATAGTGGTCAGACTTTCAGTATCTACAAATGGCAGTCGAAACTTTATTCTTAAAGTGCTTTCCGAAGAACGTGGCGTAGGGGTCTGATTATGGATAGTATGGTTCATCCACAAACCAAGAATATCGTTTCGTGAAATTGGCTTTTGACTACGAGACCAGGCTAACTTACTAATTCATCTAAGGTCATATTTATTGCAGCGTCTGAAGCGAGTAATATGAGAACTTAATTCTTAATTCAGCCTAGACTTTTCCCAAAAAAAATTCGGGACGGCTTCTGTCTAACCGGATGCAGCTGATTTTCTCAACCTAATAACACAATGATGAACTCCCTCTTGGCTAAACTGGTTGTCAAACTTTCGAGTATCCGACTATCCAATGCATAAAGAATTTTCCAATTCGAGCCAATCCAACAAAACAAACAAACTCTTTTGCTTTATAATAAAATAAAAAATAAATAAATAAATATTCCACAACTTTCACACAACGCCTAGTTATCATATCTAGTCCCAAACTAAGCAGAGCTTGTGTTATGGTACTAAACAGCTGAAAAACAAACTTATATATTTCTAAATACATACATTTTATAGATAGATAACACCCAGACACAGAACAAATGATCGTGCTCATCACACAAACATTTGTCCTGGGTGGGAATCAAAACCCACGACCTCCGGCATAGCTACCAGTCAGGTCCACTAACTACTAGACCAACAGGCCATAATATTAGTATAGATAGCATTAATCTTTTTCCTTAACGTATTCTCTTCTCCAAACACTCCGCTAATTACAAAGTGTTCTCCAAATATCAAATAAAAAACAAGAAGTTTAGAAACCCGATCACGGAGATATTCGTTCTCGTATTTTTATTTATCCTGTGGAATCCGACTAAATGTCAAACAAATCAATCGTATGTGTGCTACAGAAAAGTAATGGCTTCTACAACATTTAATTACTTGGTCGAGAAAATGTTTGGATACCAAATGATTATTGTTGGCTAAGCACATTCGAATTACCGATATATTTGGATGGAATTTTGTTGCGAAATACTTACTGTTAGATAAATAAAATATTATCGTTAATCGACCGTGTCAATTATAGACACAATAGAAAGACAATGACAATGAGCAAACTAGTGGTAGGTGCATGAAAATGCTTAATTGCTTAATTACAAAATATGTCTCGGTTACTTGTAAAGTGTTGATGCAGAAAAGTTGTAAACTAATCAAAATATTTTACTTAGAATAAGATCATATTTTATAATTAGTAGGTAAGATATTTACTTGGTATTTGTTTTAGGAATTTAAGATAATTTTCATGTATACCTTGAGTGTTTACCTGAGATACAGGTTTATCCTAGTTCAGGAAGAAGCCACTAATTATGTTCAGACGCCAGCACGTCAAGTTACCTCAATGTGTCAAATTTTCCCAATTGAATATAAACCTTATTCTGTTTGCCATAAAGTTCAAAAACGATCAAAGAAATTTGACACATTGGGGTAACTTGATGTGCTGGCGTCTGTACCTCTAGTTTAAGAACCTAATGTTTTAATTTTTATGTACATCTATTATTTCAATAAACAATTTCGATTTCAATTTCAATGACAGCGCGGACACCGGTGTCCTCTAGGGGTTTAATGAATTAATGTGGAAAAAAATAAGTTTTTAAAGCTGAGCATTTTTGCAATAGTGCGATTCTATGATCTTGTTTTCAATATAAAGTGACAGATTATGCTGTTTCATAAACACAACTTTTACTTTTATTCTGCTGAATATGTCGTGCAGATAATGTTTTGCTTTTGTATGTTGAAAAGAGAATAAGCAATTAATTCGATGTTACGATGAAACTAATATAATATCTATTCAGCATGAAATTAATTTTGCTTTAAAACATCACGTCACTTCCAAATTCCCTTACCACGCTAAGTGACATCAATATTTACGCCAACCTCTTGCAAAACCAATACGCATACTCGTATTAGCTAAACGATCACTCCAGCAATAAAGACGATACTTTACACGCAAAATATATGAAAGAGCCGTCAAACAATGCCTGGGGTAATTGATGCGATGCCACAGAATAAAATTATGACGCCGGGCGGGAAGTGAAGACCTGACCGACGCGTAAATCAAACCCTGGGTTCAGGACATGATGGTTACCACACACGATTGTTTGAATAATTTACATGGCCTGCAAGGGAGATTCAGACTTGGGACGAAAAGGAAAGGGTGCAGTTCTGGTTGGAACGTTTTTGTAAAGGGGTGTTGTGTGTTTATGAGAAAAATAGCTCGTAAAGAGGAATGTTGCTTCATTAGTATTGTTGTGTACTTTTGGAAATTGTTACTTAGAATAATATTTACGAAAGCACTTCTTACTTCCGTATAAGTATTAGAAGAATTATATTTATAACACACCTGTTTGACTTTTAGAAAGAGCGGAGTCATTCAATACAGACATTTCTTGCTTAAATGGAGGCTCCAATCACTATTTTTGTTGTACAAGACTTACAAGTATGTATAAGAAATAAATGATTTTTGATTTTAATTTTTTTGACTTTTATACATTTTTGAAGAAATTAACAAGAACTAACTTAAAATTAGTTGACTCTATAGAGCTAATAGCTATTTTTAGAGGAATTTTTCAATATTTGATCTCGCCTACACACAGGACGACAAAAATACGAACCTCAAGTAAATAACATCACTCACAATGAAAAATTTCAGCCAATAAATAACGTCGTAGCAACCCTATCTTATGAAAAAGGAACAACATGCGTACACGCTGGGCCGTTTTGACATCGGAACTAATTGGTCTAACTTATCCTAAATATCTATCTGCACGGGACGATACCGGGATGGGATGGCGACGGTACGGTACCGTGACGGGACTGGGACGATATAAAAGGCACGCTGCTATGCATAGTTCGAATTACGAAGAAGATTGGTGATTTGTATCTACGAGAACTAAACGCGGTATACGTACGTAATTAGTTGGACATTCTTTCTGGTGATTTAAAAGTCACTTATGAAATAAATTTATGTTCATTCATGTACTCGTAGATTATAACAACTAAAAGAAACTGATGACATATTTTACCAGTTACTTTTAATCTACCAACTAAATTCTGTAGGGACAAAACCTACTTAACAAGTGTTAAAAACCGGGCCAATCTAATAATATTTAGAAATAGCAAATGGGTTTCAAATTTTTACCATTTTTCATAAAGTTACTTACTCTTTAAACACAAGTGAGCTTAAAAATAAAATTATCGAAAACAAGATCTCGCCGAACAGCGAATGAGTTAAGGCGCAGGCGCCACATTATATTCACAGTTTGGTGGCGCCTTGTCCACAGTGTGCCGCAATGACACACGTGTTAACGATAACAATTCTTCATGCGCGTGAGTCGCAACTCGCGACCCTTACGATAACAATTTAAGTTTTATAAACAAACGCAAATGCTGGAACAGGATAACTTAGATACTGTGGGTTTGACTGTCTGTCTCTCTATGGTCTTACAAATACTTTTCCGAAATTCAAAATAAAAAATTGTGTTGTTTTTAGTATCTTTACAGAAGATACACATTGGGGTTGGTTAAAAAATAAAATTCTAAATACATTGAATGCGATCAAAAGAACTTTTGATGATGCAATTTTCAAACTTGTTTCCTATAAAAAAAATAAATAGGTCCACAGAAACAGTTGCAGAAAAGATAAAGTAGTCAAATAAAAATATTTTGATTGCAAAAAAATCAACACCATGATGGAACCGTAAATTAAAATCAAATTGATGATACTATTATTGAAATCAAACAAACATTGAATATAGATAGTGATACTTCAAAGATTGAAGACGGGGCGCTTATAACAAACGCGTTCAAAATTAAAATATTACGAAAACAAACAAACGACGGAGCCACTGTTTATTTTACTTGCGGTGCTATATCGCGCCGTACCGAAGACGAACGCGGTTTCAGCGCCTCCATACATTATAACACTATTCCTTTGTGATTATAATCGTGTTTCCTACAAAATCTAACAAAACAAACAGAAATTAATAAATTTCTTCGCACTGTTTTTATTATTGATAGTAAAAACAAATAGTTTCGTGAGAAATTATGAATAGGAATGTAATTTCGTTTTTAATTTATTGATGATTGTAATTATACGATTTGTTGTTGGATATGGAACACATTGAATAGAGAACAAATGATTTGTGATGGGAGTTATTAATTAAAATACACATCTTAGTTTTAGAATGCATTGGATATTTTTTTCAGAGATACGCATACATTGAAGAACCGTTAGTTTTATTGAAATACGATCTTTTTAAATGCTCAAAATGATCTGTGTATTTTAAAAGTTAATGGCGACATATTGTCTCCTATTTCCAAATGTGTCAAATACTATGAAGCAATATATGTTAACTTTATTAATTTAGTGCTGGTTAACAATATGAAGGATTAAAAAAAGACAGATAAGGATAAGAAGGTGAACTAAAGCTACCTTACAACTAAAATTAACATTTCCTAAAACTCATTAACTAAAAACATGGTAACATTCAAAGCTAAAACTAATTTGACCTCTTAATCCTTATTTGACAGATAATGATTAAGTTAAGAAATCGTGTATCGTATATCTTTAATAGAAAACCTTTAGAAATGACGAACGTAGACTGACGTTATCGGACAACAACGACAATCTTTTTAATATTACTTAGTTTAGTTTTAAAAGTAAGGAATATTGTCTTATCAATGTGGTAATATCTTACTCTTTTTGACTAAGTAATCTTATGTGACCATCTTAAATTCAATTGAGTTGATGTTGTAGACTTCAAAGTTAATCACCGTGCTGCAATAAAAGTAAAACGTATCAAAGTAGGGCTAAGCGTTAAGGATAATAATAAATTCTTGGTAAATCATGTGATGTTCGTAAGAGTTAAATCTAAATTAGCTGTGACTGAGGGAGCTATACTCAAAGTTATAAACAATATTTTTTTTTTAACAGAATATCTGTCTTTCAAATTAAACCTATAAAAATCAAAAATTGTGGTGTCATCATCTACTCATCATCCTGCAATTTATGCATGTTGGGTTCGAAAAGTATGGTCATGAGATTCAATATGCTTCTCCTCTCTTCAATAAAATTGTTATTGATGAGAGGAGAAGCATATTGAATCTCCATCCGTTCAAAGTTCCGATCACTTTCGTTACAAACCACATGTGAATTTTAATTCCATTCATATTTCAATCATCTCGCGACTTTATTCCACATTTCGAGAATATCCACCCAGCTGCGGCCGCCACCGTCCGTCGTATCATGACTTATGCCCCAATTGTTTGTTTTCGTTATGAGCTCTCGTAATCCTGTGTATTTTTTGTTTCATATTTTTTTCCGAGCACTCGAAATAGATGGTTTGTTTGTGAGCCGTGAGAATTTGAAAGGGCATGTCATCGGTGGATTAGTGATTGATATTTCGTTATGTAGGTGGTCCGATTAGTACGTTTGTTGATTGTGCACCTTATTATTTGTGATTGGGATCTTGATTTGATGTAATATTTGTTTAATAATATCTAAAGCGAAGAATTTGAACTATTTTCAAAAGTTAACTACCAAAAAACCACTAGTTTAAATAGTTGTATTCGCCGCTGTTATTGTAGAACTATGTACGCAATCATGAAGACAGTGAGACAAGATAAGTCATTTTCGATTAATCTGTAGAATTAGGGTATAACATTACCACTTTTGGACAAAGGCCACGTTTCTAGGAGCGGTTTGGAAGATGTCATTCATCTATTAAATTGTTATTTTGTTTTGTTTTGTTGTTTTTGTTTTGTTTTGTTTTGTTATTTTGTTTTGTTTTGTTTTGTTTGCCTTTACTGTTTTGCAAGCAGTGCTGATGAATTATTTAATACCAAGTAAAATGCCTATCTGGGGTCAAACCTGCAACCTATAAGTATGTCCGGACTGTAACCACTAGGTACTTATCTTCACAGATAAGTACCGGACCAAAAAAAAGTTAATTTGGCTTAAGAGGAAGAAAAAATAACTCGTTCAGGAGGTTGATGAAAATCATACTTATCCCAAAAAAAATTAAAGACAAAAAAAAAAAATTGCAGATAGAAAATGAAATATAATTTAGGGTCGATTAACACCCAAAGAAAGCCAAAAATAACCCCTAAAAAATTAAGAGCACAAACGCATACTAACACGACAGAAAAAACGTCGTACGCAAACTAAATTATGACTAGAAAAATCTATTTTTGGAGGACAAATTGCACAAGATAATGTTAAAACGTCAAGTTTACGAGAAAGTATCGACATAAGGGTTGTAAAACAAAATTCTTAGATAAGATATGGCTCACATGCAGGAGACGAGACTGCAATGTGTTAACTTTTTGCCACCCTTGTAAAAAAATACAGTTAGATGGCCATCGAGGGCTGTAAAGCTGTCTACATTTGTTCGAATTTGCTATTTATAATTCTTTGGGTATATTTTAAATGAAAACTGCCTGGTTGAGAAAACGTTACTGCTCAGCAGCTGCTGAACATGAGGTCCTGGCTTCTGTTTTCAGGTCGGGCAGAGTTATTGGGTCTTTATATGGGACTATTTTAATTTTATTCTCGATAGTGGTCTGAAGTTAGGATTTTTGTCCAGTTGACGAAAGCGCACCTTTTACAAAAAATATCAGAATAATTAACAAAATGTTCCCACATTTTGTTAGTTATTCTTTACTATTACGCCTTTGTTGAATCCTTTAAAGAATACAGACATGATGTGATGTATCTATAATAATGTAATTTAGTTTAATTTACTAATTCCAGTACAAGATCTATGAGGACAAGGGAAAAGATATTCAATTATTATTAACATGTAACTGCATGTTACCAACATGCAGTTTTACTTCCGCCTTTATTTCGAACGCTTTCTAAATAAGATGAATTATCAATTCAATAGAAACCAAATTGTTTTGTACTGATTTGAATACAATATGCTTTAATTATCGTGTTTTTTGTCACAAATTCTTTATGCTTCTCTAAGCTTAGAATCTAATTCCATCTAAACTCTTCTGAAATCAAGACCGCCTGATGTTGCGACCCGGATGTAATTAATCCATAACCTACTGCTCCATAATTCCTTGAAGCTCTTAATCTTTAGTTTACATTATAGTTTTTGCAATAATAATCAATACGTTTATCATCGCGACCACGTGTGACGGTCTGGAGTGGCGTCTCCTTGGACGAAAAAACTTTGTTCTACAAGATTTATGGAACTCTTGAAGTAGGGCTGGGTGCTTGTGATATGAGTTTTGTAGGTTTGAAGTATAACTTAACTTACGTATGTGTGCTAGTTTGGCCAGGTAATAAAATGACAAATTGTAAACATCCATTGTAACATTCCCTGCCTGCATCGGTGACCCGAGTTCATATGACCCCAATCTGTTTCAGTCGCGAGTTAATAGGCTTCTTTTGAGGAAGCTCGTTCAATCGTCGACCTTATCTCTGACCGCATGACAAGATTGAGATCAAGAGTAGACCCATTATTTATATAAAAAATCTTGAATTTAAGTCATATTTTGGCGATCTTAGATGCCTCAATGGCAGAATAATCAATTGTTACTATGAAATGTATTTAGAATCTATTTTGTTGTCTGTAACTTATATTGATTCTATGTACAGACGCCAGCACATCAAGTTACCCCAATGTGTCAAATTTTCCCAATCAAATATGAACCTTATTCTGTTTGTCATAAAGTTGAAAAACGATCAAAGAAATATGACACACTATGAATCTTGACTACTGTGACTTTGCTTTTTTCTATTTTTTTATTGTATTGAGTTTTAGTCAACCCAGAGCATTCCGTTGTAAAATCAGGGAATGGTGCGTTGAATGTTCACTATTTCGATATTTTTTTTCTACTTTTAAATATTTTTTAAATAAAATTTCCGTCGGAACGTCTAACTATTTTTCGTCACACACATAAACGTTTACGACACAATAAATAGGTACCGGAAAATCTATATCTTCTTTAAATTCTTATAAACGATATTTATTAGGGAAACCATTCATCTAACCTGTGGCTGATTCATTATTATCTTTATGTTCAACTGGTAAAGGTGGGTGGTGACGATGTCTTGTTAGTATTTGACAATCTGTTGTGCTTCTTTAAGATTTTATGTTTTTAATCCCGACTCATATCATTTCAGTCTACTTAGTACCCATAACACAAGCTCTCAAGCTTAACTTGTCCCAAGTTGTAAATGGCGTTGTGTGGAAAGTTGTGGAATATTTATTTATTTATTATTATTTTACTTGTAATTGAGGCTCTTTAACACTTTGACTGCCAGATCACCAGAAATTCATTTGTTCAGTGTCATCAGTGACCGTGCGTGGCGTGCAAAGTCTTAATAGAATTTTGCTTGTATCAAAAATGTTAAAGTTTGATAAAATGCATATTTGTTACTATATCACACAAAAACTACCGAATGGATTTTGATTAAGCTTAACACTAGTAATGGCATATAGCGCTGAACAACGAATCCTAAGTAATTATTAAAAGCGCAAACGTGAAAGTGTATGAGGATCTACCTATTATGTTTGTGACTCTTTCACGTAAAATCCCTTTACGGATTTTGATGAAACTTTACGGTAACGAACACAAAGGATATCATTTATAGTGAAACACACGCAGAGAAAGTCGTGGATTATTTCACAAATCTATAAGTTATCAGTTTAATTTCCAATACTCGCTAGCTAAACACATCCTTCGCTAAAAATCGATCTACAAAATATCAATTATGTCAAGAAATTCACAGAAAGAAATGAGTTATGTATCAAAACATTACATTGTCTAAGCCAAAAATAAACTGGCAGTAATTAGTAAACTTTATAATAACAAAACGGACGAATTGGAAGTGTTCAAGTCAAGTAGCATTGAAGTTTTTTCACGTCCGCCGGGCGTCGGTTAATTACCACAAAAAAATGTTGCCCACCCCTGGTGGGTCATCAATCTAGATTGACATGTTTTGGAATATGCTCCTCGGTTTATTGTTTCAAAAACTTTAATAGTTTTTGGCGTTTAAATATCACATTTTAGAATACATGTCGACCATGTGATGTCCAACTACTCGTATATATAAAGTTCAATAATTGAGTCATAGAAAATTGAAAAGTTTCTGTACTAAATAAAATAGTAGGACCTGATAGGAGGTGAATATTCGGATGGTGGTTTTGTATAGGAAGGTGGTTAAATGAGAACTCTTCATCTGATATATAAAATTCTCGTATCACAGTGTATGGTGCAAAACTCCTCCGGAACGGATTGACAGATTCTTATGAAATTTTGTGTGTATAATAATTTAGTGTGACTGAGAATAGGACGTAATACAAACTAATAAAAACTAAATTAAACGAATAAATTGATTTTAAGCGAAACTAAGTTGGCCGGGGCAGCTAGTATTTTTATTGAAACCATGTTTGTTTTACAACGCAGCAAAGAATTAAATTATAAATTTTGATCACGATAAACTTTTATATATCAGTTTTTTTATCGGATCGTGTTTGCCATCATAATAATTATGTAACAGAAATTAAGCCGCAGACGTATGTAACTATCGACGTTTACATAATACCTTGTTTTCGAAAACAATTCCGCTGAACATTTACTACTCTACTATTTTTTAGTAACAGTCTTCACTCAACAATCGTTCAATCATTTGCACTGAAACTTTTGATGTTGCGCATGTGAGCTTGTGAGTTTAAAATCCGAACATTATTCGGGGCAGTCACAAAATGTTCGCGAGACAAAAAGATGAGGCTAAAAGATCTGAAAGCTGGTGCGACATGGTTGGATGTCAATCGTCGGCGCGGGCGTCGATCGCAGCAGTGCTGCTGACGGATAGATGAATGAACACTATCACAGAAGAGCGATGGGAACGCGAACAATTTGAGTCACACATACCAGGGACCGTGAATTGTTCTGGAGCTTGTTTTTCACCTTATAAGACTAAATATGTGTCTGGTAAGAGATCTTTTAGCGATAAATTTATGTTAAAGATTTTAATTTTGTATACTAAAATAATTTGACTGTAATAATTTATATCCGACACTTTTAAAATTTGCCTCTGTATTCAAAATTTAAAAAATAACACAAGCTTTTCTGGGACTATAAAATTGGTAGAATTTTGATTTTGTTCTCGTAGTACTAAGTAAAGCCTGTTTAGGTTCTACGATTTATCACATATTTTAGCTGGCTATCACACTTATTGTTTAAAACAGTTTATATACGTGAACAACAGTTTCACAAATTGCTTGTTTTTATCAAGATAAAAACTAACTGTCACTTTGTTTTTACGCGTATGCTGAAAATGTAAAGAATTCGACATTGGTGCATATGTCGTCTCCGTAGGTGGTACATTCATGCAAGTCATTATGTATGCAAAAACTATGAGCAAATCTTTTGTGCCGACGACTTGGAGGGTCCAGTCAAGAGGATCTAACTTTTTCAAGTAAATATATATAATCACAAAAAAAATTGCCACTGATGATCAGAAAAAAAATACGGGCGCGTTTCAAAATTACACTTGGTAGTTTAACACAATTATGGACATCAAAAGGTACTTACGAAGGGCCCCGAATTCTGGTTTTAGTACACATTATACAAGGAATATCAAGAAAATAGTCAGAAAAGAGTTATCTTTTTTACCTTTAACAAACTAAATCTTTCACTGAAACTCAACTGAACTCTTACCCCCTTCTCTCAACCAGGACTCAAACAAAAGCAATTTATCGGTTCAAGAGAAAGGACTCCTCTTATTGGAACTACATCAATCGGCACAAAAGACATGCAGACACACAGGATCAATCACTGACCATCGAGTTGGCGCGGCTGGTGCCAGTCGCCCCGCCACTCTTGTCCCTCCATCACATTTCTTCACCGGCAGCCGATTATTTTTTCAACGCGACACAATAAATCAGTTTTCTGTGCGTTAATCAAGTTATGCGGCGCGCGCGCAGACGGTGGCGCGAGGAGAACGCTTCTGTCGTCGGCGCACGTCGCCAGCGTCGAGCCCGCCCCGGCCCGCCCACCGCCCAATCGCGAGAGCTTTTATTCCCGCAGCACTTCAACCGCTTTATTTATTTTCATCTGAATTATGTACTGCACTGTTTGTTGGTTTGATTTTACCTGAACCAATAGGTAGATGAATGTTTTCGACGATGTACGTTTTGATTTAACTCGAAACTTATGTACCTATTGAAGCCCACTCGATTGGTGAAATTATCCAGAGGTGTTTGTTGAGTCTAAGTTATATTTAAAATCAAGACAAACCTGTACCAATGCATATTGGTCATATTTGAGCCCAACTACTTGCAGACAACGCAGGTAACTAATAGGTGTTTCTTCTCTTCTAAAAACATAATTCATTCTCAGACTGTGATCCTACGATCAATTAGGGAAATGAAAACTAGGCCGTGGCTAGCTATGTTTGGAGCAAGAGCATAAGATGCAAACATCCGCTGAAAATCATCGAAGAAGCGATACCATTATAAAAAAGAAATAAACTTAATCAAGGTCCTCAAAACTGCATAAGATAAAAAATTGTCTTCAAGAAAGTCTTCAATGAAGGCTTTCAACCTTTGTATGTAAATAACCTATACTATTCGATATTACTTATAAAGAATATTTATGTATTCATTTACTGTAGGTACTTATTATCTGCCCAGACTTTTCCCAACTATATTGAAATGAAATTAAATAAAATGATATTTATTTCTGTAAGTAGATCTTCCCAGATACTTTTACATGTCATTTTTTTTAAACTAAATGGCATTTCCATAGTGACTAATCCCTGAGACGAAATGCCGAAAGAAACTCAGGGGTCATAGTCTCTTTTAAAGACCAGACATAAGATTGTATTAATGTATTATGCGAGTCTCACGATGCAGGGCAAAGTCTGGAAAGGCCTTTTGAAGAAAGAATCAATTCAGCTTTGAGTTGACCTGTCCCGACTGACGGCATGCATGCTTCAGTCATCGTGAAGCTCAAACCTATTTTAGAGAGCTCGATTGACGTCGGCTCCCAGCACGGCAGTCTAACCAGATTGCAATCTGACCTCCACAACCCAGTTACTGGGTCACGCTGGCTCCTTGGTTAAAGTTATAATTATTTACATAAATAAGTTCATGACTGTCTCTTTGGGCTACTGGTTGAATAATTGGCCTGTTGGTCTAGTAGTTAGTGACCCTGACTGCTATGCCGGAGGTCGTGGGTTCGATTCCCACCCAGGACAAATGTTTGTGTGTTGTGCACGATATTTTTTTCTGTGTCTGTGTGTAATTTATTTACAATATGTATGTATTTAGAAATATATAAGTATGTTTATCAGCTGTTTAGTACCCACAACACAAGTTCTCAAGCTTAGCTTGAGATTAAATGGCGTTGTGTGATAAGTTGTGGAATATTATATTTTTTAATAATAATTCCATATGGAAATTCTTAGTATTAGTCCGGAGTCTGGATTTGTGCCTGATTGATGGCAATAGTCTCGCCTCCTATAACATGGGACTTAAAGATAAATGGCAAAATGTGGGTGTACTAATGGTACACCTCTGCCATATCCTTCTGGGTTAACTGGCGTGATGTTATGCAAGTCCATGTCCATGACTGTCAAGTGAAGTACAGATAATATTAAGAAATAACTGTAGGTACACTAACTACCCATTGGAACGGATGTCTTGCGAAATCCAATCCTAATTTATTCAGGGTAAGTAAAGAATAGGCTTGACGCTACCCAAGCATCAAACCTGTTGATGGGCAAAATTGCATCTCCAAACTCCTCGGAATGCAATGTAGTTGAGAACGCATTTCATATCATGGTGGACAGTGTCCGGAACGGGGCTGAAAGATTGTTCCCAGTTGAGACCAGTTCAATAAAATATTTGCCAATTTGGAGAATGTAATACAATTGTAGCCTTTCCAGCATCCAAAGCCGCTAGAATATTTTATAAATTAGTTAGTTTAGGGATTAAACGTAGGTTAGACTAGTATCCGACCCTGGACTAGGCAGTGACTTGTCGCTGCCGGCCGTGGTCGAGAGGATGGTCGGCAGCGTCGAGTCCTGGGACGCGGTGGTGTCCTTCTGCGAAACGGTCATCTCGCAGAAGGAGGCTGCGGAAAGGGAGAGGGAGATTACTTCCACTCACCCGGCCCGCAGCAGACGCACCGGTCGCAGGCGGAAGGCGGACAACGCCCTCTTCCAGCCCCCCTAAATGGGTCCAGGGCGACGGACGCGGGGATGTCCGCCGCCCCCACGTACATGGACCCGAGGTGGCGGCGCGTCGTGTTCACGCGCGCCCCTCTTAGACGTCGCGAGGGGACCTCGCTGACTTGGCGAGGCCCTCGGGGGTCGCGGAAGTATTTCTGTTCCCGTGACCCCCGGAGCAGGTGTGAGAAGGAACATGGGGTGGTTTTTAGTCAGTAAGAGTCTGACAGACTACTCCGCCCTCCCCGGGGCGGGGGACATCCATTAGGATTTTCCACCCCTAAGAAAAAGGGATTAAACGTAGAAGTTAAGTATTTCATGTCACAAAGGTTTCCTATGAGGGTGACATGTTCACTACGTGATCAAACCTTCCTTAATAAATTGTACGGGTTGTAGTAATAACTCCGTACACTAATTAGTCGTGAAAGTTGTTAAGTTCTTTTAGTTATAGAGAAATATGTTCCACCGAGATGCACTAAGTAGTTAACTTTATTTAAGTCAAAAGTAAATTACAGTACGTACTATATACATATTGTATTCATAGTGAAAGATACAAAAAAAGCATCGATCGAATCGTAGCACCATTTTTTTCTACGCAATTCCCTCACCTAGAATGTTCCACCCGATGCATCAAATCTTTCGTCTACCAAGATTTACTCTTTGATTTACACTCCATTCTACCAACAACAAACCAGAATTCTGCGAAGAAACTGCAAAAAAAATACTATTTTAAAGCAACGAAAGTGAGTTTACAATAATTATTTTATCGTGTTCCCCAATGCATTCCTAGCTTCTGTAGGCAGTCTAAACTTTTTCTAACAAGCAATCTTTCAACGGTTAAGTGTGTTAGTGTAAATTCGAGTATCTGAGTGAGAAATGAGATCGTTGATCAATTCGTGCAGTAAACAGTGTTCCACTTCAGTGCAGCTACTGATTCACAGGTAGGAATGTTTTGAGTAAACAACATTATTTATTGGTTCTATCTAGGTACTCAAGTATATGCATGTACTAGCTGGTGCCCACGACTACGTCTGCGCAGGATTAGTACTTCGACTGGCTTATTTTTTCTCCATAGTCCTATCTATCTTTACACCAAAATTCATCTAAATTGGCTCTGCGGTTTAGTAGTGAAGCTGTAACAGATCAATTTGCTGCTACCAAATGTGCATCTTTTTTTTATTGACTATAAATTCTAAAATGCTATCGCGGATTTTTAGTAAGACTATTTACCTATGATGAACATTTCCATAATACATTACTTACATAAACATGTAACTCTTAACGGTTTTTGCAGCGCACACGGAGGAATGGCTCGAAGATGGCATATTTTTAACTTAATTACGTGACACTTATCGTTATATTTTGGTTAATTCACACTATGTCTTCATAGTCTTGTTATTCTGATGTATATACTTAATTATTGTTGAGTTTCAAAAACCCATTCAGTAGTTTTCGCGTGAGAGTGTAACAAACATTTATACATCTATACATCCATTTACAAACCTTCGCGTCTACAATCTCTATTAGATGTGCACCAGTGCAACACTTAAGGCGAGACTCCACCAAAGCAGAGACGAGAGGAGATGTCTCGTAGTAAACCAATAGGATAATGTATTGTGCTGAAGCTAAGCACTGCGCTGTCAAAATGTCGCAAGCTAATTGGTTGTACGACATATCTCTTCTCGTCTCCGCTTTGGTGGAGTCTCGCCCTTAAGCGTATACGAAAAGCACCCTAAGCTGTTCTAAATAATTGACCGCCGGGGTCATTCGTAGATCTTTGCCAGTTGTTACGAGTAAGTATATTCAGTACAATGAAAGTCTGAAAATCACTCGAACCAACGGGTACTATGGTACCCAGTCACTAGGTTGTGGAGGTCAGATATACTCTGATATTCAACTGAATCTGATTAGACTGGAAGCCGATCCCAATGGACGCCAGCACATCAAGTTACCCCACTGTGTCCAATTTCTTTGATCGCTTTTCAACTTTATGGCAAACAGAATAAGGTTCTTATTAAATTGGGAAAATTTGGCACATTGGGGTAACTTGATGTGCTGGCGTCTGTACAACGCTTCACTACCTTACTATATTTGAACTACAAATTAATGTAAAGCCAAAATAATGTTAAATAGACTCGGTTGATCTTCCCTGAAGTAATTACAATGACCTCTTATGTCCTAATAGCCTTATAATTTATAAAAAACCAAATTAGAATTTATCTTCAATTTGTTCAAAAATGTACAAAGATCTACCACTGGCTGGAACTGAGTACCTACCTGCCTTTTAGAGAATATAATAAAATATCATTTGGAGAAAATTAACAAAGATCTTTCGGCGCCAGGAACTGGGGTATTAGAAAGATGAACGTAAAAAGTCTTTACTTTTAAGCTTTGAACATTTAAATATTGCAGGCGTAAGAAAATTAAAAAGGGCTTGTCATAGCTTTTTTCAGAAACACTGCACAATTATTTTTGGTGCAACTTACTTAAAAACTTGGTACACATCAGGGCTTGCTCCTTTTCGTTGGTACAATATCACACCCGAAAAAACTACCTATACCTATAGGTTATAAAAAATATGTTCCGTGCTGAAGTCGAACTCACGGTACGCAGCGCAGCAGTCAGTCGCTGAGTCGCTGCGCCATCCGACGATAATGTCTCCTAGAAACTTCTTATTCATTCACGAGGTTGCCAATATCGATCATGTTAATAGTCCCCGAGTAAAATAGTTGTGAATGTAACACCCGGATGAACAGACGGCCAGTTAGGCAGACTGAAATACTAAGGATTTCCCTTGTGCCATTGAGATACGGTACCTACCCTAAAAAATACAAAACCAGGCAAATGTTGGAAAATAAAATGATTTTTTATTTGCTACGAATATGCTACGATCGCTACGCGGTTACGATTTTTCGTAGCAAATATTTAGCAAGGTAATTGAATTGGTTATGTATGATACTCAAGTAAAATACCCGTAGATTTTCTGGATTCCTAAATAGTAGTAGTAGAGATAGTATCTAAATATTGTACGTACGTACAGTACGGAATGAGAAATAAAAACAAAAAGTATTTTTTTCAAGATTTTAAACGTCAAGATTTACCTAAGACCAAAAAGTTCTCTTTACCACTTTCTAGTGTTTAGATCCTCCACCAGATAAACATTAACCCTCTTATTACTAATATTACTAAACGTAGATCACACCAAAAACATTTCATGTAAAATGTTGCCAAGACTACCACGTAAGGTTTGCCCTGTGAAAAGATATCAGATCTTATGTAGAGCCAAGCTTCTGAATCTACACGGCCTAACGCTACCAACCTTAACTTCACAAATTTTACATATCAGTAAAAAAGTATGGCTTCGCCGTTTCGCTACCGTCGCGCGTCGTGGAGGTGATGTGAATATTTAGTTTCTGAAGTAAGTAACGAAACAGCCAAGCCATACATTTTTACTGATATGTGGAATTTTTTAAATTAGGGTCGGTAGACTTAGGCCGTGTAGATTCAGAAGCTTAGATCTACATGAGATCTGATATCTTTTTCACAGGGCAAACCTAATGTGGTCGTGGTGTTTATTCTTCATGTAGTGTGATCTTCTTATCATTTAATAGCGGAAACCTAAAAATTGAAAAAAAATACCTGGGAATGTTTAAATAAAAGATTTATTAACGTACAATTTAATAAAAGCCGTTGTGTATGATACATCCAGAACATCGGCCATTTAAAAAAAGAATCATGTAACTGTCGAATTTTATAAAAATATTTCCACGGACCTAATTTATTTTTATTATCACATTATTTTTTATTCGAAACAATCCTGTCGAATGATATCCGAAAGAAACATAACAACATAATAATTCATAATATTTTATACTATTATCTGTATCATTATATTCGGTTAATATTTTCTGTCAAGAGAAAAGATTTTTAAACTGTAGGCGTGACTAACATGTTCTCCTCTCATTCGGACATGCGTCAAGACGGTGAGTGTGAATGAGATGAGGTTATTATAGGTGGAGTTTCGCCGTGGACAAAGATCATCCCACACGTGCTACAAAACAGTCCAGTTAAAAAATAAAACAAATCACCAGTTAATAGGTTGTTTAATGTACCAGTCTATTTGGGTATTGAATGCAAAGTATTAATGTGTGGTGTGGCAACAGGTCATTTGTCAAGCAAGATGTACCGAGCCTAGTCGTTGAACCTATGCCTATGCGAACCCGTGCGTATGCGCGTGAGTCTAGGTCGTTGAGACGCCTATTCTTGGAGACAATCTGCTCCAAAACGTATTTATCTTACGATTTACGAAGCTGTTGGAATATCTAAATGAAATAAAATTCTTGGAACACGATTAAGTAGCTTACAGATTTTAGGAATCCAAGTTCAATGATTGCCGTTCACCATTTTTTTTCTTTAATGGCAGTTTACTAATTCTGAATTTTAATTTTTTTCGTTTAATTAAAAGGTTTTTTTAAATAACTCAGTATCTACGAATTTATAGTTTTTCCCTATGTCACTTTGATCATTAATTAATAGTACACGCCATATTTTGTGATTCTAGGTATTATTATGCTATTAACACAATGACTCTGAATGCCTAAAATCCTTTTCTTAAAATCTCTCCGAATGTCTACAACTTCTAACACTTTTACTTAAGAAACATCTCAAAATAAAGTACGAACATCTATGCAGTCAAAAATCACTCGCAAGCTAACTGTGCGCTGGTTTTATTTAAGTTTAGTGCGCAGGCGACGACAGCGCTAACGACGCGGTCTTCCTGCAAGCGTTTGTCTGTCAGCGGCCACTCCTGCGCCGGATGCACGGTCAGAAAAACGGCTTCGTACTAAGACTATGCGTTGTTGGAAAGCTGGGACACAGATTGCAAGATTGTGACTTGAAATTAAGAAAAAAAAAGGAATAAGTACATAAAAACCATCATAATTCTTAAATGCTTAGCCAAACTTCTGATCCCGGC
The DNA here is from genome assembly GCA_921972225.1 of Euplexia lucipara. NCBI lineage: Eukaryota > Metazoa > Arthropoda > Insecta > Lepidoptera > Noctuidae > Euplexia > Euplexia lucipara. The sequence goes on along the minus strand of OV179163.1, from coordinate 5,255,672 downwards.
TCCATCTATTTTATTTTAATTAGTTTTACCAACAATTATTAATGCAGATATCATTAACAAAATACATGCTTATAAATATTCTTTACTTAAAGGTAAACACCACATCTGTAATTCAAAGAATAGGTACTTGGAAGCTTACATAAATATTACGGATTGCTCAAATCACTTGTTGTTTTTTTTTAATCAGAGATTGTTTTTATGGAAAAGTATATGTCATACTCACATGTTAAAAGCAATAAATTGATAATGGGGAATTTCAACCATTAGGCGACTACTAAAACAAAAGGAGATAATCGTAGCTCTACACTAATATAATAAAGAGTAGAGAATGAGTGTAGAAAACCTGAAAAAGCTAAAATTTCGGCTCCCAGGCGACCTGTTTTCACTTACGATAGGTACGTTCTTCAGTTTCTTAGCCTTAAAGAACAAATCACCAACCGCAAGATTTTGTCAAAATTTATGATAGGTATTCACCGTTGTCTAATGTATGGACAACTCTTACGAAGTGTCTAGCCAATAGAGAGGATATGCTAAGAAATGTCATAGAAAAAGGGAAACTTTGGAAAGCCTGTGGTGCAGCATGGCGTAATATGTATTTGGCTCATCATAAGCTAAGATACAGCTTCCTCGTAATCCGCACCACAAACGTGGTCACCATAATATAACAAAACTTTCTCTGTAAACACAAAACAGTAGCGTTTGTTTACTGGAAGAGATCGTAAAGCGGCGCAAGAGTGTGCGCGTGGCTAATTTTGTTTTCCAAACAGCCTCTTCAAAAGAAAAATTCTTCGAAATAATGTTTTTAAGAAAAGTGATTAACGTAAGGGGTGCTCCACACTTGTCCTCTCGATTCGGCAGTACCTACTTTGTACACAATCAATTCAATTCAATTCAATTTATTTAATTCAGATAAATTACAAAACAAAATTTGTAAACTATCCATATTTAGGTGGATTGATTAATTAATAAAAACATTCAAAACACATACAATACAATACAATAAAATACATTAATGGACTCACAAATTCAGGAATGCGTGACATGTTGAGTTGTCCAGTATTCCATGAAGGAGCTGTCAGTGTCCATTCTGTCATGCCATTCGACAATAAAGCCGAACCACTACGTAATTCGGCTTTCTCGTCACGCGGCGAACTACTTCAGTTCGAAATTTAATCAGGTGCTTAGCCAACCGGCTTTTTCCCAAACTATGCTTCCACAGCTTCCACTGTCATTTTGGTTTCATTCATTATTAGCTGACGTCACACGGTTTCACCCGCGTTCCCGTTCCCATGGGAATACAGGGATAAAAAGTAGCCTATGTCACCCGGGGATAGTGTAGTTTCTCAACGAAAAAGAATTTTTCAAATCGGTCAAGTAGTTTCGGAGCCTATTTATTCAATGCAAACAAACAAACAATCAAATTTAAGATAGAATCCTCTTTATAATATTAGTATGGAAGTATATATTAGGGACAGGTTAAGGTTAGATCATTTGACTTTTCCCGTTTAAATGTTTTATAAGTATAGAGAACATCAAGCTACCCCACACTGCACTGTAAAAATCCCAATTGTCATAGGACCCAATTGAACATAAACCTTATTCTGTTCGAAATAATGTCCAAAAATGTTCAAAGAAATTTGATACATTGGATGGCTTGATGTGGTGGCCTCTGTACCTCTGCGTTAGATAGACGTGAACCTGCTTATAGGAAGCCTACTGGTTGAAATACCTACAGGTGTATTTTATAGGTTTTCTTGATCCAACCACGACGGGCCAACGACTGATTTTCGTTTTTAAAATGTAGGTAGGTACTTATGTAGGTTCTGTAAGTTTAATTAGGTAAGTACAATAGGCTTAAAAAGAGCTCATCCAAAATGACGTTCCTAAGTGACCAGTCTAACCAAATCTGCACAGTTTTGGGTCATTTATTAAAAGGACAGCCATGCAGTTAAAGATAAGAAAATCTAATCTAATTAGAAACTGTGTTGCCATATCCACAAAAATACGAAGTAAACTGTAATACAACTCCGCTCTTTGTGTTCACACAAAAACGTAACAATTTGACCGATATTCACTCCGTGGTCAAGGTGTTACTATTATTTTTATCATCGCAAAATATAGAGGGATGTCGTAAAACTATCGTCGCGGTTCAGGTGAACGGCCGCGCGCATGCGCGTCGTTCACAAGATGGCTCCCATATATCCGTCAACGGGGTGCCTGATGCGCGCCAAAATAAGATTATTGGAAATTTGACAGAGACGAGCGCGCACACTTTACGATCGACGCTAGACGGGGTTTATGAGAAAAGATCTGATGCCGATGACGCATGTAAGTGGTCCTTGGGTATTTCTGGAAGCTGGAGTTCCTATTTTTATTCATTTCTGAGGGCATCTAGCCTGAGTAGGTACCTTCTGCCATGAACTTGTAGCAGAACATTCTTAAATCCGAAAAGGAACAAACGCTAGGTAGGTAAACACCCAATAGATAGGTCCATCTTTTATTCAGGTAGGTAGGTAGGTATAGGTACCTACCTATTTAATTAGGTAACGTGTTTTGGTTTTAAAAAATATCTACCTCCATTTCTGTCGAGCCACCCATGCAACTAAGCTTGACACGATAGCCACATTTTGTGAAAGCAATCAAGATTCCAGATTATGACCTGACAGAGACCTGCTTGTATACATATACCTACGCATACGCAAAGATACCTAACATTAAGCTTTACTACACTACATTATTTTTGTTATAAGGAACTAAGCTGGTATTCTATGAAAGCAATTTTCAACCGATTACTAGAATTTTGAAACTGAAGTGGTCATTATATACGTACCTCGTTTTAGTTTTAAACATATAAACATAAAATCACGCCTGTGATCCCCGAAGGGTTAGGCAAAGGTGAAGGTAGGTAGGTATCTGTAATAGTATTTCGCCAGTTAAGTTTAATTATTAAAATTCCATGTAAAAGGGGCCAGCCTATAATTGCCATCAATCGGGCACAAATCCAGACTCCGGGCTCCTACTGAGAAATTCCAGATAGAAAATCTCAATAACTCTGCCTGACCCTGACACTTGCGACCACTAAACCAAACAATTTCATTGATCGTTTTTCAACTTTATTGCAAACAAAATAAGGTTCATATTCGATTGGGATAGTTTGACACATTGGGGTAACTTAATGTGCTGGCGACTGTACCTACCTGTTCGACACAATGTTATGTATTTGGTTATGTATAATAATAATAATAATGATTCATTTCTCTCAAAAGGTACAGGACATTGGTTCATGACATAATTTTCAAAATCAAATTTGTAACCTTTGTGAGAGCTGGAGTCTAATAGTGGGTTCGGGACCTGTATGACAGATCTCCAGGCTCTCACCCTCTTATTAATCCTACTACTACTACAGCTATTACCCACAGAACAAGCGTGACGGTCACTATTTGAGCATGTATACAGGGTGTAAAAAGACCCTTAACGTAAAAGAAAACTACATAATATTCTACCCATCACTGGGATAGTTTTTTTTCTTCTGGAACATACCTGGGAATTCACTAGTTTTGGAGATATTGAAGGTCGAAGTGCAATTTTTTTTTTCGATTTTAGTTCCAAAATTATATTCCAAGTATCTTCTTCCGAACAAACATTACCAAAATTATCGATTCTTCAAAACACGAGTCTCAACGGTCTTCGTTATCCACCGTTGTGGGCACTGTGGGCATGCCCACAGCCCTAATTGAAGTCAGATAAAACAAGTGATTGTGCTCATCACACAAACACTTGTCTAAGTAGTACTTTAATTATGTATTGATGATATACCAATCGAGTTACATTATTACCTCCTAATTCTACTACTTCAAATACTACTAGGTACCTACTCTAGTATCCTATGTTACATAGAGACACGCAGCGCAGTAGGTTAGTTTATAATGTATTTTGTTTATTTCAAAATCAACGCATTTCAGTAAGGTGGTTAGGTTAGGTAGTTAGGTTAGCTATAGGTACCTATTATGGCAAGTTAGGTTAGGTTATATGTATGTATATTGTCATTCGTATTCTAACACAGAGCACATTAGAGTCTTGCTTAATAAAAAGTAGTACGTAGGTAGTAGTTATTATTCTTTTGGATCTTTTTGTTGTTATCTTATTAAAATATGGACAAGTCTAATACTTATTAAACGGTTTTTTATAACTATTGGATATAAACAATGGGATATCGACCTCAATTAGGGTTGTGGGCATCCCCACGTTGCCCACAACTATGGACTCATCCCGTCTTCGTTCCGCCTTACATACAATGTATGTACACATTTTAGAGATTTTTTGTCCGTAGTCCATAGTTGTGGGCAACGTGGGGATGCCCACAACCCTAATTGAGGTCGATATCCCATTGTTTATATCCAATAGTTATAAAAAACCGTAGTATGCAAAGACATACAATACTTACGTATGTACTATAGACGGGACATCACGAACAAAATTTTCATCCGTCACTTGTGTCACACGAGGACACGAGTTTATGAAATTAATTTAGTACGCTCCGCTGTCGCTTCACTATATTATGCTAGATGGCGTTACTGAGACATGGGATCAAAGTTTTTCTATGACATTCCTTCGCATGTCCTCTGTAAAGTTATTTTTTATTATTATTGATAGGCACGCGTTTGACCACTATAAGTATCTTAAATCTCTTAAACGGAAAATCTACGGCGTGGACTCATACAACCGAGTCCACGCCGTAGATTTTCCGTTTATAAGTCGGAATAAATAATATTATAGCTCTTAAGTTAGTACCTCTGTATTTTTGGGTCAACCCAAAATGGTCAATTTACTGCTTTTGGTTTGGAGAAGGCGCCCCGGACGGCGGTCCCAATAAAATTGACCACTTTGGGGGAGGACTGTCGTGACCCGGGGTGCCATATCCAAACCTGTCTGAATTGGAACGCTAAAAAATTTCGAGATCGCTTCGTTCGCTTACATTTTCGTGTTCGAAACACCACACTGCGCTCCAAAACACAAATAGTCGACTGTGCACGAAATGCTGCTCAACTTAAATGGGACTGGGCAGGACATGTCTGCCGCATGCCGAACGAACTATGGGCTCGTAAAACCCAGAATTGGTGCCCTACAGTGACACGGGGCCGCGGCAGACCACGAAGGAGATGGAGGGACGACCTGGATGTCTTCCTTGAGAATTGGAGAGAGGTGGCGCAGAATCGCGACCGATGGAAGGAATGGAGGGTGGCCTTTGCCCAGCAGTGGGACAACTCGGGCTAAATAATAATAAATAAAAAAATTACGTACAAAATAATTGAGCGCCTTAGTCTTATGGCACTAAAACTCTTTCTTGGTATGAATGCCATATCGATCCTAGGGAATATTTAGTCCCACTCACGCTTAAAGAATTATTAAGTGACCATTGGCCGTGACCACGACCTTTTTTGAGGCGCCTGCATCTTCGGAGGAGTCCCGCCGCGCCGCTCCGCCGCTGCTTTACACCACCTACTCGATATTTCACACAGCCAGCCGTACCTACCTACGCGTAGGCTCCAAAACCAAAGTCATCTAATTCCGGATAAGAAATTAGGCATACCTACAGTTTTTTTCATATCGGTACCTTACCTACATACCTAAAGCGCAAATTATGATAAAAAAAACATCTGTTGTCCCTTACATTTTGATCGTGTTATTTTGATAGTAGGTACCTACCTATGAAACTTCATTCTCATGAGTAGGTACCTAAGTATTTATCGCTTTAAATATAAGGAGTGAAGTATTTACTCATGAAAATAAGAGACTGAGAGATGCAGGTAGTACATACCTTCTTACAACCTGCTTCCCTATGTCCCTTATTTCGCCTGCTATTACAGGAAGACACCTACCAAACGAATATCTAAAAGATCTATTCCGTTGAAAGCAAAACTATTTGAAATGGGGACAAGTTTTGCTTTCTATTTCTACAAAATACATAACAATAATAATATGATATATGAATTTCCTCTACTCGAAAAATAATGATTATGTGGGGTGGTGGGTGACAAATGATGAATTAAATTCAATTGTGCAATTACTAGTGACATCTACGTTTTATTGCATGAACTATTTTTAACAACGCCATCTAGATAGTTACACTATAAATTCTGTTCAGAATAATACTGCCATCTAACTGGAGTAAATTAGTCTAACTTCTAAGATGCGTAAAATAAAAATAATTATTTTGACTTTATATTAAAAAAAATGTAAATAAATTGAATATTAAAATATGTTGCTTTAAAAATAAGTAAAGTTTGTAAGACTAAAACTCCACGAGATAAATAAATGTAGACTAGACAGACAGGGAACAAACACATTATTTTTTGTGTATGGCAACAAAACTTGTTTTCGCGAGAAAACTTGTGAATTGTGATAGCATCGTGAATTTTATTTTGATTACAAAATTGGCATGAAACTCGATATCAAGCCGTAAAATAGTGAATCGCCATAACTTAGTAATTGTATTTAATGAGGAGCATTAAATATCCGCCTTCCAAGTGGAGCTGCTAAAGAAATTGCTTGCCATGGCGGGCCCGTCCGACGGCGATCCCGACGGATGGGTCGAGTTTTGTGAGCGTCAGGCAAAAGCCGCTGCTCAGGACTTCGCCAAGGCTTGCCTGCAGTACGTACAGACCGGTGCCAACGACCCCACGGCCCGGCCGCAACCTTCACACAAGGACCTGCTAAAGAAATTCGTAGAATGTTTTTCGGAACAATTCGAGTATGAAATTGGGAAGCTGAAAGCTCTGCACAAGCTTCCTAACGGCACGCACACTGGACACGATGAGAGTGACTACTCAGAAGATACGGACTCGCCGAAAACTCAGCACAAACCGTTTTTCCGAAGGTTATCTTTTAAGGGTCTGAGACGCGGTAAAGGTTTATTCCACAAACAACATTCGGACGAGGTGGAACTCTCATCGAATCTGAACAAACACAACAAGACTAAATTAGCTAAGATAGTTGTAGAGTGTAGAAAAGAAGGATTGGTAAATTATTTAACTCCTGAGAGTCTGGAGCAGCCTGGAGGACCCCAGAAGTGGGAGAGATGCAGGCTAGCGTTAGTGAAAACCGTTGGGGGGTACATGCTGGAGTTCTACTCGCCTCCAAAAGCCCAGAAACCTCGCAGTGGTGTGTTCTGTTTCCTCATATCAGAGGCTCGGGAAACAACTGCGTTGGAAATGCCCGACCATGAAAATACTTTTGTATTGAAGGTAATTGCTTTAATTATTTGCTCTATGGTAATGATTCATTTAATTGCTTTCAAGCTTGTTTACTCAACAAGTAGGTGTGACAAACATAATTTTGAAATACTAAATATGAACAAAAATGAGAAATGACTGAATGAATTTATATTTGCTAGACGATATTTGGATGATTTTAATTGTAGGTACTAAAAACTAACCAACTAGTAGCCAGCCCATCTGGTTAATTCTGTTATATATATTTACTTTATAATAAAACATTATTATTACCTTAATTTGTATTTGATTGAGTATGTAATAATAATAGAGAGGTTCCTGTCTCTGAGACCCTAACCACCGGTAGCTTGGACCCTGCTCCTGCCATCGGTGGCCTACTATTTTTTATATTTTTAAATGTTTTTATCTTTGTATGAATATTTAAAAATGTAATTTACTTATAAGAATTTAAAATGAATAAACGAGATAATAATAGTATTTATTTGGAACATTTAAGGTACAAACAATACAATATGAAACATTGATAGATGCTGTAGTTAAAAGTAAAATTGTGGCGTTCTAATAAAAACCGATGAATGATGGTCTCATTAGTCAAATACTCAAAAGCACTACTGCTTGGGCGCAACAACATTGTTTTGATTTGTTTTTAATTAAGAATTCTTAGTGGTAGGTAGCCAGGTTGTTGTAAAATAATAATATACAATAATAAAATAATATTCCACAACTTTTACACAACCCCATCTAGTCGCAAGCTAAGCAGAGCTTGTGTTATGGGTTCTGAATGCACTTATATTTATTTCTAAATAAATAGATAAATAACATCCAGACACAGAACAAATGATCATGCTCATCACACAAAGATTTGTCTTTGGTGGGAATGGAAAACACAACCTCTGGCATAGCAGTCAGGGTCACTAACTACTAGACCAAAGGGGGCTACAGGTGTGATATTATTTTAAGAATAATCATGACAGCCATACATCTGCAATTAAAAGGGCTTTAGTATTACATATATATAATTTTCCCATATTTGTTTATTTATCATGTTTTCCATGTCACCGTAGATATGATATGACCCACCTGTTTAATTTTAGATCAAATTGATAACTATTGCTTTGAACTATATTCAATTGTTACAAACAATGCTATTTAATAAATATTGTCCTATATTTTACTAGCAAATATCATGCGGGTACACCGGCTTCTTTCCTGTGGCAATACAGCGATTAAAAGTAGCCTATGTCACCTGCGGGAGACAATGTAGTGTAGCTGCCCAACAGTGAAAGAAATTGGTCCAGTAGTTTTTAAGTTTATTAAGTAGTTGCATACAAAAATACAAATCTTTCCCCTTATAATATTAATATAGATTCAGTCATGCCTCCATGCCTTGAAAAACACATTAAGCTACTGTTCCTGGCTGTCATTTGTAGATTTCATAGTTGTTACAAGTAGGTATTCTCCTAAAGTCTGACAACCATTTTAACCAAGGAGTGTTCTGATACCCAGTCAGTCTGGGTTGTGAAAGTCAAATAGACAGTCTGTCCTTAAAAACATTGACTAAGCTGCATCTGGGTTAGACTGGACACCAACCGCAACTTTATTTGGGACACACTAAGCAGATTGTGATAAAAATAAAAAAGAAATGAAAAGAAGAATATGTTGTGTGAAGAGTTTTTGAATATAAATAAGAAGGAGAGGAACGACATACATAGACCTTATTGGTGAGGTTCTTCAGAAAGGTCAGGTGCGTAGTACTCGCAACCAGCGTGTGTGTATGACAACATGTATTAATGTAAATGAAGCAAAAGAAGTATGTAAGAATCGTATCATATGGCGCTCTGTAGTTTATGCCAACCCCCATGGGGAAAAGGCGTGAGTTTATGAATGTATGAGAGGAAGAGCAAAGTTTAAGTTATTTATTTTTTTGTGTAAAAGATGATTAGGCTAGAAAGGAGGAGACTAATAAGATGACAACAAGCAGTATGGGGTAATAAGACATGTTGAAACAACCCCCAAATAAATCAGAAGACTGATGATTTAATATAGCAATCAATAATTTTATTATTGTGGATTTGGGGATTAAATTAATTTCTTCACTAGCTGAACTATCCACATATTGTAGTGTATAGCAAAAAATCCCAAATCACTTTGCTATACTCCAGTAACTTTTTTTCAATGCTTGATATAGGTAACTTCTGATATTATATGAACATCCAAACACAAGCTGATTGGTTTTTGGAAAAAAATAAGCTGAAAGGATTCAAATTCCATCACCAACTGTGATACAAAATATTCCAGCAAAATGATGTGTAATATCTGAGAAGTTATCGCGGCCATGAAATAAGATCATAGTACAACGTAGTATCAACCTCCGAAATATGGGTTGGCTCCATCTCACAGCCAACAACAAAACTTCGACAGGGAGATCCCTGTCACCGCTCGCGCTCAATGTTCAAATCAAATAGCGCGTGCTTCCCCGGTTCCTGCAACTCATTTTCGTTTCTTTTCACGAAATCACTCCCATAAAAACTATCCAGCAACCGAGAACAATTTAAAGTTGTAACACATCAAAAATCCCTATTACAGGCGGACAACAACATGGAATATGTGATAGAGGCAGCAGATGTAGACGACATGAAATCTTGGCTAGCTACAATTAAGTACTGCATGCGGTCGCCGCCTACGACCCAGCCGCCGCCGGACGCGCTGCCCGGCATGCCCGAGCCGGCACCACCCGACCTGCCCCCGAGGAGGGACTTGCCGGCCAGCACGAGCAATGCTGACTTGGCTACTGATACTCCTGAAGAGGCTGAATTAGGTGAGTTTAACATTTTCAAAACATTGTGTGGATATATATAAGATTCTGATCACCAACATACAGAGTAAACTGTCTAGTTTGAGACTCACTAGTTCTAATAACTGGAGTTTCTGGACCGCCACATCAAAGAAAGCGAAAACGTGCCTGGGCTCCAAGCTACGAATTAATCTTTTATATATTTAAATTTATATTTAGTTTTTCATCTAAGTATATGTGACTGCGGCGGTCAAAGGCATATATTTGCCTGGAAAATGCAGATATTTCTATTACCAACCGGGCATGTCCAATGTTGATGCAAATACTTTGTTTACTTACTCATTGTTGACGCAACTCTGTTGTCAATTCATACTACCAGTTAATGAATACGTTTTCGTATGAGCTTCACTTATTCACTGCTTTTTAATTTAACTCACTCATGCTCTCTACCCTTGCTGTCCGGCCTGTTTAGAAAATATACTGCTGAAAGAAAATCTTAGTTGGACGACTGCTGAGCAAACCGCTGACTGTATTTATTTACACTAGAGACAATCACTGCATCTAGTCATTTCATTCATCAATGCGCCTTTCATCCCGCCATATACGATCAGTCTATTGTCTACTACAGCGAGTAGTTTACGTTTTGTTTTTAATTGTGCCGCAAGCCGCAAGTTCAAAGAATAAAAAAAAGGTCGTCCTCCCGCTCCGAAATCTTTGACTAGCGTGGAAGTATTCTGTACTAATGTTGAGTACGTAAAGTAAAAAGATAGTTATTTCTTTATGGCTGTGACTCTCTTTTCTTCTTCTTTGAAATTGGAGCTATTTCTATCTTAACATTATTTTTTTGTCAAAAGCGTATTTAACCGCCTGTCTGTCTTACAGCTGCCCAGTTGTTGTCATATACTGGTATTCTTGTATTTCGGCTGCATCTCGACTACATGCAGTGATATTCTGTAAAAATCTCTGTAACACTAATAAGCCATCTTTCACCAGTTCATCTTTCACCCACGTTTTTAAGGGAAGATTCTACAGAATCAACCAACTGCTTCTAGAGCCATCTGTTTTACCATCTCACTACAAAAAAAATCTAAGTTTAGACCAACTCTAAAACTTCCAGCCAGTTATTGTTATATGGAACTCCAATCGAACGGGAATAAAGTTCTTAATACAAAAACCGACTTCAGAACCTAGTAACTTTTCATTAAATAGGTATTTAACGTCAGTCTGAATAAAGTTCAAAATTCAATAACTGGCTGGAAGGTTGAAGGCTTCGTCTGCTCTTCTTTTCGAGTGGTTACTAACTAACCTGGTATCATGAGTTTATCACCAAGGGCCTCTAACTTTGCTTCACGCGCCGTTGAGCAATATCTCTCAGGCATGCAAATCCTGCTACCAAGACTGTTATACTTTATCAATGTCCTTCTCCCAGGTTCAATAGCAGAAGAAGCATGCGAGTCGTCCTCCCGTGTCTCCCTCGCCGAATGGCCGTGGTTCCACGGCACGCTGGCCCGGGCGGCGGCGGCGGCGTGCGTGCTGGCGGGCGGCGCGTCCGGGCACGGCTGCTACCTCGTGCGGCAGAGCGAGACGCGGCGTGGGGAGTACGTGCTGACGTTTAACTTCCAGGTGATGATTTCAATTATACTTTTATGTAGGTACCTATACCTCTATCCATTTGATACCTTACTACATTCTGTCAGCACGCTTAGCATATAATTTATTTAATGAAAATTTAAAGGGGTAGGATCCTGGTGTCCTGAAACACAGGCCTCGAGCCTAGCTTAGGCACCAGTCTCCCACAATGTATCATTTAAAATAATATTATACGTGCACATAAACCTTATTTACAACCGTTCCGTTCATCCGTTCAACCGATTTTGACTTTTATTGCGTCGGTTGATGACAAATGGCAGCAGCAGTAAACAATTAGTATATCTGCGTTTTTGCTTATATTTCCATTCTTAAAACTAAGGAATAGAAGCTAAAATCGGTTCATCGGACTGTAAGACGGATTGTTTTACTTTCTAAACTTATTTCAAATCGACTGTGGTGCTCTGTCTTAGTAGAAGTATGAAGTCGATGTGACATATTAAGTCTATCCAACGATACGTTCTCCGCATTCAGCGAACAGTACCTATGTCTCAGTGGCTATTTTAAAGTCGTCTAGCCTTTGGTCGCTGCGTCGCAGTGAACTGAAAAGAATTGCCAAACTTAAGTGGCAGTTGGCAGGGCACATTACTTGCAAAGATTATAGCCGTTGGAGCGATCGGGTTTTTCTGTGTTGGCCGCGTACTGGAAGACGCAGCGTGGGTAGACCCCTACAAGGTGGCTGACGGTTTGTTTAGGATCGCGGGAAGTTGATAGATGAGGACAACGCAGGGCCGATCGTTGATCCGATCTTTAGGGGGCTTATGTCCAGCAGACTTGGACGTCTTTTGGCTGAAATGTTAAAATCTCATGTAATGGGCGAGTCTATTGCTCTCAATCAAACACGAATACAGACTCCAGGCTGCTACACTGAGAAGTCAAATATGCAGCAACACTGGCCGACCCAGGACCTGACCTACAAGGATTTTTGTAACAGAACTAGTTAAGTAATAGAACCCAATAAAAGCCCCAAAACAGATATATTTATTCCGGTGAAATGGTACAAGGTGCGTTCTTTATTCTAATCTGTAACATCTTCCACAGGGTCGCGCCAAGCACCTGCGCATGACCCTAAGCGAGACGGGCCAGTGTCGGGTGCAGCACCTCTGGTTCCCGAACGTGCACGACATGCTCGAACACTTCCGAGCGAACCCGATCCCGCTGGAGTCGGGCGGCGCGGCTGACGTCACGCTGACGGAGTACGTCGTGTGCCAGGAGGGGAACAGGCAACAAGTGAGCATCGCACAAATGGTTTATTAGATACCTAGAGGGTTGTGTACCGCTTTCTAAAAGGCTAGCCTAGACAAAATTTGTCCGATTTGTTTTCGAAGATACATAGTGAAAGTGATTGCTTGTGTTTAATATTATGCCAGTGTCAAGTATAGACAGACGGCTCCAGGTGATGGCTGTCAAACTTTCGACTTTGAGATGATTTCAGTAGCTGCCAAGACAAAATATATATTTTTTTATTTATGACTAGGACAAATTTCCTTTCAGTTTTAATGTCCTCCAACCCTTTATAGTTTATAAAATAAAGCATAGCTAATGTCACTAGGTGATAATATAGCTTTCGAATGATTAAACAATTTTTAAAATTGCTTAAGTTATTTTTGAGTTACAGACCAACAAAAGATCCAAGTCTTTCCTCCTCAGTCAATACTAGTTGAGATCATTATTTAATAATGATTAGTTTAATATGAGAACTAGCTCTTTTTGAATGTCCAAAAGATACAAAAGACATCCCCCTTCCCCCCTCCTTCCCTCCACTTCCCGGTGTTTAACTGGAAAGAAAAAGTAGCACCACTAACTCTTCAGCAAATCACTTGGTTTTAGATTAGACCACTTGTCAGGCGCTTTTTGTAATGAAAGCCTTTTAGAAACCGGGTGTCAGGCTGCACGGAAAGGTTAAACTGAAACAGCGAATTTACATCAGTTTGGCCTGTTCTAATGTGTGCACACTCATGAATCTCATCAGTGTTTCAACGCCGGCGCATACGCATAGGGTTTGAGACCTTACCACACACACACACACACATATACACAATACAGAGATTAAGATGAGCCTATATCTTATCAAGAGCGCGTAGTCAATGGTTTCTCGATTGTTTAGATAAACAGACTGTTTATTTATTTTATGTACATTTTTGACACATGGATGTTTTACCAGTCATCATCATCACTTGCCTAGCCTTATCCCAACTATGTTGGGGTCGGCTTCAGTTTAACCGATGCAGCTGAATACCAGTGTTTTACACGGAGGGACTGCCTGTTGGACCTCCACAACCCAGTTACTGAGTAACACGATACCCCTTTGCTAAACTGGCTGTCAGACTGGTTGTCGGGCTTCTGACTTATTGTAATGACTGTCAACAATGACAGCTGGGACCAGCCACTTAACGTTCATCTTTTATTTACCAGTGAATTAGATATTTATTCTGAAAAATAAAGGTCTTGTTAGTTGAGTACAAATTCTCAAACACCCAACATTGGCTACATGCATACCGAGACATGCAATGTTGTTTGTAAACAATCGAGAATCGTTGCAAGAAATTGTTTCAATTATCGTCACTTGATTATATCGAAGTCGATCACAAGCAAACACACTCTTGATGACACTCTCATTTTGAAAATAGGGTATTTGACTAAAGTCCTATAAAAATACATGAAAATACCATTTGTAAATAAAAACAATGGTTAGAAATGAAGATGTAATACGCTTTTGAAGTTTTTTTTTTTTTGTGTTGTCACACAACACGATAATTTTACTAAATGGAGCAATATTACTTTGACGTTTGTTTTGTGACGCCAGGTAGTAGTACTGCCTCTGTCGAGCATATAATGCTTACAATTCCGCTTATTTTGAGTTCTTTTTTTACTTTTTTTATTTATCTAATTAATTAAAATCCAGTCAAATACTCTGTTATGTCCGGCCATGATTATCGTCTAACGATTTATGGAAAAAGCTCGGGGTTGTAGGCTGACGTCCGTCTCACTTACACTTGTGTGTTGATATCTTTCTAAAACACTTCATATTTACTTCAGTTTTAACAATGAGGCATATTGACCCACCGAACCTTACTGCTACAAGCTTTAAAACCAGACAAAGAACAATTTTAAGGTTTACAAGCTAAATAATACATTCAATATGGTGGAGAGCACAATTTATAGAAATCGGTTGCCAATATTGATTTTCGGAAACTTTTGTACTGCACCCAAACCTAAAATACCTAAGACTTAAAAAAATACATATAAACATCTAGAATGTCATGTAATACAAATTACTTGAGTTACCCTATTTTCTTGGTTTTCTTGGCAACCATCATTTATCTTATAAATTAATAAAAACACTCCACCCTAATGTATAATGCCATTATTGGCAATAATTAATCTTAAATCAACAAGATCTTAAAACTTAATGGATCTGAGGTTTGTTATAAACTATATGCTAATTCTTTAAGGTCTAAAATGCTTTGATTTAATAAACTTTTGAGGCTCAATACTGCTCTATGCCACTATTTTTTCAAGCAGAGGCTTGATGATAGCAATAATACCCAAGACTGTGGGTATTTCATTATACACTACACACCATGCTATTTTCGAAGCATGAGATATATTTATGCATAGATTTTTTTTTTATGTTTCGCCTTCAAAGTAGCGTTTGTTCATATTTTGTTGCTGTTAATGTTGTTAGTATGTAGCTTGTAGTTATATTTGCTCAGCATTGTTTGTTCTCATACTCATTTATGGCCCACGACTTACAAAGGTGGCCCAAAGTTGCCTAAAGAAAGACTCAAAATAAAATATCATTTTTTTTATAACAATATAAAAAAACACCATGTGTTTTAGAATTTAAGGTCGTTTTTTAAATGAAAACCATCATAAGCCGTGGGCTAATAATTGAATCACTTGTACGCATTAGAAAACAATATTTAAATAGAACTTAGTCAGAAAACTACTCAAACAGTTCGCCAATCTTTGCCAATAAACACATGGTGACCGTCTTTATAGCTTTAAAAAGTAGCTCTTATGTACTAGGACCTAAAAACGGTTATCGAATATAATTATTACGAACAATATTACGATTAATCTTAGTTACTCTTGTACCCACGATTCCTGTACATGCATTTTATTTATTGGTGACAATAAATGTACATTTATTTATACGTCACATTTAAAATAAATACAATTAAGATATTGCTTGGTACACCAAGCTTATAACTATGTATGCACTTAAGTATACATACCTAAATGTGTATATGTTCAAGGTGTGAAGGAATCACAATGTTCTATTGAATAATCGCATTTAAACTTAGTACGTATTGTATGTGTAGTAGGACTCAAGTTCGTTCGCATTTTCAATGAGTTCGTTATGAAGCTAACATTATATGCCAGTTTTGTAGGTATCTAATAGTAGTATTCCCGAGTTAGTTGGGTTTACAAAGGAATAGTTTGGTTCTAGTGAGGAAAGAAAAAAACAATCTCAAACATCACTTTTTTTTAATTATACTCAGTACACTTTTTTCCGCCTAGAGAGCTATTATTACTAGTACTTATATTGCTAGTGTTTCAAAAAGATATTTATAAAATACCTTTTATAAATAGGTATTGAAAGTTTCTGAAAGATTGAGATGAACAAATAAACTTTTATCGGGTTGTTTATTTTAGACTAGCCGCTAGGGCCCAATTATTCCTTTATTGTTGTAGAATTTATTTATCGTCATAACTCACGTTTGATGAAATGGACTGTTAATATAATGTACTAACAATGGAACTTAGATAAGAATATAATTATATTGTTTATAATTTGTACAAAATCATGTTCTTCCGAGCTTTAATTTTAATTTCTTGGTTGTAAATTTTTTGTTATTAAACTTTATTCTATGGAATGGCTTTGTTTTTTATTTTGCTGTGTTTTTTTCTTCGTTTTTTTTTGTCTGTGTGTTGTGTTGCAAGCATACTCATTATTGGTAAGTTTTTATTACAATATTTATGCTTTTATATATAGCTTGTAAATGTTTTCGTTGGCCGCGTAGCTGTTGATGTAAATAGAATAATTGACCAGCCTAGAAAACGTAGTGCTTTTTAACTAATAACTGGCTACAGTGAACAGTCATTAAAAAATTACCATACTCTACTTGCGCTAAAACATCACCACGATTCGACTTTAATTGAACCTTTATATACTTTGCCAAACAGAAACCATTATCAAAAAGATTACTTGTAGTACTCCCATTTCCCAATATTTATTGGGTACTGTGTTCCCCAGTTGGACGTGACGCACGGCAGCGACGTGCGCATGCGCCGCGCCGAGCTGGAAGCTCTGCTGGTCGCTAGCGGCGCGCACCACGACATCCGCGCCGTGGACAACCAGTACACCTTTGTGTAACAATCACCCTACTGTGGAGCGACTGAGAGCCGAGTGCTAAGTGCCATGGCTTTCTGCTGCAACGAATACGGTACTGTACCTATAAATCTTGTGTAAAGTGTGTTTTTAGTAATTTGTCCGTTTTGGTAAACAGATATGGCTAACTGGTTAAAAAAGCACGGAATAAAAACAAGACCTGTCAATTTTACTTAAACTTAAGTTTTCATATTGACATAGTTAACGTTTCAAACTCAACAACCAAAAACATTGCGAAGTTCAAGGAAAAAACTAATTGACATATTTAACTTAGTTCTTATCTGTCATTGTCAGTATCTGTCCTTTTCTAATGTGAGTAAGTAAGAGATTATGTCAATTCTCTAATTTAGTTTAGTTTTAGAACAAGGGAATCGTTGCCAATGTTAAAATAAACCTACCCATTCGTGTTAATTAAATTAGTAAGTTCAAATCACTTTTCGTGGCTATCCATAATGCATGAGTTTCTTACCAAGATCATATTCAATATGATAGTGTCTGGTTTGACTCCAAAACTAGTGTACTTACCGCATTTGTTTACCAAATTAGACATGTAAGACTTGACACACTAGGTTTGGCCAATTTTTGTATGTGTATTTACTGTAAATAGGTACAGTATATTGAGACTGATGGGTTTAGAACGATGATTTCTTCGGACAGAGTAAGGGGCATGCTTGTCAGCCATTTTTAGATATCTGTCAAAGTGTACTACTGACAAGTACCATTCCTAAAGGCTCGTTCACACGTCTATGGTAATACAATTAGTAACTCGAGCGGTGTAAACTACCGGGTCAGTAGTTCACTCGGTTCATGTTACTAAATAATTGGACTAAAGACTTTCTCTACTAAATACTGGAGACGTGTAAATGTGCTTTAGGAAAAATATTTACTCTGCTAAAAAGTGTAAGCATGTTGTACGAGTATATCGTACACTTATTTCTACCTAGTATTGGTACTTACCTAATTAAGGTCTTCATAAGCACAAAGTGAAATCGGGTAGATAGATTGTTTAAAATGAATGCTGGATGGGTTTACTCCACAGTACTTATATGTAAAGGAAAATAATATGTAATGTAATTATTGTTCTATGTACTGCTCTAGGCCAATTAGTTTGATTGTCAGGTGTAAACCTGTAGTTCATAGGACTGCGAATATAATTTGTGTAACATAACTTTGCAGTCCCTTGCAAAACGTAGCTAATTTGTTGTTCTTAGGCCGAAACTTCTAGAAACAAGCTAATTCAGGTCATGTTTTATTTATTAAATGTCGCCCTGTTCCTATATAATATAAGTTTGTGTACCTACTGATGTATACGCGTTAGAAGTTGTACTCCTTTGGCGTGACAAGATAAAAATCTTTTTATTTTTTTTATCTTTCGCGTTAATACTTTTTTCACTAATCCTCTGTATGTATTACAGAAAATGATAACTTTGCTTTGCATTTTAGTGTCAATCTCAACTCACGTACATTTTGCTGTCACATTTGGCTAACTTCAGGGTGTAGATTTTTCGTGACGGTGTGCGCGCGCATCGTAAAAAATTAAGTAGGTACTCTCATTATTTTTCCCTAACGCCAAAAGACGTATAACTTCAAAAATGTTCGCTGTAATGTCCAACTGCTCACTGTATTAGAGTTACGGTTCAACCTGCACGACACCCAGTCTAAACCAACACTGATTGGTTACTTATAGGAATCGGGCCCTGTAAATGGCCTGAATATTCCGCAATTATTTATATGTGCAATAGGTTTAGTAGGTATATTTATTCTAGTATTAATTTATTGTCATAATAAGGCTAAGCCAAATCTATGTTACGTATTGAATGTACTTAAATATTAACGTTTTAGATATTAAGACTATCGCATGGGAGAAGTTCTCAAAATAGGCTTGTTTGAAAACAGTTTTTGGCCAATCTATTTAGTTAATGGCAGCGGATAATATATACGTTGAGCTTGAACATATTATTAAGAATTTGGTTGCTTTTAAAACACATGTTTGGAAAAATCTTCTTATAAAAATTAACAGTAAACTATCCTCTTAAATCGACCGCCTAAAGAATAACATTACTAATCAACATACGCTGGTTAATTGATTAAAAATAACGCTTTTCATTAAACACAAGAGAAAAAGGATTTACAATAGTAGGTATTCCTTCTGACTGCCTCGTTGGTCTAGTGGTCGCAAGCGCTACTGCTGATCATGAGGTCCCGGGTTCGATCCCCGGGTCGGGCAAAGTGTTATTGAGTTTTTCAATCTGGGATTTCTCAGTAGCAGCCCGGAGTCTGGATTTGTGCCCGATGGATGGCAATAGGCTCGCCCCCTATTACATGGGACTTAAACATAATGGCGAAATGTGGGTGTACTACCAGGTACACCTCTGCCTAGCCCTTCGGGGATTACAGGCGTGACGATATGTATGTATGTATGTATTCCTTCTATTGTAATTATGTTTTTATATTTGGTTACAAAGTCATGTTTAAGAGTGAATGGAAAATTGCTTCATATTTTTTTATATATAAAGTGATCGCGATTAAATTCTTTTTCGCGTCTTAAGAAATAGTATATTGTATTATATTTTTTTTTTCATTTTCTCACTGCCATACTGCCCTATTAACTCCTTGACTGCGGGACTTACATACGCTGCGTTATCGCCGCCGGAACGCCAGTGCGGCTCGCGCACACCGCTTGTGTTTTCATATTTTCCGTTACGGACGTGCGGCATCACTGGCGTATTGTTTCCGATCAACCGTTACGACTGTGCGGCTCTCACAGCAGCCTGCGTAGCATGAACACATTGAACACCGAAGAAACGGCCTTTGTCTACAGACGAATCGGCAAAGTGACAGATTATATAGACAGGAACCTCAATCTGTCAAATTTCTTGCAATACACCTGCCTGCGCAGCATGAACACTTAATTTCTTTTCTTCCGAGACACGACAAAGATCGTTTCTTCGGTGTTCATGCTACGTAGGCAGGTGTGCGGCCGTCCGCACTGGCGGCCTGGCGTAGGCGTTAGCGCCCGCAGATAAGCAATGCTTACCCATATAAAAGGGCAATAACTTGTGCAATTAATTATAAAAATAAACAACTTCAAGAACTATTGTTATTAGTTGTTTGTTTGTCATTACTGATTTGTCGTTGCAAAAATGATTCTAAGTTTTTAACAGTTTTAGTGAACATATTAACACCTTGACTGCGGGACTCACATACGCTGTGTTCTCGCCGCCGGAACGCCAGTGCGGCTCGCGCACACCGGTTGTGATTTCATATTTTCCAATACAGCTGTGCGGCAAATCACACCCAGCGTGTAAAATTTAATTATGCCGCGAGTGCGGTTCTCGCAACTGCTGTGAGTTTTCACGTCTGTTTAGACGTTTGATAATTTCAAGTTTCAAGTCAATGAGAATTTAATATTTAAAATACAGAACCAGTAAGGGTTTCACTAGAATTTCTTATAAAATTACAAAAATCATAAAGTTGACAATTGTATAATTAAGCTTTTTATGACCGGTATGCCAGGTGTCTACAAAGGATCCTAAACCCTATTGTGTTAGGGCTTAAGTTGATATTCGCAATGTTGTTTTATTTCACTTTAGCAATTAAGATGCCAGGTGTTCACAAAGGATTTTAAAAACCCT
The DNA here is from genome assembly GCA_921972225.1 of Euplexia lucipara. Lineage (NCBI taxonomy): Eukaryota > Metazoa > Arthropoda > Insecta > Lepidoptera > Noctuidae > Euplexia > Euplexia lucipara. The sequence continues at coordinate 5,234,966 of OV179163.1, read as the reverse complement.
ATTGTGTTAGTTTGAGGGTCCTATTGTGTAGGATGGTCATTTTCGAAGTAACTTGTTACATTCGTAAAAAACACAATAGCCTGTGTTTTGCCGCACTGGAGGATTAAAACACACCCAGCGCTATATCCGCACTGGCGTATTATTTTTCGACCATCCGATACGACTGTGCGGCTCTCGCAGCAGGTGTGCGGCCGTCCGCACGGGCGGCTTGGCGTAGGCGATGGCGCCCGCAGTCAAGGTGTTAAGAGGCTTTAAAAATAAACCAAGAATTAATACAGGGGCTAGTCTGATTGTAATAATAAATAATAGGTAGGCGGAATATATCGTATTGTTAATATTCCATACCTGCCACTTGTCTAGTTGTACACAGTAGAGGGCTCATCATCACACATACTGCTAACATGAGTTCTGCACTTGATTCTGGACCCCTCAGCATTGAAATTGGATCATATTCATAGGTAGAACACTCCGTGAATTGTCCCATGACTAAAAATACACCTAAATACCAAAATGTGCCCAGGACGCCACGGGTCACTACTACGTGTCAAAGGAGTCGTAAGGGGTCGTTTAAAGGAGTTTTTAGTAGCTTGGCGCCGAGGGCACGTTTTCGCTTTTTTGACGAGGCGGGTCAACAGGTCAAGACCTTTGCGAGCCTGTTGCTTCTGACCATCAAGTTACCCCAATGTGTCAAATTTTCCCAATTGAATATGAACCTTATTCTGTTTGACATAAAGTTGAAAAACGATTAAAGAAATTTGCCACACTGGGGTAACTTGATGTGCTGGCGTCTGTACCATGAATAAAAATACACTTTGCTTCATGAATATGGCGCTCGGTAGGACAAACCTGGTGAATTATTGTAAGTGTTGTATGAGGTACTCCTCTGTCTAAGCACACACACTCACAGAGATATTCAGAGAATATATTCGTGATCTTATTACATATTAATTTATGCCCGCACGGGTACTGGACATCTGTCAATCATTTCGTATCTACGAGGTTATGTAAAACAAAGGAAGCATATCGTTTTCCTTCTATGCAATGAGTATTTAATTTTTCCAATACCGTTAGTACACTATTCATGTATATTGTAAGTTATCTAATAGGATAAATTATTTACAATCTGTTTTAAAACTATTTCATGTAAGTAAGTGGAAACAAACCCGTTTAGATTTACCTCTTACACAATCAATCACTAAAAGAAAATTAGTCATGTCAGGTATGTCTCACCATTTCTTACAACTGATTCGTTTAAATAACATCATTAATTATTCAAATTGAAAAATTGGGGCTACATAACAAAAACATTAAGAAGCTCCTCTTCCAGTAGGACATACAGATTATTGCTTCGCACGGGGATAGGACCCGCGCAGCGCAGCGCAGCGGCCCATCGCTCAGCTACTGCGCAGACACTGCCGTCCTCGATTTTTTGAAGTCAGTTAAAAATCTTCAAGTCTTTGAAGACTTGAAATTCGGTTTGAACTAGTTTCGTGTATTTAAATAGTCAAATCACTAAATTTCTTAGTGACACAACAATGTGCTGCCCTTTTCTTTACGAATGCATGAAATAGTTTTGGAACAGGAATAGCGGCGCCAATTTCCTTTTGTCAAACTGAACTTAATTTAGGCTATTTTCATCCTTTTCTCTGACATACAATAAGAAAAGGACTGGCAAACAAGAGCTGTCAATTTAAGTGAAACTTAAGTTTTCATACCAAGTAAAACGGGGTGGATAGAATCTCAAGGGTGAATAGAAACAAAACTTTGAGGAGGATATTCAGGTAAGTTAAAAGTTGTTTGTTACATACGAGGACTTACTTACTTTTAAATAAATAAGAAAAATAGGTTCGACACCTTGTTAGTATCAAACATTATTAAAATAGCGTAAAAATCCTCCTCAAAGTTTTGTTTCTATTCACCCTTATGTTTCTATCCACCCCGTTTTACGGTACTGACTTTAGCTGTCATTTCAAACGCATCAACCAAAGACAAGTTTATGGCAATAGCTAATTTGACATCTCTAACTTAATTCTTATCTGTCACCGTCTGTCTCTGTCCTTTTTTTAAAGCTGTAAGTTCTTAAGAGATGTCAATTCACTAAATTTAGTTTAGTTTAAGAACAAAGGAATCGGCTCTAATTAGAATGGAAAAGTATCATAACGAAAACAATTGTACTGAAAATACTAGGTTAAACTCATAAGCGTTATTACCGTTAGCATTGACAAAGGTCATGTATCTCTTGTCATAGATATGTTTATGTGCAATTTGTATATCGTCGTTGATACTGCAATTCCGCGTAACTACAATTTTTAAATACTGCGAATATAAACCTTATCACAGTCAGCGAAGGTGTATATTCGCAGTATTTAACAATTGTAGTTACGCGGAATTGCAGTATCAACGACGATATCAATATTTGAAAATCGCCACTTTCAATTCAATGAATTATTGATTAGTCCATCTCAAGAAATTGAAACAACTGATGTCTAGAATTAAATTAGAATAAAACATAATTACGTGTAAAATTAAATGTTGTTGGAATTGATAAGGTATTAACTCATTAACAAAATTATATAAAATGTTTGTTGGTTCTCGAAAACTGCATCACGCTGAATAAAATTTATCTTGGAAACAATGTAATTTAGACCTAAGTAGGCTTAATTTGTATATTAATATGTGAAGAAGCCAAGCGAAGTCGTATTGACAATCTGTATGTACTCATTATCAGTTCAACCAGTGTTTACTTAAACAAACATTCCTTATAAGTTGTACTTATGTAATTTTTTGAGAACAAAATATAGTCAATATTTTTTGCAAGAGTATTTTTTTATTTATTTCGTAATAAAAATATTCTTACTAAACATTTACTGTATTAATCATCTAGCAACGGCACTATATAAAATTCAGAAAACATCTGCCTTTGGTCTTCTTTTTCTAATTTTAACTGTAGTAACATAAGACCGTTGGAGCTACATCTTAGCACTACCTGTAATCAAATAATACAATAGATTATATTGTAGGTACTTACACTACCTGCCTACATAATGTCAAATCCCATTCGATTCTTCAACAGGTCGTAATATGCATTGTACATCTGGCCAATTTTCGTCCGACGCATAATTATATATGATGTACGAATGTGTCGGACGAGTTGGGAATGAATCGAAAAAAGCATGAAGGAACCTGGCCAGAAGCACATTGTGACGTATTAATGAACTCTGACGAATGGCCATCATATTCCGATTTTGTGTGCCTGCGGCAATTTAGCTCCCAAACAAATGGACTGAATTTGATGTTTTTTTTAAGTGAAAAATTAACAAACCTTGGTAGAAATAGCTAGCGCTTTCATAATGCTTCGTATGTGCTGGAGCTGGTACTTCAACGTGACAGGTGATTCGCAGCTGAAGCTCTGCACCATGTCTGAAGATTTCGGCATGTCAATACAAGATCGGTCCTGTAAGAGGACAGTGAAATTTGATTAAAATAAAGATTCATTACCAATTTTTTAAATGTTTCACATAAAGAAATTATTGTGGAAATAACGAAACATTTTGTTTTTCCGACTTTGCCTTAGTATACGATATACATAAGACGCCTTGCTGCGTGCTGTACATAAAATTGTGTTAATATGTCAAGCAACTTTCAAATTGATCCCTACAGAGCGGAAAAATATTACCGTTATAAACTACCTATTAAATTAAAACTTCATATGCAAGGAATATTAATAATACCTATGAAAGTCAATCAATAGTCATCGACTTTCAAGGCGTACTTTTTTCTTTTAAAAAAAAGCAAATAATCATCTGAATAAGCTGGTTGACTGAAATGCGAGAATTATGACAATGATTTTTACTGCTAAGCAATATTACCTGCATTCCATAAGTAACAATGCTGACATTTGGGTGTTCAGGCGACAGGTTTAGCTCAAACACTTCACACGATCGTTCAATGTCTGCCAGCAGTCCTAAGAAGGCGGGAGCCTTCAGCACCAGCTTGGCAACTTCCTCCGCATCCTCGTCTCGGAGTTCCAATACAGAGTCAGCTGTTTGAGTAGATATTTCGCAGTCTGTCATTACGTTATGAATTGATTGGGGTTGCAAGCTGCAAAACAATATTGATTTTCGGTTCGGTTTAATCAACTGGGAGCTACATTGTCACAAACATACACACAAAATCACATTAAACTTATCAAACCCACTTTGCATGCAGGGATGAATATAAATAATTTAACTACTAGTATTGTAGGAATGTCAACTATTATTCCTGCAATATATACCCTGAAAGTTTCAAAGTAAGCTGGCCAAAAGAAAATAATTTATGGCAACTTACACTAAAAGCAGAGGGGAGCCTTCACCCCTGTAGTACATCTTCAAACTGGACTCCTCACCAGATCCAAATATGTTCAAACATTCAGATAAAACTGCTATACTAATCTGCAATTAAGAGACACCCCTTCAAAGCAACCATTCCAGAGTCATAAAACCCGTGTGAGCATATGGCCATATGCATATTCACTTGTATTTTTCTTTTATATTGCAGGTCTGCAACAACATGATGCAACTCAAAATGTATTAATCGCATAAAGTCTGACTCTGTGTACACACACATTTAGTGTCTTTGAAGTATTAAATACACAAATGTATGGTATTTATAATTATAATAAATTTAAAATTAAATAGTGAATTACATCCTAAATTAGTGATTATCAGTAAATTAGGCCCCAAATTACTGGTAACCAGTAACAAAATTCTTTCCAATTTACTTTTAAACAGTAATTTAGGCCCTAATAGACTGTAAACAGTAAATTTAGTTCCAAATTAACGTAAAACGGAAAATTAAGGATAAACAGACAAATAAAATATCAGTTACCTTAAACATAACATCCACATCATCTCTGACATGGTACTCAGTGAAGTTATCAGAGGGGACGTAAGCAGAAGCCTGCACACACTTGCCCTCCTCCACTGTCAGCTTCAGACCCTCAGGAAGGGCACAGAACACTGCAGTCTGGAACACAGAAACAGTCTGTTATAATGTTTTCTATAGCATGATATTTTGAAGTTAGTTTATGTTGAGCTGAGAATATACACAAGCTATGGATTAAAATGCGATTTTATTATTTTTGTTGTATGCTAATCTTAGGAACTGGAACTACCAGATGAATTTGAAAAAATATTTTTGTATTTGTTAGGACAATTTTTGAGGATGATTATTATAGGCTATTTTTTTATGCTACAATCCTAAGGAGCAGGAGAAAATAAAGGGTAAAAAAGTAAATAACAATTCAGATGTTCTAGCTTAGGTTAGCACTTGACACAAAAATAGTTTAATAATAAATCTATTTGTACAGCATCCAGGTACCCCAAATTGTAAATTTTTCCCAATAGAACATGAACCTTATTCTGTTAGTTATAAAGTTGAAAAACTATCAAAGAAAGACACATTAGGGTAACTTGTTGCTTGCTCTGTACTAAATCTTCATTAAATGTTGCTTCAACGTGAAATACTGGTATTTAGTATCATGGTAGGACTGAAAGTCAATTCAAACAAGTCAATTAGTTGAGAAACAGCTCGCCAGATAAATAAATAAAAATAAATATTCCACAACTTTCACACAACCCTATCTAGTCCCAAGCTAAGCAGAGCTTGTGTTATGTCAGCTGATAAACATACTTACATATTTCTAAATACATACATATTATAGATAAATTACACCCAGACACAGAACAAATGATCATGCTCATCACACAAACATTTGTCCTGGGTGGGAATCGAACCCACAACCACTGCATAGCAGTCAGGGTCACTAACTACTAGACCAACAGGCCAGGTCAGATGATAGATGATCTTTAATGTACATTCAAGAAAATGTAACAACCAAATAGTACCTACCTCTTGAAACTGTATAGCTTTGAGTAAGCTGCATAATGTCTTCCCAGAGTCCATAGATGCTGTGAAATAGTACTGTGAAGTTCCATCATCCATTATTCTCTTCGATATTGTACATAGAACGCAATAGCATCAAATACTGCTCTTGTGTTACCTCATGTTCGGTTGTTTTACCGAGAATTTGAGCAATTCTAGCCGCTAATACGTGTTTGCAGAGGACTTGAGCTTTCTTTTCAAGAACCTGATGTTTGAAAGAACGGCAGGGGCAGAAGTTAATGCGTGGGAAGACACGGTAACAGCGATCGTTTTCACCCTGGATTTCTATCAAAGTTCTTGATTTGTTCGCCGTTGAGTATGCTACGAATGTTGGATGTTTTTCCAAGATTTCCAATGCTCTTTCGAGTACCGGTCCAAACACTGAGTTCAGAGACAGGAGCTCTTCATCCAGAACTGTTCAAATAAGCAATAATTAAGAACTTCATGCGAGGTTCAATGAAAAACTAAGACTACATGAACATAACCAAACTTACGTTGTTTACTTTCCGATTCTTTAACTCGATTTTCTATCTGGTTAAGAACACACTCAGCTACAAATGGTATTTTACACAAAGAAGAACAGCTCATAACTTTACGTTTCTTGCAGGTGTTGTCAAGGAGTTTGCTGCAAAGTTGTTTACATATTATTTACTAATTTCCCGCAACTTTTGGATGGTTACCGATTGATGGTTTGAATGACGTAAATGACGTTTTAATTCATTTCAAAATTTCAATTGGAATGTAAGTGTCACTGTCAGACGTCAGTAAACGCCTGTCAGTAAACAGAGTACAAGTACACAAAGTACGCTCTAGTACCATTATGGAAAGGCGGGATTGTTAAACTTTCACGGCATGCAGCAGTCCTGAGGTGGTTTTCAAAGAGATTTAAAATACTATAGAGCGGACAAGCGATGAAAATCTTTGATCCCATGTCTCAGTAGCGCTATCTAGAATAATATACTTAAAATGAATATTGGAGCGGCAGCGGAACGTACTAAAAAAAACTCAGTCATAGACTTGTGTTCAGCAGGACACAAGTTTCGGATAAAAATTTCGTTCGTGATGTCCGGTCTGTATACAGAAGACTGGCGTGCAATATTTACTCAAGTCGCCTATCACCTATACCTACCAGTAATATTTAACCAAATGCAGCTCAATATCAGTTTTTTACATGGAGCGACAGCCTGTCTGACCTCCACAACCCAGTTACTGGGTAACACGATACCCCTTGCTTAGATATTTTGGTTATCACTAATTTATGTGAACGTAAGTGATATATTTTCAAAAGGTTGACATCCTTCCTACGTAAAATGAAACGTATGGAAATCATTTTCAGTGGATTTCATTTCAGACAAATAAAGTAATGTCAGATGTCAAACGATACGTCAAATTGTTGGGAAATCTCAGAAAATCTACGAAAATCCTGAAAATCTCTTTGACCGAGTGTTATTTTTATCGGTCCTGCGTTTTATAATGGGATTGCTGAATATTTAGCTGCGTGAATACTATTATAAATTATATTGCGAATAGGAATTCCTGCAAGGTATGTAAATGATATACAAATTCATTTAATAGTTATTAATATTTCACTTGAAATAACATAGCGGGGTGCGGTTTCAGGAGGCTTATGTGGAGTCATGCCGGAGCATTTAGAACTTCAACACCTTGTGGACTTGTCGGCGGGAAGCGGCGACGAGACTCTACCGAATCTTCTTGAAAACAAGAGACCTCTTATAAAAAGATGTCCTTACCTCGGGCTGATACTGGCGACGCTGTCATCTTTGTTCTTCTCACTGTGCTCTGTCATCGTTAAGAGCCTCGTCAACATCGACCCCATGCAGCTTGCAATGTTCCGGTTTATTGGTGTACTGTTACCAACAATCCCCATAGTGATATACACAGAACAGCCTGTTTTCCCTCCAGGGAAACGAGTCCTCCTACTATTACGGTCCATTGTAGGCACTGTAGGCTTAATGTTAAGTTTTTATGCTTTTCGAAACATGCCACTAGCAGATGCATCTGTTATAGTATTTTCGGTGCCTGTTTTTGTAGCATTGTTTGCACGAGTTTTCTTGAAAGAACCATGTGGTATATGGAACACAATATCCATTATTTTAACTCTTATTGGAGTGATATTGATTACCCATCCACCATTTTTGTTTGGTGATGACCCAACTCCGGAGCATAACCAGAATTACAATAGTCTTAGGGGTGCTGTGGCTGCCTTTATTTCAACAATATTTGGCGCGAATGCCTATGTGTTGCTTCGAGTGCTCAAAGGGTTGCATTTCTCTGTAATTATGACAAACTTTGGTGCTATTGCTATATTACAAACATTGTTTTACTCTTACATATTTGGTGTGTTGTGTATGCCTATTTGTGGCACGGAGCGATTCCTTGTTGTTTGTCTGGCTTTGTTTAGTTATTTGGGACAAATCCTGTTGACCATGTCTCTGCAGATGGAACAGGCTGGTCCTGTAGCCATTGCTAGGTCCGCTGATATTGTGTTTGCATTCCTGTGGCAAGTCATGTTTTTCAATGAGATTCCAAGTAAGTATTCCGTTTGTGGGGCTGTCTTAGTTCTAAGCTCAGTCATGTTAGTTGGTTTACGTAAGTGGGCACTGGCCTTGCCTACAGATTCACAGTTGAGAAGTAAACTGGGTGCACTGGCACGGTAAACAGGATGTCATTGAATCTCACTTGCATACGTAAAATTTGCCACATTGATTTGTGATTGTGTATTATTATGACTTGTTATTCAGTTGTGAATGAATCAAAAGTACATTGAGAATTGTTTTAGAGACTTCAGAATAAAAACAGGTTTCTGTATTACAAAATCAACAGACAATTAAAATGGTGTGAGCATTACTTCTTATTTATCTTCTAGGTGTTGTGATTCTGACTTAGGTATTCTACATACCACTTAAATCGAATTCCGCCAGAGGTGTGATAGGCCCTATTATTTCTATTCTGCGTAGAATAGGAATATTACAAGTTCTACTTCTCTATTCGCTTAGAATGTTATTGGTGTGTTTGTTCATTCCTAACACTGATCTGTCCTAATCTCCTTATTTGCATGAAAAGCCTAGTTAAGATTAAAAATATCTTCTTTGATTTTGTTTCTTATAAAGTGTTTAAGAGCCATTTTTATTTACTTGCATCTATTCAGTCTGTAAGCCATAGTGAGTTCTGCTTGAAGTGCTTTAAGTACGTATAAGAATGGACAGGAACAATAACTATTGTAAATTGTAATTTTTAAGTAAAACCTTTGACCCTAAAAGACTGTTAAGTAAGTCCAGTTGAACTTGCGTTGTGTGCATTGGCCTCTAATTATCACTTTGCCTAGTCATTGTGTTCCTCATCGGCTTTAATAATTTAGTCCTTATAATTATTATTACCTAAGTTTATTGTAGTCAAAAAGCTTTTCTATCTACTCAATTCGCTTAGAATATATGCGTTTGTTATATTGTTCCTATCATTATTGTGTAATGATCTCTAAATGTCTACATTTCATAGCTACATATCACCAAAGTTATTTATTTATGTGTGTTATAACATCATTTTATTTAATAGATGAACTCTATATACCCACCTAACAATTTTTAACTGTTAGTCATTATTTTGTAAAACATCAAATTTAGGAAATATTGTCATCGTCACCTAGTCATGAGTAAGTAATTACTAGTCATTTTAATCTAGGTATTTTTTGTTAATAGAATGAAATCTGATATTTTTATAGAATCAAGAGCATTGAAAAATTACTCAGTTTTGTTAAATCTCACTTTTAATCAAGTAGGTAGTTAGAATTTATGAAAAAGTATTAATGGACTCGTATTTTGTTTTTGGATTTCAAAAGTTATACTAGTCATTAATAATATTATAGAAAAGGCACAACAGTAAAGTATATAGTTTATTAAATAATTTATTAATCCAAGGAATGTGGTTACACCAGTAGGTAAATGTAGGTATAGTTGTTGAAGATCATGAGCGCGCCAAAATACTTTATTCAATTTTTTTTTTCCCTTGTAACTTACTGTTAATGACATATGGGGTCAAAATACAATGATGCGTGCTGATGAAATTCAATAACTAATAGGTACAATCAAATCATCTGAATATAGGTACTTCAATTTATATTGGTTGGAATGCCAAGCCATTTAAATTTTGTTAAATGAATGAATGTATGCATAATACGATACTTTACAAAAATGTTTAACTAACGGCAAAATTGATGTTGTTGACTGTACATAATTGATTGGATTGTGATATTTTTACTTCTAGTCATAAAATACTATGTACACTGCTTAATTTAATAAATATAATGTTCAATATTAAAAACACGTTATTGATTGTGCCTCCTAACATATACCTAAGCTTCCGCTGCCTGTCTGTCCGCCCGTCCGTTCGTCCGTCTATCAGTGGACCGAATCTCGTGAATTCTCTATGGCAATTAAATTTTCAATTCCAAGTGTGGAGGTATTTCTGTTGCCGCTGTAACATGTTTTAAATCAATGGGGCCACACCAACTTGTTCTATTTTAATATAATTTTTTTTTTTTGGTAGGTATGATTAATAATAACACTTACTTACTTAATAATAACATTAGATGCACGATACTATTTTGTATGCCGTTCGGTGGAACACTGTATGGGCCAACATTTTTTTTTATACAACATCATAAATATTATACTCTGTGTTCACAAAATGAATAAATGAATTTGAATTTGAATTTGAACCATACAAAAAACGTGTTTTTTTTTCAGGACTTTGGCTCTACCTACTTGGCACGGAATTTTTGGCGGAGTTTCTCTTAATACTTATCCTGTTCTTCAAATTAAGCCTTCGCAGCTCCGTTTCCACATTCCGACTTCACCCACTGCTAGGTATAGGCCTCTCTTTGCTGGAGTCAAGCTCCACGTCCCTGTGCCAGCCTCATCCTGGATTCTCCCGCAATGTCTACAATGTCGTCTGCCGATCTCGACGCCGTACGACCAACACTTCTCTTTCCGTTCTTGGATGCCACTCCGTCACAGCTTTACTTCACCGGCCATCACCGCGCATAGCTAGGTGTTCTACCGAACTTCATTCGACTCTCTATAACGCAATTTCCAATATCGTTTAACTTTCTATATGTCTAGGTACTGATGTTGGCGTTTGGAACTCTGTCTAGTAGATAGGTACACTCAGTTTATATATTTTTCTTCTAGTTTTTATTTTTCTAAATTCTAAACTTATGTCTGTTATATACGACCTATGAAATTGGTTCGGTCAGGGGTCTAGTAAGTTGCGCAAGAATCGTAGGTCTGTATACACGGCTACACATCAAACACTACATTTCCAAGGTAGGGTTCCCCACAATGCGAGGTCAGCGTAAACTAGAAATGAATGATGTGTAGCTGTGTAGGTACGTTCCCGCGACCCCGGGGCGCAGGTGTGAGACGGAACACCGGGGTGGTTTTTAGTCAGTAAGAGTTTAATAGACCCTTATGTAGCTATGTTCCATCCGCAAGGCGCCTGACATCTGTAAGGCTTTTTTACCCAAGTTAAAAAAGGGGGTCGAGTAATATGGTAGGTATTCTGATCTATATCCTGAGTTGGTATTGTGTTCTCCCCTAATTACGTTAGACAACTACTGATAAACTCTTTGGATGCAGTGTAGACCTAAGTTATGCCCTTCATGGTAAGTCGTCAGCCCCTCTGCTTATCCCTTACGAGAAAAGAGTTATGAAAATTAGTGAGCCTTAGGCTCAATTTAGGTACACTTCCGCGGAATGAAATGGAAGCGACTTTTTGCAACATAGCATAATGTCAATTGCCACAGGTACCTACAAACTAAATAAACAAAGCTAGTCACGTCTTCGGGGGAATCTAAATTTTGACTGGCCTGTTGGTCTAGTAGCTAGTGACCCTGACTGCTATGCCGGAGGTCGTGGGTTCGATTCCCACCCAGGACAAATGTTTGTGTGATGAGCACAATCATTTGTTCTGTGTCTGGGTGTAATTTATCTATAATATGTATGTATTTAGAAATATATAGTATGTTTATCAGCTGTTTAGTACCTACCCATAACACAAGCCTTCAAGCTTAGCTTGGGACTAAATGGTGTTGTGTGAAAAAGTTGTGGAATATTTATTTTTATTTATTTATAATCCTCGCGCATTCTCGAGAATTCCCCTATTGTCGGTGCAGTCTGTCAATCCGCGCTTGCATTTTATTCTACTCCATTCCGAAGCGGCGTAAATTGAGCCTTATGGTTACGGCAACGAAAAACACCTTTTCTCTCTGTCCGCTGCCAAAATAACAAAACGCGACTGCTCAATACTTGTTTAGTTTATACGCCTACGATTGTGAGTGACCCCAAAATTACAATGGACCCCATATTGAACGGAATACTACAGATATATTTTGTGAGAGATACCTAAGTATAATAATGATTTCAAAAATTCTATTTCTAAAACGCAGGACTGCTGAGTTTTAAGCATGAGGTCGTGGGTTCAATTCTCGCGCCAGGAGAAATGTTTTGCGTTTTTGTATCTAGAATTTCTCAGTGATAGCCAAGGGTAGTGGTGTTCAAAGTTGCTATATGGCAATCACTTGCTTAGTGCTTAATGCTATACATGTTAAGCAAGCTTTTTATAATGCTTTATTAATGCATGCTTTTTTATACGCGTAGGTACTTGACTTAAAGCAAGCGCGGTGACTGAAAGCATGCTTTAAAATAATATTACATCGCGTTTATGAATTACGATAAAACAGAACCGTTAAAAATACAATGAACTTTCCTTCATACTTGCCAGGCTTAGGACTGTCTATAATTGAATAAATATTATTAAGAAATAAAATCAGACATTTTCGTCAAAAAATTACAAAACACCAAAATCACACAACAACAACACATTACCTCACTCAATCAATCGTCCTTACTTACACAATTAAAGGTTTATAATTAATCAATATTGCGTGTCCTATCACTGAATTTATTTACACTAAAAAAGTACAAAACAAAATAGCATTTAAGCATTTAAGTATCGTATTTACGTGAGCCGCCCGAGATCGCAAATTCGCACGCGGTGCGTATCTAGCATGCGACAACTGTCCGCCCCGCCCGGTCCCCTGCTTATTCTGCTTATTGCGTTTTACAGTGCGATGTAAAAGCATTAAGCAAATAGCAACTTGTGAAAGGCACGATTGCATTTGCTTTATGTTATGTGTATTAAGCACGGTGCTTTATTTTGCTTTATGCTATATTAACCACCACTAGCCAAGGGTGCCTCGCAGTGGCAATAGGCTCGTAACGCTTGCCGTATTACATGGGTCTTGAACTTAACACTTGTGAAATGTGGGAGTAGGTACTTTAGTAACACTTCTACCTAACCCTACGAGGAATATGGGTGCGATGTTAATTAAGTAATGTTAAAGGTACCTACTTGTGCTGTAGTTACATTAAGTGTAAGATTTCTTTGATTTATGTGCGAGAATAAATAAATCTGTCTGAGTGTCTGAAGTAGGATCTCACAGGTTGGAGGTTGAGTTTTCGGTGTCGAACATGATAAAGTGCATGTGTGCAAGTGCAACAAACAAGCAGGAGAGTTACATACTTATAGTTGGTCGACAAAATATACAGGGTGTCCAAGAACCTGGCGTCCAACTGGATTCCCACGATGCATCGTGGGAATCCAGTTGGACGCCAGGTTCTTGGACACCCTGTATATATGCCCCAAGTTCTAACAGTACTCAGAAAAATATTTTAAAAAATCCACCCCATGTACTTACAGAATTATACTGATTTCAAAAAAAAGGGGGAAATGAGCACCCTGTGACATACTTTTGAATGCTGTGACTGCTAATGCTGATAATTTCGATATTTCTTGGAGGTTTTGTAATCTAGGGTATTGCTGTGTCTAAATAGAATGTAAAAATAAAGTACTTATTGTACCATTTTAAAATAAAATATTATTTTAACTAAAGGTGATATGGAAAACTATTGAATTTCGCAACTTTGACCGACTGTAGTGTAAAAAAAATGTACCAAAATAGTATGGCAAGTGACGTCAAATTTTGACGCGTTTATTCCTCTTTTTAAAAAGGTATAATACTTACACATTAATTTGAAAAAAAAAATTTTTGATAATATTTTTACTCAACAATCCAATTTTTACGATGTCTTACAGAATTCTTAGAAAGAAAAATTTACGACGAATTGAATCTAACCTCTAAAGAATTACTATTGTATGCTCATAAAAATAACAACAGGCCTCTCAAAAAACAGGTTAGACCGTAAGGGACGGTATGTGCATGCATCTCACCATAGTGATTCGTTATTACAACAGGAGGGAGCAAGACAGAAACTATCTTTGCGATTTGCTGGTTCTTCTTTATGGTACCCCATTATTCAGGTAAGAGTGAGGGAGAAAAAGGTTAGAGGTGCGAGTGAGATAGATAGTGACGCTATCTGGGATCGTGCTATTTAGGATAACAGTACGGTCAGTACGCGTCACTGCCTCCTGCCGTTACTACGCACCTCTCTCTTATTGTTACCATTGATCACGTACTACGATTTAAAGCTTTGTTTATTGGACTCGATTACTCTTTGTGCTCTGGACTTTGAAACGAACTCTTTACGACGACCTTTGCCTGTGTTTGGACAGTTTGTGTTTTGTGTGTGCTACCATGGCGACCTACACTCCGCAAGAATACGCAAATATGCACTACATTTATGGAGAATGTAGAGGTAATGGACGAGCTGCAGCGAGACTTTACAGAGAAAGGTATCCGAGGGCTACGCGATATCCCGACCATCGAGTTTTCATTAATGTGCACAGATCACTATGTGACGGGCGGTTCCCCAATCAAGTAGCTGGTGAAGGACGACCCGTAAATGACTTCATACGCGATGAAGTTTTAGAGGCGGTGTCGGCAAATCCAAGCATCTCTGTGCGAGGAATAGAAGCTGATACGGGGATACCGAAGAGCACAGCACACAGTATTCTCCAAAAAGAAGAATATCATCCGTACCACGTACAGCGAGTGCAAAGTCTTTTACCTCGAGACTATCCGAGCCGAGTCGCGTTTTGTGAAACAATCCTGCAAAAACATCGAGAAGACGAAAACTTTATCGACAAAATTTTGTGGTCAGATGAATCAACATTTAAGAAGGATGGCTACATGAACCTACACAACTTGCACGAGTGGCATGTGGAAAATCCGCACTTGATGCGAGAAGATAGATCCCAGTACCGGTTCAAAGTGAACATGTGGACCGGTATTCTCTGTGGGAATATTATTGGTCCATTTGAGATGCCCGAGAATTTGACTGGCGAATCATATTTAAATTTTCTTCAAAATGATTTGCCAAACTTACTAGAAGAGACCCCACCAGATATGTGGTTCCAACACGACGGCTGTCCAGCACATTTTCGCGTATCCGTTAGAGAGACGAGCAATACCCGAACAGGTGGATTGGGCGATCAGGAACAATCCCGTGGCCAGCCCGCTCACCTGACTTAAATCCGCTGGATTTTTTTTTCTGGGGAACTATGAAGGAGCTCGTTTATGCGAAGCCCATTAATGACATCGCTGACCTTCGTGAGAAGATAACACAAGCAGTGCAGGTGATACGTCAAAAAAGTTACTCGCGAAACATAAAGCGGTCCTTTTTAAGGAGAGTGAGAGCTTGTATTGCCGCGGGTGGTCAACATTTTGAACATTTATTGTAATAAAATATCTTTAAACTAACATTCTTTGCTTTTATTCTACTGGGAACCCATCTACCTGTGTGTATTTCCTTCTTGCTCACTCTTGGAACCGAAGTAAATAATAGTAGTAACATAACAGTTTCTAAGATAAGAAAGGGTCCGACAGTTACCGTTAGTAGGTAGGCACTTCGTAAAAATTGGGTTGTTGAGTAAAAATATTATCAAATTTTTTTTTTTCAAATTAATGTGTAAGTATTATACCTTTTTAAAAAGAGGAATAAACGCGTCAAAATTTGACGTCACTTGCCATACTATTTTGGTAAATTTTTTTTACACTACAGTCGGTCAAAGTTGCGAAATTCAATAGTTTTCCATATCACCTTTAGTTAAAATAATATTTTATTTTAAAATGGTACAATAAGTACATTATTTTTACATTCTATTTAGACACAGCAATACCCTAGATTACAAAACCTCCAAGAAATATCGAAATTATCAGCATTAGCAGTCACAGCATTCAAAAGTATGTCACAGGGTGCTCATTTCCCCTTTTTTTTTTAAATCAGTATAATTCTGTAAGTACATGGGGTGGATTTTTTAAAATATTTTTCTGAGTACTGTTAGAACTTGGGGCATCGTGGGAATCCAGTTGGACGCCAGGTTCTTGGACACCCTGTATAGGTCTATTGTATGTACCATTGGATTTAACTGTGTGTGATGTTTCGCCACGCTCCTGTGTATTCTATATATACTCCAATGTATTCAACATTAATTTATTTATCTTGTCAAGTAGAGAATCCCCATAGTCGAAAATAATAATATTGTAATAGGATTATGCAATGAAAGCACCATCTTTTAAGTAATCTGTGGTAACGATTGACAGCAGTCTCTTTTCGCATCTGTCTGTCTGTGGTCTGTCATTTCATCAATCTGAATCTGTGGCTAACTTCATTCAGTTTGGCGTCCAGTCTTTTGCTATAGAGTTTATTTTCCATAATTTCCTACTTTCGATCATTTTTCGCCGTATTTGTGATTAAACGCGTTTGTATTACAAATACCAACAATGGCAGATCGTCTTACGCAACTTCAGGATACCATAAACCAGGTAACATGCTTATTTCATAGTACTTAAGTAATTTTCGTGCGATCTCAACAGCATATTTACATCCGTATTTACTGTTTTACAGCAAGCTGAGCACTTTTGCAACAGCATAGGTATATTGCAACAGTTTTCTACGCCTAGCAAATTCCCTGGTTTCGACCGTAGTGGGTCACAGACGCCCCAACAGCAGCAGAATCAGGAGGACTATGCTATGCTGTTCGCTACGTTGATATCTCGCTGCGCAAAGGATATAGACACGTTGATTGAGTCTTTACCGAGTGAGGAGAGCTCCACCGAGCTCCAGGTGCAAAGCTTAAGGCGTTTGGAAGCTGAGAACAAGGAGGCTGCCGAGCAACTTGAAGAGGTTTGTTTCTGTCATGTTCTATGTTTAAAAACATTGTGCCCCCATTTCTTTAATTCCTTTATTGTCTATGTAATTGGAAAATTGTACTAGTTGTAACTTCATTACACAATCCTATGTGAGTGCCTGTGGGAGAAGGTATTAATGGTTATAAAGTGAAGCAACACAGTTATTATAATCAGTTTTCACTTCAAATAAGTTAAAAATTGAATAGTACTGTGTACATCAGGGCTGCATCAATAGACTCCATTTGTTGAAAATTTTCTTCTTACATAATTTAACCTTTTAACCGCTTGTGTTGCATATAATGCGACACATATTTTCGTGTCCCTACTGCTCACATCGTATTTCTGCGACAGAGAACATGCATGATATTTTCGTCAAAATACTGACTTTGTGGTACTTACAACTAAAACCATTGTCGAATTGAGATATTATAAATAATAAATAAATAAATAAATATTCCACAACTTTCACACAACACCATTTAGTCCCAAGTTAAGCTTGAGAGCTTGTGTTATGGGTACTAAACAGCTGATAAACATACTTATATATTTCTAAATACATACATATTATAGATAAATTACACCCAGACACAGAACAAATGATCGTGCTCATCACACAAACATTTGTCCTGGGTGGGAATCGAACCCACGACCCCCGGCATAGCAGTCAGGGTCACTAACTACTAGACCAACAGGCCAGTCAAGTTATGTATGTAACAAAAACTAAAAATCAATACAACAAATTGTTTCTCCTTATTTACTGTAGGTATTATTTTATCTCTATGCATCATGACCACCTCAAATAGATGTGAGCGTCAAGATCGCGGGACCAAACCCCGAATTTAAAATTTAGCACATTACAGCGTTTGTACTACATATGTACTATTTGTACCCTAAACAGGAAATTTGTACCTCTAAAGGTAAAGGAAGTACGTCAAAACGTTTCAGGTCCCGCCACTTTGACGTCAAAGTGGCAGGACCACCTGGAAGCGCTACTCAGAGGCAGGTAATTCATACCCGAAGAATTAGTACCCCATTTGTACAAGTATATACTCGATTTTCAATGCAATTGTAAGTGCCAAATTAAAGTTACGTGATTAAAACAATGGTCCCGCCAATTTGATGATTAATGTTATCGCTGTATTCATGTGAAAATCATTAGAGCTCGTGCAAAATCAAATGTGGAAACTTAGTACGTCCTAAGAACATAAACATAATTAATTTTTATATTCACAACTAATGGACATCAAAAGTTATCTATCATTCATGGTTTTTTTTTTAAATGGACACCTTTATGCAGAAATGAAACAAACCAAAATGGTTTTGATAATTATAATTATTTATAATACAGGGTGTAAAAAGACCGATCACATACCCGATAACTACACATTCTGTACATATAATAGGTCTTTGCCGTTTTGTATGGAAAAATTTAAACGATTTTTTTCATGTATTTTTTATTTGTATTAATCGAAGTAATCACCCATGCAATCAATGCATCTTTGCCAACGCAGTGGCAGTTTATTGATGCCCTTCATAAAGAAATCAGCTGGACGAGAGGTACCTAACAAATTCTTCAAAGGCATTTTGTACTGCCTCTCGGGTATTGAATTTTTTTTCCGCCAAGAAGTTATCAAAATTCTGGAAATAGTAGTAGTCTGTAGGCGCAAGGTCTGGTGAGTAGGGCGGATGACGGAGAGCTTCCAACACCAGCTCTTGCAATTTGGAGACCCGTCTGCTGTGCAGTATGAGGTCGCGCGTTGTCGTGCAGGAGCAGCGGAGACGAGCGATTGACCAATGCTGGTTGGAGATGTGCCAGCTTCTCCATCATTGTGTTCAGTTCTTCACAGTACACATCTGCAGTAATGCTCACCCCGTTTGGTAAGAAGCTGTGATGAATCACACCAGCGCTAGACCACCAAACATTGACGATCACTTTTCTAGGGGTAAGTTTTCGTTTAGGGCATTGCTTAGGTGCTGAACCAGGATCCAACCATCTTGCTGAGCGCTTTCGGTTATCAAAGAGAATCCATTTTTCATCGCAGGTAACAATGCGGTTCAAAATTCTGTCATTTGTGTGTCTGTAGAGCAGTGCAAGACACGTCTCGACGCGTACTTCGCGCTGGCGATCATTGAGTTGGTGGGGCACCCATTTGTCAAGCTTTTTACCTTGCCAATTTGACGCAAATGGACCAATATTATTTTGACGCTAACGTCGAAAGCTGCTGCTAATTCAGCCGTAGATTGTGTATCATCAGCTTCCAAAATCGCCTTTAATTCGTCATTGTCGACCAAAGTCTTCGGACGACCGCGAGGTTCATTTTTCAGGTCGAAATTTCCAGAACGGAAGCGAGCAAACCAATAACAGGTGGTGCGTTGGTTTGTAGTGTTAGCTCCGTAAACGTCGTCGTTGATGTTGCGTGCCACTTGTGCCGCGTTGCTGCCACGACGGTACTCATATTCCATAATTACTCGAATTTTTAATGTATCCATGATGACGAAAAAGATTGAAATGAGATGAAAATGTAACACTAATCAATAAACAAATGACTACTTTTGGAAAAAAAACATGTTTTTAAAATAAAATTAATTTGAAATAAGAATTCTTAGCCAAACAAAAATTATTTTGATTTGAAATGGCCAGTACTGCAGAACGGCAATTTCATAGGTAAAGACCTAATAGTTAGTAACTTTAACCAAAAAATATTGCTGAGAAAATACATTTTTTTTTCAATCCTTAAAAAAGAGAAGCTTTTTATTGCACGCAATGAAAAGCGCGACAACGCAACGCATCTTACGGTCAGCTGAGCGTACAACCAGCCGCGTCCACTCGAGCTTGGTCGTTGACCCGACTGCCCGCTTGTGTAACTTCAAATGCATGATTTGTTTTTCAAAAATCGATATTTTTGATGTTTGTTCGAAAGAAACTTTACTAATGATACTTGGAATGCGATTTTGAAAAAAATATTGCACTTTGACCTTAAATATCTCCAAAACCAGTGAATTCCCAGGTATGTTCAAAAACACTATCCTAGTGATGAGTAGAATATGAAGTTTTCGTTTACGTTAAGGGCCTTTTACACCCTGTACATAAATTAATCCAAATACAATTATGGCTTTTGCTTTTAGTGTTCTTATATAATAAAAAGAAAGTTTGATAAGACTTATTCTCAATTCGTTTGTACATGTATTTTACTTTTTTTTGGGTTTTTTACCTCAGTACTCTGTAAATTTATGTACCGATTTTTATTTGATAGGGTAGGTATACTAACAGATTGGTCTCATTTGTATTAAACTCATATCTGATGAGGGATCTTCGAGGAATTGAGGGAACTCCTCAAAAAATATAGGTACACACGCACCGATTTTAACATTCTAGTAACAAATCAAACATTTCCATTTAGAAAGTATGATTTGGTGAAGAAGAACTGATGAAGAAGACAGGCAACGGAACTCTTCAATGCATAACAGCAAATTATTCGCAATTGCTATAGTCAGATGTCTATGCT
The DNA here is from genome assembly GCA_921972225.1 of Euplexia lucipara. Taxonomy (NCBI): domain Eukaryota; kingdom Metazoa; phylum Arthropoda; class Insecta; order Lepidoptera; family Noctuidae; genus Euplexia; species Euplexia lucipara. Next base: position 5,214,368 of record OV179163.1, on the reverse strand, counting down.
GAGCTTTTGTATTTCCATAACATAACATTACGCCCTTCTATTTTAAAAGGGGCCTGGCAGAGATGTACAGATTAATGTTTAGATAGAACATCTTAAGCAATTTGCTAACCAATTTCAATGATTATTTCAAGATTTGAAAGACTTTCTGTACAAACGAAGAAACTAAAAATTGCTAAATAAAAACTTTTTTACAAAAAAACAATCGACTTCTTAAAAAATACTAACAGGTGAAAAATAACTCTAGTTTCGGAAGTCGGTAGCCAATAATGAACGAAACAAAGCCACAGACTAACTTTAAGTGTTCTTGTACTGTTTCGTGTTTCGTTTTACTAACATAGTTTTTAAACATTTTTGTAACTAACCCGTGGACTTCTGATGTCTATTAAATAAATTATTATTATTATAATTTATAATACTAGCTGACACACGCAACTTCGTTTGCGTCACATTTTCCACGTTTTTGCGACATTTTTCAATGGTGCTCCGCTCATAAGGCTAGGTTTTTTTTTCTTATTTATGATGCAATCATACTTGATCTGATTTACTGACATTCAGCATCTTTTGTGTTTCCCGTTTTTGAAACATTTTTCAATGGCGCTCCGCTCATAAGCTAGCCTTATAGGAATGATAATGTTTTCATGTTTTTTTTACAGTTTGAAGCAAAAATAGCACCAGAAAAAAACCTTCCAACCTTTAATTAACAAAACTATTTTTGCTTGTTTCATTTCTGCATATATGTGTCCATTCGAAGATAAATGATATGATTAAACGATGAATGATAGATAACTTTTGATGTCCATTAGTTGTGAATATAAAAATTAATTATGTTTATGTACTAAGGACGTACTAAGTTTCCACATTTGATTTTGCACGAGCTCTAATGATTTTCACATGAATACAGCGATAACATTAATCATCAAATTGGCGGGACCAATGTTTTAATCACGTAACTTTAATTTGGCACTTACAATTGTATTAAAAATCGAGTATATACTTGTACAAATGGGGTACTAATTCTTCGGGTATGAATTACCTGCCTCTGAGTAGCGCTTCCAGGTGGTCCTGCAAAGTGGCGGGACCAGAAACGTTTTGACGTACTTCCTTTACCTTTAGAGGTACAAATTTCCTGTTTAGGGTACAAATAGTACATATGTAGTACAAACGCTGTAATGTGCTAAATTTTAAATTGGGGGTTTGGTCCCGCGATCTTGACGCTCACCAAATAGATCCTGTTTGAAAATTGAACAAAGATCATTCTTTATTTTCCTCTGGAATGACTGAATAAATAAATCGATTTAATTATTCTTTTACAGGTGGTACGCCAAGGTGAGATCCTTCTAGAGAAGATCCAAGGAGCCCTGAGTGACATTGCTCAATGCCAGCTTGATATGCAGAACCCGGCACTGATCCTCAACAAAGATGTCAAGCCACAGTTATAGGGCTCATGGCAACACGGTACTGACTACCGTTGGTGATGATCTGATATGGACAATAATACAAATTGTTGTGTGTTGATTCTTGTGCACAAAGATAGTGGTTTTTACAAATAGTATTTAGTGGTACAGTTATGTAATATGACATAGATTGAACTGTAGTTTTGTAGAGGGACACACATTTATGGAACTTTCTCTTTTTCACTAAACTTTGTGTAATTATTATTTATTATTATTTTTATTTAGCCCAAATTGTCCCACTGCTGGGCAAAGGACTCCCTCCATTCCTTCCATCGGTCGCGATTCTGCGCCACCTCTCTCCAATTCTCAAGGAAGACATCCAGGTTGTGTTAATATTATTACTTTGTGTAATAACAAGAATATTAAAATTCTAATTAGATCGTAAAGGAATTTGTGCACAGGAATCTTTAATATTGATACAAATCTAAGTTTAAAGAGCTGTATTGAGTGTTAGAGATAATTATTATAACTATCGTAATTATTAGCTGTACCAACAAAAAAAGAACCAATGTTTTTTTTGTAGTAAACGATGATGTGTGGATTAAATTAAACTAATGTTACCCAACAAAAAGCAACTTTTCATTATTTTATTACTTTTTCATTTTGTTACGGAAAAATTCTATAGATGGCGCTGTATATTCATTCCGATCTCACTATGCCATCTAGTGTCAAAAGTGACTACTTCTGTAATGTTGAATTGTCAGTTAGAGATATCTGCGATAGATGTCGCTAGATGTGCCATCGTAATTATTGTCAAAGTTAGAGTATTTTAATTTTAATACAATGTTGCTTATTTCATTGTCGCTGAGTTTCTTCGACCTCTGCTTAGTGTCAATTTCGTCTACTAAGACGTAAGACAGTATTAAGACGTGTTTGGATCTTGATCGTAGCCGAATCTAGAACATACTTGATACTACTAGTTTACACATCGGTAGGTAGGTAGGTACTATATTCTGTACTCGGGTCTGTCTGTATTGGTCTGAGATTCTGTAGTGCTACTTATTAACGAACCTTATTCTATCCTTTTATTTTTATTCTATTGTATTCGGTAACTTAGAATTGCCGTGTATTTCATGACTCGTTATCGTTATTGATTTTCATCAAGTGGACAACGTAAACTATACCCAAGCATGGAGTGTTTTTCATATAACTTAATATAATTGAATAGAAAAAAACTTTTTTGCAAAAAATAAAACCGACTTCAAAAAAAACACTAAACGGTGTAAAATAACTCTAAATTCGGAAGTCTGTGGCTTTGGTGGGTTTGTCTTAATCATGATGGGCCACCGACTTCCGAATTTAGAGTTATTTTACACCGTTTAGTGTTTTTTTTGATGTCGGTTTTATTTTTTGCAAAAAAGTTTTTTATTTTTCCATTTTTAGTTGTTACCATAAAAATATTTGCCATGAATTTATTTTATATTGTTAATTGTTAACAATACATGTCATCATAATAGGGTTTTCCACTAATCCCTAATAAATTAAAATTAACATACCTAACTGACGAAATCTAGGTATATTGTACCCTCCTGCGTACCCCTCAGAGCATACAGGCGTGATGATACGTCATTATGTTGTATAAACAATAAACATCCAAGCGATTCCAGCAATCACGACAGATTTGCTGTTTATTTTTGAAGAGTTCCGTTGTATATCTCCGAAGATCAGCACCAGATCTTCACCAAATTAAAATGGGACCACCTCAGGAGTATACTCTTTCAAATAAAAAAAAATTTTTGAGAATCGGTCCACAAATGGCGGAGAAATCAGGTAACATACATAAAAAAAAAAAAAAAAAAAAAATACATACACACGAACATAGAACCTCCTCCTTTTTTGAAAGTCGGTTAAAAATAGCCAAATTCTAGTCTAGTCAAATTTTGGTCTGGACTAGACCAACATTTTATGAGTCAAATCTAGCTCTCCTGATACCCAATTTATTCGACACTGTCAATTTATGTAGGTATACCTATGTATGTTCATCTGTTGCCACAGAACTCCTTAAGTAGGTACCTACCTAAGTACCTACCTATGTTAAAAGCGTCACGCTTGTCGGCTGGTTATAGGCTATGTGCCGTTTCATTGAATTGAATATGGCACCCCGCGCCCTAACTTATATTGATCAAAATGTATTGTTAACCGACTTTCAAAAAAGGAGGAGGTTCTATGTTCGTGTGTATGTATTATTTTTTTTTTTTTTTATGTATGTTACCTGATTTCTCCCCCATTTGTGGACCGATTCCCAAAATTCTTTTTTTGTTTGAAAGAGTATACTCTTGAGGTGGTCCCATTTTAATTTAGTGGAGATCTGGTGCTGATCTTCGGAGATATACAACGGAACTCTTCAAAAATACACGGCAAATCTGTCGTGATTGCTGGAATCGCTTGGATGTTTATTGTTTATACAACATCATGACGTATCATCACGCCTGTATGCTCTGAGGGGTACGCAGGTGGGTACAATATACCTAGAAATCGTCAGTTAGGTATGTTAATTTTAATTTATTAGGGATTAGTGGAAAACCCTATTATCATGACATGTATTGTTAACAATTAACAATATAAAATAAATTCATGGCAAATATTTTTATGGCAACAACTAAAAATGGAAAATAAAAAACTTTTTTGCAAAAAATAAAACCGACTTCAAAAAAAACACTAAACGGTGTAAAATAACTCTAAATTCGGAAGTCGGTGGCCCATCATGAGTAAGACAAACCCACCAAAGCCACAGACTTCCGAATTTAGAGTTATTTTACACCGTTTAGTGTTTTTTTTAAAGTCGGTTTTATTTTTTGCAAAAAAGTTTTTTTTAATGTAATGGTGTCGTATTGGGTAGGTATCAAATGAAAGTACTTGATTATCACATTTAAAATATGTTATATCATAACTCGAAAATAGGTTTAAATAAAAATTAAGAAACTAAAACCCGTATTATACGACCGGCTATCCTCTAAGAAAATATTTGCATACGATATTTTCTTGTTTCATACTTTCTAGAAGTTTTAGTTTTGATAAGTTTTTTAGTTCTTATTTTATCTTCGTCAAGAAATCTCTTCCTTTCATTCTGCTTAGACATACTTACCCGCTGCACGCACGGGGAAATCCGGAGTCTATCAGGACAAATACGAGAAAACTACCCTCAAATCAAGATAAACTATTTAGACCGCAAACCAAGAAGGGTAAATTCGACTAACTTTTTGTACCTAAGTAGTAAGTAGGTACAGGCCTGCCGATAGGATACCGATACATTCGAAAATATTATGCAATTAATTTAAGTAGGTATCTACTAGTACAGATACTTACTAAGTAGGTTTAGTCAAGTTTTCATGATTGCTCAGATGTGATTAAATTGAAAGTGTGAATCCACAATAATTTTCATAACTTGCAATATTTAATTAACGCTCATTCATGATTTATAGCCGCGAGCTACATCAAGTAATTTACATTTAGGTAGAACTCGCAACACTTTCACATTTCTAAGGAAATCGCATCGAACCTTTTTTCTAAGGAAGGAAGGAAAGGAAATTTCTCTTCATCCATCCTGGTTTTGTCCCTTGATGTCCGGCTCAAACCGGCCGCAAATTGAAGCTCGAAGAACCTTTACAAGTTTACATTCACACGCGGCCCGCACCCAGCCTCTCGCCGCCACCGACGCTTCACTCACCTGCAGTTGATAACCAACCTCTTTGCCGCGAGCACGCTCCACGCTACCGGTTTTCGAACGCACCTCTTTAGTGACGTACGTTTTTGAATTCGAAGTATTCGAATGCAACCCCGTTCGTTCAACAACTCTGTGTTCGAAATCTAAAAAAAATACAATGATTGACTCTGAACTGTGTGACTGTTTGTTTTTTAATTATTGAGTGTTTTTTTTTGTATTTCGTTTGGGATTGTTTCGTGAAAAGTGTTGAGGCAGTGTTTGTGAAAATTGGACACGACCCGGAAAAACGGGTCCACTCTCCCTTCGCGCTTCGGCCAATAAGGTATGTTTATAAGCGTCACTAGGTTGTGATTAGAAATTGTTTACCTACTACACTCATATCCGATATTATCTATTAATTAAAACTTTAAGTTCCTTATCGCTGCTAATTGGTAAACGGATTGTGACACAGGAGTGGGAATTTTAGCTGGTAGGTAGTTTTCCAGTTAAGTCAGTTAAGCGGTGTTGATGAAATGAATTTGAATTTGAATTTGATATTGACAACAGCAGTTTTCGATTTTATCACTGGCAACTTTCTATAATTGCATACCCGCCGAGAACTTAATTAATAATTAGATTCTGATTGATAACGATGATTGTCGAAGAAGATTTTTGCTCATTAAAATACCTTATTTTACGTTCCTTATTTTTGGTACTTAACTAAACTAAACTAACTAACTAAACTAAACTTAAGTAGGCAATACACTCGTAAGTATAGTACCTAAGCCAACCAAGCACTTAGGTACTCGTCTTTATGGAGGTATTTTAGAGAAAATTGAAAATATTCAATAACGTGAATGGCGGGTGAAAACCGGTCGCCCTACCGCTCTTTCCCGCCATCTTTAAAGTTAAAGATTTTCCTCGCATATAGAAATGCAGAATGATGTTCTCCTTACAACAATATAAACTAGGTAGGTACCTATTGTCATAGACACCTTCTACAGACGCCAGCACATAAAGCTACCCTAAACTGTTTTCCAATTGATTTTTTCAATTAAACATGAACCATATCTAATCTGAGGTAATACAGTTGAAAAACCTATCAAAGAAATTTGAAACGTCGGGGTAGCTTGATGTGTTGGCCTCTGTACCTACCACCTAAGTACCTAATTAATTAGTTCTGGAGCTTATTTTTAATAACAGCGTTACTTATTCAAAATAAGTAGCCACCCGCCTCGGCTTCAGACGTGTTTTATACAAAACTGACTTCCAAGTTCCCTAAATCATTCCTTTAAAAAATAATTATGTAAGTACCTAACTACTTTTATAATTTTATTATAGACATGCCAAACGCCAACTACCTGCAAAAAATTGTGTTAACCCCATGCTTATGGATATCCAAAGAGAATCGAAAGTTGAAGAGGATCTATGTACAGTTCTCTGGAGTATATACAATGTTAGAAATGCCTACGGTTATAACTGCAAGTGCTACTGCTCCAGGAGTAGATTTCTATAAAAAATACCATTGGGAATTCACATTAGCAACAATTAGGTAGTAAGGAGTTGTGACCGGTCGACGGCTATAGACTCAGCTCGTGGCAAAGGGTGTTCAAAACTTCTACCAAACCCTTGGGAAAACAGATGATAACGATATCAGCCCGTTACTGTCCTACTACAGAGTACTGACTAAGGACCTCTTCTAAGACAGAGAAGGTCACTACATGCTCATGCATGGGTATGAATCACTATATACTTGCTTATGGCGGGTGGGCCACTATTAGCTAGCGATTCAGATTATATTGATTACTAGCGCACGTCATGCGGTTTCACCTGCGTAGTTCCCGTTCCCGTGGGAATACAGGGATACAAATTAGCATATCTCACCCGGGGATAGTGTAGCTTCGCAACCTACAAAGGATTTTTCAAATCGGTCTAGTAGTTTTGATTTTTATTCGATACATGCAAACGTACAAATCTTTTCATATAAATATGGAGTACTAGTAGACGTCACGCGGTTTCACCCGCGTAGGTCCCGTTCCCGTGGGAATACAGGGATCAAAATTAGCCTATGTGTTAATAAAGCGTGTCAGCTAACTCCATACTAAATTTTATTAAAATCCATTCAGTAGTTTTTACGTGAAAGAGTAACAAACGTTCATCCATCCATCCTCACAAACTTTCGCGTTTATAATATTAGTAGGATAGATAAGTCCAGGTTTTCTCACGACGTTTTCCTTCACCGATGTCAATGATGTCTAAGATAAACTTAAAAAATAGGTACAATATGAAATTAGCAAACAGGCTTAAAGCCAACAATTCCATCCGGTGACCTAGGTCAGTTGTCAAGACAACGAAGGCTAAATTTTTCTAGGTCTTAGAAATAACATACGAAGTATCCATTGTTAGAATTTAATTGCATTGGTCCGCAAACCTCATAACAGCGGTTTTTAATACTCAACCCAACAATTTGTGGTAAACGTTATCTGTAATTAATTGCAAATCGACTCGTTTGAAACTCGTAACCGCGTATTTTATTTACTCGTGCAGAAATCAATAGTTTGCTGATTTTTTTAATGTGAGTTTGGGCCTAGTTTTCGACAAGCGGTACCTACCCACTAAATCAGATACATACTTTGTATCGTTCGTCAGGTGGTTCACAAAAAGGTCTGGTTCAGTCCTAAAGCTGTCATAAATCAGACACTTTACTGACATACTTTAGGTCACTGTAAAATGCCTAGGTATACAAAACCAAGAAAAGTGAACGTATTAAAGTGGGTACCGTTGTTTGTTTTCTGAAATAAATAGAGTGGAATGGATATTGTCGCACATCTGAACACCATGATTTAAGCCCAAGTTCCTATCCCTCCCCCCACTAACACAATTTTTGCGTCTCGAGTTTCGTTATACAATTTTAACACTTATTTGCTTACTTTGGCTGTTTAGTATAATGTCAAGAATTCATATTTGTGCGAATGTGCGCGTGTCCCTTATAACAGGGCAGAAGGGACACAAACGCACATAAGAAGGTATCCAGTTTTTGTTTCATCCTACATACAGGTATGTAATAGGTGAAACAAAACTGGATAGATAAGCACTTACCTTAGACATAAATCAATCTATGCTAATGTGTTAAAGATGACCAGTTTGTTTGTTTATACCTACGCGCTTAATCTTTGATAATTCAAGTCGGATTAAAAAAAAATGTACATGTGACATTTGATAGCCTAAATATTGAGGAAGATTATTAGCTATTCAACATCAAGCTACAATCTTTAGAAACTATTAAAGTTAATTTGAAATTCCCTTTATGTTCTACATTTTAATTTCTGTATTAGCAAAACTTATCCCGCCAATTGCTCCTGTCAAACCGATGTGCACTGTAATATAATAATATCTAATAAAGTAAATGCGCTAATCTAATATAGTGTGCTATCAAATCAGCATTTTATTTAACGGGTGGGCCACAACCAGACAAATGTAATCCACTTATTACGCTTCTCAACAAAGAAACGCCATTTCAAAACCAACTTTATAAGTAGGTAAATGCGTTTGCACTGCAGACTTGCAGAGCTCTTCATCTCCAACAGTCCATTGACATTATGAACTGCGATAAGCAGATAGATAGAAAACGCGGATGTCATCGAGCTGCAAACCGAGTTTAACATATCTATGAGATTATTACGTTATAGAGAATATATTGAGACGAAAATGTTCGCGGATGCGTCGTGAAAGTGTTGACCCCTTCAAAACCGGCTCGCTAGTCGAGGGTTTTCCATCTACTACATATATGTTGTAATATACACTTTATATGTGAGTAAACTTTGGTTCATGAGTATAATATGATGTTTTGACATGTCCGTTGGTAAACAGGATCTATGTAAATCTTCGTATTCGACAACGTAACAAGTAACAACAAGGTATAGGTATTATATCCTATCCAAGGTACAGTACAACAGGTAGGTAATTAAATAGAAACACAGGGGTGAATCTTTGTGCGGCCCGAGGGCGGCGATCGTAGGGGTCTTGACTTTGACGAAAAGTCATTTGAATTTTAGATTTAATTTTACCTCCAAATCTAAAATTTATCCAAACATATCTTCAGACGTCTCAAATATTATCACCGGATTTGCCATGAAAATAGAAGACCTCCATGTGTTTCGTGGTTTCTGTTGTTTGTTCATTTCTAATCTTTTCGTGCCATTGATTTTTTTCTAAATAAAAGTCCACTCAAAATGTTTGCCTGCTCCCGCGTCTATTTAATATACCCTACTAGATAATGCCCGCAGCTTCGTCAGCATGGATCCCGGTTATCGGGATATCGGATATCGGGTCTGCCAATGTACCTATACAAAAACTTGACAAATAAAATTATAAATACTAAAAGCTACCTTGAGAACCACTCTCTATTGGTGAAAACAGCACCAGCGTAGTCATTTTTGAAATTATCGCGAACAAACAGACAGACACTAGACAGACAGACAGACTGCCGCAACGCAAGCGCGGATCCACCTTTGTGGGCACTGACACTAAATCAGCAGGCCAGTCAAAGTAATACTTTATGTATGGATGATATACCAATCTAGTTAAATAACTACCTCCTACTACTTCAAATACTACTACCTACTCTAGTATTGTATGTACCTAACATAGAGGTACGCATCACAGTACCCACCTACTTAGTTTAGTTTAAAATGATGGATTTTGTATCTTTCAAAATCAATGCATTTCAATAAGGTAGTTAGGTTAGGTAGTTAGGTTCGGTATAGGATAGGTATGGTAAGTTAGGTTAGGTTATATATATATCTGTTCCTGTGTCTGTAGTGTTGATCCCCGCAGCCCCATGTACAAACTTGGCTACATTTTGATTTTTTTATATTTTATAGATGCATCCATGTAACTACAGAACAATTGCTGACTCCTAAGTCACTGGCACATACCTTGTTAAAGAGTCAGGGAATTAAAATGATTGTGACCTAATTATGCTCTTAGTTTTTGGTTCTTGTACTGTGAGTTTTGGGAGCAATAAATAATGTATTTATTATTTATTTATTTCATTAAGTGCCTTAATCTTGTGCAGCTAAGAATCTCCCTGCATCCATTGTATGAATACAATATATCGATCGTAGGGAATACTTAGTCCCAATTGCGCTTTACGAAGCCGTGGGCCGTAACCTGATCTTTATTGAGGCCTGGATCCTGCAAATAATATGAAGCTTACCGTCAAGGCCCCCCTTTCTGTATATTTATAATATATTTCTCTTTCTCATCCTTAAGCTAACGTGATATTTTATTTGAAGTCTATTTGTTGTAAGTTAGAACTTTAGAACATATCTTCACAGAGCAGAGTCGAGAGAAGGGCTAAATTCACTCCGTCCTTGTGCATACCTCCAAGCTAGCTTTGTCAACATCCATTAATCACTTACCTCACAAATGCGAACTGTCCACAAGTTTTTAAACTATTTTGCAAACTTATTTGCGTGAATGGAATTCATAATCGTGCTCATTTGGTAACAGTAATGATTGAAACGGCTTGTCAATCAATCAGTTCTACCGATAGCAGTAGCACCACAAAAGCTTCTAAGTAATCTTTAGTTATGTTGTGAGGAAATTTTAAAGTATGAATGTGGAAAAAGACCCACCTACTCTGGTGAAGGCTACAGAAACGTTGGATGAATTGTGTGATGCTATAGAAAAAAAGGAGGTGAAGATTTTGAAAAATTAGAGGGATGTTGAGAAGAAGAAGACATGCTGCGTAGGCGCCGCGGCGCCGACCCTAAATAAATTAAGATGACGGCATGAGGATAACGATACATAAAAATCTTGATTACTTAGAATAGCTTCCAGAATAAAACAAATTGTAATAGTAAAATTTGTATATGCTTTGTTTAAGAATACCTAGATAAACATAAATACAAATGTTAAGTTTCGCGTACCAGTATGAGGATCCTATAAATTTACTAGCTGCCTGGCAAACCACGTTCCGCTCTTTAAAAAAATAGTCTTCGACCTATTCTCAGACCTACAAAATATACACACAAAATTTCATAACAGTCGGTCAAGCCGTTTCGGAAGAGTTTGGTTACAAATACTGTGGCACGAGAATTTTATAAATTAGATATACCTACCACCTATTTTCCAAATAATTTATTTAATTAAATTTTGATAATTTAAATGTTGTCACACCTACCTACGTAATACATAACTCTTGTCCAAATATCCCTTGGTGCAAACTAAGCCAATTTTCAGAGTTCCGCACGATTCAAAGAGCAATCACACTTGTCCAACTATTTAATGTATGTCAAAGTTAGTTGGAATATCTAAATGAGGTTCAAATATTCATCAAGGTCTACCCTAGTCTCGATTCTCGAAGTATGCACTCAGTGATAAGGCGTAGGTATTCTTGTTTTAACAGTTTGAATGAACTGGTATTTTATACTTGAAGGTCTATTTTAAGAGATAAAATGTAAAGGAGCTTTGTAAGACTGATTGTTGTTTTTCTCTGCGGGCAAGTTCAGAAATCTGACACAAGTATCTTTAGTTCTGATGTGAAGTGTAGTAACTTTTTTACCCGTGAACATCAAATTCAAGAGTGAAACAAATTACAAGAATGATTAGATATACCGATACAGGATAGGTACTCCATTTACAATAGCATCCATCCTAAAGGTAGTTTTATATGAAGAATATTATGCAAGAAACTCTTTAAAAAAAAATAAGTTTTACAACAATTTACCAGTGAACTATAAATGCCTAATACCTACTAGTATGAAATGGCAGCTCAATTAGCCTTTATTTCATCTAAATTTTAACAGAATCGCACTGCAGCCTTATTATAATTACATCGACTACACTGGAACATAACATTTTTTTATTTATTAGATACAAATTAAGCAATGCAATACAACAGATGGATGAATTATTATGAGATGTGAATACAGCAATTGCTTTCCTGTCTGGATGATTGAAACGTACAAACCTCGGCAATGATCGCGATTACAATTCCAATAACGATCTACTTATATGCCCAAACAAAGCTGTCTAGGAGGTCCTATTACTTATAAAATATGTTAAAAACGTGTTCTAGCATATAATTACCGTCAGCTGTTTGTTTTTAAACTCTAAACTCACGTGGTTGGAGCTCCCCGCCTTGTGGCCTCCGAAATATGATAATATTTGTTAATAAATCCGATGCAAACGTAAACCTCGAATTTCCAGTTATTTGACGATCAATCAACGGCCAAGTGTGACCTGTGAGCGAGGTTGGGCGCCACTTTTATTGAGTTTTGAATTTGAAAAATTAATAATAATAATAATATTTATTGGAACATAAAACACATTTTACAGAAAAACTTGCGTACCTACGTAAATAGCCACAATAGTTACAAACTGTGCCGCAGCTATTAACGCCCACCTCCAAGAGGGAGATGACAGCGTTCCAAATTTCGGAGATAAATAATGCAGTTAAGTAAGAAGAAATAATGGCAAAAATTTAAAGTAAATTTGATTAATTTAAAGAATAATAAAATAGTGGTTAATTATCACATACCTATTAAAAAAATAAAATAAAAATAAATACAGAGTAAAATTTACAATAAAACAAAGAAAAAATTAAAAAAATGAAATTAAAACAAAATTATAAATTAAATTATAAACAAAATTTAAAAAACAAATTTTAATTACAATTCCAATTAGATTAAAATAAAATTAATTCCATTAGACGATCGATTGTCCATGAGTGGATGGGTTCATTTTGGTTGTGTGTACAACATGCAAGGCTTTCCTACTTGGTTATGTAGAGAAATCGTATTACATGTGTATCATCATATACTTAGGCTAGGTAGAAGGGAATAATATACCAAATAGTTACAAAATATTCTGATAGTATTAACTTAACGATATGAATTGTAACACTGCTAAGTTTCATCAACATTGTGCTGCGCTGATGTTCATGCTCGGGGTCACCAGTTTGGAGGCATGAGGAACAGGGTGTAAAGTTCCTCATCCACCATTGAAAAGGGAGGATCCTCCGACCAGACGGGTGTTGTGTCTGGTGGGCTAACTACTGCCCGACGATTATTGTCGGGAACTTGTATACGTTCAAACTGCGCGGATAACTTTAATAGCGCGATGTAGGATAGTTCGTATGTAGCGAGATAGATATCGCTTCAATTTTAACAAACATAAGCACAAATTCATTACATACCATCACCAACACACATGTGATGACATGTGATACGATTTCTTTACATAACCAAATAGCCTTACATAATGTACAAATGTTTTAAATAGTAGGTTAAGACAAATACCAAATCTCACTCAAAATGGGTCACTGCTACTGCGCGCGCTCATTGGTCAAATCAAATAGTTCGCGATTCCCCGGTTTCACTAAATCTCTCCCACAATAAATATCCAGCAACCGGGAGGTTTGGTTTCGTAAGCCCACGGAACCCTGATTAACTCGGTCATCAAAAAACTCAATACCATGAATCGTAAAAACCAACGCAATATTCAAATGATTGTCAAATATAGCTGATTAGGAAGCAAGGACATTTTACGTATCTTACTTACGTGTGGTCGAAGCCTTCACTTAATGTTTGAGTTTACAAGATAAACAAAAATCGTGTGTCGTAAATTAGCGGTTGTTATTTTTATTAAGAAGGTGGTTTTGTAAACAGATATTGTAGGTACTTTTTCAGCAACCGACACGTTAAAATGTGGCTAACTAGCCACACTTGACCTCAGTGTGGCGATGCGCCGTCAACGGACGCGTGCGCGCGTTAGTGTGGCGTTTTTGAAGATCGAATGTTGTTTAGGTAACCTATCTACACCTTTTTACGTAAAATATCATTGTTCTAGCTACCATCCGACCGACCGAACGTCCGACTGACCAAATCTCCGATCGACCGATTAAGTGATTGACTGACTGACCTGACTGACAAAAAAATTCTTTCAATAGATTCGAGTATTAGTTTCGATGTTTCACATCTATCGGGCGTCCCACGACAGATTTAAAAAAAAACAGCATTAACTTTTAAAACTGTCCTTTTTTGTAGGGCTTCTAAGAACGTGGAAAGTTAAAGCTCTTGTTCTTTAAAGCTAAACCTTCGCCATTAACCTACACGTTAGTTACAAGAACTTCAACTCACTTGTCCATAAACTAAACTAAACTTATCCCTCTCTTAAATATCGCTCTAGAAAAGGAAGTTGACAATATTAATTAAGTTATAGATGTCAATTTAGTTGTTTAGATGCCTTGAACTTCGCCGTATCACTCCGCTTCGTCGAGGCGTTCTGAAATGTCATATTATTATGTTTTTATGGAAGCATAAATTCAACTAAGTTGATAGCTTCTATATATATGTATAATCGTCCCTTTCCTGTTTTAAAGACAGAAAATGATGGAAATAGCCTAAAGTTAGTTAAGTTTATTTTCAAAATAGGTTCTATCATAAGTCAACGTAACCGAAGCAAAACATCTCCAAAGAACACTCAAGAAATTTAAATTTCGAATCTTTGCATTCGTCGTCCATATATGTTTCAATAACGCCATCTTGTAACTCACCTTGACATTTAGCTCGTCCGACTTGAGCATGGATCCTCTTTTAATTTGTTTTTAATACTTAAATGTCTGTTTTTTTTAGTTGTTACAATGTAAGGAATCCTACCATGATACTAAAAAAAAATAAAGATTACTTTTGAAGTGATAATTTTACTGCCACGAGAAGGATATAAGTACCGTGTTTGAGGTTTAAATTAACATCAATTTTCTTTTGATTTGATGACGTAGGTTCTCCTGACAAACCGACGAGAAATTTCCCAGTTACTAACACGATACATTTCAGTAGCTTCAGTTCATTCGACATCCGATCGTTCGTGCAGACAGCAAACACAATTTTTAACACATTTCTATTCCGAGTTTCACTCAGCTCATGTCTCACATCGCAAAGTATCGAACATCACAGCCGATTCGTTTGGCTGCAGTTTGAACTTTCCTAGCAGTTCATTGTATGGTGACTTGATGTGCAAACACCAAGAAAGTTCAAGGCGGCCAGTTGCATCACAAATGGAGTAATAAAATGTAATGGCCGTAGAACGTAGAACAACGCTTTAAATAACGATAGAGCGGTTTCACACGAACAAACGCTTTCAGCAAATCATTCTGTATCTTTATTTGGCGATTAACAATAGCATTCGCAACGATGTATTGTTTGCTTTCGGTTCAATCGATTAGATTGGTTAGCACGCTGTTTGAAATGTTCAATTAAGATCAGAAAGTAGCGTTCACCTTTTCTTAAAGGTTACAGAAGCAAGAGTGTAGTCAGTCTACCACTTTGCCTTGGTGTTCGGAACTCTATTATAGAATTTACTTACCAATAGAAGAATTTTTTTGCGAATTTTCTAGTTTGCTTGGTTCGTGGCAATAGGCTTACCCTTGTTAAATGAGTTTGAGACATATTTGGCAAATTGTGTTTAAATTAAAATATTAAACACAATTCTGAAATTAGAATTCCAAAGTTTCGATGAAAACTTTATCCATATCAACCGCGTAAGTCAAGCGCGGGAATTTGATAATAGCCCCCTGACGTGTTACAAACCATTCTAGTTTAGATAAGGTTTCGTAACTATCTATAACAGAATAGTAAAACCTTATTTGCGCTTAGTTTAATATGTATTATTGTTTTGATGGTTAGGTACAGAAATTAATTGATGTCGGTTATCCATAGGTAAGTAGGTAGATAAAATTCAGTAAAAGTATTTCTACATTATTTTGTCTTCATAAACTTTGTCTTATGATTCTCTACCTGAAAAGAAATAAATGGAACCCCATAGGATCACTTCATTATCTGTCTGTTTGCTTGTCTGTCAAGACCAAGTCTCCAATCCCTTGTTTTTTAAGACGTTTTTAAAATAAAATTTAAAGTCTAAAGGTATTATAATAAGGAGTATTATTTTCTATTCTACTCACCTCCAGTGCTGAACAGGTAACACTCAGCACTCAGTATCTTAAAATCAAAGCAATAAAACAAATACAAACTTATAAATATATTTTTTATTGGCAAAACCTGTAATTAAAAACATCTGGTACTTCACCATGTTTGTTTATATTGCATTTTCAACCTATAACATCAATTACTATGAATAATAGGTAATAACCTTCTACTTACATAATATTATAATAATAACAAAGGTTATGTAATTTGCAGAATCTGCAAACTTCTATTATTAGTTCAACAATGTGGCATTCTTTTAGAAATTAATTTGAAGAAAATTTTATCTTGAGGCGTAGGTATGATTTAAGGTAAACAAGGTAGTTTATGTATTTTTATTTTTTTACTAAATCCTTCCACATAAGTACCTATACCTATCTACCAAAATGCTGGAGTTCCCGCACCTCTACGTCGTCGTCGCATTGCAAACAAATTATAATACTTTTGTTTTTGTTCGGAAATAGACCTATTTGCATTAACATTAACGTAGATATTGCTGGGTGTACTAACAGGTACACCTCTGCCTAGCCCTAGGCGTGACGTTATGTTATGTTATGACATGTTATTAACGTTTTTTGAAATACTGTAAACAATAAATTAACAAACTAAATTTACGCTTATTACGCTCTATTACTCTATAGTATTTTAAGCCCAAAGAGATTTAAAATACTATAGAGCTGACATGCGAGGAAATATCATAGAAAAACTTTGATCCCATGTCTCAGTAACGCCATCTAGAATAATATATAAATATTGGAGCGGCAGCGGAGCGTACTAAAAAAACTCTTAGACGTGTGTTCAAGAAGACACAAGTTTTGGATAAAAAAATTGTTCGTGTTGTCCGGTCTATAGATATTGAATGTCTTTGCTTAAAACTTAACAAAATGTAAAGTAAATTCACTCGCATGAATAGTTAGTTCATAAATAATAAATTTAATAGGTAACATGTGGATAACGTTGCGAGTTACACATAATTTGTGTAAGTTACACAAATTATGTGTAACTCGCAAGTATGTGTAAGTTACACTACTTACTAGTTTTTAGACAATTAATACCTCAACGACTTCTAATTCTGATTTTGAGTTGACTTTTAATTTGAACTTCAAGCCTGCGATATAAACTGATGGCAACAATTGCAAACACTCGCTAATAAGCTAGCTAAACCACGCTACGTGTGTTAATTTGCACTATGGCTCCCGACTCTGATAATAACAATGATGTCGTTTATTCTATTATGTTAATAACATGTTATTTGTTACCGCCGGAATGCCTTTCACCCGTTTGGGAGTTATTACGCAGACTATTGGCTGGCTGGCAGTCTGGGAAACAGACAGTAGGTATGTAGGCTCCACTTTGTTTTTTTTTGTTAATCTTTGTTACTTGTTTACTTATCTTTTTCCTTCTCTTATCTGTGACTGGCAGTATATGTGTCATCATCATCATCATCATCCACAGCCCGACTTCACCCACTGCTGGGTATAGGCCTCTCTTTTTATGTTCCAATTTCCACATCCCTGTGCCAGTTTCATCCACGGTACTCCCGCAATGGCAACAATGTTGTCCGCCCATCTCGCCGCAGGACGCCCTACACTGATGTCAGTGTATACTTTGTTTTTTATTCTGAGTGCCTAGTGCGAGTTTATTTTACGTTAACGGGATCGACACGTTCATGACGTACGGCGCTCCGATTGGCCCGCTCCAAGCTTTTAACCAATCAGAGAGCCAAACGCGGTGAACGGTTTGATCGCGTTAGCGTAAAAACAACTCGCACTTAGGGCACTGAGCTGTTGCTTACTGCACTTCGTGTCAAAGGTTCGATTTTCGAAATTTGTTCCGGGTCTGGCGGTTTGTGTTTGCGAATTTAAATGTTTGTAAACGGGTACCCACGACACAGAAAAAATTTGGCGTGTGGGGCAAGGTTTTTTTCTTAAATAAGAAAAGGAAACCTACTTCGTTGGCTTTCTTTACGTAACGTTCAAATATTCATTCGTTCGTTTTGTCATTTATTTATCTACGTACCTATGCCGAAGCGAGATTCGTAAACATCTCTATAACGACAACATGTTTAAAGAATCTTTGCGTAAATAATTATCACTATAGTGAGAAGTGGGTACGACGCAGCAGGTAGCCATGAAGAGTTCGTTATACTTAGATAGAGAGGCCTTCAAAGATCCAAGTCTGGACAGAATAAAAATATGCGTGTTATCATTATAAATTCAAAGTTAATGTTATGATTTTTTGGCTTAAGTAATGGCCGCCATAACTATTTTCGGATGTCATTATTTAAATTTCGAATCAAAACTTATTTAAAAACATACTCGTAATATTGTTTATGCGTGCTGCCAATTTTTTTGCCCAAGGCAGCATCGACATTCAGCCTGGCTTGTCTAAAGTTTACTGTCTGTTGTACTGTAATAAGTATAAAGTGCGCCAAGATTCTTATTTCTACTACTTACTTGCACATTAACGGACAATAATGTTTTAATGGTAAAAATCTAGTTTTTCGCTCCAAATTTCACGGCCGCGATCGTTTGTTGAACACGCCATCACACGACATATGGTCGACCTTCTTATCCATTGCGAGGAAATTGTAAATAATAGCTTTTTATAAGTTATAAAGCGATAAATAAGATCGCGTCAGCCATTACGGTTCGTTATGAATGGGTTTTTAATTAAGAGTAGAGAGATTGTTGATAGTAACCGGGATATTTTACACTGTGATGACTTTACGCAACTACTTTTATTGTGTTAAAAGCTCTTCCTTACAAAAAATATTAAAATTTAGGAAATTGATATTGGCATTGACATATGCGCGTTTTAATTTACGCTTATAGGTACACCTAAATTAATGTCTTTGTCGACATATAAAAAAGAGAGTTGGAAATCCAACACTGCAATAATTTTTATTCATTCATTCAAGAATTTCCTGCTGTTCTTTATTTTAAACAGGACTTTTAAAGCTACCTACCTATGTAAATGTTCATTTCCATAACAATGCCGGGAAACGGGAAAATATTTTGCAATTGCGCCGCCATGCAATAAAAGGAATATAATATCACATCCTTGGCCGAAATCAATGTAAGGAAAACGTTTTCAATGTTATTTGTTTGTCGTATTTACATTGAAAAGTACGTGATATGACGGATAATATTGAGGAAAGTCTGCCGATTCTTTTATTCAAACAAGGATTTATTGTTAACAAAAGCACACTATGTTTATTCCATTGCAATTTTGTAGGTGTAAAATAAGCAGTTTAGATGCCATAATAACTGCTTTCCACGTAAAAAAAAAATAACCAAAAAAGGTGCCTATTCAAATAGTTACCTACTTACCTATACCCCATTTACTATAGGATTTAGAAAAGAGGCTTGTTTGTAGGGAGCCAGTTGCGGAATGCAAAGCATTTTGTTTTAAACATGAGTTAAAATAATTTTCATTTACAATTGTTTTATTTTAAAGTGAAACAAAGAACTTTCCATTTATTGTTCATTCCTGGTTCTTCTAGGTTGTAATCATTGACATTTAACTACTTAAAATGAAATGATTTATAAAAATGAAATACACATTTTTCTTAAAATAAATTGTTGCAGTGGTTACAACTAAGTTTGACAGGTGCTGTGAAAATAGATTAAAATAAATTCGGCGTCTATCGTAATATGTAACATGCATATTGTACTTTCGATAAAAAGTGTGCATTAAAAATAAACTTTTTTAACTTCGGTCTAATGCTGTCAATGGAGTATAAATTATTCTAAAATATATAAAAACTTTTTGAAACAGGTCTTCGTAGTTTGTACTACAAGTTACGAGCATAAACACAGGGCGTGAACCACGTTGATTATACCGCTACAGACGAAAGTGAAAAGAGGCACAGCCTTGTTTTTTTTTTACAACTTTTTTTTTCTCGTAGCCCGAGCTTAGTAAACGTGCTTGACACGCTTACCGAACTTACATGTTCGAACTCTTTTTTTTTTGTTTATGAGAAATCTTTTCGCTTTTACTCTTTTAGCATAATTAATTCAAGAGATTGTTATCAGTTTTTATAATGATAATTATAATTT
Source organism: Euplexia lucipara (assembly GCA_921972225.1). Classification (NCBI taxonomy): domain Eukaryota; kingdom Metazoa; phylum Arthropoda; class Insecta; order Lepidoptera; family Noctuidae; genus Euplexia; species Euplexia lucipara. Next base: position 5,194,222 of record OV179163.1, on the reverse strand, counting down.
TAAAAGTAAATGATGATGTTGAGTTATAATGATATTTTCTTATGATTAATTTCTTGGTTATTTGACAAATCCCAGCTGTTAAAAATACAACCTTGACCAAAAAGTAGAATAATTACCTACTTAAAGCAGTTATAACATTAACAAATAACAATCACGTCTTCATAAGTACCTGCATAATTAAGTATGAACTACATTTCTAACCTCAAAGTCTTTACTTTAATACTGGCCACAAAAAATACATTTGACAACTTTACTTTAAATACGCGTGCCACATTAAAAAGATAATGGCACTAAAGATGTATTAGCCCGTAATCACCTATTCAAATAACAGCAGAGCAGTCAATGACCCCGCTTGAGCAACACAGTACCTATGCCTTTACCAACACAATTGGATTGCAGATACGGTTTTATTAATATTTAAATAACATTTGCAAGCTGGTGTTATTGTACCTGCTTTGTACCTAATTTGCATGTTTATTGAAGCGTCATGTAGGTAAACATACTGGAACAAAACGCACCTGAGTCTTTGAGTAGATTGAATGAAAAAAAACAATCAAGTATATGTGGCCTTCAACATAAGTTAAGTACCTACTTGAAGAAAACAAAAAGAAAAAAAAATTAAAACTCTTACAGATTTTCGTGAAATCTTTCGATAAGATTTATACTTACTTAAATCGAAGGAACCTAGGAAGGTGTGTATGGATTGTGGTATGTATGTAGATAGTTCCTAATGTAGGTGATAATGCATTCCGTAAAGTAAGTAACAGCCTAGATTTAATATTGTTTTTTTTTTTTAATACTTATTACAAACCAGTGCTCAAGCAGTGATGCAATCAGTGATGGTGAAGCGCACTAGTTTATTAAGAGCCTATTCACTCTAGCCTTGAAGACACCTAAATTATAATCGGACGGGAAGACCGCAGCAGGCAAGTTGAATTAAGTAGGTTACCTATGACAGTCGGGGGCTGCGGAAGTATCTTCTGTTCCCGTGACCCCCGGCGCAGGTTTGAGACGGAACACCCGAGTGGTTTATAGTCAGGAAAAGACGGACAGAAAAAAAATGGTTATTAACTAAGCTAAAGTAGGTTAAACACGCCATCCCTAAAGAACGAGAGACCTCTTGAAATAGATCCATTGCTTCATTATTTTCCAATATATTGTATGTCTAATGAACTAATTCGTGATTAATTTCCATTCGTCGTGCATCTTCCGAAGTCGGCTAACTGCGCCAATTACAACATCGTTCGACAAATATTTCACTCGAACGTGAAATCTCTCATTTAGGATCGATATTGCTCAACTATTTACTTATTCAGTCAGCAAACGTGAACTAGTCGCGACGTTGAAGCAATATACATAGATAGCAATATACATAGACATTTGAACTAATAAAAGAAGTCAACTGTGGCGTTTCATGGTATTTTATACGCTCAGGATCGGAGTTCAAATCTTGTTTATGTAATTCAAACTGGTATTTCGAAGAAATATTGCATAGTTACGCCTGAGATAGAGTATTGAGCATCATTTTTTGGAGCGAAACCATTTTTTTATAATGTTCCTATGTACCTACTTTTAGTGTTTCTTTTGTAATTTAAGTAGGTACTGACTAACATCTGTCCAGCCTTTTTTCCATATGTACCTATAATATGTTGAGTTTGACTTCCAGTTTATTTATTTATTTAGTTCTTTGGGGAAACAAACTGTTACACAAATTGTCTTAATTAATAATCTCGTTAAATGCATTCTGCTTGTTACGATACACTTCCATAATTGTTCAAATATAAACATCAGCCTCTAATTATTTATATTTTATGTGTTCTGAATTGTACGTAAATAAATTCTTGTTCATAAGTTGCACTTACTTATTTTCTCATAGAGGGTGATAAAAAGTAGAGTGTCCACCTCGGGAGCAAGACTATTTTAAGCTCGAGTGACATACTTTTAATCCCTTGCTGCGCTCAGGATTCTAGTTAAGAATTCCTTGCTCCGCTCGGGATTCTACTCTAGAATCCTTCGCTCCGCTCTGGATTAAAAAAAACACTGTCGCCTTTAAAATAGTTGTTTGCTCCCTAGATAAACAATCTACTATTTTAGTCCCTCATCTAGATTACAAGAAAATACTCGACAAATATTTTTTCTTTTTTCACGTAATCAAAAAATAACAGCGATACATCGAGTCAAAATGTTGCATGCATGACGTTACTAGTCAGTACAGTTTATACTAGATAATGACGTTAAAAGCCCCCTCTCCTCAACTTTAATGCGCTTAATCTAAGCGGTTTTCCATCATTTTGAAAAAAAAAAGAAAAAACTTGTGTATTATTTTTTTTAATCTAACTGAAATGGACTAATTATATTTTTATGTTCATATTCTGTCAAAAACCCTATTGCACCTGCTTACCACCAAACTGGTGGAGATGGGACGTGCTTTAAGCTCCAACGCCTCCTTCCCCAAAAACAACACTTTTGTACCTTTTTTTTTTTTTTTTTTTAATATTATAAACCAGTGCTTGACTGCAATCCCACCTGATGGTAAGCAGTGATGCAATCAGTGATGGTGAAGCGCACTAGTTTATTAAGAGCCTATTCACTGTAGCCTTGAAGACACCTAAATTATAATCGGACGGGAAGACCGCAGCAGGCAAGTTGTTCCAGTCCTTCGATGTACGCGGTATAAACGACGAAGCGAAACGCTTTGTCCGAATCGTGGGAGTTTCAACGATGTAAGGGTGGATACTCGCCGTACGCCGGGTTGTCCGAAGGTAGAAAGGTGATGGCGGAATCAAGTCATGTAATCGCCTAATTATTTATTTAATAATTCACACGTGATAATAAAACATACAACGGCGGATTTAGGTAATGCTTTAGACATTTTCGACCAGTCTGCCTTAAGTTGATGCAGAGACCTAATGGTGTAACAAGATAAACAATAACTTGTAAGTTAAAATAAGTACCTTGGTTACATTTAAAAATAAATAAAACCATTAGAGATAAAAATACTTAGATGAAGAAAGACTCATCTGGCAATAATCTTTTGATTACAGCTACTTACTGTGACAATCATTTTGACCATTGCTCGATCAAATTTACTTCTAATTCAAAAGTAAGCTTTATTAATGCGTGCGTAGGTATCTAAAACTTGTTCTGTAAAATATTAATGTATTCCTATTGCAAGTGATCGCCAATGTTTTAGTTATTTGACCTTAGTCTGGCATTTGTAAAATAAACAGCCACTTTGGAATTTCGCTGGCAACTATTAATATATAAACTGGTCAATATTACCTAGTTACTAATTCCATTGCTGTTGGTATTTATTCATTTTGGTGGTTACATCATTTTTTACTTTTGTCTCTAATGCTAATCATTATCTTCTGGTGATTAAAACCAGTAGATCACAAAATAGTCTAGGCATATTATAGGCTCATTAACATTTTTTTCGTAATACCTGTCAATTTTAGCGCGCAAATTCCGTATCGCCATTTTTAATTCAGTCGTGCTGTTAAAAAATTACAACAGATTTTTTAATAGCTACAACAAATGGTAAGCAGACGATTATAAACGGCCACAACTGGTATTAATATATATTTAATGACTACATAAATATTTCAATTATCTCTAAGCTTAAAAAAAATAAGAATATTTATTTGTTTATTTCCAAAACACTTAGCTTAATACACATTTGGTTTTAGTCAAAGACATTCAATACCTATAGACCGGACATCACGAACAAAATTTTCGTTCGGAAAAGTGTGTCCTGCTGGATCTGAGTCTGGCTGGCTGGTCTATGAGTTTTTTGTAGTAGGTACGCTCCGCTGCCGCTCCAATATTCATATATTATTCTAGATGGCGTTACTGAGACATGGGATCGAAGTTTTTCTATAGAGCGGGCATGTCAAGGAAATGCTTGACATGCCCGCTCTATAGTATTTTAAATCTCTTTGGTTTTAGCCATACAACTAAAACCTCTGAGGGTTTATCTGTGCGCTGGCGAGCCGTTTATTTAAGTTACACAATCATACTATTTGCTGTTGACATTATGATTAAAAAAAACAATAACACATCAATGGTCTACTAGAATTAAATATCTAATTAAGATCTAAAACGTTGCTATTAAATTGCTAATAAAGAGTTGACAATAGGTAATCAAGTGCAAACACGTTTTAATTATGTACTCAAGTATTGTTTATTAGTATAAGCGTTTATTATAAAATGAAACATCATCAAAGGTGTGTCAAGTGTTAAAGATGACATAATATTATCTTATGAGCATAATCACTAACATTTATATAACCTTATGATGTTGGTTTTTTTTCAATCTTATTACCCGTGTGTAAAACTTATAATCCGATATCACTTTTACTGTTTAATATGGTGATATCACACAAAGTTCTTGAGGTTTTTTTTTCGACCCGACGAAGGTTTTCTTCTTTTAGCTAACAAGGACTATTATTGCGTGTCAAAAGGCGTAAACTTAGTTTCAAATATTAATCAAATGGCTAATTTATCGATAATCAACACGGTCAACCAGAAGGACGATTATGTAAAAAGTATGCAAATCTGTTTGAAAAGTAAAAGGAAAAAATGAATAGGCTGTGTGTGAGGTTTTTGGCCATAGCTCGCTTTAAATACATAAAAGCAAATTTTAAAAACCCTATCTATGGTATAAGATGATTAATTTAATTTACAGGTGAGGAAACCGTTTTATTTAGATTCCGCATATTTATCTTTATAATTATTTATAATTTATAACGTTCTACATAATTATGAATCGAGTTCACATATTTACGTAACGTAGAAACTCGTTCACCGTGTTTTTTGTTTACTTGCCTACGTTCTAAAAAACGGAAGCTCGATCAACCGGAAACGTTGTCTCACTCAAAATTTATCATGGGAACCGACGACACACCCTTGAATTCGATTGTTGAATCGATTTTCGATTACATTGAATCGTTATCGATGACAGTTGAGAATGACGTCCGTAAAATTGTGAATGGGCTCGTTGAATGCGATGATTGGCGACAAAACGATGACTTTTAAAAAAGGAACAAAACATCGATCGGTTTGAAGTGAGTTGTGGTTTTTTAAGTTGGTGTACTTTGTACAATGTACTGGTTACTTAACCCTTGCAGCTACGTTAAGTTTTCTTTTAAAGTCTTTACATTTGTTACCCTTTTATTTAAAATTGTATTAGGTAAAGGTACTAAATTGCATTGCCTTGTCGGTCTAGCAAGCGTTACTGCATAGCACTAGATTCTGGAATCGATTCCTGCAAAGTGATATTGTGATTGACTGTGAACTAATCCAGACTCCGCAATGTTACTGAGGAGTAACCATCCGGAGTCTGGATAGATGTAAAGTTGGCAAAAGGGTCGCCTTTTAGCGAAATGTCAGTGCCTTTATGATATACATACGCCTCTGCCTAACCCTTTGAAGTGTACAGGTCTAATGTTATGGTACTTAAAAACGTTTACCAACGACTTGACCTCCATAAAAGAAAACTGTTGGCGACAGATCTGGCAACCCCGTTGCTAGGGGCTAGTTGTTCTGTTGTTTGGCTAGCGACGGGGCGGCTTGCTTTCGCTATTCTAATTTTGTGATCAAATTATTATACCCAATTGCACCTTTAATTGATTTTGATTTAGTGACTAACAAAAACCATTATAGCATATTCAATAGAATTAATCATATTGGGTTTTATCACCGTTGCTTCAACAACTATGATCAGTAGGCAGCAGGTGGGCTAGCATGTCATGCTCTGACAAGACATTTGTCATAAACTAACAACTAGAGTAGATACCTTGATTACATAAATGGCTTAACCGAAAAATTTAACACTAAATAATTAAATGTTCTGAATTTGAATGGCAATGCTGCTCCCTACATCGTAGTGCATTGTTACGCTATTCCCTATGCCACGCCGTAGCGTACCACTACGCTACTCCCTACTTAGCGTGTCGCTACGGTACTCCCTACGACGTAGCGTATCGCTACGATACTCCCTACGACGTAGCGTATCGCTACGATACTCCCTACGACGTAGCGTATCGCTACGCTACTCCCTACGCCGTAGCGTACCACTACGCTATTCCCTACGCGGCGCGCCCTGTCTTAGTGCGCTACGCTCTACGCCGTAACTTCATATTTTCGAAAATCCTTTATCAGAATCTTAATTAATTAAATACCATATAGATGCATCCTGTTATTACTGTGATTTGACAGTTGAGTATTATTGCCAGAGAAGCACAATATAATAATACCTTTTATTTTTTTACCAAATCATTATTATATCAAGATGCGGTTGGGCAGTCTTTCCACCCTGTAGTAATTTATAGGCAAAAAATCTTGAAGCTCACTACGAATACGAAAAAAATATTCGTAATGACCGAGTGGGTCATTACGAATATTTTTTTTAAGTAACAAACTCAAATGAGTTTTTAAGTTAACTAAAACTTGCATAGTAGTAGGTAAATGGAAACCGTTTTAGCAGCTCTAAATAGTAAATACTTGCGAACCAGTTGAAAACTATGCTATAAATTAGAGTAATAAACTCTGCTACGCTACTAAATCGTTCTTGATTTTCCAGAAACTAGACTTTTAGTCATTTATCTTGTCTAGGCAGAAAAATTGTTACGAGCCAATTATCTGATATACTTCGCTGTACGAAAAGCATATAAAATCGGCTAAATTTTCAAATATATACTTCACTTTCCGTCTAGCACCTACTCTCAAGCAAATACGAACGCAAGTTACCTTATAAATATTTAGGTTTTTGAGTTTAGAGATTTTATTACTGAATATATTGATAGTGAACACTGAGAATGAAAGACGTAACCCAAAGGTCAAGATCCCTCTTAAAGCCTAAACCAATTAAACTACTCCTGACATTCGACTGGCCTGTTGGTCTAGTAGTTGGTGACCCTGACTGCTATGCCGGAGGTCGTGGGTTCGATTCCCACCCAGGACAAATGTTTGTGTGTTGTGCAGGATAACTTGTTCCATGACTGGGTGTAATTTATCTATTAAATGTATGAATTTAGAAATATATAAGTACGTTTATCAGCTGTTTAGTACCCATAACACAAGCTCTCAACTTAGCTTGGAACTAAATGGCGTTGTGTAAAAAGTTGTGCAATATTATTATTATTTAGGAATCAAATAATAATAATATTGCACAACTTTTTGACACATCTTTACTTCAGTAGGAGAGCTAAATATCCTAAACATAACATCGTGAGGAAACGACAAGACTGAGAGATATTATTCTGAACGGCAGGTGAAGCCAGGTCGAAAGCCCATGGGTGGCATATACTCTGACACCAGAAGCCAGAAGTTTTCAGTCCTACGAATTACTTAGTCTAATCAGTGCGGCTTAGCCGAACAAGACGTTATAAACCTATCTTCTATCAAGAACATTCCTCTAAGTATACACCTCATTCTAGCCAAATCACCTTTCGCCGACTATGGTTGCATTCTCACAAAAATTGTTACCAAAAATAACGTTCAAGATAAGTTAAAACCGCGAGCTTTTGCTTAGGTAGGTACATTATTTTCAAATGTTCGTATTACGTAACAATAAAACAACTATTTAGTAATATTGAGAAATGAGAGCTCAACGGAACGAATTACCTAAAACATAGGTAAGCTTTGATGTAAATCAGTTAACATATAAATTAGTCACACCAGTCGAAGTTATTGCCACTACGTAACGTTGTTGATCAAGGAATGAATCTATTGCACGCAACGATCGACGCATTGGGAACGCATCGCCCGATTGCGTCTTATAATAAACGAATAATTAACTAATTAATTATACGGACATGAATAAACATGGAATGGTTTGTAACAATAGATGCCGTGAATGTTTAATTTTTGCGTTTCTTTGATAATCTTCCCATGGGGATTGATTGCGGTGTGTGATGAGACGCTTCACTGGGCGCGGTGTGCCTGTAACATAAATATTGTTTGACACGTAGGTAGTTGTTTTGTAGGATGCTTGAATGACTAGAGAAGACTGGAAAATATTACATAGAAGATAGGCTGTTAGAGTGATAGGCCTGTTGGTCTAGTAGTTAGTGACCCTGACTGCTATGCCGGAGGTAGTGGGGTCGATTCCCACCCAGGACAAATGTTTGTGTGATGAGCACGATCATTTGTTCTGTGTCTGGGTGTTGTTGTTTGTTCATGTCTGTTTGTGTATGCATTTAGAAATATATAAGTATGTTTATCAGTTGTTTAGTACCCACAACACAAGCTCTTAGCTTAGCTTGGGACTAGATGGCGTTGTGTGAAAAACTTGTGGAATATTTATTTATTGATTATTTATTGGCTCTAGAACCATGTAGTATCAGGACCTGTCCAAAAATCCCCTTTCAAACTGCATAAATACTAGCATTGAGTTTTTTTCTTCTATAATGTATCCTGGAATAATGTCACTTGGTTTTGGGATAAAGGTGACTTATGATTCTAGTAAGCGGAAGGCCAAAACGATTTTGAATTAAGACCTCACCTAAAAAAATAAACTCCGAAACAACACAAAAGCGAAACTAAGAGTAGTTTCGTGCAAATAAAAATATCGATAGTTAAGTAGTTAACCCGTGCACTAGTAATCCGTCTCCCTCAATTAACTCTTACAGTTTGCACGGGATGATGAGCAGCGAAGCCACTCTCACTTTTTTAACTTTTGTAGACCACAGAGGAAATTAGACCAGAAACATTTGATTTAATGATACCGAGAACGTATGGGTTAATTTGAGTTTCAAAGAAAAACAAAAGTTGAATTGTGTTGGTGGATTTTATTTGAGTTTTGATTGAATTCAATGAGGCCAGTGCACATCATACCATTATCATCTTTGTGGTTTTATAACCAGCTGTTATTTTAAAAAAATGCAGTCTTTATTAATAAATCATCGTTGTTTGAAAGCTTTCTCAAAGGTGGTAAGATTTGAATCGGTTCTTGGTCGTTTAAGGCGTAATATTTACTTTCCTTTTTCGTTTCTTACATGGACTAATCTTTAAAGGTAGTTGTTCAAACCATAAAAACGTATCTACGTCTGCCCTTTCATCCTTTACGACAATTAGCGATTGTGACAATCCGTCAGTGCATTCTAAAGCAGTAATCACACTTATAATATTTCAATCCTGCAGCCAACGTTCCAATCTGTTCAAAATCACGTAATACGTCCAAACATATAATTTGTAACTTGAAACGTTACGAAACGGATATATGACAGTCTGATATCAAATTGTCAAATGTTGGTTGTTTTATTGAACATGATATGATTCGCTTCGTCTCAGTGAAAGTAGGTTGGAATAATTTGAGGGCGTGTTCCGTCAACTAGAGTGTTGCATTAAAACGACGATTAGCAAAAAAATACCCGCTATTATAATGTGTCGGTAAACTGGTCTGCATAACTTGACAGTTGAGTTGCCTACGTAATATTAACGAAAAACTAACAAATATTGGAAACTCTGTAGATTGCATTCTTCATGCTGCAGAAGTTTTTACCATCGCTTTTACCGCCCGTGTGTAGGTATTAAACATGTTTATAGCATGAATGGCGTGATATGTAATGGCTGCATGCCTCGGCTTGACAGCCAGTCATCTGCCTAGCCTTTTCCCAACTATGTTGGGGTCGGCTTCCAGTTTAACCGGATGCAGCTGAATACCAGTGTTTTACATGGAGCGACTGCCTGTCTGACCTCCACAACCCAGTAACTGGGTAACATGATACCCCTTGGTTAAACTGGTTGTCAGACTTTCGGGCTTCTGACTACAAGTAACGACTGTCAAAGATCTACAAATGACAGCCGGGACCAACGGCTTAACGTGCTTTCCGAGGCACGGAGGAGTCTTGGTATGTAATAAATGGTCACCCATCCACGGACCGACCTCGTCAAGCGTAGCTTAACCTTCGATCGACCCATGCGGCTGTTATAATTTAGCCACAAGCTCCTCAGCTCCTCGGCTTGACAGCCAGTGTAAACTGCAATAACCACTTTTACACCACAATTGTACAAATAAACACCCTGATTTACAAAGCCCTGCACAATCGTTATTTACAACGCTGCAATTCGACGTTAATTAGCCACTACAATTATAAAACGATATATTTAATCTCAAAGCTGACACTAACACCAATGAAACGCACATCGCAGTAATATAAAACGCAGCGTTTCTGTCGATAATTAGGCGTTGACACGCGATGCGGCGCGGTATGCAGCGCGCATTCGATTGGATATTGCAGACGCTCCTTAACATTCCGCCATGTTTATTGTTAAGACATTCGAAGTTTGAATGACGAAAGTCAAAAATATAATTATGTGATATTGACTTTAATAATGGCGGCGATTGTCTTGTGACTTTTGAGTATGGGAATTGGCACTTTCACATCTTAATAAATACCATTATGTCAGTTAGTAGCTAATAAAAAACAAAACAGAACGTGTTTCCAATCTCTTTCGTAATAGTCTTCATAATTGGAGCGAATTCATTATCATTAAGAAATATTATTATACGTATAACGTATATTAACGATTATAAATACTCATGTAGATTGTAGATAATGTCTTTCGGAAATGTGTGTGGTGGTAATGACAATCTCATAATATCATGCGACGAATGATTTTGATCAAGGATTTCCACTATACGATTTAGCTGCAGGGTATATACCTACTAATAACATGAGACAGATGTTAGTGTACTGCAGTGGTCTTCTGAATCAGAATCAGAATCAGAAGTTCGATTTCAAGAGAGTCTCACACTCTCTTGAAATCTTAAAGTCTTAAAGTTTGGTAGATCCTCTATATTTTTCCCAGAAACTTACAAATATTTATAATTCACATTTAAGTTCTAGTATTATACAGTAGACTTTCACATTATGAAACAATTCAATATAAATAGGCACATGCACAATTATTGCGGATTAGATATACCTAATCAGTTTCAAAGAATGTCAAATAGAATAATTAGGTCCTACATGTCATATTAGTGCTAATCTATACTTCTATACTAATATTATAAAGAGGTAAAATTTGTAAGTTTGTATGTAGGGGGTAATCTTCGGAACTAATGATCCAATTTTGAAAATTATTGTACTGGTGGAAAGCTACACTATTCCCGGTGGACATAGGCTACTTTTTATCCCCGTATCCCCACGGGAACGGAAACTGCGCGGGTGAAACTGCGTGACGTCTGCTAGTGTCAAATAAAATTCAATACCATCAAATTATGTCAATGTGCAAGTTTCTGAAGCAGTAAAATTATAAAATGGGCTTTTTGACAAAATTTTAGTTTTTAGTCCCTCATCTAGATTACAAGAATATATTCGATATATATTTTTTCTTTTTTCACGTAATCAAAAAATACTGGCGATACTTACATCGAGTCAAAATGTCGCATGACGTCACTAGCCGCAGTACAGTTTATACTAGGTAATGACGTAACGAGCCGCCTCTCCTCAACTTTAATAGGTACGCTTAATTTGAGCAGTTTTCCATCAATTTAAAAAAGAAAAGTATACTTGTCGTATATTTTCTTGTAATCTAGATGACGGACATTTTTTTTTTTTTCATATATATAGCCCATTGTCATCGAAAGTCCTTTATTGCGTAATAGCATTTATTTATTTGTAAAAAAAAATTTGTGAAATTGTAGGTGAAGTGAAGGAAAAGTAAGCTCATCCCATACCAATGCCAGAATATACAAGTCCTAGGTCTCATGTATTTTATTCAATGTGTAGAGATTAATATCTTAATAAAAAATTCCTTTCCTTAGCACCTAAAATATTTTAAAAATTATGACACGTGAACACATTCGCAAGATTAATAAATTAATTAACATAAACATAACATAACGTTGCGCCAGTAATCCCCGAAGGGCTAGGCAGAGATGTACCGGGTAGTACATTTCGCCATTTCGCCATTTAATTAATTACAGATTAATTTCAGAGTTGATATGTTGTAAGAATGGTTTTTCTCCTTCGATATGTTTTTGTCTTTCTTGACGACTTCAACAACAGGTGTTTATTCCTAATTGTATTTTCCTATATTTATTTTTAAGCAATTATTTAGTTCGGTACGTTCCACCTGTTCTTTATCTGCATCCCCCAAAGGTAGACTTGAAGAAAATAGACGGCTATTATACGGTTATTTTTACTTGTGCATAGAGTTTAATTTAAAACTCCATAAGAACGGACTAACTCGTACCTACACTACCTTAGATTAACTTTTTCCTAATTACATCAAAACTACAACACACCAAGTTGCGCATCCGATCTTCCATTACTTAAAAATCTTAACCTACAAAAAAGTTATGAAAACCATCACATTACCCCACTTATAAAGATCAGAACACACTAAATATTACGGTAACGAAATGTTTAGTTCAATTAATCACCCTCCTGTGAAAATCTTCCGGGTTCGTTACGTTACCTTAAAATCACATTGGTAACATGTTCCACGTCGTTTGACTTTGTACACATGATAGACTGAGAAAATGCTATGTGTTCTATGCCTTATGTAAGGTAACATCACTATGACGTAAGGAAAAGATGGTGGAGTGCTTAATTTTGATTGGCGGCTTAATGTTTTGTGGGGTAACACTGTATTCAATTAAAGCACAGTTTATAAAGCACAGTTTACAGTTAATTAGTTGTATAGTAAGATAAAGTAGTGGCAAGTTTAGTGTTTACGTTAGTTATGAAAAGTATAGTTTAAAGCAAAGTATGTAAATTATTAATGTTTAAACTAGGTAAATAACCAATTATGTTACTGATTTCATCAAGTTCCATTTAAACAATAGAACACTACTTTAAATAAATCATTTTCGATGACATGTCATGTTGCGTCGGTATGGCTTAAGACCTCACCTTTAATGTTTGGCTTTTCCAATTTACATAAATATATCTACTAACATTATCTTGGACAACACTAACATCGGTCAACAAAAACATCGTAAGCAAACCCGGACCAATACTAAAATAAGAAACAAATTGTTTTATTTTTTACTAGCTGCTGCCCGCGACGTCGTCTGCGTGATGGCTCTACACTTCTACAGCATTAAAAATACGTAAGATGCCAGTGTCGCTATAGCATTATAAGTAAACAACTTTTAAAATAGCATTAAAATATAAGTTATAGGTATGAAGAGGGTTATAATGGAAATCCTGCTGAGTTCAGTCATACGATGTGGCTGAAGGAAATAGAGAAAATAATGCTGGAATACATTCCAGGATACAAAAGAGTAAAAATACGTACAAAGGTATCATACCTTACAACAATTCCCTATAAACTACGTTGGTAGTTACGCTGCCAGGAGACAAAATGTAAAGAGATTCAGGACTGGTGGCGCGGGAGCAAGCGACGTACAGGTGCCCGTGTGAGAAGCAACTCGTCCTGAGGTCTACACCCGCTGCCTTGAGTATCTGCTCCTGCGACTTATAATTATTGATGGTCATCCATCACTCAGCAAACACGCACGAAGAACTATACGCGCTCGAACTGGAACGGGAAGCTATGAAGTAAACGGTGAATGCGTAAAGATAAAGATAATTTATTTGTCAAAACATGAGTAAGCAGTACAAAAACTCGGTTGCAAAGCATGGTGTTTTATTCGTAAAATAACCGAACAAGATTTTTATTTATGCTGTTGAAATTTACAGACAGAGAAAGAGCTAACATGGCAATTATTGCTGAAGAGGCCTTTGCTCTTCAATGGGATAATAATAAGCAGGTACTTACTTGTAATATTTATTTGGATTCAAAACTCCGCAATAATCAAATGCCGCTGAAATGGTCCTTTTGCCGCAGCCGCAGCAGTTTATTTTTATGTGTAATGGCATGTTTTTGCTGTGCGTGTTTCAAGCTCATGTTCTTTCCTTTTTTCTAAATTTCGAAACAGCAAAAAAACAAAAAGAGAAAGAAAAATATTATTCATCTATGTGTAAACATCCTGTTAGATACGGAGAACCTTTGAAAATAGAGAAACTGAATAAAGGTGTAAGATTGCCATTTAATAAATCCTGTTTAGCACCCAATAACTCTTTCGTGGCGTGAGATATTCCCAAAGAAAACCAGATATGTGCACAATTAAGTGTTCAAATACCAAATCTAGAAACTTTCACAATGATCACGCATGCTGGCCGCAATTTTATAAACTTTGTCAAATAAATTAATAAATTAAATTAAATACAAATGCTTGTAGATAGCATGTTAAACATTAAATACTTTTTGTTGTATTTATTGTCAAGTAATTGTTTTGCGTGTAAATGCAATAGTGGAAAAAAGATACATAGTTATTATAATTTGCACATTGTCTTTGTGAATGCTCTGTGGTGCATTCATGCGCAGCATTAAGGCATTTCCACTAAACGGAACCCTCCAAATTCACGTTTTATAGTATTTTTATGTCTTTTATTTTTGAAAAACACATAAAAATAAAATACCGATCTTTGACAATCGATTAGTACCTAATATTATTTAAATTTCTGAAATATATTTTGTCGTATAGAACTAACTACACATGCTTGTCAAATTCTCTACCTACCTTTGTATATTTCGAACTACCACGGGTTTTTGAAAAAGGTCGTTAGAGGTCACACCACCATACATTTCTACTATAATTATTTTAACAACGAGTAGGTATTTAAGATAAATTTGCAATATTAATAAAATTACTTTTGGTATCTGGCGGTTAAATAAACGCATCTTTACCACATCGTTAACTAACACCGACAAGTATGCGGCTGTCCACCATTTTAAAGAGCGTCGCGTGCGCACAAAACAATCGCCAAGTTATTGGGACACCAAATAAACGGGTTATTGCACATTCGTCACAAAGTAAACTCGTCACATTTTGTTAACTCCATAAATTGAAAGTAAATTCGTCACATGCATAAAAAGTATGTGTAAACTCGTCACAAGTCTGCATAGGAACATATTTTTTGCATAAAGTACTGATAGAAAACAAAGTTATTGATTTTTGGCGCTGGAAATGAAAATTATTTCTAAAATCTTTCTTTTCTCTTCTGCGCTCCTGCACATGCATCATCATCGTCTACAGCCTGACTTCACTTGCCATAGGCCTGCTATAGTCCTCTCATCCAGTCTCATCCATGGTAGGTACTTCTGCAAAACCAACAATGTCGTCTGTCCATCTCGCCGCAGGACGCCCTGCACTTCTCCTGCCGTTTCTTGGGGAAATTTCTCGAAGCGCAACCTTTTTTAAGCGCAACCATCGAAGCGCAACTATCTTATTTTTTACCAGGTAATCAAATATTGACTGGAACTAATTGTTAAGCAACTTTTGGTCAATTATGTTAAAGAGACATACAGGTTCTTTAAATTGAATTATGACTGTTGTTTTGAATAGTACCAGAGTATCAGAAATGAACAGAAAGTCGACGCCTATAATCAATCTGGTTACAAATTTCAACTTCATAATGCGATTTCCAATATATATAGAGACGGGTCTTCAGGCAGTGTGGAATTCTGGCTGATATCATGTCGTCCAATTTGCCGAACGCAAAAGAGAAGATAGAGATAGTGGTCATAAACAGAAAACTTAAAAAAAAAATAAGTTGCAAGGATTCATGGTATATGACTATGAGGTATAATACGTATTATAACCAGACAATATAAGCGTATATTTTTTTGCTGTAAGTAGAACTGTGATTTTTATGTGACTTTCTGTGATTATGAAAAATAAAGAAATAACGTTTTATTCTTTATTGTTTGATTTTTCTGCTGACTGTACGGTAATAAACAATATGGCGGATATTTTTGCATAAAAATAAAGTTGTGGCGAGTTTACACATACTTTTTTTCGTGGCGAGTTTACTTTGTGACGAATGTACAATAACCCAAATAAACGCCCATAGCCAACGAGGTTACTTTTTTAACCAATAACTCGTTAACTAGTCATTACTATCAAGTTGATTGTGTGATTTAAAAAAAAAACAACGTCTAAAAAACTACTGTGGATAGAATAATAGTAATACCAGCCTTTTACAGCCTCACACTGCTGGGCAAAGTCCTCTTCTTATAAAGAGAAGGCACAAGCATTCATCGCTTTCTCAAGGCGTATTAGCGATTTCAGACTTAAACAACTATTCATGTTCAGGTTTCCTCACAGTTTTTTTCTTCACCGATGCCAATGACGCCTAAGATAAACATATAAAGCACATACAAATTCAAAAAGCCACATTGGGACTTGCCTAGATTTGAACCACTACCGTCGTGCATGAGAGGCAGGCGCCTTAACCTCTGGGCCATCATGACATGGATAGCTCTAAGATAGTTATAATAATAAGAATTGTTTATTAAAGCTTTTAATAATAGCTAATATAATATCAATCATGCTTTATATAATAGAGGAAATTCAATCTACGTCAAAGTAAGTATTGCATCAACTAAAATAAAAAACAAACTAAAGTAGTTTTAAATCCGCATTTAAAATTTAAATGCTATTGTTATGCGAGACTATTTAAATTCAATAAGAATACGTTTGGTAGGTCAACACTAAAATAAATTGAGTTTGTTTATGATTTTTTATGCTTCGTAGATTATGCAGGCAGCCTCGGTAGTATAATGTGATTGTGTGAGTATGTCTGCTAGACCGATTAGATAGAATTGCTGGGGAGTTTGTTCTGCCATTTCATCTTCCCAGCAAAAGCAACTAGGTAGTGGTGAAGAATAGGTATTTTGGGGCGTATGTCTTATGTATTTTTGATGTTGAGTTTTGGTTTTTGAGATCGCTTGAACCGGCAGAGTGTGTCTGATTCTGGATTCGGGCCTAGTTTGGAGATCAAAAACTTACCGACTCATCATCTCCCTACCCTTTTCCCAACTTTACAGGGTGTTTTTTTAGTCGTCTGACAAATTGTCACAGGTTGTTCTACCCTTGAATATGAACAACTTTTACTATGGGACCAACTCGGAAATCAAGAAAAAAAAATCGGCTGTTTCATACTTTTTGGTTGAGAAGGTATCGAACTTTTGTATAACTTTTGTAAAAGTTGTTCATATTCATGGGTAGAACACCCTGTGAAAATTTGTCAGACGTTTGAAAAAACACCGTCTATAAGGGTTGGCTTCAAGTCTATCCCTATGCAACTTAATGCTAGTGTTTTACATGGGACAACTACTTATCTTACCTCTACAACCCAGTCAGAACTCTGACTCAGATTTTTAGAGTCAGAACTCTACTACTGCTACAAGACTTACCAACTGTAATACTACTGTAATAGTAGAATAAGTATTAAATTATATCATTGTTCTTCTATTCTCCTGCCTTTATCCTAATTTATTTAGTCTGTGTAGGATTGTGGTTTGGAAGGGGCTTGAACGCGCTGAAGGTAGGTTTTTAGCAAAGTGAACACTAAATAGGGTCACCGCATTTTATATCGCTAAACGCGCATAACAAACCGTGATCAATGCTTGTACCTAACTACCTTTGTGTTATGGAGGCATTATGCCCTACAATGGGGCAGTAACAGGCTGGAATTATTATAACAAGCCTCCTTTGATGACTTGCAAAAATGTTTGATTAAAATAATATCATTAAGTTAACTCTCCGAAAGAATTCATGTTGTACTTTGATGTCTTTCACACATTCCAGACTGGACTTCTTGACTTCATATTTTACGTGACAAATATATTCTTAAATAAAATAAAATTACGTAACTGTTCTGTGTTGTCACATTAATAATGATAGTAGTAAGGTAGGTATAATATTATTATATGGAATGCAACTGTAATTGATTTGCGTAATATTGTGAGTGATATGTCTAATATAATGTCGTCTGTAAGTGTGATTGAATTAAATTTTGTAACGTAATTTGAAATATACCAGGGGCTGGAAACACGACCTATGTTTACGGATCAGTTCTAAAAATATGACACTGGCAGGCTAAAGAAACTCGTACTAATGGATTACTTCTTTACTTTCAGTTGCTTAGTTTCTAATTAATGTATGTACATACTAAACATATTCAATATTGTAAATAAAAAAAGCTATTTTATAAGTATACTAAGTTTCTTGTCCATTCTCCTTTCGAAACTACCTTTTGGAAGCAACTAGAAATATTTCGTTTGTAAACTTTATTTTACTCTTATTCAGAAATTTGACATTTCAAAGAGTGCCTTTTCCGAATGGTTTAATTAAAATTACAATTATTATTAAACACACGTGTTGGATTTTTTTGACTTTACTATTTTGGTTCGGAACCGAAACCATAATAGGTATCATAACATACTTAAATACAACAACACACTTGTATTTTAGAAGGGATAGGCAGAGGTGTCTTTACATACAGTATATAACTACACCCAGTTATGTTTACACAAACAAATAAGTCAATAAAATCAAATTCATTCGATCTGGCCTCATTTGAACGATTGCTTCAATTGTCAAAATAAACACAATGTCGTGTCGATCGCGATATGTTTGTGTCGAACCGTGGAAAGGCGTGACTCTCGTTCACAATAAACTTGATAGTTGTAGGGTTGGCACATGACTTTAGAATTAATGTATATCTTTCAAACAATTGAATATCGATTTCGAATTAGTTAGAAACTACGACGACAATAACCATATTGCTACATAATTGTCTGTTTATGTAGTTGAATGGTATTCAATTGAAAAAGTAGGTTTACTGCCCTTTTGCAAACCAACCAAGAAACGTTGTTTTAAGTAGTTTTTTTTTTGGAAGGGTATATTGTCGTATCTAGGCTGCTGGTAATTAAGGCCTACAGCCAGGGTCGTGCCCACATAATTTGCAAAAAGGGAGCCGAGGGTTTATGTTTGACATATTATAATTCCAGAAATGGGAAAACATTTCAGTGCTACTATTATAAAGGTACGAGAGACGAGCACAACAAGCTTTCCCCAATGTGTGAAATATCTTTAATAGTTTTCAACCTTATCACAAAAGAATAAGGTTCATGTTAATTTGGGATTTGACAGATCTTATCATAAACCATAACGTCTATATTATTTTGTAACATCATAATGCAACAGGTTCAACCCTGCGTTACCAACAAAAGAATCCATGACGCAACCGATTGCACTTGCTTCGATATAATTGCGTAACTATGTAATGCAGTGAAATTTGATGATAGCCCCCTTTGTGATGTATAGCTTCCACTTAATTTGGTGATTGGCGATGCAATGTTTTATTGGGACAATAATATATTGTTACGTAGGTATGTGGTGTTTTTTCTTGGCTTCTATTTTTTTTAGCATTTGTTAACATGCTAGGGCCTGGCAAAAATACTGATTTAAAATAAAAAAAAATGTGTGTGTGTACATACGTAAGAAGTGAAACTTCTTTATGACCTCATTTTTTCGAAAATTGATCTAAGTGCTACCTATTTACAACTTTACATAAATTGGTTAAATAAAGCTAAATTAGATAAAGTTTAAGCAAAAGACTTTTATCATCGACATATACAAATAAATATGACGCCATACGTCGATGAAGAAGTTTCACTTCAAAAAAGATTTAAGTTATTAAAATCGTATTTGTGACAAAATTAATTTTTATCTAACTCCGTCGCTATTTTTTCTTAATTTCACATTAAGTTACATGTTTAATAATAAATAATAATTTGAACAAAATAATGTATTTCTCGTTTCTTTTTACCAGTACATGACATGCTCTCGTATTCACATATTTTAAGAGGGAAGTCTGCGAGCGTGGGAACTTATTTTTGAACGCATACATCGACATTTTCCACTTACACAGTAGCAACGCGCTACACACCTTACACACACATTAACACTTGCCCAGAAACAAACGACAAACAGTACGGCACGACGGGAAAATTATTTTTTCAATGCGTGTTCGAAATAAAAGAGCTAGTAATTATGTGTCAGTAAACAAGCAATGTAATAACAATTGACTTATTGCATCGCGATGCTCGCTTGCTTATGATATTGTTTGGTAGCAACGAAAGGGTGGGGTCTCAGTGTTCAACAGAGATTTAAAATTTAATTGATAAAATTACTATTTCTTTTAGTTGTGTTGTTTAATGTAATTAATAACTTCGTAATTTAGAATTTTATTTTATTATAATAATACTATAATTGATTGTTTAAACTGTTTTATCTACATGCATACTAAATATAGTTCCTTGATATTTTATGGTAAATATGTAATGAATGGCGTAAGGGAACAAAAAGACTTACTCAAAAACAACAAATAATTGTATTTCTATACCATACATTTAAATATTATAAATGCAAAAGTAACTTTCATGTCTTTCTGCCAGTCTCGCTTTTACGCCAAAACTACTGCACCGGTAAAACTGAAATTTGGTATACAGATAGTCTAAAACCTGAGAAAGTACACAGGCTACTTTTTGATTCGCGAAAAGGCTTGTAAGGGATAGAAAAAGGGGATGGAAGGATGTATGAAAGTATTATCATTTTCAAAGCTAAAAGCATGCAATTTATATTTTGGGCAGTTGATTACATATAAATAAGTATGGCATTAAAAAATTGTCAAAATGTTACCCTTAAGGGTGCAAAATAAAAATAAGGAATAATAGGTATATATATAAAGGAATTCGATATTTTTGTAGGTAGAACAATAAATCTTTTGCGTTTGACTATTGATTCGAATAGATACCTACAATTAAATTGTGTAACAATTTGATCGTTAAGCGAGTAAAGAAACGAACAAAACCTGTCAAATGTTGAAGATGTTGTCGAATTCTCAGTGTACAATATAGACTCTGAACAAGTTACAGCATACCCATAGGGTATTTTCAGACTCTCTACTCAAGAGGCTAAAAGTTGGTATTCCAGTCCTGTAAATCAGAAATCTTGACGCGCCGGTGCAACGGTACACGACTACAAATTACACATATGGGCACAACATTATAAAGGCTACAATCATGGCTGGAATGGCAAAAGGAGAAAACGTCTTGATTACTCGTATTCCAATAAATCTGTATTTGCCATTTCAATTAAAAAGAGTCCCTGCACAGTAAAACAAACAAAAGTAATTTATAAAAATGCACTTTAAACATAGGCTCATATTTTATTATCCCTACTACTTTAATATTTAAGCTGTTTGCAGTGCAACACTGCCAAAAGGTTCTTAATTCATTAAACCCCAAGCGTTTGCGCTGTCATTGTCTTTCTATCGTGTCTCTAATCGTCACGATTGAAAGTTTAAAGTATGTATACGTACAATGAGTATTATTCTTCAAACATACTTTTACACGCGGACGTACCTAATCGCGGGCAGATAGCTATGCTCACGCTGTAGCTTAAAACAATAATTTTGTTTATAAACGCAGCATCATATAATATCACACCTGTATCCCGAAGAGTTAGACAGTGGTGTATACCTACCCATAATTCACCAGTTATGTTTTAAGTCTTATGTAATAGGGGGTGATCTTATTCATCCATCAACTAGGTACAAATCCTGACTCCGGGTTGCTACTGAGAAATTCAAAATTAAAAACCCGATAACACTTGTCCAACCCAGGAATTGAACCCAGGACCTCATGCTCTAGAAGTAGTGCTAGAATTTTAACCATTAACATTAAACTAAACGGTTAGTTTTAGTAGCTATTCATTTATTTTTTATGACAATAACACTCTCACAGTTTCGTTTTGGCTTTTTGAAACTAAAACTAAACATGTAATCATCAAGAAACAGTCTGTGTGTTTTAAACATGTAACCGATATAAATATATATATATATACTTTATACAATGGGAATAACGCTTACTGCTTTGAAATAACAACGTAATACTCTATTAATAAAAAAAACATCTTTGATTTTTAAATGGTTGCCATTTTCGTAATTACGGGTTACGCACCCGGAAAAACCTTGGAAATGACACCCTTATTGTATTCCGAAAAGAAAGTGTTGTCCGTCATCCTGGAGGGAACTGGTCGAATGAGCTTGATTCCAAAAGGTTATAAAATAATAACCCACGTTTTATCATCGGAAAAATATCTTAAATAAAAGATACGTACTATTTTTTTTAATTTTCCTTTATTTCTTTTCGATTTGTCGGGAATTTTCCTTCTGTTTGCCCATTCTATAAAAGATGATGTAGTATTTAAGGTAGGGAAATTTTATTTATTCATCAATTATTATCACACCCTTGGTTTGGGCTTTAACCCAGTTATTAAAATTCATGTGTGAATGTTAAATTTATCATTAAAATATCAATTAATAAACATTAAAAAACACTAATGCCATCTCTCAAAAATGACGGAATCTAGTTATTTGTTAAAAATCCTCTAAAGTTATATTATTTATTTAAATAAATATCGAATAGCAAAGTAATTTCAATACTTCCATAGCTAGAGCAATAATTCTAGTGCAAAAATTGGTAGATACACCGTGTAACTTGCACCCCACCCTATAACTTTTGTGGATGTATGAGTTGACGTTTATCGAGCTCGGAGCGGACAAAAAACTGACGTGCTCTCACCTTGGTTTCCAGGGCGGCACTAATTTGTTTTCAGACGCATGTTCGAATATAAAACAAAATTTGAAACGGGGGACGCTCCATACTAGAATGTATGGCAAACGGAAAACATTTTGCGCAAAAATATTAAGAATGTTATGACGTAAATTACTAGTGTATGATTTTATTTTATTAAAAATTTAAAAGGGTTAACCTCATAATCATACACTTGTGTCATGAATTAAAGAAAAATATCTATAAACATTGCTTTACATTTTAAGAAAACGTGCAAATAGTAAGTGCCGATTTCGATGTAAATATGAAATATTGAGATTGTTTTTAGCAGACATTTTAGAATAATTTAAAAAATATCACACGGTGTCACGGGTGATACATCTAATAAGTATCTTACTTAATTTTTTGATAATATTTGGTGTGTTAGATGTTTGGATACCTTGCAAACCGTAACCCCTGTTTTGGCGCTTTGCAAGGACTGTCCCCTTAATAACTACTTAATGGGAAATAAATCAGCGCAAACAAAAGATAATATAATTTGGTAAAAGCCAATCACGATAACATTATAAAATTAACAAAAGACGATATTACATGCTACGTTCGATTTTTAAAATAAAAATGATGATTCAATGACATCATTGTTCACTCGATTACATTATAGAGTTACTTAATAATGATACGAGTAAAACTGGAAATTTCAACACAATCTATTACAATCTGAATAAAACAATCTGTTTTTTAATCAAAACTATTTATTAAAATTCTACATCCGTGACAATGTAAAAAAAAATATTTCTGATTCTTTGTAATCATTTTGGAATAGTTCGTACTGGCCAAAAATCTTGTATGATTTGAGAGAGCGCACTCTTAAATCATACAAGATATTCTACTAAGTGACACAATTTTAAGAATTAATGTGCTATTAATGACTCCGAACACTTAAACTGTATTATGTTTTCTTGGGAAGCACTATACGTCATCTTCCGTAATGTATGTTAATAATTATATTAATTACTAGCTTCTGCCCGCGACTTCGTACGCGGATCCTGTTGCTTATGCCAGCGACAACGGGGTCGTCAAAATCGAAGATCTGAAACATCTGATGTCGAATTCTATAAGCCCGGGGACGGGAAATCAATGGGATGCGCGAGACGATTCAAGATGTTCCAGATTTTTTATTTTTGTTGGTCAACAGGAAATGCCATCAGACTTAACAACTTTTGCTAAGACGCCATTTTTATTATGTATATGTTATATTGTCTCTGGGCTTTGGAGTTCCCCTACAGGTGCTCCAGATCTTCAAATTTAGTCTCACAGCAGAAAACACTCTTCACGTGGAATAGTTTTTGCAATGGCACCATTTTTATATCTCTTTTACTTTAGGTGTTCCATTTTCCAAAATAAATTAAAGCCTATAATATGTTGCGTGACGTTCACGATCAGCGGTCAGTCGCGCATCTCCTTCCCCCACTTATCTCTAGAGTCGATGCGTATATACGCTGAAAACTCAAGCGTCATGCTTTTTCCGTGAACGTCTCCAACTCGCGAGACAGTGCATGATGTTCACGATCAGTGGTCAGTCGCGCAAATATTCTTCACTGGTCTCTAGAGACCTGGATGTAGATGCGTAAATACGCTGAGAATGCAGGCGTGCTTCGCGATCCCAAGAAGTTTCCACGGAGCGAGTTGCAGCCTCATGTTCTCGAACAGCATCAAGTCTCTCCTAACGCTCTTCGGTAGATTGTTGGGATCTTATGGTCTTTAATCATTTAGCACCTTTGGAACATTGGGAAAAATTTGACCTCTTTCTAGGCATGGTTATAGTTTTATTGTGATGATACCTGATCAATTAAAATCTAAGTGGCTGCTCCCCTGCGTTACCGGGTAAGCTACCGTGTAACGAAGATAAATGGAAAAGGAAATTAAACACTCAAATAACATAAGCCCGAAGGCAGACGATAAAAAAATGGGAGTTTTAGCCAGTAGAGTCTAATTTTCAACGATATACCATCGTCATCGAAAATCAGTCCTGAACTGTTCCCGCCTTCACCGCGTAGTACCTCCTACTTATGTTATTTTATATTTATGCAATGAAATTAGTGATAGTTTTAATTTCTATATCAAATGTTTCTGACCTATTATAGAAGAGAAAGGCCTTATTCCAAATCATCAATTTGGCTTCAGGGAAAAACACTCAACAATAGATCAGGTACATAGAATAACTAATATTATAGAAAAATCCCTTGAAAATAAGGAAGTCTGCGCCACTGTGTTTTTAGATGTCGCGCAGGCTTTTGACAAAGTTTGGCATAAGGGTCTGATATTCAAGCTCAGACGCATGCTACCAGAATTTTCAGACATCCTAGAGTCGTATATAACTAATAGAATGTTTAGAATACGGCAAGACGACGCATATTCCGAGTTAAAAGCTATAAAAGCTGGTGTACCCCAAGGAAGTGTGCTAGGCCCTATTTTATATCTGTTGTACACATGTGACATCCCAGAACTTGAAAACAACACCATTGCGACCTTTGCAGATGATACTGCAATAATGGCTACCGGATCAAGCCACCGAGAAGCAGCAGCGAAAGTTCAACTAGCTGTGAACAAAGTTTATGACTGGACACAAAAATGGAAGATCAAACTGAATGAGTCAAAATCAATTCACATTGACTTCACAAACAAACACTTGGACTATCACCCAATCTATATAAATGGCTTGCAAGTGCCTTATGCCAATACAGCCAAGTACCTTGGCATTACTCTCGACGCTAAGTTGCGTTGGAAAGCACATGTCAAAAAGAAAAGACAGGAACTCGATATACGTTATAAAAGTATGTATTGGTTACTCGGAAGGAAATCCTGTCTATCATTACATAATAAAATAACGCTATATAAGCATATCTTGATGCCAATTTGGACGTATGGTATCCAACTTTGGGGCTGTACTAAAAAAAGCAACGTCAAGGTAATTCAAAAATTCCAAAATAAAGTGCTCAGGGACGCTGTCAATGCACCCTGGTACATAAGAAATGACGACCTTCACCGTGACCTCAAAATGGAAGTCGTCACCACTACTATCCAAAAATTTGCTGAAGCTCACGAACACAGACTACATCGACACGTGAATGTTGAGGCTATACAGCTGCTGGACAACACAGATTTAGTGCGTAGGCTAAAAAGAACTAAACCTTTTGAATTAGTGTAGTGTACAAGTGAATGAATAATAGTAACAATGTTGTGCTATACATATAACACATGAACATAGTGTTTTTCATAAATTAATCAGACTCTAAGAAAGTGCTACGAACTTGAGTTAAAGTGCAAATAGACACTATTCTTAGTTTTTAAAATAATCTATCACGTAACATATTAAGTTAGAAGTAAATTGCTTATTAGTCTTTTAGGCTAGATCGTAATTAATTATTAAGAATTTTGTTCTTTATAATATAGTATAAAAAAAAAAAAAATGTTTCTGATCTTCGATTTTTATAAGTCAACAGGGAATGCCTATCAGACCGAACAACTTTTGCTAAGACGTCATTCCTATTTGAGTTATGGTGTAGCTGGGCTCTTGAAGTTCCACATCAGGTGTTCCGGATCTTCAAATTTATTCTCTCAGCAGAAAATGCTCATAACGTGGACCATTTTTTGCTATGGTACCATTTTTGTATCTCCTATAGTTTAGATGGTCTGTTGCGGTTCTGCATCAGGTGTTCCGGATCTTCAAATTTATTCTCTCAGCAGAAAATGCTCATCATGTGGAACAATTTTTGCTATGGGACCATTTTTGTATCTCCTATAGTTTAGCTGGTCTGTTGCGGTTCTGCATCAGGTGTTCCGGATCTTCAAATTAATTCTCTCAGCAGAAAATGCTCATCACGTGGAACAATTTTTGCTTTGGGGCCATTTTTGTATCGCCTATAGTTTAGCTGGTCTGTTGCGGTTCTGCATCAGGTGTTCCGGATCTTCAAATTTATTCTCTCAGCAGAAAATGCTCATCACGTGGAACAATTTTTGCTATGGGACCATTTTTGTATTGCCTATAGTTTAGCTGGTCTGTTGCAGTTCTGCATCAGGTGTTCCAGTTTCCAAGATAAATTATAGCCTATGTGTTGACCAGACTTAATATCTATACAACAAAAAAAAAATCATTCAAATCCGTCCAGTAGTTCCGAAGATTAGCGTGTGCAAACAAACAGACAAACAGACAAACAGACAAACAGACAAACAGACAGACTTTTTTTTTTGGATTCGTGCTCTATTACTGTTTCTAAACCCCCCTCAATTATTATTTTTTAAATATATTCAATGTACAGACACAGTTTTTTTACAGTCTTATTATATGTATAGATAAACATTTGCTGAAAATAAAACTGTATGATGTTTCCACCAATTGGCATTTCATAATGAGAAACAATAGAATGTAAGTAACAAACAATTTCGCTTTTGCCGTTTTTCATTTCTAAACCTTTTCCGTGATTAGTACCTAAATCAATAAAAAGGAAGCCCGATTGATAGCAAAAGACTCGCCCTCTATTACATGGGATTTATTTTTTTATTTAAAACAAAGTCTAATGTGATTATTAGAGACTTGAAGTTAATTTAGGATTAACAGTTATTTGCTTTTGAAACAGGTTTTGTAGATCGAAGGGCGAATTTTTGACACATAATTTTCACAAACATGGCACAGGTTTATTCAAAACGTTAATGAATATACTCAGGTTCAAAGTACGTTGTAATAACTTGCAATATTTGTACATCTGTACAAACTGTATTTAATTTTGTAGATAGTAAACATGTGATGTCATTTCGACCACGGTTTTGTTTAAAACAATCACAAAATTAATATAGGACGCGGAAAAGTTCAAAATTATGATAGTATTGTGTTTCGTGGAACAAGAAATTGCGTATTTGTGATCTGCTTTTGTATTGATTAGGAATAGTTACAAGCAAATATTATGGGTTCGTATTTACAATTTTATTCATAATTAAAATCTATGAAGAAATAAATCCGAAAATATTAAAAAAATAAAATCTGTGATAGCAAGAGTAGGGTCCAAGCAAACGGTGGTTAAGGTTTCAGAGACAGGAATTGTCTCTCCTCCATGGATGAGATAGAAATCGTGATTTTCTCATGTTTTTTTCTGCTTTAACGAATAAAGGAATAACCAAAAGAAACGTATTGGAAGAAGAATTAGGAAAGAGCTTACAAAAAATGGTAACAATTAGGGGTTTAGAGTCAAGTATGGTGGTGTCTTTTTCACTCTGTAGGTATAGTCTTTGTCATTCTCTGTTACTTCAAATCGTCTTAATTCGGCTGTTTTATCTCTCTGGACTCCTTTACAATAAAGTGAGCAACGTGCTTAAAAAGGAGTACCCGTATAAAACTTAACGTATTATTAAATTAATATACTACTGGTAGTTCGGACCTTGAATTGACTAGTAGCATAGCTTGGGCATTCATCAAATAACACAACACATTTACAGCTAATCATAAACGAAGCAAATCATTCCCAAGCTGACATTTCTAATCTAAAACGGCAGTTAATACCTTTATAGCAGAATCGAAGCGGAGTGTAAAGGAAGTATCGTACACATTTAATAAAATCTAGATTGAAAATACCGAAACAGGTGCATTGCTTTGCAATCTAGGCCTAGTCTGGGTACGCAGGAAGCCATGAGAATTCTGAGTTCTGACTGCGTGTGGCTACTACCATAAATGCAGTAAATATTTCCATTTTGCATATAACTGGCGATATCTTAGAAGCGTTTAAAGCTACGCAAATAACTTAGGAGTGGTTGAATTAAATGATTGGGGAGATAAAGATGGTAGCTGCGAGTATGAGTAGTTTATTTCGTTCTAGCGGTCGTTTTTAATCGACCATAGAATTATATCGAGATTAGACGTTGCGTTAGGTTTTAGTTTGTTGGAATAATTGTTAGTATTATGACTGATTCTCGCGATCCTTTAGGTACCTACTCTATGAGTTGGTTAACGAGTAAGTATTTGTTTAGTATTCTTTAGGAGAGCTGCGTGAAGAGGTCGCTTCAATTGTTTTTGACCATGTTTATGAATCTACCAGTCGGGTTTCGTAAAATCTTTTTACACTGAGAAAAATTGATTTCTGGCTTAAGGTGAATTCCGCCTTCGACGGCTAAATTGTAATGACGCGAGGCGATTTTGTAACGCTTGCGGTTATTTTGGCTTAGCTAGGCGTTTCCGTTAAAATGGTACGTCTTTTATGATAAACACTAACCTTCAAAAATGTCTTACCGTAAGGTAGTCTTGGAATTAAACTTTATACTGTTAATACAGCAGTAATGGACTACAAAAAACGCTTTAAATTTACGACGTCGAATATGTGGTGAATATCACCGTAATTATGGCAATACTTAACTTAAATTAAGGCGATATACACTTTAATAAAAACTAAACAAACGTAAAAATAAGTCATAAAAAAACTTTCGTAAGCGTCATAAATAATCTTTAGCATGGCAATATTCACCTTACAATAAGGCGGAATATACTTCAATCACAACAATTTGAACGTAAACATAAAGTGTTTCAGCGACGTATGTATTCGGCAATATAAACGTATAATGTGGCCACATTTGCCCTATCATAAGGCGAAATATGCTCAGATTACGACGAATCAAATGGTAACCTTAGATTATATAACGACGTTGTACATACGGCACATATAAACGTAAATAGGGCAATATTCACCTTATCATAAGGCAAAACATGGTCGAGTTACGACTGATTGAACAGTAACATTACGTCATATAACGACGTACATATTTGGTCAATACAACCGTAAATTTGGCGATATTTGCCCTATCTTAAGGTGAAATATGCTCAAATTACGACGAATCAAATGGTAACCTTAGGTTATATAACGACGTACATATACGGCACATATAAACGTAAATAGGGCAATATTCGCCTTATCATAAGGCAAAACATGGTCGAGTTACGACTGAAACGGTAACATTACGTCATATAACGACGTACATATTTGGTCAATACAACCTTAAATTTGGCGATATTTGTCTTATCATAAGGCGAAATACGCTCAAGTTACGACTAATCAAACGGTGAAAAACGTTTTATAACGACTTAGGTACATATCCGGTGATTGAAAGCGTAGATTTATGGCAATACTCACCATTAGGATAAGGCGAATGTTAGTTGCAATTTAATCAAGCGTTTGAAAAGTCTGATAACGAGTTATTTGGCTAATATAAGCGTAAATAAGGCAATATTTGCCGTATCATAAGGTCAATACCGACGTACCTACATGTAGACGAAATAGTGTATGATTAATTTAGTAAAATTAATTTAGTTTCCTAGTAGAGTGAACTCGTCTAATTCACAACTCGCCTTATTCGGTGATATTTGGTTTGAGCGCGATCATAAGGCTGTACGAGTGAAATCAATGACTTGTAATGCAACCATATGCCTTTTTAATAAAGTTCAAATTCGTCTGTAAAGTTCGGAGACGCTCGAGTGAGCGCAATGGCAACAACGAACGGTTTTGTCAGTTTGCGCGCAGATCTCGCCGGTTTCAGAGTGTTTGTGTATTGGCGGCGAACTTTGCTGTATTCATGTAAGTATTTAACCAATTGTTTAGCTTATTTCTAATAGAGTGAGTTGTTATTGATATTCCCTTGATGTAGCAGTAAAAAATTTGTCATAGTTCTAAGTCGTTTTAGAGTTAGAGCTTATTTTGTTCGTCAAAAATATTAGCGTTTTAAATGTTAGCTGTAGAGTGGTTTCTGAGCTATCACAGAATTATAGTAGTTATGTACAATTATTTGTGGTTTTAACTGAAACTTATTTTGAGTTTAGTTGACAAGATTGATGTTTTTTTTAGATTAGTCTTGTTTTAATTAAAACGATGACTTTGACTTTGACTTTCTTTGTATTATATTCAGTTTCTTTGTATTGTATGATTGTTGTATGATTGTTTTATTAATATGAGCTGCAGAACAGGCGCTAAAATCTAAGCAGGTAGGTACATATTTACTAATTTAATTTGCTTGTTTACTTTCAGATATTATGGATGACCCCAACAAGAAGAACAGAAAGTACTCGGAGTTCGATCTCAAAACCGCTCAATCTCTCCGATCTCAAAAATGTTTATCTTGTTTTAAGAAGTTATGTATCTAAATTGATTTTCTAATACAGATTTTTTGATTTTTATTTAATGGTTTCATTGCAATGCCACTGTCATTCCTATAAGATACAGACGCTATCGGCTTATTATTAGGTTGAGATTGAAATGTTGGGTTGAGGAGGTACTAATCTATCGTTTATGTTATGTATAGTTTCTTTAGTATCTTGTAAACAGTTATTATTGAAGTGTTTTATACATTATTGTTCTAATGATTTCAGAAGCTTACAAAGACTGGGAGAACAGCTTTCTAAGAACAGCAGGCTACCTACGCTGTTCACTGAAGGCACGCTTGGCTGATCTACTATCATGAAGTACATGTGAAGGATATTGGCTCGCGCTATTTTAGAGTGAATGCGCACTTTGAGCGGCCCATTGCCCTTAATATGAACTAACAAATGATAGTAAAGCAAGTCAATCATGCCCTTAGAGAAAAGCGTTACCAGCAGTTAGAAGGCTTTTTTTCCGGTCTTCATAAAACGTTTCTGCTCGAAAAGAAAGCATAAATTACCTTACGATACGGGTTACTTAATCGTATGCAAAATTCTAAGACAACTTACTAGAAGGTAAATACGACTTAGTAAACGTTGAAAACACTTAGTGGATAGGTTAAACCACGGTAAGGAAAGACATAAGACGCCTTATAAGAAGTCGATTACGAGTTAGTAAACGTTGAAAACGCTTAGTGGACAGGTTAAACCCACAGTAAGAAAAGACGTAAAACACCTTACTAAAAGCGAATTACGACTTATGAAAACATCAATAGCGCTTAGTGCACAGGTTAAACCTCAGTAAGAAAAGACGTAAAACGCCTTACTGGAAGTCAAATGGTCATGTGTGTGACCCGAGCACCTCCCTTTACCGTTTGTATCGCCTTACCGGAAGTTAAATCTCATCGTCAATCAGTCGATCCTATCTGACTTACCACGTTTATAGCTTTTGAATTAAGGCTTATTTGTTAATAATTACGCCTAAAACACACATTAGAGAGTATATTGCTGCTTATTTTTTGCGCCTTACGCTTAAGGCGTAAAACGCCTCCAACCTAGGAAGGCGTTTTTCGTCGGTTGACTTTTGGTCGTTTTTTCGCCTTCATTACGAATAAATCCGCCCTCGTTACGAAACATTCGGCTTTACATTTTTCTCAGTGTAGGTTACAACATTACGCTACGTCCCTTAAGATCCAGGATAACAAAGAGCTTAGCAAGTCGGTTGATAAAGCAGTTTTTTTACAAGTGTAAAGGCGTGCATATTTCAATAACGTAGCACTCAAGATTCACAGAGTTTGAAGAACTTTAAAAGTCATCGGTCAATGCCACGATACTATACCTACAGATGTGTACTTTATACTAATTTAAAAGCTAAGTGCTGCTCCTGCGTGCCTTACAACTATTACTATGAAAATGATATCCTTTAAAGCGCTTCAAATCGCTTGCAAACATAGACTTTTAGCGCAAATGACGTCCAGATAGCGCATATAAGCTCCTTGTTTTTTGCGCAATTTAATGCGCAAACACGTTGTGCAACGTGTGATGTGAACTGTGTATTATGCACATCGGCGTTTGTGATATAGATGGTATTTGTTAGGGTTCAATAAAAAAAGTTTCATGATGTAGGTATGTTGTAATTACCCAGTTGGCATAGCTTTGTCGTTTGTGCGCGAGGTAATGTTACAAAACCATGTAAACATAAGTGCTATTTATTGAGCATTTCATTGTATAGATTCTTTGTATACCTAGTTCTTCAAACGAATCAGACAGATGTGTTGCTGGGGAGTTTGTTCCGCCACTTCTTCCCAGCAAAAACACTAGGAAGTGGCGAAGGGTGGGCCGTTTTTGGGGACCTGTCTTTATGTATTTTTTTGACGTTCAAAAAGTGCTGATTCTCAGCCTAGTTTGAATAAAGACTTTTGATTTTGATTTTTGATTTCATGAATGGAAATACTAGGACCATAGCTCCACGGGGTCCGTCTACCCATTAAGTTTTTCGGCACATCTCTAAGCGGTTGGTCGACTCTTTATGTGACCTAAGTGGCCTTTATTTAGGCCAGAGAATCAGCAATAAGATTCAACGATCCCAATATCGCCAGTCTTTTGGGCACTTTTCCTTTTGACAGCGATGTGGATCAATTATTTGATGCCTTATGATTCTTTTCTCTTCTTTTTTATCTTCCCATAAGTAAGTATTAGGTAGTAATAGAGTTATTAATTTTGATAGTTTAGTGAAATAAATCTAACAATATATCACTTAGCTTACCTTTTCTCATTTAAAAACTATATTTACCACTGTAACTTTGTCTCTGCATCACCCAAAGGTTAACAGTTAGAGAATACCTATGGCATTAAGTCAGCCTCTGTACATAAGTGTGCTTGAAGATCTAATTAAATAAATGAATATTGATATGTGTCTGGCCTGTTGGTCTAGTAGTTAGTGACCCTGACTGCTTTGCCGGGAGTCGTGGGTTCGATTCCTATCCAGGACAAATGTTTGTGTGATGAGCACGATCATTTGTTCTGTGTCTGGGTGTAATTTATCTATAGTATGTATTTAGAAATATATAAGTTGTGTAAGTGTCTATCAGCTATTTAGTACCCATAACACAAGCTCTCAAGCTTAACTTGGGACTAAATGGCGTTGTGTGAAAAGTTGTGGAATATTTATTTATTAATCTACTTTTAAAACTTACCTTAGACATCACTGATTTCGGTGACAAAAAATCTCGTGATCAACCTAGACTTAAAATGAATGTACGAGTAAGAACTCACCAATCTACGTTGGGTACCGCGAGAAGCGTGCCTTCTCTGTAACAGAAGAGGCCTTTGCCTTGCAGTGGGACAGTAATAGGTTTCTTCCTTTATATTTCCACGAAGTGTCGATCAGTAAGTGTCTTACGAATGGTCATGGTATTATAAATCATTGCCAGGAGCGTCCATTTCTGTACTAATGCATCCTGCTGTAATCTAAGATGAGTCTCGCGTTCCTGCTTGGGCGTGATTGTGACAATATCCCTCGGGATTATTCGCTTTAGTGCTAAGATACTTACCTATACTCCTTCAAAATTATTATGAGAAATGATCAAGCGCGCATTACGCGAAGTGATTGGTGACATTACTTGAATGGCGTTTAAATATGTCATGCATTTCATTTTTTCTGTGTCTGGGTGTAATTTATCTACATGTATGTAGGTATTTAGAAATTTGTTTAAAATTTTATCAGCTGTTTAGTACCCATAACACAAGCTCTCAAGCTTAACTTGGGACTAAATGGCGTTGTGTGAAAAGTTGTGGAATATTTATTTATTTATTTATTTATAATTTCGTTGCAGAAATTGAATGAAATTATTTATTATGCAAATAGGATTTGAAAATATTTTTTTTGCTTCTAAACTAGCTTAAGTTGGCATTTCCTAACTGACTACCTCTGATAAGAAAAGCCTAAATAAACACAGGTATCGTCGCGCGTCGTTTCTTTTTAGGTCCAGACAATAAAAATATTATCAACAAACCATACGGAGCAGCGTCCGGTTTAGCTTTTTAAGGGAAGGTTCATATTTGACGGAACTTGCGTCGCGTATTATCGGTCGCGTAACGCCAGAACAGACAAATGTATAGAAAAACACTAGACGGTTCACACTCAACAGATGATGCGTTAGTGCGTCGTACATTCTCGCAAATTTCCCTCGGCGCATGTTCCGTCAGATATGAACCTTCCCTAAGAAAGTGCCAGAAATCAAGAGTTAGTTTTTCATATAACGTGTGTGTTCTATTAGTTATTTATACAAAATTCAATATTTACCAAGTGGAAAGGTGTGAAATAATTGACATTTTTTTTTGATAATTATATCAGGATCAGTCTTATAGTAAAAATTGTTTAAAATTATTAGTATTTTCGTGCTGCCGCATAAAAACAACTAATAATATTTCGCGGTAAATCATTATAATGTACCTGAACAGAACCCATGCATTTATTCCCTGCCGCCTACTTTACTTACGTTTATGCAACAATAATATTTCCGCAAATTCTTCCGTTTACACCATTGTGTTTATAACTCAGTGAATACTCTCACCGCATTTACAATAACTGTGAAGTTATTGTAACAAATCGCCCGTTAATTATACAGGACGGTAGGATGATAAATGCTTCAAGGCATTTGTAGCTGCTGGAAGTAGGGGATTTTCTTCTTTAGTTTGTCTATTAGTAACTTTAAAAGTTTTACAATATTGAAAGTAAAGTTTTAAGAAATTATATTAAAGTCTGTACCTATTTAGTCTGGGATCTGAAGTTGAGATAATTATTAATTGTTCCTTTGATATCGGTATTTAAATTGATACTCCAAAATATTTTAAATCGTCATAAAAATTCAATAAATCTAATCTAATATATGTATATATAAAATAAATATCATGGTCATGGTGATTCTAAAAATCAGCTGTTTCATACATTTTAGTCGAGTAGGTATTGAACTTTTGTATGAAACAGCTGATTTTTTTCGAGATTTCAGAGTCGGTCCTACTGTGAAAGTTGTTCATATTCATGGGTAGAACACCCTGAGAAAATTTGGCCGGTCATTGAAAAATAACCCTGTATTTATTTTTTTGTTGTTTGTATTGTTGCTTGGTGTTTTTATCGTTTTATAACTTTTTGTCAATGCATGTACCTACTTTACTGAAATAAATGAATTTATAATTATTTATTTTTATTATACCGGAACATCGACATTTTCCAACAAGCCTATACAAAAACAAATTCCTTCACCACTAACGACAATTTATTTTTAACCCTATTTGCGTATAACAGAATCAAAGTGCAAAGAATGCACTTAGATTAACACTGCGCATTCGTGATTAGTATTTCCCGATCTCTGACTAATCACTTCGTTGTAAATTAAAGTAGGTGAGTACCTACCTACTTGCATATACAATGCAAGCGGATGTTCTCGGCATTTAAGGGTTAAGTAGATGCTTTTCGATATTTTTCTATAGGAAATGCAAATAAGCTTAAGATTATACGACTACGTCGCCTTACCAATCAATACAATAAGATCTTTCAAGACATCGACTTCTGCTTCGTCTCCGCTCAAAAATTTAGAACTCTTACCAAAAAAAAAATTTTAGAGTACCTACAATGGTTAGGTTTAATATTAGCTCGATCTATTTAAGAAAATATATATATATATCTCTCTCTTTTTATGTGTTTGCATGCCCGTTTATGTTTAAGTTTACTGTTAATTACTTTTAGAATAGCACACTGGTATAACTTTTAATATTTTGTGGAAAATGTCGTAGGTTATACATTTATATACCATGTATTTTTATAACTTAGTGTAAGATTTTAATGTATAACTGTTTATTTTCCCGAATAAATAAAAAAAAAAATAATAATAATATAAGAGATAGTTAGTATTTAGTTGTAATAGTAGGCTAGTATGAACGTATTCTGTCTAAATAGGTACGTACTAGCATGTATTGTAATGATAACAGTCAATGACAATAATTATATGTAGATTGTCAGTCGTTTTGTTACATTAATTAAAAACATGAGAATTTACTAGACCTTGCATCATGTCGGTTAAAACCATAGGTATATAAAATAATGCATGCTTTTTAGAAATTACGTTTTATTTTATAGTTAACTAGCTGCCCCGGCAAACTTCGTTGTGCCTTAGAGTCAATTCATTGCTCTTATTTTTTTTTATATTAGATATACATACGTTGAATAAGACGACAACAAATAAATCCAAACCAATAATAACTACTACTACTTTTAAATTACAACATGTATATATACCCTAACCTAACTGACCATACCTATCCTATAGCTAACCCAACTATCTAACCTAACTACCTTACTGAAAAATACTAAATTCATAATTTTAATCTGAACTATTGCCTCTATGTTACATACAATAATTTATGCCTATATTTTTCCCGGTCTACTTTAATTAAAGTCCTAACAGTAAAATAAGTTCTATTTGCAAAGAATTATTAAAGTTCGTCTCTGTCATCATTGCTAGTTACGTAAATTGATTTCTGAAATAGAAGACTTTTTTATGCTACATAAAACCTCTAAGTTTAGTAAGAAAATAAATTTCAGAACGTAGGTGCGTATTATAAATTGACAACCTTACCTTCTTGGGTTTAGCTTAAGACTTGTCAATTTCAAATTGTCACCTGATAATGAACTGGGAAGTTTGACTCCTGTCATGTCATCCAAGATGGCGCTGCGTTTGAAAAATGTTTGAGACAACCGATATTGTTGATATTTATTTTTATGATGTCGAACGGGATAAAAAGTATCCTATGTCCTTTTCCTGGCTCTAAACTACCTCCCTGCCAATTTTCAGCTAAATCGGTTCAGCCGTTCTTGAGTTATAAGTGAAGTAACTAACACGACTTTCTTTTATATATATAGATTAGCGACCTTAATTAAAATTGCTATTGTTTTAACTGATAATGTACATTCTTGTTTCAGGTAACGAAGACTTTTAAAACTACTCTTCTTAGACTTAAGGTGAAGGTAAGCAAGCAAGCTACTTTGACTGTTTGAAAGATTGCCAATCTTAATACAGGTAGTAGGTACAGTCAGCCTCATAAGTCGATATACATATCCATATTTCCTAAACTCATGAACACCTTAGCTTACACAAATTGCTAAACAAGACTAGTGTCAGTCTTAAAGGTTCAAAATTCACTAGTCTTGTTTAGCAATTTGTGTAAGCGAAGGTGTTCATGAGTTTAGGAAATATGGTTATGTATATCGACTTATGAGGCTGACTGTACCTATAAAACTGTGACTCGAGGTCACAGTGTTTCTTACCAAAGTCCTCCGAAACGGCTTGACAGATCCTTATGATATTTGGTGAGAAAGTACATTCAGTATAGGTCTGAGAATAGGTCGTAAGCATTTTTTTTGTATTGTCGGAATCGTGGCTGCTAGTTCACCCTATTCAGGTATTTGGTTTGGTGTATTCCTGCTTAACCCTTAAATTGAATTTGTATTTTCACACACACAGACGTTGTTTTAACACTCCTAAGCGCTGTGAGCGGGTGGAAAGGCAGGGTAGTTGCTATCTCTTTCGCGCAGGTGCATGTTCCTTTTACGAAGCGATGGCTATAATGGGCAATGTCCGTTTTATGTGACATTGGAAAAACAATAATAAATATTCAAAAAAATGTTTTTTTTTCTCTATTCTCTTTTCTATCCTAATTCCAACCCATATTCAAAATTTCAACATTAAGTATACACAAAAGAAATCTAAAGGGTTAATAGACAATTTTGCGATTCTTGATACGTAACGTAATTCTTTAAACCTAATTACTGTTGGTATACGACCACAATTACCCACACACTTACAGATATTTATTGACAATCTTATTAGGAAAGCTTCGCAAAAAGCATCACACGAGCTCGTAATAAATAGCAATAATACCTTATTTGTCATAAAGAACGAAGGGCTTAGGAGAAAATTACGGACCTCCTTAGAAATACATATAAATGTAAGCGTTTACGGATGGCCGTCCGCTTAGATTGATCGATCGATGCTTTATGTTAGATCTCGCTGCGACATCGCGAGAGAAATCGATTTACACTTCCTGTAACAAAAATTGGAACAGTTGTTTAGTTTAGTTTGGTTTATTCGGCTTTCAACGAAATGGTTTTATTATTATATGTTTCATCATTATATTATACTAGCACTTCGATTGCGACTTCGTCTGCGCCAATTTCGTACTTTTCCCTTTACCCTTTATGCTATAATCTCGACCAAAGGGGTCGTTTTTTTGTAAAATTTTAAATAAAATTCTGCCTATGTTACTTGGTGATAATATGGCTTGTTAATGGTGGAACAATTTTTAAAACCGGTTCTGGAGATTTCGAGTTCAATTCCTACAAACAAACAAATATTTCCTTTTTGTAACATTAGACTATTATAGATGTAGTAAGCAACTTATTAGTTTAGTTTATCCAGGATAAAATTCGCGATGCAAAGTTTTATAAATAAATAATTAACTGATCAAGTTTCATCTCATAGCAGCCGACCGTATGGGCTGATATACCTCCTGAGTCTATTACATTGATTTCTACTAATTAATTATTTGACCCTTTACTTGTTCATTAGGTCAAAAAACAACAAAGTTCATGATCTTAACATTGTATCCACTATCTAACTAGATAGCATCTACCCTTACTGACTCACAACAATAATTCCTCAAACTCAGAAGTACCCATACAAACCGAACATTAAATCTAAAGGTCTCACTTACTTAACGCGACGCCAAGCGAAATGTTTACACCGGCTGACCGCATTCCGCGCATGCGTCCGACGCCAGTCGCTCGCGCCGAATGTTCCGCACTCCTTTTACTGCACTGCACTGCACATATTTGTGTGCAATCCAGTGCATTAGGAAATGAGAAGGGTGCGTCTATTCCGCTGGATGATTCCGTCGTAAAATATGTGGGGTGCCATTTGATCATATTTCTTGCATTGATTGCAAGAAATATGATCAAAAATATGTATTATAAGTGTTAGTATTGGACGACTTTCGGGATTCGCAATTCAAATATCATTGTTGTCGCTGCCGGCCGTGGTCGTGAGGATGGTCGGCAGCGTCAAGTCCTGGGACGCGGTGGTGTCCTTCTGCGAAACGGTCATCTCGCAGAAGGAGGCTGTGGAAAGGGAGAGGGAGATCACTTCCACTCACCCGGCAGTCAGCAGACGCACCGGGTGCAGGCGGAGGGCGGACAACGCCCTCTTCCAGCCCCCCTGATTGGGTCCAGGGGCGACGGACGCGGGGATGTCCACCGACCCCACGTACATGGACCCGAGGTGACGGCGCGTCGTGTTCACGCGCGCCCCTCTTAGACGTCGCGAGGAGAGTCTAACACCTTGGCGAGGCCCGTGGGCTAGTCGGGGGTCGCGGAAGTATCTTCCGTTCCCGTGACCCCCGGCGAGTTGTGAGAAGTAACACGGGGTGGTTTTTAGTCAGTAAGAGTCTGAAAGACCCCTCCGCCCTCCCCGGGGCGGGGGACATCCATGAGGATTTTGAAAGGAGAAATAAGGTTTAACGGGCCCAGTCGGGGTTCGTGCCAGTCGGGGGTCGCGCCAGTCGGGGCTCGCGGAAGTATTTTCTTTTCCCGTGACTCCCGGCGCAGGTATGAGACACGTGTTGGTTTTTAGTCAGTAAGAGTCTGACAAACCCTTAGAAAGCTAAACTTTTACAGAGTGCATATGAATAAAGTCGCGGGCAAAAGCTATTCTATAATATCTCAAGAGTTTGTATGTTTGAATGCAATTATCACTGGATCTACCAGTTGGATTTGACTTTTTTTTTGTCTTTGATAGCTTTTTATAAACACTAAATTATAATCCTTTAGGTTAGGTGAGACCGCAAGGCGCAGATAGTATTAAATAGATGCGAGACATGCCGAGGGTTTCGTCACAAGGCGTGTCAAACTAGACAAGATTAATAATTATCATACCTAATTGTTGGGCATAAAACGACAAGTGGCTTATAAATAAGTTTTAACAGCGGCCGCCGCCATCACCAGTTATGTTTGTAGTACGCGGTGGCTGTGGTCTTATATGAAGGACACTTAAAATAATAACACATAGAAACCGCGTTTAGTAAAAAACATAACCAAAATCGTGTGTCCATGCACTTTATTATCTTTGTGTGCGGGAGCCGAATGTGATTACCCACGAGCTGTGTTTGACGGAACGTGACAGTTTGTACATACCTACTGACAGGGTCGCCGAGCCAGTATTAGCTCATTTTTGCGCTCATGCGTTATTATTCTAAGGAAACACGATTATACCGCATTTCCCTTCATCGATTTGTTCTATAAACGAAGTTATTATGAGATATTTATTTAATTTACAGTGTTAATCATGTGATCGCCGGCGCAGGTGTGAGACGAAACACTTGGGTGGTTTTTAGTCAGTGATTGTTACTGATTTTGATAGACCCCTCCGCTCTAAAAAAGCGCTTTTTTTATTTATTTATTTTATACCAAGACGCGACGGTGGCAAGCAAGCTTACGGCCCGCCTGATGGTAAGCGGTTACCGTAGCCTATGGACACCAGGGACGCACACGCGCGTTGCCGACCCTTTAAAAACCTATTTACTCCCCTTTTGAAGAAACCCATGCCTGCTGTAGCCCTCTGAGAAAACGTCGGCAGGGAGCTCATTCCACAATCCAAGTGTACGCGGGAGGAAATTCTTCTGAAACCGCACTGTACGGGACCATTTCGGCTCCAATGTGTGAGCATGAACTCCCTGTCGACGGCGGCGAGCGCCGCGAGCGGTGTTATGGTAGGAAGTGGCTTAAAACTAACCTTTTTTTTTGGTGAGGGATGGAAAATCCTCATGGATATCCCTCTATGGTCTGCGGGTCTGCCAGAATCTCACTGATTTAAAACCATAAAACCATCATTGCTGACTGAACGCGTTCTCACGGATCACTGATCAACATCTAACACTATTGAAGTTCAATCGGCGAACGTCACGGCCGCAGCAAATCAAAAACAGCCTTTGATACACTGTTTAATGTCATTTACATCAACATAAAGCGCACATAATGCTCTTTTGTTATGTGAGTGTATGTAAGTAGGGCCTTAACCTTACTCCAGTGAGTGTAGTCGGCCGTAACAGTGACCTTGAGTCAACAAATTGTCAAGTTTGTAGTTCAATATATTACACGACGAAAACAAAGGTCATTGTGCAATCCTGCTGGGGAGCATATTAAAAGTAAAATTAAAGCTCAATTAATCAAATTGGCAGCAGCACCAGAACTAGCACTTTTTGTACGTCGAAAATTACAGAGGCAATAAAGTAGTTTTTGGTATTTGTACCCAGAGTCACCAATTACTTTGGTGACAGAACATTAAGCAAAAGAATACCATACCTATTGAACTGTCTACCGGCGGACTTAAGAAGTGAAACAAACGCTAATACATTTAAACCTAAACTAAAATTATATTATTTAGAAATATA
This sequence comes from Euplexia lucipara, assembly GCA_921972225.1. NCBI lineage: Eukaryota > Metazoa > Arthropoda > Insecta > Lepidoptera > Noctuidae > Euplexia > Euplexia lucipara. The sequence continues at coordinate 5,152,602 of OV179163.1, read as the reverse complement.
TTAAGTTTTTTACAAGTGTAAGTTGATTATTGTTTAGTTTTTAGGTATATTTAAGTATGTCTAGAGACTCTTCGCCCCCACAGTCAAACCATTGCAACGGTTTTGTGGGGCTTAGTTTATAAGTTATTTACCCTCTTGTTTAATGATAAATAAATAAATAAATAATAATTATATTGGCCTTCCTTATAGTTTCCGTTTATACGGGCCCCAACAAAAGTCTTGGGTATTTCACAAAAAAACGATTTTTCCAGTAATCCTGCAACATATATAGTACATACGTACTTTTTGTTAGTTAGTTGTTTGATGTTTTCTCACAAAAAGTAGTTTCATCTTTTATCAATTGCAACACGTGAGAATCGATCGTTTTCACTTCTATAACACAGCTATTGTATATTCTAATTGAGTTTAAGATAGATTATCGTATAAGATTGGATTTGTTATTACTGATTTCATCCTTTAAATATCAGTTAAAGTATTCATTCAAGCTTACACGTTTTGACGCTGAAGAAAGCACCATTTCTTGAAAGAGTGTGTTTTTGAAAAAAATCAGTCATGATTTGTCAAGTGTTATTAAGTTTCAATTGACAATTTAACTTACCTTAAAAGTGAGAGTTATATTATTAAAAGATTTCAATAATAAATTTCCATTTCGCGAATAGTATTTTGTCCTAAATGTTTTCATAATAAATTGTTATTTTTCTTTGGAACTTTTTAACGTAATTTAAATTCGAACGCTTTTAAAATTGTAAACATTAATACTCATTTTGGTCTGTGAATATAAACTTATATGCTGTAAGATGGTTAAATTTTCAATTAAAACATCATTGAAATGGAAATGCCCATTTGCTGAAGAACTTTTGGGCAAGTGGTGCAATTGGAAGAAACAAATGATAGGCATGGGATTGACGTCACAGATAAAGAAACAAGGGCTATTTTTCGCATAAAACTCGGTGGGACTTTTTTTATTAAGAATTGCAATCCCTACTTTGATAGGTACTGAATAAAGAACGGAAATATTAGAATGCAAGAAACAGTTGAGTGACATAAAAATATAGCTTTTCATATACCATTACAAATTGGTATCTGATAGTTAAGTAATTAATTTAGTATTTTTTAAATATTTATTACATAGACGGGAAAATATTGTCATTTCCTTTTGTCTATTTGTACGTTACTTTAGGTACTTATTTGTCCTACGTAAACAGAAGAAATATCGACCTACGACTTTATCTAGAAACTCCCAACTCAATGTTAATTTAAGTAGATCTAAGAAACGAAGATAAACTTACATAAGTCCATGCCAATGTTTACCTAAAACATACTTCCACTTTCAAAAACATGGTAGTATTCTTATCTATTTACCCACAAGGGAATAAGCTTTCAAATTCCCATCATACAAAGCCGCCCACTGTCTCAAATGCTAAGTAATTAATTAGTGTACATAATTTCACTGACACGTGAAATCATTTCATTAATTAATGGCGACGCTGCGCACGCGGCGGGTGCGGGCACAAGTGTCACGCCTGATACATAGGGGAAAAAAGTTTGTGCAGAAGGCCTACTCGGAGTTGCAATAGATAGGTCAGTTGTGTGTGGTGTGGGCCGTAGCGGTCATTGCCCTTTCCCTAAAATGTCTTCGAATTTTAATAACAACTATTAGTTATTTTTTTATTATTTCGACGAAGACATATCGTCGTACACAGTCCAATACGGCGGAATTAACATTAGTCAAAACCGCGAATGTCCAAAGAAAAACACAAACATGCGTGTGGTGTCGACCCGTACGCCAATTTTATCACCCAGTATAGATAAACGAATGCGTCAAAAATTCAAGTTAATTAAAAAAATTGCCGATTATTTTTTAGTAGATTCGTTTTTTAGCCCTCACATTAAATTGTAGGTGTATAACAATCGTAGTTACGCGGAGTTGGACTATCAATGACGATATGCATATCATGTTGTAACAAATGGACCTTCTGTTCTCTTTTGCGCAATGATTCCTGCATTGTGCCGTGTGAACAGGGAGAAAGCCGATGCGTTCGCAGAAGATATAAACAGTGGGGACGTGTTCATACAATACTCTATAAATATATATACGTACCAGACTAGCCCATGGTGCTTTGTTGGGAGAAACGGTCTGTTTGTTAGGAGGTTTACACTGCCTTTAACTATTTGTTTGATTTCAAATCTTTTAAGGTAGACTTGAACCATACGGAAGAGAAGAACTCATGATAGAAAACGGAGATCTTTAGAATTTTCACTACTCTAGCTTCAAATCAAATCAAAATTGTTAGTTTGTTATTGGAGCCTAATATTTAATTGTCTAATTGTAGCATATTAAGATTAATGATCTTGAGATGATTAAGTATAATGTAGTACCAGAGTCGGATTCAAAGAATTTGATTTCTACAGGCTTCGAAGGTTTGGAAGAAACATTTAAACGATGTAAATGAAACACAGGGGTAAATAGTAACAAAACTTTGCAGAGGATTCTCACGCGCTGAAAGTTGTTTGTTAAATACAAGGAGTCTAATGCTTTAATAGTAGATTATTAACCAAGGGCTGTATGACATCAATTGCATACGAGGTTTTTGGCGCCTGAGCGAAGCGAAGTCGCTAATTAACCCGAGTATGCAATTGATGCTTACGCACGAGATAAATACTCTGCTTTACATATCGATTGTGAGGTAAGTAAACAACAAGACAGCAGGTTTCAATGAACATTTATTATGAAGAAAAAAATGTGTATTTAATTAAAATTAATTATTTTCGCGATGCTTTCGCGCCTACTAGTAGACTGCCTTTTTTTTTCACGCACGCAAGCGCGTCAAATCTTGCTGGCCAGTTTGATTTTTAAATCGATTCCATCTAACATACGATGTGGAAACAAATAGTTCCATATTTAAAATAAAATCTTTATAAAATAAATTGTCTAGATTCCGATTCGAGTAATTAATCGATACCGAGAAAAAAAAAATAACTTTTTAAAAATATTCTTCGTGCAGTATGAGTATGACAGTTCTTTTTTCAAATTCCAAAACCTATGCTGTAATGATAGTCATACACCCCGGCAGTCAGGGGTGTAAGGGTGTACTTACAGAGCAAGAGATATGTAAATGAATTAAAATTAACCAATTCAACACCTTGCTTGTAAAGTACACAGCAAAAATGTGATATATTTCAACTTTTACTTTTAGCTGAAATATTTAAGTTACATTTTCCTCCACTTTCTAGTTTTATACCTACAATGCATGTTGTGAAACTGCACAATTGGCTTCAGAACCTCATAAGACATTGTTAATTTGTTACCATATTTATAACGTTGTAATAAAAGCTGTTGAGTTTACTATCAATAAATTAATTTATAGTTGCAAGATGTGACGCTGCCACATTACCGCAAACTTTAACTATATTTTTCTGTGCACAAATATTTTTTTATACAATAAAAACTATGTGTACATAATAAAGGTTGAAAGCAAGCAATCGAATAAAAAAATATCCTTGTTAAACGCGACCATTTGCGACCTTCGTTTTTTTATTGTCATCTTTAAGTTTAAATTAAGTCGTTACGAAAGTTAATACTTACTTATGTTGCAATATTTGCGAATATGTGTCTGAATTTTAAGTTCTTTACATAATTACTTATTGGGTTGAGTACCTAATATTTAACATAGATGTCAGCATTGGTTTTTGTAGAAATAATGTTTAGTTGAAAATTTATTAACTCCGTAAGTGAGTACTTTCTAAGTTTATCTTAGATATTACTGACATTGGTACATCAAAGTTTCCTCACGATGCCGATGTTTATACAAATAGCAAACCTAGACTCTTATACTTATTGAATGTTAGTCTGGAACCACCCACCCTTGAACAAGCGCAGTGATTCATCTCATGCCTTATGTGCAGTGGGACATTAACAGTTTGGTTTTATACCTCAACATAAAACTAAACCATACTAATATTATAAAAAAAATAAGATTTGTATTTTTGTATGTAACGAATAAACTTACAAACTTACTCTCTACTTTTTATCCCTGTATTACCTACTACGGAAACGTGAAATACGCGGGTGAAACTAATCTACTTATACAAATATTATAAATGATTTGATTGTTTGTTTGTTTGTTTACAAACTACGGGACCGATTTGTGAATTCTTTCACGGTTGGGAAGCTACACTATCCCGGGTGACAGGCTATTTTAATATCGCCGTATTCTCACGGTAATGGTAACTTCGCGGGTAAAACCACGTGACGTCTACTAGTACTCCATAAATTGCTATCGAAAGTACACAACAAGGATGTATTATGACGTCATGAACCAGAGAGTAGGTTAACCAAACAGTGTACCTACTTATGTCAGGGATCACGTCATCCATAAGTACTTACATACTGTTTAGTTACTTTGTTATGTTCTTATTTACTCAAAGACGCAACGTTCTTAAAGTAAATTTTACACTAATGTATGAAAACTGACAGCTTCATTCGTCTGTTGTCGCCAAATGCTAAGTTAGGCCCGGTGCGCACTAGCGGCATTTTTATGTCATAAATAATTTCAAATCTTATCTAACACTGTTAAGATTCACATGCCATTGATACGGCATAGCCTGCTTTGGCAGCTTTCGGCACGGTCTGGCTATAATCCCCAAATGTACACACTTAGCATGATAAAATAAGATGTCAAATCGTTTGCGCTTACTAAAATCCCCTGCTGTGCCGCGCCGCCAATGTGCGCCAGGCCTTAAAAATTAAGTTTAAGTATTGATTCCCGGGTTGGGTGAAGCGGTATTGGGTTTTCCATCTAGAATGCATCCCTCTATTATACCTACATATAATTTTAAATCATAACTTGTAAAATGTAGTAAACAGTCAGCGTCAATAAAATCGGGATAAACAGAAACATACTGTTCAAAATGATCTAAACAACACCATGAACATGATATATTATTTAATGACACACGACAACTGTCATTCTGACAAGAAGTAAATTTATGATGCTGTCTGTATTGTACAGGCGCCATCACATCAAGCTACGCCAAACTGAAAAAAAATCCCAATTAAACATGAACCTTATTCTATTTGTAACAAGGTTAAAAACTATCAAAGACATTTGGCACGTTTAACTTGATGTGCTATCCTCTGTACACCTCTTTACAGGCATAATCATGTAAAGTTACAAAGTTACAATCAAAAAGTTCTAAAAATAAACATAATACTTACTCGTATGTTTTACATACGATAACAAACCGGTTTTACCTTGATATTTAATGACTTTCTTCCTGCCAATATTTCTGACAATAGGATCAAATTATTTTCTTTTCAACTGACTGCTGACTCATCCTACTTCGATGATGGACAGTTAAGTAATTGCTTTCGACTTCCCATGTTCAGGTAATATTAGACTTGTCAGAATGACGTCGCGAAGTCTCAAAGGTTTGCTTTCTTTGTTGTTAGAAATATTTGGTGTATTTTCACGTATAATATGTATAATACTAATATCATGCATAGAGTGCCTGGCTGCAGTCGCTGCTCTAGCGCTCGCAAGCTCTACTGCTGAGTTTGATTCCCAGATCGAACCAAGTGTTATTTTGTTTTTTTAACACGGCGAAGATAGTTTATGGCAATAGGTTCTTCCGGGAATCGTTTCTATTTAACAACATGAGATATAAAAGGTAAGATTCCTTAAGAACTAAATAAATCATTTCTTTCATTACAATCACATTGGTTTAGACAAAAATCTAATCTAATCTAGTTTAAGGTAAAAAGAACATCGAGAAAAACTTAAAAAAACTTAAGGGAAAGCCGACAATAATTATAACACTGTTATAATTTTCGTTAAGGTCCAGTCATGTAGTTTTCTATATGACTGGACCTTAACGAAAATTACTTAGGTGTCTAGTTGTGATGCGGGTCGATGTTTCACCCTGCATATATACATAACTTTGGCACCACAACCCAACTAGCGTTGTGGTGCTACATCACTTTTATACGTCTGGAAAAATAAAATGTAAAACCGACACCCTATCGTGTCTTCAAGCCGTATATACCTACGTTTGAAACAACTTTAAGGGGAACTCCATAAATTGTAGTGAGGTGTTAGAATGACTCTACAACATTGTAAAGTAGTTTTCTACCCTCTTCATATGGGTAACTTCACAGGTCAATGACCGGAAAAGTATAAGTTCACTGAATGAACTTTTTATTTTGCACCGTCAGTGAATGAACTCACAATTCTTGAAGTTTTCTTTGAATTTAAAAGATAGAAAGAAGGTTGAGTAATTTCCTTTAAAAGACAATATTCAAAAGTTGCCATAAGCAATAAAATATCTATCTAAGTACTTAGACTGAAATACAAAATGGAATTCACATAACATTATTGATGAAAAACGGTTCAGTATTTCGTGATTTGTCTAGATATTTGTCAATAATGTAACGGGATATTGTTCTGACATCATTAGCAATGACTTATCTGACAATAAAGAATAATCTATGGTCGCTAAGCACGTTCTAGTTACTTTTGCAAAAGAATCGAATAGAAAAAAAACAACAATTGAATTGAAAAAAAAAACATTTTTTTCTAACTATAGTACCTACTACACTAGATGAAGCAAGCACTGCTGCTGAGCGTGAGGTGCTGAGTTTTATTCTGGTTCGGGCCAAGTATTGCTTTTTAGTTTTTTTTTGTTAAGTAAACGGCTCGCCCATATTACATATTGGCACCCTGTAGGAGTATTATAGGCTCGCTTAGGCCTTACCTTTTGGTAAATTCAGGTGTGTTTTAGGTTAGATTTAATTCAGTAAGCAAAAGAAATTAAAACATTCATTTAATACTCTTTGCACTCTTTGACATCATCGTTCATTAGGAAGAGCTTATGTCCAATTCATAATACTAGAAAGAGGAGAAACATATTATTTTATTAAAGCACTACTAAAGTCGTGATTAGAAAATGTGCTCACGCGCACATGTTTACGTATAGTCACATAAATGTATGTGTGCATGGTGTTAGAAAACGTCTCGACCAGTTCCCGCGACTTGTACAAAAGCATATAGGGTGACACTATTATCTTAGCTAAGTTCTTTTACTTAACTTAGTAAAATACCGCTTTAAGTGATTTTGTGCAGAGGCCTATCAAGCTACTCCAATGAGTCAAATTTCTTTGATAGTTTTCCAACTTTATTTCAAATAGAATAAAGTTCATATTCATTTGGGAAGAACTGACAGTTTGCGTTAGCTTGTTGTGCTCAGCATTGCCAGACCACTTAAAATCGACATACAATTGAAAAAATAATTAGGCGTCTTTTAACTCTATGCGACCTCAAAAGGTTTTGATGACTTGCTAAGTTATTGTATTTACTTTTTAGATTACGAATATGAAACTAGGCTAATGTGATGTGTGTGCGTAACCTATTTCGGTAGGTCTCGGTATTGTCGTAGACCTACCTACCTATTTATGGGTTATTGTACATTCGTCACAAAGTAAACTCGCCACGAAAAAAAGTATGTGTAAACTCGCCACAACTCTATTTTTCTGAAAAAATATCCGCCATATTGTTTATTACCGTACAGTCAGCAGAAAAATCAAACAATAATGAATAAAACGTTCTCACAGAAAGTCACATAAAAATAACAGATCGACTTAAAGCAAAAAAATATACGCTCATATTGTCTGGTTAAAATATGTATTATACCTCATAGTCATAAACCATGAATCCCCGCAACTTAAAAAATTGTAATTGTTTTCTCTTTATGAGCAATATCTCTATCTTCTCTTTTGCGTTCGGCAAATTGGAGGACATCTTGATATCAGCCAGAATTCCACACTGCCTGAAGACCCGTCTCTATGTGTAATCAGTGTGTTCTGTCAACCATGACATATGGTGCCGAGACATGGACACTCACACAGGAGGTTATGTACAGTATCAGAGTAGCACAGAGAGCCCTGGAGCGTTCCATGATCAGCATCAATATACGAGTTCCAATCTTCGAAAACAAGGGACGCACAAAGAGCACAAGGGTCATCGATATTGGAAATCGCATTAGCGAGCTCAAATGAAGTTGGGCAGGACACCTAGCTTGGCGCGGTCTGTGACCGAGTGGCGTCCAAGAAACGGGGTATTCGCGCAACTATCTTATTCCGCGAAGCGCAACCGTTAGTTGCGCATACTAAATCAAAATAAAAATATTATATTTTTATTCCGCGAAGCGCAACCATGATTAAAATAAGAGTGAGGAGTACGATGGATTAATCAAATATATCGATAGACAGTTTTATAATCGACTGTCTTAATTTTTTTGCAGGCAAATATAAATTGACTGGAACTACTTAGTTCCAGTCAATTTATGTTTGCCTGGTAAAAAATTTAATCGTGTCAATTGATTAAAAAGTTGCTTAACACTTGTTTAGCAACTTTTTAATCAATTATGTTAAAGAGACATACAGGATCTTTAAATTGAATTATGACCGTTGTTTTGAATAGCACCAGGGTATCAGAAATGAACAGAAAGTCGACTCCTATTTGAAACAATCTGGTTACCAAGTTATCAAGAGTGTAATACTTTATACAGTATCAGCGCAGGCGAAGTGATCTTTATTTGGGATTTTAAATCAGACTGTCATGCCATTATAAAACGTGATAATTTAACAATACTAAACTAGTGAGAAAGCGAAATCATTTCTTTTTTAAATATTTTACTTTACTAAGGTAGGGTATGATTTATTACACTCTCTTTTTACGCATGCCCTGTAGAGTCTTATTGCTAATGGCTTCGAAGAACACCCCCAAGAAACGGCAGGAGAAGTGCAGGGCGTCCTGCGGCGAGATGGACGGACGACATTGTTGCCATTACGGGAGTACCTACCGTGGATGAGACTGGATGAGAGGACTAAGCAGGCCTATGGCGAAGTAGCAGTGGGTGAAGTCAGGCTGTGAACGATGATGATGCATGTGCAGGAGCGCAGAAGAGAAAAAAAGATTTTAGAAATAATTTTTATTTCTTTGTTTTCTATCAGTACTTTATGCAAAAAATATGTACCTATGCAGACTTGTGACGAGTTTACACATACTTTTTATGCATGTGACGAGTTTACTTTCAATGTATGGAGTTTACAAAAAGTGACGAGTTTACTTTGTGACGAATGTACAATAACCCCTATTTATAATCACCATTCTGTCAAAAATACGTCAAATTTTCTTTTTTTTTCCTTTTTGGCAACTGAGCCGATGTCGACTATTCTGCCAGCGTCTCAAACTTTCTTAAACTTTTCACAAGTTTTTGACATTGATTGTTAGCAAAGAGGTTAAAACACTATATAGAAAGGACACGCGAGGAAATGTCATAAAAACTGTGATCCCAGTGTCGGACTAAAGTTTTCTTCGTGATATCCCCTCTATGGTCTATCATTGAATGTCTTTGATTGTTACTGAGGTGAGATTCTTTTATCGAATGTTTGCGATTACGGGAACTGGCCTTCAATTTATATTGATCTTGAATTCTAGATAGTTTTAGAAACCATAAGAGCTACTTACCTTCAATGACAGAAATAGAACTTCCGATTCCGTATCCAATTCTGACGAGACTTTTAATACGATGTAGATAGAGTTGATACGACCTCCATCGTACGTCAGAATACCAAATGTTTCGTTTATTTTCGGATACTGGCTGGAAAGAAACACTTCAAGTGTCAGTCAACCCTGAAGTCTTTATAGCATTCGCATAATGTCTATGATTTATGTCGTCAGGAAGCTTATTTATATAGGACCTTTTCTAGGGCGTGTCGCCACCGAAGGAGTACCGTAAAATAAAAAGCGCTGTTCTAGACATAACCTATGACAATAACGACTAACAACGTCTAAACAGGTTTTATACTAAACTCGTAGAGAAAGCGATATCGTTTGCTTTTTACTTTTTATTTATTTATTTTATTTGGTTAGTGGCTAGTCGTTAACGAAGGTTTACGATGTATGCGATGAATTACATGTGTAAAAGTGTAGATTCTATTGAACTGATTTGTTGGTAGCAAACCTTTGAAAGTTTTATAGTTTGCCGGCTTATTGCTAGAAGAATCGTTTTGTGCAGGTGTTTTTATTACAGTAGGTATTGTATGAATAAAATAAAAAGAGGATTCTTTGAAATCAAAATGAAATAAAAAAACTTGAGAGGTGTCAAGGGACACCCGAATAAAACAAAATCCCCTTCGATTGATTGGTGAAGGAATTGTAAAATTCCTTCAAGATAAATCGAAAGGAACCTCGTTCCATCCGGGCGTCTTCGTTACAACTTTTGGTCCCAATCTTCTCTCTCTCTCCCCCTTCCCTTTCCCTCCCTTATCCCCTCCCTTCCCTTCCCCCTCCCCCTCACACGAACACGAATAAAACAATGTTGTCTCGGCTAACCCTAAATTCAGAATTTAAATAAATGCATAAATACAAACAGTTTTTGCGCTAACTATTAACATACATCACAATGTCCTAGATTAATTAGTAAATGCACATAATTGTTGAAAAAGTCACATTGATACCTACTTAGATTTGGACCGATTTATCGAAACTACAAAATAAACCATATACTTATACCTACTATTGCAATATACGAATTATATTGCACTGTGTAGAGTTTAAACGCATGTTTTTTTTTTTTTTTTGAATGATTCGTGTAAACTTTTGTTTGTAATAGGTCTACAGTAAATAAAATAAAATAAAAAATAAGCAATGGGGCCTCAAGACGATGTTATAGAACATAATTATAATTTTATACAGTAATGTGCCAAGACGCCATATACTTATGTCACAATATCAGACAGTTCAAAAATAGGGTTTGCCATTTTCTTTGTTCTAAAAATACTTCGTGTTTTTGGAATAACATTATCTTTGATCGAGTTGTTTTATTTTTGGCAAGATATTTGTAAATAAATTGTTATATAAGACGATCACGAATGTTCTCGAAATAACGAAATGATCGGAAGGCATGACCGGAAAAATAATGGCGGCGGCCCTCAGTTCAGAAACCACAGCATATAAACGATTCAATTGAACCATTTAAATGGCGCTTCTCTTTTTTTTGTCGTTGGAAAAAAGTAACCGACTGATTTCCGATTAGTCTGTGGGTTGTGAGCGTGGAGGTAGATTGCGAGCACTGGTAGTGGTACCCAGGGGCTGGACATAGTGTTGTGCTTTACAGTTTCGATTCTTTGGAGGTGTACCCGGTAAGTAGCAAAAGAAGATACCACAAAACTGACATTGTACCAAAAGTCGTCCATTACTTGAATTTTGATGACAGCCCTTTTAAAATGAAAATATTGTTTTCCTAGTCCTTGTCCTTTATACATGTTGGAAAAAACTATCGGGCCCTGAGGGACGTAAAGGAAATATTCCTATAGTTTTAAAAAGCATAGGTAACTACTTAAACCGGAAATGAAATAACCTAAAAAAATAAAAAAAAGTTCTCAGTATTTTATCCTATTACTAATCGATAAAATAAAATCTCTATACTAAGCATTTGGTCCTAGAAATAACAAAGATCTTGAAACCTAACATTAATTTTATTTTATCATCAATTGCAGTCCCGCACTGCAAACAAAATGAAACGTCCTATTACTTAAAAACTTTTCTTTAGAACGCCTTGTCTAAGAAATGTGTTTAGAATAATTATTACCAATCAACCTTCAATGGTGTTAATTAGAGACACAATAGAAAGACAATGACAGCGCGGTTAAATGAATTAAACGATTTTCTTATCAACAGCTGAGTTTTCGATAGCCAGATAACTTTAACTAAAATTTACTGACCTATTTTTGATTCAGTCTGGATCATGTTCATTATTAAGGGGTCTAAGTTTATCATAGACTTTCTCCCTAAACTAATAAGCGTGGAGTTTAATTCAAGTTATATTATGTCGTGGTAAGCGATATTCTTGAATAATAAGTTGTAAAGTTGATTAACTTAGTACGGAGTCTATGGTGACCAGCGTGACGTTACTTGTCATTCGAAATGGCGCGAATGTGTTTTTGCTAATGTCACGTGGACAGAGTCATGCTGGTGTGTGGGAACTGGGCAGAGCTCAGGTTGATTGGAGGCACCAACGAAGACACATCCAGTACGAAACTGTCGGTTACCTATTTGAGTTATGTTTTGTGATTACGATTGTTAAGTGAGGTTATTAGTGCAATGTAGATTGTTATTCTATGTTATGAACCACGAAACCCTTATCGGTGTCAGCTCATCGCTCAACCATAGCTGACGCCGACATTATATAACAATCTTAATTCGTTAAACCCCGGAAGGACACCGGTGTCCGCCTGTCATTGTCTTTCTATTGTGTCTCTAATTACCTCAATTGAAAGATTAATCCACGAAAAATGAATGGTAAATCCAGAGATCATTCTGGTTGTCACCTTACTACACGTTTATTAATAAGGCCGTCTAAGTTTTTCTAAGACATCATTAAGGATTTGATACAATTTACAAAAGTTACGTTATTTCCATAATAATGTGAAGAAATAAGATTCTATAAAAATACCGTTAACTTTCCTTTCGGAATACGCGCAAAGTCTCTGACCCCTGCGCATTGTTCTTAATCATTTATATAATATTAATCTACTTAACTTAATTATTTTGTTATGATAATGGCGGCAGGAGGCAGTTCAGCCGCATCCGGTACCTTGATGCGGTTCGTTGCTCTCATTCTGTGTTGATTACGTCATTATACACGTTTGTAAGTAATAAATGTATCTAGGTATGTCTCCGCACGGAGTGTGTTCTCATTTGTGTTCATAGTTATTGATCATATAAAAGGAAATTATAAGAAGTGATATCCTAGTGCAGACTGCAGACTGGCAGTTCATGAATAGGTCGTTTCGGACGCGAATCGTGTATATTGTGTATTAAACACGTACTTCAAAATCGGTGAAGGAACACATCGTGCTGAAATCTGAGAGATTGTTCTCGGCGGTTTGTGAAGCCAAGTCAGAGGTACCAGGTTAGTCACTAACCACACAAAAAAGAAAAGATGATTATAAAAAATGATGATTATAAAAGATGATTGATTATAAAAGATGATGATTACAAAAGATGATTATAAAAGATGATTGATTATAAAAGATGATTGATTCTAAAAGATGATGATTATAAAAGATGATTACAAAAGATGATAATTACAAAAGATGATTATAAAAGATAATTATGAAAGATGATTGATTATAAAAGATGATGATTATAAAAGATGATTATAAAAGATGATTGATTATAAAAGATGATTGATTTTAAAGATGATTATAAAAGATCCATAGTCGAGGATTCTTTTGAAATAGGTACATAGAGACTAGTAATAGTCGAGTCCAAAAGTTTGACATCCTGCAGTCTTACCTAGATGTATCGTTTGTCTGGAAGCAGACCCATACCGAAAGAAACATAGTTGGGAAAAGACTAGGCAAAAGATTATGCAATGGCTTCTTTGAGCGTTGGTAAATACTTAGTCGTTTTTCAGTACGTATTGTTTATATCACCTATAATCATTTATCTGCCTCCATTGTTTGTACAGCTATTTCATGGGAAAACTAGTAATTGGTCATTTTCTGTACAATAAACCAGTAAGATTTATAAAAAAAGTGTCAAATCACTTTAAAATGTGAAAATTTTTAGTCATTTATAAAATACCTACTAGCTGTACCCTGCCACGTTTCGCTGTGGCATATTGTGAAAAACAAAAAAATAATAGATAAAAACCATCCTTGATGCGGATTAATCATGCTATAATTTCAGCTCGATCGGTGCAGAACTTTTTGAGTTTTTGAAGCGTACACAAACCAATATAAAATTTTTATATATATACTCGTAGATATAGATAAACTTGTAAAATAATAATATTAATTATCTTATCTGTAAAATGTATGGCTAAATCATTTAAATACACGCAGCAATTGCAAGCATAAAAAGAGCCATTTCCTGAATTCATGAAGAATTTCCTCAATAGTTTTTGTTACAATCATATTTCCTGCCTAATTTAAACGATGTAATAAATACGAGACTATGCATTACCTATGCATGCACCCGCCAATTATTAAAGAGTTTTTATTCTGTTACCTATCAATTAAATTAAAAAATCGAGAAGCAAAATATTACATTGCGCTTTGTGGCGCCTGTTTTAGAGAACACGCTCTCATCATCTGCCTAGCCTTTTCCCAACTATGTTGGGGTCGGCTTCCAGTTTAACCGGATGCAGCTGAATACCAGTGTTTTACATGGAGCGACTGCCTGTCTGACCTCCACAACCCAGTAACTGGGTAACATGATACCCCTTGGTTAAACTGGTTGTCAGACTTTCGGGCTTCTGACTACAAGTAACGACTGTCAAAGATCTACAAATGACAGCCGGGACCAACGGCTTAACGTGCTTTCCGAGGCACGGAGGAGTCTTGGTATGTAATAAATGGTCACCCATCCACGGACCGACCTCGTCAAGCGTAGCTTAACCTTCGATCGACCCATGCGGCTGTTATAATTTAGCCACAAGCTCAGAGAACACGCTCTATTAACCATTAAATTATGACGTAGGTACGTACCATTCCAAATTTCAAATCTACACATTGAATTCGCGCCAAACCACTGACAAGATACGTACCAAAGACAATTCAAATCATAGTTTTAATGATGCTATTAAGAACATAGGCCGTAGCGTGCAAGTTCTGACAAGGGTAGGTTTAGCCTTGACACCACCTGTTATGCTGTTATGAGTTATAAAGATTTAATATCAGACTCAAATAACTCTGATTCACGTGAGATTATGCTTTAAATTACAATGATTATGTAGATTTGAGAACGTTGCTAACATACCAGCTCAAGGAGTTTTTGTTATATTTTTTTTAACGCGATACCTAACCAACTAAGTAATTAACACAACAGTTCTATTTAATTGTATTTAAGTTCTAAATTCGTATGACGCCGTTTGCTTGCACTACATTTTAGAATCATTTTAGTATCCCGCTAAAACAAAAGAAGGTGTTTTAAAAAAGTAATTATTCTAATTCTTACGTCTGGGCGTTACATAAACGAATTATGTCTATGCCAGAAGTCAAGGTGATGGTTCGCGCCCTTTAACATCTTACACATAACACTCCGCCTTCAGGTCTGACAGTTATGAGGGTTTGTCACGCAATCCTCCGTCTCACTGATAAGTTTCGCTTCAATGTCAAGAAGTTTTCTTGAAGAAAGTTTGACGCAATATGCTTGTGGGCCACCGCGTCTGGTTAAGTTGGCAAAACTTTGCGGTGGGAGTCAAGGTGCTAGCAAAAAGGTTTTATTACCTGAGATACCGGCTGAAAAGTTTTGGAATAAATATTGTTTTGAAATTGGAACTGCGAAGTAGGTACAAGGCCCTTTTTTGGATTTGATTACTTTTTTTTAACCGACTTCAAAAAAAGGAGGAGGTTCTCAATTCGACGGTATGTTTTTTTTTTTTTTTTTTTTTTTTTTTTTGTGTGTTTGTTACGCGATTTCTTCCCCATTTGTGGACCGATTTTCAAAATTCTTTTTTTATTTGAAAGAGTATACTCCCGAGGTGGTCCCATTTTAATTTGGTGAAGATCTGGTGCTGATCTTCGGAGATATACAATGGAACTCTTCAAAAATAGACGGCAAATCTCTCGTGATTGCTGGAATCGCTTGGATATTTATTGTTTATACAACATCATGACGTATCATCACGCCAGTATGTTTTGAGGGGTACGCAGATGTGTACAATATACCTAGATTTCGACAGTTAGGTATGTTAAGTTTCATTTATTAGGGATAAGTGAATAACTCTATTACCATGACATGTAGGTATTGTTAACAAATAACAATATAAAAATAAATCCATGGCAAATGTTTGTATGGGAACAACTAAAAATGGAAAAATAAAAATCTTTTTTGC
Organism: Euplexia lucipara; assembly: GCA_921972225.1. Taxonomy (NCBI): domain Eukaryota; kingdom Metazoa; phylum Arthropoda; class Insecta; order Lepidoptera; family Noctuidae; genus Euplexia; species Euplexia lucipara. Next base: position 5,136,696 of record OV179163.1, on the reverse strand, counting down.
AAAAAATAAAACCGACTTAAAAAAACACTAACCAGTGTAAAATAACTCTAAATTCGGAAGTCGGTGGCCCATCATGAATAAGACAAAACCACCAAAGCCACAGACTTCCTAATTTAGAGTTATTTTACACTGGTTAGTGTTTTTTTAAGTCGGTTTTATTTTTTTGATAATAATTTATTCTGAAATGAAACATAATAAAGAGGAACTTTTTTTAAAACATTTTAGGTAAGTATTATTGTTTAATGTGCTAGTTAATGGTGTATTGTATGCATGGCTTATGCCAACTGAAAATGATACAATAGTTTTAATCAACCGACTTCTGTTACATTCAATCACCAACTTTTTGTTAAACTTTTTAAACACATTAACCAAAATTTTTCCTATTAATAGTAATCGCTAAAACCAACTAAAACGATCGAGTGCTTGTAAAGTATCGTCTACACACGCGATGTCGAAAAATTTAAATGGTTTGTGGCTGAGTTCGCTCCTTTCGACGTAAATCAATGTTAAGTCTGTTGGACATAGCGTTGCGACAAACAGCGTTCTTCTTGAAAACAATTTTTTTGAGGAACTTATGACCACCCAGGTCAGTCGAAGCTATTAAGATATTATGTTGGTTTCCAGTGTAACCTGAATAAGCTGAAATACTAGTATTCTAAGTGGAGCGAATCTAATCTTTACAATCCACTTGTAACGTAAAACAATACCCCTTTGTAAGACTGGTTGTTAGACTTTCGGGTTTCCGACTACACGTAACCGCGACTGTCAAAACACAACAAATGTCAGCCGGTACCAACGGCTGAACGTTGTTCTAAACACGAAGGGATTTCGGTAAAAAATGGATAGTCACCCATCTGCAAACCGAACTAGGCAAGCACTGCTTAATAACACGTTAGTAGCGTTGCTTGGGGCGCATGGCTAATTTAAATAATAATTTGTCCCCCACAGGCCGCTTTAGACTCGGCTTACAATTTTCCGATAGACAGTTCCCTCATGTAGTTGACATTAGCGAACTGTCATTCGGGAAAATCAAAGACATTCATCACGAACAAAATTTTCGTCCGAAAAAGTGTGTCCTGCTGGATACAAGTCTATGAGTTTTTTGTAGTACGCTCCGCTGCCGCTCCAATATTCATATATTATTCTAGATGGCGTTACTGAGACATGGGATCAAAGTTTTGCTATGACATTTCCTTGACATGTCCGCTCTATAGTATTTTAAATCTCTTTGAGTTGACATTAGCGAACCGTCATTCGGGAAAATGGAAAATGTGATCATAGCATCGCTTGCAGTGACTTGTCATCACAACACTGCCCCTTTGCAGCACGACCATGCATACATTGAGTACTTTGCAGGTTTAGATTAGGCATTACAGACTAATTTTCTAGTTCAAACTAGTTGCAAGTGCAACTAGGGCACCTTCGCTTTACACTACACGGTACTGGTCATAACATAATTCACGTGCACACGACAGCCACGTTGTGAATGTAAAATATTTTCTCAACTATTAAAGTAGGTATTTGATTATTATTTTATTGCTGCATTTTGCAAGGTTCCACAAATAATATCTATACTTCTATTCTAATAATATAAAGAGGTAAAATTTGTTTGTTTGTTGGTAAGTTTGTAGGTAGGGGGAAATCTTCGGAACGAACGATCCACTTTAAAAAATCATTGCATTGATGGAAAGCTACATTAGTCGTGAGTGCTATTAGGCTATACATTATATAGATATCATGCATTTTAGCCGAGCTATAACATTTTTTGTCTAGCCTGGCGGAAAGAAATCCTCTGGTTTTCATTTCTTGTAACGAAGTATTTTGATTTTTTTAAAGCTTACATTTCTTAATTATACAAAACAGTTTCTTATGTAATTTGAGTTTCAAACGACGCCCGACGTTTCATTGTAATCGGTTACAGTATTTTTCGATATTCTTACGTTTGGATGAAAATATTATCGTGATTACAAGGACATCATAGAACTATAAGATTTCAAGAAGTAAGTTTTTATAAAGAAGTCAAATTTAATTTAGGTAAGGTTAGGGTATCTGACTTTAATTTCCCAAAATTCTTTCATTTGTAGAAATCTACAATATCTGCGAATAATACTCATGGACTATATTTTCGAAATCTACGCGGACGAAGTCGCGGGCTAAGAGCTAGTAAAGTATATGACAGTAAAACCATAAAATTTATAAAAATAAAATAAATGTAAATTTACAATTTGAATTAGGAATAGAAAAAAATAATGTTGCCAGTGCGAACTTGTTTTAAATGGCTTTTAGATTTTTCCTAAACGTCTTTCATTGTATTTTGCATATTCAGTATTATTTTAAAGTGTCTAGACTGCATTATGTTTTATTCGACCAGCTATTATGCATTTTCTCACTAACTTTAGGTATAGGTACGTCTGGAGGTTTCAATTTCTTTGTTAAATATGTATAAACTTAACTTTCTGGTCATGAGTATCTTTAACGGTCATTTGTATTAGATTAGAATAGTAATCTCTTTATTGTACACCATAAAAACTTACAAATTTTATTACTTATTATTAATATTATCATATTTGTATTGTATTTAGTCATTACAAAGTGGTATTTTGTATTTTATAAATGGTGTCTGCTGCGCTATCCTAAGAACATAAGCTATTTATTTAGTACTTCATTTTTATTCCTCAAAACCGCTTAAATGTTCAAATTATCATAATGTAGGTGCGTAATAAACTAGGTTTCCTAATTCCTGGTCATGTTTCTATATTCACAATTAAAATTACCATTAGTGTCTGACTCTAAAATATATTCTTGTAAAAATCAAGCTAATCAAAAAATCAGCTAGTTACTTCATCTTTTTTATTGCCTAATGGTCGTAATTTACTTAAACGTGATTTGTAAAAAATAAATTACTCCGCAACGTTTTGTTTTAATTTAAGACAAAATCTTGAAATTGGTCTGTATTTAATGACTTGATAATAAAACGTGTGTCTTGCATCCTAATAATTCTATTTAAATACGATAAAAACTTTAAAACTGAAATAATTACGTACATTTTTGTATAACTCTAAAGTTTATTCTGCTATGCATAATAATATACTATGACCAATGATATTAAGTATAAGTAAAAGGGTGTAGGTAGGTTATACGCGCTCAGCAAGTGACACGTTAAAATGTGGCTAACTAGCCATATTTCACCTCAGTGTGGCGTCGCGCCCCAACGGACGCGTGCGCGTATTTGAAGATCGAATAACCTATCTACACCTTTTTACTTATAATATCATTGGCTATGGCCTATGACCCAATTTATAATACCTACCTATTATGAGTAAAAAGGTGTAGATAGGTTATAGCGCTCAGCAAACGAGTGCGTGCATTAGTGTGCCATTTTTGAAAATCGAATGTTGTTTAGGTAACTAACTTATATGCACCTTTTTACTTACAGGTAATATCATTGCTATGGCCGGTATTCAGGATCCGATGATAATAAATAAAATAGACAGTATTTACCTTTGAATAATTACACATAGAAACCTAGTACGAGTGCATAAACTGAGGCAAATAAAACTGAGCTTAAACTGGCTTCTTCGTGTGGCGAACCGGTACTAAAAGTCACGTTCCATCGAGCACAGCTCGCAAGTAAACATATTCGGCTCATGCACACAAAGATAATAAGTAGACACACGATTTCGCGGCTTCTATGCGTTATTATTCTAAGATGACTCTCTAATTTTTTGACGTAAGTACAAAAAAAAACAATAACTTTAAACTAAAGATTCATGTTCGACATAGGTAATTGTGTCTACAATCTACATCCATCTCAAATCAACTCGTAGACAGTCGATGTTTATCTAATTGATGCTAATTGATTTCAAAATGACAAACTAGGTATGCTAATCTTTTGCGTCCATCACGGAACTGTTCCGAGAGACCATAGACATACAAGATGTCTAGTGGTCTGATGGTTGAGTTAATCATCATGAATAATATTCTTTGGTTTCATTGTTAAAATGATCATCAGCGGTAACATATACCCCTGTGTGACCAGCCGTCTAGTTTTATTTTAATGTCCATTTTACTACAATGAACATCGATTGTTAGGAACTCATTCATTAAGACAGAACGTCGTTGTCTTGCTTCGTTAACTGTCAACGTCAATGTCAATGTCAATTTTTGCCTGTAGCTATGTTTCGCTTTTACAGACAAAAGATATTTCTTAGATACGAGACTTACACCATATTTATGGTCTTTCGTTTTTAATAATGGAACCATTTTTGATCAGAAGCGCTATACAACGTCATGGACATGGTAGGTACATAGATAATAATAAAACCAGCTGTTAATTGACCCACTGATAGTAAATGCCTGTTCTCATAGCGACAAGGCGGGTTGGAAATTTCCAAAGACATTGATCAATATTTTCCATAGAGGGGCCATCACGAACAAAATTTTCATCCGAAACTTGTGTCTGAATGGACACAAGTCTATGAGTTTTATTTAGTACGCTTCGCTGCCGCTAAAACATTGGTATGTTATTCTAGATGGCGTTAGTGAGCTATGGGATCACAGTTTTCTATGACATTTCCTTGACATGCCCGCTCTATAGTATTTTAAATCTCGTTGGGAATTTAAACATATTTAATTAATGTCAGTAATGTCTAAAATTAACATAGAAAGTAGGTACGTGTGAGTCAATGGAGCCATATTTGTACTTCTCTAGATAACCCTCAAACTCTTGCATGAGAGACCTCTGAGCCAATACAATGCCGTCATCCAATAGCCATCTCTTTCCTTCATACATCATTCTTCACACAATTCAATCCACAATTTTATTATTAACAAGCAGACAAGCAGAATTTCCGCGGTTTCACCCGCGTAGTTTCCGTAGCCTATGTCACCCTGGGATAGTGCAGCTTCCCAACGGTAAAAGAATTTTTCAAATCGGTGAAGTAGTTTTTTAGTTTATTCGTTACATACCTACAACAATACGAATCTTTCCTCTTTAAAATATCATTACAGTTAAGTACCTATAAATATAGGTATAGGTATGGTAGATAATAAAATATACTATCTAAAGTATCTACACACGTCTTAGGCTATCATCTTCGCAGCCTAGGCTTCCCTTACTTCGTTCACCACGACTTTATTGCCTCGTGTCTACTGTCGACGAACTGATAAGAGGCACGTGGTATCACGTTTGTTCACCTCGTTAGAAGATGGTCGTTAGTTTCTATGTTTGCCTGGTACCTGTGGCTCAGGACAAGTGAGCGTGCTACCTGTACCAGAATCCTTTTTTTGATATATTTCGTGGAAATGGTTACGTTTGGATTCTGGTTGGAAATAACAAATTAAGTGTTGTTTTTTGTGATCTCTCAAGTACATGGATACCTAGTTTAGGGATCAGGGTTGCAATGTGTGGTGCCCTAGTCTAAGCCTCTTCTCTATGTCCGATTACTTTTACAAAATCCTACGTTATTCTGGCTTAAGTTCATTTTTTTCTATGGAGAGTTTTTTTTTCTTTCATTATTTAAGCGGGTGGTATTATATCTTATTATTCGCGTTTTTGTTTTAATACTTTACTCTGCTACTACCTATATTTGAAAAAATGTTTAAGCAGATAATAGCTCCACCTTTAAGAAAGGTTATAAACATATATTCGCGGTTATTAGTTAAACGTTTGTAAACAGCTAGTCTAAACCTTACAGAAAATTTTAAACTAATATTGTACCACGCGATCACATTAAAAAATTGACACGATGTATTGAGATTGAGAGCATCTACATACAGGGTGGCAGGGACATCGACGCACATCCGCTTACCATAGATTCAGTACATGATTCTGGACCCCCCTGCGTTGAAATTTTTCGTCGGCTTTTCCTTAAATTTTACGTTTTTTTTTGCATTTTTTTTTACTGTAAACTGTATATAAACATTATTTTTACCTATTCCAATGAGATTTTGTAAATTCACTTGTTTCACTTAAACCAGCAATGAAAGTAAAACAGGAAAGGGCTACCTGATCAGCTGTTTTTCTAAAGTTCAAATGCGAGGTCAACACTAGCATAGTAGGTGCCTTCGCTTTTCGCTTTCTACCTAATGCCAACATTCTATTGTCGGCCACAAAGGACGCCACCGCACCGGGCGGCGCGCGGTCTAGTCTGTACGATATTTTTTTAACCAGCCATTTCCGAGATGAATGACCTTCGTAATTTCATTTATGGCATCAGGTGCAACCTTTTCACGACGTTTGCGCGTCGATGTCCCTGCCACCCTGTATATTGTTTTTAAAATCAACCGTGGGAATTCAATCCACACTGGTATCTTCCTGAAGCATAGGTATATCCTTAATTTGTTATTGGCTATCCAAATTAAATTATAGTGTTTTGTTGCCTATGCAAGAAATCACTATTATTTAATTTCCTTAACCATTTCAAATTAAGATATTGTCAAGGTCGAGGTTGTAATTTGAAGTTAATTTCGTTGTTTAACCACGGTGTAAAGTTTACAGGGTTCTAATTTGTTAAAATTTCATGCATATTACTTCGGCAAAGGTTATTGTAGCTTTTTGTCAATTTAAACAATTGTTTTTTTCTGATACCACTTAAATATGTTTGTGTATCCAGAATATGTCAAATTCTGAACGGTCTGTTTCAGTTAGAGTCTATTTAATCTGTTGCAATAATTTTATACAAGATTAGCTTTTTCAGTAAGTATTTTCTACATCTTGCGAGAGCCAATAAACTGCTGTAAAGAAAATAATGTCCAACTTGGTATATCGAACCTTTTATCTTCTAAATTTATAATAAAACAGTTTGAATATCTTGATGTCGAAAATTGCCTATAGGCCGTCAAAAATCATGTCACACATCTTATAACCGCGAACCACAATTATGAGCTTTAATTACCCATAATATTATGCATCGCAAGAAGGCAAGTTAGATAATAACTTAGGACCAGTGTGACCATAGTAATTTATCATTAGTGGATAGTCAACGAATCACTTAACTGATTCGGTCAGGAAGCTGGTAGTGTGAATATTTGAGCCCACTAATTAGCTTATTTGACAAGTGGTATTTTATGTCATCGTGTTGTGAAACGCCCAAAGCTATTAGGGCTATTCACTTCTTAACGTGGATTACTTATGAATTAAATTAATCTATTGTTTTTCCATATTATGTAGGTACTTTATCTTTTTTTTTTCATCTTTTTACTTTGAATTGCAGAAAAAATAAGAGAAAATAACATAGTCTCTATCTACCTCAGTGAGATTTTAAACTATAAAGTTATTAGTAAACTAATTAAAAATATTATAAATTAATATAATATACTATAAATGAATTAACTTACACAGCTGCCTTTCCCTGCCAATTGGAGGGGAAGGCTGAATATATATCCAACCAATATCCAGCTTTATGGTGCTAACTTTAGGATATAATAAACATCTTGTTCATGGCTCACCATAGCTACCAATACGTTGAGTACAGAGATGAACCTCGCACCCCCAGGTTAAATCAATAGCGATTTTTGAATGTATTCATATGTAGATTATTTTGTGTACTGCTTGTGTATATTCCTGTGATTATATATATTAAAAGAGAAACAACTACGGTCTAAGAATTACGGCCAAAATAAAAAATCCAAGCTGCCTTTTGGCGCAAAAGCTGGGTACGCCCATGATGCAGAGTATGCTGTTGTCAATGGGTTTAAGGACTGCTATCATTATTTTAAATCAAAGGTGTTATCATACTCTTCATCGGCCCTAACAAGCAGGAAACTCAACGCAATACAGACTCTCGAGCCACAGAACCTCATTATCATTACTCTGCCAGAGTTCACGACGAGCACGTGACAATACCGTTAATCCATACAGCCAATGTCATTTTGACAGCTTTATTTGACAGGTGTCAGGTGTATTACCATCGGTGACCCAATGAGGTTGGTTCGCACGGTGCGCGCGTGCGTCCGCGATCAAAGGCCTCGCCGACGATGCTATAACCACTCCCGCGCCGGTGGATCCGTGCCCTTTCACTTTCCCGTAGCGCGGCTCCATTGTCTCACGGCGCTGTGTTTTTGTTTATTGACTTTAATTTATATAATGAACTGCCGTTCGGGATGTGCTGACCGTGGCATTATACATATAATGATTATGAATAGGTCAGAAAAAAGATTAATGATCATGTTCTCATGCGTTATTTTGATGTCTATCAAAACAGTTCTTATTTTGTTTTACATTCCTACTAGATCATTAAATTTAATGATACCAAACAATTTTGTGATGCATTGTTTTAACAGTTAAGAACATCATACTTCGTTTGACCTCCTTTAACGACAAAAGATGTTGTTTAAAATCTGTACAATCTAAATGCATGCGCAGATTGGCCTTCTACACTTGTAATCGTTTTTGGTCATAAGACCATAGTAGAAGTTAATCGTTTATTCCGGATTCGCGGGCAATGACCTCAGAGGCTTCGCATATGTGTAAAACTTTCGTATCGTATCGACTTCACACTGCAAACTCGTCACTCCCACAAGGCGGGGCGACCCGCCACGACGGACAGTGGTCCCGCAACTTTTTGCGGCCCGCGGCGACTCTTCGGAGAAATGAAAGCTGATGCTCATAGAATCGCACCACTCCTATTATAGTCTGTGCACCGCTTCCGCTCCACACGGAACTACGGACAACACTGGCTGGCCACTTACGACTTGTTTACATTGCGACTTTTAAAATTGGAATGTAGTGGGGCGATTGAACGATTGGGCGCCAAAACATGGTAGACATTATAGGGTAGGTGCGCTAGTTTCCCGACCAGCAGCAGTAGGTACCTTTGCGATAATTTATTACTAGGATATCCTGTACAAATATTAAGAAAAATAAAAATCTTATTCTTCACAATAATACTGGTATCACAACCATACTTACTTATCCCGTTCTACAGACGAAAATCATTGACGTCGAACTGTCTTGCTTTAAATCAGACTTTACATTGTGTTACAAAAGCTTGTTTGTCTTGTTTAGAATATTTATGTCGCGTAATATGATTCCGATAGAGCAAAACAAAATTTGAACATTTCTTTTTCTCTTTATTCACTTTTTAGTTTAGTCTTTAATAAATCTGGTTACAAAAAGTCACACATTATTATTTAAAACACTTCATTAGAACTAATGAAATATAGCAACGAAAAGTTCGACACCCCACCCCACTAATGGCCACCAACTGGTGCAAGTACCTTACCAATGTATTATGCAATCGGAACGGAACCAATTTGCTGCCATTGTATCGGTTGATATGATTTGTTAATGACTTTTGGCAAATTAAGCAGTTATTTTTTTTTTATTTACACAATCAAATCGTTTACATACAATCGACTTTTTAACTTAATCTTTCCTGTTAGGCAAAATTACCAAGATTGTTTTCGTAACAATTTCTTATTCGAATACTTACTACTATGTCTTTTTAAACCTAAGCTTATCAACCATAACATTTTACAGTTAGGTATACCTATAAAGTTTTACAGTTAAAATAAACCCCTAGGACATAAAACACAAATGGAATAAGGATGAGATGTAAATTGACGTCCCGAAGCATTATTTCACAGTTTAACGGAAAATATCTAATTCTGTATTTATTGTGTTGTAGGTACTTACATCTTTTACCAATCGAATCTTTTATTCAATACGGTGTTGCTTTATGGCAAAGAGATTAAAGAGACTATAGAGAGGACAAGCAAACAACTGTCATAGAAACTGTCATCCCATGTGTCAGTAACGCCATTTATAATATAGGAATAAAGCCAGAAAGGAAAAAAAAAAAATAGGAATATTGGAGCAGCTTACTAAACTAGACTAATCGACCTGACTCCACTAGGACACAAGAATCTAAGTAGTTTCACGTGGTCTACGCAAATGACCGGCAGATAGCGTCGTGTGGTGGGTCGTCGAGCTCCCTAAAATAGGTTTGAGCTACACGATGACTGAAGCATGCATGCCGTCTGTCGGGACAGGTCAACTCAAAGCTGAATTGATTCTTGATTCTTTCTTCAAAAGGCCTTTCCAGACTTTGCCATCCATCGTGAGACTCGCATAATACATTAATCTTTCAACTGAGGTAATTAGAGACACAATAGAAAGACAATGACAGGCGGACACCGGTGTCCTCTCGGGGTTTAATGAACTAATACAATCTTATGTCTGGACTTTAAAAGAGATTATGACCCCTGAGTTTCTTTCGGCATTTCTTCTCAGGGATCAGTCACTTTGGAAATGCCATTTAGTTTAAAAAAATGACATGTAAAAGTATCTGGGAAGATCTACTTACAGAAATAAATATCATTTCATTTCATTTCAATCGGATGTTTGTTTCCGTCTAAAAAAAACATTGAATGTCGTAGCTTTAGGTTACAAAGTTCGTCGTTCTGGTGGTCGCGAGCTTTTCTCCAACGCACCGACGACGCCTGAAGAATCGGATCGAGTAATCGAGTATTCGATTCAGGAAGGACATGAAGCCCATAATCGATTATCGACGCTATAATAATAATTGCTCGTTTGGTTTTTTCAATATGTGTGTAGGTACTTTATTTATGGTTCTCGCGTTTGTGGAACTTTCAATGTGAAAGTTATCGATAATTATATGTTACGTAAACTTGCGATTGCGTTGGAAGGGCGGACGCTAAGATGCAGAGATTTTGTTAAACGTGAAATAAAATATTTTCGGCCGTTCATGTCAAGTTTTTGACGGTTCAATGAACGTTACTTTGTACACGTTTATTATTAATGCAAGTTTCTTATTGTCCCACTGCAGGGCTTAGGCCTCTTCTCATAAAGAGAAGGCATGAGCTTTTAATCACGGGTTAACAATTTCAGACTAAAGAATTTATATTGAATAAAAGTCCGGTTTTCCCACGATGTTTTCCTTCACCGATGTCTAAGATAAAAAAGTTTATTAGAAACATTTGAATTGACATAGTCACATTGGTATCATAATTAAAGGTCCAAATACGGGCAAATATTTTTTGGCCTACATCGGAGGCGAGGGTTTAACACAGGGCTACTACTTAGGTACGGCGTTTTTCGTAACTTAATCAAGTTACTATGCGTTTCAAATGAGAATAGGAACGTCAATGACCTCTATCTGTCAGATGTCACTTGATAAATACGGTCCACACGGACTAATTCTTTTGAAACATTTTTCATTTTGAATAACTGCGACTCGGTAAAGCAAAAAACTAAAAATAATTGTTTACGCGAATATGGTTTCGTTGCAGACCGTACTTTTCAAGTGACATCTGACAGCTAGAGGTCATTGACGTTCCTATTCTCATTTGAAACGCATAGTACGTAAGTATGTTTCCTTTTTTTATTTTTAATGTAATATGTCCAGTTGGTGTAAAATAAATGCTTGTGTTTGTCTTTCTTTCTTTACGAGTTAACGTTAAATATGTCTGAAACTGACAAAGTTGAAATATCAACAGTCCGATTTATATTTCAACCAGTCTGACAGTAAGTAAACTTCGAGTGGAGTTGTTACCGTAATCTGTTACTGCAGTCTACGGCAATCAAATGAGTTATTTATGTTAAACTCATAAATACTTAACTGACTTTATTTACTATCCAATACTAGGGATTTCCTCAGGAAACTAGGTATTTTATTAAGGGATAAATATTGATCGATTCTTGATATTATACACTTATTTAACGATCTCAATGCCAATTCTCGTAATTAAAAACGGTTATAATCTGGTCGTAATGTCATCTTGGCGACAATTAATGTCAAAAACTCGAAAAATTTGACGTATTTGTGACAGATTGCATGGTTTTAATTTTGAAGGGGCTTGTGTCTAAATAATAATAGCCGCATGGGTCATCGAACATTTAACTACTTGACGAGGTTGGTCCGCAGATGGGTGACCTTCATTACATACCTTGGTATGTAGACTCTTCTGTGCTTCGAAAAGCATAAAGCCTCGTCCCCACTAGGAACATTTGTCGGGCGACATGTGTCCCCGAAGACATCGGGCGATGTCGCCCTACATCGCCCCACGTCGCCCGATGTCTTGTCTCCGTCCACATCAGTTCAGTCGAAGCTCTTCTCTTCATCGACTGTGCGACAAGGAACAGTTTCAACAATGTCGCGGCGATGTCGCCCGACACCGCCCGATGTCACCGGGGACACATGTTGCTCGACAAATGTTCCTAGTGTGGACGAGGCTCAATAAGTTATTGATCCTGGCTATCATTTGTATGGGATGTTCTGTTCTATCACACACTACATAAATAGCTTTTATTTGCGGCGTACTAACAGTCCGATACTTACACTTCGTGCACTCGATCTAAAAATGCTCAAGAATATACTCCACGAACTTTGTTACGGCATAACAAACATAACTGCATCACAAACTAATTAATTTCAGAATTCTAGAACAAATATTTAAATCTTAATTGCCTTACGTAATTTGATCGTTATAAGATTTCGCGGTAATTATCTAATGTTTACCTAGTTGAGAAACTAAACTGAACAAAGATGAGCATCCGTGTGTATTTGCTTTATTGCTGGACTAGCGACCAGCAACGCTACAAACTTAAACTATGGATCTTTGTTATCTGCAAATAGTTTTTTTTATTTTTGGTAAAAAAAATGTATTTAGCTATCCAGCAGGCCTGGCCATATTACAAATTCTATTTCTATTATCGTAATCGATAAGGCGACAATAGAAAGAAAATGGCCTATATGGAATCAGCTGTCAAGGGTTACGAGTAGAATCTGAAACATGGCTGAAAATGAAATAGACTTGACAGTTGACAAACAGCTGATTCCATATATGCCATTTTCTTTCTATAAAGAAATAAAATTTGTAATATGGCTAGGCCTGCAGGAATCACTGATTGCACGGTCCTAAGGCAAGAGTTCATCAGTTGGATTAAAAATATTATTATGAATACTTGACTCTACGCTGCTGCGCGCAGAGTGTGTATTGGTAGGGTTGAATTCGGGAGAGCTTAGGCCATCTCACACTGAAGAAACTTTCTTACCAGCCTTCGTGTGTTAAGAATAACTGCTTTCTGCAGTTGATGGTAAGTGTTATTATTATTATTATTATTATTGGCTATTTTTTTTTATTGCTAGTGGCTAATTGGCATACAGTTGCACTTCGAACTTGACAACTGAGAAGAAAGTTACCCCGGATGAAATGATAGCTGAATTAGCCTTCGCTTCATCTACCTACATTTTTAAGGGGTGGATTCACGTTTTCCCGATGTAGGTAGGTACGTCTTGGAACGTAGGTGAGTAACCTAGTGAGTAGGTAGCTGACTGCGTGATGATACACTGATTAAAGGAAGTTAATCAGTGAAATGAATCGGAAACGAGGAAATGTTCTATCCACGCGCTATTTAAAGTTAATTGCCACAAGACCCATCAAATTGACTGTTACCTGGTTATGCTCGCACTGTTTCTAAAAACGTCGTTTTTAGAAACAGTTTTTCTAAGAACTATACATTTGTTCAGATTTTCTTGCTTGTAAATAAAATAATATTCAGATTGTTGGTAGGTACCTAGTTTTAGACCACTGTATTTAAAGCAATTAAAATAAGTTTTTGTTATAAGTAAATACTTGCCTTTTTGTTAAGTATCTAATTAAACTGTAGAATTTGTTAAATAGCGCTAATTTCTTAAAATTCCAGTGTACTTATTAAAATTGAAAAAATCCCATTTGTTTTTTGTTTTTGCTAAACAATATTATGTAAGTAGGTATGTCACTTAAACTTGAATAAATATATCTTCTTTCTCTCTTGTTTCTTTCAGTTAGGTAAATAAAATAAAAACTTTTAGGAATTAGGATTATCTCACATCAAGCTATGTTCTTTAGGAGCGGGTAAAATCACAGTGCTCTGTTAGTTTTATGTATATTTTCAGCATCTTCAATGCAAACTGATTTTACCGTACCATCTACGTCAGAGAAACGGGGCTTACATTAAATGTGATATGTAGCTGAATGCATGCGATTGCATACAAAGGCTCGATGTATCATAGAAATCGTGTTGTCACGCGCCGACGCTAACTGACGGCAGAGCTCTTCCTAGTGACATGTGACGTCACTATACACGTCGCGCGTCGGATGAAAGTACGCGATGTGTGAATTACATTTGTTAGCATTCTATTTATGAACGCGGCCATACTTTTTTTTCTATTTAGTCTGTGGCTTTTTGTTGTGTGTTGTGGTTGGTGTGGAATGAAAATGAAAGAAAAATACTTAATCGTAAAATGCAAAATGTATGACTTATAAAATTGTATTACAGCGTGAGACCGAAGTAATAAAATGCAAATTGTTGGCTACGAACAACTTTATTGTCATTCCTAGAATACAATAAAATAAAAATAACATTTGTACTTGAAGGCGCGTTTTTATTAACATGAGAAAACGTGCACTGTAAAAAGAAAAAGAAAAGGTTTTAATTACTCTCAAGTTTGACGTATCAATCAGCGGCACAGATAATAAAACGCCAGTACAAATTAACTGAACTGTCATACAAGACAATAATAAAACAATATAATAATCATATCATCAATCACTTATCTGTGATCTCACTTTCACTGCCGGCTGATAAATGTGGGAAGAAACGGTTACAACTTCGGCAAATAGTTTCCGTTGTTTGTTAGAAGGTATCTGGTTATGTGCCTGTTTGTGTAACATGACGTCATACTTGTGTTCTCTGAACTGTTCGGGTAGCATGACCACAGTAGAATTATGTCTACAGAAGGATCGACAAAGTGACAGATGGTAGAGAGAGCACGATAATGTCAAGCATGAAGAGAAGACCTGGCGTTTTCTAGCGGAATTTCGAGAAAAGTATCGTTCGTATAGTAACAGACTTAAGCATTTTAAAATGGTTTCGCTATACAGTCGCCGACGCATTAATGACGCCATGTTTGTGTGCAAAATAATGCACCACAAAATTGATTGTCCACAAATTTTGCACACCTTTAACTTCCGTGCCCCCTCAAGAATTCCTCGCAGTGCCATTACACCACTCTGCCCGCCGCAGAGAAAAACGGTTCTAGGCGCCAATTCTCCCTTTTCGGAATTATGCAGGGTTGTGAATGGCTGCAGTGATGAAATTGATTTGCACTTTGAAAGTTTGGGTAAACTAAAAGCTAACTTTTTTAAGCATAGTTTTCTCCCTCTTATTGTCTTCTTATAATTTATTGTTACGTAAGCCAGTCCCCCAAAATGCCTGCCCTACGCAGCTTCCTAGCAAACTGTATAAGGATCCCTTGTTGACTACGTAACCTTATAGAAATATAAACAATAGTTTATGAGAAAAGAATAATATAATTTATTTCATTACCAGAGAAAATCTCTCAGGAACTGCCTACTACTCAAAACAGAAAAAATGTTGTTTAAAAATCGTGCAATCAACTACGATTGATTTTTGAGGAATACTGTAAAAAAGCGACCCTAACGGGCGAAACCGCGAGACACAACTAGTTGTTTAACCGATCAAAAAAAAGGAGGTTTTAAACTCGACACGTATATTTTTTTTAATAAACCTACTTACATACATATTAAGGCGGATATGGATTGATGACATAATTAATTATTATTGACTAAAAATATTATTGCACGTTTGGAATGCTAATTAATTAACGATGTTCAGCTAGTTAATGTTTGCTCATTAAGATGGTTTTGTTTGATAAATCTACATCGTTAAAATAATTGATTATTGTACCTACAGCTATTAATTTAGTTTTTTTTATTTGTTACAGGTGAAAACTGCGAAGGAACATTGATATCCGTAAGTTTTAATTTTAATTAAAGAAGTTTCTTTTAAGTCCTTGTGATAATTGCCGAATTTATATACTTAGTAACTACCCTAGCCTTTTCTCAACTATGTTGTGGCCGGCATTTAGGGCGAGACTCGACCAAAGCGGAGACGAGAGGGGATGACTCATAATTAACCAATAGGATATTTTATTGCGCTGAAGTTAAGCGATGAGCGGTCAAAATGACGCAAGCTAATTGGTTGTAAGATACATGCTGCTCGTCTCCGATTTGGTGGAGTCTCGCCCTTAATCTGATAAGACGCAGCTGAATACCAATGTTTTACAAGGAGAGACTGTCGATAATTATTATATGTAATCAATGTCTATAAATATGTGTTGAAATGAATGGTAACTTATCCACGGACCAACCCCGGCAAGCAGGAGAAACCATTACGGTTTTTCCATTGGGTATTTCTAAGTAACCCAGTGTCTGGATTTAGGCTCAATTATTGGCAATACGGTTGCTATAATTTCATATTATTATACCTTTTGCCATTTATTTTGGGACTCAGAGCTCTTGTTACCAACGGCAGAGGTAACTGCAGTAACATAACGTAACATACCCAAAAAATTTCGAGACGGGGTAACGTCGGCGTTGGCGATGTCATTCGTCTTTCCATTGTGTCTCTAATTGACACGATTGAAAGGTTAAATTGAAATATAAATATTTTTATGAAATAAACCTACATACATACATAAACTCATGCCTTTTTCCCATGGGGGTAGACAGAAACTACAGAGAGCCCCATATGCTACGATGCTTACATACTACGTTTGCATTCATACATATGTTGTCATACACACACGCCGGTTGCGAATACTGCGCACCTGACCTTTCTGAAGAACCTCACTTATAAATAAATAAAATAATTTCCACAACTTTCACACAACGCCATCTAGTCCCAAACTAAGCAGAGTTTGTGTTATGGATACAACTGATAAACATACATACATATTATATAAAAATGAAACCCAGACACAGAACAAAATGATCGTACTGACCACACAAACATTTGTCCTGGATGGGAATCGAATCTACGACCTCTGGCGTAGCAGTAACTTCTAACCAACTGGCCAGTCAAGGACTATGTTTGTCCTTCTAGAGCGTCCCAAACAACATGAGACAAGGGCAAGAAGATGGTGATGAACAGCCAGATACACACTGTCGGTAGATTTTCACGAAGATCATTTCCTTAGTTCAGTTTGCTTTCATTTTCAAGAAACCCACCGCATTCATTCACATTTCTCGTAGATTCACATTACAAGTCGTGTGGAAGCTGCACGAAGTTGTATTCACACCTTTATATGAAGACAATATACCTGTCTTTAAACGTGTAAGTATCTCGTAGTTTCCTCTACTTTCACATCATTTTTGTTCATAGTACGACCTATAGAAATAAGATAATAATTATGTAGAGAAACGAAGCTCTTGCCCTAAACGCGTTTGGAATTACGTTATTTTCCAAATTTTCCGTATTTTAGCATACAAAGAAATTGTTGAACGTTTTATATGATATACTTACGCCTTAGGTACCTAGTAGCCCTTTTTAACCGACTTCAAAAAAAGGAGCAGTTTCTCATTTCGGTAGATTTTTTTTTCTTTAAGGTTTGTTAACTCGTTACTCCGTCATTTATGGCCCGATTTTTTTATTTCATAGGGTATAGTAGCAAAATATTTGCGATTGCTACAGTCAGATGTCTATGCAGAGTTTTTGTATGTCTATAAGATATTTAGGAAGGGCTACTTTTTATTTAATTAATATATATATATATATACATAACCAGTATTTTCAATTTATGAACGTAAACAAAGCAAAAGGCTCTACGCCCACTGGCGGCACTGCACGGCAAAGGATTTTTATAATACAAACGATTTCGCATCCTATACAAAACTGGTTAAGACTCACATTACATTGATACGCTACAGCCTGCTTCGGCATCCTTCGGGACAGTCTGGCATGTCTTGGCATCCCCAAATGTAGACGCTAAGCCTGATAAAATAAGATCTCAAATCATTTGCGCTTACCAAAATCCCCTGCCGTGCCATGCCGCCAATGTACGCCGGCCCTAACAAGTATGTAAGAATCGTAGAAGACGGCACTCTGTAGTATTTGCTTGGGAATAAGGCTCAAATATATGTATCTTCTCCTTATACACCCCTATTTTTTAATTACCTAGTACAAAAAAAAATGGGCTGTATCCGTAGATGTTACTGATCAAATTTGCATAATTAAAAGTAAAAAAATCGAAGTTCAATTTATAAATATGCCACTATTTAGTTAAACTTAAATAACGAAAACAACTGTTGGAGGCGGAGCATGCTTGAGCGAGTTCACACGAACGTGAGCGAGAGATGGCGATTAATGCTTACTACTATGTCATGAATAGCCTGTACAATATTTTCATAAATTGGGTGACTTTTTGGGAAATAAACAAGCGCTAATAACTTTGCTGTTTATGAATAATATTAATTGATACTTTACAAATATAATGAGAAGACCGTCTAGAATAAGCCCTTTAAGTAATTGTACTAATTAAAAATTAGTGGTTTATAGTTAGTAACTAACCTGGTGTCAGAGTTTTAATGTCGCCCATGGGCCTCTGGCTTGGGATCACATGCCGTCTAGAAATATCTCTCAGGCATTCCGGTTTCCTCACGATGTTTTCCTTCATTGTTTTTGAAGCAAGTGATGATTATACAATACGCACATGAATCTGCAAAGTCAGAGGTGTGCCTTGGGTTTGAACTTGAGACCTATGATTTGGCAATCCGCCGGTCGCATTACTAGGCTATCACTGTTTCTAATAATAAACTACTGCTCTTTTTTTTTAAAGATAAAAAAATGTATTTGTATAAACATACTCGTAGTACCTATACATACAAAAGCATGCAAGATCTTACAGTGTTAAAGTCCAATCATGTTAAAATATTTGTACGCGGATACTTTCGGCTGAAAGTATCGGCGTACAAATATTTTCACAATTTATGTCACATCGTCAAATTTCAAGTAATTTAGTTCAATGTCATATAATGTATGCTCTAATGTATGTATGTAGGTAAGTATTTTTAATTTTTAAATAAGTAGTTTTAGTTGACATGACAGCAAGTTTTCATGCAAGGCGTCTCCACACGAAGTGTTATTTCTTGATCTACGGTACCTGAATCCTACCTCTGCAGTATCTAATCTTAGCTAACGCGTAGGCGCTAACTATCTAGTACCTACCTATAATATTTTAATGATCGCTAAGTACTAAAATAGTGATAAAATGCGACACGTCTAGTCACCTGTGCTGCGCCTGCGACTCGTATAAAGCACCGTTCATATGTAGAATATAAATGTAATGTACGAGTATTTTGTACTAATCAAGTGTCAAGTTTTAAACCAGTATCTACCTACTTACAGTGAAATATTAGGTAAGTTTATATTTTATCTTTTATTAAGAATAAAAAAAAAACTTGTAAAATAAAATTTAATAACCATCCACAGACAGCATAGTTTTAAATTATCTATATTAGAGGTATTCTATTTTAAGTCTTTGGAAATTGCGATTGCATTTTTTTTTCTGTAACCTTTATTTTTTTCTTTTAATTTACTTATTCTTTTTGTTTTGTCTTTTGAGTAACAAATAGAATATACCTACGTTAATTTGTAAATGTCGACATCACCTTATTTTATATTTCTTGTTATATAAAGAAATTATTACGTCATGAAGTAAAAAATATTTCTAAATGGTTTTATAAAACTTGGCAACTTTGATGTAGTAGTATCGTGGAGATTGGCAGCACTTAGTGCTTTCATTTCACCTGATTACATGTTAACTCATCCGTTAGACAGAATTAATTAGCTATCGAACATCAAGAGCTTCTCATTCTTATGCATTTTCTTTTTAGTTGAGGTTCATCTAGCGAAGCGTTTGTAGTACCTATCTAGTAATTTCTTTTCTATAAAAGTCTACTGATATCTAGAACTTTATACTTACATGGCACTTTTAGGTTGTCTTCCTGTCGAACCCTTTACAAATAAAATAAAAGATAAAAAAGTTTTTACACTATTGGATTTTTTCTTACTAAAACTATATTATGGTGCTAGTAATTGAATTCAAGTTTAATATTAGCATTTAGTGAGTACCACACAATCACAAAAGTTAACGTTTCCAAAAAGTTTATGAAATAATGGTAAAGTAAGTAAATAGAGGAATGGCGTCTTAAACCAATATAATGTTTAATACAGTTTTCAGTTGAACGTTTTTTTTTTTATTTTTTCTATGATAATTTTGGCGTTTATATTGATTTTGTCACATCATTTTGCAATGTCGCTGACTTAGACTGATATTTTTACGTTCGTACAATATTATTTTATACTAACAGGGTGTCGAAATTTAAATTTATTGAGAAAAGTTTCAGTTCCTTTCACCCTTGCCTTTTTACTCTCCCCCGTTGGCTGGTAGGTACATAAACGATGGAGGCTCTATAGTCGTTGATGATTCGTGATATTCACAAAAATTACCAATGGACAGTTTCGTAATTCAAACGATTATGAAGACAAATATCGTCGCCATCAAACCGTGAGCAATTATTCCTATAATAATAGAAAACAGCAATTATTGATAAATTACTATTGCAATAACTTGCACCCTCGTACGTCGGGTCACGAGCGATTTAACGTACATTACATACACTGATAATTGCAAACACAATGGCCATTATGAAATAATAGGTGCCTACATACATTTTACGATTGTCAATTATTCCCCAATCGTGCGTGATACCCATGCAGTATCGTTATCATCACGTTTTTCATCGATTAGAAAGATGGATTTAATCATTCGATCAGGATATCCGAATGCACGTTCTGCTCTGACAGTATTCTTTTTTTTTAAACATCACAAGGTCGCATTAAATTCGGCCTATTGCAAAATGTGCCCACACCGAAAGTTAACAGTTGTGAAAGAAGTTTTGTTTTATAAATTAATATACGGAGAAGTGTTTAAATTCTTATAGTGATTGTTGTAATTTTGCCTTGTAAGCTGTAGTTAAATGTAAATATACAATTAAGTGTTATTCAATTAGCAGCCGAATTTTGATCAGAACAACCTTTTGTTTAATGATTTCCATCAAGGCTCTGTCGTGATCGCAAATTACATTGTATTTAACGGTAGCAAATCAACGATACTTAGGAATTCAACATTTTCGAAATTGATTTAAATATTTGTGTGAAATTACGATTTTCGGAATTGTTAATTTCGTGCCACATGCAATACTTCGTTCACGGCAAGTAACTAGCGCCAGTGCTTCTATTCAATTATTCCAATGTTCTAATTACCGTCAATTACCGCGACCCAACAATTTGTCTGCCATGAAGTGTTACCAACACAGTCATTACATTGTAAAACAAATGCCAATCCACTTTAGTCTTTACTGTTGTACGACTTGATTTGAATTCAATTACTTCGTCTTTTGTTTACGAAACATTTTGTTTATAGCCAATATAAAATTCTCGTGTCACAATGTTCGTTCCCATACTCCTCCGAAACGGCTTAACCGATTCTCATGAAATTTTTTATGCATATTCAATAAGCCTGAGAATCGGCTACTATCTATTTTTCTAACCTGTAAGTGATAAGGGGTGGTCACCCAAAAATATTATATTTAATTTTTTTGATAATTTTTATTTTTTTTATTTTTTTATTATGTGGCATCAAAAAATACATACAACTCTAAATTTGCACTTTTTTATCACCAACCCTTGCAAATAGTCATAGCAGTACTTTTAATGACTTTTTGAAATATCACGAGGAGAGGGAATAGGGAGGGGAGTGGGAGGGGGAGAGGGGTAGGGGAGTTGGAATGGGGATCGTGAAAGGGGGAGGGGAGACTGTGAGAGGGGAGGGGAGATTGTGAGAGGGGAGGGGGAGATTGTGTGAAGGGAGATGGGAGATTGTGAGAGGGGAGGGGAAGGGGCAGAGGCAGCGGGAGGGATGGGGAGCGGAGTGGGGGGAGGGATGGGTAGGGGAGTGGGAGAGGGATGTAGAGTGGGAGGGAGGGGGTGGAGAAGGAGGGTATGAGAGGGGGAGGAGAGGGGGGTAGGGGAAGGGTGAGGTGAGAGGGGAAGGGAAAGGGGGACAGGAAGAGGCAGGAGCCGGGTGGGGGAGGGAGGGGTGAGGGGAGGGGGAGAGGAGTTGATAAAAAATGCTATGCAATAGCTTTACCGCGGCAGTCTCCGAGTGCCACACGTCATTTTCTCTTTTTTTTTTAAACATTCAATCACAATGTGCCACAGCGAAGCGTGGCAGGGTACAGCTAGTAATAGATATTTTCTTTCTTTCTCATCATTGGACTAATATTTTCGCAACAATGTTGTGACCAGCTTCCAGTCTAACCAGATGCAGAAGTTTTATTTGATCTTCGCAACCCAGGGAGCTACTGGGTAACAGGATACTCCTCAATTAGATGGTTTGTCAATATTGTCGAAGATCTACCAATATACAGCCGGGAAAAACTACTTACATTATAAAGATAAAAATACCCGGCTGGTATCCGCAACTCCACGTCAAAGCGCGTATTTTGCGTATGGGCCATAATCTACCACGCGGGCCCAGTGCGAATTCGTACTTAAGATGTCACATGTCTTAGAATTTTTGGTACTAGGACATGCCGGTTAGCTCACGATGTTTTCCTTCGCCGTTTTTGAGAGCAGTGGTGATGAAATTTTATAATAATATATTACACAAAGTAGGTAATGCGCCTGGGCCACCGCTGCTCTGTAAGTACTACTCTGCTACTTACATTATTTACTTTCTGAGGTATCTAGATGGAACTTGATATGTAATGGATGGTTACTTAGATACCCACCCACTGACTTGGGCTAACGGAGTTTTATCTTCAACCGACTAAAACTAAAAATCTAACTTTTCTTTATGGGGATTCGTATCCTATTGGTGTCCACTGGACCCAGTCTCTCTGACAGCGACCTGTAACACATACTTAGATAGTTGAATTTTCTTAATAAGTATTTCTATTGCCTCTGTAACAATAATTAACATAACATCACGCATGTAATTCCCGAAGAGCTAGGCAGAGTTGTACCTGAGACTTCACCACCCGCACATTTCGCCAGTTATGTTCAAGTCCCATGTAATAGGGGCGAGCCTTTTGCCTTAAATCGGGCACTAATCCAGACTCTGGGCTGCTACTGAGAAATTCCAGATGAAAAAACTCAATAACGCTTTGCCCGATCCTGGGATCAAACCCGGGACCTCATGCTCAGCAGTAGCGCTTGCGACCACGAGACCAACAAAGCAACAATAAGTAGTATAATGAATGAAAAAAATGCGATGTGTGTGTGTGTGTGAATGTGGATGATGATTGTGTAATTCACTTCAAGAAAAAAATAAAGAAGGCTTAGGTACAGACGCCAGCACATCAAGTTACCCCAATGTGTCAAATTTCTTTGATCGTTTTTCAACTTTATGTCAAACGGAATAATGTTCATATTCAATTGAGAAAATTTGACACATTGGGGTAACTTGATGTGCTGGCGTCTGTACATACAAGAAGCGTGTTTTTGTTTAGGAAATTTCTAGACACGGTACAGATTCTATCGTGTACGACTTATGATGAGTCCTGTTCAAACTTGACCAGCTATTCCTTCACTATTGTGAAGTAAAAACAAATAATGTATGGCTGCATAAAATTAACTGCCTTTTAAAAAAGTTAAGCTACATTGTAAGAGCGAGTTCACACGATACGTTTACATTAATGATATTAGATTGTATATTAGCGTCTCACACTTTCTTCCATTTACACACTTGTAATTAAATCAAGCAACGTCATATAGTTTTGTTTAAGAAAACATTAATTAACATTATCTTTCATCTGGGAAGCTTTTGGCCACCTACGGCTCCGAGCTGTGAGTTTTGTTTTCAATATTAAGAAAATTCTTTGCCTTCATAACGTTAAGGAACGTTTGCCCAAGCCGGTTCATAGATGGGTGATCATCTATTATAGCCCTCAGAAAATAAATTTAACCGTGTATCCTGGCTGTAATTCGTCGAACTTTGACCTTCACTACGGTAGTCAGAAGCCCCCAGTCACTAGTCTGCAATCAGGCTTACCAATTGGTAAGGTTACCACTGAGATACTCTGTTGTGTGATGTCAGATACGCTCTCGCTCCATGTAAACAAGTGGTTTTCAGAAAACATATACAGCCAGCTCCAACTAATACCAAAAATAAATTTCTAAAAGATGATGTGGTCGTTACAGCAGACTTTTACATGATGTTTTTTTAATCGTCTGACAAATTTTCACAGGGTGTTCTACCCATAAATTTGAACAACTTTTACAATGGGACAAACTCGGAAATCAATAAATAAAAATCGGCTGTTTCATACAATATTGTGGCTGAGTGGGTAAAATCTGTCAGACGACTAAAAAAACACCGTGTATTGTAAATACTCCACCAGATGAATCTGCTAATCACTCTTGCACCTTGCAACCTTCTCCAAGTCTTTATATAATAGTGCAATTTAGTAAAACGAACGGAGAGTGGAGATCATCAGTTACATAGAAAGGTGCTCATTGAATGAGCCTTTATAACTTCAAGCGAATTTAAATATCATGAGTTCTCTATGAGTTTGACAGATAGCTCTTAAATAATTATCTTACCACCACTTATAAAAATACACACAATCCATGTAATGTTAGTAACAAAGAATTTTTTTCCATCAAGAAGTTAAATAATCCTACTGCATCGTCCAACACATCTTGTTATATTTTATCACAGCTACAAAATATTATTTCCCGCCAATTTACGTTTATGGCCAAGTTCTATGTTTTATTATTTTCAACATATTGCCAACGAATATGTTGTCAGCGTGCCCTTGAATTCCTTCTATGATTGACGCACCCGACGCACCGTGCATAGAGTAAACAATGCGACGTGAATCATTCTATGTATTTTATAGCAAATTGTTGTATTGAGTGTCTGTCAGTGGTCCATTGTTCATTCCTGTTTGGGTCAGATGCATCTACATATCAAAGTTCTAAGAATAATATTTGCAGTTCTTGTGATGTTACAATAATCAAGGTAAGTTCCTTGTTTCGTTGGCTGAATACTGATTTCAATTATTTGAGCTTAAGATCATTTGACATCAAAATGTTAAATTAGTCTACACTAGATTATTTTAAAGATTTTTAAAGAAATGCTATTAATACTCGTAACTATCAATATTGAAGCCAAATGAATCAACCAATGTAATCACTGTTTACGTGACACTGTAAGTAGGTTTTTTATATTTTCTCTGACCCAATCACAGTAAGTCATCAAATCAATTCCTCGATATATCACAAGGCGGACCATTATAGTAACAGTCCCGCCATCTCATTATCATCTGTCTATTATGTCTATGGCACCCAATGAAAGT
Organism: Euplexia lucipara; assembly: GCA_921972225.1. Taxonomy (NCBI): domain Eukaryota; kingdom Metazoa; phylum Arthropoda; class Insecta; order Lepidoptera; family Noctuidae; genus Euplexia; species Euplexia lucipara. Next base: position 5,111,463 of record OV179163.1, on the reverse strand, counting down.
GAACTATAGCAAAAACTAATCGAAACTTTCCTTTTCATCTTATTGTACGCGCCATAGTTGTACCGTTAAAAAAAGTAATCTTTGTTATCTGTGCGCGGGAACGTGAAAAGAGGCAAAGAAATCAGACCATTGTGCCAAAGTAAAGCGCGTGCTTGCTGATTGCTGCTTAGGCAATTCTGTTTTTGAAATATTTATTTGTTTTTTTTTCTTACTTGGCATGACCAAGTTTTGGTCACGTTTTGATTGATAATATCCAGTTTTCTATAGCAGAAAATAATATTTGATACTCGTAAAACCTTCAAAACGATTTTATTTCTAGATCTCAGTTTTTTGTTACTAACAAGCCACGGTTCTTAAACAGACTAGATTACTGCAACACGTCCAGACAATCGATTTTGAAAATGGAAAACTTACAAAACGTGTTCGTTTTCGTGTCTACAGTGTTTAATAAACTTCAAGCCAATACCTTGACCAACTTCATGTGGCAATTTTGTTGTAACGATGATAACATTCTCATCCGTAAACAATAAGAACTTTTTGCTGTCACATCGTCCTATTGTTCGCTGTCAATATTATAATTTTTTGCAATAGTGTCTGACCGTCTTGTAGAAACCCAATGATTGGACTGGGGGCTGGGCTCGATTGCAAACAAACGCTGATAGTTAAGTATTGTACGTTACAATTACTTCCTCGATTGTGTTAACAATTCCACTGAGAAGCTGTGAGAAATCAAAAACATTGTTACTGATTCATCGCGTTTCGTCACGGTGTCGGCGACCTTTTTAATTGATTACATCATTAATTCGCCACAGCTAATACACTTTACGATGCCTATTAATTCAAATTATTTGTTACTGTAAGTGACAATAGTTTAACAGGCATTGTAGTATATTTGCGCGTCTTCAATATTAAAGACGACTGCTTTCATGTAATGATGAAATGAGACTAATTGTACCTTTATAGATGTTACTAGACCAGTGAATCCAAATGCGGCGGCTATTACCTACACTAAATTATCGTATTGTTGATGTTAGACTGTGATATAAATTTAGCACTGTCAAGATTACGCCCAAGGGAATTATAATCCATAGTAGTTTTGAAACCCAAAACTCTAAGATATGAAGGTAATAAAGGTGGTATTATACTTTTGCATCCTGTCTCAGTACATCTAGATTTGTATTCTCCGTTTAAATAACTAGCATAATATAAGATATTTACTACCTTAAATTTCAGAATCTTAAGGTTCTCTTCTCTTAATGTATTGTTTTTTCCCCTTCTCTATCAAGCCCGTCAAAAGATTGTCAGAAAGAAACGTTTTAAACGACAAGGCCGCCCTTTGTTATACCCTATTTAGCTCTTAAAGTTATTATTTCTAAGTTTTTATGGCGCACAATAAAACATAATTCCATTCTAAGAATTCTTAAATTGCATACCACAAAAGCAAGCTCAAGTATTTCCATTCCTTGCATGTTGTCGCACTTATCTTTCAAAGCTCTCATCTCAAGTCAAGTGCTAACTGCGTGACATCGGAATTCAGCACTTTCCCACGTACACATCACTGAACTTTACTTCCTAATGTTCACGATGAAATATCAAAGTTCTTCGTGTTATATAACTTTTAGGAGAGGACCCGCTGGTGAATTTCCGTGTAATGTATTAGTAGTAGTTGGTCAGATCGCCTTGATGTCGTCGAACTCATCTTGTTTTCTAATGTACACCATTTATTTATATAAATGTCAATGAAAATATTTATTTTAAAATCTGTATTTCAATTGCTTTTTTCCTTTTTCCTTTCAAATCTCTCTTTCTTATTTGATTTCCAGCTGCTTTTACCTTATAAACATATTAATCTAGATCGTCAATTGTTTCGCCGTAAACAACATTTTACAGATTCTGAATTTTCTTTTAGTAGCCTATTATATATGTGTTTCATTACTGGGTAAAGGCCTTCCGTTTCCTTCCAAGCTTCCTTCACCTTCGGTTTCAAGTTAAGTTTGCTTTGCAAACATGTTTAGCTACATCATCAATGGTTTCACTAATAATTTGTCAAATTAAATTAAAGTTGTATTTCTCATCATCAATTAGTCAGTCACGCTAGAAAGTCTGGCTATTCTGTGATCTGTTACAACTATTTTACTCCTGAGTCTGTCGTCCTTGATACAGGATTCTCCTAGTTTGATGGGCAGTGTCTACATATTTATAATTGAGAAATACAAATTTTATAATTAATGTTATTATTTTTAATTATTATTTATTAATGATTGTTATATAATTATTGAATACAATATTAGCGTTAATATTATCAATGGCAAGCTTTCATATGTGTATGTGTCCAGACTAATTTTACAATATATCTCCTCTCCTATGGTCTCGTCACCGCCTTAGTGAAGTCTGAGCCTAAGCCTTACATACAGCTGTACCATCTATGCTGCCATTTTTATCCAATTACAATTTTATTTTTATATCCCCAATTACACGCCTCATTTTTCAAATTGATTGCGCAATCTGTAGCATCATTTAGTTGTTTATTGAATAATATATAACTTGTATTTGTGTTATGTAAGAAACGTTCGGATATGATTGCTTTAGGTTCCGCTTCAGTGTGGGGAAGTGCATTATCAAATGGTTGTTTATTTTGAAGTATTTTGACCCCTGACCCAATTGAGCAAAAACGTGACTGATCTTATGTTTGTTGATTTCGGATAGTAGTTACTCTGGTAGACTATTTCAAGACCGTAACATCATCATAAAACTCTATATCTATCGATTATTATGATGATTAAAACATTGTTTGTTCCCTGCAAGGACAATTTTTACCTCATTAATAATTCCGTCACCTTGTCTCTAAATTTTGTCAGAATGTGTGTAAGTATTTGTTAGGTACTCTTTCATGCTGGCTAAACGGATTTAGATGTGTTTTCAATGAAGATTGTTCGTTCCCAGGACAAATAAGATAGGCTAGGTATTTTTTTTTACTCAAAAAAGTGTAATATTCTAGTGGGAATATCGATTCGCCTGTAATCTCGTGAAACTGCTCATTTAAAGTTTTGTATCAATTCATTCTATTTTACCGGTAGAAATACACTACAGTTCTTTGGGTGCAGAATCGGCACCAACTTGCGGGGTCATAAGCTCCTCCGCATTCCTCGCCAACATTCCCAAGTTTACAGACAATCAGTTAAACATCAACTTCCTTATCGCCATGAAATACCAAAATCATCTTCGCATTACGTCACATCAGCGTTTCCCGCGCATTTGCGTACAAAAACTCGCCTTATCACTACATTAGCCCACACCTGTGGGAGCTTGGACCACACGTAACATCGTAACTGCCATTTTCTACTTATTTCTCATTTGCCTACGCCTTGACACTTCCTTGAGCGTATCTATCATTCACTTACTGTTATCGTGTAGCGGGAACTGGACAGTGAAGTTATCGCCCGCCATTTATTTACATTTTGAGATGTCCAGTGATTTATTGACCGCATCGCGGCCATTGCTCGTGGTCTTGCGGACATTAGCGCTGATAGTTAAGTAGATTGCACCTTTGGGTTTTATTAGCAATCGTAGACGCTGTTGAATATAATGATGTAGTTTGATTGGTATACACTGTACGGCTGTGTGTGTAGTAAATAGTTATATGGAAATCGGTTGTCTTGGTACGGACATTTGATGCGAACAAAGAGAGAAAAGAGAGTTAAAAGACTATAGAGCGGGCATGTCAAGGAAATGTCATAGAAAAACTTTGATCCCATGTCACGCCATCTAGAATAATATATGAATATTGGAGCGGCAGCGGAGCGTACTAAAAAAGACTCATAGACTTGTGTCCGGTAGGACACACTTTTTCGGACGAAAATTTTGTTTGTGATGTCCGGTCTATAGGTATTGAATGTCTTTGGATGCGAAGGTATGTGAGAAAAGTTTTGAGAATGAATGCGGAGAATGAAGAGTAGAGGAAGAAACGACGAATGGATTGTGAGAAAGAGTTTATGGCTAGAAACGAACTCAGCATTGAGGTAATGGCAAATATAGGTAGGTACGTGTTTAGAAGATTAAAGATATCCAGTTTCGACCCTAAATAAATTAGTATATCAAGGCAGGGGGATGGTGATGAGGTGCACACTCAAAACCCAAAACCAAAAGTCATTTATTCAAATTAGGCTGAGGATCAGCACTTCTTGAACGCCAAAAAGATACATTAGCCCTCAAAAAGCTCGCTCTTCGCCAATTCCTAGTGGTTTTTGGTAGGGAAAAGAAGTATCGGAACAAACTCCCCAGCAACTAAGCTGTAAACTGTAAGCCGTAGCCCATACTGCGTCGAAAACTAACAGCTATTAATTATAGAGCTCCGCCGATTTTTATAAATTTATTAAGCGCACGTCTCGACATCACCGCGCTCAAAACAAATTTGCTGAAGTGCTGACTGCTTCACAATAGACAAGTGACACGTTCTAAATTTGAAACAGTTTAAATTCGCTAGTGTTCGAATCCGGCCAGAGTTAAAATTTTCTGCCAGCCAGTTGTAACGAATATGAACAGTCACGTCTCTCTTTATGGGGTCAACATAATAAGAAGGCCATATGAATTATTTTACAGCTATTCAGCAGGATATTTTGATGATTGCGATTGTTGCATATGTCACTGAACATAATAATAAATATGCTTAATAGCTATATGTTAAATACTCTTAAAGTGCCTGCTTCATTAACATTTTAATACAAGAACCCCCAGAAGGATGATCGGAGGCAACTGCAGCTATAAATAGAGATTACGTAGACATTTCATTGTCTCTGACATGATTGCGCATCTGTGTACATCTATTGTCTCTGGTATTAAAATTGTCTACAACGGTATTATAGATGGAAGTGGACCTTCTTAGCTCTTAGTACTTATCGAAACTAAGAGAAGCCAGTGTTTTCATGAAATATTCAGCATGCAGTGGCTGTATGATTAGCTACACCGTTTAAGTACACCGTTTTTAGAAATTCTACTAGCTGATTGATAACTACGAGTTTTTTATGTTATCTTAATCATATACATAGGTCAAACCAGTTTATCTACAAATAAAACATTATATATGCCTATGTAATTTAAAACCATGATATATCTTGTCATTTACTTCGCTACGATCTCTAAAAAAGTCTAACTTCACAAACTTTCATACTTTTCTAGACACAAGTTCGTTAACCTTTTATCATTATCACTGTGTTAATTAGAAGCAACGAGCCGACGTTATTTTAAATAGAAAAAGTGGAACAGAACGTGACATCAAGATGTTAATCCACGATAAGTGAGCGAATTTTTATACTTACAACACCGAAAGCATAAATTAGAAAATAAAACCGTCTGCCAGGTGGTCTAATGTGTCATATCCGGAAAAAGCAGTTGATTTTGATTATAATAACTCTTCAAAGTCAAAGTCAAAGTCAAACCATTTATTTCAATTAGGCCCCTATAAGGCACTTTTGAACGTCGAACAAAAATTAACTTTAAAAAATGATTCTAGTTGCCCCTTCCAAAAAGTAGATTTGTCACATTCACACACAGTCTTGTCACATTGGGTGGGGTTGGGTCCCCTATGGTTGTCGATATTGGCAATTTGGCGAGCTTGAGGTCTCTGGCAATTGACACTAGGTTGAAGATTGGCGGCCTAAGCCATTCTTTTTTAACCGACTTTCAAAAAAGGAGGAGGTTATATGTTCGTGTGTATGTATTTTTTTTTTTTTTTTTTTTTTTTTATGTATGTTACCTGATTTCTCCCCCATTTGTGGACCGATTCTCAAAATTCTTTTTTTGTTTGAAAGAGTATACTTCTGAGGTGGTCCCATTTTAATTTGGTGAAGATCTGGTGCTGATCTTCGGAGATATACAACGGAACTCTTCAAAAATAGACGGCAAATCTGTCGTGATTGCTGGAATCGCTTGGATGTTTATTGTTTATACAACATCATGGCGTATCATCACGCCTGTATGCTCTGAGGGGTACGCAGGTGGGTACAATATACCTAGATTTCGTCAGTTAGGTATGTTAATTTTAATTTATTAGGGATTAGTGGAAAACCCTATTATCATGACATGTATTGTTAACAATTAAGAATATATAATAAATTCATGGCAAATATTTTTATGGCAACAACTAAAAATGGAAAAATAAAAAACTTTTTTGCAAAAAATAAAACCGACTTCAAAAAAAACACTAAACGGTGTAAAATAACTCTAAATTCGGAAGTCGGTGGCCCATCATGAGTAAGACAAACCCACCAAAGCCACAGAATTCCGAATTTAGAGTTATTTTACACCGTTTAGTGTTTTTTTTAAAGTCGGTTTTATTTTTTGCAAAAAAGTTTTTTTCATTTATAAATTAATTATTAATTTTAATGTAATATTTAAAAATGTGTACCGAATGAAAAAAATGAAAGAGTATGCGTAGATGGTTTGGTCACGTTGAAAGGATGAATGAAAGGCACGAAGGGTATTTACAAATCAGATGTATGTGTGAACGCCAAGGGAGGGGACATCCTTGAAGGACATACATAGACCTTATTTGTGAGGTTCTTCAGAAAGGTCAGATGCGTAGTTCTCGCAACTGGCGTGTGTGTATGACAACATGTATGAATGTAACCAAGCAAAAGAAGTATGTACGAATCGTAGCATATGACGCTCTGTAGTTTCTGCCTTCCCATATGGGAAAAAGGTGTGAGTTTATGTATGTATGTATGTATGTATGTATGTATGTGTACTGAATTAATGAAGGAAATAATAATACCAGCTTGTTACCGTTCCACTGTAGGGAAAGAGGCTCTTTCCAAGAGACTTCAACAGATTTTTTACTGACAATTGAAAGGCTCCCAAAACTTACTGCATACTCTTACAGATTGGTCTCTTAAACGCGCGACGATATAAATCTGTAAAACATACTGTGATCGAATAAAACAGGTTTAAATTTATTTTATTTTCACGAAGACTACAGTCACCATACTTACTATAAAATGTTGTAGAAAAACGTAGTGTAAAGGTATTACTAATTATGAGTTCGTGGTATGTTTACTTACCTACATTATTTCCGTAAGTATCGAAGTATCAGTGGTAATAAAATACAATAAAAAACACAGTGAAAATTTGATGGGCGAGTGAGTTTCGGATCGTGTCACGATATACCAACATATGGCACACGACTTCATGTGTAGATTTTTTTTGTTACCATATAGGTATTAAGAATAATCTCCTAAATCTAAGAAACCAAAATATTGTGACGAATTTTCTTAATCAAAACTTCAAGCGGCCAATTTTATTCCAGTCATAAAGGACGAACTTAACCTATTCACGATCTTATCTCTAACATTGGAATGTGAACGTTTATAAAATACGGAATTCGAGTTTGGAGAAAACAATCGAGCCTTAAAATTAAAATGTTTAAAATGCATAAATACTTAAAAATCAATATTGCACTTAAGGACAACGGCAACCACGGCACCTCTAAGGTTGTTTTTTTTTGCGTGCGTAATTGTCAGAACAAGGATTGTAGGGAAGAAAGTTTTTTGGAATTTTCTCCAGAAATACTAGCTGATCAACTTTTGTTTTAAAGGAGAAATTCCTAGTGTAACAATAAAAAAAATAATGAAAATCGTCCAATGAAAAGAAAGTGTTAAGGACGGGTCGCTAATTCGATAATCATTTATAATTACCATGTATTCACGAAGTAGTTACGATACGTCTAAATTTAAATTATCTAACCTGCGTGATAATAAATTGAGATATCCACCACCTAGATTACGAAACGAATGCTTCTAATAACCCATTATAACCTGTTAATTGCTTAGCGTGAAAAATCTAAATTAATGTTTGTCTTCGTTAACGTGATTGGAACGACTCTTATATCATAGGTAAACGTATAATGACGGACGGGCCAGTGTTGCCTACATAAATAAATATTATGTAACTGTCCACCTAGTCCTAAATGCAAATTTTTGTATAATTTATTCTGAGGAACATCCTACTGACGCATAATGAATGATTTTAATTATTTATGACCCACTAACTTGTCATGTTGTTACTTAGTGTTAAACCTCTTTATTGAAATAAACGCGGGCTAAACTCGATGTCAACTTTATACTGAAAAAAATATGGTTTTGAACTCTGGTTGCAAAACCCGAATTTCCAAGTGTTAGAGAGGCTTGCCAGTCTTACCAAAACCACATTACCCAGTAACTGGGTTGTTCAGGTCGGATAGGCAGTTCCGCGATGTAAAACACTGGTAGGTATTCAGTAGAATCCAGTAAAACTGGAAGCTGACCCCCAACATAGTTAGGAAAAGGCTCGTGATATCATAAAGATAATAATAATAATAATAAAAAACTGGCAACACTGAAGTGACAACAACGTCCAATTTTTGAAAATCATATTTATCCCTTAAACTATTTGTATTTAATTTACCGACCCACGAAATATTGACTAAATTTTGAAATAAAACGACCTGTTACTTAAATATTTACATAAAACCTACAAAAACTAAAGAATAAAGGAAAATGAAAAATCCAAGAAAATACAGTGACATGTGTCATTCATGTAAATTCAATAACTAAACAATATGAAGAAGAAAAAATATTATTGGACGAAAGGATAATGTTATGTTGACGAGAGCCACCACGCCCACCACCTCCGGAGTCGTCGCTCAGCTCCGCCTCGCCGCCGCCGGACCTCGGATCACCAGCGTCACCGGCGGCTGCAGCCGCGTCGAGCTCGAGCGACGAATATTTTTCCCCGCCGACGTCGCCAACACCTGTACGTCGACCGGGGAGAGGCCGGCCACCGAGAAGCTTGGGACTTAGGGGCCAACCGGCCCCGAGCCGGGTCCCCGCTGCCGGTGGTTGTGTGCAGCGCATGAAATGGACTCAAAGTATAAATGAGAACGTCATGCGCGCATATTACGGGTCTACAGAGGGGGGAACTAACCTCACTGCGTACCGTGTTAGGATGCTGTCTCTGTTCCAGGAGCTGGAACCAACCGTCAACGTGTCGGCCCAACGATTATCGGATCAGGTGCGGGTCATTCAACGTAACCACAGGTTGGACGACGCCGCGCTTGATAGGCTGCGCTCAGAGGTGCTGAGCAACCGTATCGTCTCTGCTTCGCTACAAACCGCGGCACACTCACCGGCAACTAATACAATTACGCCGCGGTCCAATTGTGTTAGTGATGAGGCAGATGATAGGGTTGTCACAGTAAGTAGCCAGTGCAGTGATAGATTGAGGAGCGCTCTGGAGGATGCGCTTCGCAAATATAGGTCAACACCAACCGTACTTAGACCCCGGTTACCACGTTTGCCTATGCATAAAAAAAATAGGGCGCTAATGTGTGCCCTGGATTCGCTGCTTACGGATTTATTCGAACACAGCGAAAATCTTGTCGATACACATTCGATTCTGTATTGTGCGGCTGTTGCGGCATGTCGTATAGCTAACGTTAAATTCCCAGATAATGACGTATCTATACGACCAAAACCAGCCGTACCAGCCTGGCAGTGCAGGATCGGGCGTCGTATCGATGAGGCCAGGGTACTCATTGGCAAACTATACTGTTTCAGGGAGGGCAATACACGGCCACGAGTGATGCGCTTTGTGAGACGAGCGTTCTCTGGGACTGGAATCAGTCCTGGAGAATACATAGCCCATGTCACAGAGCGCATCGACTTCCTGAAGCAAAAAGTTTATGCATGGGCAAATCGTATCCGGCGGTATAAGCGACGGGTGGACCGATATACGCAGAATCGCATGTTCCAGAGCGACGAAAGGAGGGTTTATAGGGCTTGGGAGCGACCAGACCAAGGTATGGCTGATACGCGCCTACCGGATGATGACGCCATGTGTTCATTCTGGCGCAGCATCTGGTCGGTGCCTATCAGTCACGCTGAGGGCGACTGGACTCGGGTGGTAGAGCAAGCGTGTGATTCTATACCAGAAATGGGGGCAATCGTTATCAGCCCCCAAGATGTAGCCTGTGCAGTCCGTCCGTTACCTAACTGGAAATCTCCGGGACCGGACGGACTGCACAACTTTTGGATCAAATGGATCCAGGGATCGCACGCTTGCTTAGCTTCCCAGTTTCAGTCAGCTTTAGAGTCAGGGTCGCTACCACAGTTCTTAACTACAGGCATAACCCACCTGCTCCACAAATCTGGTAGTACTGCGGAACCCAAAAATTATAGACCGATCACTTGTTTAGGATTGAGCGGGGTATATTCCAGGGTGACAGTTTGAGTCCGCTTTGGTTCTGCCTGGCCTTGAATCCCCTCAGCACGCTGCTGGAGGATTCAGGTCTAGGCTATCGGTTAAGGAGAGGTGGTCAGGTCATATCTCACCTCCTTTACATGGATGATCTGAAACTCTTTGCCCCCAACAATTTGCGGCTGATGGAGCTACTGAAGGTAACTGAAACTTTCAGTAATGCCATCAGGATGGAATTTGGTGTGGACAAATGTGCAGTCATGCATGTACAGCGAGGGGAGATTGTGGAATCCGAGGGAATTCAACTCTCGGATTCCATACACCTTAGATCCCTCTCCTTATCCGAAAACTATAAATATTTGGATATGTCGGAAGCGTTAGGCATCGATGCTGCTGACATGAGGCAATCGTTGAAGGAGCGCTTCTTTGGCCGCCTGAACAAGGTTTTAAATAGCCTTTTGTCAGGCGGAAACAAGGTGCGCGCCTTCAATGGTTGGGTCATGCCACTGTTGATGTACTCTTTCGGCATACTCAAATGGACTCAAACGGAACTTGACGCCCTGGATAGGAGAGTTCGTACACTGATGACCGCAAACCGGATGCATCACCCACGATCCTCGGTTATGAGACTGTACATCCCGCGGAAGTGCGGGGGTCGAGGCTTCCTAAATGCTAAGACCCTCCACAACCGTGAGGTGTACAGCCTCCGAGAATACTTTCTGAAAGCCGACGTGGGGATGCATCGGGATGTGGTCGCAGTGGACAAGGGCCTTACCCCGCTATCCATGGCTAACGAGAACTGGCGCAAACCTATAGTACTGAGTACTGATGACCGCAGACAGGTATGGCAAAGCAAAGAGCTTTACGGGCGCTTCTACCGGGCTCTTCATGGGCCCGATGTAGACTTCTTAGCGTCCGTATCCTGGCTACGATTCAGTAACCTCTTCGGAGAAACTGAAGGGTTCGTCTGTGCAATTATGGACGAAGTTATCTTGACGAATAACTATCGGAGATATATTATGAAGGACGGGACAGTTGACGTGTGTCGGGCATGTCACTGTCCGGGCGAGTCTATCAGACATATCATCTCCGGTTGTTCTCGTCTGGCTAACAGCGAGTACTTGCACAGACATAACCAAGTGGCCAGGATTATCCATCAGCAACTTGCTTTGAAATACTTGCTTGTGAATTCTGAAGTACCGTATTACAGGTATGTGCCCGACCCAGTTCTCGAGAATGACCATGTTACACTGTACTGGGATCGATCTATCATCACTGACAGGACTGTTGTTGCCAATAAGCCTGATATAGTGGTGATAGATCGATTAGCGCGCCGCACAATGATAATCGACGTTACCATCCCTCATGACGAGAACCTTGTGAAAGCTGAGAAAGAGAAAAAAAACAAATATCTCGACTTAGCACGCGAGGTTGTCGACATGTGGGATGTGGACTCGGCTGTCATTGTGCCGATAGTTGTTACAGCCAATGGCCTTATAGCTAAAAGCCTCGATGAGCATCTTTCGAGGCTTTCGTTGCACGGTTGGGTCAAAAACCTGGTCCAGAAGGCAGTACTTCTTGATACGGCCCGTATCGTGAGGAGGTTCCTGTCTCTGGAGCCCTAACCACCGGTAGCTTGGACCCTGCTCCCGCCATCGGTGGTTCACTATTTTTTATATTTTTAAATGTTTTTATATTTTTATGTCAATATTTAAAAATGTAATTTATATGTATGCTAAAATAATAAATGGAAATAATAATAATATTTTATTTATAAAAATAATAATAATAATATTTTATTTATAAAAACAGGAAGATGATGATGTTGAAAATGCATTACAACAAGTTTGTAACCAATATTGTTTCAGTACTTTGTAATTTCCAATGAGGAAAATGTTCACCGTATATCAAAGTACCCGCAGATATACACGTCATCAGCTGTTGCATAATAATATCAATATGTTTTCACCACCTGACCCGTTTGAACTTAACCAATAAATAGAATTCTGAATTCAAATCTGCCAATAAACAAGCAAGTGCATTCCGTTCGGGTTGCATCGTAAATAATCGTGTTACATCGGACGCGGGCATCTGGTGCCCGTGGGAGCGGCTGCGCGCGCAATCTCACGCAAGTGACTAGTCAGCGTGTATTGTACCTCTCTGGCTTCCTGGTAGCTTTGTATAATAAACAATACATTTTATATTAAACACTGCTTTGTTACCCGTGATTTCGCCTGCGTAAAATTTAGTAAAAGCTAGAAGTGGCCTTATTTACTCCATACTAAGTCAGCTAGCACCAGTAAATTCCCGTCGGAATCGGGCCAGCCGTTTCGGAGATTTAAACACACAGACAAATAAAAATATAACTACCGTTAAATATATACTGTGGAAGCTAAGGCGTATTCAATCATGTTCTTATTTAAATAGGTTTGAAAGCTACGTTTTATGAACAATCAACGACTGTTTAGTCTTTTTCTAATAAATTATAAATGAGTGTTTATCTTATTTGGGTACCATAAACTAATAAAATATCCACGAAGGTTCCAATACTCAACAGTACAAATTTCATGAATTCTGTAGCCATTTTATAAATACAACAAATAAATAGCTATCTATTAGATAATTAGGCTTGCTATTAAAGTTAACCACCGTAAATGTAATTATTGATATTCAGATAATAAAAGCCTAATAAAAACCTAACTTGCGCATTGCCGTCAATTTTCAAAGTCATTAATTTACTAAGAAACTTACTACCGTCCGATGTATAGAATCTATACGACCATAAATTAGGGATAGCGAACCAGCTTTATTAGTAATTGATTTTAAACTTTATCATCATAGATATTGAGTCACAAATATGTATTGTGGGCATGTATGAAACATGGGTGCCGCGTGAACGTTTATCACCTACTACTTTCTCGACATGATATAAAGTAAAAGTAGAAGAACTCGCCGCGTCTGTGACGCCTGCGCAGGCCGTCTGTCACACTGTCGCGTAACTTTACGTGTGTTATCGATTTATCACACTTTTTATCGGTTTTTATCTAAGTAGGAAGTAACACTGTCCACTACGGTTGGCCTTTGACTACCCGTGAAGACCATTAACGATCTACGAATAACAACCGGGACCAATATTATTTGCAACGTGCTTTCCGAGTCACGGACAGGTCTCGTTATTATTCTTGTGGTTCCCCCATCCACATTCCGGCCTCAGTAAACGTATATTATATCTTTCAGTCACAAGTGATTTTGAATATGAGGTGTTGGGTAGACTTTCTTTATGACCAAATAAATGACTATGTATGTATGTTGTTCAAAAAAAGCTTAACATTTTTTCCAACAGGCTTAGCAAGCGACATTTTTGTCATGAAGATCCACTGGTGACCATATGCTTATGCTCTGGAAATGTGTCCAGTTTTGGTAGCAACTGGCTCGGTCACAATTAAATAGGACTTCACCATCTGCCCAGCCTTTTGCTTAGAAGCTCTCGAGATCGTGGGACAGCGCTAAGTAGTTGTTAACAAAATCTTAAATAGGTACTCTATCAATTTATGCGTTACGATGCGGTGTGAGCATCCACCTTAGCGTTAATCAGTCGGAATGCTCAAGCGCACTGTGTATAACGCGTTTAAACAAGATTGGCTAATTATCTCCGAATTATGTGCGCCAGGCGGAGTTGACTGACGCTTTCTATTGATTTCTAATGTTTTTGACATGTCCTAACTTATTTCATAAATCCTTAATTGCTTTTGTGTTTAACGAAGTTTATTTATTGGCGAAATGTTTTAATGAATTATTTAAAAGGAGGCCGATTAAATGCCTAGGTTGTTTAGTGGTCACAAGAGTGTAAAAATATCAAAGAGCTTAATTAAGACTGATCTTTGAATGAAAGTTCTTTTTATTTACCAACTAGCAGTACGTTCGCGGCTCCGTTCGCCTGAATTTCACACTTTTCACGTCACTTTAACATAAATTAAATATGTATAGCGTATGTTAGGTACTGGGTGATAATATAAGTAATTGTCTAATGATAAATATCTCTCAGGCATGCCGCCTTCCTCATGATCCGGTCTCCTTCACAGTTTTTGAAGTATGTGATTAATTATACAATACGCCAAAGAATCCAAAAAAAGGCAGAAGTGCCTTCGGTTTGAAAATTTAACTAAGATAGATTTAGTCGCTGAGGAAATCATAACAAAATGTAAAGTCTTTGTGTTTAATAAAACCTACTTGAATAGAATAACTATGATATTTGTCTAAAACACCATAAGGTAACCTAGTTTGTCCAGTTACAGCTGTTATATCCATGTGATCATATATGTGGGTACTCGTTCTCCGACGTGTGGAAATCCCAGTACATACGTGTCTGATAAAAGGTCATTGAACTGAGTTCAAATAGTTGAAGAATAATGAGGTCCAATTTGCGAGCTAGCATATAAATCTACAACCTTATTTTAGTATATAGGTACTAAATTTCAGGGTTCTTTATGAAGAATATAAAAAAATAAAAAGTAATATACTTATTATTGTTTTGGATCTATCTATTGTCATCTTATTAAAAGTATGCATATATGCTTCGATCAAATATGTAATATATAAAATTCTCGTGTCACTGTGTTTGCTACCAAACTCCTCCGTAACAGCTTGACCGATTCGTATGAAATTTTGTGTTTATAGGTTTCGTATTTAGTAGGTCTGAAAATAGGTCGTAAACTTTTTTTTTAAGGCGGTTCTAAGTAAGCGTGGATCCACCGTTGTGGGCACTATGGGCATGCCTGATGACCACAACCCTTATTGAAGTCGGTATGACTATATTTATATTCAATACTTATAAAAATCGTTAAGTAACGCTAGATTTTCCGTTTAGATTTCTAAATTATTATTATAAACTCCATTATGGGCTTAGGCCTCCTTAGGACCTTAATGTCGACTTGTTTTGCACCCGTGTATTGACCTTAAGACGGCTTTTGGCACAGTCTTTTTTCTCGAATAATCAACCTATCGACTCTTAACTAATTACTACTATATTATTACCTGTAAGTATGTACTTTCTCTATAACGACTTTTTTTCCTAAACTTATTATAGGCTTGTTATGATAGGGGCGTTTTTGGCCTGGCTAAGGTATTTTTGTTATTTAATTTGTTAGATTTAGTTTTAAGTTTAGGTATAGCTGTTAAATTCCTGTGATGTCTCAAATAAATATATTTGATTTTTTTCTTTTTGTTACCTATTTTTAATATAACAGTTTTTATTTCATTGGATTGCTAGCCTTCTATAAAATAAAATAATAAATTATATTCAGAAAGCGAACGTAAGGCGTTCCTATTCCGTATACTTTTTAGAACGTATCTCGCCCGTAACTAGGAAACGAGGACCCAGTCATTTGTATAGTGCAATGTCAGTGAAGTGCATTTCCTAGAAATGCAATCATAACGCGAGTGCTTATAAGAAAGAAGATACAACATCTTATCTTTATAATGAGAATCTTGTCGGTACAGGTGAAGATTTCACTTTTGTTAATGAATTCATCTACATATATTATGGTAGTTGGCGGTGATACACTTTACAGAATATGCTTTTTTTTAAATAAATTCTATTTTTAATTTTTGACGGCTTTCTTTTTTTTCCAAATCAGGTATATAACTGACAGCTTTTTAGCTTAGGTTGAATGCGCTATTGACAGAAATTCCTTTCCCTCCAAAAGCCGCAAGAGTTTTAAAATGCTTGTTTTTATCTGAATTCCCGTAACCAAAATCGTTCAGTTCCGCAATATCTTTTTGGCAACATCAATTTAAAAAAATAGTGAAATTAGACGTATTGTTGACTAATTAAGACCGAAATTAGACTGCGAAGGTTAAAAATTGGAAAATTTTCTCTCAGATATCACCGTCATCATTATATCAGCCATAGGTGGCCCACTGCTGACTGTTCAGCAGTGGGCAACCTATGGATTTCCAATAATCGCTTCCAACCGGTCAAGCGGCTTAAATCCAACAATTTCCAGTGGTCCTCATCAAATCGTCAGTCCACGTGTGACGTATGGAAGCTAGATGATTTGACTGCCTTGGATCTTTTCTAACTGGTCGATTATTTAAATCTGAAAATAAAACAGTTTTATTAGCGATAAAATCTATTAAATCTCAATCCAGTTATTGATAGACGCGGAGTAAAGTTAAAAACAGTATAACCTTCAGATTCACCATACATGTTACATGGATTAAGTTTGGTATTATACTTTACACTTAGGTATTAATAAGAGGGCTAAAGTGTCACATCAACCATAGCTCTAACGATGTGACAACAAACACAGCTAATAAACCAACAAACATCTTCACGTCTCATTTACAAAAACCAGCCTTGTTCCCATCACATAAGGTTAATGTAATCTATTGTGGTTGCTTTATTAACTTGGTTAGTTACACAATAAGGGTATTGTGTGGTATTCCCAGGGAGATATCGCAGTTTCCAGAGAACATCGAGAAAGTTTGCTTTCTTGTGAAGATTTCAGATGTAGATGTTGCTCGTCTATTTAATTGTACCTACTAGATTAGACACAATTAGCTTAAAATTGCTTAAAAGATTGCTTCCTCATCAGATTGTGTACAAATTGTGGCGTGTGTAATTAAGACTTTAACTCTGACGCTTTGTCTTTTTGCAAAGTCTTTGTTCTGCATTCAAAAATTGATCTGAAATTATCAATAGTAAAGACAATTTTAGAAGAAGTTTGATTTAATATTATAAGCAATATACTGCGGCCAGCACATCAAGCTAACCCCAATGTGACAGATTTCTTTGAGAGTGTTTCAAGTTTATTTTAAACAGAATAAGAACAGAAGAAGAGAGGTTTTAGAATTTTCAATTGGGAAAATTTGACAGTTTGGGGTAAATAGCTCGATAGCCTCTATACCTACATATTTTGTAGTTACTTATTGTAATGACATGTGCCTATACTGTATTTTCTTAGGTATATTGTACTACAATGGGCTACTTGAAATTTTTTAGGTTTTAGTCCCTCATTTAAATTACAAGAAAATATTCGACACTTATTTTTTTTTCACGTAGGTACTTAATAAAAAAATAACGGTGATACATCGAGTCAAAATGTCTCATGACGTCACTAGCCAGTACAGTTTTTACTAGATAATGACGTTACAAGCCCCTCTCCTTATCTAAGCAGTTTTCATTCCATCAAATTGCGTAATGATAACGTTTCATGATATTTTTAAATTAAACTCATCCAAGTACTTTCATATAGCAATAACGGTTCTTGAAAATAAATTCTGTGAACGAAATGAATCCCTGTTACAAAGGATGTTCAGTTTACGCTCAATTAAAAGAGAATGCCCAATCATCCTCGAGAACGCACTTAATAACGCCATGCGTTCCGATGCACTTAATTACATACCGTATAACCGATGCACTTTAAACAGCTGTGAATAAATTTTACAGTTCATTGCGATCAGGTGACTGAATCGCTTCCGCATGACCTGTCCTTGTCCTTGCACTAGGTAGGGTTACCACCAGCTTTTTGTTGCTTTTAACATTAACTTTTTTGTTAAACTGTAGTTAGTAATGGTTGGATAAACCGATGATCATTAGTAGATTTTTTATTAGGATGTAATTAGGTCCCTTATTATGTTATGTACCTTCTATTGTGATTGTCTAATTGAAGTGTAATCAAATTGGACAGCAAATTATTTAATGACAAAAAATCTCGAAAAACCTCGTTGCAAAATTCTTGTGAGACTTTCCGTGGTTAACAACACAACATTAATGGTGTTGAAGATGAAAATTCAACATCGATTAGGTTGTTCGGAAACGGTAGTCATCAACAGAACATTAAGGAAAATAGAAACTGAACTCTGCATTTAAACCTAGACATCATTAAGTATTTCTCACGTCATTAGCTCCATTTCTGTTTAGAAGTCAAGGTGTACAACTGCCTTTTATCCATATCACCATAGTATTGGCAACCCTGGAGAGTGGTCATTCCATCTCTTTATGCGAGGCCTACCACTGTGTTTGCCCTTTTATATATCGGAAGAGATGTATAAGGATAAGAGCCACTTCCACATATGTGTACCACATCTGGCTATTATAGCCATTGACCTAGTGTAAAGGACGGGCTATTAATAGGCTCGCCTTAAATGGTTATGTCCCGACAATGTCGAGAATATCTGCCCTGCTTTTGTAATTTATGTCCAATTAATGACGTTACTCTTATTGTCAATGGTGCTGGTCGGTTACTATTTGAAAATAGAATTGGTTTTTTAAAATAGAATGATGATATAAAGCAACGTTGTGGTTTAAAAGAAGATGTAGTAACAAAAATTGAAAAGAGTATGCTTAGATGGTTTGGTCACGTTGAAAGGACGGATGAAAGGTGACTAACGAAAGGTATTTACAAGGCAGATTTAAGTGGGAACGCCGGGAGGGGACGCCCTGGAAGGACATACATAGACCTTATTGGTGAGGTTCTTCAGAAAGTTCAGGTGCATAGTACTCGCAACCGGCGTGTGTGAATGACAACATGTATGAATGTAAACGGAGCAAAAGAAGTATGTAAGAATCGTAGCATATGGCGCTCTGTAGTTTCTGCCTACCCCCATGGGAAAAAGGCGTGAGTTTATGTATGTATGTATGTAATTGTTTTTTTTTTTAATTTATAATCCAAATGAACTGTAAGCGTTTTTGCTTGACAGTTAGTATTATTTCGTTTATTTAGATAGTTAATCAAGCAGAGCAAGGTGATGTTTCTTGCATATAATTATGTTGCACTTTCATGTAAATAAAAACGAAAGATTAATTTCTAAGTACTACCTAAATTATACAAGTAATCACGTATAATGACGGCCAGAGACAAACAAACAGGTGCTTTCTGTATTTTAATAGTGACGTGATATCAAACTGTATAATTATGAGAAAAGGCATTGTCACAGTGAAAACAGTACAATGCCTACATGTGAACTCCTGCGAAGATGACGATACTTTGTGGAAATTGTTTCCGCCTCTTCTTCGTTATTATTACAATTAATTTCATATTCTAGGAAGTTTTTAAATTGTTCGTATTGCAACACTGACTCGCTTGTATACTTCTCTCTTTCTACCTCTTGTCTCTTTCACTCTTCCCGGCTTATAGGATTTGCCTTCCTGAACTCAACTTTGAGCTTACCCGTTAAACTGGTGGCGGACCTCAACATAATATATTATGTAGTTGGGAAAAGACAGGCAGACAAATACATTCAATAATTAGTATAGACGGGAGATCACGAACCAAATTTTCATCTAATACTTGTGCCCTAGTAGACACAAGTCCATGAGTTTAGTTTAGTTCGCTCCGCTGCCGCTCCAATATTGCTATATTATTACAGATGGCGGTACTGAGACATGGGATCACAGTATTTATAAAACTAAGACCGCTACTATATTTATTGTATCATTATCTGCATGCACTTGCAGCATTATGCCATGCTGAAATAGGGTGTTTTATTGCCTATCATCATCATCATCATCATCCACAGCCCGATTTCACCCACTGCTGGGCATAGTCCTCTCTTTTCTGGTGACAATTTCTATGTCCCTGTGCCAGCCTCATCCATGATAATCCCGCAGTGGCAAAAATGTCGTCCGCCCATCTCGCCGCCGTACGACCTTTGTGCGTCTCCTGATTTCGAAATTTTACTACCCAGTTTTAACTTACCTATGTGTTCATAATTTGAAAGTCAAAACTTTGGATCTCTTTTGAAGAATATTGTGGGCAAGACGAAGAGCCTAATTTGGCATTGTTTAAGTTATATTACGAAGAAGTGCAGTAAGGCCTCTCACCCACAGCGTCTTTTAACAGAAAATAATTCTCACTATGGATTTCAAGTGGTTGCCTTTCAGGGCCCATTGTTTTTTTTCATCCTGTTTAGGTATTCAATTAGCTTGGCCCAATTTTATCCTTCCCGTCCTCTGTGGCAAACAAAAAAAAAAAGTGGTTGATCAAAATTTCTATACTGTATCAAAAACAGGTCACAGAGCAGGCTGAATTGTTAATATAATATTACGCTCTATACTGATCACAGTTACCTATAAATTAATATGCGCCACCATTCTCTTGTCAATTGTCATATTACAATAAGGAAATCAGAATTATGCAAAATAAGCCATTAATAATGTTAATTCACCGCCTACGTACATATATCTTTGACGAAAAGTTGTATTTTAAGGGAAATAATGATAATAATAGCCTCTTGTCATACAGAGAAGCCACGAGCGCACAAATCACCAATCCGCCTTGGTTTGGCAAACTCAAACTTACCTATATTAGTTCAGGTTTTCTCACGATTTTTTCCTTTACCGATGTCAATGGTGTCCTAGAAAAACTTGGAAAATATATATGAATTGAAAAAGTCACCTTGATCTTGCGTGGATTTAAACTACAACATCAAGTATAGGTAGTCTAAAACTCTGGAATCTGTTAATTAGTAACTTCATGTAAATTCAATTCAAGTAAAATTAGCACTCAAACCGGATTTTTTAACCGAACAAGTGCATACAAGTAGTGACGTGAGATATAGACAATGGTACAACTACGCCGAAAGGTTAATTTTCAAAAGCGCGTTCTACGGATCCGCGGAATCACACGTACATAACTCAATTTCGCAATGAAATAACGTAAAATTGATGAAATTTTCGTAACTAGAACTCGATTAAGTAAGCCCCATTGCTGATGATAGTTCATAATTAGTATTGTGACCAACAATACCTCGGTAATCAGATAAGCGATCGCTCTAGTGAGTTACAAAAGTTCACCCAGTTTCTTGGATTATAACTCGGATTCTTAGAGGTCGGAAATGCACTACATATTATGTAAAGAGATCTCTCATAGCTGAGGTACTATTGTTGTGGAAACATCTGGAAGTGTGGCCTGAGGAATAGGCATTTGCGGGTCGTTATTAGAGCTGGTAATTGGGTTATGAAGTGTTGTTTAATCGACGTTACAAAGTGTCGATTAAACAACGCCTCATAAGCTTTGACAAGATGTGATTACTGTTATCATCTGAAGTAGATAATGAAAATATTTATAACATCATTTATAACTCTTAATTAAGCTATCCAAAAAGGACTTTACGTAGGTCCCTAGAAAATAACTCGTGTTATTACATCATAATTATTACTCTCTGTCCAATAACATGATAGATTTTACGCAAAATATTGCAAAACACATACCGATTATGCGCAAACACTTATTACTTACACAAATAACATCAATAAATAGACAAGTTTGTAAAATCAAAGAAAGTAGGCAACACATAGTACGTAACAAGATCCTTGCCCATTTGACAAGTTGACACATAGGCTTATTTTGAAATAAACTTTACATAACCTCTATTTTCACACCGAAAACGTTGGGTAACATCGCTTATATCTTCCACCACATCATAATAATTATGTTCTCTAATTCATTGCTCATCACTAGGAAGTGTTTTTGCACGAAATGTCGCACGCTCACGACAAACTATTGTCTTTTATTTCATATTTTCTTTATATTATTACGCTTTCTCTTGCACCTAAGTAGATACTCGTTTCATTTAAGAATTTTAATGGAACTTCTAGTGTGTGATGAGGAAAAATTGTGTTGTATAAGATGTTGGAGACGTAATTGATGAAAAAGTGGCTTACAAAAAGTACGACAAGTTTACAGGTATATGAGACATTGAGCGCTGTTTGCTTTGACGCAACGGGTAAAGCTGCTCACACTTGTATAACCATTGACAATATAGTACTTACAGCAGTTTCTAACGAGAATCTTGGCCAGAAAGAAAAGATTTAAGTTCGAATTAAAACTGTAGAACATAAAGCAATAATGTGAAATACTTATGGCATTTAGGTCCAAATTAGTCCATCATTACAGCGGTCAATTTTATCACTCCAGATCCAAAGCACAAAAATTTGAAGAAAGCAAGTGAAAGCAAAGGTGCTAAAGTAATTACATACGTTTGCTTTAAACTAACAACGCTAACACATTGAACAATATTGGTGGTAAATCGATTGGAAGTAGATTGCCAATCTTTTAAAGCGAGTATCGAATTGGAATCGTTTTAAAAATCATGCAGTCTGCTCTTAATCGCAATTATTTAAACATCGATTAGATTCGAAGCATTCACGTTTTTTTACCGATTCATTTTATATTGTTTTATGAGAATTTTGGCGATTAAGGACGCTAGATATTTTCAGTAAATTGGTATTTAAAATACTTTCTAATTGCATTTCAGAAATTAAAAAGAATGTAATAAATTTATGTTGAATGTAGTTATGAGTTCAAAAATGTTAAAAAAGAGCACTAGGTTAATCGCATCCAGACTTAGGTTAATTGAACTTGGAACATTCATCTATTTACAGTTCAATTTTACGGATCTTTAGATGTATGAGAAAAACAAAACCTTGAGTGAATTGAATAATATTGATTTATATTATAATTTCTTTCTCTTGTTTCAGAACAATGACCGTAAAGAAAACTGCCCGGACGGGCGGCTTTGCAGCAATGGTCGCGCGTCAGAAAATGCACACCACGAGCCAACAGCTCGACATCATGACAATTACCAAACCATCCTCACTACAGTCCTACAACATTGTCGTAGGGTTCAACGAAAAAGACCAACTACAACTACTTACTAAAGAAGACATCACCGAGGAAGACAAAAAACATATCAAAGACTACACAGAACTTAAACCAACCAAATGTGAAAACATCTCAATAGATGACATCACAAATTGCGTTAATATTGAGAACTATCCTAATTGTGACAACACTCTAGTCTTTTACATAACCAAAAACATAAACAAGGAAGCCATCGCGCTAAAATTCGAGAACGAACAGGACTTCAAGAGGATATACTTCACGTACAAATACTTCAAAATGCGGAACCGACTGACGAAAAGCACGAACAACTATTCCAGCAGTGAAAACTTGTTTTCTAAAAAGAAAACTTATGACATTTTCAAAGGCAGAAAGAATAGTATGGACGACTATAGTTTATTCGACAAGGGACGCAATGATTACGACTTGATGCAAACTACGGACAACGATGGCGTCACACACATATCGGTGCAACAGAAGAATAATTTAAGCAATCGATACGAGCAGCCTATGAGTCTGATTGGAATAAGAAACGACATGAACGAGGCTGGTGAAATAGACAGCATAATATACACAGATATAGAGATTCCATCAAAGCCTGACAGGAAGAGATTGTTTCATAAAAAACCTAAAGCCCCTCAGCCTCCAGTTATAAAAGACAATCAACTAAAAGTGTTGAAAGGTGAATTTGTGAGAGTGAACGTCGATCGAGCGCCGGACATAATACCGAAGGATAATAAACTGAACAAGGTACCGGATATTCTTATGTTCAGAGAGAACAAAAATAATAACAAAAAGAACGCGACGAACAACATCTGGCCAGCAAGCAATAAAGGTGAGTTAATCAGCATTACTTCAATCTTATCTAAACTCTTTTGATCTGAATAATGAGAGCCCAATGAAAGCGTCTGTTATTATATTCGTTTCCTTAATTTCGGTTTAGCTTAATCTAGATTTACTTAGAACCAATTATTTTAGTACTAGCTTTTGCCCGCGGCTTCGCCCGCGTGGATGTCGAACTTCCGTCCCCTATGTTTTCCCTTTAAGGGTTGAATTTCCAAAAGTAGTTTTTAGTGGATACTTTTCACTAAGAACACCCTTTCAAGTTTCATGTCTCTAATACCAGAGGTTTGGGTTGTGCGTTGATATATAAACGTAATCATTTTAGCAGAATACTTCCGGATAGACTACTTTCAAAGTTGATCCTTCCGGTATGTATGCATAAAGATTTCTGGAACGACTGACCCGGGAAAGAGCGACGTACAACCGACCATGTGTAAAACAACTGAGACTAAGATCAACCTGTCCAGGCGTATTGATTACAACCGTACCAAGTTTGGTTAAAATCCCTATAATGGTTTTTGAACTATGTGTGTACCATACAGACAGACAGACAGACAAAACATTTACTGATTGCATTTTTGGCATCAGTATCGATCACCAATAATCCTCCAATATTAATTTTGAATATATTATTTATTATCTTAGTAGTGTGTGATAGTCCATTGATTTTATGACGAACTATATTGTATCTTAAGATAAAATATTATACTATCTTAGCCGTGTGCAGCGCCCCTTGGTGAACTCCACTGCGGGTGACGTAACCGACGACAAACTTATAATTTGCGGTTAGTACAGTAGTCAGGTCTAGGGATTGAACCGCAAAATTTAGTTTGTTTTTTATTCAGTATACTTTTCCGGGATAAAAAGTACCCAGTGTTGTGCCCAGGATATTAAAGAATATGTACACCAAGTTTCATCGTAATCGAACCGGTAGTTTTTGCGTGATACCTGAACATACAGACAGACAGACAGACAGACAGACAGACAGACAGACAAAATTTTTTTTAATCATATTTTTGGGTTCGGTGTCGGTCTAGTAACACCCCCTGCTATTTATTTTTTTGATATTTTCAATGTACAGAAATTTTACTTCTACAGATTTATTATATGTATAGATATAGATGAAATATTTATATTCGCGGTTAGGGAATAAATCCTATTTGTATGCTGTGACTGTATGACACTTATCCTCTTTGTCTGTGCTCATTATTACCATCAATTTCGATTTTTCTAACTATATAAATATAGCTGTATTTACTTGCTTGTGTTCGTTAAAAAATAAAGGTGGTCACCAAATTAAATGAATTAAACGTTCAAACTAAAGTATTCTGTTAGGATCTCCCCGTGAACATGTAGGTGAAGTGAAGGCGAAGTGAGCCAATATCCTACACTAATGCTAGAGATTGATATATCACTTTATGTAAATATTTACGCGAGATTTTTACAAAATGATGATGACCATGTCGTAGATTAGATGTCTCTATAAGTTTAAAAGCCATTTATCTAACGGTTACCGCACAAAATGAACGGATAGTTTATGTCTGAAAATACCATAGTTCATGTCATCATTAGAGAGGAATCAATAGACAACATGGAGTAGCCAATATTGTTATATAAGTTCTAGGAAATGTTGATGTTCGTAGTTACGTTGTTAATCATTCCAAATCTCCGTCATTCAAAGATAATTATTTTATTTTATGAGCAGTTTATTATAACAATTAATGATTTAAAACCTGTATTCGTTCAAAAATAGATGAATAAAATAAAAAAATAAAATAATATTACATGTTAATGCATACAAACTTCAACCTCATTACACTGAACAGATGAAAACAATATGGCAAACAATAGTTAATAGTTGTAATTGTTTGTTTATTGTTTTTAGTTATCTATTATTACTATCTTCTGGTCACTTCTAAATTGAATTTTCTTAGGTAAGGGTCCTACCGGATATCTATGGGTCTTAGTGACCTATCATAAATCTTTCACATAAATATTTTTTTTTAAAGATAAGCCCTGTAATAAAACTTTATATTGGGTACAGATTGAAACATTAACGGTTAAAACATATAACGGCTGCGCCAGAAGATCCTGGTGACCTGTGAAGATAAAATAAATGATAATAATATCTTATTGTTCTAAACTACTGCTTCCTCGTTTCGTAAAATAAGTAGGTATATTCTTAGTTCGTTTCTTTCCTTATTTTTTTAATAATCCTTGTCCTTGTTGGGACCGTCACAAGGTACGTCTGGTTCTTTACTGCCATTTTATGAGAAACGTTATTGTTATACAGATTTTCCTACAGATTGGTAGGGGCTCTAAGAGTTCCTATAGACTTCCCCCTTTCACACCCTCGAGCGACAACTGCCATGATAGATAACTTGTTAACCAATCGCTATTATAAAGTTCCTGATTCATTTGAGAATAGGAAATATACAATTCTGTATGTGATTACCGGTAAAACAAGGTGGATAGAAACCATACTGAAAGTTAACAAATAATTTTTACTTATTTATTTCTGACACGGTATAAACATTAATTTTAGGTAATTTTAATTTTAAATGTCGTGATAGCCCAGAGGTTAAGACGCGTACCTCTCATACACGAGGTTGTGGTTCAAATCCGGGCAGGTACCAATGTGAATCTTTCAATTCAAATGTACTTTCTAAGTTTATCTTAGACATCATTGACATCGGTGAAGGAAAACATCGTCATGAAACCAGGACTTACTAGTTAATATAAGTTTGAAATCGCCAATCCGCCATGAGCAAGCGTGGCGATCAATGCTCGAGCCTTCTCTGTATGAGAAGAGGCCTTTGCCCCGCAGTGGAACAGTAACAGGCTGGTATTATTATTATTTTATTAATTTTAAATATTAGAGTTCGTGTAATTAAGGATTGCCTTATTGGTCTTGTTGTCGCAAGCACTTTTGTTTGTTGACCATGAGGTCCCGGGTTCGATCCTCAGGTAGGGCAAAGCGTTCTTGAGATTTTCCATCTGGAATTTCTCAATAGCAGCCTGGAGTCTAGAATCGTGCCCAATTGATGGCTCGCCTCCTATCACATGGAATTAAAACATGACAGGCGTGATGTTATGTAATTAAGTAATGTAAAAATCCCCCCTTAAGTGTTCTTTCTATCCACCCCTGTGTTACTTAGAAACCCTACTTTACAGTACATACATAAACTCACGACTTTTTCCCATGGGGGTAGGCAAAAACTACAGCGCACCATATGCTACGATTCTTACATACTTCTTTTGCTTCTTTTACATTCATACATGTTGTCATACACACACGCCGGTTGCGAGTACTACGCACCTGACCTTTCTGAAGAACCTTACCAATAAGGTCTATGTATGTCCTTCTAGGGCGTCCTTTCCCGGTGTTCCCACTTACATCTGCCTTATAAATACCTTTCGTTAGTCGCCTTTCATTCATCCTTTCAACGTGACTAAACTATTTGAGCATACTCTTTTCAATTCTTGTTACCACATCTTCTTTTAAATCACATCGTTGCTACTACTTACTTTACAGTACTTATAAAGAATATAATATATAAATAAGTACCGAACCGTCTTACTCTTTAACTTCTATATCTATTACTTTCATCAGCCTATCTCACAGAAATCGTTGTTGTGGCGTATTAACTCGTAAACAAGCCAAGGCCACTGCTTGCCCATTGTGCTTGCGCAAGCGGTCATTCACTTGCAGTAACATCTCTCACTATGTCACTGTGGTAAACCATTTATATGGACAAAGTAACTCTCAGCTCATCTTTAAAACATGTAATAAAGTTGTTGCAAAGTCGTTGCTGGTGTCTTTAAATAGGTTTTAATTACATGTAAGAACAAACAATCAGTTTGCTTAGCATGCGAATACCTGACGTAAGGGTAACGTCAATTCGAACAATTCTAAAATGGGGAATACTCGCTTGGAAAATGTAATTAATTTATTCATTTGTATTTGTGCTTACCTCGCAAATTTATACCAAAATTTTGTAAGGTAATATTATGTGGTCCTGGTCCATTCACAAATCATCCGGTTTAAGTCAAGCTATCGTGCAAGCTTGATAAGATAATTATCGGTTTTTTTTTTTAATTTTGACTGAATTCTCGTTGTTCGCATCCAGAATATATGATTGTTATGAAGGTGTGCTGTTGGTCTTCAAAAGATGGGACACCTGATATCGAATCCTTCGTGCCCCGAAACCTACACGCTATTGCATGGACGCTAGTAATTCTTAGTTGAATGCTGGACTATCTTTATATAATTATGTAGATTGCCATTGACGCATTAAAAAAAAACCGCATCTAAATCGGTTCACCCGTTTGGGCGCTACGGTGCCACAGACAGACAGACAGACAGACAGACAGACAGACAGACAGACAGTCAGACAGACAGACAGACAGACACACACACATAGCGGTGAAACTTATAACACCCCTCTTTTTGCGTCGGGGGTTAAAAAAGAAAGAAGATCTAGTATCTGATCTAGACCCACTTGTAATAACTTCGTTGAACCCATACATATTAAAATCGTTCGCTAACTCTGAGCTAACTAAGAAAATGCTAGACAAAATGAATAAGACATATCCATCAAGTCAACTGCAGTGCCTTGTAGTAAAATTAAAAATTTAAAAAACCCCCACCGCAAAAAAGTAAAACATTTAAAAAGTTAAAAATAACACTTTAGCCATTAAATTTTACGTAACGTCGGGGTACCGCTTAAGTAAAGAATGTTCCTGGTACTTGTAGGTATGTAGGTACTTATTTTAACGGTACCCCGACGTTACGTAAAATTTAATGGCTAAAGTGTTATTTTTAACTTTTTAAATGTTTTACTTTTTTGCGGTGGGGGTTTTTTAAATTTTTAATTTAATTTTTATTTTATAATTTTTAAACGCATTAATTTTAATTTATAGAGTTTACAGTTATGAGAATTTTTCAGAGCAATGTATGTAGAGTCAAATGCTGGTTAAAACGAATCCAAACACGACATATCTGCTATTATTTTGTCAAGAGTCTACCTACTGGTGTGCTGGATAGCCTGGCTGCAGCATCAGCTCATTCTGTTGCCATCAGGGCATTGTGTGCAGAATCAAATGCTGGTTGAAATGAATCCAAACATGACATATCTGCTGTTATTTTGTCAAGAGTCTACCTACTCGTGTGCTGGACAGCCTGGCTGCAGCATCAGCTCACCCAGTTGCCATCAGTGCATTGTGTGCAGATTCAAATGCAGGTTAAAATAAATCCAAACACGACATATCTGCTGTTATTTTCCCAAAAGTGTATTAGTCTGCTAGATATCCTGGCTGCATCAGACCAAATACACCATAATGTTGCCTATTAATATTACACACATGGGTGTTTGAAATTTTAAGACACACAATTATGTTTGTAAGTAAAGTTAGTACCCATAGACGTCTAAAATAGCCACGGTAGCTAACACAAAAGAGCTAATAACCTTGAAACGGCTAAACCGATTTTGATGAATTATGTATAAGAACCATCGCAAGAAACCCTGCTTTCAAATTAAAAAAACCGCATCTAAATCGGTTCACCCGTTTGGGCGCTACGGTGCCACAGACAGACAGACAGACAGACAGACAGACAGACAGACAGACAGACAGACAGACAGACACACACACATAGCGGTGAAACTTATAACACCCCTCTTTTTGCGTCGGGGGTCAAAAAAACAAGGTGAAGAAAAGACGAAGTGCGCTGGCGTCACTTACAAATGATTGACAATTAACTTCACCTAACTTTTCACGAAGATATTTCTCAAACCTTTCCTTATTTTTTATTATCTTATTCTTCTTCTTCATCCCCGCAAATCTTAGACTCGCAATCTATTACGAAGTTCTACGTGCCGCTATGTAGTACTGTTTTGTATGGACAGTGTTTAAGTCATTACGTTGTAGTCTTCGTATGGACAACGTTGCGTACCATGTAGGTTTGTGGAGCCTCATCACGACTGACCCAGTCTTTGTTGTCGATAAAAACTAATGACGGCGGTTCATAGGTCGTAACCGTACATTTAAATGTTTTAATGAGACCACCAGAGGATTTTGTTGTTTTTATACAGTTCTTAATGTTCTTTGATTTGTCGTTGTGGCTAACGTCTTCCTGCCTCTTCGTTCACTAGAAGGAATCCTAACATATCAACTGGGAATCGGTAAAGTGAAGCTCTCTATCTGGTAAAGGTTTTTGAAATACAGTGTGAACTGGAGACAAGTAATTTTCTTCTTTACAATATTAGTTGTCTATATTTTTGAATTTTCTGGTAAAAGCCTTTATTTTAGTAAATATGTCCTCGAATTCTCTGGTATGTACCGTTGACAGAATAATGAATATCAAAATATACTTAGTCCATCAGTTGGATTATAAAAAAAATACACAGGTATTTTTTTTTCTTTTTCAAATTGATGGAAAACTTCTTAGATTAACCGCATTAAAGTCGAGGAGAGAGAGCTTGTAACGTCATTATTCTGTATAAACTGTATAGGATAGTGACGTCATGTGACATTTTGACTCGATGTATCGCCGTTATTTTTTGTATAGATACGTGAAAAAAGAAAAAAAAAATGAATATTTGTGATGAGGATGAGGGACTAAAAACTAAAACTTATTCAACTAGCCTATAGATTGAGTTTGTCTACTAATCTTGAGCAAGGACTGTATTTACAACAGCCTAAGGGAAGGTTCATCTCTGACGGAACATGCGCCGAGCGTTTGCGACAATGTACGCTCGACGCACTAACGTAGGTATCATCGGTTAAGTGTGTACGGTCAAGTGTTTTTCTATACATTTGTCTGTTCTGGCGTTACGCGACCGATAATACGCGACGCATTTTCCGTCAGATATGAACCTTCCTCTTCTTTCCAAAAGTTCCCTGGTTCTATCTACAAAAAAATATGAGAGTGAAAAAATCTCCAAGTCCGTTGCAACAGGTAACTTAAAATTACTCACGAAGGGTTAATCAAATGCAGGCGCCGTGATTGGCGGAACCGATTTATTAACAGTTACTGACGTCACTATTACAACACCTCGAGTTGGTACGACACAGATGTTTATACATGCTAATTATGTATTCTAAATTTCCATATAGGGTGTTACGTGCTGTCACGATGCCTCAACTGGTATCGTCCCATGAATATATTGAGTTCTAAAAATAAACATGCTTTGCTGTCTAACTGAGTTAGGTAATCGGTAGGCTCTGAATATTTATTGACAAACGGCTAAATTTTCAATGGTAAAATAATTTTTATTCGAAGAATTATTATGGCGGTTTGACATAGTCTCTATCTAGTCATTTTATTTCCTTAGATAAAACTAATAGGAAATTACATTACCTAGCTCATTGAGCAATTAGAAGTTTTTGAAAACGGAATAATTTGTTCAGAATATAAATATCTGTATTCTCAGAAGGCTTAGGAAAAACTTGAGTACAAAGTGAAATAATCATCGCCAGTATAAAGTGAAATAATAACCAAACATAGCTAAAATAAAACCAGCCGCCAGGAAACAAGCTATCAAAGAAAATTACCGCATTGAAATCAGTCACCCCGTTGCGGCATCGTAGCTCTCAAGCTACGATGCCACAGACAGACACACACACACACAGACAGACGGACAGACAAACATCGACGTCAAACTTATAACACCCCTCTTTTTCGTCGGGGGTTCAAGAATACTTTTTTTAAATTTTATTATTCAATTATATCGCTAGAGTTTTCGAAGATGTAACTTATATAAGATTTAATTCGCAACTATATTCCAAAACTCAAAAAGAAATCTTTATTTTAAATTAATCATTGTTCTAAGTAACAGTTGCATTCGTAGTAAGTCTTAAAAACTGTTTTTTATAATCTTAGCAATTATCGGAGATACAATAAATACCGCTAAACTTTGTAAGTTTTTTGCCACTCTGTCAAACATTATATGAAAAGTCTAGTAAATCTGTATGACAATTTCATAATCTAGCAAGTGTACGGGAGTGTAATAGGTTTTGAAATGGATAATTACCAGTATTAACGTGAGCCACTAGGCTTTGAAATCATGCACTAAAACCGAGAACGACCGGCGAGATATTAATGATAATAGTATTGTCACAACACGGTAATTGAGTATTTTACCAAATTTTTATACAACATACATAAACTCACGCCAGAAGCTACAAAGCGCCATCTGCTATACGATTCTCACACACGCAGGTTGCGAGTACTACGCACCTGACCTTTCTGAAGAAAGGAATACCAATAAGATCTATAATATACCTACATATGTTGTACAACATTCTCTTATATAACTTTTTGTAAGTTACCTCTCTTGACAGCTTTCAAAGCTGGCAGATTCAAGCTCTGTTTCAGCGTTCTCCGGAGATCTGCAGGCGTGCCTTATTAAACACAATTTCAATAAGGTGAATAAAACGACCAAATAACGTGTGCTGAAAACTCCGTAAAATAAATGTACTTACCACAAATTGTCATAGCTAGTAATATACATACTTATATGATTTTCGAGGTCAAACTTTATTGAAATCACGAAACAGTTAAGTAATCTAAGCATATGCTAATATTATGCGTTATAGGCGGTCTGAAGACTATGCTTCAGTTTAATTTTAGTCTACATTTATGCCTAGAAACTAGGTCTATTAAATTTGATATCCACATTCAAAGTTTCAACATAAAATCAGTATCTTTGATTATTCCTTGGAATAGTTAATGGTCTTCGGCAATAATGAATCGTTGAATGTTAACAATGAGAGAAAGACACGAACCTGCGCCGGCGCAGCTGTGACTGTGAGAAAACAGTTCGTGCTTTATTGTGTCCTCAGTAATTCGTTTAAAGCTTAGATTGTTCACAGATACACGTTGATTGCAAATTAGTTTGACGTAGGCATTTATGTTATGCCATAACATTAAAATATATTTAAACATATTGGAAACTAACGTACCAACACCACCAACGGCACCACCTACCGGGTCTAATAGCGAATCTGAAGCATCTAGTGACCCAGAATACAATAAGCATAACACAGCTAATGCTGTGCTATTGCTAATGTTTTCAGTGTCCTGAGAACATTTATAGCTGACAGGTGGGACAGCCCCATACTGGGGCATTGCATACGCCTACATGCCACTGTGGCGTAGTAATTAATAGATTGTGTTGTGTTTCTGGTAGATGTAAGTACTAACACTAGTTTGTAAGTCGTGTGTATACTAACCAAATGGACTATTGTGTTCGAAATAAAAGATTTTAATTTAATTACAAAGTCAAGCCGTTTAGGAGGAAAAGTTATAGATAAATACTACCTACGTATTATGAAAGCTTCTATACGTCGAAATGGATCATTAATAAAGTGATCGATGTTCGTCGTATCTGGAAGCTACGGGTGACATAGGCTACTGTTGTCCCTGTATTTTATACACGTGAAACCGAGTGACGTCCTCTTGTATTAAAATATTATAAACACAATTTATAACGCATGACATTTAGTCTTAAATCCAATATCACCTAGCTATAGCTCCTCGTTGAATAGTTTGAAAGGTACGCTTCTGTATTTGATTGCCAACATGTTTACAACACGTCTGTCCTCAAATATTCTTCAATATAGTGAAATAAATTAAGCAACTGTCTGTTTGTACGTCAACCACTTATATATGTTTAAGGTCAGTGGCTAAACAATTAGCTTTGTTTAAACAAAGCCAATATATGTTTAAGGGTGCCTGAAAGTAATATTTGTTTGGCCCCAATTAACATGGTAAATTGATTTATGTAAAATATTATAATCGTGTTCTGATTGAATTCGTTGGTATTGTAATTTGATCACGTTCTGTTTGTACGTAGACACGGACCTACTATTTTTAGAGCTTGATCGGTTTTTGAGGAGTTGTGGCTTCAGTTTATCATACATCTATCGTTTGAATATATTCCTTATCCATATTACTTTAGATTTTTATCATCCTCTGCCGTTATACCTAATAATTTGGTTGTCGGATGGTAGAAATCAAAAATAGTGGAATGGTATTTTAAAATCATATTCGCTTTAATTTCTTAATTTATATGAGTGGTCGTGGCGTCTCCATCTTGATTTACTTCATCATCTTCTAATAGTATGTCAATTAGTGGTTTTACGTGTAAAGTAAGCTCTTTGGGAAATTAGACTTTCACATTATGATGCCATTAGCCTTCCTGTGTTAAGAAGATGATTATATCTATTAAATTTCAATCTTTTCGGTTGCAATATTTTTTAACACTCTCACTGCCATGGGATCCGCTGGTCCGCGGGCCCAAGTTTTTGAGTGCCGGACGACCTACCGCAGCAGATTTGTTGGCACCCGCCGGCAGGATCCATCGCTTGCTGAACTGGAACCATGCTATACAGGGTGTAAAAAGACCGATCACATAGCCGATAACCACACATTCCGTACATATAATTAAGTAACTTTAACAAAAAAGTAATGCTGGGAAAATACTTTTTTTTTCATCTTTAAAAAAGAGATGCTTTTTATTGCGCGCATTGCATAGCGCGACAACGCAACGCAACTTTCGATCAGCTGAGCGTTTGGCTTCTTGCACTTGGTCGTTGACCCGACCGACTCGCTTGTTTAGTATCCATTGCATTTTTGTAACTACAAATGCGTAATTTGTTTTGAAAAATCGATAATTTTGATAATGTTTGTTCGGAAGAAAGTTTACTAATGATACTTGGAATACAATTTTGAAAAAAAAAACGAAAAAAAAATATTGCACTTTGACCTTCAGTATCTCCCAAACCATTGAATTCCTAGGTATTTTCTAGAAGAAAAAAACTATCCCAGTGATGGGTAGAATATGTGTAGTTTTCGTTTACGTTAAGGGTCTTTTTACACCCTGTATATTGCTAGCAGTGAGTGTTAAACTACCAGGTACACCTCTCCCTGGCTTACGGAGACTACAAGCGTGACGTTATGTGTTAATATTTTATCTCATAGTCAAGACTAGTACAAAATTATTTAAGACTAGGTAGACGTCATGCGCTTTCACCCGCGTAGTTCTTGTTCCCGTGAGAAAACAGGCAGAAAAAAAGTAGCCTATGTCACCCGGGAATAGTGTAGCTTCCCTACGGTGAAAGAATTTTTTAAATCGGTTCAGTAGTTTCGAAATCATTCAATGCAAACCAACAATCAAATCTTTCTTCATCATAATATTATTAAATACATAGATACCCTTGTCTGCGATATCACTATAGAGCCATACAAGTAGGTATCTATTTTGCATTCTCAAGTTATAAACATTAAACTAAAAGCTTGCATTGAATTACATACGGAAATACATGCTCCAGTCGTGTATATTGCAATGGCTAGATATTTTCCAAATGATTATTTAGTAATCTTATAATCAGTCCCTACTTCCCAATAAGGCTTATCGTATAGACTCGCATGCACAGTCCCGTAGCTAATCATAGTCTAACGATCAGCGTGTGTGCGACTAACCCGACCCCTGTGTTGATATGGCTGAAGTTATGTCAAGAGGTTTGTGTTGTAAAGGTTTAATAAGAATAAAGTTTCAATAGCGCTGCATTCTATGTCACATGAACTTGATAAATAAATTACACAACGTGCTATTCATTACAATATACAAATAACTGTCAATACTAAAACTAATTGAATAGCGAATACAAAAACACAAAGTAAAATTAAAAAGAAAAATATTACATAGACAATCAGAGAAGGTAAATCACAAGTTATAAGTACAATAACATTATGAAAAACACACTTTATTTTTTCTTTCAAGCTTAAAAAAAAGTTTGTTAAAAAATATGACCTCAGCATTATTATTTTTCTGGCCCTTTATGATGCGTTAATTGAAAATCTAGTACCTAGTAACGTTGATCAATAATAGGTATAATAATTTATCATTGTAATGACTTCAGGATAATACTTGTGCAAAATGATGCACACTAAAGTTGTCAACGAAGTTATTCTCATACAAACTGATGTAAAATACAAAAGTACAGACACCAGCACATCAAGCTATACCAATCTGTAAAATTTTCCCAATTAAACATGGACTATATTCTTTTGTTAAGAAGAAACTGTTTCGTAGACTCGACAAGATCAGACAATCAGCATTGCCATTCAACCTTTTGGGTGCTTTTCCCGTTGACAGCGAAGCGATAGATTTTTTTTTGTCGAATTTGATTTCTATTGAGATATTTTCACCCATATAATATAACATATCGCTGTCGCCAATGTCGCTGAAGCGAAAAATTTTCAATGCTTGCATCTTGCCATGTCTGACATACGCATGCCAGACTTGGGTCTTAAAAGAGCAACAACAAAATAAAATTAACATTTGTCAGAATGGAATCGAAAGAAGTGTTTTAGGAGTAAAGAGAAGAGATAAAGTACGGTTAAAAAAGATAAAGTACAAGAGTAAATTACGAAAAGTTCAACTAGTATGCAGAAAATTTAAAAGGGTCTGGACGGGACATATGTTGAGAGAAAGAAAAGATAAATGTACCCCAGAGAAGACAACCAACGCGATGGAAAGACGATTTAAGAAAAATAGCAGGTTGAGAATCTTACAGCAAGGGATAGGCAAAAGTGGAAAGCCTTAGGCTCTAGACAGACGGACCGCATTTCAACTGCAATCCAACCGCAAATTGCAGTTCGGATGCAGTTTGAAAAAGACAACGTCGTGTCAACTGCTTTCAAACTGCATCTGAACTGCAATTTGCTATTGGATTGCAGTTGAAATGCGGTCCGTCTGTCTAGAGCCTTAGAGGAGGCCTTTGTCGAAAGACAAGCTGTTACGATTAAGAGGGGAGAACCGAATGCCGAGGATTGAATTTAGATTTAGATAATTAGATGGAAACAAACAAGGAGGAAAGAAAATCTTAGTTACAGTACCCTTTTTGTTACTTTATTTTTATTTTTGTAAAACAACAATTTTTATGTTTGTTACCATTAACAGCAATAACGGCTTATATTATTATAACATATCGTACTGATATACTCCCATACTTCAACCTTAGTAATAAAGTTGAAGAACTACCAAAGAAATTTAACAAATTGGGGTAGCTTGATGAGCTGGCCTTTGTACAATACACGGAACAACCGCAAACAGAGATAACACCACACATCCGTTTCATCTGTGAGAGCTCGTCAGTTCCAACTGTTTATGCAACCCACAGACGAGGGCAGACTCGTAAAAGAGGATTGCATTAAGACAAACACCAGTTTTACTGCTTACCATGAAATATGATGGATCTCTCAGTGTAGGTGATGTAGATAGGGCCAAATATTTGATATGACCTTCAACAATAGGCGTGTGGACGGTATACGAATATCTAAATATAATACATAGTCCATCAGTTAGATCATAAAAAATAAAACACTAGTATTTTTTTGCTTTTTGTAGCTAATGAAAAACTAAGTAAGATTAAGAGAGGGGGCTTGTACCATCATTATTCAGTACTAGCAGACGTCACGCGGTCTCACCCGCGTAGTTCCCGTTCCCGTGGGAATACGGGGATAAAAAGTAGCCTATGTCATCCGGGAATAGTGTAGCTTTTCACCAGTGCAATAATTTTTTAAATTGGATAATTAGTTCCGAAGATTACCCCCTACATACAAACATACAAATTTTACCTCTTTATAATATTATTAGTATTAGTATTAGTATATTAGTATTAGTATATTAGTATTAGTATTAGTATAGATAAACTGTATAGTGTATGTAAATAGTGATTCGATGTATCGCCGCTATTTTTTAATTTCGTGAAAAAAGGAAAAATATCTAAAATTTAGTCAACTAGCCTTTTGTACATACAAGAAAAACACTTCTCGAAAATCTATACAGCATTAAAACTCGGGTAAAGAGTGTTTTCGATCAGTTCTGGCACCCAATATAAGATATAACTTGTGTTTAGGGTGACAGCGTCCTCGCCTATGATTAGAACATAATTATTAAGCAAGTTGTATGAAGAGTACAGTATATTACATTACTGTAATACAATATTAGCTAATGCAACTAATATGATGTGGCCTATTTATGTCATAGTCACTGTGGATCGTAGATGTAGTGGAAATTAGAGACACAATAGAAAGACAATGACAGCGCGGACACGGGTGTCCTCTTGGGGTTTAATGATTAACATTTCTTTAATTGCATTTCACATAATAGAACATAGAACACATATAGCACTATTTGTAGCCATACACAAACCTCAGCAAGCGTTGCTTAACCTTGAATATTAACCCTTGCGGGTGTTATTATTAAACCACCAACCACAACGTAATTCCGTTTACAGTTGCATCAACACATTTTCTTTAATATGAGATAAATACTTTGAGATACTTATGTTTCTAGGCATGTTTTGAACTGCCAAATACGAGTACCTCAGGTTGCAAAACCGTTTATTGCTGATTGGTCCATACCACAATGGGCCAAAGGTACTGCAAATGTCAAAGGTAGCGACGAATAATCGTATTATAGTCTCTATTGTGTAAAACATAAGGTTCTGATTGTGAAATAGAATGTTCTTAATTGAAGCAATGGCCGTAAAGAGTAGATTTTAGTATAAATACGAGAGAACAAGCATTCGGTTTTATTAGATAATGAAGATTTGTAGACATGTAAAACAAAATATCTTCAATTTTATCGTCATTTTCTGTGCCAACAATTAGATGTATCTATACTAAGGATCAACTAGATTGAACGTAAACTAAATATTTTCTACAAAAATAATTAAGCAGAATGCAATTGCAATTTATCGAGAATATTTTGGGAGTGTAAATCAAAACTAATATCTGAACTACGGATGTGTACATACAATATCTCTTAGTTATGAACGTGCAACTACAAGATGTCATAAGACGGGATTAAATAAATTCACAATCATACAAACAAACCAAGGTTTTTTCCTCTCCATTTTATTTCAAATCGCACGCGAGCACCACAGGATGTGAAGATGACGAATATTAAAAAAAAGTAAACAGCATAAAGCATTGAGTAAGGATGTGCAAATACGGATATTCGTATTTCAAAATTGACAGCCAGAAATGTCACTGTCAAAATTAGTCAGCCATATTGACCACAAAGTGAAAGGGGTAAAATTATTATTTTATGATTCATCTACTCTGAAACTAGAATTAGTTAAGCTGAACTAACAAAACAGTTCCGTGACCGAGTGACTAGTACTTTAAACATAGATTTAATCACTAAAGACAACACAACATCATCACACTTGCATTAATTCTAAAGGGTAAGTTTGAGGTGTACCTAATAGTTATTTTGCGTATCCTGGGAATCGGGAATCAATTAAAGAGTTAGTTCACTAGGCTGTATATATAGGCTTACGATACTTACGGTGTAAGATGAGCCTATTGCCATCAAACTCGCACAAACCCAGACTCTGGGCTGCTGTTAAAAAAAAAACAAATAGTTTTAATGGTGTCCAATATAACAGTGGATTTAGGATGTAGTTAGAGCTGCTGTCCCGCTTTTGTAATGCCTCCGATTTATTTGTGGAGGGCAGGGTAGACGGCTAACATGCCATTGTGCTCAAGCGGCTGGCGTCGGTGTTAAACAGAGTCCGGGGTAGCACTAACAGCCCCCCTAGCCAAGTTACAAACGATTCGTATCTATTCTCTTTCTACAATAGAGAACGCCTCAAATCCCTTTATTTTGACCACGTGACTTATCTCCTTTCGCTAAGTCACGTGGTCAAAACAAAGGGTCATCAATGTGCGAACTTGGCTAGGGGGGCAGCATCCTACAGGTTACTGTGGCTTAAATGTCCTGAAAATATTTATTCGCTCACAACTTATGTAATTTGTTATTATTATTATGTATCTTCGTTTACCGTTCATAGTAAAGATAACTGCTCAAAGTATTCAACGATTAACTGTCAAACAGCTAGTTCCGTATCGGCTAGTATCTGTGTATATCCAGGATGACGTCATGCGCGCCTGCAGAGACGTGACTGTGACCACCGTAACTCGATGTCCACTTAAAGTGAAATACCATTGTTTTTCTAAATTCTAAATTCTGTGGCCCTAGTGGAAAGGGGTATAAGTCCAATTTTGTCGAAAATGAGTTAAGTGTACCAAAGTGATCAGAAAAAAATGCTCTATCGTTTGGTGAAGACAGATCTAAGCTATCTCTAAAAATAAGAAAGTTAGTTTGTGTAAAAGGGTCCAACTGACACCAAAAAAAAACTGTAAAAGTCGGTTTTCTGATCACTTTGGTACACTTAACTCATTTTCGACAAAATTGGACTTATACCCCTTTTCACTAGGGCCACAGAATTGTCATCAATGTGCGAAGTGGAACTGAACGCCAGTGGCAATGAAAAGATATCCAATACCCTTGCTGGTCTGGAATAAATGAATTATTATCTTAAACTAACATTTAAATTATATTTTAAATATTTTCTAAATACAAATTAAAAAAAAAAACATTTTAAAAAATATAAAAAATAGTAGCCCACCGATATCGGGAATAGGGTCCAAGCTACCGGTGGTCAGGGCTCCTGAGAGAGGAAACGCCTAACTATGCGCGCCGTGTCCAAGAGTACTGCCTTCTGGATCAAGCCCTTGATCCAGCTGCCTAACGAGAGCCTCCTTAGGTGTTGGTTGAGGCTTTTGGCTATTATGCCATTGGCCTTCACGACTATCGGCACGATGACTGCTGTATCCACATCCCACATGTCGAGAACCTCGCGAGCCATATCAAGATACTTAAGTTGTTTATCTTCCTCTGCCTTTATTGTTTAAGCCAATAACGGTGCTTGATCCGGTAATCGAACCCAAGAGAAAACTAAGCAGGTCTTAATTTTTTATTATAATCTTTATTTATTAACGACGGTTTGATCACGTAGTGAACATGTCACCCTCATAGGAAACCCATTTTACATAATATTATACCTAATAATGAGTCACAAAAGAAGTTTCAAGCAACAAAATAGTGTAGGTATTATAATTCTAGTGACACAGAATGTCACGCAACAGTTGCTAGTACTTACGGAAGCGAAGAGTAAAGTGACACGCGCGGGAATCGAACCTGCCCTTCATGGTTGGATAATGTAACATATATGATTACTGTAACCATGATCTCTTATTACATGTATTAATCTTTTATATTTGTTTTCTTATTTTGTGAGCTTTATGTTTCTGCCCGACTGGCCTTAAAAGGAGGATTATGATTTTTGTGTATGCGCTCTATGATGCGTTTCAACGATAAACACGATAATTTATGGACTTACATTTTAAAAGTTTGAGGAACCCCTCGCTCCGCACCATCAGACATGGCAAAGATCATCAAATAAGTTTGGAG
This sequence comes from Euplexia lucipara, assembly GCA_921972225.1. Taxonomy (NCBI): domain Eukaryota; kingdom Metazoa; phylum Arthropoda; class Insecta; order Lepidoptera; family Noctuidae; genus Euplexia; species Euplexia lucipara. Next base: position 5,070,434 of record OV179163.1, on the reverse strand, counting down.
TTCTTAAAAAAACGGTTTTACTTCCTGCGTAAATAATACGAGTTTATTTATTTATTTATTACCTATTATTATCTCCCTTACACCTATCATTACAGGTATTTACAGACGCCAGCACGTCAAGTTACCACAATGTGTCAAATTTCTTTGATCGTTTTTCAACTTTATGTCAGAATAAGGTTCATATTCAATTGGGAAATTTTCGTGGGGCGTAGGCGTCTGTACTAATGCGATAGTGCGGCCTTAAAATTAACTTATTTACAAAAGAGAAGACAATTCTTTACAGATATACCTACACAACACATAAAATATAACAACAACCTTAAAGCCTACTCTAAACTACACTATAAAATAAATTGTACAATAATACTAAACTTATTTTTAGACATCCATAAAGCCACGTGTGTCATTATGTGGATCTATTTATCTTATTAATGTTTTGTTTACATTAAATGGCCAGAATAGGCAATACTAATTAATCATTGGTGTGGTATTTATTTCTTTATTTTTCTTCACTCTGTGAGTCTTTTTATTTCTGTCTTTTTATTTTTTTGTCGTATTTACACTTGGAGGAAAATAAATCGATCCACTTGCTTTTTTTTTCTCGCATTATGGTTACGTATTATTTTTATATTATTAAACCGTACCGATTTAAACCTTATCTGGCCTAAAAGGCTATTGAATAAACGTTTTGGCCATTTAAGGTTTAAATTATACGTCACTTATTACCAAAAATATTGTCTATTATACTGACTTGTTACAAGAATTTGGCTGGATTTGGTACTTAAGACATAATATATGCTTCCAAGTATAATTTCCAAAGCGTGTCTCGCAATTATTTTTTTATATTTTTATTATTTTTGGCGATAAGTCTATTTCTACCGATATGTCTATGTCATCTGATTAGCCTTTTGCCATGTATCTTGAAGTCGGTTTCCAGTTTAACCGAATATAGCTTAAAAACAATGTTTTACAAGGAGCGGTTTTCTATCTGACCTCCAGAACCCAGTGACTAGCTACCAGCTAGGATATAAGAATACCATCTGGCAAAAATAGTTTACTTACGACCTTTTCCTAGACTTACCAAATATGCGAGTACCCATAAAATGTAGGTAATAAGAATCGGTCAAGCCGTTTCGGAGGAGTTTGGTAACAAGCACTGTGACACGAGAATTTTATATGTATACTAGAGATCATAATATGACAATTTAGAATTTAGTGCAGATTCCAAAGATGCTGTAGAAATATCAAGGTCTTATTTTATTATAAGTTGTAGCCTACTGATTGAATTTTGAAGCTCATTTCACCTCAATACCTATTCAGATTCACTCGTTAATTCGAAGGTTACATTTCGTACCGGTCGAGTTCAGAAGGCAAACTTGCGAAATAAATGAACTTTTAATATTTTAATGAAATGCTAAGTGTCGAGTAAAATCGAAGGTGAATTGATGCGGACGTACACTTTAAGACCCTTGTGGTACTCCATAAAAATATTGAGAGAGGAAATATTAAAATCAATATTACTTAGTCAAAATTTGTTGAAAAATATATGAGTATTGGTGCATAATAGTAAATTCTAGAAGGAATGATAGTATGAAGCTTGATTTTACAAAGTTTTCACGCTGAGCCTAAAGTGTGGAATAAATTAAGAATCGAGAAATATTTCTCAGGCATGTATGGTTTCCTCACGATTCTTTCCTTCACCATTTTTGAAGCAAGTGATGATTATACAAAACGCACATACAACAACAAGGACGCACACACAGCAATAAAAAAACACACACACGACAACAACACACACGACGACAACACACACAACAAGGACACACACAAGGCAAAGGCACATATAACAAGGAACTTGACTAAGGGCGGTCTCCTCATTAATTCGTCTTTAGTTAAGTTACTAACAATAGTTTTTAAGTGTAAACCTGTTACTAACAATTTTATGGATCCTGTAGTTGTCCGAAATAAAATGATTTTATTTATTTATAAATCCGAAAAGTCAGAGAAGCGTGCTTTAGGTTCTAATTAGATATATTATATGACTTTGCATTCCCACCAGTAGGCTAACACTGCTCTGCTAGGCTTTGGAGGTCTTATAGGCTGTCACTCCATTTGACTAAAACCCGGCCCCAACTAGATAAAAGGCCAGGCAGATGATGAATTCACCTTGCCATTTTGAATTTGAATCTTATCGCTACAGATCTAACTTTTAGATCTTTTACATCAAAACATTTATAGATTCCGATGTCAAAAAGTGACTATTTGAATGCCAGATCATCATTGTACAGTTTATTTTTTATCAGTAAACAAATTTTCAATATGCTACCCTGCTATTAGTATGATTACCTTGTATAATGGGACCAATACTGAAATTAGGAAAAAGAAGATAGCTGTTTCATACGGTCGACACAGTTATTAAAACTTTCCAAAAATCAGTGTGTTCTTCCATACGTTTTTATATCACTGAACTCTTTAACGAAATATTACATGGAAATATTATGTGTGTGGTTGATTCCTTAGATTAATATTTCGGTGAAATCGGTCTAAACTCCAGTTGTCTAAATCTGTCGAAAAGATTCTCAATTGGACCTAGTAGGTGGCTCTGTACAGTTGAGCAGTACAATATCTGGCGAGCCCTCTAGTATTATTTTGAGGTTGTGCTCTTGTTTACAAAGACACTAGAATAAAGTAGCTAGACGTAGTCGTAAACATAAATTCTAAAAGATGAAAACATTAACTAGTTTTAGCAAAAAATATTAGTAGGCACTAAATCAGAATTCTTATTGTCTTGTCTTTAAATAATGAATGGGTTTCACGACTAATGAGCGGTAAGTAAGCTTGCGCTCATCTCACAGAAGTGATTAGAAAGTAGGGGAGTCTGTTAGAAAATACAAAAGAGTCTTAGTACAATACATCGCTAAAATCTAAGCAAACATCTTCGAATTATCTGGAGTTCCTTCCATCTTAACGAACAAAGAAATAATTCATTATGTTAACGCCAAAACATTTAACATTTTCCTGTAAACAGCCGGCATCCTTGCAATGTGATCAGCTAGGTCATCTTCATCACTCATGTCTTAAAACTCGCAACCAATTCGTATGCGCGAGAGCACGGAAGCGCGCGCGTGTTCCAAATTTAAACGAACTGCTGATGTAACGTTTGCATCCAATTCGGACATATTTACATACCCACAAATTACGCTGATATAACATATAATTATGAACCTACCTAAGGTTGCCTCATTTATATACCTATTCGTTCTGTTTATAATAATATGTCTCCGATATATTCATTTATTTTAAATATGGAAGTGAAGCCCCATCTTGTAAATTAAACACGACTTGTTTGGATAAATATTGGCAAAGAGCTACCTTGGCTGAAAGCAAACAGTTATGTCTCAAACGAATATTTAAAGACTGTTTTATGAGCTGCCGGAACTCTGTTATACTATTGATGTTATTGTTGTAATTTTTTATGTGTGTAGGATCATAAAATAAGATTCTAACAGTTTATTTCTCAATTTCAGTGACCGGCTACGAGTCTGACCGCGAAGAATGGAAAAGCAGCCGATCCCAGTTCTCGACGACGGCTTTCGACAGCCTTGCACGACCGACCAAAATGGCAATGGCGCTTACACTACGAAAACCCCAAAGATTGGAGCCAGTACCCCAATATTACCGAATGCCCAGCGAACAAAAACCAAAACTAACACCAATGCCATTTAGACCGAACAACTTCCTTCAGCGACCGCCGCGGCTGCCACGACCGAACACAGACATGAAGAGAAACCTCCTGAACACAGACCACAGGAAATTCACTTCATTGCAGAGTTTGGAGATACCTAAGAAGTTAAGTGAACCGAAGAAGCAGCAGATGCAGATGAGTGATCCTAAGAAGAATAACTACACAAATATTTCGCATAGAATAACTGGCTTGACGAATAAATTAAGAGATCTAGGTAGCCCTAGTAACACGATTGGTAGATTCAAGGCTCAGTCTCACGGTGACGTGGCGAACCTAAAGCCAGTGTTGAAGATGAACGGTCACGATGGAGCAAAGAGGTCGGTAGTCAGGACTTGTAGTGCGGAACCACCAAAGAAAGTAACATTCAGCGCTTTTGCTACTGTCCAAGTAGTGTAGATGTTTTATATTATCTGATATTGAGTTTAGTGGCAACTGGTCTGATTTTGCCAATGATCTTGATTTATTTGGTTTGGACTCCTATGCCATCGTCCCCATAATTTATGTGGGAATTATTTCTAAGAACACGGGAGGGCTTAACTCATCGGATTTTAGAGAGATCAGACACAGTTAATCGATTGTATCTAACATATTAATCCAAGGACTGACTGATTATAAGAATATTATCCAATGTAACAATAGATTGTAGATATTGTCGGTCATCGTTTATTTGTAAAGTTAAAACAACGAGGAGGTCAGGCCGGGAATTATGTGTAAATATAATTTTAAATTGCGTTTCAAGTCATGAACGCGTAATTTAACGTTTAGTTGTAGTTTGTCTATATATCAAAGCTGTTTAAAGAATGCTTATCTTCCAGTTACTTCTAGCGAATAACAGCTTTTAACATCTGTATTGAATACTGAGTGGATTTTAATTTCCCTGTTAAACTAAAATAAAATAATAAGTAAATTAATTGTGTTTATAAGATTTTTTTAAATATGTATAGATTATTATATTATGTAATGTATGTAAATCCCATTAAAAGTAGAAATCATTTGATTCTGATCTGACAGTTGAAAAAGATGAGTAATATAGTATATGTCACGAGATGTCCAAATAATAATTGATTACGACAAAATTGACGAAAGTTGTAACTCAAACAGATATTTAAAATTAAGTAATCTTCATAATGTGTTTCGCAGAAAAATTTAGGTCGATATCTGTCTTAAAATTTTGTTTAATTTTATGTTGATGAATGTTGATCTTAATCTGTGATAATATTATTATGTGGTCATAACATATCAAAATATGTTTGTCAATTTTGTCGTAATATGACAGTTAAGACATGGCCTTATATAGTCCTTGCAATTCACGAGCGAGCGTCATTGGACTCCTATGTCATTGATATAAGGTCAAAATTGCAATGATTGACGCGCGTTCGTAAAAAGTACAACTTACAATTCACAAGTCCTTATTGCGCTGATATTATGAAATGCCACCAATCTTTCTGTGAGAGATTGCTGTCGGACAGTTTCAGGCAAATAATGGTTATTCGACAAAAATATTAATTGTTATTTATTTATTCTTTAAGAATATATATTATAGACAGTAACAACAATATAGGCTTCAATATTTTGTTCGATATTTTTTGTTTGAGTACGTCTATATTTTAGTTTACTGCTTCTTCTATTATATTTGCAATCACATTGGACCAAGTCCCAAATTCAGAGTACGATCTACCTTCAATCTCCCGCCATTTGCGGCAACTGACATTGACAGTGACAGCTACCTATCAACTTGTGTGTGTGAGACACTAATTAACTAACATTTCAAACAGATACAGTACCTAAAGTTAGGTACCTATTATTTAAACAACTTCCTTCAAAATCTATATGTTTATAAGTACTAGAACCCTTATCTATCGTTCTTTACATTGTAATTTACCTATGTGTTAGTATAACATTATAAAAAATGTATGTAGAAATTATTATGAAAGCCAGCTAGGTTTATTTTCTTCGTGTTTTTCTTTGGCCTCGCCTCTTCCCGTTACATGAGGTCGGCTATCCCAATCATGCGACATCATTTAAGTATGCCATTCCATTCCAAATCCCTCGTGACGTTGTTCGAGGTCCATCTCTTTCCACTTGCTCTACCTATATCTTTATTAATTATATTTTAGTTTTAAATTGTCGGATAAATCCGCTTGTTATCTAATAACATCGATCACTTCAACGATTTCTTTTATCTTGCAATTTGCTACATGATTACCTAAGTTTATTTCTAAGTACCGATACGATGGATTGGGCAGTCTTCTTCTTATCGTGGGGTAAGTGGTAGTAGTATTAGGTGTTGTCGAGTTTATGTCTCTGACGTAGCTTCACAAACCCTTGAGAAATATCTCTCAGGCATTCCGGTTTCCTTACGATGTTTTCATCCACCATTTTTGAAGCAAGTGATAATTATATAAAACGCACTTGAATTCGAAAAGATACGTGCCTCGTGGTCGGACCTGACTTGGCAGTCCGCTGGTTACTCTATTAAGCTCTCGCTGATCCTGCAGTTTTATTGGGCCAGCTTTCACATGGGACTTATGCAAAACTGTCTTTGTCTAATCCTTCGGAAATGTGCTATCTAATATTATGTTACTAAGGATAAATTATCCTACAAATATTATAAACGCGAAAGTTTGTGAGTATGGATAGATGGATGGATGGATCTTTGTTACTGTTTTACGTAAAAACTACTAAATGGATTTTAATATTATTTGGTATGGAGTTAGCTGACACCCTGGATTAACACATAAGCTACTTTTTATCCCTGTATTTCTACGGGAACGGGACCAACGCGTGAACCCGCGGAACGTCTGCTAGTCTATCATAATTCAATACAGAAATCGGAGTCTAGTTCCCCATAGATAATTTAATTGATTTTAATCACGATTTCAAAATTAAGTGGTAAAAATATACCTTTGTGGGTATCCTAGTCGTTAAAATTTTGACTAAAAATAAATAATTGGCACTTTTGTAAAAATAATACTTTCTAAAGCCTTTATTAAAGATTTCCTTTGTGTGATTTTATTAGAATATGCATATTTGTCATACTTCTAGCAATTATTGGTTTATTAAAATTAAAGGTACTAAGTGTGTAAAAAGCTATGTTATTGAATTTCCATAATAAGAGAAACTATATACTTACTAGTATAATAAGAGTGTCTAAACATAACTTTAAGAATAGTTAGAATAATAGATATATATACTTGTAAAATTGTAACTTCTGTAAGTATTATTATACGAATAAAAGTCATAGTTTGGCATAATATAATAATTATTCGCATAGAATTATAATAACTCGTATAAGTTTTGTTTGTATTAATTATTATGTGTGCATTAATATTAACGCTGTTTGATTTATTTTGTTGTTATTACTTGTTTCTTTAGATTTTGTTTTAAAAAATAATAAAATGTTTGTTTATCAAAAATAACTCCGTTTTTTTGTTTATTCTTCCGGCACTACAATCACTAGCGAAGCACAGCTAACAAGAGTTCCCATTTTCACCAACTACAAAACAATTACCTACTAGTTCTGGTTTTTTAAATTTACTGATTACTTTTAAGAGCTGTTGGAATATAACAAACACACGACCGGATTGAAAGTCAAAGTCAAAGTCAAATCGTTTATTTCAATTAGACCCATAACAGGCACTTTTGAACGTTAACTTACAAAATAAAATAAATTAAGAGAATGATTCTAGTTGCACATTCCAAATGGTAGTTCCGTATGGAGAAGAATGTGCAAGAAACTCCATACTTACTCTTTTAAAATAGGATTACAATACTTCGTATACAACAATCAGATTTTATGTGAGGACGATGCACCTAGAGTAATAAGAGCTATACTGAGATAGGTATATAAAAAATAAGCAATGGACTCTATAAAAATATATTATGTTGGTAGATACATTGTACTCACATATTAACAAAAATACACAATACATTGTAGAATGTTATTAAAGGAGATACTCATTAAATAAACAAATGAATAAAGTTAAAAACAAACAGCAGATCAGTGTATGAGTTCAGAGAAAAAAGCAAACAAACAAAAATTTAAGTACTTTAGCAGCCAATTTGATTTTGTCAAACCTCCTATGTCCTATGGAGCAGGACCAGCATGTTTCCAAGTATTATTATCTTCAATATAATCCTCTAATTTATAATAAGCTTGTTTACAGAGTGTACTTTTAATATAAGTTTTAAATTTCCTTTCATTTAATTCTAATACATCACGAGGTATTTTGTTGTAACATTTGACACAATACCCCAAAAAAGATGTTTGTACTTTGGCTAGTCTGAAAGCTGGTTGCGCTATTTTATCTTTATTTTTATCTTTATTGAATAAATAAAACTCACTATAAAATTGAAAGTACTCCTTTCGATTACATAAAGTATTATGTTTGTCTTAAGACTTAATTCAAAAGTATGGAAGATATTTATAACTGTGCTTGGCACTGATAATAAAAGTAAAAAGGTGTAGATAGGTTACCTAAACAACCTTCGATCTAAAAACAGCAAACTAACGCACGCACGCGCCCGTTGACGGCGCGACGGGACACTGAGGTCAAGTGTGGCTAGTTAGCCACATTTTAACGTATCGCTTGTAACCTATCTACACCTTTTTACTTATAATATCATTGGTGCTTGGCTTATTAATTTTTACCTCAATTCCGTAGGCGAGTCGTATTTTAAATTTAAAAGTCGTTCGAAGTTCTCACCATTAAAAGTTACAAGTAGGTGCATGAAATTAGTTAGGAACAACTTTTATGGGGTGGTTATAGGAGCACAGAGGTTAGACCCTACCCCCGAAATAGGCGGAAACCTGTATCTCAGGGATATGGATGTTCAGTTAAATACATTCCAAATCATCTGAGGATGCTTGTGTGTCATTGCTGCAATCGTTCGAATTGGTCCCTTTATGTCAACAATTCGAAAATGCGCTACTGGTAAATACCTCAGTCCTACAGTACTAAGTAGACCTAATTTTGTTAGTAACCTGTCGTTCTTGCCTATATATAAGCTGCCAAAAGTAAACAATGAATGTGGAAAAGGGTTTGGACGTAATATGCTCTTCCATGCATTCTAAACAACTTGCCCAAGGAAATAGCCAAAAAGTTTTTAAGCAATAAAATTGACAAATGAAAAACCAACAAAAAGTCTTTTTTATCACAGAAAAGTTTAGAATGGAGGTGGGGCCAGCGTGTAGGTCTACGAACGAAGAAATACATGTGAGCGAGTAACATTTAAACCCCAACTTAGTGCACATAATCTTACCTCAAAAAGATCGAGCGTTATTACAATGTAATGATTAGGTAACGTATGGAAATAAATACATTTTTTTTTTACTGCAGTTGTACCTAAGTACTACAGTAGAAGTCAGCTAAGGGCTTATTACACTATCTGATTTGTAGCAACCAAGCGGTCAGTACTATAAATCGGATCCAATCTGTCATAACTCCGATTACACCTTCCGATTTCCTAGTTAGGATGCTACAAATCAGATAGTGTAATAAGCCCTTAACGTTCGGTTTCTAGAGTACTTTTACCTGCTTAGAAAATCGAAAAAGCTAATGAACTTAAGATAATCTTTCTCATGTACAGGTACTTCATGAGTTAACTAGCTTTTTTGATTTTGTAGGTTCGTAGGTTGTACTGTGTTCCTAATCTCTCATTACATAATACTTTGACAGACATAGGTACCTAATGATAGTGTAAAAACATGTATTTTACAGCCAAATATTATCATAATACATAAACAATGAGATAAATGCGCGATCAAAGAGCATTTTACCTAAAATTGTTTGGACAAGTTATCATTTTAGAGTGCAATGTCAGGGTTATCAAAATTTTTATCGACAGCTATATCTTGAGTACCAAATTAATGGTCATTTTTATTTGCATTGAGAGTTCTCTCAGAGTTTCTGTCTTTTTCTTCTATATGGATAGTGAAAGAGAGGTAAACAGATTGTTTTACGTGAGACCGATATGTAAAATGATATTCAAGCAATGCGATTTTTAAATTCAGTGTTGTTGAAGCAGTCGTGTCAAAAGGTATGTTTTTTAGTAAATTTTTAACACTAAATTCTAGGTATCATAGAAATGCTAATTTTTTAAATTTGTTGATAATAAGAAGGCTAGACTGTCAATTAGAATTAGTGTGTTATAGGTCATTCAATAATCAAATTTCTTTGATAGTCTTTTTAACTTTATGACTTTTAGAATAAGGTTCATGTTCAATTGGGAACTTTAACAGTTTCGGGAAGCTTGATGAGCTGGCATTTGTTCTTTATGTAGGCTATTGATTGTAATTATTATTATGTCCAATTTTATTCATCCTTGGCGACACCATACTTGCTGGGGAGTTATTTGCACGAATTTTTCTTCTAAGCAAAAAAACTAGGAAGTGATAAAGGGTAGGCTTTTCTGGGGACTGTCTAAATGCATTTGCTTACATTCAATAAGTGGTGAGCTTTATCCTAATTAGGATAAATTAACTTTGATTTACATTATATAGGTAATATCTTAAATAATAAAGTGGAGGTGCTTTTTTTGCGCTACAGTGCACTAATATTTAGGCAACGCCACTACGCCCGTGTGAATTTCCTACTAACATTCCCTCCACTCCTTCATAGTGTAAAAATAAAATAAATATCCTATGACACTTAGAAATAATGTGGCTTTCTATTGGTAAAAGAATTCTCAAAATCGGTCGAATATTTTCAGAGATTTCTCCCTTCCAACCTCACTAACTCACAAACTTTAAGTACTTGCCTGTATAAAATATTACGATTACGTTAATCTGTCGCGTAGTTTTCGTGAAATGGGAATAAGCTATGCAAATTATTGGTAAGTAATTGTATCGGGACTCCAAATCATAGTTTCGAAATTTCTAGATCATTAATTATTGGCAACGTCCTACGTCCGTTTAAAAAAAAACTCCATCAATGCATCACTTAGTTTTTTAGGGTTCGATACCAAAATTATAAAAAAGGAACCCTTATAATGCAACTTTGTCTGTTTGTCACAGCTAGTTACTTTTTTTAGGAATTAAGATCGGGTTTTTTTTGTCTAACCAAACTCTTTACAGGCTTATTTTATTTTTTATAATGTGGACTGATTTAATGGTTATTTATTATGACAGTCATCATGTCCCTGGTAGCACAAGCGTTTGAGGCGAGCAAGATCGTGCCTGATGTCATTCCCGCACCACCTTCCGTCAACATTGAGGTAAGAAGCTGTTCTTAACTATCATATGTAGGTACATCTAGAGGATGAAAGAGTAGTAGTCCATACAACTTTGGTTCCTTTTCGTGTTAAATAAAAAATTAACGTGTTACTGTCAAACAGGGTGAATAGGAACGCCGCAGGGGTGAATAGAAACAAATACTTTGAAGATTTTCACGTGAGTTCATTATAATTTGTTAACAAATGGTGTCGCAATTATTTATTTTAATTAATCAGGTACATTAGACTCCCTGTATGTAACCAACAGCGGTTTAACGAACGTGAAAATTCCCTAAAAAGTTCTTTTCGTATTTACCCCTGCGTTCCTACAAACGATTCCTAAAAAGGTCAAACAAACGAGGTGGCCGTTTGTTTGACCTTTGACCGTATTTAATAAACAAAACTTCACCCCCGAATTCAAGATGGCAGACGAAAATTATTACTGAAAACTTTTACGATCAACTCCTCATTCGACTGGGCTAAACACATTATGTTCTTTATTTGAAACTATTACATAATAATAATAAAAATCGTGAAAATTCAGCATAAAAAAAAATATTCCGCCAGCCAGTTACAAGTAGGTATGCTGTAAGGTTCCCTTCCGAATAAAAACCTCAGAGTACAGCTGTACCTACTTTTGGATAAGTAACTGAATTACCAGACGCGTGTAATCGTTCAGACAGATTAATAGTCCAGATAATAATGTTACTTAATCATTAATTAGGTAATAATAACCATATCATATTTAACCAAAAACATTTACCTACTCGATAATTAATTGGGAAACAATCATTCATTCATTATGATAAGATGTAATTAATCAATGATAGATTATCTCATCTAATAAGTATATAATTGATTCATCGTCAAATAAAATATTTTAATTTTGAATCGCCCCTTTCAAAAGATATAAAAAAGAATAGACAAGAAACTCTCTATAGACACGATGCTCTTTTTAAAATGGTTTTCTTCTTACAATATTTCGGAAAACAGAATATATTCCGTTGCCAATTTTTTGTTTTTTGTTTTGCGAACCACCATATAGGTTACTCACATTCGTTCTGGCCGTAAAACACCATAGAATGACAGAAACTATAACCTACAAAAAAAAATGGCAATTCCTTTTTTTTTGTTAAAAGAGGTCGCTAATTGCCGAAGTATCTAATATTTAGAGGTAACTCATATTAGTTCAGGTTGTAAACGGTCATAGAATAGCAGAACCTATTATGTAATAAAAAAAATGCATAAGTATCTCAAACTGTGTTCACTGATAAGCTGATAGCAGAAGGTATGCAGTGTAGTGAGCAGCTAAATTGTTTTCAAATCGTACGCGTATTCACGATAACATGGTTTTGTTCACTATTATTAACTGAGCAGACTTAAACAATAGTGTGTTTGAATTTGAATGCTTTCAGTTGAAGTACCCCAGTGGTGCGATCGCCTCCCAGGGCAATGAGCTGACTCCTACGCAAGTAAAGGAACAACCCAGCGTGACCTTCAACGCTGATCCTGACAGCTTCTACACGCTCATCTTCACAGGTTAGTAACAACACACCATCACTGTATTCCCTAAGCAGAGGAGTAGGTACCTGCAGTACACACATTTCTCCCGTTTAGTTTAAGTCCCACCGAATAGGCGGCGAACAGCGAAAAACACAATATCCCTTTACCTGACACGGGGATCAATCCGACCTTGTGCTCAGCAGTACCTAGTGTTTAGCAGTGTAATCAGAAAGGTCAGGTGCGAAGGTAGTACCACTTAACCGTCGTGCATGTAGGTATAACCAGATGTTTTGAATATTATGTAAACAAAACAAACATTTTTTTTTCTAATACCACGACGACGGTGGCAAACATGCTAACGCCCCGCCTGATGGTATATAAGCGGTTACCGTAGCCTATGGACACTTGCAACACCAGGGGCGCCACACGCGCGTTGCCGACCCTTTAAAAACCTATTTACTCCCCTTTTGAAGAACCCCATACTGTAGTCCTCTGAGAAAACTGAATATGTTAGGATTTTTGCAGTTAGGTACTGCCTTCCCCCATGGGAAGAAAGCGTATGTTTTAGTAAGCATGTTTATGTATGTATGTTATACGATTATAGCGTAGGAGAATAAGGAAGTACGTTGAACATTTCAATGGCTTATAGGTATTCTTGTGTATTCAGTTTTATTGTTTTGTTTTCAACCACAAACTTTATGTAAGCATTGCGGTTTGTTCGAAACTAACTACATACATGACATCACACTGGTATTCTTTAATGGGTTATGCAGAGCACCACTCTTTGGGCAGAGCTGTATGTACCTACGGATAGTTCTTATAGGTACTACATTTCGTCTGTTATGTTTAAGTCCCAAGTAATACTTAGGGGGGCGAGTCAATTGCCATCAGCCGGATTCAGCCGGGCACACATTCAACCTCCCGTCGGCTACTGGAAAATATTCCAGATGAAATTACAGAGCACAAAACTCACCACCACAACCCACTCAATCCATATAAATAAAAAACGCGTGGCGGCAGCACTACAACCGCGCTGCCGCCGCGCATCGGTTCATCAATCGACTAGTGATGATGCGTACCTACGTGTTTTTATTCAGACTTGAACGAAAATCAGCTTGAACAATTATTTATCAATGAGGTTGAAACTAAGTGTACAACACTATGATGCTCGAACCTAGCGGTTGCAACGCGGCGGCAGCGCTGTAGCCGCGCTGCCACCGCGCGGCTCTTTGCGGCTAATTTGAAGGCGCCCTTAGCGATAACAGTTCGCTATGAGGCAGAAGCTATGAATGGACATTATTCGTATGAGCCTATATATGGCCTCGCACAAGTCTTTTATTATTATTGTTGTTCTAATAAGTACCTAGTTTTATAGTTTTCTATTTTTTCGTATTTAATTCTTTTGTTGGAGAGTTTATTACGCCACTTGTTATTCCCAGCAAATACACTAGGAAGTGGTGTGAGGTGTTTTTATAGAACTCACATATACAATAAATTTTTGACGTTCAAAAAGTGCTGATGTTGTGTGACTAATTTGACTTTTAACTTTTCGATTTTTGTTTAAAAAGTGTCGATTTCATTCCTGTGCGTGTCACACATAGAATAGAATATCTACTCTTTATTGTACACTATAAAAAAACTTTCAAATAACTTTAAGGGTTACGTATGTATGGTGTTTCAATGGGCGGACTTATCACTAAAATCTCTTACAGACAAACTTTAAAAGGATACACACTCGTCGGCCTAGTGGTCGCAAGCGCTACTGTTGGGCATGAGATCCCGGGTTCGATCCCCGGGTCGGGCAAAGTGTTATTGAGTTTTCTATCCGAAATTTCTAAGTTGCAGCCCGGAGTCTGGATTTGTGCCCGATTGATGGCAATAGGCTCACCTCCTATTATGTGGGACATAACATAAATGGCGAAATGAGTACCAGGTACACCTCTGCCTTACCCTTCAGGGATTACAGGCGTGATGTAATGTTATGTTAAATAAATGAAATGTTTTTTTTCGCTTCCTCAACTGTTTCACCACCTCCTCAGACCCCGACAACTACGACGGTCCCGAGCTAGTCTACCGCGAGTGGCATCACTGGCTGGTGGTCAACATCCCCGGTGGTGACGTCAGCAAGGGTGACGTACTCTCAGGGTACATCGGCTCCGGTCCACCAGAGGGCACTGGCATCCACAGATATGTGTACATCGTGTACAAGCAGCCGGGCAAACTGAGCTTTGACGAAAAGGTCTTGACTAACAAGTAAGTTTCCATGTCTTTTTGGCAGATTATGTTGAACCAACATATTTATAAATAAAAGAAGTTTATTATATTTCTATGGTTGAAACCATTAGTAAGGTACAATCAAAAACTTTCAAAATCTGGTCTCAATAAACAACTAAAATCAATGTCAAATATGTAATGTAATGAAATGTAGGGATACCTAGATTTGACATATTGAGACTGAGATAATAATTCGAACGTTCATCATCATCTGCTTAGCTTTTTCCCAACTATGTTGGGGTCGGCTACCAGTTTAAGCGGATGCAGCTGAATACCAGTGTTTTACATGGATCGACTGCCTGTTGTCAGACCTCCACAACCCAGTAACTGGGTAACATGATACTCCTTGGTTAAACTGGTTGTCACACTTTCGGGACTACAAGTAACGACTGTCAAAGATCTACAAGTTTTTTGAATACCGAAAGTTGTTTAGGTAATCTATCCACAGCTTTTTACTTATAACATTATTGCAAATGGCTCTATTACTAAATGGAAGAGAAAAGGCTCAAGATATGTAAGTACACTATTTATTGTTGTAATCTTCTTGTCATCAGATCCATCGACGGTCGTGCCGCCTTCTCAACCAAGAAGTTCGCAGAGAAGTACAGCTTGGGAGCGCCTGTGGCCGGCAACTTCTACCGCGCGCAGTTCGATGACTATGTGCCGTTGTTGTACAAGAGTCTAGGCGTTTAGATTGTCCTTCTGTATTCATGTGATGTAAATATTAATTGTTTTGTAAGTATACCTGTGTTTAACATGTGGAGTTTCCTTTTAATATGCAGTTACTTGTATTTTTCTAGACCTTCTCTACAGAACTTAACTTAAGAAGGAAAAAAGATAGCTAAGCTACATTTACTTAATTTTATAGTATTCACGTTTTATAACGAACTATTAGGAACCTACACCCCTTTCCACCAGAGGAGCTTTTTCCCTTTTCATACATTTAATACTTAATACTGAAACCGTTTTCTACATGGAAAGACTTACCTTCACTACCCGAGTGTAAGGGACTGATAGTAAGAGTTTCGACCAACATCTTGAGAACCAATAGGTACTGGTAATACCACGGGGAATAAATGGAGAAAATGGTGATGGTTTCAATATTGTCTAGTGATATAAGTCAAAACGTCAAAGTCAAATAGTATGACTTTGAATTTGATAATGAAAATGGTTATGTTGTGTTGATGCATCTATTATTTGTCCTTTTAGTTCAAATAAACCCTATAATGTGTCATACAGACGTACTAATAAAATTATTATGGTTGTATTTACATTTAGTTAACATATACAGACTTTTATATCACTAATCAAATTCTCACGTTTTTTTACAAAAGTTACTACCATTATCGTCTTCACCTAAATATAAGAAACGGCATATTATTTTCCGAGACTTCAAATTTGGCCTTATAGTTAGTGGTTCATATTTCTGGGCATACTAGCCCGCACACACACCCATATACACTCTCTCCCCCCCCCCCCCCCCCCTCCTTGTTGTTCTTCTCCTCTTGTTTCCTACCCATTGCGAGAATTAGGTCTGTGATAAACGTTGACAAAAGGAATATCTCCTGTATCGTGGGTAATAGCGCATATGGCGATCTCTAATTTCTGCGTACCCGCATGGGAAAAGGCGTGACTTTATGTATGTTCGTTTTGTGAGTTTATGTATCTTGTGTTAGTTATGTATGCGCCCACATTCAGTCTAGACTCTTACATTCTCATTTGTTATTCTATTTCAATTTTAATTCTATTTGCGTAACATCACACATGCTCATGTTATACCGACAAAATCACGTTTATTCTATGGGGGCGGATATTTTGCTTGTCACAGTTAGGAACTCTTTGTATGATCCTCCGACTTGGTTTTGAAGTCTTAGGTCTCCAAGAGCAGCGGTGTCGTGCAGTCGTGCCCAGTCAGTAAGCGCATTACTTTGTGTAATTAATTTCATCACCACTGCTCTCAAAAACGGTGAAGGAAAACATCGTGAGGAAACCGGCATGTCCTAGAACCAAGAATTCGAAGACATGTGACATCTACCAATTCGCACTGGGCCCGCATGGTAGATTATGGTCCATACGCAAAATACGCGCTTTGACGTGGAGTTGCGGATACCAGCCATCTTTTTTTTAGGTCTCCAAAACTCACGGTTGGCTAATTAAGAACGGTAATTTGGTAACGAGGAAAATAAAACTTCTAATGTAATTTAATGGACGTTTTTAATGTAAAACTTAAATTATAATCATAAAAAATACTATAGGTACTTAATTAGAACATGAGGTGTCGTGTAGCTGTGAGACCACTCTCTTTCCTCTAACACACTGGTTTCATCATAATCATCTGCCTAGCCTTTTCCCAACTATGTTGGGGTCGGCTTCCAGCCTAACCGGATCCAGCTGAGTACCAGTGTTTTACATGAAGCGACTGCCTTTTTGATGTCGGTAAAAGAATGATCGGAAGCTAGACTTCAAAATGGAAGAGCAATATCAATAATGATAATAGAATATCATATCGGGTAAAAGAAAGGTAGTTAAAATCTAATTTAGTATGATAAAATAATGTTTACCATGGGCGTACCCAGTTTTTTCAACCCAGGGGGAAAAATCAGTACCTATTGTTTTATGCTTTTCTTGTTGTTTTATTTTCCCGCCTTCGATACGTCCGGGTAAATCTTCAAGCATTTCAAACGCCATCATTACCATCCTTCAAATATTAATAAATGAATTCAACTGGATGGAGCGACTGCCTGTCTGACCTCCACAACCCAGTAACTGGGTAACATGATACCCCTTGGTTAAACTGGTTGTCAGACTTTCGGGCTTCTGACTACAAGTAACGACTGTCAAAGATCTACAAATGACAGCCGGGACCAACGGCTTAACGTGCTTTCCGAGGCACGGAGGAGTCTTGGTATGTAATAAATGGTCACCCATCCACGGACCGACCTCGTCAAGCGTAGCTTAACCTTCGATCGACCCATGCGGCTGTTATAATTTAGCCACAAGCTCCTCGGCGGCTGTTATAATAAATCCAACTTAGGTGGTTAATGGAATATTTCAGCAATTCCCAGATTCCGTTACTTTAGAGTTCAAGACGATTGAAACGCTCAAAGATTTACCTACCCCCGGATATTCTTTATCGATGTTTACTTCATTAGTGTCAATAACATCATAAGACCAATAAGTGCGATCATATTAGAGTTCAGTGATGGCTGTCCCCCGCTGAGCTGCTGCTGTAGGATGGGCACATAAGCATCCCATTCAGCTTGGAAGAAGGAGCCCGCAATTGGCTCGCTCATGTTGTACTTTTTGGCGAATTTGGTTACCGAAAACTGTGGTCGGTTTGCTCTGGACCTGGAAATAGGAGATTATCATCATTGATTGTTTGTTTGGTATGGTTTAAATAAATAGCCCCATATTAGGAATTCCTCTAGTATTGTGGGTGCGTTTAGAGACGAGCTTTTTTCACAAACAGTCAGCTCAGTGTCATAAATTGGGTGACTTTTTGGGATATTAACAAACGCTAA
Organism: Euplexia lucipara; assembly: GCA_921972225.1. Lineage (NCBI taxonomy): Eukaryota > Metazoa > Arthropoda > Insecta > Lepidoptera > Noctuidae > Euplexia > Euplexia lucipara. The sequence continues at coordinate 5,052,179 of OV179163.1, read as the reverse complement.
TAACTTTGCTGTTTATGAATATTATTTATTGATACTTCACAAATATAATGAGAAGATCGTCTAGAATAACCCCTTTAAGTATTTGTAGTAATTAAAAATTAGTGGTGTTTAAGTACGACTTCACTTCACCTCCATTTCTATGGAGAGATTATTACATAATAATACTTACTGTCGTTCAAGACAGTGTGGGCAATACTTTCCTAAAACATAAAGAAACTGACCTGTTCGTAGTTCTAGGTTCATTGAACATTATTTTGTTCGGCTGCTCGTATACTAGGAACACATATCTGTGCAGGCCGGTGTTCTTAGGAGGTCCAGCACCGATGAACTCGGCGATGGTGTCGCCAGAAGTAACATTGTTCCCAGGGATATTGACAACCAGCCAGTGCAACATCTCGCGAAACGTCGGCTTTTCGCGGGAAGGCGCATCAGGATCTACAATTTTTAAATTCAAATTAACGTTCCATCCAATAGCAATTTAGCTCAGAAAGTCGTTCCGTTTTTGTAATTACTACTACTTGTACAATTCAATATATTTTTTTTGTCAGTAAAATTAATAACGAAAGCCATAATGCATCAATTTATTAAAATAGTAACGTGTTTTTTTCTTTTTGGCAACTGAGCCTATGTCGAATAATCTGCCAGCGCGAGCGTCAAGAAACTTCTATTCTACTCTATTTTTTTATGGCAAAGCCGTTGTCGGTTATTCTGCCAATGACTAAAGTGGATTGAAAAGGAAGTATGTGTTTAAAAAAAGCCTATACCCACTTCAAATCAAGATATTACCTTGGTACCTACTGCCTACAAAACTGCAACAGAAACTAAACGTAATTTTGACATCGACATGACGAATGGTAAAATAAAGTTCTGTTTTTAAAACATTTAACGGAAAAAGTCACGTGTTGCGTGTTGTTAAGTTTTATTGAATTGACTTTCTAAAGTGTTTGTGAATTGTGCAATATCTATGGCTCAAAAATCGCAATGAAGAGAAGCAAACCCTTCCTGCGCAAGTCACAGGCACCAATAAGGTAAGTCGACTTCTTCTTTTCTCGTGGTAAGTTACCAACCTGGTTTCAAAGTTTTTATGCCGGTCATGGGCTACTGATTTGGCTTCACATGCCGTTGATAAATATCTCTCGAGGATGCCGGTTTCCTCACGATGTTTCCCTTCACCGTTAATAGGGTTAGTGGAGGAAAAGAATTCCCCACAATACTAACCTATCTTCACGAGAGTGTAGAACTTGTGAGTGGCGAAGTCCCACGCCACCGTTGGGATGTCCTTAACCTGACTTGGCTTCAAAACGTCACCTGGGTTTATTGACGTGCCGTTGGGGTACTGCACCTGAAATTGGACAAGAAATCATGCAATTTATTAAGAGGTGTTAGAGAGAAAATCTTTTCGAGAAATTCTAAGGATAAAAATAACTAAGCAATCAAAACTAATGTTATACGGAGGTAAAATTTGTGAGTTTTGTGACGTTGTTGGGGGTTATCTCTGGATCTACTGAACCGATTTTGAATATTCTCTTACTACTTAATAAAAAGTCACATTATTTGTGTGTCATAGGCTATATTTTATGTCGAAATCTCCGAGTACCTAAGTGGAGAGTAAGAACGAAATGAACGCGGACGAAGTCGCGACTGAAGTGTTGGTCTACAACACTAATATTATAAAAAAAAAAAGAATTTTTGTATGTGACAGATAAACTTAAAAACTGCAGGACCGATTTGAAAAATTCTTTTGCTATTGGGAAGCTACACTATCCCCGGATGACATCTAGGCTACTTTTTATCTCTATATTCCCACGGGAACGGGAACTACGCGGATGAAACCGCGTGACGTCCGCTTGTCTAAAATCAAAATCAATCGCCGAACTTAACGCGATTATCTTGCGAACGACTGCGCCTATTTGGCTAATTCTTTTTTCGTGGTAGGTAATTCGTTTTTGTTTCACAATCATTGGACCCGTTACCTAAGTAGCACGTTACAGCGGTCGGGTTCAAATCGAACGTTCGGGCCAGACAAGGTCTACCTACTGGGTCCTCTATGAAAATGACACGGCGGTGGTGCAAAAACAATAGATAGAAATTTTCAAAATTCTGTAGAGTATTATATTGTTCGATCTCCATCTGCCTAGCCTTTTCCCAACTGTGTTGGGGTTGACTTCCAGTTTAACCCGATGCAGCTGAATGCCTGTGTTTTACATGGAGTGACTGCCTGACAGACCTCCACAACCCACGACTGAGTAACACGATCCCCTTGGTTAAACTGATCGACAGACTTTAGTGCTTCTGACTACAAGTAACGACTGTCAAAGATCGACAAATGACAGCTGGGACCAACGGCTTTAGGTACGTGCTTTCCGAGGCACGGAGGAGTCTTGATATGTAATGAATGGTCACCATCCACGGAACAACCTCGCCAAGCGTATCCCAACCTTCAATCGACACATGAGATGAGGCTGTTATTAAATAGCCACAAGGCCCTCGCTATTCTGCCGTGATTCTTTAAAAAACAGTCATCTGACAATTTTACCGATTTTGAGTTTAAACATTGAGCGACATCAGGATTTGGCACTGATATCAAAACCACTTCACTGCTTTTTTTAAAAAAAAATATCTCAAAAGCTAAATAAGTTTAAAAAAAGGGGTTAGATAGGTCGACGCGCCTTAACTCAAAATCGGTAAATTGTCAGATGACTGACTTTTTAAAGAATCACGGCAGTATTGATTGTAATGCTTATAATTGCCTTTTCTTAGTAAATCATACTAAAATAGTGGTGCCAAAGTAAATTAGGAAAAAAATACAATGCGAAAAGCAGGGATCTCAAACCAAACACGATGATTATAAAGTATTATGAACATTAAATAAGAGTTTAGCGCTAAATCGCTTGGATATTTACAAGTTTTAACGCCCCAAATTGCACTTTGCTATCTTACTAAGTAGATAAATAGCATATAACCAACATATACCTAACAAAGAGTTTTAAATTCTGCATAAATTAGTCTGTTTAATTGCATGCCATAAAACAATCTAGATTGACGCATTGTGTATGTAAATTATGTGTTTATGGATTATAGATTAGGTAATATTTATGGTGTGGGATGGGCCGGATGGGCGTACCACACCATTATCGGTGTAGAAGCGCTCTTCTCCAATTTTGTCTATGGTGGAGTGGTAAAAATTTCGAACTCGCTTCATTCTTCTAACCTTTCGGCTTGCCTTGCAAAGACTTACCTACCCACGTCTCCAAAAATATTTAAACAATTAGATTAGATTTTAAACAATTGAGAAATCAGAGTAAAATTAGTCGATGATTTCAACGCCGCTTATGTGCTTACAGCCAGTGCTGGCTTTAAAAATTCTGGGCAACCAGGACCATCGCCCATAGCACTAAATCCGCACAGGCATCCTTCCCCAAACTTGTCTGAGGTGAAGCGTTAAGAGCTTTCGCTTCGCTCGCTTGAAGTCTATTCCGTTAACCTAGCAATAAACAATTACATAGACGTAAAATGACATGGGGCCAAGTTCATAAAGACATCTCATATTCCAAATCTATCTGAAATGTAGTGCTAAAATATGTTGAGCTCGCTTTGCTTGCTGAGATTCTATTTGTTGCCTTTACATCGTTGAGTCAATTCCAGCTCAACCCCATGTAAAAGTTACAGCTGAATGAGATATTATATTGACTGGCCTGTTGGTCTAGTAGTTAGTGACCCTGACTGCTATGCCGGAGGTCGTGGGTTCGATTCCCACCCAGGACAAATGTTTGTGTGATGAGCATGATCATTTGTTCTGTGTCTGGGTGTAATTTATCTATACTTACTTATAATAAATCTGTAGAAGTAAAATTTCTGTACATTGAAAATATCAAAAAAATAAACAGCAGGGGGTGTTACTAGACCGACACCGAACCCAAAAATATGAATAAAAAATTTTTGTCTGTCTGTCTGTCTGTCTGTCTGTCTGTCTGTATGTATGTTCAGGTATCACGCAAAAACTACCGGTTCGATTACGATGAAACTTGGTTTACTTATTCTTTAATATCCTGGGCACAACACTGGGTACTTTTTATCCCGAAAAAGTATATACAATAAAAAACCAACTTAATTTTGCGGTTTGATCCCTAGACCCGACTACTGTACCAACCGCAAATAATAAGTTTGTCGTAGGTCACGTCACCCGCAGTGGAGTTCACCAAGGGGCGCTGCACACGGTTAAGATAATATAATATTTTATCTTAAGATACAATATCGCTCGCCATACAAGTCAATGGATTATCACACACTACGAAGATAATTATGTACATTGAATATATATTCAAAATTAATATTGGAGGATGATTGGTAAATGTTTTGTCTGTGTGTCTGTATGTGCACGCATATTTCAAAAACTATTATAAGGATTTAAACCAAACTTGGTACGGTTGTAATCAATACGCCTGGGCAGGTTGATCTTAGTCTCAGTTGTTTTACACATGGTCAGTTGTACGGCGCTATTTCCCGGGTCAGTAGTTCCAGAAATCTTTATGCATAGGTACATAACGGAAGGATCAACTTTGAAAGTAGTCTATCCGGAAGTATTAACTATGCTAAAATTATTACGTTTATATGTCAACGCACAGCCCGAACCGCTGGTATTAAAGACATGAAACTTAAAGGGGTGTTCTTAGAAGAGTAAGTATCCACTAAAAAACTATTTTTGGAAATTCAACCCTTAAAGGGAAAACATATGGGGACGGAAGTTCGACATCCACGCGGGCGAAGCCGCGGGCAAAAGCTAGTCTATAATATGTATGTATTTAGAAATATATTTAAAGTATGTTTATCAGCTGTTTAGTACCCATAACACAAGCCCTCAAGCTGAAATTGGGACTAAATGGCGTTGTGTGAAAAGTTCTGGAATATTTATAAAAAAAGAACAATTTATATACACAATAAATAGATACATTCGTGGTGGCCTTTAATCATGTTCATTTATTTGCGTACCGTAATGTCAGGTGTTATAAAAGGCTTAAAGCTAAGGTCCCTACAGCTGTACAGTTATGGACCCTGTAAGGGCACGGGGTAGGTACTTATGGTCGAGTAGCATAGCAATCTGTTAGAGAACCTACAAATAAAATGCAGAAAAATATTTTGCCCAGGGCGCCAAAATCCCCACTGTCGGCACTGTTCGCATTATTTTGGCTGATGAATTATTAGGTCTTAAGTTTCGTCATAGAAATTACGATCAAAATCTGGGTTCGCCCATGGGTTTCCATGGAACTAAAATATCACCGGCTTCTTTCCTCATTTAGGGGATAGCCAGAGATTTATTGCCGCCGCTATTTTGCAGCAAAAACGATAGAAAGTGGTGAAGGGTGAGCGTTTTGGGGGACCGTCTTATGTAACACACCCACATTAATCGTTATTTATTTCAAACTAGCGAACTTGGCTACGCGTTGCTGAGGCTGAGAACTTAATAAATAAATATTGGTAGATACCTATTCAGAAACTTTCTCAGGAGCCCAAACCAAACCATCAATCCGATTCATGGTTTTGGTACGCATAGAGTACCTACATACAAACAAACTGAACCTACTTACTTACTATAAATTTGTACTAAGAAACGGAATTCATACATACATACATACATACATAGGTACATAAACTCACGCCTTTTTCCCATGGGCGTTGGCAGAAACTACAGAGCGCCATTTGCTACGATTTTTACATACTTCTTTTGCTTCGTTTACATTCATACATGTTGTCATACACACACGCCGGTTGCGGAAACGGAATTCATTATCATTTATAATATAAATACCAAGAAACATCGAATATATTTAGAGCTCTTGCTTGATATGATCTCATCGGCGGCTAAATTCGAAAGTCAAACAATGCTCTTGCGCTGACCCCAAATAATTTGAGGTCATTGACGGTAATAATAATCAATTTAGTGGTATCAGTCCTACCTTTTTAGGTACCTACTAATGTGTTGCATTGGTAAAATTGTACCTACCTAATGCCTACGTTGTTAGTATTTTAATACTTAAACTTACTCGGTATTTTTTCTTTAAGTTGATCGCATGCGCATAAATATTAAGTTAGCTATCTGGTTTATACATATAAAACCTACCTAAACAAAATACTGTACCTAAACTGTTTCAAAATAGAAGATTATTTTTTGTTTTAATTGTGAATTTGCTTCTAAAAAGTGTCTTCTCTAATAACATGAGTCTAATTGACATTAATTGTTTGATTTTTATTTCGTAAAACATGATAGACTTACAGTCATACGTTTAGCTGGTGCGACGGACAACACATCAGGAACTATCCCACTTTGTACAAAATAGGAACTCAACCCATTATCTTGGGTTGATACAAAACTATTTAACAACGTTATAACAACCAAAAAACACAACCGACTCATTGTAACAGTAAATACCATATAGCGAGCGAAAGAAGGAGACCGGCTACCTATAGCAATTTAAAAAAAATCAAATTCGTAAATACCTATTTCAATGTACGCAAAACTAAACTTTAAAGACAATGATTCAGGTATGATTCACAAGCTTGTTCTAAAGCTCAGGTGTGTGATATACGTGGTTTGGGAGTAGAGTGCGCATGCGCACGCGCATTAAGCGGCGGCAGCGCCCCGTTCCTCGGGTAAGCGAGATAAAATTTATGTTTCTTTCACACCCATGGTGTGAAACTAAGCTCTTATAATAAAATTGACCTCTAACTTCTATAAAACCTAGACAGTGTGAAGATAGAATCATCAATTCATCAATAACGCCTAACGAGGCTCAATTATACCTAATTATTGTTAGGAGAACAAACTTTTATATAAACAAATTTTTATATAGCTGCCTTGGCAAACTGCGTTCCGCTTTAGAATCAAATAGTAGGTACCTACCTACTCTCAGACAGACCTGCTTAATATACACAAATTTTTATAAGTATCCGCCAAGCCGTTTCGGAGGAGTTTTATAACAAACACTGACACGAGAAGTTTACCTAAATAAATTTGAAGATTTAACTTTTATATTTTACTTTCAAACGTGCCTTTTTTAATGGTGCTACTCGAATGTCGTGTGAACTCCGTTGATATTCAGCAGATACAAAAAAACCCCCATCGCAAAAATGTAAAACATTTAAAAAGTTAAAAATAACACTTTAGACATGAAATTTTACTTCACGTCGGGGTACCGCTTAAGTAAGGAATGTTCCTAGTACTTGTAGGTATGTAGATACTTATTTTAACGGTACCCCGACGTTACGTAAAATTTCATGTCTAAAGTGTTATTTTTAACTTTTTAAATGTTTTACATTTTTGCGATGGGGGTTTTTAAATTTTTAATTTAATTTTTATTTTAAAATTTTTAAACGAATTAATTTTGTTTTATAGAGTTTACCGTTATGAGATTTTTCAGTGCATTGTATGTAGAGTCAAATGCTGGTTAAAACGAATCCAAACACGAAATATCTGCTATTATTTTGTCAAGACTCTACCGACTGGTGTGCTGAATAGCCTGGCAGCAGCATCAGCTCATCCTATTGCCATCAGTGCATTGTGTTTAAAATCAAACGGTGGTTCAAATTAATCCAAACACGACATATCTGCTATTATTTTGTCAAGGGTCTACCTACTGGTGTGCTGGATAGCCTGGCTGCAGCATCAGCTTATCCTGTTGCCATCAGTGCATTGTGTTTAGAATCAAATGCTGGTTGAAATGAATCCAAACATGACATATCTGCTACTATTTTGTCAAGAGTCTACCTACTGGTGTGCTGAATAGCCTGGCTGCAGCATCAGCTCATCCTGTTGCCATCAGGGCATTGTGTTTAGAATCAAATGCTGGTTGAAATGAATCCAAACACGACATATCTGCTATTATTTTGTTAAGAGTCTACCTACTGGTGTGCTGGATAGCCTGGCTGCAGCATCAGCTCATCCAGTTGCCATTAGTGCATTGAGTGCAGAATTAAATGCAGGTTAAAATGAATCCAAACACGACATATCTGCTGTTATTTTCCCAAGAGTGTATTAGTCTGCTAGATATCCTGGCTGCATCAGACCAAATACACCATAATGTTGCTTATTAATATTACACACATGGGTGTTTGAAATTTTAAGACACACATATGTTTGTTAGTAAAGTTAATACCCATAGACGTCTAAAATAGCAACGGTAGCTAACACAAAAGAGCTGATAACCTTGGAACGACTGAACCGATTTTGATGAATTATGTCTAAGAACCATCGCAAGAAACCCTGCTTTCAAATAAAAAAAACCGCATCTAAATCGGTTCACCGGTTTGGGCGCTACGGTGCCACAGACAGACAGACAGACAGACAGACAGACACACACACATAGCGGTGAAACTTATAACACCCCTCTTTTTGCGTCGGGGGTTAAAAAAAATAAATTAAAAATTTAAAAAACCCCCATCGCAAAAAAGTAAAACATTTAAAAAGTTAAAAATAACACTTTAGCCATGAAATTTTACTTCACGTCGGGGTACCGCTTAAGTTAGGAATGTTCCTAGTACTTGTAGATATGTAGGTACTTATTTTAACGGTACCCCGACGTTAGGTACGTAAAATTTCATGGCTTAAGTGTTATTTTTAACTTTTTAAATGTTTTACTTTTTTGCGATGGGGGTTTTTTAAATTTTTAATTTAATTTTTATTTTAAAATTTTTAAACGCATTGATTTTGTTTTATAGAGTTTACAGTTATGAGAATTTTTCAGTGCATTGTATGTAGAGTCAAATGCTGGTTAAAACGAATCCAAACACGACATATCTGCTATTGTTTTGTCAAGAGTCTATACCTACTGGTGTGCTGGATAGCCTGGCTGCAGCATCAGCTCATCCTGTTGCCATCAGTGCATTGTGTTTAGAATCAAATGCTGGTTGAAATGAATCCAAACACGACATATCTGCCATTATTTTGTCAAGAGTCTACATACTGGTGTGCTGGATAGCCTGGCTGCAGCATCAGTTCATCCTGTTACCATCAAGGCATTGTGTGCAGAATCAAATGCTGGTTGAAATGAATCCAAACACGACATATCTGCTATTATTTTGTCAAGAGTCTACCTACTGGTGTGCTGGATAGCCTGGCTGCAGCATCAGCTCTTCCAGTTGCCATCAGTGCATTGTGTGCAGAATCAAATGCAGGTTAAAATGAATCCAAACACGACATATCTGCTGTTATTTTCCCAAGAGTGTATTAGTCTGCTAGATATCCTGGCTGCATCAGACCAAATACACCATAATGTTGCTTATTAATAGTACACACATGGGTGTTTGAAATTTTAAGACACACATACGTTTGTAAGTAAAGTTAATACCCATATACGTCTAAAATAGCAACGGTAGCTAACACAAAAGAGCTGATAACCTTGAAACGGCTGAACCGATTTTGATGAATTATGTCTAAGAACCATCGCAAGAAACCCTGCTTTCAAATAAAAAAAACAGCATCTAAATCGGTTCACCCGTTTGGGCGCTACGGTGCCACAGACAGACAGACAGACAGACAGACAGACAGACAGACAGACACACACACATAGCGGTGAAACTTATAACACCCCTCTTTTTGCGTCGGGGGTTAAAAATGGAGTCAAGTCATCAATCAATAAATTAAAAATTTAAAAAACCCCCACCGCAAAAAAGTAACATTTAAAAAGTTAAAAATAACACTTTAGCCATGAAATTTTACTTCACGTCGGGGTACCGCTTAAGTAAGGAATGTTCCTAGTACTTGTAGGTATGAAGGTACTTATTTTAACGGTACCCCGACGTTACGTAAAATTTCATGGCTAAAGTGTTATTTTTAACTTTTTAAATGTTACTTTTTTGCGGTGGGGGTTTTTTAAATTTTTAATTTAATATTTATTGTAAAATTTTTAAACGCATTATTTTGTTTTATACAGTATACAGTAATGAGATTTTTTCAGTGCATTGTTTGTAGATGCTCAAATGCTGGTTAAAACGAATATGCTGGTTGAAATGAATTCAAACACGACATATCTGCTATTATTTTGTACCCACTGGTGTGCTGGATAGCCTGGCTGCAGCATCAGCTCATCCTGTTGCCATCAGGGCATTGTGTGCAGAATCAAATGCTGGTTAAAATAAATCCAAACACGACATATCTGCTATTATTTTGTCAAGAGTCTACCTACTGGTGTGCTGAATAGCCTGGCTGCAGCATCAGCTCACCCTGTTGCCATCAGTGCATTGTGTGCAGAATCAAATGCTGGTTAAAATGAATCCAAACACGACATATCTGCTATTATTTTGTCAAGAGTCTGCCTACTGGTGTGCTGAATAGCCTGGCTGCAGCATCAGCTCACCCTGTTGCCATCAGTGCATTGTGTGCAGAATCAAATGCTGGTTAAAATGAATCCAAACACGACATATCTGCTGTTATTTTCCCAAGAGTGTATTAGTCTGCTAGATATCCTGGCTGAATCAGACCAAAAACACCATAATGTTGCTTATTAATATTACCCACATGGGTGTTTGAAATTTGAAGACACACATATGTTTTTAAGTAAAGTTAATACCCATAGACGTCTAAAATAGCAACGGTAGCTAACACAAAAGGGCTGATAACCTTGAAACGGCTGAACCGATTTTGATGAATTATATCTAAGAACCATCGCAAGAAATCCTTCTTTCAAATAAAAAAAACCGCATCTAAATCGGTTCACCCGTTTGGGCGCTACGGTGCCACAGACAGACAGACAGACAGACAGACAGACACACACACATAGCGGTGAAACTTATAACACCCCTCTTTTTGCGTCGGGGGTTAAAAATGAAATTAATTATCTATGCTACTTACTTATTATTATAAAGAGGAAAGGTTTGATTGTTTGTTTGATTGCATTGAATAGGCTCCGAAACTACGGGACCGATTTGAAAAATTCTTTCATTGTTACTTTTACCATACCATAGGCATAGGCTACTTTTTATCCCTGTATTCCCACGGGAACGGGCACTACGCGGACGTCTGCTAGTTTTTAATAAACTGCATCTACAGACTATGTTGTTCAGTTTCTTCATCTTAGATTTATCAACCCGGAGTTTAGGTTAATGCCTGATTTTGGCAAAGGTAAGCATGACACTTCAACCTAACTTGCGAAATATGGGAGGGCCTATACCTATCAGTTAGGTACACCTCTGCCTAATCTATCTATACTAATTTACCCCCGACGCAAAAAGAGGGGTGTTATAAGTTTCACCGCTATGTGTGTGTGTCTGTCTGTCTGTCTGTCTGTGGCACCGTAGCGCCCAAACGGGTGAACCGATTCAGATGCGGTTTTTTTTATTTGAAAGCAGGGTTTTTTGCGATGGTTCTTAGACATAATTTATCAAAATCGGTTCAGCCGTTTCAAGGTTATCAGCTCTTTTGTGTTAGCTACCGTTGCTATTTTAGACGTCTATGGGTATTAACTTTACTTACAAACATATGTGTGTCTTAAAATTTCAAACACCCATGTGTGTAATATTAATAAGCAACATTATGGTGTATTTGGTCTGATGCAGCCAGGATATATAGCAGACTAATACACTTTAGGGAAAATAACAGCAGATATGTCGTGTTTAGATTCATTTTAACCTGCATTTGATTCTGCACACAATGCACTGATGGCAACTGGATGAGCTGATGCTGCAGCCAGGCTAACCAGCACACCAGTGGGTAGACTCTTGACAAAATAATAGCAGATATGTCGTGTTTGGATTCATTTCAACCAGCAATTGATTCTGCACACAATGCCTTGATGGCAACAGGGTCAGCTGATGCTGCAGCCAGGCTATCCAGCACACCAGTAGGTAGACTCTTGACAGAATAATAGCAGATAGGTCGTGTTTGGATTCATTTCAACCAGCATTTGATTCTAAACACAATGCACTGATGGCAACAGGACAAGCTGATGCAGCAGCCAGGCTATCCAGCACACCAGTAGGTAGACTCTTGACAAAATAGTAGCAGATATGTCGTGTTTGGATTCGTTTTAACCAGCATTTGACTCTAAATACAATGCACTGAAGAATTCTCATAACTGTAAACTCTATAAAACAAAATTAATGCGTTTAAAAATTTAAAATTTAAAAAACCCCCATCGCAAAAAAGTAAAACATTCAAAAAGTTAAGAATAACACTTTTGCCATGAAATTTTACGTAACGTCGGGGTACCGTTAAAATAAGTACCTACATACCTACAAGTACTAGGAACATTTTTTACTTAAGCGGTACCCCGACGTGAAGTAAAATTTCATGGCTAAAGTCTTATTTTTAACTTTTTAAATGTTTAACTTTTTTGCGATGGGGGTTTTTTAAATTTTTAATTTAATTTTTATATATAAAGAGGAAATGTTTGATTGTTTGTTTAGATTGAATAGGCTCCGAAACTACTGAACCGATTAGGAAAATTCTTTTACTGTTGGGAAGCTACACTATCCCCGGGTGACATAGGCTACTTTTTATCCCTATATTCCCACAGGAACGGGAACAACGCGGGTGAAAGCGCGGGACGTCTGCCAGTTCTTGAAATAAAAGGCGTGATGATATGTTATGAACCAAATCCATATTTCGAATGTTTAGTTTTTAAACAAAAGCTTAACTAGCAATGTAGGTTGCACATAATGCACATTACTAAATAGTACCACAGTATAAATATTAATACAGTAGGACGACTCCTTTGGTCTCTGGAAAAATGCCGACAACTTCTCTACACGCGTTATACTTGAATAATCAAATAATAATAATAATAATAATCTCCCGCACTACGAACATCGGTTTGTAGGTACGCAGTGCGGGAGCGGCTTTCCCGCGTCTCGCCCCTCACACCCCGCACGATTGCCATGTCTAGACAGCTTCGTCGGACGACTGTATGTTTTTAGACTGCGATAGGTCTTTTTAACCCTTCCAATCCAACTAAGCTAAATATGCTTGTGTCTGGAGTGGTTTCTTATCAATAGTGAAATGGGTGGGGATCGAACTCATGACCTCTCGATCGTAAGGCCGACGCCTTAACCATTGGGCCTGCATTGTCGTTTTTTTTTATCGTGTGGTTTGCAACTAACCGTGCCAGAGTTTTAATGCCGCCCATGTCGCTTTAAACACTTCGAAGTTCGATCATCCATTATTATGTAGGTACAAGCAGACGTCACGCGGTTTCACCCGCGTAGTTACCGTTCCCGTGGGAATACAGGGATAAAAAGTAGCCTATGTCACCCGGGGATAATGTAGTGGTGAAATTTTTCAAATCGGTCCAGTAGTTTGGGAGCCTATTCAATGCAAACAGTAAATACCTGCATATAGCGAGCGAAAGAAGGAGACCGGCTACCTATGACCAGCCAGTCGATGTCCGAAAAGGCACGACTGGCTGTTCACAATGGTGTGGCAGCTGATGGTGTACCTACACTAACGTATGGAAGTGAATGTTGGGCGTGGCAAAAGAGACATGAAAGTAGAATAAATGCTGTAGAAATGCGTTCCTTGCGAAGTATGTGTGGTGTAACAATGAATGACAGATTGAGGAATGATGTGATAAAGCAACGTTGTGGTTTAAAAGAAGTTGTCGTAACAAAAATTGAAAAGAGTATGCTTAGATGGTTTGGTCACGTTGAAAAGGTGGATGAAAGGCGACTAACGAAAGGTATTTACCTACAAGGCAGATGTAAGTGGGAATGCCGGGAGGGGACGCCCTAGAAGGACATACATAGACCTTATTGGTGTGGTTCTTCAGAAAGGTCAGGTGCGTAGTACTCGCAACCGGCGTGTGTGTATGACAACATGATGTATGAATGTAAACGAAGCAAAAGAAGTAGGTATGTAAGAATCGTAGCATATGGCGCTCCGTAGTTTCTGCCTACCCCCATGGGAAAAAGGCGTGAGTTTATGTATGTATGTAGGTATGTATGTATGTCAATGCAGACAACGATCAAATCTTTCCTCTATATTAGTACCTACCTATAGGTATAGATTACTAGCGGATAGTGATGGTAATTAATGCGATTTCGCATAAATTTCATTAGCATGTGAATTCTTCAGTCTTAGCATGTTAATTGCTATTGCTAAACTATTTGCTAAAATAACGACAATTTATAATTTATTCAATATACGACGTTAAATACGAGCAAATCAAAGATCATAAGGTAATAAATTGCTCAATCTCATTTTTCGCACCACCCTGCTAATAATTTAACGAATTAAACGATCAGACGCATTCATACAATTTACGCCCCTGTGTACGAGCAATTTAAAGATAATAATTGTATAACGTCATTCTTCGCATCACATGCACCTGCTATTTGCTAAAAGTCAGTGTAACGTGAAACAGATAGATTTAGTATTCCCGTGGGTGCGACGGAGAGCGCACGCTGCCGCTGAGTGCCGCTGCATCAGCATGAACGAAATACGAAGTAATGAATTGACTTCGCACTTCACAGAATTTCGCAACTACATTTCATTTGCTAAATGCTAAATGAGCATTCGCATGTTAAAAATGAATGCGAATGCTTATTTATCCATCACTACTAGCGGACCTGACAGACGTTATCCTGCCCAAACGTTGGCTTCATATCCGATCAGACTGGGTCCAATTGTGTAGATATTATAATCTAAACCATCCAGGTGATCCAGGGAATAACACAATCACAACAAAAATAGTGTGTGTGTATTTATTAACATCACACGTGTTAGAAGTTATTATGTAGGTACTTCTTTGGCGTTATAATAGAAAAATACTTAAAAGGTTGACTATAGCTAACTTCGGGGTGTCGGTTTTTCGTGACGGTGTGCTCGCGCCATCGTAAAAATTGACTCTCGTATTTTTTTCCTAACGCGCCAAAAGAAGTATAGTAACTTCAAAAGTAATTAGGTACCTATCCAATTAGGTGCAGTTGTTCGGAAGTTATGCTGTACCTACGTAGGTATGCCATTTCGGCAAATCATTTTTATACTTATAAGATAGTTTTTGTGTTAACTCGTGGTCCTACAAACTAGAGCATGCCATGTGGTTATCGTTCATCTATCAGTTTAACACGTAGGTGTTTTCTTTGGTAGGTAATTCATAGTAATTTTCAAAGGATAGCCGTGGTCGCCATTCTCCTTTGAAGTTGTAGGTATGTAGTGACCTAATGTGGCAAGTAGGTATAGTTTGGAATCTTATAAGTACCTCGTTTAAGAACTATAAAAAACTATCCAAACATCAGATGAACAGCATTGATATATATCAATGATGGACAGTTAAATATTAGAAGTTGGGAGAAAGAAGAATGGAACGTAGAAGATTATAACCTAAAAGTAATATACATATAATAGTGTACTTACATACATATTTCACGCCTTTTCCCCATGGGGGTAGGCAGAAAGAACAGAGTCTTACTATAAACTCATGCTCACCAGGAAACTGAATTCTTGTGAGGGCTATGCTCAGGAGTATTGGTTGAGCTTGATCTGGCTGTCGGTGGTAATGTACCTACTTAAAAAAACCTTGCTTGACTTCGGAATCGAAAACATTATCCTGGTTTAGCGAACATGCGTTTTACTTGTATAATAGTAGGTAAGTACCTACTTGCATTTATAAGCAAAGGGTTTGTTGAATAAAACAATATTTATATAAAACAATCGTTTATTTATTTTTTTTAACGTAAAATATTGGAAAATGGAATCAATGATTTGGGCCCACTTACTGCAGATACCTTGAACGGTGAATATTATTTGCACTTTGTCAGTCGATTTACCAGCGTTGATAGAGGAAACCGGTGTCCCGATATTCGAAAGACGTTGAAAATAACAACAACATAAGTGAGAAGACGGAATCATGCTTGTATGGGAATTTGAATTAGTCTGAATAAAATTTTAATTTTCTCCCTCATATTGGTTTGTAGGTCCTAATTACAACAATTTGTAAGATAGAGTTTATGGACAAGAAATTTTCAAAATTATTAGTTTACGTAGTATTAGTACTTGATACTTGTGTAAAAATTTGCATGCTAGGTACAATTCTGGCAAAACATGTAAGCTCCTTATCTTATTTTGTAACACCATGTATACACAATGTTTTATGCAAATAAAGACATTACTATTATTATTATTAGACAACCATGGCATGGTTCTACATTATCAGTACTATCTTTGCCCTAAATCTTTGCACCCATCTTCCACTCAACTTGTAGAACTCACATTTTTTATGCTTTCCTGGGAATTGCTAAGTTGAAGGATTTTTCGTGCCTGCTTCATATATCCTTCAAGTGTTCGCCTTGGTATTTGAAATAAAGCCGACATTCTTTCGTCAGTATCCCCAGTTCGCATTTTACAAAAATATGCACTCAAACCGACTTTCATTTTAATGCTGTTTAATCGAGGTACTTTTAATAGAATGTCATTAAATTCAGCCTTTGTCCGGCCAAACCAGTACTCAAAAAGGTGGTCATCAATACTTTCATGATTCTGAAAATCTAATTTCGAATCATCTGCTAGCAAATACACAATTTCTTCAATGTGTGCAGCACTAAATGTTGAAATAGTGTTTTCATTAGCATATAACTCATAAAATAAGTTGGCACCTAAGTGGAAATCACAAATTCTGGCTTTTTTGGGTATATAGAAATTAAAATTCTTTAAGATATGTTTTCTCACACTATCAGGCACACATCTTTTTTTACTGTTGTTGCATTTTAAAAACAAGCAATGATTTGATGTGTCTGCTGCTCTTCTTAATGTGGGCAACGTAATTTTTTCAGCAGATGTTACCCCCAATGAAGGTGCGGAGATAGATGTACTAGGTTCTTCTTCAATTTGTCTTGTGTCAGCTTCTTTTGTTTTCAATAATAAAGTTGTGGAACTTGATGACTCATGCTCTTCAATTTCTCTTGTGTCACCTGCTTCTGTTTTGACCAATATTTGTTCAGCAGATGTTACCTGCAGTAAAGGTGTGGAGATTGACGGAGCAGGCTCTTCTTCAATTTCACTTGTGTCAACTGCTTCCGTTTTAACCAATATTTGTTCAGTAGATGTACCATTTAATGAGTATTCAGATGTCGGCATAATGTCATCTTCCACTTGCTCTATTTTTGGCTGCAATAGGGGCTGTGTAAGTTCTAGAGATGTAGAAGGCGCAACAGGGGCAGCACTTCTGTGCAAGCTTTCGAACTTTCTCTTTGCACGTAAATAGCAGGGTACACATACTTCATCAATGTAAGATAACTGAAAGAATAAGAGTAAAATGTTCAAAAATAACATCATAAAAAAAATAAGTACCTACTGACACTAAGATAAACACACTGAAATATTCTGAATATAATGAATGACATTTCATCATTAATATTATAGTTTGTTACCGTTAAGAATGCAGTGCAACTGCAAAATAAAGGTGTATTTCACAGTGGTGTTAAATTCAAACAAATTATATTTTAAACGATTAGGTTTAATAAAAATGAATTTGAAAAGATTTGATTGGTCAGGGGGCGGGGCTAGGCCGACGAATAATGATGACTTTATTGCATTCTTAACGCGAACATACTATAGTGCCCATTTATCCATAGTATTTGTTTACTTAGGAATATAAGTATATTTATTAGGTTGTCTAATAGTCATAGCACAAGTTTTGCTAAGTTCGGGACTAGATGGTGTTGTGTGTTAGTTGTTGGAATATTCTTTTTTAATATATTAAATTAGTGCTTGTATGCAATCCCACCATCAGCTGCTGGTGCTGCTTACCATCAGGTAAGCAGTGATGCAATCAATGATAGTGAATCAATCTTGATATATTTATTTATTTATTATTTTTACTTTTAACAAACCTTACGGGGTCTTATCCATTGAGACACAATATTTCCTATTTGAATTTCTCTATCAGACATCTCTGATTTGAGGACCAGTCTGCTCCTGATTCTCAATATAGACCGGCCACATCCAACACACACATTACGATGACCAAGTTGCTGTCGGGGTTTAAGTTCTGGGTCTATATTTGGATTAGTTATCAACTCCCAACAGGAATGACAAGTATAGTCATCTCTGGTCACCTAAAAATTAATAAAACTGATGTTTGAGGGTTATTAAATACACCTCCGAGTTTTTTTCCGTGTCTCTTCGCAGAGTAGTCAGATGGTGAAACACCAAACTGACTAATTAAAAAAAAAATGGTGTGTACAGCTTGGCAAAAAAGAGTCTGACGCGGTGACAGATGAAACTAAAAGTGGATGATTGTGGCAACATTGATTTATTTGTCAAGTGCTAGTACATCATGTGTCAAAAGCGCGTAAATCCTCGTCGTTTTTCATAGATTTAAGAAATTTATTAAGTTTTGTTGCAAAATTAACGATTAGAAGTTAATAAAACCATTCGTATTTGTATCAGAGCAGTGATTTACCACGTCTTTTTGTGATGTTTGGCCAAATCTGAAGCGGGGCAAGTTTTGTCCGATATCGGGAATGTTTATCGAAGAACTGCCGCTAGGACAGGTATTTATCTACCCTAATTAAATCATTGTACATTAAATAAGTTATTCTAAATGTATTCAATGCGTAGTTTTGTTGATATACAGATTTAAGTAACTATTTGTCTTGTTTACAGAAATTGAAATTTAAGGTTATGTTTTGTAGTTTGCAGAGCCTCGTATACCCATATTTGATACTTGAAGATAAAGAATAGGGAATTATTCTATTTTTGTTTCTTTGTCGTATCTTTTTTTGTTTTAGGTAAATCTGTCAACACAGTAGGTAAGAAAAATGTTTACGGAACGTAAAAATAAGATATTTTTTAAACACCGGGAAAACTTCAAAGGTCGCTTGAAGAAAGTTACCACCTTATCATTGTGACGTGAATCCAATTGAATTAATATGGGGCATTGCAAAACATTAAATGGCTTCAGTCAATGTTGGATCCATTGATATAAAGGTATGTAGCTTAGTTTATATGTGCATATCTAAAATTTGCTATGTTAGAATCATTGTTTATGATTATTTTTTGTTTTTAAAGGTGGCTGCTGAACAAGCATTTGCAAACATTACTAAGATTGGAAAAAATCATGCAAGGATATTTTACATATCTCTTGCTCTGTAAGTACACCCTTACACCCCTGAATGCCGGGGTGTATGACTATCATTACAGCATAGGTTTTGGAATTTGAAAAAAGAACTGTCCTACTCATACTGCACGAAGAATATTTTTAAAAAGTTAATTTTTTTTTTCTCGGTATCGATTAATTACTCGAATCGGAATCTAGACAATTTATTTTATAAAGATTTTATTTTAAATATGGAACTATTTGTTTCCACATCGTATGTTAGATGGAATCGATTTAAAAATCAAACTGGCCAGCAAGATTTGACGCGCTTGCGTGCGTGAAAAAAAAAGGCAGTCTACTAGTAGGCGCGAAAGCATCGCGAAAATAATTAATTTTCTTGTTTGAGTTCTTTTTCAAAAGTTTTAAACATGTCTAGTGACGAAGACATAGATCTAACGCCCGATTTTATTAAAGAAAGGGCAAAAACAGTTGTCGAAAATAACAGAAAATATAAACTTAAAATCACCACGTCAAAGCACATCATCTGAGCCATTTTTTAATGAAGAAAATAGTACCAGTCAACTGCCGCCATTTACGATGCAAGAACCTCAAGTCACTCAAACTCAAGTCTTATCATCACAAACTCATATTCAAACTATAAATATACCTAAAAAGAACGTGACCATATCTCTTACAAATTTTAATAATTTTACTATTAATTTTAATTAAATACACATTTTTTTCTTCTTAATAAATGTTCATTGAAACCTGCTGTCTTGTTGTTTACTTACCTCACAATCGATATGTAAAGCAGAGTATTTATCTCGGGCGTAAGCATCAATTGCATACTCGGGTTAATTAGCGCCTTCGCTTCGCTCAGGCGCCAAAAACCTCGTATGCAATTGATGTCATACAGCCCTTGGTTAATAATCTACTAGTAATGAAAATAGAAAAATAATATCATGACAGTAATAAATCTCACAGATGACAGTAGCAGTGATTTATCAGAATTAGAAAATACAAGTGTTTAGTTAGCCAACATGTGAGCTTTTCCGGGATCGTATATTTGATGGTAGTGTGTTCGATTCCTCTGTTTAAATTTTTGGTATTAAAATAAAACTTAAAAAAAAAACGTGTTCTTTCATTTTCCCTGTAAACAAACTATTTTCGTTAATTCCTAGCAATCTTACGGTTAGACTGCTCTCTAGGGCATTATTATATCTGTCTGTGTATACCTAATGCATCACTTTCGTGCAAGGCTTCAGTGCCCACTATAACATACATACATGTACATTAACTCACGCTGGCAGGCAGCAACTACAGAGCGCTATATGCTACGATTCTTACATACCTACTTCTTTTACTTCGTATACATTTTTACATGTTGTTATACACATTTGCCCACTATTAATAGTGTTAATACTGGACATTGAAGCCTTCCATGGTGTTTGCGTAGCATCCGACAGACAGAACCACCCACTTAACTTTGGGATTATAAGTATGTATAGGTACTAAAAAATAACAAGTATCAAACCTGTTAAGTCGTTGTATTCAGGGTGGCCACATGCGCGATACTAGCGACCTCATTTATTCCACACTCTTTTTTGCCAAGCTGTACCTGCTTGACATGCAAAAGAGTTTGTATAAATCAATCTTTTTTCCTCTCTTAATATCTGGAATCAGTGCTTGGCACTATATTTAAGCCAATTCGGTGAGCATGGTGTAAAAATCCATTTACATAAATAATTACTAAATTAATTCATTAAACAACAATAACATTGCAGTTACAACGCTCCGAAATAATAAATCGCTTTTATATAGTTTTAACAAAGTTACGGTTCAGTGTTGGTGCTATAATTGTGCTTGGACTTGTATACTAACTGTGAGTAGAAGAAACTACGCATAAACTATGCAAATAAGACTAAATCATCAAAATATTAAGTGAACTTTTTTTAAAGATACCCAACCGACATCGAATTAGTAGTTCTCGAAGCGAACGCGTAAGCGACGCTGTGTGCCGCGGACTTACGACCTTTTGGTCGCGCACTGCGAGCCGCCCGGAGTGGGCATTTATTAGTGTGCACTTTTGACTATCGACGAAATTATATTTTTGGTCACGGGCCTTTGTTGCTGTGCGCCTTTTTAAAGTAATTGGATTTACTAATTGGACTTAGAAAATGTCTACATTACCACCGAAATGGGGATGCTGTACCATTGAACGTAGAAATAAAACCTTTATTCAATGCAAAGCATGCGACAAGATGTTCCATCATGACTGTCTTGCCATAGATCCAACAGGTGACCTGACATCGTGGTCTTGTTCTATATGCTCTTCAAATGTACCTGTAGTCACACAGGTTGATATAACGCCAGTTCGATTTAATCCAGGAAACATTACTGTGCGCACTAACAAGAGGCAAGCGTTGCAATCCCCACCTAATTCAGCAGCTACACCCGTTACGGAAGAGGGTGTTCGCGCTGTTGTCGAAAATGTGATGCAATCGCAGATGAAAGATCTCTTAGAAAACATAACAACAACTATGAGCAAACTGCTTAACAAGGAGCTAACCGAGATACGTGCCGAAGTCGCTGGCCTTAGAGGTTCGGTGGAATTTCTTAGCAACCAATATGACGATATGTTGAAGGAAAAGAGGCAGGGTGAAGAGAAAATAAAGCAACTGCTGGTTGAAAATGACAAATTCACATCCACGATTAAAGACATGTCAAATCGTCTAAACACATTGGAACAACACGCACGTGCAAGTAACATCGAAATACAATGTGTCCCTCAGAAGAAAACCGAAAATCTTATCACTATTGTAACACAGCTGGGTAAGACCATAGGATGTGAAATTAAGGAAGACAACATCAGTAACTGTACCCGTGTTATGAAGGTCAACAATAACACTGATCGCCCTAAATCAATAGTGGTTCAATTCATCTCACCCAGATTGCGGGATTCCTTCTTGGCTGCTTCTATCAATTTTAACAAATCAAAGCCACCCAGTGAGAAGTTGAACACCTCCCACCTCGACCTTGATGGTGCAAAATCTGCAATCTTTGTGACGGAGCATCTGAGCCCGGCCAATAGGGCACTGCATACGGCTACGCGACTCAGAGCAAAAGAAAAGGGATATCGATATGTTTGGGTCAGTGGAGGACGTATCTATGTTAAAAAGTCTGATGATTCCGATACTAAGATTATGAAAGATATAGATTCAATTCACTTAATTGTATAATTTATAATTTTAAACCGAGCTTTTATTTTGGGTTATTCTAGGTTAAATTCACTTTCTTTAATATTTATTACCAAAACTCACGTGGGCTACGTTCCAAAACTCATGAATTTTATTGTAATTTAGTATGCTCAAATTATGATGCATTGGTGCTAACAGAAACCTGGCTCAATAATTGTATTCTTAGTAGTGAACTCTTTGATCAGAGGTACATAGTTTTTAGACGCGACAGAGAAACTTCTACTTTCCATGCTAAAAAGGAGGGAGGTGGGGTATTGATTGCTATTTCTAGGAGGTACGCTGCCAACAGGCAATGTTCTTGGGAGAGTGGGTGCGAGGACTTGTGGGTTACTGTAAATGTTGCACCAGGTTTTAAAATAGCTATCTGTGGTCTTTATTTGCCCCCGCCAGTGCAACATTCCATTTTGGAGCACTTTTTGGATAATTTTAATAATGTTGCAGAAAAAAATAATTACTCTACTATTCTCATCGGCGATTTCAATATGAGCAATATAGACTGGAGCCAAGCAGTCAGCAGTGTTGATACTCACACCTACCCTACCTTCTCAAGGACAAATTCGAAAATAAATGTGACACTTTTAGACTTTATTCATATAAATAACCTCCAGCAATGTAATAATGTCGGTAATATCAAAAACAGAATACTGGATTTGGTTCTTGTAGACCTCTCGGAATGTAAAGTGATTGAAGCCCCTAATAGTCTGTCAAAGATCGATCCTTATCACCCTCCCCTTGAAATTTCCCTTTACCCTAAAGTAAACAGCTGTTTAAAGCCGGAACCTAATATTAGATTAAATTTTAAGAAAGCTAATTACAATGCTATTAAATCTGAACTTGATAACATCGACTGGCCTGCATTACTCTCGGACACAGACGACCCAAGTATAATGCTAGAACTTTTTTATACAGAACTCCATCAGATCATAGAGCGGCATGTTCCATCGCACATTGTCAAAAGTGGTACGCGTCCACCATGGTATACAAAAAAGCTAGAGAGATTACTGCGTGAAAAAAATAACCTAAGAAAAAGATTCAATACATACAAAAACCCCATGGATAAAATATCGCTTCGTTGGTGTAGTAAGAGCTGTGACAAATTGGCAAGAAAATGTTACAACTCATATTTAAGTAGCATAGAACAGAACATAACAAAGAATCCTAAGTGTTTTTGGTCCTTTATTAAGTCTAAACGGGGTTCTGTTAATGCATACCCAGTCTCAATGTCAAATGGCACTAGCCAGACTTGTAATGGGCACGAAATGTGCAACATGTTTGGAACCTACTTTTCTTCAGTGTACAGTCCAGTTCATCATCCGAGTAATGAAGCTATAACATCGCCATTCTTTGAAAACCTAGTCAACAATTCCGACAGCTTTTCCCTGATCCAAATAGCAAAAGATAAAATAGTCAAACATTTAAAAAAAATAGACCTAACCAAAGGTTCTGGTAGTGATGAAATCCCCCCTAGTTTCATTGTAACTTGCGCGGATCAACTAGCAACGCCACTATTCTTAATTTTTAACAAATCACTCAGTGTTGGAATTTTCCCTAAAAAATGGAAGGTGGCCAAAGTGGTTCCGATTCACAAAGCGGGAGCTGAGGATGTAGTTGACAACTATCGTCCTATCTCTGTACTTCCGACGTTTGCAAAGATTTTTGAAGCTATAGTATGCCCAGATATACAAAACTATTTTAAGAAGTACCTTTCTGAGCACCAGCATGGCTTTACTGTTGCTAGGTCCACCTGCAGTAATCTGGTCGCATTTGTTGAAAAAGTTGCAGCTTCACTAGATGCTAACCAGCAGGTCGACGCTATTTACACAGATTTCAGTAAGGCCTTCGATAAAGTTTCTCACGTTGTCCTCATTCAAAAGCTTGCTGCGTACGGTTTTTCTGGTTCTCTTCTTAAGTGGCTTCACTCTTATTTAACAGACAGATCGTTCTATGTCGTTGCCAATGGATACAAATCTGTGACCGAAATTATAACTTCCGGAGTTCCTCAAGGTTCTCACCTGGGCCCAGTTATATTTATTATCTTTGTTAACGACCTTCCATATTGCTTCAACAATTCCACGCCATTCATGTTCGCAGATGATTTGAAAATAGCTCGTGTAATAAATTCTCAAGTTGATTCAATTTTACTTCAAGATGACCTTAATGAGCTTATAAAATGGTGCGATGTTAACAAAATGCATTTAAACATAAAAAAGTGCTCTCAAATAACCTTTACTCGGAAGCCTATTTTCTTCAATTACAATTACTCTATGAATGACACGTGCCTAAGCAAAGTTGATGTTATTAGGGACTTGGGGGTCTGTCTTGACCATAAATTAACATTTATTCCCCATATGGACACTATTATAAAGAAAGCATCAAAGACACTTGGTTTTGTACTACGGAACGCAAAATGTTTTCGCAAGCCTAGTACTAAAATCTATTTGTACAACTGCCTAGTACGGACCATATTGGAGTACTGCTCGGTGGTGTGGCGTCCCCATTACGCAACGCATAATCTTAGGTTGGAGCGTATTCAAAAAAGATTTTTAAACCATCTAGCTTACTCGGGGGGAATAGCCAAAAAAGTTCCGAGCTATGCGAAACGGCTTGAAGAATTCAACATGAGCTCACTCGAAAAACGCAGAGATATAAACGACCTAACTTTCCTGTATAAAATCCTTCACAGCAAAATAGATTGTCCCCAGCTCTTAAGTAAGTTTAGTTTTAACCTACCACATAGCTACCCGCGTCACCCTATCAAACTATTACGTCCCCCATTTCGTAAGACTGTTTCAGGGACCAACTCCCCAATCCCAAGACTTTGCAGGCTTCTTAATAAATGTGATGATGTCATAGATATTTGCTGCACATCAACTCCTAAATTCAAGCACCAATTCCTCCAAAAATAACTTTTTAATACCTAATATAATAAGATTTTATTTATTATTATTTTTCTTATTGTCTAGAAATTAAGTATGGCTAAAACTGTACAACTATTATGTAATTAATTATTTTCTAGTTAAGTTTATGCATGCTGTGTCTATCGCTTTATATTGTACACTTGGCATGTATTTAGCTTGTATTAATAGATTTAAAAGTGTAACAATTGTGGATAGACCAATAAATAAATAAATAAATAAATAAACCGGTGTGCCGGTGTCCGCACTGCCTTTCTACAATAGAAAGACAGCACGGACACCGGTGTTCTCTTGACATTAACCATTGAAAGGTTAATGTTATGTTTATTCCAGTTTATTCAGTGAAAGTAAGCCCGTGTAAACTTAAGTGGGTTAAGCTGTAAATGCCTAGCATTAGTATGGAATGGGTCCACCCTTTATAGCAGAACTTTTTACGTCATAATTTTATTTTGCATAGCAACGAATAGCATAAACCTCTTTTCGCAGAAAATCGTTTGGCATACACTCATTTACCATACACCGAAACCCATAATTTTGTAAGTCAGAATCATCTTTAGGCATAAATTTCATATCCATAATAATCAATGAGTATAACCATCATATCGTAGAAAGTTCACAACCAGAATCAACTTTTGGCATATATTTTATATCCATAATAATCAAAAGTAGAACCATCATATCGCAGTAAATTCACAGCCAGAATAATCTTTTGGCATGCATTTCATATCCTTAATAAATTTAAAGATTACTGATTATTAATAAAAATATCTTTAAGTTCTAATCTACCATGCACGCGTGCTTTGCAAAAGAGGGGTATCTGGCGCTCGGCGGCCGCTGGCTCGGTGTGCGTTAAAACCACCTGCTCCTCAGCTTGCGGGCCGCCTCGCCCCTCCGCACCTTCGCGAGTTTAAATTACACTCTAGGGGTCGGGAAACAAGACTATGTGAAGTTGGTTTTGCAGCAATTCATTTCTGTCACTAACTTTTGTAGCACACCATAGTGATTTTTTAAAACAATTTTTTTTTTCAATAGGTACCTATGTATAGTAAAATTATTTCTATTGAAATTCTGTGATCTTCGTAGTATGCTAAGTCAAATTATGCCAAATAATCGGCGCTCTAAATAAATGTTATGCCGAAAGAAATTATGCAAAATTGTAACTCTGACAAAGGTAATTATGCCCAATACAATTCTGCCATATTAAAAGTATCCTATTTTAAATTCGGACATAAAAACATTAGGCCAAAAAACAATTATATTAAATATTTTTTATACCTTAACAATGTTCGTTTAAAAAAGTTTATGCCAAGTGAGTTATGCCAAATAGGTTTCGGAGCAACAAGTTTCTGCCAGATAGAGGGCACCCGTATGGAATGTCAATTCGCCTTCACTTCTACCTTTTCTCAGAATCGCACTGCAGGTCATAGTGATCCAAAATCATGGATTTGAGATGCTAGAAATACTTACTTCCCGCGGAGAAATCCATCTTTGAACTCTCTTAACTACCTGATCACTTTCGTCTGACAAACGATGTCTCTGTAATTGATCAATCCGTAATTGGCAATTTACACAACGCATTTTAACGCATCGTGAAATCCAAATCACTTGCAAATCAGTATCCTAGGAAATAAATTGAAATCACACGAGCCGTTGAGAACTTGAGAACAATAACAAACAAGATGACAATATTGACAATAATGACACTGACAATGGGATTTTGACAAGTTCAGTTGACAACCAAACCTTACCGTTATCGTTAACCTAAAAAAAAAAAATGTGCTACATTTTTATTTAAAATAGTAAAAGCAAAAGCATTTCTAAGATTTCTATAGTTACTTTTGAATTCTCTACACGCGCTAACGTAAAAACGCGAAGAACTTCGCGTATGTAGTACGTAGATTGGAGTGTAATAATATATATATTATTACACTCCAATCTATATATTACAAAACACAGTGCGTTTCGTAACTGCATGATTAAACGATGTCTTAGATCAATGACAGGTCTTAAGTTTACCGAAAGTTGTCAACCTGTATTTATTTCTTTAAAAATTCTGACATTACCTTGTTTATATATACTAGAAGTGGCCCTATTCGTTAAATTAAATAAACACCAATTTACCTCAATGATTGACATAAGACAA
This sequence comes from Euplexia lucipara, assembly GCA_921972225.1. Taxonomy (NCBI): domain Eukaryota; kingdom Metazoa; phylum Arthropoda; class Insecta; order Lepidoptera; family Noctuidae; genus Euplexia; species Euplexia lucipara. The sequence continues at coordinate 5,024,842 of OV179163.1, read as the reverse complement.
CGCACAGCACCAATGAGGGCCCAGTATAAAAACCAATTGCGCACAGGTGGTCATAAAACAGCCTTATTAAAAAATAGCATCCTTTCCATGGGACCGCTTATATATAATAAATTACCTGAAAATTTAAAAGACCTACCCATAAAAATGTTTAAAAAACAATTAACAAAACTATTGCTGGAGAAATGTTATTACACAGTTAAAGACTTTTTAAATGACAAAACTATATAGGAAAATGTTTTTGATAAATGTACGTTGCCTTTTCAAATTCGAATGTTTTAGATGACATTGACATATTGACATTGTTATTTTTTATTTATTAGCGATTTTTTTTTTTTTTTTTGTTGTTGTTGCATATCATCTAAATTCTTTAACTATTAATAATTGTGATTGTTGTTAATGTTTTGTAATATTTTGACATTAAGCTTTTTGACATTATACATTTCGGCATTTATATGATTTCTCTTTGTAAATTATATTGTGAGAGTTTTATATGTAATTCATTAATTATTTTGTTTTTTTTTTTGTGGTCTGATCTGTAACAACCTATTAAATGCGACTGTGGCTAATAATGATCGTAATAGCTGTATCTATATTACTATTTAATAATTCGAACCTAATATTTTGCATGCCGTAAGGTAAAATGTATCGGGACACTTAAATAATATTCCAACTTATATGTATACCTACATTATCAGCAAATAAATGATTTCTTTCTTTCTTTCTTTCTTTCTAAAAGACAAGTCATCTCGTCTTAGTTTAGGTATTGGTAAAAATATGGGACCAATCCTGCCATCCTTCTATGGCTTCTTTTGAAATCGTTCGAACTGGCGATGGCGATGCGCTCACGTCTCGATTCTTGTTAAAATTGATTATATCACGTAAGTTACAATGGTGTATACCGTACTACATTACCTTCTACCAAAGACATTCAATACCAATAGACCGGACATCACGAACAAAATTTTCGTCCGAAAAAGTGTGTCCTGCTGGATACAAGTCTATGATTTTTTTGTAGTACGCTCCGCTGCCGCTCCAAAATTCATATATTATTCTAGATGGCGTTACTGAGACAAGGGATCAAAGTTTTTCTACGACATTTCCTTGACATACCCGCTCTATAGTATTTTAAATCTCTTTGCCTTCTACATAGGGAGTAGCTTGCGAATTTGTTACTTCTTTAATTTCCTTACACTGTTCTTCATTTTCCATTCTGTTTAATCATCGAGCACTTTATAGTTAAAAGTGTAGGTACATCTGAACATTAACCTATTCAAATCTTAGGTCCAATATCGTAAGAAACACTGTAGTCCTTATTAGTGCGGTAGGCATGAGCCTGGATGGGAAAAGGAAGGAAATAAATACATTAGATAATAAAACTACATAGGAATTCAATTATTGTAATATCTTTACTTATCGATCAACATTTTTTATGACAAAAATTCATATTGATTTCGGGGTTTCACTAAAGTTACTTTGAAGTTTAAGTAGTCCGTTTATCCGTTAGGTTCTAGCTTGGTTGTCTAACTATCGTATCAGCGTTTTCAACTAAAGGCCGATTTGTTCGTATAGTATGGGAACATATTCGTCCCATTCAGCTTGATAGAAGTTCCCCGCCACCGGATCGCCCAAGTTGTACTTTTCAGCAAAATTGCTTATCGAGAACAATTCGCGGTTTTCAGCCGACCTGGAAACATCAGATTATATTATTGTAAGATTGTCATTTTTGTCCTACTGATCACAATAAATGATAAGGTACAAAGCTTTCTATTTCACTGTTATGTATTTATTGTATGTTTACATTCAAGTTCTTCCATTTAACAGAAAATGCTGGTCATCAGCCTAATTTAGTTAAATGAATTTTGATTATGATTTTGAAACTCGGTATTTTGAAAAATAGTAAGTAAATAAACATCAGAAATATTAAAGTTTTGAAAATAACATAACATACCTACATAACGTCACGCCTGTAATCCCCGAAGGGCTAGGCAGAGGTGTACCTGGTAGTACACCCACATTTCGCCAGTTATGTTTAAGTCCCATGTAATAGGGGGCGAGCCTATTGCCATCAATCGGGCACAAATCCAGACACCGGGCTGCTACTAACACTGCCCGACCCGGGGATCGAACCCGGGACCTCATGCTCAGCGGTAGCGCTTGCGACTGCGACCACTAGACCAACGAGGCAGTCCAAGTTTTGAAAATATAATTAAAAAAAAGATTAATGATAAATTGGGGCCAATTAGTAATTTTAAACCATTCGGAAGTATGAAAATCGGTATCCGTATTTCGATATTCGTATTTGTAACTGACAGAATTCCAAAAAGTTAGAGATGCGTGCCATGTCTTAAGTTGGAACACGAGGCGGCCCATACTTTGGCAATCCGCCGGTCACACAACTAGGCTAACTGCTTTGGTATAGGTTACTGACAAAGAGATTCATAATACCATAGAGAGAAAATGCGAGAGGATGTCATAGAAACACTGTGATCCCAGCTGTGATGTCTCAGTAAACGCCATCTAGAATAATAAAGCAATATTGGAGCAACAGCGGAGCGTACTAAACTAAACTCATAGACTTGTGTCCACTAGACCACAAGTAGATAGGTACCTAAGTACATACCTACCTATTGGATAAAAAAATTGTTCGTTTTTTATGTCCCGGTTTTAGTTCGTATTACATGTCTTTGGTTACTGACCTGTTAGTAAGTCTTGGTTCATCAAACTCCAGTTTGGAAGGTTGCTCGTAGACCAGGAACACGTATCTGTGCAGGCCGCTGTTCAACGACGGACCGGCTCCGACGTACTCGGCGATGGTCTCACCGGACGCGATATCGGTTCCGGGAACGTTGGCGACCATCCAATGTAACCATTTACGTGATGTAGGCAACTCGCGAGATGGTGCGTCGGGATCTGTATTTTTTTATTTACCGCTTACTAGGTGAAATCAAATGTAAGTAAATTCATTTATTCATAACAGGCTGTGGATTTGCACTTTTTGAACGTCAAAATTATACAAAGACAGTCTTCCAAAAAGCCCGCCCTTCACCACTACCTAGTGTTGTAGTTGGGAAGAAGCATAGACACCATATCCGGGAAGAATTGAACCCCCCAGCAACACGTCTGTCTGATAAGTTGAAGAGCTTAAATGTATAGGCCCGGATCTGTAAAACTAGTTAACATTTTTAATCAATAGTAGGAAGGTAACATGGAAACGGTGAAACGGTGGTTGGTGCGTCGGGAACAGTTTCCGCACGGAATAACAATGTAGGTATTTATATATTTTATTTTAAAGTAGGCTTACAGACTAACAATCCAATGAAAATTAGTTTGTGAAAAAAAGGTCGATAAAAATAAAGTAGGTACCGATAGTACAAATAGGCAAGGATTATTATTCGTTAATAATAAGAGTCGATAGGTTGACTAGGTACCTGTCAAGAAAAAAAGACTGTGCCAAAAGCCGTCTTACGGTCGAAACACGGATGCAAAATAAGTCGACACTAAGGTCCCTAGGAAACCTATTTGTATGGCATAGTACTATACCTACATACCTACTACAGGTAGGTAGTGGTTCCGAATCTGGTGTGTGTGAGTTTAAATGTTCCTATAAGAATACCCACGAGTGCCCACAACACACTTTTTCATTTTTTTTATGTCATCGTGATGTCAAAATAAGTGTAAATTGTTTTTTGTTAGTTTTAGTTTTTTTTTAACAGTCAGCCACGTGACGGTCTGGGATGTCATGTTGGAGTCAGCTCTTACATAGGGCAAGCACTCAACACCATTTTGCAGTAAAACTGAGGAGACACGAAGAAAGGTACCTATAAGTTTCTATTTTTTTGTTTTATTTCTATTGGAGCTCCTTGCGTTCGTAGGGTAATTAAAGGATAAAAACCCGACACAATACTGACCAGCCATCGCTACGGTGTAAAACTTGTCTGCGGAGGCGTCCCATGTGACGTTAGGGATGTCCTTCACCTGTGTTGGAGTCAACACGTTTCCTTCTTCAACTACAGCATCGCTGGGGTGCAGCACCTGAGTTGTTCATTGTGAAATAAATCCAAAATTTTCCTCTTTTTTAATTATTTATAGGCTCGCGTTTGACCACTATCTCACCTCATGGTAAGCGATGATGGGGTCGACGATGAAGCACGCTTGCCTAGAAGTAGGTACTTAACCTATTAATTCTTGCCATCAGGATTAAACACTGACTACGGTAGGGAATTCCACTCCTTAGCTGTAGGTACCTACTCACAATGACGGTGTTCCCAAAAGGTTTAGTACCTAATTTCGCTTCAGTAGGTACCTAATATAACTCAATAACACAGTCATGCATTCTATTTATTTTGAAAAAAAATCGTTGTTTTATTTAAATATTCTTTAAGTACTTAGTACCGTTTTTTTTTGTTTTTAAAGTTATATTAACTTTATTATGTTCTGTGGGTAGCTGCCTAGGTAGGTACGTGTCAAATAATGCTCTTATTTCTTTCACACACACACAACACAAGATGTATCTACCTACCTAACTAAAAAGGGCATTATTAATTCTAAAAACAATGAAAAGGGTTACCTATCACATCATAATAAATAACTGTTATCTTGAGGATTTACATTAAGTGCATTGCGATAGCCTCCTAAATCATTGCCCTTAGAGTGAATCGATGTCCTGGTGAAGGACGAAGAGGAAGACGTGGGCAGGCAGGCCTGTGGGTCTGACTTCTGAGGTAGTTTAACCCGACATTCGTAATGTGTCTACTCATATTACGATACTGAATTTGGCGGAATAAGAGACCCTTTACGAGCAATTGTGTTAAGAAAAATATGATTTAACTGAGTTCCAGTAATTGAAATCACCAATTAAATAATAAATAAATAGCTTGTGTTATGGGTACTAAATAGCTGATAAACATACTTATATATTTCTAAATACATACATATTATAGATAAATTACACCCAGACACAACAAACGATCGTGCACATCACACAAACATTTGTTCTGGGTGGGAATCGAACCCACGACCTCCGGCATAGCAGTCAGGGTCGCTAACTACTAGACCAACAGGCCAGTCAAAAATTCAACCCTCTAAATGATTTTTTCATGAAATAGGTAATCATTCAAATGGGTTTATAGGTATTATGATCTTAGAGGATTGTCTTAATGATTTGAATGATATAATTCTGTAAGTTTAACATACAGCCTGACATTGAACGACAAATTTGCAAAAAATACAATAAAACTCGAATTTCGCGGGTTCCCCTGGCACTTTCACCTTAATTAGGTAGCTGATCATACTAGAGATATTTTTTATCAAGAACATTTTACTTACGGTCAAATATCCTGTAGGCGTAACGGATAATACATCGGGTATAATCTCATGTTCATGGTAAGCCTGGATTGACACCTCTTGAGCTGCTAAATAATTATTAACACATGCTGCAAAAACTAAGAGATACAGACGACTCATCTTGATAGAATATAAAAGATTACTATATTGAACTACCATAAAATTTAAGAGCTGCCTATGATGTTGCACTGGGCGGGCTTGGAAGTCAAATATACTTGTTAATGAACAATACAAAACTAAGTTTACCCAGCTGCATTTGTATAGAAAGATGATATCATTCTTTTTTGGTGATATAATCCATACCTACTGATATTATTATCTATGTAGCTTTCTGCTAAAACGCTGAACCGATTTAGATTAGATTATTGAGATTAATTTGAACTCTGATGGACATGACTGTGGAAATTACACTGTTATCCCATCAAAATAAAAATTATGAAATGAGAGCCAAGTTCAATACTATGATAATATTATTATATGCCTTGGTTTTTTACTTCAACGACAAAAGTGAGATTATGATCAGTGATAAAAATTACGATTTTGGGCGTTAATATTTAAATACCCGTTTGAGATGTGTTTATGGAATTTGGAGCACATAATTATGTATCTCGCAAGTCTTGTCACAATTCATGAGTCAGAAATGTTTACGTAAAATAGTTTTTGAATTACGAGGGGCCAAAAGTGTCTCCAAGCTACCTTTAATTTGTCATGAAGTCGTAACGCGTGGCGTGCTGGGTTCATTTTGGTTTGTCTATACATGACTGGCGGTTATACGGTTAAACTGGGGGTCGAGTCTGCTATTGCAAACGTGTCTCAATGACCGGTCAATGATCGATTTTTTGACGTATAACGTCAAACTTATGTCACTTTTCCCATGCAAAAACTGTCAAAGTTGTCAAATATTTGATCAATGACCGGCCATTGAGACACGATTGTAATAGCAGACTCGAGCCCCTGGGCTAATGTAATGCAATAAAACAACAGATAAAGTGCATACCACTATAATAATTTCTAATAAAACAATTTAGAATATCAACTTTCGGGTCTTCCACTTACAAACTCAGTATTAATGCTAGTATACAAATGATATGTAGTCGTATATTACAGGAATCTAACTACCCGACCTAGTTAAGAAGACAACTGTCATTCTAGTGTATGGTCTTAGGACGAACGCTTCAGACGGGTAAGGCCGCGCTTCCATCATGTCGTAACGGTTAGTTTATCGTCGGATACTATCGTCTCCAGTTTCCATATTAATTTTGTCTTGAATATTTAACGTCACAGTAAAAAAGGAGTCGCGGATGACTGTTAGTCGTGTCGACCTATTTGTGAACAACTCCATTTAAATTACAAGACACGACGCATTAAACTGCACAAATATCTGTCGTTACGACAAAGTGGGAACGCAGCCTAATTTGTATTGGTTGGGTAAAACATAAGCAAGCCTTTATACAATTGAGAATGGTACCTATACACAAACGACAATAAAAAAATGGAGCAATTATGAAGCGTTGGAATATTACATACAAGATTGTGATAAGAACTGTATTATAATTATTTAGCTTCATAATTATAAAAATAACGCGCACACGTTAAAGGTTTTCATATTAATTAAATAATTAATATACCGGGCCCTAAAAGGATTCATAATCTTCTTTTAATGAAGTCGGTAAAAACGCTTTAAAATTGATTTTTGATGCAGTTGGCAAAGTAAAACATTTGCAACAAATTAATGCTTATTTATAATCCAAATAGGACTCTTAAACTAATAAACGCAAATTCTATATAAACGAACATTATTGTCTTATAATACTAAACGATGACCAAATCAAGGCGTATACCGGAGTAAGGTTTTTAAGACAAGGAGTTAAAGCAAATGGAGTGACAACATGGCATCAAAATACGCAACACATTCAAATGACAATATTTCATTAACAATGCCACTTTTTAGTACCAAAATAGTAACAAAATCATTTCATACGAGCTTCTCTTTAATTTTCTTCAATATTTTCTCAATTGAAGTGTTAATCAACTTTTGTTGCAATTATTTAATGTTGGCTATACTTTTAGACCTCTTTCAGTCAAATTTTGTATTTCAAACGTATGCGTATTCGTTTACTCCATTTGTTCTCTCATCTATGGTTCTCCTTCTCAATCTGTAGATGTCGTTTATTCTCCGAGTTGCTTGTACAGAATGGGCACGTAGTCGTCGTATTCAGCTTGGTAGAAGTTGCCCGCGATGGGATCGCCCAAGTTGTACTTCTTGGCGAATTTGGCGATTGAGAACATTGCACGGTTGTCGCCTGACCTGTAAAGTGTACATTATAATTGTATAAACAAATCATACATAACATCACGCCCATAATCCCCGAAGGGTTTGGCAGAACTGTTCAACCCATATTTCGCCTGTTATGTTTAAGTCCCATGTAATAAATAGGGCCTATTGCCATCAATCGGGCACAAATCCAGACTCCGGGCTGCTACTGAGAAATTCCAGATGGAAAACTCAATAACACTTTGCCCAACCCGGGCTCGATCTAGGGACTTCGTGCTCAGCAGTAGCGCTTGCGACCACTAGACCAACGAGGCAGTATAATTATAATAGTTCGTATTTATGTAGTATATAGTAGGTACATGTTAAACTATGTGTAATAATCTTCGATGGTGAATTCAGATGATATCTGAATCATGCTCATACAAACTTTTGTCTGTGTGAAAATCGAACCCACGACCTTCGGCATAGTAGTCGGGGTCACTAGCTACTAGACCAACAGGCCAGTCATGCTCGTGGCTTCTGTTTATGAGAAGAGTCCTTATTGATACTAACTTGTTGGTAAGTCTAGGCTCATCAAACTTCAGCTTGCTAGGTTGTTTGTAGACCAGGTACACGTATCTGTGCAGTCCGGTGCCAGGAGGAGGTCCGGACCCTACGTATTCCGAGAGGGTCTCGCCGGCGGCGATGTTGTTGCCGGGAACATTTCCGACCAGCCAGTGGTGCCATTCGCGGAACTTAGCGGCTTTTCGGGTAGGCGCATCAGGGTCTGGAAAAACGTGTTTTTTACATGAAAATTTATGAAAATTGCCGCACACTACACCGAACCAGTAGTCCGGGTCGCAGATCGAGCACCAGGGTGAAGGTACGGCTGGTAAGTGTTCATTTTGATTTAATAAAAACTTTTAGTAAAATTTTACAAGTGTCTGAAAAGAAAAACTATTTAAATTAGTCAATATGATAGGGGGTGGCTATTTAGGAATTATCGTGCTGAAAACAGCTTCAAAATGCGCTCCCTGGTCAACGAGTAATTGCGGTAGCTACGCCCCTGGTTTTTGCCCGTAATGTCTAAACCCAAGTTATATGGGACGGGTCTATTGCCGTCGCCCAGGAAAAAGAACAGAGTCCGCTGCTACTGAGAATCTCAAGACTCCGGGTATTGAACCAGCATTCTCAGCACTACTACTAGACTGAGTTTACTTGACTAAGTAATATTCATGTAGACTTAAGCAACTAAGGTATTGAGGTCAAAAAGAGTGTATTATAAACTGTAAATAAATCTGTTTGCCTTTTGCGAATGGTAAGTAAGTATATTGGCACTTTCCTCTATGCAATTAGGAGGTCCATGTTAGGCAACGAGTCGTTGAAACGTGAAATGTTGATTTATTTATTTACTAGCTATAGCATTGCTGCCTGTCTGTCTGATTGGCTATCGGTGAACATACATGGTGGTTTAAAGCCGATTAAAAAGGACTCAATTACATTATTATATTGATTTTGTGGATGTATAAGCGAGCGCCTTCACTCAAATTGTAGTAAGGCATAATATCCAGTGGTTTGAAATTCGTCAACATGTTGTCTAAAAGACACTTGTACAGCAGATTATGAAGCCCTTTGTAGTGTTATCATGTAGAGTTAGTGAGTTAACTCATGACATTCCTAACCATTAAACTTTTGAGTGATCCTACAACGGAACACTCAATGAAATCCGAGTCACTCAGCACTGAACGTACTTGACCATTTCAGTAAACGATGACTCTTTAAACCAGAAATAATAACGAGGACTGACTAAATTGACATTTAAGGACCGTTTCTTGTGGAAAAAACAGACAATAACAAAAATGAACACCTAGACTAGGGGGCTTATAGATTCAGTGGATGGGAGGGTTGCCAGAAACCGATCACCACGTCCTGGGCCCTATCCAATAAAGCTGACAATCCGACAAGTCCGACATATGTCAAAAAGTGACAACTCGACAATTTTTCTGTTTAATAAAACTTACAGGCGTCAAAATTGTCATTTGTGTGTCGATTTTTGACATATTTGTCACGTTTATTAAACAGCTTAACACCTTGACTGCGGGCGCTATCGCCTACGCCAAGCCGCCCGTGCGGACGGCCGCACACCTGCTGCGAGAGCCGCACAGTCGTATCGGATGGTCGAAAACAATACGCCAGTGCGGATATAGCGCTGGGTGTGTTTTAATCCTCCAGTGCGGCAAAACACAGGCTATTGTGTTTTTTTACGAATGTTACAAGTTATTTCGAAAATGACCATCCTACACAATAGGACCCTCAAATTAACACAATAGGGTTTAAAATCCTTTGTGAACACCAGGCATCTTAATTGCTAGTGAAATAAAACAACATTGCGAATATCAACTTAAGCTCTAACACAATAGGGTTTAGGATCCTTTGTAGACACCTGGCATACCGGTCATAAAAAACTTAATTATACAATTTTCAACTTTATGATTTTTGTAATTTTATAAGAAATTCTAGTGAAACCCTTACTGGTTCGGTATTTTAAATAATAATTTCTCATAGACTTGAAACTTGAAATTATCAAACGTCTAAACAGACGTGAAAACTCACAGCAGTTGCGAGAACCGCACTCGCGGCATAATTAAATTTTACACGCTGGGCGTGATTTGCCGCACAGCCGTATTGGAAAATATGAAATCACAACCGGTGTGCGCGAGCCGCACTGGCGTTCCGGCGGCGAGAACACAGCGTATGTGAGTCCCGCAGTCAAGGTGTTAAGCGCGACAATTCTACAATTTTGTCATTTTTTGACATATGTCGGATTGTCAGCTTTATTGGATAGGGCCCTGATGGGCGTAATCATTCGTCCAGTCACCTATTACATAATTATAATTGTCACACGACACAACCATCATGTGTATTTTTCCGTGCAACTTGTACTACGTGTAAATTACTTTTAGCCAATTTTCGATATTATTTTATTAAAAACAATATTATCTATCAGCTCGTTACTGACCCACTGCACGGCAAAGGCCTGTTCTCGAACAGTGAAGGCACTATCATTGATTACAAACTTATTTAAGTGTAAGTCTACCTAGTAAGTAATATTATTTCATTAAAACATGCCATGCCATGTCATTATAAGTGCTTTGTTTCTTTTAAACTAAAATATATGTACACTTTGTTTATTTTAAAAATATTTATGCTGTCTTAGTTTATCTCTGTATTTATTTATCGTTGCTAGTGTCACTCTTGATACAATATATATTTATTTTTTACATTTATGTATAACCGACCTCTTCTCATTACACACTGAACTGATTTACTTAATTTACTTACTCGTTTTCTATTTATTTATTTCTTTCCGTCACTGGGTACCCCTCAAGGTTCATTGGAAGACCAGCGTCAGACAGCATTACCTGTCTGGCATGAATGCTGAAATGGACCTTTTTGGCGCAGCCGTGAGGCACACAGCACATGATGTGTACCTACTATTGTATATCTTCTATTGTTTTATAAATTATTGTGTGTTTTGATGACTGATGTCAAATAAATATTTTTCTTTCTAAAACAGATTTTAAAAACATTTCATATTCTTTATTAGTAAGATCTGGAATGGATCTGGATCTGGAATTTCTCAGTATCAGCCTGGAGTCTGGATTTGTTCCAGATTGATTGCAATAGGCTCGCTAAAGAGTATTTCATTGGTACTACTGGAACACCACTTGACTACGGCACTGCCTAACCCTTCGGGGATAACAGGCGTGATGTAAATTATGTTATGTCATGTCATTAGTAAGATGCATTACGCTACTAAAAAGTTTTGTCAATCAAATTTAATAATTTATTAATTGGACATCAAACAAATGTTAGGTATGGATATTCAAATTAAATCATCCATATTATGTTTGAATTTGATTAATCCAATCGAGCGATGCGACGAGTCAACGACGATGTATTATTTCTTGAAATGTTACGAGACCACGGCTTGAGTAACCGGCGTGTGTAAATGACAACATGACATGTATGAATGTAAACGAAGCAAAAGAAATAGGGTAAGAATCGTAGCATATTATGGCGCTCAGTAGTTTCTCCCTAACCCCATGGGAAAAAGGCGTGAGTTTATGTATGTATGTTATGAGAGCGTGTTTTTAAATAGTAGCTTAATAATCTAATACCTTGATTATCTTTACATGCGTTAAGCTTGACAAAGCGTATTGACATAACATGACTTAAGATTAATATTTTATTTTTTACGGGTAAAACCGCAACTAATATGTTTTCATTTCTGTTTCTACCGTAGAAAACGTGAATGAAGGAAAATATTCCATAGATACATAATAATCTGTCCTTTTATGAATCTATTTGACACACAAATGAAGTAACTCAGAATAAACCGAGTTAAGGTAAGGTAACACGGTTTATTCTGAGTGAATTATTATTTACTAATACTAAGGGTAAACACTGATACGATGGTAAATAATAATTTACACTTATATTGTAAAGCGAATATATTTAATTTCTTGTTAGTTTGTTCGTAGAGATATACCTAGCTCAAAAATAATTCAACCTATTTTTAACATTGGTGCACCATTTTAAAACTATGCTATTGCCGAGTAACATGAGCTACCGAGGACGAGTTTCACACAGACGAAATCACGACATAAATTCACAGAATTGGTCTAAGACATAATCTAACATGATAGTGTTAAATCAGGTACCTATTACTTAACTAACCCTATAGACCCAAAAAGTTGTTACGAGGGTATACAGCTGGTCAGTAGAGGCATCCCACGAGACGGAAGGGATGTCTTTATCATGACTAGGATATAGGTCACCAGGGTATGAACTCGATACAAAACTAGCCAGCCATCACGACGGTGTGCGTACAGAATACTTAGTTATTGTGAGGGTATACATTTAGCTGGTCAGGAGAGGCATCCCATGAGACAGAAGCAATGAAATAGGTAATAGGGTAACTTTGGCGTAATAACTCGACGGTAAGTATTGTACTAACCAGTCATCGCAACGGTGTACAGCTGGTCAGGAGAAGCATCCCACGTGATTGTTGGGATATCTTTCACTTGTGTGGGAGTCAGCACGTTGCCTTCATTCACTACTGCGCCACTGGGGTACTTCACCTGTTAAAAAATCGGAAATTAGACGGATTCGTAATTATACTATAAAAGTCTTTGAATACAGCTAGTTCTAAAAGATAGCTAAATTTTCAGCAGGTCTGACAGGGTTTGCTTTAAAATTACCGTAAGATTTTGCTTTGTTATTGTTTTGTGATTATTGAGTAATGTTTTCTTTCGTTCTTTCTTTTTTAATTGATAAATACACTTTAGTAGATAAAGACACTTTACCTACTTTCATTTCCCGTGCAATCAGGTTAAAAGGAGAATAAATTTAATAAGACTTTTTGAAAAGTCAATGAATTTATTTAGGCATCGGTGTAATTATTAAACTGTTCAAACTGAACTAAAATGTGACAATAAACACCTCATCTAATAGATAACATACTGAAGATATCATACTGACACGATGCTTAGAGATGTCAAATTACTTTAATGAGCCGCAAACTTCGCCATGTTTTTGGTGGACGCGTTGAGAATGTTTTAAATACATCTTAGTAGTATGGAAACTTTAGTCAAACTAAAATTTCTTCCTATAATATGAATGTCCGTCGTATAATAAAAAAATAATATTATTTTTATAGTAGTAGTGCATGTTTGCGCTGTATTGAACGCATGCCGTCATTATTTCTCAAAACAAAAATTCCTGATCTGTAGAATTTGTGGCGGCTGCAATAAAATTTTGAAAACAATAGCTGACTGAATCTCATCTCCGATGAACAGAACTATTGTGAAGCGGATAACTTAGCTGAGAACTGTTTTAGTGGATGTATTTTTTTTTATTAGAACTGTATGGATCTCTTAGCTCGCCGAAATAAATGAATTTTATTTTATTTTAGTGGCAAAAGTTGTTCATAATAATGATGAATACAAAACCTCTAATCGGGTTCCGTAGACTAAATTAGAAGTAATAATATAAGTACAGACCGCTTTTGTAAAACATTTTTTAGTAAAATAATTATACTAGGTACCTACTTATGTCGTTATTTCTGTGTGAACAAAATAATGGAATAATGAAGTTAATTCCTCGCTTTGCCTTTGTAAACACTTGTTCAGATTAACGAGGTGGAAATGAGATAATAAGTAGACCGTACTTACGTAATAAACTGTGTTTGTGTAATCATCACTACAATATAGCTAAAAAGGTTCTTATCTATTTGATACTTTTATCCCAGATACATAAATCTGCACTTTGTTATCATATTATGTCATGTGTTACTATCGGATTTGGGAAAAACAAATACATAAGTATTACTATACATATGTTTGAGTTAGTGATAAGTTCTTTAATGTACTTAGTCAATTTTAGTGTATTTAAGGTAACTCTATTTCATTCAGGATCTTATAGGGTCTTATTTGATGAAATTAGTTTTATTTCTAGTTTTAGCGGCAATTGAAATACAAACTGAAAATTTCAACTTGTATCATTTGTCTGAGAATATACAGCCTGCTGACAGACAGACTGACGGCCAGTGGAAGCTAGTGATAGGGTCCTGTTGGCACCCTTTAGGTACGGAACCCTAAAAATTTCAAGCTTCGCTTATGTTGTACGGTAACACTTATTTACTTCATTTGAATCTAATTATCAAACGAACATAGTATGTTACTTTTCTTATTATCCGCACAATATATTTGATTTATTTATGTTTATTTTGTGAAATATTCCCAAAAATGATTTATACATATATCCTACTTCTATTATTCTTATACCGATGTAGGGAATGAACGTATTTATGTAAGTATCTCAAACCTCAAATATACTTTGATTAGATTTTGAATCAAGAATATTGTTCGTTTCACCATTGTTTTGATATCACCTCTATGGATCTTTCTAATTGGTTGGTATCATTTTGTAACATAAAAATCAAGAGAGAAAAAGTCCTAGTTCTAAATGAAGTAATTCTAGATCCATGAAAAACCTTGGTTAAAAAGTAAATAGATGAGTAAGGTAGGTACCTAACTAGCCTACACATGCTTATTAGTTCGTAGTACCTTCGTCTTTCAGCCAACGCTATTCTTATTTTCCCGGCCCTAATACATGTTTGTCATTGTACATGATTGTGTTCAATTTGTCAGAGTTATATTGAGATAAGTATGCGTTTATGCCCTAATGTAATGTTATTACTATGTTCGTTAACGAGATTTTCAGGCTAAAAATATAGTTAATACCCTGTACTGTTTATTTTTACTCTGCGGCCTAAAATACTTATAAGAGGCGATTCAATTGAACATCTCGATCGCAGGTTAAGTAACGCATAAAGAGGTTGATCCGCAGATGGGTGACTATTTTTCTCGTTCTCGGCTGTCATTAATAGTTATTTTATTAATGTTACGGACAGTCAGAAGCCTAACAGAGAAACTGTGTCAAAGGGTTGTCGTCCCGAGCAATGATGAACATTTGGTTCTCTGGGTTGTGAAGGTCAGATAATTATGCAGTCGCTCCAAATAAGAAACCAGTATTCAGCTGCAACCGGTTCGACTGGGAGCCGACCTCAATAAAGTTGGAAAGGGTAGGCAGACGATTATGAAGGCAAAAATTACGTTTTCACCAAAGTTAAAAACAACTCCCAAGACTAAGACATTTGCCATTATTGAGACATGTTTATTGTAATGAAAAAGTCTTAAGACTCGAGTCTTGAGACCTTAATTTATATTTTGTGTTTATAATTATTTTGTTACTTAAAACCTATTATATCTTTTTGTGTAAATTTAAAATAATTATGTTTTGCATACGTGACGGTAGAGCACGGATGATTCTTATTATAAAATATCTAAATACTAATATTGTACCCATGTTTGTAAAGCAACAAATGATTTGATTTGTTTTTATTTCTTTTTTAATTTTTTTATTGTTATTAGCAATGTAGGTTGTACAGACGCCAGCACATCAAGTTACCCCAATGTGCCAAATTTTCCTAATTGAATATGTAGGTACTTTATTGTGTTCGACATAAAGTTGAAAAACGATCAAAGAAATTTGACACATTGGTGTAACTTGATGTGCTGGCGTCTGTACATTACTAGCAGTCTTGTTAATCCCTCCAACTAAGCTAAATATTATGCTTGTGTCTGGAGAGGTTTCAGTAGTGAAATGGGTGAATATTTAACTCAATACAAGCTCTCGATAGCCAGGCGACGACGCCTTACCCATTGGACTTTTGCCTAAGTATTTAAAATTCATCATTTAATTATTATTATTATTATTACTACATATTTTTATGCCATTTGTTTAGTTCGAAGTTGAACTGCTTTTGAGAAATGCTTGAGTCGATTTGATTTGTAGTTTATACTCTACGGGCCTAAGCCAGTTTCTCAAGCAATTTAATAACAAGATCGAAGCCGTGAAATCTTGTATTATTCCCCCTCATGTTTCACTGTAATCATGTGAACACGGACGTAAATTTGCAGAATTATGAAGACAATACAGATTATTTCCTGTGTAGTCGTGTCAACCATAATTGAGTTAGCGAGAATCGTCAATCGACTATCCAGTTTTTAACGGTTACGGCTAGGTGCTTCTGTCATAATGACACAGCTCAACTTGTAGGTCTATACCATAGACACAGAAAAGACAGAGGGACTGTGCGGCCGACACTTGTCTCTTTCTTTCTCTTTTAATCAGAATTCTAGGAAAGAGACAACTCTATTGGCCGCACGTTCGCTTTATCTCTCACACACTTTCTTACCAGTATTTACTTCACAACTGGATAAGGAACACTCAGATCATTCTCCATGTCTATTATGTTCTATACTAGATTAGAATACTGTATTCAGTCCATGCTGGATTGACCAGGAGTTGACAAATCTGAGATTCAAACTATACTGAATAGAATCATATTATAGAATCAAATCAAATCAAATCAAATCAAATCATTTATTTGCCAATAATGCAGGTATACAATATGATGGTAGTTTTTTTTTTGTCAGTGTCCCAATACATTTTGCCTTACGGCATGCAAAATTATTTAATATTACACTTTTAAATGATACTAACAGACATTCAAATTAAAATTACAAAAATTACATAATAAATAAAAAAGGATAAAGTAGTAATTAGGTATAAATGTCTACAAATTTAGTGTTAACAATGTTAAAAAATAATTATAATAAAAATGTGAACAAATTAAAAGTATTAATACAATTATTTCAATGCCAATAAATTCCAAATGTCAGTAAACTTAATACAACAAAATCTAATTAGATAGTAAAAAAAAAAAAAAAAAAAGATAAATTAACATTAGGATTGCAATGATAGCAAAAGTTTGAACTGTCATTAACAAAAAATGTTGTCATCGACAAAATCTTTAATTGCGTAGTAGCACTTGTCCAGAAGCAGTTTTGTTAGCTTTTTTTTAAAAACGTTGATGGGTAATTCTTTTAAATTTGACGGTAGTTTATTATATAACGTAGGACCTAAGGTTAAAATATTGTTTTTAAGTAGAGAATGACTTCAAAGACTCTTTTTTTTGTTTGAAAGGTTGGTCTTATGGAATTTTGGTCGTATTTCTTAACTTTAACCACTGAACACATTGGGGTAACTTGATGTGTTGGCGTCTGTATTTAATAAAAACAAGTTTTTTCGAACAAAAGACCGGGATTATTACCTAAAGTAACCTTGCTTGTTTCATAATTCAGCGTGATCTTTATAACCGGTTTGATTTAAACAAGTATACCTACTCCATTTACAATAGCATTAGACAGAAGTTAAAAAGTATAAATTTTATAAGTACCTACTTATAAGTATTATTTATATACTTAAAAGTATAAAGAGTATAAATTAAAAAAAAAAACAATTAAGTACCTAGATTAAAAATTGTTTCCTTCATCTTTAAAATAAAATGTTCTTCATTCCTGCTTCTACGTGCCTCTTTTTTTCTAATGCAAATTTAATAAAATAATAAATGGAATATTAGGGAATGCAATCTCGTCTCGCCGAGATCCCGATCTCGCGAGATCCCGATCTCGCGAGATCCCGGCCATATTTTACGAGATTGTATCTCGTCAAATTTCGTACGAGATCTCGCGAGATAACGAGATCGACAAATGCAGCGTGACGACGTGTATTTCATAGCGCGGCTGCGCGCGAACTGAAACCTGGCCGTTGCCTAAATATAGATAATTATTGTTTTGTTACCAATATTGTAAGAATTTGAACTGATTAGCTACAGTAGGTATAATAATTATAGACATAAACAAATGTTATTAGAGTTAGAGACAAAATAATAAGTACTCTGTTGATTTTTAAAATAAAACTTAGGTTATTTTTATAACTAAGCAACGCAGTTTCTATTTAATTACATATCATGTCAATTACTAGTTCTTAAAACAAGCATTTGCATATGTTTTAATTGCGATTCTTCCAATCTCGCGAGATCCCGTAATTTGCGAGATCTCGCGAGACTGGGTATTGAGTCTCGCGAGATGTCGCTAGGCGGAAATCTCGTACGAGATTGCATTCCATGCGATTGTATGCGATACATGAGATTTCGATTTGGATATGTAAAAAGTTTTACATAACTGAGGTCCATATTGCCTACAGAAGCTCACTCAAGAATTGATCAAAACCAGTTCAAAGTAAGTTAATAAGTGAAATTCGACAATACGAGCTTCTCAAACAAAACAAAATTTAAAACGCAAACTACAAATTTTATAAAAGTCGTGCTTTCTAAAAAACTATTAAAGCTCTCATTGTGCTTACAGAAAATTAAAATAAGTATTTTTGTATCTATTCTTTAGGTACCTACAAATAAAATTGAAGTGTCAGTTTGCAATGTCAAAAATTGTAAAAAAAATTGTATCTGGCTGTCTGTTCCAGATTGTCCCCGAAACGGCGCGGCGCCGGCGCGCGGCGGAAGGAATCATATCTATGATTTTTAATAACTAATTAAATTATTTTTTATTTTCAAAACTTTTCATACATAGGGTACGTATGTAAGTACGAATAATTTTGAGAATAAAAAATAAATTAATAGTGTGGAGCAACGTCAAAAAAAAGAAAGGAGTAAAGAAACGTATAAAGGTTTTGACTCAGGTATGATAATATTATTGTAGCTATAACCATTACATGTAGGTTTACCTACAAAGATACATTTTACAAGTTCTGTAGCTGTGCAAAATCTTACGAGAATTGAGCTAAACCGGTAAAGTTACTGTCTGTATCACATCATATCACATCTGCAGTGCAATTCCGTTAAAACCTCCCCATGAAAAAATAGGTGAAGTGAAGGCGGAGTGAACTGTTAACAAATGCAAAGCATTGACAACATTCACTCCACTTAAGTTTACACAGGCAGGTCGTAAGCGCCACTATAAAACTTTCTCAATCGTGTAAATAATGATCTCAACTCCACGTCGTCAATTTGTGATTCAAAATTGAAATAAAACTCCATGGATATGAAACAATAAAACAATCGATGAAATACAAACAAGAACTGTTTTTAATACTTACGGTAGCTAATGCAGCGGGCGCCTTGGACACGACTTCGGGCACCACCTGATGGGCTTCGAAACTCTTCGCAACCGACGCCATGGTTCGTGCAAACACCCTAAAATTTACCATAGTGCCGTCTGCTATTAACAAAACAATTACACATCTCAATATTCGCGCCATTTTGAAAATGGGGACAGGACATAAACAATGATTGGTTGTTTTTTTATTCGTGTGGTGGCGACGGTCAATGCTTGCGTGCGGCGAGAGACTGGCCTCTGCAGTGTACCTACTGGCTACTGGTTATATAAAGTGCTACTGTGACGACAGTTTTACTATGGTGGCGGGGTACAGGTGAGAAAAAAAAATGTTTTTTAATTAAGGTTCAATGTAATCAAAACTTTTTATACTTAAAATTTTTGGTTTGAATGATTTTAGGTCACGTAAAAAAATATAAATGCTTGTAAAATGGCCAGTTGCTACCAAGAAATTATAAATAAAAAATATTGCACGTTCTCAGAGACAGTACGGTTGTTACCGACAGTACGCAATAACCTCGGCTAGCTAACATCGGGTAAATTTACTGACACTGCAGTGTGGGCATTGGGTGGAGGCACGCATGATGCCCAAGCTACTCTGATAAATTATATTTGTTACCCTAAATAGGTTTTAATAATTCTTTTACAAGTTAGACAACATACATACGTACATACAATAATACATGCCTTATCCCTATGGGTGTAGTCAGAAACTACAGAGCGCCATGATTTGCTAAGATTCTTACATAGGTACCTACCTACTTCTGTTGCTTTGTTACATCATACATTTACATGTACCTACAGCTACGCTCCTGACCTTTCTGAAGGACCTCACCAACAAGGTTTGCATATAGAAAAAAGTTTATAAATTTTAACCTTTTTTTAAAAATAAATGGTTTATTAATTAAAATTACGTTTTTCTTAGCTCTTGGCTAGTAATGAGCTATCAAGTCAACTAACAACGTCAACGTCGGCTAATACAATAACGGGCCAAGCCAAGTCAATGTAGCGAATGTGTGTAGGGTAAAATTAAGATGAGGAATGGAAATTATGGGGAGAAAGAATTTCATTTTCCTCGATTTGCATGAACTATTGGCAGGAGTTTAAGATTGCGGCTTTTTAAAAAGTAATGTCTATTGAGTCTTTCAGGTCTATGAGTTTCAGGCTATGGTGGAGATGGTTGGGTATCACACCTATAGTGGAGACAACAATGAGCACTACATACACTCCAAATTCTGGTTACTTCTTCTTTCAATTCAGCATCATACGCCGGTTGCGAGTACTATGCACCTGACCTTTCTGAAGAACCTCACCAATAAGGTCTATGTATGTCCTTCTAGGGCGTCCCCTCCCGGTGTTCCCACTTACATCTGCCTTGTATTTCCTTTCGTTAGTCGCCTTTCATCCACCCTTTCAACGTGACCCAACCATCTAAGCATACTCTTTTCAATTTTTGTTACTACATCTTCTTTTAAACCACAACGTTGCTTTATCACATCATTCCTCAATCTGTCATTCATTGTTACACCCACATACTTCGAGTTTATGTATGTATGTATCACAAATTTCATAAAATCCAAACACAGGCGAAATGATGAGTGTTAGGGACTGCAATAATTAGGTAAGTGACTTTTAGAAGTTTGTCTTGAAGAGTTATAATATCTGGTATATTGTAGTGAAGTGTTCTATCGGTAAGAATGGCGAGGTCATAGTACATTTTGTGAGTGGTATTTTCTAGGACTATTTGTGGTGTATACTTGTAAAAGGGGGTGTGGGTATCTTGTATGAGCACAATATGATTGCTAGGTTTTCATTTTTTACCACAAACTTCTGTAGTTATCTAAAACTATTATTATTATAAACAGTAAACAAAAAATTGTATATCAGACAACCATGGATGGTTGGACACAGAACTTTCAAAAACTATTCTTAGTACCTACTTAAAACTAACAGAAATAGGTAATTAAATTTTAAGTCCCTTTAACTTTTTGAATAATTAATAAATAATTCATAACAATCACTCCTTATTTAATATTGTCTTCATTGATAAATCATATATTTGAAAATATGTTCTATTGTGAAATATAAATGTGTATGTATGTGTGTGTGTGTGTGTGTTTTTATTTGAATGACAATTCAGTTTCCTAACATATTAATTAATTAAACCCCAAGCGGACACAGGTATCCTCGCTGTTTTTGTAATTTCTATTGTGTCTCTAATTGACACAATAAAATTGAAAGGTTAATGGGATTATTCAGTTTTCTCAAGCTCAAAAATGCACAATACCATAGGAACTTTCTACCAATCAATGTTTAGTCAGCAGGAAATAAATAAAATAATTTTACTTTCTTTAAAGTAACAGTGCAATAGTATAACTCCTGTGACTCCATAAACCTATTCGTTGAAATTTATTGATAGCCATCATACCGTAAACTATCTACCCACATTCAAAGTTATTGTATTTCTAGACTCGAAACGGTGTAGTAATTGCCTGTGCATTCAGAATAATAATATTGTCAATTGGATGAGTTGTTTACAATACCTTTGTATTATTTTCTAATAAAACGCATAGAGACAAGTGGCCAGTATCAATCAAAGAAGAGTTACGTCTTACGTAACGGAATAAATAAATCTAAATACATGCCTAACTCATGCACTTTTTGTCCTATTTTAGTTATGTAGTTTCTTGTACACATATTACTACGAGTCGATGATATACAAGTAAAAGTTAGTAAACAACTTACCTGGGTACTTGTAATGCACCAATCAATTAAAGTGAAAAATTGTAAAAAATGGGATAAATTTAATAAACTTTGGACTTCGACAAAATCGTCCAACACGGTGGCTACAATAATAATAGACAATTTAGAGTGTTTCTGCTAGACCCTAACGTCAGTCAGTCAGGAATTCAGGATAGTACACAGAGTTACAAATTAATAAGACATGTATGAAAGAATAAAAAGGTTTTTATAATTAATATTTTGAAAATGATTTAATTCACACTAAATATTATGTAAAAAAACATACCTACAGGATTAAAATGGTTACAAACTAATGTTGTCTATGTTTTGTTATTATCTTATCTGTTGAACAAAATCGAACGAAATTGCCAGTACCAAAATGACAAATAAAAATAGTAGGAAAGATTAGAATTTTGTTAGTTTGTTTTGTTTGTAAGGATTTATCTCAAAAATTACACAACTGATTTTGATTATCTTTCATCAAGATAGGTACATTTTATTTGCGAAACTAGAGGTGGTGGAAGGCATCAGGTATGGTAAAGCACAGAAAGAAAATCGACTCGGACCGAGACGCGTGCGAAGTGTGAAAATATAAAAAATAACTTCTAAACAAACTTCAATAATATTCCACAACTAATAATAGAATATGGTGTAATAATTTTACGAAGAGCAGCAGTTAGCGATGTCTAAGCTGAGATAACCTGTCATTATTTATTATTACTATCTTCTATCCTTAGATAATATACCTCTAGATAGAACCACCGCGTGGCCGCACATGCGACAGCAATATAAAAGTTCAGTGTTGCTAATCCTTAAAAAAGTCCCAAAATACGAGCAAAATTATACTTAACTGAGGGTTCCAATTTTAGCACTATTATAAATTATAATTTACGTATTCAACGTGGTAGTAGGTATGAAAGTAGAAGTATCCATGTGTGGGAAAATATAATTTCACGTAAGATACCTACTTTCAATCTTACCTTGACTCACACAAATAAAATACACTACTACCAGGTGAAGCTTGATGTGTAGCCGTGTGTGTTATTTTATTTTTGTCTCTCGTTTTTTAATCTTTTTTTTTTTTATTATCTGTATTGCTGTTCTTTTGTTTTATGTTCTGTGCGTCCAAATAAAATATTTTCTTTCTTTCTTTCTTTTTACATATAAGGAACTTTATAAACGAAAACAATATTATTTGTTTGGCGTTTTATTTATCACTAGCAGACGTCACGCAGCTCCACCCGCGTAGTTCCCATTCCCGTGGGAATACGGGGATAAAAAGTAGTCTATGTCATCCGGGAATAGTGTAGCTTTCCACCAGTACAACATTTTTTAAATTGGATCATTAGTTCCGAAGATTACCCCCTACATACAAAATCAAAATCAAAAGTCTTTATCTTTATTCAAACTAGGCTGAGAATAAGCACTTTTTGAACGTCAAGAAATACATAAAGACAGTCCCCCAAAAACGGCCCACCCTTCGCCACTTCCTAGTGTTTTTGCTGGGAAGAAGAAGTGGCGGAACAAACTCCCCAGCAACACATCTGTCTGATTCGTTTGAAGAACTAGGTATACAAAGAATCTATACAATGAAATGCTCAATAAATAGCACTTATGTTTATACACATTGTAAAACATTACATTTCAGAATGATTGTCACGTGTTAGCTAGCACACTCCAATATACCGAGATTAAGAAAAAAAAGTAAATTCATATTAACATTGAAATTTAAACTCAAGCAAAACAACTACAAAACTGAAAAATAACAGCCTCCAGGTATAAAAGGCGTACCCGCTTACATGTGCAATGCTGGTTTATATTCATAAGGCTGTGACTCTAAATTTAAAATGATAATCTAGGATAGGAAAATATATGGCTGGCCTCCAGTGGGACATTGGCATTGCTGTATAATAACTATTGTCCTTTAAACAAAACCAACTTGTTATGAAAATTTCTAATTTTTTCTTTGTTATTACTTAAACATTTATTTATAAAATGAATTCTTATTTCTAAATATCTATAGACGATTGCCTTCAAAAGTAAAACTAAATGGTTGTCGAAAGGGCTCTGTTCGTACACATGTTCACTTAAACAGGAAAATAAGGGTTCGCCTACAAATTTTTTGACTACTATCAAAACCAAGTAATTTGTCGTTACTTAAACACGATGGGCTGTATTCAGCCAAAAATGATCTCAAAGTCTTTTCTGTATATGTACAGATTTTGATCAGATGTTAGGCTGCCAATTCTGTCGGCCAGTAGCATTAATCCAAACTTTTTTTATATTGTTTTCTTTAGGAAACCTTAAATCATTTTTTGTTTGTTTAAACCAAAGGCATTCTTATATAATAGTCTTGTTATACTTGCCAATTAAGTAATAATTATTATTCTGGTTTGTATTAGCACTCATCACTCACAATACATAAATAAAATAGTTCGACATCAATTATTATTTAGTGAGAGCACACAAATCGGCATCGAGATACTTAGGTAGGTATACTGAATTCTGATACCGTGTTTCATAAGATTTTGATACCACATTAAGGTAATTGTGTGTGTTTAGCGACCATCGATTTATTTGACCTACCTTTTGAACATTACGCCTGTTTTTGGGAAAATATGTGAAACGTGTAGCAACACTGTAAGTAAGTATTCCTAGGTTATGTGGTTTATGAAATTAAGTTTACTTTAAGAAATCTTCCATATTTTGGTCTGAAACCTATGACAATAAAAGCGCACAAATGTATAAATTCAATAATCATACAATAATACAAACAGTATTGAATACTTACGAATGAAAAGAGATTTTGTTATTGCCCTTTTCTGAGCGGCTTTTACAGCCTATTATACTGCATCCTCCCATCGTAGCGCATTCACCATACACTAAACACTTATCTAATGGAGTCTATTTCTCATTAAATGACTTAAACTATTACAAAAATTGCAAAAACCATCCGAAAACTTAAATTAAATCGAGCATAATAATATACGTGACAGTGACAGCACTTTGTTTGGCTAACTTTCAAAAGTTAGCCATGCAAAAATCCGGCACGCCGTAAGGGACAGAAGATACGATGCTTTGTCTCAATTTTCCTACGAACTTTGTATTATTGCGTCTCACTTCCACACTTGACACTGTAAATTGGGCTACGTCTAGAGGTATATAGTCTAAGCTTCTATCACAACCTGGCAATCATTTAGTTAATGTCAATGTCAGTAACAAAATGGATAGATGAATGAATGAATGAAGCATAATATCATAAATAAAAATAAAACATTCAATTGAAGCTTTTCTCTCATTGAGTCATTGCTCATTTGCTGATTGCTTTGATCCTCCGTGGTAATGAAGTGGTTATTAATTCGTGTAAATTAATAATAAATAAGTGTTTCTAGTCGCATTTTCAGCCTGAAAAGTGTCTTAATCTGGCCGTTAAAATGCCGTAATTCGTGTAAGATGTTACTCGGTGACATCGAATTAACCAAACGTCTATTGGTTATTGCTGTCGTTCTCGGCATTATTTTGGTTTTAAAGGAATACGTATTTGTTTATCCACTATGACTCAACATAAAGTTGCTTATTTTTATAATGCCGACGTGGGAAACTTCCACTACGGGCCTGGGCATCCTATGAAGCCGCATAGACTGTCTGTGACGCATAGTTTGGTGTTGAACTATGGGCTTCACAAGAAAATGCAGATTTACAAACCGTACCGAGCCAGTGCTCACGATATGTGTCGCTTCCACAGCGAGGACTATATAGAATTCTTGCAAAATGTGACACCGCAAAACATTCAAAGTAAGTAAAAAACAATAATACAAGTGGTTTATCAAGAATCTTGTTAAAGACCACACACTTGATATTCAGAAGCGTGTAATTATAAAGATAGGATTTATTGATAGTTGAAAGGGTGACTGATCCCTTTCAACTATCAACAAATCCCTAGACTATAAGACATTAGTTTACAACTTGCAAATAGTTAAGAAAAGTTAAGTTCTTACATTACTATTATTTTATTACGCCACTAGAGCATATTGACCTCTAACAAATACTATTACAAACAATACACAACAAACTGTGTAAATAACATGTTAACAATCTGCATGTTTATTTGATCACATTTCGTATGTCTGTAGCCTTTCAGAGGAATATCTTGGTATTGATAGAGAGCATACCGCGGGTTAAGAAACCGATGGTCCACGAACCACTCTTGAAATGACCAGAAGTTGCCCACAAAGTCATATAAGGAATAGTTGTTCTTATCGTGTGGTTAGTGACTTACCTGGAGTCCAGAGTTTTGATGCCGCCCATGGACATCTGACTTGACATCACATGCCCTCGAGAAATATCTCTTAGGCATGCTGGTTTATTTGCGATGTTTTCCTTCATCATTTTTGAAGCAAGTGATAATTATACATTTACACACATTAGTCCAAAAGTCGAGTCCTATGATTTGGACAATCCGCCGGTCACACCATTAGGCTGTTTTTAAAGTACACACTGATTATATCAAAAGTATTAAAATGTTGTTAATTTAATCTAAATTATAAAATTAACAACAATCTAACTTTCTATGATCTAATAATTAAAAGAAAGCACTGAAATCAGTTCACCTTGCGGGGAAAGACTGGCTAATCAAGGGTCAAGAGACAGACAAAAATGGAAACGGCTAGAGGATGCCTATACCCAAGAATGGGGATCCATACCTAGACAATTAAAATAACTCACTAATAATACTAATGCTTACTTAAATATACTGTATTACTAACCACACTAACACAAATAATTTAGTAAATAAGCATTGAAAAGGTATGGAAATAAATAGAGGCTTTATTCTTATTATTATACTGAAATCTTGACTGGCCTGTTGGTCTAGTAGTTAGCGACCCTGACTGCTATGCCGGCGGTCGTGGGTTCGATTCCCACCCAGGACAAATGTTTGTGTGATGAGCACGATCATTTGTTCTGTGTCTGGGTGTAATTTATCTATAATATGTATGTATTTAGAAATATATAAGTATGTTTATCAGCTATTTAGTACCCATAACACAAGCTCTCAAGCTTAACTTGGGACTAAATGGCGTTGTGTGAAAAAGTTGTGGAATATTTTTTTTTTTAAATCAGTAAAATATATGTGTGCCAGTACATGTCTTTGAGTAGCACTGAACCAAAGATTGAGAAGTTAGTGAATAGTATATGCAGTCTCAAAAATAGCATTATAAATTGACCCCCAACTAGTGGTCCGGGGCCAGACGAGATTTTCCCTATAATCTGACATCACTTAGGCTAAAAACAACTGATAAAGAGAATCAAAAATCTTCAAATAACATATATATTTATTTCAGGTTATTCCAAGGACTTATTGCACTACAATGTCGGGGACGACTGTCCCGTGTTTGAGGGGCTGTTCGACTTCTGTTCTATGTATACGGGAGCTTCCCTGGAGGGTGCCATGAAGCTGAACAATAACGCCTGCGATATTGCTATCAACTGGTCTGGTGGACTACATCATGCTAAGAAGTTTGAACCATCAGGTACGAATTTGTCTGTTACAAACTGATGTACCTATAGACCAGCACAGCGCTGCCGACGTGCGTTTTTGTTAAGCGCGTCCTCTGCGTATTTTAAACGCGTATTAACAGATTGTTCACGTATGTGTCGCTTTTGCTGAGCGTACTGATTGCATTCTACGCGCGTCATCAGCGCTTTAAAAGAACGTGCCCTTAGTTGCTCACGAGTTTGTTTTGCTGGGGAGTTTGTTCCGCCACTTCTTCTTCCCAGCGAAAACACTAAATTGGCGTAGAGCTGGCTTTTTGGGGGACTATAATGTTATATTGACGTTCAAAAAGTAATTTGAAGAAATGACTTTTGGTTTTGATTTTGAGTGTAACACATATCAGTTCACAAATCAACCTATTTTTTTATTCTTCATCAGGTTTCTGCTACGTAAACGACATTGTCATAGCTATATTAGAGCTCCTAAAGTACCATCCTCGAGTGTTATACATAGACATTGATGTACATCACGGAGATGGTGTTCAAGAAGCCTTCTACTTGACTGACAGGGTGATGACTGTCAGTTTCCATAAGTACGGGAACTACTTCTTCCCAGGGACCGGTGATATGTATGAGATTGGAGCTGAGAGCGGGAGGTATTATTCGGTCAATGTACCGCTGAAAGAAGGTATTGATGACCAGAGTTATGTGCAGGTTAGTTGGTTTTTATTTGTAACTAGCGGACACGGTGATGTTGTCCTGCTTGAATGTTGGCTTCGAACCAATTGTGAATCTTCAATCCAGAGCGGCCGTATTTTCGTTGGACAAATACAGGAAAAAAAAAGAATTATCCAATTTATTGCAGTCTTTTGGAAGTTATGCGCGTACAGACGCCACCACATCAAGTTACCCCAATGTGTCAAATTTCTTTGATCGTTTTTAAACTTTATGTGAAACAGAATAAGGTTCAAATTCAATTGGGAAAATTTGACACATTGGGGTAACTTGATGTGCTGGCGTCTGTACATACATTTCGGAGATTAAATTTATTTAAATATAAGCTACAGTTTTCGATCTTGTTGGATGTTTGTGTAAACCTCCACTGCGCAGTTTTTCTCCTATTTCTAGCGATCCAGGTGTTGCCGTTATAATTTATAATGGTATTATAAAATAGAGGGAAGCAACTGGAAAAAATGCAGTATCTCTAAAGAATTCCAACCATTTGTAATAGTTCCTGAAAATTTGTGCCAAATAAATGTTTTTCTTTCTCATTTCGATGGTAAAGTTATCCGCCCGACAACAACCGCTGGGCTAGCCCGCCAGTCACAATACCCACTTGGCCGGAGGATGCTCCTTTGGTCAAAGGTGTATGAGAATTCTTACACCCTGTTCCCCAAACACACTGTTCATAAAATCTATGTTCTCAATTCTAGGTGTTTAAACCAGTAATCTCCAACGTCATGGAGTTCTACCGTCCAACCGCGATAGTGCTGCAATGCGGAGCCGACTCGCTGGCCGGTGACAGATTGGGTTGCTTCTCATTATCCACGCGGGGACACGGCGAGTGTGTCAAGTTTGTCAAGAACTTGAATGTACCCACTTTAGTTGTTGGTGGGGGTGGGTAAGTTCGAAAGTAGTTATTTTTTAACCCCTAAACAAAAAGAGGGGTGTTATAATATACACTTGGGAGCAAATAAATCGAGCCACTAAAATTTCTATCGAAATTACCATTTTTCTTTCAGAGCCAGATTAATCTTAAGGTAAGGTCAAGTTTTGGTGGTACATAATTCCATAATTGGTAAAGATTATTCCATAATAAACTATTCGGTGGTACAGGTTTTTTGATAAGTACCAAAAATATTAATCATTATACATGTTAAGGGAAGTGGCTTGATTTATTTGTTCCCAAGTATAGGTGTATCTTTGTTTGTGTATATCCGTAAACCAATGCTAGCTATGTTTTTAAAGTATTGCAATTAAATTAAGTTGCCATTACCGAATATATTATATTATTGTAATAATATAAGGATAAGACAAATCCGGCTCGAAGGACCACAATGTTTCCGACGATTTTTCGATTTTTTTAGATTATGCCGATTATATTGCGGTAATGACATAGGTATAATGGTTCGGACAAACATGAATTTAAAAGTTATGGATATGAGTATCGTCCGTCGCGGTGGGCTCCGAGGAAGCGAGTGTCCACCAGCCGCGCCGCCTCGCCGCACCGCAGCTCCGCTCACTCGCCGACCCTGATGACGCGTAGAACGGTCATGTCGGCTGTGCGTGGCGTATGCGTGTTTGTTGGGTGCAATTCCCAACAAACCACTTAACCAATTGAAATAAATATTTCTCTTTAGCTAATATCACCAAGTACCATAGTTAGGCTATATTTTATTATTCAAAACTAAGCGGAAGTGGTTTCATTCAAGTTCCAAAAGAAAACTAGATACAAACTTCATGCGAAATTCCGAGCGAAGTACCAATCTACCTATAACATAAAATTTGCGACAAACTATTTATGTTTATCTAACTTAATTATTTGTCATATTTCAGCTACACTCTAAGAAACGTGGCTCGGTGTTGGACCTATGAGACTTCATTGCTAGTTGATGACAACATATCAAATGAACTGCCCTACACGGAGTATTTGGAGTTCTTCGCGCCAGATTTCCAACTTCATCCGGAAATCAACAGGTACATGCACGACGACACCACAATTATTATTAAATGTAAAAATGTACTGAACTTTGACATCGAAATTAAACAAACATTAAATGACATTATACAGTGGTTAGACATTAACAAATTAAAAATAAATATTTCCAAAACGAATATACTCCATTGCAAAACATTTAAAAGTAAACCTATACGCCTTAATGTCGCACTTAACGATACTAATATAGTACAGGTACATAATGCTAAGTTCCTGGGTGTAACACTTGATGAGCATTTTACTTGGAAGAATCACATCGAAATAATTTCAAAAAGAATTAACCAATTCGTATTTGCCCTAAAAAGAATTAAAAGTATTACATCTTTGCATACCGCCATAATGGTGTATCACGCATACGTCTGCTCAGTAATAAGATACGGTATAGTTGTGTGGGGAAACTCTTCTGATTTGGCGAAAATCTTTGTCGCCCAAAAAAAGTGTGTTCGTGCGATATTTAAAATGCAGTGGTCTGACTCATGTAGGCCGATATTCAAGTTACACAATCTATTGACGGTCCCATGTATTTATATTTACGAAGTTGCTAGGTTTGTGAGGTCCAATCTTGAAGTATTTGAACGCAAAGATTACGCTAATAAAAGGAAACCTACTCATTTAGATTTTGAAATGCCCATTCCAAAGCTAGAACTATTTCGGCGGAGCTGCGTTTATATGGCTCCTTTAGTTTACAATGCTTTGCCTAAGTCAATTACTCAACTATCCTTCAATAAGTTTTGTGTTGCGTTGCGGAAGTGGTTGTTACAAGAGTGCTTTTATTCGATAGATGAGTTCTTTCAAAAGTATCCCTGTAAATTTTATACTATAAAGCACAGACATATTTAATTTCTAAGCTATAGAATTGTTCCTAATTAATGTTTTAATAAATGTGTAAAACTTGTACTATTGCATGCTATAACTTGGCCAAATGTGTGTTACTAAATATTATATATAAGAACTTCATGTACCTACCATATTTGATGCAATAAATGAAATGAAATGAAAAATGCATCTATGTAAAGCGACATCTATCGCGCACAACACGAACATTTGACTGACATCCTACATCGCGATGTTAAAGTTATCCGCGCGATTGAACGTATACAAGATCTGATTTTGAAATCTGAAATCTGCTTAGGTTAGGTTAGGTTAGTTTTAACGGGCAGGTGTCCGCAACTCCACGACCTCTGAAATCAGCTTTTGGAGCATCTTATTCTTTGTGTCTTGAATTGCAACTAGAGAATGAAGAGACACTTAAAAATATAAAATGAAATATAAAAGAATAAGTTAAATAAATAAATAAAAATATGTTTGTATGTAATGTTTCAGTTCGAACAATGCGAACAGCAAGCAGTATTTGGAAGCGATCTCGAAGCATGTGTATGACAACCTTAAAATGTGCCAGCATTCACCCGCAGTGCAAATGACACATGTGCCAGGTAAACTAGTAACTCCTTTACCATTTATTTTGAGGGCATGTTGCAGTCTGACAGTATACAATACCAGTATTTTACATGAGGCAATTCAACTGCTTAAACTCAGCTTAACTGAGCAACACGATAAGTACCCCATTGTAAGGCTGTAGCGACATCTGTCTCGTCGCATACGAACTAAAATTGAAACTTCATATCCTACATCGCGATGTTAAAGTTTTTCGCGCGATAGAACGTATACAAATTTCGACAACAACCGTCGGGCAGTAGTAGCCCACCAGACACAACATCTGCGAGGCGGCTCCTCCCTCTTCCATGGGGGATGCGGAACTTCACGCATATATTAACGTACCCTAGGATACGTCAGTTTAGTGCGTATGCGTCTGACGTTACGAATTCAAATATACATTAATAATTACTTTCAATGAACAGGCCCAGCATTGCCAATCTAGGCCGTAAATATAACAAAATAATATCAATCTTCCAGTATTTTGTTGCTACACATTCGTACATGGAAAGTAGCAAGGTAATCCCATTACAAGTATCCTTATTACTTACTGAGGGCTTATTCCCAACGGCCACCACTAAAACTGCCACCACTGGTGGTCGTTGGGATAAAATTTTACATTTGTTCCCAACCGCCACCACTGGTGGTCATAATTTATTTATTTATTTATTTATAAAAATACATTGTAGACTTAACAGGAGTCCCAAGACGTCTACAAACAAGTATAGTTGCTTTTACGTTCTCACTTAAGATAAGTATATAATAACTAATTACTATAGAGGGTTGTACAAAATACCTACAGTTTAGCGAAGCGTAGTGAGTGTCTTATAGAATTATAACATACTAGCTGTACCCTGCCACGCTTCGCTGTGGCACAAAAATAAATATAAAAAATATATACAAAAACAATCTTGATGCAGATTATAATTATATCATGCTAAAATTTCAGCTCGATCGGTGTAGAACTTTTTGAGTTTTTGAAGCGTACACAAACCAACATAATATTTTTACATATATAGATTATATGACAATATGACTTACTTAACTAACAATAAACTAACAATATTATGTAAGGTGAATTTTAGCTGCAGATACAATTTTATTGATATTATCGGTAAACAGGTCTACATCTTGTGCAATTATAAGCGAGTTGAGGAGCGTGAGACTACGTTGCGTAGTGGCGTTTCTCGCGGCTCGCGTTCGAGCACTAGGTACGGCCAGCAGGGGTCGTCGCCGACGCAAACCCGCTGTCCCCGCGCCCCACAAGGCTCTCATAGGGACGTACAGACCTATTTCTGCTAGCATTGACGGATCGTCAATTTTGTTTGTGAGTAGTCGATAGAAGTGAATGATTGCCTGCAGGCTCCTGCGCAACTCCAGGGTTTCGAGTCCGAGCATACCCCCAATAAAAAGCGAAGGATAAAGAAGTGGATAGTATCCATACATCTTTTTGTAAATGTATCGACAGAACTTTTTATGAACTTTTTCAATAATTAATTTGTATTTAGCCTCACGCGGGTCCCATATCATGGCATTATATTCTAACCGGCTGCGAACGTACGCGTCGTATAACATGATTGCGGGCTTAGGATCTTGAAACGCGTAGGTTTGACGCATGATAAAACCGAGTGTTCTATTGGCAGTCTTTACAATGGTCATGATATGCTTCCTAAAGTCGAGGCGTGGGTCAAACATCACGCCGAGATCGCGCATCTCGTGGACTCTAGCAATAGAAGTGTTTGGCATTTGATAGTCATAATAGATAGGGCTCCTAGATCTTGAGTAAGTCATTACTTTGCATTTTTTTTTCATTGAATTGTAAACGATTTCTTTCGCACCATTGTATTATATTCGAAATATCGTTTTGGAGAAGATTACAGTCGGAAATAGATCCTACGCCGATATACAATTTAAGGTCATCAGCAAACAACAGGCATTTTGCATTATTGATGGCCTGAGGTAGGTCATTAATCATTATTAAGAATAAAATGGGTCCCAAAGTACTTCCTTGACTCACTCCGGATCTAGTATAGTAGGACTCTGATTTATATCCAGCAAGCTGTACGTATTGGTTACGATCGCCTAGGTAACTTGCAAACATTTTTAGTAGCTTGGGTGTAAAGCCCATTGCTGAAAGCTTGCCCAGGAGTACATCGTTATCAACTCTATCAAAT
Source organism: Euplexia lucipara (assembly GCA_921972225.1). NCBI lineage: Eukaryota > Metazoa > Arthropoda > Insecta > Lepidoptera > Noctuidae > Euplexia > Euplexia lucipara. The sequence goes on along the minus strand of OV179163.1, from coordinate 4,991,083 downwards.
GCTTTCTGAATGTCAAAATAGGCCGCATCTACCTGCCGTCTTACATTCAACGCAGAGTGTGCATAATTAAGAAAATTAATATGATTAGTAGCGGTAGATCGACCAGCCCTAAAACCGTGCTGAGTGTCATCTAGACGCACTTTAATTTGCAAACTTATGTGGTTGGATAACATGGTTTCGAAAATTTTGCCAAAAATAGACGGAACAGCAATAGGTCTATATTCATCTAGTTTGTGTCTAAGTGAACTCTTAGGCACAGGGGTTACCCTGGAAGACTTCCATCGTGTGGGATAAGTGCTGGTTGTTAAGGACAAATTGTAAATATGAAGCAGTGGTTTTTCTAACACAGCAGCGCAGTCCCTCACAACGAATGGAGGAATATCATCGGGACCTGATGAAGTGAACGGTTTTATTCGCTTTATTGTACGTTTGAACTCCATGGGGCTTATTGAATCGACGGTAACACGGGACGAATCTGAAACCATGCCAAAATTAATATTTTCAGGGTTTAGGGTTGGGATGTTTTTGAGGAAAACCGAAGCGAAGTATTCTGCAAATGCGTCGACCGCACTCTGCCCTGACACTATCTTACCATTATATATGTACTCATTGAACGGTTGCTTATCGCTACGTTGATTTTTAATAAATGTCCAAAATTCCGACGGCTCATTACATATTTTTTTCTGAATTGATTTAATATAATTGGCATAGGATTCTGTAATTTGTGATTTTACTAGTTCGCGATAGTATTTAAATAATTCTTTGTTTAATTGTGTACCTAACTGTTTAAACTTCTTGTGATTATAATACTTATTTTTAATATTACGTATTATATCTGCAGTGAACCAGGTTGGATATATGTAACGACCTGAGCATCGTTTACGTGTTTTTATGGGGACAGAACTGTTTATGACAGTCAGTAGTTTGGTATAAAGGATTTCAACTGCATTATTTACGTCGCAAGAGCTAATTACGTCACTCCAATCAATGTTACTTATATTAGTGTATAGCGTTGACAGGTCTGCCTTACGGTAATTCCATTCGGGGTGGGAGTCGAAGGTGAGCACTGCGGGGTACGGGGCGCGGGGCTGCGGCGGCGGCGCATGCGACAGTAGCGCGTTGGCCCTGCGCACGGTCGGCCATGTTATGCAGACGTCAATCGGCGGGTGATACCGGTCCGGGGGCACCAGCGCGTCGATGTTATCCGATACACTCACACGCTCCCCACTCAAACCACTTATGACAAGGTCTAACATGCCTCCAAAAGCGTTTGTAACGTTACTATGTTGCTTAAGTCTAGAAAAATCTAAAAAGTATTCGAAATGATCTTGTACATTCTTACTCATGGAATTAAGATTAAAATCGCCCAACAATATAAAATCGAGACTTGAAAACAAACATAATGCATTTTCAATAATTTGTAGTGATTCTAAATACTGTTTGTCATTATAACTCGGTGGTAAATAAGCTACACAACACAACACTTTGACAGTTTTGAGTTTAATTATCGCGAATAATATCTCATTAGTAGGTTGAAGGCCGTCGATGTCGGTGACTCGCCGAACGTCGTAGCAGTCGCGCACAGCGAGAAGAACGCCTCCCCATCCGACGTCGCCAGCTCGATCATGACGTAATACGGTGTACCCCGGTGGAAACAGTTCTGAGTCGTAGACTGAGCTCGTGAGGAATGTTTCTGTGAGGGCAATTACATCGACTGTGCATCCCAGTACTGAGTTTTTAAAAGTTGTTGTTTTTGTCCGTAGACCTCTGACATTTTGATATAATATGTGTAGGTGCAACGATTTGTTTTTATTTTTAGTATGTAGGGTATTAGCGGTTGTTAAGTTATTGTTTGGTTGTTTTCGTCTTTGTTGTTTTTTGATACGATTCTCGGATTTCCTTTGATGTATTTTATAGTTAAATCTTGTTCTCCGTTATCAATGCGCATTTTAAGTTCATCACGTAATTCCTTTAGATATCTTTGCTGAGTGGGAGTTTGGTCGGGAAATATCTTAAAACTGTTGTTGGTAGATTTATTTCTATTCCGAAGTATAGTTTTTGGCGTTTCCTGAGAGGTAAAACTTACTTTAATCGGTCGTGATTTTATGGAATTATACTTCCCAAGGCGCATAACCCTTATTGGGGGTGGGCAGTTCTCGTGCACGTTATTTATTATATTCAATATGTGACTCATATCATGTGTAAGCCTGTCTTCACGTAGTTCACAACTTGGCTCTGAAACACCGATTACTATGATATTCTTATCCCTATGAGATCTTTCGTGAAGTTCGGTAGCTATGTCATTGTACGTTTACGGTAAGAGCTTATGTGGGGAATCGTTGGGGGCATTAGAAGCCATTTTAATTAAGTGCACGTCAGATTCTAGACACTTTATTTTTCCGTCTGTTGAGGTCATGCATTGTTTTAGCTCGGATAAATCGGTTTTTATGGAGACTTGCTCGGTAGACAGTTTTTCAACGGTGTGTGTGATATTGTTTACCTCTTGTCTAATGGCCGACACATCCTGAGATATTTTAGTTACTGTTGTACACTGAGTTTTGGTAAAATCACGAATCACAGACATGATTTCAGTGCGGAATTCGGCGAGTTCACTCTTTAGTGAACTGTCTTCTTCAGGCTGTTTACGTTTTGGTCCACGATTGCGGGTGACATAGATTGCCGAATCGTTGTCACAGCTGTCGATTCTGGATAGTTCGGGCTGGGAGCTGCTAAGTGTAGCAGATCCTGGAGGCGATCCAACAACACTCATGATGTCTAAACACTTTACACAGGATCACTGATATATTGTAATTATTATAGTTTTGTAGTGAGAAGGAAAAAGCAACTTAGTAACAGCGTAATAAGGTTTGAAGTCGTTAATGCAGTATAGATGAGTTGAGATACACGATAACGCGACCGCTTAGCTGTGCGCTCAACGACTCACTGTCTATATAGAAATACTTACAACTAAGAAGATATGTAAATAATAGAACTAATGCAGTAGTAGCTATCGGGCTGTTTACCGGGCATCATGTCAGATTTCAGTGGAGCAAGTACTTTCAGGAAATATACATTTAAATTGTATTTAAAGAAATGGTGGTGTTGTTTTACTTCATGCAGGGCATGAATATATTACTAAGCGCAAGCATAAAAGTGGACTTATAGTGTGGGAGTGTAGTGGTAGTCGATGGAAATAAAATTAAAATTATATTATGTCTCATCGACCGCCACTGGGGGCGGTTGGGAACAAATGTAAAATTTTATCCCAACGACCACCAGTGGTGGCAGTTTTAGTGGTGGCCGTTGGGAATAAGCCCTTACTGAGTATGCCTAAATTTTGGGCAGTAGAATAATTGTATGAGAAACAATAAGAATCTTTTTTTCTAGTACTACGGCACCTAACCCTTCTGACGAACATCACCCATTTAATTTATTTCTAAACTAAATATAAATCTATCCTCAGGAGACTTCTTCCCCGACGAATACAGAATCAAAGATGAGCCGGACCCAGACGTGAGAATCAGTCAAGAGGAAGCTGACAAGACAGTAGACCCCAAGAACGAGTTCTATGAGGATGAGAAGGATAATGATAAGGAGTTACCGGTCGAGAACAAGGACCCATAGCATACGAATGGCCTGACTGACCCGCTGGCCATATGACACAAAGGGTTACCCAAAATACAGGAATATAGTTTCCGTGTGTGACTGTGGTTGACTGACTGTTATTTGCAGTTTTTTGTTTAACGTTGTATAGTGAGTGACTATTTAGTGCGGGACGCTGTTTTTAGATTGTAACGAGGACTATTTTGGTGATAATGTGCTGTTTTAACCCTTTTCATACGGCTGTTCTGATTTCAACCTCTAAATATTGTTATTTGAAAATCAAAATCAAAAATTAATTGTATTAGGCTAATTTGAATTAGGCTGAGGATCAGCACTTTAACAGTTCTCAAAAAGGTCCGCCCTTCGCCACTTCCTAGTGTTTTTCTCAGAAGAAGTGGCTTAACAAACTCCGCTGTCTGATAAATAGGAAGAACCTTGAATTTATACAGTATAGTTAGTTATCAGTATAAAATATAGTAATTTGGAATGTTAAAGTGAAGTAAGGTTTAGTTGTAACTAAAGGACCCAACTGACTTCTTGCTCGAACAGCGCCACCTACTGGATCTAATTTAAAATTTAAACCATTCAGGGACTTGAAAAACAACAAGTATTTCATTATTCCTTTGACTGCAACAGTAATGTATAGATGACAAAGCAAAACGTGTCCAACGCGCCATGTTACACGAATACAATACATGACAAATTTAAAGGACTTATACATTTGGACTTTGTATACTTTAGGAGCTTGGCGCCATGGGCACGTTTTTGCTTTTTTCATATTGCGATCAAAACGTTAAAATTGGTCCAGCCGTTTAGGAGTTCTGTGATAATGCATATTACAGTACTCCACCTAAACAGCTGAATCGATTTTAAGTGGCGGCGTCAGGAAGAATGATTGAACTTAATATCAATTGATTTGTATTATATGGAATTGTACGAAAATATTCTCCCTCTGGTCTTTGCTGCAGTCAAGCAAAAAGATGCCGTAAGAGAAGGGTTGAAGAGTTTATTTTAATTGCTGTATAATCTTAATAATTTAGCCTTAGGAAAAATATGTTGCACGCTAACATGATACGACAGATAGGTTTATTTTTATAAAGTCCATGATTGGGCATGTACGTTGTACAATTAAGCGTTATTTATTGTTCGTTGTGAATGTATAATTTAAATGTACTATAGGATATCGTTTTTACATTCAACTGTCTAGTGGCGTTAGTGTTAGTTTTCATACTTAGTGTAACGCGTCAGCTTTAACTTCCATTTTGAAACTCTCGAGTTATAAGTATTGGGTATCTATTCATTTTTCGCATTATTCTTTTATTCCATAGAGCCAAAGTCTACCTTCAAAAGGCAAAAACCTGCTCCTTAAGACCTAATTGCATGAGGGGCCAGCACCAAATTTGGACATATCACTGGATATTTTGCTATACACGCCAACTTTTTCATCTGACTGAAATCCAGCTCAATGTTAACAGAAAAAAAACTTTTTATTTTAAAACAAAAAACGTTGCCACATATTTCTTAACTCATTAGGCTCCGCGTGGACACCGGTGTCCGCAAACAATAGTAATTTAATTGTGTCTGGATTGCGGTAATTGACTAGTTAATCCCGGATTTCTTCCGTTTCGTGGTTGCGTTAATTAACAAACATTGAAACTCACATACACAACTGTTTGTGTGTGCTACACATAGTTGTTCCTGGTCTATGCCAGGAACAGTTAACTATGTACTATCGGTAGGTCAAAAACACACATATAAATATATGTAATACATTGATGCTTTTTGTTTAAAATACACTTCGATCAATAATAGCACTAGATACAGAATCAGGAACAAAAATACGTCGCTAAAGTGTCCACGTTTACACACACATAAACAATTACATTTCTTACTACGAAATATTGAAAAAAGTTTTATAATACTATCAAGTTCAGTTCATTATAAACCTTGACACTCAAGCATAAAGTTTAATTACAATTGCAAAATATTTATGCCTAAGTCCTTCTCTCATCGGAGAAAAGAAAAAGGAATAAATTTAAAATGTCACTTAAAAATAAAAGCCATTTTTATAATAAGTACAAAAATATTTATTCTAAAATGAAACTTAACGCCTAGAAAATACGGTTAAAAACGTTTTGTTCACAATTTTGTTTTATTCTATTTTAGAACTAGACGTAGTTCTTGGTATGACATTTCAATGCTCAGAACACAGTAAGAATTGAAAGATAGAGTTGCAGAATAATAATTTATATTTCTTATGCGAGCGAAGGTTTGTTTTATATGGTAGCAAATAATTACATTTCACCCATTTTAAAAAAGTAGTAGGGCTTAATTAGTATAATAGCTATTTTATTAGGACATTGCTATTAATTGTCTGCGGGTTGGCTCATTAAAATCAACTCTCAAAAAAAATTAATGCGCCTACTTTTGTATGCGATGTATAATTTTTCACACTAATATTTTAAAGGCAAAAGTTTCTGAGTGTGTGTGTGTGTGTTTGTATGTTTGTTACTTCTTCACGCTCAAACGGCGGAACAGATTTGTATGAAATTTAGTATGTAGGTAGCTGGATTAACACATAGGCTACTTTTAACTACTTCTGGTTTACGCGGGAGAAACCGCGGGGCGCAGCTGGTGAAAAATCATTGTATGACATCAAATTATTAATAACCGACTTCAAAAACAGGAGGAGGTTATCAATTCGTTTGTATTTTTTTTATATCAATATATGTATTTATCATAAAATAAAAACTGAATTAAATAGTAAATAAAGTCATTTAGCAAATATAATGATTGTTTGACCAATTTTTTTTTTTATGTTTGTTTTTTTTTGTGTTTGTTACCTCAGTACTCTGTCATTTTCATGAGGGAACCTTGAAGAATTGAAGAAACTCTTCAAAAAATGTAGGTACACACGTACCGATTTTTACATTTTTAGTAGCAAATCAAGCATTTTCATTTAGAAAGTATCATTTTGTAAAACGTTTCGATTGTGAATCATTAATGAATGTACCTGTAAGTTTGGAACTGATGTTCTAACCAATCGACATCTGTTAGTATTTCCGGATATATTAATAGTTACTGATAATAAAAATTAAACAGCAAAAAAAAAAATAACAAACCCCCCACGCAAAAGTATCCTGTAAAAAGTAACAAAATAATATGTATTGACCCTTTAAGTTTAATAAAAGAAGTAATATTTTAATCCAAGCATCGTTGTGTCGGGGGACCGCTTGTATATTTCTTCTCCCCTTTCTTTCGCGACAATAGATACCCATTCTGCACAGCGAAATGTGTCTAGGAAATCTACAAACAAAAATTTCATTAAAAAAAAGAAACATAAAATAACAATACTACTCCATGCATTACCTTTTCCAGAATAGTCGATGTTTGTTACAATAGTTGGCGCGTTGTAGCAAACATTGGTCAAACAATCATAATATTTGCTAAAAGACTTTATTTACTATTTAATTCAGTTTTTATTTTATGATAAATACATATTGATATAAACTCACCGAAAAAAAGATATTCCTTCCGAAGTTTTGGTGTTACGGTGATTATTTACACAATTTTTGAACGCGCACTGCGGCATTTTGACGTCTTAACGTTGGCTATGATTGGACCATACTAATTAGAAATAAGAGCACAACAGTATTTGTGCTCTTATTTTTCGGGCCGTTTTTGAAGCGCTTATCGGGAATCTAGTACTATTATTGATCTAAGAAAATACAGAACTAAATTTTGTACCTTCGTGAAAATGTCGATACTTTTTACCCATCCCTAACATAACGTTTAAAGTTGAGTACTGCTACTGCATATGAAAACTTGCACTACGCCCTCTGAATTGAAACGCCCTGCAGTTGCTATTCAGATGCTGTAAATAAATCGTAGTATAGTACGCGGCAGATAAGCTGAACTAAAATGGCGGTCGTTGCAAAATGCATTTCGATTAAGACCCGAAAATCTGTATTGAAGATGATAGTTCAACTTAGGTGCCGCGATCTGTAGTTGCGTTGGTCCTCGCTTGGTGGCACGACCCCACGCATTACAGTCTTCCAAATCAAAAATATAAGCAATTTGACTAGAAGTTTAAGATGTAAATTAAGTTTAACTCTGGTATAGAATTGGGCATGCCATTCGTACGATTCGTTACGATTTTAGTGCCAAGGCGCACTTCTTAAAACAATGTCGGTAACGGGACGGTACGTGATACGTAAAATTATCGTCCGATCCGATTGTGCCTCTCTATGGCTTGTTCCGCGCTCTCGGTTGCACGCTCGGTTCAGGTGGAACTTAACAATGAGTCATGCCAGCAACACGCACCAAAAACATGGGTGCATTCTGGTTCCTCCAATGTTTGTAGGTTAGTTCAAATTATGTTATGTAAACATAATCTGAAAATTGAGTGAATCATTCCTATATTTATTACGGTAGTTAGGTGGGTTAGTAAACAATGGTTGGTGTTGCCTTATTTAATTAATATTTCCTGTTTTTTGGAAAACAACTTCAAATGTTGTACAATGGTTTTCTATTATCCAAATAAGTATTTAAATAAGCATAATTATGTATTGTTCTATTTTTTACACTTGGTAGGAAATAAATCGAGCCACTACCTTTTTGCATGTTTATTTTTCTATAAAATGGATTATGTTAATTTAAACCTTGAATGACGTAAAAGATTATTTAAATAGCCTCACTGTAACCTCAAGTAACCTCACTGTAAAGGCTAATAGGCCATAATAGTATAAGGTTCGAATCGATGCGTTTTCGACCGACTTACAAAAAAGGAGGTTCTTAATTCAACTTTTTTTCAAGTATCATAACTAATAATAATAATATTTATTCAAAATGAAAATAGGTAAAACAAAAAATTAAATACTGTGTTTATTAAATTGTTTTAAAAATAATTTACACAGGGATTAAAATGTTTGATGCCTGTACTAGGTTAGATAAACCTATATAATTATCCTGTCCATCGTCTATGGACCGAATATTATTATATTAAAAATAAAAACTTTAATGCGTGAACAAAGCAAGTGATCCGATTTATTTGCGTCAAAGTGTATGACATTATACACGACACGCAAGATAAATTATTATTATGTAAAATTAGGTTTAAAATAATTGTTTTTTTTTATTATCGGCACTGTTTGATAAGTTGTAAATATATTGTAAATTGCCAAATAAAATAATTTTATTATTTGAAATCATCCATTTGTGTTTTTTTTTCAATAAGTTCTACGAATCGGCAAATGGTATGGCAATATTAAAAAAGGAAATGATTGCAAAAAAAAAACTTCTCATCATATAATTACATTTAGAGTAAAAAATCTAATAACTAGCGAATCCCAAAAATGGCGTTTGAAACTCTCAAGCTTCTCTCAAGTGAAAAACATGAGGTTTCTCTTAATTTTTCGCAAGATTCTTTCCTTCTTTAACTTTTACTTACTTTAAATAAAAAAATCTTCTCCCACACTAAGATTTTTTCTTGTGTGCGTTCACAAACACACCAATACATTCAATACTTACTATACGAGTAGACGGGCCATCACAAACAAAATTTTCATCTGATAATTATTGTCTCCTAGTAGTGTAGGTACACAAGTCTATGAGTTTAATTTAGTACGCTCCGTTGCCGCTCCAGTATTGCTATATTATTCTAGATGGCGTTGCTGAGACATGGGATTACAGTTTTTCTATGACATTTTTTCGCATGTCCCCTAGATCTCTTTGTAAACACATAAACTCACTTAGAGCTCATACGTACTATGCATACTACATATATACATACTATGCCCGCATGCGGGCAGCCGGACGGCTGGCCGCAAGCACAATTGACAACATTTCAAAACTGACATGACCCTAAAACAAAAATACCGTTTCTTCATTTTTGTATGCTGAGTTCAAATATATATTTTTTAATTTTTTTTATAGCTTAATTTTTGAGAAAAAAAATAAAAACCAAAAACCATGCGATGACGTCACTTATACGGTGGAATGAGGTGTTTACCTTTGCGAAAGCAAGCTAATTTTTAAGATGAAAACTATAATGTCAAACAAGACATTTCTGTCAAAAATTACGTATCTAATGTCAAAAAAGACATATCTAATGTCAAAAATGACATATCTCATGTCAAACAAGACATTTCTAATGTCAATGTGTGACATTGACAACTGCTAAATGACAGTGACATCTAAGAAACTGTTTTTTTTTACTTATCACAGTAAAGCAAAGGAACTATCGCCATTCCACCGTATGAATGACGTCATTTGGCGCTTACGTCTTTTTAGAATGCACCGAATTTCAAAGTTAAAATTATGAATGAAAAGTACATAATTTCGAAAAACTAAAAAATATGGGTCCTCTAGTTTTGGATTTACTTTTAGATAACATAATAAAACATGGAGGTTAAAATTTTGAAATGTTGTCAATTATGTACGTAATTTTCATTTCTATGCGCACTGCGATGCGGTTACCCGCAGACCGCTCCGGCCACCCGGACGGTTGCTATATCACGGCCAGCCGCATACGCAACCGTAACGTGCGGGTAGCCGCATAGTGCGTATACAGCTTAACGCAAACAGGACCTATAACAACTATCGACACACACATACACACATACACTAGCACCTAAGAGAATTAAACCACATGTACATGTATGTGTGACAAGTACACGACGGCACTAGCGGTTTGGATTCCAGAATGTCTCGAATCTCGAAACTCGAGACAAGACAAAAGTCAGATATTAACTGAAATAAAATTCGTCAAATAGTCAATATCAGGGTCAAAGATTAACAGAAAGTCATCCATACATTAAATGTAATTTCACCACGTACCTACTTAAATTATTGAGGTGTTAACATGGTAACATGGCCTCGTGTACTGGAAACCTAAAAGAGGATTTCTGATAGCTACTAACAAATAATGTTTTTTAAACAAGAGACGGCTTTCGATAATGCACGGCCGTCAACGGAAACATGGCCTCGTGTAATGTAAAACTAAACATTTGCTCAAAATCAATCCAAGGCCAATCAAAGGCCACCCACCAAAAAGAGTACCTTGCTCCCCGGGGGGTGTTTGTACAAGGGGGATACCAAAATTTCATTATTTTTTACCTAGGACGTCCCGTTTCCGAGATATAGGCTGAAAAGAGGATTTCTGATAGCTACGAACAAAGAAATATTTTTAAACAGGATACGGGTTTCGATTATGCACGGCCGTCAACAGAAACATGGCCTCGTGTAGTGTAAAACTAAACATTTAGTCAAAATCAAGGCCAAGGCCAATCAAAGGCCACCCACCAAAAAGAGTAACTTGCACCCCGGGGGGTGTTTGTACAAGGGGGATACCAAAATTTCATTATTTTTTACCTAGGACGTCCCGTTTCCGAGATATAGGCTGAAAAGAGGATTTCTGATAGCTACTAACAAAGAAATATTTTTAAACAGGATACGGGTTTCGATAATGCATCGACGTCAACAGAAACATAGCCCTGTGTAGTTAAAAACTAAACATTTAGTCAAAATCAAGGCCAAGGCCAATTAAAGGCCACCCATCAAAAAGAGTACCTTTCTCCCCGGGGGGTGTTTGTACAAGGGGGATTCCGAAATTTCATTATTTTTTACCTAGGACTTCCCGTTTCAGAGATATAGGCTGAAAAGAGGATTTCTGAAGCTACTAACAAAGAAATATTTTTAAACAGGATACGGGTTTCGATTATGCATCGACGTCAACAGAAACATGGCCTCGTGTAGTGTAAAACTAAACATTTGGTCAAAATCAAGGCCAAGGCCAATCAAAGGCCACCCACCAAAAAGAGTACCTTGCTCCCCGGGGGGTGTTTGTACAAGGGGGATACCAAAATTTCATTATTTTTTACCTAGGACGTCCCGTTTCCGAGATATAGGCTGAAAAGAGGATTTCTGATAGCTACTAACAAAGAAATATTTTTAAACAGGATACGGGTTTCGATAATGCATCGACGTCAACAGAAACATGGCCTCGTGTAGTGTAAAACTAAACATTTGGTCAAAATCAAGGCCAAGGCCAATCAAAGACCACCCACCAAAAAGAGTAACTTGCTCCCCGGGGGGTGTTTGTACAAGGGGGATTCCGAAATTTTATTATTTTTTACCTAGGGCGGCCCGTTTCAGAGATATAGGCTGAAAAGAGGATTTCTGATAGCTACTAACAAAGAAACATTTTTAAACAGGATACGGGTTTCGATAATGCATCGACGTCAACAGAAACATGGCCTCGTGTGGTGTAAAACTAAACATTTGGTCAAAATCAAGGCCAAGGCCAATCAAAGGCCACCCACCAAAAAGAGTACCTTGCTCCCCGGGGGGTGTTTGTACAAGGGGGATACCGATATGTCATTATTTTTTACGTAGGACGTCCCGTTTCAGAGATAATTATAGGCTGAAAAGAGGATTTCTGATAGCTACTAACAAAGAAATATTTTTAAACAGGATACGGGTTTCGATTATGCATCGACGTCAACAGAAACATGGCCTCGTGTAGTGTAAAACTAAACATTTGGTCAAAATCAAGGCCAAGGCCAATCAAAGGCCACCCACCAAAAAGAGTACCTTGCTCCCCGGGGGGTATTTGTACAAGGGGGATACCAAAATTTCATTATTTTTTACCTAGGACGTCCCGTTTCCGAGATATAGGCTGAAAAGAGGATTTCTGATAGCTACTAACAAAGAAATATTTTTAAACAGGATACGGGTTTCGATTATGCATCGACGTCAACAGAAACATGGCCTCGTGTAGTGTAAAACTAAACATTTGGTCAAAATCAAGGCCAAGGCCAATCAAAGGCCACCCACCAAAAAGAGTACCTTGCTCCCCGGGGGGTGTTTGTACAAGGGGGATACCAAAATTTCATTATTTTTTACCTAGGACGTCCCGTTTCCGAGATATAGGCTGAAAAGAGGATTTCTGATAGCTACTAACAAAGAAATATTTTTAAACAGGATACGGGTTTCGATTATGCATCGACGTCAACAGAAACATGGCCTCGTGTAGTGTAAAACTAAACATTTGGTCAAAATCAAGGCCAGGGCCAATCAAAGGCCACCCACCAAAAAGAGTACCTTGCTCCCCGGGGGGTGTTTGTACAAGGGGGATACCAAAATTTCATTATTTTTTACCTAGGACGTCCCGTTTCCGAGATATAGGCTGAAAAGAGGATTTCTGATAGCTACTAACAAAGAAATATTTTTAAACAGGATACGGGTTTCGATAATGCATCGACGTCAACAGAAACATGGCCTCGTGTAGTGTAAAACTAAACATTTGGTCAAAATCAAGGCCAAGGCCAATCAAAGGCCTCCCACCAAAAAGAGTAACTTGCACCCCGGGGGGTGATTGTACAAGGGGGTACCAAAATTTCATTATTTTTTACCTAGGACGTCCCGTTTCAGAGATATAGGCTGAAAAGAGGATTTCTGATAGCTACTAACAAAGAAACATTTTTAAACAGGATACGGGTTTCGATAATGCATCGACGTCAACAGAAACATAGCCCTGTGTAGTTAAAAACTAAACATTTAGTCAAAATCAAGGCCAAGGCCAATTAAAGGCCACCCATCAAAAAGAGTAACTTGCACCCCGGGGGGTGATTGTACAAGGGGGATACCAAAGGAGATGTTTCTTTTTCGGCCACCAGATGTACGTATGTCGAAAAAAAAGGAAAAAATACCACGAATTGGGGAAAAATAGTATCTGGTGAATTAGAGTCTGATTTGTTGTGTACAAAAAATAATAGTTTTTCAATTATTGCCATGTTTTATTCAACATGGCGTCTCGTTTGCTTGCACACTTCATTCGTTCTGAAATCATGTCTTATCAAATCCATTAAACATAGAAAATAATTAAAAAATGTGTGTATTCTTGTACGGTTAAAAATAAATTACTACTATTCTCTTGTACATATTTTGGGTAAATACAATTAAGTGTAATGATTTCATCGTTTCAAAAATCTTTAGTCTCCATTTTTGAACTGTGTTTCTGAACGAATTAAAAAAACAGCTTGACTTGAAACTCATTTATGTCACTTGTCAAGTTGTCAGTGACAAATGTGACAATTTCGTTCGACTCGATTTGATTTTGGCTTTCGTGGTTTTCAGTGTTATTTTGCATTTTCTCAATTTTATACTACTACAACTTCGGTTTTGTGATATCTGCTAATTCTTGGATTGACTTTGGCTTTGTTTAGCGGTACTCGAACTCAGAAATCTGCGATTTGGATTCGTCTGCTCATTGGAAATCTTCTGTTTTTACTTACATTGAAGGTAAATAATTATTGAAAAATATTTGTAAATCAGTTGGATTAAGTTGGAAACACAAGGTTTACCTCATTGTTTTTTGCAGATCCTTTGGCTTGTTGGAAAATGGCTTGTGTGAAGTGCAATAAAGGGATACTCAGTGATGAAGTCATTATATTGCAGCAGATTTAGGTCCAGAGCTTTTGTTTAATTTTTTAACAAGACATGGCTCAAGAGGTAAGAATATAATTTTTAAACAAACAGTTTCAAACATGTGCGACTCAACATGTAATAGGTATCACTGGGTTTCATGTTGGAACTTATATTAAATGTAAAAACAAATGTTAAATACAAACACATGAATGCAATAAAGATTTTGAGTTCGAGTTTTATCCTTTCAACTGTCAAATGACTATAAACAGTTCTTAATATGTTAACTAGGTATTATGAACTTGTTTTCAGAGTATATATAAGTATGTTTTCAGATTGCTCCTGATGCTGCATTATGCAAGGCATGTTGTAACTCAATTAATAATGTTCTTGAGAGTACTCATAGTAGTACTAAAGTAACGCAGGATAATGGAATAGGACCCATCAGTGAAACATATGAATCAAATGTATGTCTGAGTCATAATGTATGTGGTGCCTGATCTTTAATCTCAAGGAGGTTGCATAATTTAACGAGTGGCGTGAGAGAGATGCAATATCTAATTTAATTGCCCCAAGACAGGTACCTATTATTTGCAAACAGTTCACTTTGCTTTTTTTTGGCTTTTACAACAATTTATAGTATCACTAACATCATGATAATAATTTCAGATACCAGATGGTGCCATTGTTTGCCATTGATGTAAGGTGAGTGCCTGCAGGCTGGTAGATGTATCTACCAGATCTCTTTCTCTCTCAGAGAAGATCACACAGTATTCCACATGGTCCTGAGAGAGATGAAATGACAGCCCGGATAACTCCACAACAGGTCTGTTACGTACTGTATATATCCGTTATGTATGATTTTTATATATGTTAAGATTACTGTTGAGAATATCACGCCGCGCCGGGCAACCGCGGGCGGTAGCTGCGGTCGCGGGGGGGGCGCTCGAGCAGCGAGCGTACAACACAGCTGACCGGCACCTCACTGCGTCGTCGTCCGCGCTACTGAACGACTACGTTTATTTTCTCGCCACTTTAAATTTTAAACTGTTTGCCTCCTAAAAGTAATCCTAATACTTGTAAAGTTTCATAAAATACAGTCCATTATAAAGGTCACCGGTTTTATTTAGTCCTCGTACCACCAGGAGGATACTCCCAATCTTCTTCATGGTCCTTCGACGTGTAACTGACCAGTTATTACGGGGAATGACAAGCGGTTTTTACAAGATTTGAAAAGGGCCGTTAGAAAACGACATCAAGATCAAGACGACTATTCGCCCTTCGTGCGAATCTGGTTCCAGTCTTAGTGAGGAGGCGTATTTGTTGGATCGAGCAGTTCTTCAGTGGTCATCATAGACGGGTCTTAGCAACGTAGCAGCCCAAGCAGTGCCCAAGAACATCGTCATCCATTTCAAGGAAAAGACGTTCAGTTTGGACTCGCAGTCAACGGATTTCGTGAGATCTTTCCATAATCTTACTAACGTTTATACATAATACATATACTAATTATCATTCCTTAGAGTTTTAGATAGTGCATTAGACCAGTGAATCATTAGTAGTTATCTATTCATCTTAGAATAACAATCGCATAACATTAGTCATTAGCTTGCTTATCCAGTAGAATCAATCATACCTATACTTTTAGTTCGTATTGTTTTTTTCATCATTATTTAGTTTCAACTTCGAAGTACCTTTGTCCCATTATAGAAGTTCCGCGCACATTAATAATTAGTAATAAGTGCTTATTAATCTAGCTATAACATTTGTAGTATAGTGCCATAAATACGCACAGTAGTAGTTTTTATTTTTTCTCTTGACGGTTATTCGAGATTTTGAATTCAAATATTTTTTCTTTCACCGTCCATCGATTTTAAATAGCAACGCTCCATCGATCAACTGTTTGCCATTTGCAGTTGTATAAGAACACTTTATATGAGTATGTTTCAGTGCTTTTAGCATTTTTCCTTTCTTTTCTTACCTACTTAATTACCTACTTGTTTCTTTTTAGCGCTTAGAGCTACCATCCTGTTTAGCCATGGCTGAAGAAATGACGATTAAAGAGCTATCAAGAAAGCGTGCCTCAGTAAAATCGCAGCTTACTCAATTCACAACATTTATAACCACCACTAAGTCTTGCGAACAACTTAGTGAGGAACAGCTTGTCGAGTTAGAGATGAGAATTGAGAAAATTGTTAACTTATATGTCACCTATGATCAATTACAGAATCAATTGGAGTGCCTGTCTGCCAAACCCGACGAGCAATTTTCCGACCGTGAGCTATTCGAGAGCATCTACTACAAGCAGCTAGCATCTGCTCGCGCGCTTCTGTCACGGCATCGCGCTCAACTGGCGTCTAAGGTAAGCTCCAATGAGCAACTTTCAGTGGTTACTAGACAAAATAATGTTAGACTTCCTAAAATAAATTTACCTCACTTTAGCGGCGGTTATAAGGATTGGTTGGAATTTAAAGATATTTATATTTCATTGATTCATGAGGAAAAAAGTATAGATAACATCAACAAGTTCCATTACCTACGCTCGTCACTTAATGGCAGCGCAGCGCTAGTTATTAAAAGTTTAGATTTCAGAGGGGACAACTACGACAATGCATGGCAATTGTTATGTGACAGGTACGACAACAAGCAATTATTAATAAATAATCACATTCAAGCTTTATTTACTGTAGAACCACTTCAAAAGGAGAGTAGTCAGGGCTTACGTCAGATTATTGATATCACTAGCAAAAACCTACGGTCACTGGCAACACTAGGCCTGTTAGTACAGCATTGGGGTGAAATAATCATACATTTAATGGCATCAAAGTTGGACCCGGTTACTAGCAGACAGTGGGAAGAGCATAGGAACACTCAGACTGAGTATCCATCTTTAGAAATGTTCACTAAATTTATTTCTAGTCGCTGCAATCTTCTAGAAACGCTTGAGGAGGCTAAGAGTTTGAAACCGAAGCCAGAGTCATCGCACAGTAAACCAAAGAGTTTCTCTGTATCAACAAGTAAGGGTAAATTTAACATTTCGTGTCCCCTGTGTAAACAGAGTCACTACATATTTAGTTGTGATCAATTTAAGGAGCTTGCAATCGCTACACGCTTATCTAAAGCTAAGGAGTTTAAACTTTGTTTGAATTGTTTGCGCCCAGGTCATTTGGAGGCTTCTTGTCCACTTGGGCACTGCAAGTATTGCAAAAAAAGGCACAATACAATGTTGCATTCTCATGACGACGATCCTAGCTCTAGTAAGGAGCACATAGCTTTAGCAGGTACTAATCATGATTTTTCAACTCGTCATGTATTGCTCTCCACAGCATTGGTACGGGTCACGGACCATTCCGGGACGCCGCACAGCGCCAGAGTCTTACTTGACAATGGAAGCACGGCAAATTTTGTTACCAAGGACCTTTGTGGTAAGCTACATATACCTATTCGTAGTGTAAGCTCACACGTTGCAGGCATAAACAGTCAAGTGTCTACCATTACGCAATCTTGTGCTTTACATTTACAGTCGTGTGATGGAACATATGATATTGACATTGATTGTTTTGTCTTGCCCAACATAACGACACATATACCACATACATACATAGACTTATCTGACTTGCAGCTACCAGCAGGTATAAGTCTGGCTGATCCATCTTTCAATGTCCCTTCCTCCATTGATATACTCGTTGGAGCCGACATCTTTTGGAGTGTGATTGGTCGCAACCGTATACGCTTAGGTAGACATATGCCGGCGCTCTTTGAGACTAAGCTCGGATGGCTTATATCCGGTGCCATACCTCAACCTAACATGGCAAACTCATCAGTGTGCATGTTCGCGCATGACAAGCATACCACACAACTACAAGCAACCACGGATCTGACAAGATTCTGGGAACTTGACTCCATCTTACCTAAGTTCAACTTCACATCCGAAGAGCGAGCATGTGAACAGAACTACATAAACACTACTAGGCGTAACGCTGATGGCCGTTTCATAGTCACCATTCCCTTAAAGGAATCCCCTGAAGCATTGGGGAACTCCTTTGAGATGGCTAAACGTCGCTTTCTGTCGTTAGAGCGTAGACTAGATAGAGACCCAATACTTAAGCATCGCTACGTAGAGTTCTTGCAGGAGTATGAAGCATTAGGTCATATGAGCGAAGTGTCTCAACCTTCTTCATCAAATGCATATTACCTTCCACATCATGGTGTTTTCAGAGAGTCCAGTACAACGACCAAGCTTCGAGTTGTCTTCGACGCATCAGCCGTCACAACTTCTGGTAAGTCGTTCAACGACATTCAAGGCATAGGACCTAAAGTTCAGGATGACTTAATATCCATATTGTTGAGGTTTCGCCAGCATAAATACGTCATATCGTCAGATATCGAAAAATTCTTTCGACAAATTGAAGTTGACGAATCGCAGCGATCTCTGCAACGGATATTATGGCGCTCTGATCCATCATTACCTCTTAAAACATATACATTAAACACCGTTACTTACGGAACAGCATCCGCTCCGTTCATTAGTACACGATGTTTGTCTCAGTTGGCAAAGGAGGCAACGCACACACGTACACAACACTCTATACAACATGACTTCTACGTCGACGATTATCTGTCCGGAGATGACTCTATAGAGAGCACTATAGAGCTGTGTAGAGATGTCATCAGCATACTTAAGACTGCACAACTCAATCTTCGGAAGTGGCAGTCTAACAATGCACAAATACTTCAGGCAGTCACTTCAGATACACTAGATTCATCCACTCATACCACATCCACAACAATACATACGGACATACATAACACAGTCAGCTTGAGTGTTGATGAACCGAGTAAAACCCTTGGTCTTAATTGGCATTCTCATACTGACTGTCTTACATTTTCGATTCATATATCTAAACATACAGATACTGCAATCACAAAACGACACATACTTTCCACAATAGCGCAAGTATTTGACCCACTGGGTCTTGTCTCTCCATGTATTATCGAGGTCAAGATAATATTACAGAAATTATGGATAGACAAGTGTGCATGGGATGACGAGGTTAATGTGGACACTAAAAAGTTATGGTTGAAGTTCACGCAGAATTTACCACAGCTTAATCTTCTCAGCATACCACGCTGGGTGGTATGTGATAGCCCTATAACCATAGAAGTACATATTTTTACGGATGCATCAGAAAAGGCATACGGAGCTTGCGTATACATTCGTTCTGTAGCTGGTAATGGTTCCGTACGTACACATCTGCTAACGTCTAAAAGTAAAGTTGCACCAATCAAGTCGACTACAATACCAAGGCTAGAGCTTTGTGGTGCCTTATTAGGAACCAGGTTGTGTGCAAAAGTACTAGAATCGTTGTCACTAAAACCCGATAAATGCATATTTTGGTGTGACTCAATGATTGTCTTAGGTTGGCTGTCTGCTTCACCTGCCACGCTTAAGCCGTTTGTCAGGAATCGAGTTTCGGAGATACGGGAAGGCTTTGGTACTTATACCTGGCGCTATGTGCCGTCCAAGGACAACCCCGCAGATCTCGTCTCCCGTGGTCTGAGCGCTGACCTCATAGGTCAGTCTTCCATGTGGTGGTCAGGGCCTTCGTTCTTGCTTACAGACCCAGCTCTTTGGCCTTCAACGCCTAACACAGATGTGAACACAGTACTACCTGAACTATTAAAATCACATTCCATTAACATTAATAATCAATCATTACCAATCACTAATCCTAATATAAATATACATGATAATTTATTTCAAACTTTAATTAATAATTCATCTGATTACTCACATTTACAACGTCTATTAGCATACGTATTTAGATTCATTAATCGTTCTAAAGGGGTACATAGTCATAGTGTCACTCTTACTAATTCAGAGTTGTCCTACAGCGCTGATTTCATAATTAAAACAGTTCAGAGGGAGATGTTTCCTGAAGAGTACGAGCTACTTTCATCAGGTAAACCCTTACCTAATAAAAATCGTCTTAAGAAACTATCGCCATTTATCGAGTCTGGTATTATAAGAGTTGGAGGCAGATTAGGTAATTCTTGCTACGATTATAATGTCAGGCACCCTATAATTATCTGCAGCAAACATAACTTTACTAAACTTATTTTTAATACTTATCACTTACGCCTATTCCATGCTGGTCCACAGCTACTCTTAGCCACAGTTAGACATGAGTATTGGCCTTTAGGTGGAAGAAGCCTTGCCAAATCAACTGTGCATACGTGTGTAAAGTGTCAGCGATTCAACGGTAGAACAGTTCAACCCATCATGGGTAATTTACCTAAGGAACGAGTTCAGTTAGAGTTTCCTTTCTTAGAGACTGGCACAGACTATGCCGGACCCATCCTCCTAGCCGACCGCAAAGGTAGAGGATGTAGACTGATTAAATCGTACATATGTGTTTTTGTTTGTCTAGCCACGAGGGCGGTTCATCTGGAGCTTGTCTCAGATCTAACAAAACATGCCTTCATTGCAGCACTGAACAGGTTTATTGCTCGTCGTGGTAAACCAAAGACCATTTACTCCGATAATGGTACAACCTTTATTGGCACCTGTAACGAAATAGCTGACATATTGAAACAGGACTTTTCTTCAGAAATGGCAGATACAGGTATCAATTTTAACTTTATTCCGGCATATACCCCACACTTCGGTGGCTTATGGGAGTCTGCCGTAAAATCCATAAAGCATCACCTGAGGCGTATATTAGGCTTCGCACATCTCACTTACGAAGAGATGTCTACGTGTCTGGTTCAGGTTGAAGCAATACTAAACTCTCGTCCTCTCACTCCTCTTTCCACTGATCCATCAGACCTATACCCTTTAACTCCTGCTCATTTCCTCATTGGGAGATCACTCACATCCCTGCCGCATCCGCAAGTTATCAACCAGAATATCTCAAGCCTGAAGCGTTTCCAGCGTATCGAGCACCTAAAGCAACAGTTCTGGAACAGATTCTCTAACGAGTACATCTTCTACCTCCAACAGAGAACTAAGTGGACGGACTCCGATGGGGTGCTTGAAGAGGGAGCCATGGTGGCACTCAAGGAGAGACAGTCGCCGCCACTGATGTGGCCACTCGGTCGTATCGTACGTCTCATACCTGGGAGGGACGGAATAAGCAGAGTCGCAGACGTAAGAACAAAAAAGGGAATAGTCCGGCGCGCTTACAACACCATCTGTCCTCTTCCAGTATGATCATTGAACACCAGTCTTCAACGCCGGGAGCATGTTGAGAATATCACGCCGCGCCGGGCAACCGCGGGCGGTAGCTGCGGTCGCGGGGGGGGCGCTCGAGCAGCGAGCGTACAACACAGCTGACCGGCACCTCACTGCGTCGTCGTCCGCGCTACTGAACGACTACGTTTATTTTCTCGCCACTTTAAATTTTAAACTGTTTGCCTCCTAAAAGTAATCCTAATACTTGTAAAGTTTCATAAAATACAGTCCATTATAAAGGTCACCGGTTTTATTTAGTCCTCGTACCACCAGGAGGATACTCCCAATCTTCTTCAATTACACTTACAATTCTCCTGCAATAGACTGATTCATGCGATAAGAAAGTAATGATTGTCAATTGTATGGGAAAAATACATAATAAAACTATGAAAATGTTTTATCAAGCTTGGTAAAAATCCTAACAAATGTATTATTTTTAGATACCCTCTGGAGGCAGAGTATGTTATTCATGCTGGGTATCTGCTAGAAGAAATGTACAGCGTGCAGCCAATCTTCACCTTAATAGTAGGAATGTTTGTGTTGTATGTTCAACATTGAGACGTCGCACACATTTGTTCCTGAATGCTCCAGAAAGAGATGTCATTTCTAGAAGAATATAACCTAGACAGGTGTGTAAAATAGTTAACTGTAAATCTATGTAGTATGTGGTTTTTATCTGTATATGACTTGTAAGAATCCCTTATCAATAAAATACTATGACTACTATGTATTGATCTGTGAATGTGTGAGTTTATTCTGTATTGTTTTTACAGGTCAGTTATCGTTCATTGGTGTGCAATGTTTGTTGGACTTGGGCTAGAAGTGCTGTTTGTTTAGAATATGAACCACCTATCGTTGAAGCTGACTCTAATCCAAACTAACCTCCACAGGTTTTGCCCATTACATATAATTAAACTCATACAAAAAAGTTGGTATATCTAGTTCGAGTTGTTTTGTACCAGGTTGTACAAACCTAGAACGACACATAGTGCCCGTGTACTTGATGATGTATCAGTAAGAGAAGAAGAATAAAGTTTTAAATCCTGATTTGTTCTTTTATTTCTTTTTTTTGGAGAGTCCCTACACTCCTTCTGTAGTTCACCAAAGGTTTAACATCCCTCAGAAAGCATGTTAAGCCAAATGGCTTATTTATTGATCTCCATCGTCATTTGAAGATATTTGACAGTTGTTATGGATAGATAAAAGTCAGTAGGTAAATCTAATACCAATATTTACAAATGGTAGGTACCATGTTACCCAGTTACCGCCCTCTTTATATTCTGCGGCATCCAGCTTAACTGGAAGCCGACCCAAAAAGCAATGACCCTTTCTCCAATGGTTTTGGGGTCGGCCGGTAGGTACCTTGTTCTCCAATTATGTACCTAAGTACTTACATTTTTAATTTCAATCTTACTAGTACCATACCAATCTATTCAATAATTACAGCATCATTATAGCATATTCTGTATAACATTAGACAAAAGAGACCGGTCAGCTGAAGGCAAAGAGATTTAAAAACTAGCTGAAGGAAATGTATTGAAATAAACGCATCCAGCAGGGATTGAACACAGTAGGTTTTAACTTTTATATGATAAGCCAATACTCCCCAAAGAAATGATTCTTGATCTTGCTTTAGTGAACCACTTTTTTCTAATATTTTTTATGAAAGATCACAGTAATTATGATCTTAGACTATTAATGATTTATTTGTTCGATGAAAAAAAACTAAACAATTATATTATAGGTTAAGTAAACGTCATCTCTACAACCTGTCATGGATGGCTGTCAATAACCCTTAGGACAAACGTCAAACTTATTCAATTTTAATTTTGTACATAAAAACCATATGATATTATGTAAAAAAATTAACTTTATTCTATTCAGGGGTAAGTTTCGCAGCTTCGCTGATGGCGTACATGTTATGGCCGGAGGCCCATACAAAAATGAAACATGTCCTTTCATTATTTTTTACCTAGGACGTCCCAATTCAGAGATATAG
Source organism: Euplexia lucipara (assembly GCA_921972225.1). Lineage (NCBI taxonomy): Eukaryota > Metazoa > Arthropoda > Insecta > Lepidoptera > Noctuidae > Euplexia > Euplexia lucipara. Next base: position 4,967,825 of record OV179163.1, on the reverse strand, counting down.
GCTGAAAAAAGGATTTCTGATAGCGACTAACAAAGAAATATTTTTAAACAAGATACGGGTTTCGATTATGCACGGCCGTCAACAGAAACATGGCCTCGTGTAGTGTAAAACTAAACATTTGGTCAAAATCAAGGCCAAGGCCAATCAAAGGCCACCCACCAAAAAGAGTAACTTGCACCCCGGGGGGTGTTTGTACAAGGGGGATACCAAAATTTCATTATTTTTTACCTAGGACGTCCCGTTTCAGAGATAAAGGCTGAAAAGAGGATTTCTGATAGCTACTAACAAATAATTATTTTTAAACAAGAGACGGCTTTCGATAATGCACGGCCGTCAACGGAAACATGGCCTCGTGTAGTGTAAAACTAAACATTTAGTCAAAATCAAGGCCAAGGCCAATCAAAGGCCACCCACCAAAAAGAGTACCTTGCTCCCCGGGGGGTGTTTGTACAAGGGGGATTTCGAAATTTCATTATTTTTTACCTAGGACGTCCCGTTTCAGAGATATAGGCTGAAAAGAGGATTTCTGATAGCTACTAACAAAGAAATATTTTTAAACAGGATACGGGTTTCGATAATGCATCGACGTCAACAGAAACATGGCCTCGTGTAGTGAAAAACTAAACATTTGGTCAAAATCAAGGCCAAGGGCAATCAAAGCCCACCCACCAAAAAGAGTAACTTGCTCCCCGGGGGGTGTTTGTACAAGGGGGATTCCGAAATTTCATTATTTTTTACCTAGGACGTCTCGTTTCAGAGATATAGGCTGAAAAGAGGATTTCTGATAGCTACTTACAAAGAAATATTTTTAAACAGGATACGGGTTTCGATTATGCATCGACGTCAACAGAAACATGGCCTCGTGTAGTGTAAAACTAAACATTTGGTCAAAATCAAGGCCAAGGCCAATCAAAGGCCACCCACCAAAAAGAGTACCTTGCTCCCCGGGGGGTGTTTGTACAAGGGGGATACCAAAATTTCATTATTTTTTACCTAGGACGTCCCGTTTCCGAGATATAGGCTGAAAAGAGGATTTCTGATAGCTACTAACAAAGAAATATTTTTAAACAGGATACGGGTTTCGATTATGCATCGACGTCAACAGAAACATGGCCTCGTGTAGTGTAAAACTAAACATTTGGTCAAAATCAAGGCCAGGGCCAATCAAAGGCCACCCACCAAAAAGAGTACCTTGCTCCCCGGGGGGTGTTTGTACAAGGGGGATACCAAAATTTCATTATTTTTTACCTAGGACGTCCCGTTTCCGAGATATAGGCTGAAAAGAGGATTTCTGATAGCTACTAACAAAGAAATATTTTTAAACAGGATACGGGTTTCGATAATGCATCGACGTCAACAGAAACATGGCCTCGTGTAGTGTAAAACTAAACATTTGGTCAAAATCAAGGCCAAGGCCAATCAAAGGCCTCCCACCAAAAAGAGTAACTTGCACCCCGGGGGGAGATTGTACAAGGGGGTACCAAAATTTCATTATTTTTTACCTAGGACGTCCCGTTTCAGAGATATAGGCTGAAAAGAGGATTTCTGATAGCTTCTAACAAAGAAATATTTTTAAACAAGATACGGGTTTCGATTATGCACGGCCGTCAACAGAAACATGGCCTCGTGTAGTATAAAACTAAACATTTGGTCAAAATCAAGGCCAAGGCCAATCAAAGGCCACCCACCAAAAAGAGTAACTTGCACCCCGGGGGGTGTTTGTACAAGGGGGATACCAAAATTTCATTATTTTTTACCTAGGACGTCCCGTTTCAGAGATAAAGGCTGAAAAGAGGATTTCTGATAGCTACTAACAAATAATTATTTTTAAACAAGAGACGGCTTTCGATAATGCACGGCCGTCAACGGAAACATGGCCTCGTGTAGTGTAAAACTAAACATTTAGTCAAAATCAAGGCCAAGGCCAATCAAAGGCCACCCACCAAAAAGAGTACCTTGCTCCCCGGGGGGTGTTTGTACAAGGGGGATTCCGAAATTTCATTATTTTTTACCTAGGACGTCCCGTTTCAGAGATATAGGCTGAAAAGAGGATTTCTGATAGCTACTTACAAAGAAATATTTTTAAACAGGATACGGGTTTCGATTATGCATCGACGTCAACAGAAACATGGCCTCGTGTAGTGTAAAACTAAACATTTGGTCAAAATCAAGGCCAAGGCCAATCAAAGGCCACCCACCAAAAAGAGTACCTTGCTCCCCGGGGGGTGTTTGTACAAGGGTGATACCAAAATTTCATTATTTTTTACCTAGGACGTCCCGTTTCCGAGATATAGGCTGAAAAGAGGATTTCTGATAGCTACTAACAAAGAAATATTTTTAAACAGGATACGGGTTTCGATTATGCATCGACGTCAACAGAAACATGGCCTCGTGTAGTGTAAAACTAAACATTTGGTCAAAATCAAGGCCAAGGCCAATCAAAGGCCACCCACCAAAAAGAGTAACTTGCACCCCGGGGGGTGTTTGTACAAGAGGGATACCAAAATTTCATTATTTTTACCTAGGACGTCCCGTTTCAGAGATAAAGGCTGAAAAGAGGATTTCTGATAGCTACTATTAAATAATTATTTTTAAACAAGAGACGGCTTTCGATAATGCACGGCCGTCAACGGAAACATGGCCTCGTGTAGTGTAAAACTAAACATTTAGTCAAAATCAAGGCCAAGGCCAATCAAAGGCCACCCACCAAAAAGAGTACCTCGCTCCCCGGGGGGTGTTTGTACAAGGGGGATTCCGAAATTTCATTATTTTTTACCTAGGACGTCCCGTTTCAGAGATATAGGCTGAAAAGAGGATTTCTGATAGCTACTAACAAAGAAATATTTTTAAACAGGATACGGGTTTCGATAATGCATCGACGTCAACAGAAACATGGCCTCGTGTAGTGAAAAACTAAACATTTGGTCAAAATCAAGGCCAAGGCCAATCAAAGGCCACCCACCAAAAAGAGTAACTTGCTCCCCGGGGGGTGTTTGTACAAGGGGGATTCCGAAATTTCATTATTTTTTACCTAGGACGTCCCGTTTCCGAGATATAGGCTGAAAAGAGGATTTCTGATAGCTACTTACAAAGAAATATTTTTAAACAGGATACGGGTTTCGATTATGCATCGACGTCAACAGAAACATGGCCTCGTGTAGTGTAAAACTAAACATTTGGTCAAAATCAAGGCCAAGGCCAATCAAAGGCCACCCACCAAAAAGAGTACCTTGCTCCCCGGGGGTGTTTGTACAAGGGGGATACCAAAATTTCATTATTTTTTACCTAGGACGTCCCGTTTCCGAGATATAGGCTGAAAAGAGGATTTCTGATAGCTACTAACAAAGAAATATTTTTAAACAGGATACGGGTTTCGATAATGCATCGACGTCAACAGAAACATGGCCTCGTGTAGTGTAAAACTAAACATTTGGTCAAAATCAAGGCCAAGGCCAATCAAAGGCCACCCACCAAAAAGAGTAACTTGCACCCCGGGGGGTGATTGTACAAGGGGGATACCAAAATTTCATTATTTTTTACCTAGGACGTCCCGTTTCAGAGATATAGGCTGAAAAGAGGATTTCTGATAGCTACTAACAAAGAAATATTTTTAAACAAGATACGGGTTTCGATTATGCACGGCCGTCAACAGAAACATGGCCTCGTGTAGTGTAAAACTAAACATTTGGTCAAAATCAAGGCCAAGGCCAATCAAAGGCCACCCACCAAAAAGAGTAACTTGCACCCCGGGGGGTGTTTGTACAAGGGGGATACCAAAATTTCATTATTTTTTACCTAGGACGTCCCGTTTCAGAGATATAGGCTGAAAAGAGGATTTCTGATAGCTACTAACAAATAATGATTTTTAAACAAGAGGCGGCTTTCGATTAGCTAGGCCGTCAACAGAAACATGGCCTCGTGTAGTGTAAAACTAAACATTTAGTCAAAATCAAGGCCAAGGCCAATCAAAGGCCACCCACCAAAAAGAGTACCTTGCTCCCCGGGGGGTGTTTGTACAAGGGGGATACCAAAATTTCATTATTTTTTACCTAGGACGTCCCGTTTCCGAGATATAGGCTGAAAAGAGGATTTCTGATAGCTACTAACAAAGAAATATTTTTAAACAGGATACGGGTTTCGATTATGCATCGACGTCAACAGAAACATGGCCTCGTGTAGTGTAAAACTAAACATTTGGTCAAAATCAAGGCCAGGGCCAATCAAAGGCCACCCATCAAAAAGAGTACCTTGCTCCCCGGGGGGTGTTTGTACAAGGGGGATACCAAAATTTCATTATTTTTTACCTAGGACGTCCCGTTTCCGAGATATAGGCTGAAAAGAGGATTTCTGATAGCTACTAACAAAGAAATATTTTTAAACAGGATACGGGTTTCGATAATGCATCGACGTCAACAGAAACATGGCCTCGTGTAGTGTAAAACTAAACATTTGGTCAAAATCAAGGCCAAGGCCAATCAAAGGCCACCCACCAAAAAGAGTAACTTGCACCCCGGGGGGTGATTGTACAAGGGGGATACCAAAATTTCATTATTTTTTACCTAGGACGTCCCGTTTCAGAGATAAAGGCTGAAAAGAGGATTTCTGATAGCTACTAACAAATAATTATTTTTAAACAAGAGACGGCTTTCGATAATGCACGGCCGTCAACGGAAACATGGCCTCGTGTAGTGTAAAACTAAACATTTAGTCAAAATCAAGGCCAAGGGCAATCAAAGGCCACCCACCAAAAAGAGTAACTTGCACCCCGGGGGTGTTTGAACAAGGGGGATACCAAAATTTCATTATTTTTTACCTAGGACGTCCCGTTTCAGAGATAAAGGCTGAAAAGAGGATTTCTGATAGCTACTAACAAATAATTATTTTTAAACAAGAGACGGCTTTCGATAATGCACGGCCGTCAACGGAAACATGGCCTCGTGTAGTGTAAAACTAAACATTTAGTCAAAATCAAGGCCAAGGCCAATCAAAGGCCACCCACCAAAAAGTTTTACTTGCACCCCGGGGGGTGTTTGTACAAGGGGGATACCGAAATTTCATTATATTTTACCTAGGACGTCCCGTTTCCGAGATATAGGCTAAAAAGAGGATTCCTGATAGCTACTAACAAATAATGATTTTTAAACAGGATACGGGTTTTGATAATGCATCGACGTCAACAGAAACATAGCCCTGTGTATAGGTTAAAACTAAACATTTAGTCAAAATCAAGGCCAAGGCCAATTAAAGGCCACCCATCAAAAAGAGTACCTTTCTCCCCGGGGGGGTGTTTGTACAAGGGGGATTCCGAAATTTCATTATTATTTACCTAGGACTTCCCGTTTCAGAGATATAGGCTGAAAAGAGGATTTCTGAAGCTACTAACAAAGAAATATTTTTAAACAGGATACGGGTTTCGATAATGCATCGACGTCAACAGAAACATGGCCTCGTGTAGTGTAAAACTAAACATTTGGTCAAAATCAAGGCCAAGGCCAATCAAAGGCCACCCACCAAAAAGAGTAACTTGCTCCCCGGGGGGTGATTGTACAAGGGGGATACCAAAATTTCATTATTTTTTACCTAGGACGTCCCGTTTCAGAGATAAAGGCTGAAAAGAGGATTTCTGATAGCTACTAACAAATAATTATTTTTAAACAAGTGACGGCTTTCGATAATGCACGGCCGTCAACGGAAACATGGCCTCGTGTAGTGTAAAACTAAACATTTGGTCAAAATCAAGGCCAAGGCCAATCAAAGGCCACCCACCAAAAAGAGTAACTTGCACCCCGGGGGGTGTTTGTACAAGGGGGATACCAAAATTTCATTATTTTTTACCTAGGACGTCCCGTTTCAGAGATAAAGGCTGAAAAGAGGATTTCTGATAGCTACTAACAAATAATTATTTTTAAACAAGAGACGGCTTTCGATAATGCACGGCCGTCAACGGAAACATGGCCTCGTGTAGTGTAAAACTAAACATTTAGTCAAAATCAAGGCCAAGGCCAATCAAAGGCCACCCACCAAAAGAGTACCTTGCTCCCCGGGGGGAGTTTGTACAAGGGGGATACCAAAATTTTATTATTTTTTACCTAGGACGTCCCGTTTCAGAGATATAAGCTGAAAAGAGGATTTCTGATTGCTACTAACAAAGAAATATTTTTAAACAGGATACGGGTTTCGATAATGCATCGACGTCAACAGAAACATGGCCTCGTGTAGTGTAAAACTAAACATTTGGTCAAAATCAAGGCCAAGGTCAATCAAAGGCCACCCACCAAAAAGAGTACCTTGCTCCCCGGGGGGTGCCTGTACAAGGGGGATTTCGAAATTTCATTATTTTTTACCTAGGACGTCCCGTTTCAGAGATATAGGCTGAAAAGAGGATTTCTGATAGCTACTTACAAAGAATTATTTTTAAACAGGATACGGGTTTCGATTATGCATCGACGTCAACAGAAACATGGCCTCGTGTAGTGTAAAACTAAACATTTGGTCAAAATCAAGGCCAAGGCCAATCAAAGGCCACCCACCAAAAAGAGTACCTTGCTCCCCGGGGGGTGTTTGTACAAGGGGGATACCAAAATTTCATTATTTTTTACCTAGGACGTCCCGTTTCCGAGATATAGGCTGAAAAGAGGATTTCTGATAGCTACTTACAAAGAAATATTTTTAAACAGGATACGGGTTTCGATTATGCATCGACGTCAACAGAAACATGGCCTCGTGTAGTGTAAAACTAAACATTTGGTCAAAATCAAGGCCAAGGCCAATCAAAGGCCACCCACCAAAAAGAGTAACTTGCACCCCGGGGGGTGTTTGTACAAGGGGGATACCAAAATTTCATTATTTTTTACCTAGGACGTCCCGTTTCAGAGATAAAGGCTGAAAAGAGGATTTCTGATAGCTACTAACAAATAATTATTTTTAAACAAGAGACGGCTTTCGATAATGCACGGCCGTCAACGGAAACATGGCCTCGTGTAGTGTAAAACTAAACATTTAGTCAAAATCAAGGCCAAGGCCAATCAAAGGCCACCCACCAAAAAGAGTACCTTGCTCCCCGGGGGGTGTTTGTACAAGGGGGATTCCGAAATTTCATTATTTTTTACCTAGGACGTCCCGTTTCAGAGATATAGGCTGAAAAGAGGATTTCTGATAACTACTAACAAAGAAATATTTTTAAACAGGATACGGGTTTCGATAATGCATCGACGTCAACAGAAACATGGCCTCGTGTAGTGAAAAACTAAACATTTGGTCAAAATCAAGGCCAAGGCCAATCAAAGGCCACCCACCAAAAAGAGTAACTTGCTCCCCGGGGGGTGTTTGTACAAGGGGGATTCCGAAATTTCATTATTTTTTACCTAGGACGTCCCGTTTCAGAGATATAGGCTGAAAAGAGGATTTCTGATAGCTACTTACAAAGAAATATTTTTAAACAGGATACGGGTTTCGATTATGCATCGACGTCAACAGAAACATGGCCTCGTGTAGTGTAAAACTAAACATTTGGTCAAAATCAAGGCCAAGGCCAATCAAAGGCCACCCACCAAAAAGAGTACCTTGCTCCCCGGGGGTGTTTGTACAAGGGGGATACCAAAATTTCATTATTTTTTACCTAGGACGTCCCGTTTCCGAGATATAGGCTGAAAAGAGGATTTCTGATAGCTACTAACAAAGAAATATTTTTAAACAGGATACGGGTTTCGATAATGCATCGACGTCAACAGAAACATGGCCTCGTGTAGTGTGAAACTAAACATTTGGTCAAAATCAAGGCCAAGGCCAATCAAAGGCCACCCACCAAAAAGAGTAACTTGCACCCCGGGGGGTGATTGTACAAGGGGGATACCAAAATTTCATTATTTTTTACCTAGGACGTCCCGTTTCAGAGATATAGGCTGAAAAGAGGATTTCTGATAGCTACTAACAAAGAAATATTTTTAAACAAGATACGGGTTTCGATTATGCACGGCCGTCAACAGAAACATGGCCTCGTGTAGTGTAAAACTAAACATTTGGTCAAAATCAAGGCCAAGGCCAATCAAAGGCCACCCACCAAAAAGAGTAACTTGCACCCCGGGGGTTGTTTGTACAAGGGGGATACCAAAATTTCATTATTTTTTACCTAGGACGTCCCGTTTCAGAGATATAGGCTGAAAAGAGGATTTCTGATAGCTACTAACAAATAATGATTTTTAAACAAGAGGCGGCTTTCGATTAGCTAGGCCGTCAACAGAAACATGGCCTCGTGTAGTGTATAACTAAACATTTAGTCAAAATCAAGGCCAAGGCCAATCAAAGGCCACCCACCAAAAAGAGTACCTTGCTCCCCGGGGGGTGTTTGTACAAGGGGGATACCAAAATTTCATTATTTTTTACCTAGGACGTCCCGTTTCCGAGATATAGGCTGAAAAGAGGATTTCTGATAGCTACTAACAAAGAAATATTTTTAAACAGGATACGGGTTTCGATTATGCATCGACGTCAACAGAAACATGGCCTCGTGTAGTGTAAAACTAAACATTTGGTCAAAATCAAGGCCAGGGCCAATCAAAGGCCACCCACCAAAAAGAGTACCTTGCTCCCCGGGGGGTGTTTGTACAAGGGGGATACCAAAATTTCATTATTTTTTACCTAGGACGTCCCGTTTCCGAGATATAGGCTGAAAAGAGGATTTCTGATAGCTACTAACAAAGAAATATTTTTAAACAGGATACGGGTTTCGATAATGCATCGACGTCAACAGAAACATGGCCTCGTGTAGTGTAAAACTAAACATTTGGTCAAAATCAAGGCCAAGGCCAATCAAAGGCCACCCACCAAAAAGAGTAACTTGCACCCCGGGGGGTGATTGTACAAGGGGGATACCAAAATTTCATTATTTTTTACCTAGGACGTCCCGTTTCAGAGATATAGGCTGAAAAGAGGATTTCTGATAGCTACTAACAAAGAAATATTTTTAAACAAGATACGGGTTTCGATTATGCACGGCCGTCAACAGAAACATGGCCTCGTGTAGTGTAAAACTAAACATTTGGTCAAAATCAAGGCCAAGGCCAATCAAAGGCCACCCACCAAAAAGAGTAACTTGCACCCCGGGGGGTGTTTGTACAAGGGGGATACCAAAATTTCATTATTTTTTACCTAGGACGTCCCGTTTCAGAGATATAGGCTGAAAAGAGGATTTCTGATAGCTACTAACAAATAATGATTTTTAAACAAGAGGCGGCTTTCGATTAGCTAGGCCGTCAACAGAAACATGGCCTCGTGTAGTGTAAAACTAAACATTTAGTCAAAATCAAGGCCAAGGCCAATCAAAGGCCACCCACCAAAAAGAGTACCTTGCTCCCCGGGGGGTGTTTGTACAAGGGGGATACCAAAATTTCATTATTTTTTACCTAGGACGTCCCGTTTCCGAGATATAGGCTGAAAAGAGGATTTCTGATAGCTACTAACAAAGAAATATTTTTAAACAGGATACGGGTTTCGATTATGCATCGACGTCAACAGAAACATGGCCTCGTGTAGTGTAAAACTAAACATTTGGTCAAAATCAAGGCCAGGGCCAATCAAAGGCCACCCACCAAAAAGAGTACCTTGCTCCCCGGGGGGTGTTTGTACAAGGGGGATACCAAAATTTCATTATTTTTTACCTAGGACGTCCCGTTTCCGAGATATAGGCTGAAAAGAGGATTTCTGATAGCTACTAACAAAGAAATATTTTTAAACAGGATACGGGTTTCGATAATGCATCGACGTCAACAGAAACATGGCCTCGTGTAGTGTAAAACTAAACATTTGGTCAAAATCAAGGCCAAGGCCAATCAAAGGCCACCCACCAAAAAGAGTAACTTGCACCCCTGGGGGTGATTGTACAAGGGGGATACCAAAATGTCATTATTTTTTACCTAGGACGTCCCGTTTCAGAGATAAAGGCTGAAAAGAGGATTTCTGATAGCTACTAACAAATAATTATTTTTAAACAAGAGACGGCTTTCGATAATGCACGGCCGTCAACGGAAACATGGCCTTGTGTAGTGTAAAACTAAACATTTAGTCAAAATCAAGGCCAAGGCCAATCAAAGGCCACCCACCAAAAAGAGTAACTTGCACCCCGGGGGTGTTTGTACAAGGGGGATACCAAAATTTCATTATTTTTTACCTAGGACGTCCCGTTTCAGAGATAAAGGCTGAAAAGAGGATTTCTGATAGCTACTAACAAATAATTATTTTTAAACAAGAGACGGCTTTCGATAATGCACGGCCGTCAACGGAAACATGGCCTCGTGTAGTGTAAAACTAAACATTTAGTCAAAATCAAGGCCAAGGCCAATCAAAGGCCACCCACCAAAAAGTTTTACTTGCACCCCGGGGGGTGTTTGTACAAGGGGGATACCGAAATTTCATTATATTTTACCTAGGACGTCCCGTTTCCGAGATATAGGCTAAAAAGAGGATTCCTGATAGATACTAACAAATAATGATTTTTAAACAGGATACGGGTTTTGATAATGCATCGACGTCAACAGAAACATAGCCCTGTGTAGTTAAAAACTAAACATTTAGTCAAAATCAAGGCCAAGGCCAATTAAAGGCCACCCATCAAAAAGAGTACCTTTCTCCCCGGGGGGGTGTTTGTACAAGGGGGATTCCGAAATTTCATTATTTTTTACCTAGGACTTCCCGTTTCAGAGATATAGGCTGAAAAGAGGATTTCTGAAGCTACTAACAAAGAAATATTTTTAAACAGGATACGGGTTTCGATAATGCATCGACGTCAACAGAAACATGGCCTCGTGTAGTGTAAAACTAAACATTTGGTCAAAATCAAGGCCAAGGCCAATCAAAGGCCACCCACCAAAAAGAGTAACTTGCTCCCCGGGGGGTGATTGTACAAGGGGGATACCAAAATTTCATTATTTTTTACCTAGGACGTCCCGTTTCAGAGATAAAGGCTGAAAAGAGGATTTCTGATAGCTACTAACAAATAATTATTTTTAAACAAGTGACGGCTTTCGATAATGCACGGCCGTCAACGGAAACATGGCCTCGTGTAGTGTAAAACTAAACATTTGGTCAAAATCAAGGCCAAGGCCAATCAAAGGCCACCCACCAAAAAGAGTAACTTGCACCCCGGGGGGTGTTTGTACAAGGGGGATACCAAAATTTCATTATTTTTTACCTAGGACGTCCCGTTTCAGAGATAAAGGCTGAAAAGAGGATTTCTGATAGCTACTAACAAATAATTATTTTTAAACAAGAGACGGCTTTCGATAATGCACGGCCGTCAACGGAAACATGGCCTCGTGTAGTGTAAAACTAAACATTTAGTCAAAATCAAGGCCAAGGCCAATCAAAGGCCACCCACCAAAAAGAGTACCTTGCTCCCCGGGGGGAGTTTGTACAAGGGGGATACCAAAATTTTATTATTTTTTACCTAGGACGTCCCGTTTCAGAGATATAAGCTGAAAAGAGGATTTCTGATTGCTACTAACAAAGAAATATTTTTAAACAGGATACGGGTTTCGATAATGCATCGACGTCAACAGAAACATGGCCTCGTGTAGTGTAAAACTAAACATTTGGTCAAAATCAAGGCCAAGGTCAATCAAAGGCCACCCACCAAAAAGAGTACCTTGCTCCCCGGGGGGTGCTTGTACAAGGGGGATTTCGAAATTTCATTATTTTTTACCTAGGACGTCCCGTTTCAGAGATATAAGCTGAAAAGAGGATTTCTGATAGCTACTAACAAATAATGATTTTTAAACAAGAGACGGCTTTCGATAATGCACGGCCCTCAACAGAAACATGGCCTCGTGTAGTGTAAAACTAAACATTTGGTCAAAATCAAGGCCAAGGCCAATCAAAGGCCACCCACCAAAGAGAGTACCTTTCTCCCCGGGGTGTATTTGTGCAAGGGGGATACCGGAATTTCATTATTTTTTACGTAGGATGTCCCGTTTCAGAGATATAAGCTGAAAAGAGGATTTCTGATATCAACAAAACTTGTTGACGTGACAACGTCTTATAAATTGGTTTGCCGGGTGACACTTCAAGAAACTGCGTTACGCTCCGCTCACGTTATGCGCTCACAATGTGAGCGAGTGAGAGGCACGCGTCCCTTCCACTCGGGCATGGTTAGCCCGCCTAAGAGCGAGAGAGACAGACATAAATTATTTTACCACTCAAAGTCGTTGTCACGTAAAACTTTCGCCCGTATACCGACTTTACAGGCAACCAATTTTTTTTATGACACGGCTTTCAGTAGTCTTTCTTTTTTTCTTTCTCTAAATTCAGCTTTCGACGGCTTCATAGTTTGGCGACCTGTGATGTTGTCATTCCTAAAAAAAAACTAGGTCCATGGCCATCTTGTTGTTTGGGATGTTCCGCACTCTGCGAGTATTCAACTCTACTTATATCTCTCCACGTCTATTAATCTAGCGTTACATTAATTTTCTGAGTCAGGGTTTTTTTAAATTATTCTATGCTGTTTCAATTATTTTAAACCGTCGTGGGTTTTTAGTAATGCTTTTTTATTTTAAACTTTCTAGAGAGCATAGAAATTATGTACAGACGCCAGCACGTCAAGTTACCCCTTATGTGTCAAATTTTCCAATTTGAATATGAACCTTATTCTGTTGGACATAAAGTTGAAAAACGATCAAAGAAATTTGACAAATAGGCGTTTGTATATAACGTGCCGCGCGCCCCAGGTGTTCGCCCAAATGACCCTATGGAAAATAGGCCTCTGCTGCAGTTCCTAGGTACAGACGCCAGTACATCAAACTGCCCTATAGGTACTCACATTTCCCAATTGAACATAAACCTTATTTAATTTGTAAAACATAACATCACGCCTGTAATCCCCGACGGGTTAGGCAGAGTTGTACCTGTAGTACGCCCGCATTTCCCCAGTTATGTTAAAGTCCCGTAATAGGGTGCCAGCCTATTGCTACCAATCGGGCACAAACCCAGACTAGATTCCGGGCTGATACGGAAAATTACTGTTGGAAAAACTCAATTCTTTGCCCAACCCAGGGATCGAACCCGGGACCTGATGCTCAGCAGAAGCGCTTGCGACTACTAGACCAACGAGGCATGTCTATTTCATATTTTGTAGATACTAAAGATGATACGATGGTGACAGACCGGACGGTACCTACTACGTATGTCATTGTTTCCATGGAAGATGGGTAGGTAGGTAGGCGTTTAGTGTGGGACGCTACTTATGTCGATACTCTTGCGCCATCCCATCTTCCTAGTTCTTCGTGCTGTGCTGGACTGCTGACGTTGCTGCTGCGGCTGCGGAGAACCTCGAGCGGCAGAAACATAAGAACCTCGTTGGTAATCATATTTTCGAGCCGTTTGGGGTTGAAACTCTCAGGTCGTGGGGTCCGAGTGCTCATAGCTTAATGTACAAAGATCTTTCACTTCGCGTGACCCAAGGGCTGGATTTACCTTGGTCAAAGGATAAGCATTCATAGTTTTTTCATTCATTCAAGTCATACAACGTGGCAATGCTGCCAGTCTTTTGGGTACCTACCTACACTTCCAGTGGACACCGATGCGGATGAGTTTTTTGACGCCATACTTTAGATTAAGTTTTTATTTTAATTTCTAGTGTATAGAGTTGTAGATATTGTGAATAAATAAAATGATACTAAAGTTAAAAACCTGTCTATTAAATTTGACACTGTACATTAAAAACTTTACCCAGGGCTCTGTGGTCGGCCCATGTATGTTGCATAAACTTTCAAGACTTTTGCGCCTCCAATGTACCTATGTATGTAGGTTACCTAGGTACTTGAAATTATGTTATCTGATCATAATCTATAATTGAGTGAATCATTCCGTCGCCGCCCCCACGTACATGGACCCGAGGTGGCGGCGCGTTGTGATCACGCGCACCGGCGCTCCGCTCTTAGACGTCGCGACGGGAGTTTAACATCTCACTTCCGTCGCTGTCTTTGCGAGGCCCGCGGGGGGGCTCCGGCACCAGTCGGGGGTCGCGGAAGTATCTTCTTATCCCGTGACCCCCGGCGCAGGTGTGGTTTTTATGAGGATTTTCCACTCCACAAAAAAAAGGTAAACACGGTTGGCGTTGCCTAATTTAATCTGGATCTCATGTTTGTTAGAAATCCATGCTAAGTGTTGAGGTTTTCTATTATCTAAATAAGTATCTATACATATAAGCACATTGTTTCTGCCTACCCCCATGGGAAAAAGGCGTGAGTTTATGTATGTATGTATGTATGTAATAAGCATAATTATGTACCTATTGCATAATTTTTAAAACATGGCAGGTTAGACCCGACAGTGCTCCAAATAAGTCTTAATTTTTTTCATTAACAGCATTGATTTAATAACTTGTAAAAATTGTGAATTGTCTTTGTATTTTAAACAAATTGGTGAGTGGTGTTGCAACATTAAAACGAAAATTTTGTAAAAAAAATAATAAATTTATTACTAATTATTACATAATTACAATAAATACATTCAGAGTGAAACTTCTAATAACTACCAAGCTTCAAATCCAAATTGTTTTCATTTATGTACTTGTGTACGTCGGCCATCTCTTCTGAAAAATCAACTGTGAACATTTGAAGCCTTTCGCACATTTGAATTATTCTTTTCACCACATCCTTCGATACCTCCAATGTACAATCTAACCACAAATAGTTAACATTTCTCAAGTGTCCCTTGTCCAATAAATGCAATAATGTTTCATCTATATTAGTTTTAGATTGATACTTTAAAACTAGTTTTTGCAAATTGTCCGTACACTCTAGGAAAAAGGTCAACATGTGGTCTATAGAAAAATTTTCATTACCTATTGTTAAATTTCTGAGTTCTGAGAATATTTTATTTGGTCGCCGGAAAAACCTGGGTATGATTAACCATTTCGACTGAGTCATTAAACAGAGTGTGATCAAGTTTGGACAACACTTTCCTAGTGATAGAACTGCGTCCAAAGTTAACGAGTGGTCGATCTCCCACAGAGAGAAGTGTGTGAGATAACTGCCCTTAACCGTTAAAAGCTGCTGCATTGAATCCGAGAAGGAGAAGAAAGAAAGATCCAGCCTATTCAACCTCAACTCGCCCATTGAAATCTGTTCTAGAATTGCGTCCTTATTATGTTCCGATAAATGCGTTACCGACAGTTCTCTGAGGAATGGACATATTTTGATTAACTTCCTAATACCGTCCGCTGACGCGAAATGACAATTAATTTTCCTTAGACTCAAGGGCCCTATGTCTATAGCACTACCAATCAACGTGGAGCCGATGTCGCAGGACTCGATGCGAAGCTCCTCCAAGTACGGCAGTTCGCTGATCAACATGATGATGCCGGTTTGAGACACGCACCGCCCGATACGATTCGCCCGTTCGTTCCTCGGGGGATCCATGGCCAATATCCTCAACTGTTTTAAATTCGTAATAAAGCAAAGACCTGCGTCAGAGACGTTCCTAATCAAGACGGAAGCATTAAAAAGGGATTTGCAGATGTCTACTCTGGACACAATGTTGACTTCTTCGAGTAAGGGGCAACTGTCGCCGATGACCTCGAGAATCTCGTCAGTGCAAATGAACTTGAGATCGAGAACGACTAAGCGGCTGAAGGTGGAAAGTGTTGTTATCCAGAAGCGCTGGGGTATGCTGTTATCTAGGTCGCATTTGCGGAAGACTGTTATGTTTGGGTGCGTCAGTACTTGCAGTTGAATGCGAGGGTCGCCGCGATACTGGCAGCATGTTCGTTCTGAACAGAGGACATCGAATAACCTGAAAATGTAATAACAAGTAAATAATTTTAATTGTCAAAATTTCCTAAAAAAAAAAAATTACTTTTCATTTTTAGAACAATTTAACAGTGACTTTTTGTGTTCAAAATCTGTCTCTTGCTTCAAATCTTGTGGTTAATTAGACGTGTGACAGGTTGCTAGAGAAATTATTACATCAATAAAATTCACCTGCAGGTGCGTTTTATTTATGCCCATCATCATCGTGCTAACACAAGCATTAAATTGACAGTTTTTTTTTTATCACAATCAGGCATGAAATATGAACAAACAAACCAACATTGATTTTTTAAACCTAAATTATATTACCATAGTTAACTGTTTATAAAGTGCCAATTCATAAAAGATATCCAGCAGCAATTCTACAGTGTAGGATCATTTATTTTGTAAAATATTACTAAATAAACAGTTAAAGGTGGTGCTTAAATTGTTTGACTTAACTCTTGTTTTACTTTTATCAAAAGGAAAACAAAGACATAGATAACAGCTTTATTCTTGAATATTTAAACAAGGACAACCAAAGTTTGCTTTAAAATACATCTCCATAATTGGATTCGTCATTAAGACAACAATAATTTTGAATATAAAAATATTCAAATGAAGCAAACAAAGACATTCAATACCTATAGACCGGACATCACAATCAAAATTTTCGTCCGAAACTTGTGTCCAGCTTGGACACAAGCCTATGAGTTTTTTTTAGTATGCTCCGCTGCCGCTCCATTATTTGTATATTATTCTAGATGGCGTTACTGAGGCATGGGATCATTTTAAATCTCTTCGGAAGCAAACAAATATATTTAATTAAATGACTCAGCCATCTATTTAAAAAAGAGTCCAAAACTATGAAGGTGAGTTAAGGTTACTGTTGTAAGAGTATAGACAATTTTTTATTTATTTGGTAGGTACACTTGTGGTAAAGGAATAATGAAAATGCAGCTGCCTTTACTAGTTTTATCATTGCCTGTAATTATAATCTGTGATATTGCACAATAATTTTTATTTTAAAATGGTAACAATGCAATGTGGTCATTAACTAATTATGGAACTGAGCCAATTTTGTAATGTTTTAAAATCAGGAGACAGATTTATGAACACATACTTTTAGTAATAAGTAACAAGTATAGGTATTACTACCAATTGGTGGCATGAATTTATGTTTTGAGTATGTTGCTTATGCATTTATTTTTAATATTTAGTCTTTTTTATGTTTTTAGTGGCTTATATTTTGGTTCTACCTAATAAAGATAATCTAATACTACAACACAACATTCCAATACAGTTTCTAATATTATTTATTACTCACATTGGGATATTCTTATAACAATGGCAAGAATCAAAGCTGCTAACATAATTTCACACCAACATCCATGAGGGGATTATTAAATATTTCAAAGTCATTACGTAAAGATTACTAATGTGAAGAAATGTGTATTGTTTCAAAGATAAGATCATAAACAAAGAAGTACCTGGCTGGCAGCATTAACATCAATTGGCATTTTAAATCAAACGCTTCTCTCTCACACCCGTGGAACTGATCCTCGGGATACGTCTTTTCAATAACATAACAAGCTGAATTTATAAGACTAATAGAACTTTTAACACACAACTGAAATAGACTACAGGGCTGCTTAGGAGGCGACATCTCGACGCCCTAAGCCAATTATGGCAATGAAACTCGTTTTGTAGTATTTGAGTATGACAACTGACTTTACTGATACCAAACAATAGAATATTAATTTAACATTAACCAATAAAACTAATTTGGAACTTTGTTATTGTATTGCGATATTTTGCCACTACTAGATCTATTGATTTCTTAATTTTTGACAGCTCTGTCTGAATTATATGCGTTTGACAGCGACCATAGTGAAGTGAATCTTGCTCAGTCAGTTGTCAAAGTAGAGGTCTTTTTCGTTCACTCATTCTATTTCCAGCACAGATAATATAGAAAAGCAAAACTATTAAAAGTGAAAAGTAATGAAAAGTTTATATCAAATCATAAATTAATAATAATAAAATTATAGTTATCAAAACAGTATCATGCTCTGTTTTATTAGTCATAGTGGAAATAGTAGACTAAAGGAAAGACAGGAATGCGACCAACCAATACGAACTTAAGGTGAAATATACATGAGAGACGCTGTCGCTTATTTGCCATCTAGATCACAGACCAATTAGCTTCAGACAGGGCACTCTCATAGAGAAAAATCGACTCGCCTAAGGTTCACATATCATGTTTGACAGCTTTTTTTTTTTTAATTCCGGCGTGAAACTTTGTGCAATGGCGTGGTACGGATTCAGCCTACACGGTTTTCTTGCTAGGAATTGGTAATTTTTTTAGTTTCATTTTATGAACATATTGCAATAATTGCAATGCTATTGCAAATATTGCAATATGTTCTAAGATTATGTTAGAAAGGGAATGTTAGGGAAAAAAAAACTTCTGTTAGACTTTCATTTCTTTTTATTTTTTAATTTTGTTTTAAATTTATTTAAAGCTTTTAATTGCATCTGAGGTAACGAAGGATTATTTGCCAGTCTGAAGACATCTGTACCTTTTAATATTTTATTAATATCATTACACCAATTAAATACTGCCAATCTTAAGGTTAATGCGAGAAAGCATTCAGAAACAGCATTCCTATGCAATTCACAATTTAAGAAGTCAAAGAAATACTTAGATTTAATATGATTTTTAATACTTTTTATAATAGGACTCCGTTCAGGTTGATTTTCTAAGTATTTGTTTGCTTCTTCTATTATGATTCCAAAAAATCTTACAGCATGTTCTGAAGGGTAGGTCAATTTCTTTTCTTTTATGCTCTTGAACTCTCGAAAGGAAATCCAATTGTTTACAGTATTTTTATCATAATTGGATTCCCTACTAGTTAAATTTTCTTCGCAATTCTGACACTTTATTTTTTGTAAAATTTTTCTTATGACCCACCCAGTTGTAAATGCACGTGAGTGGACATGTAGCCTTTCTTGCCTTGCTGAGCTTTGAATGCTTTCACTTTCAACCCAGTTCGATAGCTCAGAGGACTCAGGTGAACTAACTAAATCAGAATCCGCAAGTGAAAAACTTGCTGATTCTGAGTTACTTTGTTCTTTATTAAAAAGTGATTTTAATTTTAATAACTGTTTACCTGAATCCTCTTCACAATTGTAGCTATCTGAGTGAAACTTTATAAACCTCGTGATCAACAGTGATTTAAAGGTACTTTTGAAAGCATGGCAATCAGGATTTGTATTTCTAAAATTATACGCCCGCATTTGTCCAAAAAAGTTTTCTATGGGATCAGAATTTAAATATCGCGGGCGCATAATTTTAATATTTTTTTCTTTTAAGTATTGCCACACTCTCTGGTAACTTTTCAAGGTTGTGATCCAATTTTTTAACGATGGCACAGATGTTTCCTTACCGTGTTTGTCGACGTATTTAATTAGTTTTAGTTTTTCTATCGCTTCCCTCCAAAATTCGTGGTGCGGCGACTTTTCTGTTACCGGCTGCCTTAAAGGTTTCCCTTTGGAAGTCTTAGTAAAGCCTGTTCCATTGACCGAATCAAACAGGTCGTCAAAGAATGACACAACTTTTGCCGTGTTCTTTAGAGTAGAACTTACTTGTGTTCCATCTGCATAATGAGCTACAACAAATAAAATAATTAAATAATACTTAGTCAATACTAAGGTCATAAAAAATCATCAATCATCAGCATAGCAACTTACAAAACTGAGCAGTATATGACAATGTAGCAGCTACTGTCTTGCTGAACACTGTAGTGCAATTTTTCACCTGAAATAAAATAATATAAAATACAATTTTACAAGTAACAGAGCTCATTAATTTACGAGTATACTTAGTAAAATACTGTTTGAGAATTTGAATATCATAGCAAAAGTGATTTAATTAAAGAATTACCTTCATTTTTTTTATTTTCTCTGGAATGACGTGTTCATCAGTCAACTTATGGAGGAGTCTCGACTGTGCATGATTGCAGTCGGTTTTGTAGACATCCACTATATCATTCCATTTTGATATTTCTCCATTAATGGATATATTTTTAGTTAAAAAATTATTTCTTAGCCCTTTAATGAGGTGTGGTGGATCGTGAATTACACTGAGCTTCTGTCCATTAATTACAATAACATCATCTGAAAATTAAAATTATATTGTTACAATAAATACCAAAACATTTGTAGGGTGGGGCCCGTCAAAAAAGGATGGCCAGAAGAAGACAAGACCTACTCACCAATATTTTCACCGGCAATTATTTGCAGTCGCCTTGTGTCTTCTTGGAGACTCTTCAAGGCAGCTCGAAAGGCTGAACCTTGGTCGCACACCAAAGCCAAAGGTTTCAGTCCTGTGTCTCCAACAGCAGTAACCATGTCCTTTAAAATTTGTTTTAATTCAACCCCAGAAGTTGCTCCTTTACAAAAATAAAAGGCCAGAGGTTGCTGCCACTTGTGAACCACTCCACGTAACATAAACACAAGGGCATGGTCAGCAAAATCATTGGTTTTTTTATTAAGTTCCACAAATCCATTAATAATGTCTTTATGTTTGTCATAAGACAAGGCCGCTTCTAAAGCCACTTCATCAAAAAGTATGGAGCAATATTTTTTTTTATCATCCCAAGTATTGACCTGAAAGCAATATAATAAAAAATTATTTACATTCATTCATAAAATTTTTGCCAACAAAATAATAAATTTAGACTAAAGGCAAGTTATTTTAGTGAAGTAAAAAAAAAATATTACCTCTTTTTTCACAGCTTCAAATATTTGAGGATTGATTCCTGATTCTATATTTAATTTAGAAATCATTTTGTTGAGTGTGTATTTGGATGGCAAAATAAATATCCTGTGAAGAAATCTATAGCACTTAGGGCTCTGTTTCATTATTGCCATTGCTATCAATTTTTCTTCATCCGAGAATCGCCGACCCCTGGCTTTTTTAGTGCACTGTTTAATCTGCATCCATAAAAAAGCTTTTGCTATTGGATTTAGTTTGTCAGTGAGCTTTTCAAAAGATTTTTCTTTTGAAAATTTCAACGCCTTTTTGGCTCGTAAACTGAAATTAAGCTGCCTTCTTGACTTAGCGTATTCCTTATAAAGCCTAGAACAGTGCGGCGACAGCTTATTTTTCGTATGTACGATACGCCGCCTTCTCTTTGTAAATGGAGTACAATGCACAGCTTCTGAAAAATAAATAATTTAATTGAACAAGATACAATGAAATAATCTAAAAAAAAATCTTTCAAAAACCCATTACACATCTATCAAGTACAATAATGCAACGGTGTCTGAGGTTACAGTTCTTTTATCTCACGAAAGCGGGCGAGCCGCACTTGTATGTGTAAATGTTACATGCACATTGTCTTTGTGTGCGTTTAGCTCGGGAGCACGCTACCTGCAGGTACGCACACAAGAGCGCGTGTCTATACGCATTACATCTTTCTAGGTCGAAGGGTTTAGACTGGGCGTTGATGAGTTTGTCAATCAGTCAGTCAGTCAGGACTTCCCTTTTTATTTATATAGATTGAAAATGTTAATTTTTGTAAGTTTACAGATTAATTTAATAACTCAACTTAATTGATAAAATATAAATGATTGGTTGTAGCAAATATAGTTATGAATGGGTACTTACTTCCCATAACTAATATTCAAACAATTTGTATTATTACCTGCTATTGGTTCCATGATGACTTCATGTCCACATCCAGATGTAGAAGGCAAAGTCTGTAATGGAGGTGCATCCACTTCCATTTCTGAAATGTAAATTTGTACTCATATTAATTCATGCTAATTAACAATAGGTAAAACTTTAGTCAAAAACTATCAAAATATTTTTTTGTAACTTTATCATAATTTCAGAATTGAATGGAAACTTACCATTAACAACAATGTTGTCAGTTTTTGAGTGTTTCTCCAAAGCTTCTGGTTTACAGTAGCTGTGATCCACATGTCTCCTTTTTTTTAAATAGTCATGATCAGTTTTGACACTCTCTGAAAAACATTTCACTTATTATTTTTATTAATTACTATTATAATTTAATAAATAAATAAACACTAATTATAATCACAATACAATTGTTTGCGCAAAATACATAAAAAACTCATACTGTGAAGCTCATAATGTCCTTTAACACTCTTTCCGAGAGAGAGTAGCTTAACCTGATCGATCTATCCGTGTGGCTGTTACTACTTAGCCACAAGCCCCATTTAATGTTTAAATACTTAAACTCATTAAATATAACTGCTTCAACTGAGGGCAGGCCTCTTGTTGAGAATGAAATGTCTACATTAACATGTTGGTGGACAATACTATCTCAGTAGTTGCGGCTACTGAGACACTACTTAGTTTCATACATTGCCCACGGGTGTAGTATCACAATGCATGGTATTTTGCGTAGAAACTTAAATGTGTGCGTAGAGGTACTTTGCGCCTACGCCTGTGGTTGTTACTGTCCGCCAACGTGTTAAACTGTACATGGTTGCATGTAGCGCAAAGAGTAAAACATGTGCAAATCATAAATTAAAATAATTATAAAAGACAGTATATTCAAATAAGTACGTACCAGAGTTGTCGGGTTCGGGTATTAATGCATCGCGTTGAGGAATACCACTGGATATCTCGCGAGCAGTAAACAACGTTGGATAGGCGTCGGGGCAAAGACGAACTCTATCGCGCGTTGTTGAAAGAAACCTCTTCTCGAAATGATTTCGACACACGAACTGTTTGCGAAGTTTTTGGAAGCTCAAGCTTCGCAATCTTTCGCAGTTAATGCACTGTAACCATTTTTTGAGTCCTATCTCACTTTTTGGAAACATATGAAAACTGACGTCCTTTCGTCTACTAGCACAGGTCACAACACAGCACTTGTTGTACATGTTGCACGATAATATTACAGCTTCAGAAATTGAGAGAATAAGTTACGGAAATAAATCAACGCAGAACTTAACAACTCGATCAACTTTGAAACTGTAACTGTATTAAACTTCAAAAGTTTTGACAGACCAACAAACATGGCGTCTTAGATGCAGAAGTACGGAAGGCGGGAGGGGAGGGAACTGTCAAATGAGATATGTGAACCATAAACGATACCATAGACATAACGTTAGGATAATTTACTTGAAGATTACCTGACCAGATCTAGATGGCGCCTGATGCTCTTTGGAGATGCATACTTCTCCAATTTTATCTAAGAAAGGTGCTAAAATTTTGGAGCTCGCTTCGTTCGCAGAGTTTTTTTTCCGTTGCTTTAGCATTATTAAGGCACTAATAGATTGATTTGTGTAAACTTTAGGTGTACTTAAATGAGGTTTGTGGCTTGGGCTTCCAATTACACTTGCGAAGCACAGAGATGAACCACCACGCCCCCTAAAAGCGCCAAGCTATCTATACTTACATACATTTGTAAATGCATTCGTCGTGCCTTAATCCGTTCCGAGCCAAACGAAAAAGTTACGATCAAAATAAAAAAAAATTGAGCTACCCCTCCTGGATCAAGAGCTGGGTACGCCCATGCGAGGCCTTTTTAGACTACAAACTTGAAGATATTCTCCGGTGCATCAGTAAACAGTTGTAGAGAGACCCCGACTCCTCACTTTTGTGTTGATTGTACCTACACTCAGCTACGCATCAAGCTAAACATTTCCAGTATTAGCTAATCGTGCCTTGGATTAATTACCGTACAATGTGAGGTCAGCGTTAACTGGAAATGTAGGTATAGCTTGACGTGTAGCCGTGTTTTACACATTGGAATTTAAGTAAGTATTGTAAGTTGGGTCAAAGTTAAAAACAGGTTAATTTTAAATATTTTATTTTCATTCTTTCGTATAAGTTTACACCTAAAACTAATAATTTATGATTAATTAAAAATATACATTCGTCATAGTAGAAATCCATCTCGTCAACTGAGTTTATTGTGTTCTTCTGTAATTATAAATTAGAAAGGATACCTAAAATTTTAAGCGAATTTGTATATAATGTAAATAGGTAGGTATTGAGGACACTAATAAAGGAGTTAGGTACTTATTAAAAACAAATAAAAAAAACCTGAATCATATTTTGTACCTATTACCTATTCTGTGCAGATTTTTTTTTTTTGAAAAATGTTGAAAACAAAACATTTTTAAACAGGATTCCAAAAATGTGTAATAGAAACTACTGATTGTAATTTTTCTTTATCATAGTTCGTAGATGGTAGCAAGGCCCATGTACATTTCGCGACTGGCACTCCCCTGCTTACCCATTAGGCGAAAATATGCGGGATGTTTAACAATTACATACAATAAATATACAAATTCGCAGTTTCATAACATAATTAAATTGGTAGTCAGTATTTGGGCTTTATGTTTTTATATAGAACTCATACAAGCTTGTGCCATAGTACCTAATAAAAACGTAATATTGGTACAATAGGCCGCATGTGAGAAAGTAACACTTAGTTAGACAATGAGCTGGCCTAGAATAGTACGGAGTTTCAATAGCAGGTAGTCAGCTCATACCAAAGAGATTATCTACTATAGAAAGGAAGGACATGCGGGGAAATAATTTTATTATCATAGAAAAACTGATCCCATTCATGTCTGAATAACGCCATCTAGCGGAAAATAGCTATACTATGCGTTTCAAATAAGAATAGGAACGTCAATGACCTCAATCTGTCAAATTTCGCTTGAAAAGTATGGCCTGCAACGAAACCTTAATCGCGTATCTAATATTTTCTTTTTTTTGTGTTACCGAGTCGGAGATAACCAAAATGAAAAAACGTCTTAAATTCGAAAGAGAATTTAAGTCTTGTGGAGTATTTACCTACGTTTTATTTATAATTCTGTTTGTTACACGGTTGTTTGTTGTAGTTGCTGATATTTGTTTTTGTTTTCTCTCCCTGACTGCTCGAAAATGCGTAAAGTGCTCTAAAGATGTAAAGAAATACTTTGAGAGTACAGACGCCAGCAAATCAAGTTACCCCTATGTGTCAAATTTCTTTGATCGTTTTTCAACTTTATGTCAAACATGATAAGGTTCATATTCAATTGGGAAAATTTGACACATTGGGGTAATTTGATGTGCTGGCGTCTGTACAACATAGAAAATTATTCGTTCGTAATTCGTAAATAAATTATATCTAGAAAAAAAACTTTGTTTTGCTGATCTTACCCAATTTATTCGAATTGACAGCTATGACGTCACAAAATGGCGCAAGGTCAATCCTATTCTCGTTTGAAACGCATAATGCTTATCAGAACGGCAACGGAGCGTACTAAACTAGACTAATCTACTTGTGTCCACTAGGACACATATATCGGATGAAAATTTTGATCGTGATGTCCCGTCTAGTCTATAGTAAGTACTGTTTGTCTTTGGCTTATACTGTTATTTTTTTTATCACTTACGTGCGGCCCACCATACTCCTACATTTTTATAAATCGTAAAAATTGTACCCAGTTGTTGTGTTTATTATATTATTATGTAGATTATGATATTATAATTCGGATTTCTTATTTTGGTGCGAATTCTGGATAATTTTAATACATTTTTGAGTTACTTATATAGAAAAATAACTGTAGGTACCAATGATGTTTTATGTAAAAAAGTGTAGATAGGTTACTATACGCGCTCAGCAAGTGACACGTTAAAATGTGGTTAACTAGTCACACTTTAAAATCAAGCCAACTTATTTGTGAAACGGTAGTATTTGGAACTAGCATTATGTTAGAGATTTAAAATCGCTTTTGGCGTAATTTTTGGCTTCTTGTTGACGAGCAGCGCCACCAATTATTTCAAGGATAAATTGGTACTACTGTACCTCACCCTCAGTGTGGCATCGCGCCCCAACGGGCGCGAGCGTGCGTGAGTGTGCCTTTTTCAGTTTTTGAAAATCGAACGTTGTTTAGGTAACCAAGCGACACCTTTTCACAATAATTATCATAGGTAGGTACAGTGTGCCCACACAAAAATAACATTATCTAACTGAACCATTTGTCAAAAAATAAATAGAGGTTTAAATTAATATCCATAACTGACGATACAGCAGCAAACATAGGCAAAAGAAGCAAAAATGTCAAAGATCATCGGTTCCCGAAAAATGCGAATTAATTTAACTTTATTTTTAACCGACTTCAAAAAAAGGTGGAGGTTCTATGTTCGTGTGTATGTATTTTTTTATAAAAAACCTTTTTTACAAAAAATAAAACCGACTTCAAAAATAACACTAAACGGTGTAAAATAACTCTAAATTCGGAAGTCGGTGGCCCATCAAGAATAAGACAAAAGTACCAAAGCCACAGACTTCCTAATTTAGAGTTATTTTACACCGTTTAGTGTTATTTTTGAAGTCGGTTTTATTTTTTGTAAAAAAGTTTTTGATAGTTTCAATCTAAAATTATTGGTACAGATATCAACGGATAGAACTCAGTAAGTAAAAGTTAGCTTGTAGATTAGTAGAATCGTTTTACATCAGGCAGCAACCTTGCGAAATAGAGAGTATTGGATTATTGGACCATTCAATAAATACACACATAAATTTAAATATTTATGGGTTTTCCATAATAAATGTTTAATATTTCGCCTTTTTTTGGGAGAGTTGTAGGTACTTTATGGTATTGGTAGACATTCTATTCATTTTTGCTAATATTTAGGTCTCAGAGTCCAATGTTGACGAATGTACTCTGCACCGATATCGTTATCAATCTCTCTAGTTTCTTAAACATTTACGGGTTAAAAATTATAATTTATTTATTAACATTATCTAAATTTACCTTTCAGTATAGCATAAATTGATACTTAAAATATCTAAGTTCAGTAGTTACCTAAAATCTTTGTTGTTATATAATAACACACTAGTTTACAATAATTTTCGAATAAATGGTTTATTTATTACATTATTTACAATTATAATAACATCTACATAAATGAATTAATTTAAAAACGATTCTACTATAAATAGTTATTTGGCACTAATATTAATAAAACAAACGGACTTTGTTAAAATTAAAGTATTTCATACAACTACCTATCTACTTAGTATCAAGAGTTCATAAATTAATAGGATTTTTTTATTAAATGTAATAATATTAATAATTTAATGTTGTGCTAATTTTTATCAAGGTATACAGCAAAGGAAATATTATAACGACTCTCTTCTAATTTTTTTTTATTAATAGACAACAATAAATAAAATGTTATTTTTTATATAATATTAACATTAATTATTTAAATGCAATAAAACAATAATATGTTAAATTATATCGATCCATTGGTTTGATTTAGCAAAGAACCTCGTTCTATTTTATATTATTAGAAACTGAGTCGACACTTTCAACCAATAAACGATATTTTATATAAAAAGTAACAAAGTAGGTACGTAGTTTATCTGCCACAAATTATTGCTGTAATATTGTGTAACGTACTTAAAATATTACAAAACTAAACATGACAAAACAACACATTAATAGGAATAATATAACTGGACACTCTAAATTTTAAAATCTTGTCATAAATTATATGTAGAAATATTTAACAGCAAGTTTAATATATTTTGATGATAATGTAATATACTATATTTTTTTAATAAGAAAATAAAATCATACTCTATTATTTATACCAACAATGACTAGATTTTTAAGAATCGTGTATTTCAAAAAGTTCGTGAATTGAACTTTTTAATTTTATAAAACTAAATCAGGATAAAAAGGTTTTATAGTACGTTTTTTTATAACATACTTCGAATAGATTTTATTTGTGCACCATAAATATCAAGACTAGAATAAAAATTATTTAATCCACTTAATAAATGTTAGATTCTATTCACTATGCTAGGGGCTAAAGTATCTACAATAGATTTCTAGATAGATACTATAGAACTACGATAAGAGTAGATGAAATAGAAACAGTAGTACACATAGTCGGCGACACATCAGGACGACATCATAACAAAATTAATTAGGAAAGTTCAGCGTAAGTGTCTTCCAAGAGCCATCTTCAAAAATAATTTTAAAAAGACGTAATAAATACAGTCACTAAACCAAATACTGTTGAGAGAACAAATATACCAACCCCGAAACGATTGTTATTCTTTATTACCATAGTAAAAAATAATAAATAGTTCATAGTTCCAAAATAATCCTGCAACGTACATAAAAACAGTCAAACAATATCTTCACCGATAACACAACACCGTTCACTTATTGTAGTACTAAGAAAATTACATAGTCAAAGTCATCGTCAAAGAAAATTATGACGATCAGTAATTGACCGTTGGCAGCCAGCTGATTGAATATGTTCGGATTCGCATTCTCACGTTCGTTATTAAGTTTATTTCTAATCTCTCTGTCGTTTTGGCCTCCATTACCCGCAGTCGTTCCTTGATCCACACCATTATCTACACTACGTTCATTTTGATCGCGTTTACCCCCGCTTCGATTACATTTACCCTTGTTTTCATCATTGTTACCCTCTCCTAAAACATTCCGTTTTACATCATTATTTACCAGAGAACTTTGAGCCGTATCTTGTATCACATTTCTTTCATTTGGACCTCTTTGGAAGGCGTCGGACTGGGCGCGTCCGCTTGGCCGAGTGGATCAGAGTCTCTTGTGCGAATCGGTGCTGGCGCTCTTGAGGGAGCCGAAGCGTCGCGTGGCTGCGGACGTGGTGGGCGTCGTCTCGCGGTCTAGGCTCGCGGCGCGGAGGATCAGGCCTCGGGACTGAGGGAAAGAGGATTCTGGTCGCACCTGGAATTCGTAATTGGTATAACAGGATTACTTAAAAAAACTACGAGATCAATTTAATAACCACTTAAGTACAGTACAATTTCTATAACGGCTTGTTGTCTTGATTGCCAGTGATAGGGTTAGCAATGTAATCTTGTTGGCTGTACCTCACCAAAACATCCACCGGAATGGCATTGAGGAGATCATGCCTTTCGGAAACCCGTACAGCATAGATAGCATGAGAACCTTAGAAAGGACCATTATTGACGGATTTTATAGATATGGTGCTTTTTACAGAATAATTGTTAAAAATGGCTGCTGTACAGATAGTTCAGCTTAGGTAGTAGCAAAAAGATAGAAAGTAATTCTTACCGGTTCACCCACGGATCCAACGCGCCTCTGCCTCGGCTCCCTCCCAGGTCTGCTGGTCTGTTCCGTGAAGGTGGTCTCCAGTGATCGCTGAGATGCGTCACTGATGGACTGGGAGAGCAGGTGCGTGGTGGAGGAGGAGTTGGAGTCTTCAATGTTCGAGTACTCGTCAGGACTGTCATCGCGTTGAGGGGTGTCTGATTCCTGAAGAAGAAATAAACGTGAACGTTTAATAAAATTATGTAAGAGTCTAGTTCGTAACAAAACATAGCGCACTACCTAATTTTTTAAGATCTTATCTGTAATTATCACCTATGTTTACGAATAAATGATTCTGATTCTGATTCTGAAACAAGTTCCAATAAAAATTACATACAAATATCATAATGGCCCAGAGGTTGAGGCATCTAACTCTCATTCATGGGATATGGTTTAAACCGGACAAGTAGGTACCAATGTGACTTTTTAAAGTCTTAACGTTAAGTTTATCTTTGACATCATTGACGTCAGTGAATGAAGACATCGTGAAGAAACCTGGACTTATGGATAATATTACTTTGAAATCGCCAATCCACGTTGAGCAAGCACGGTAATCAATGCTTGTGTCTTCTCTGTATGAGGAGAGGCCTTTACCCTGCAGTAGTAAGTAACCGGTTGGTATTATTATTATTCGGACGACGTTGAATGAATAAATAGATAATATAACTTATGATTCCCAAATTTTGACAGTACATTTGTACTTGTTCGAATTTGGCAACAACGCTCCTATTCTCTGTAAAACGGTATGCTGTGTTGCCTGACTGCTGAGCCAAAATTGTAGAATATTAGGTTAGAATATAAAACGTAGATCTTTATAAAACAATACTGGAAAACTTACCTCTTCTAAGTCTCTAAGTGTGGTGGGATAGAGGTGTCTCCTGGCATCTTCTCTTTCCTTCTCTCTTTCCCTCTTCTCAAGTTCGTCTGCAAGCATCATGACCTCCCAGTCACCTCCACTGCCAGGTAAAGCTGTAATCAAAAGTTATATGTAAAACTGTTCTGTGAAAATTGAGTAGAAAAATTATACTTCTTGACTTGTAGGCTACGAAGGAGAAAGCAAAATGATTTGCGTCCACTAAGAATAGAAAGGGTAGTACAGAACACGAAAACAATCGTGACTAACGTAAGAAATAAAGGGAAGGCTTTGTTCATCAGTGTCACAATTCGGGTTAGTAATAAAGGATTTGTTAATCACCTGACTAAACATTAAAACATCAGATGTACAAGCATCATGTATCATTGTTACCCCTGTTATCACCTGTTATCCCCGAAGGGTTAGACAAAGGTGTACCTTTTGTAAACCCACATTCAGCCAGTTATGTTCGAGTCCCAGGTAACACAGATATTTTAATCATTAATTTTAAGTTAGGGTGCGAAACAGCACTTTAAAACGTCAAACATGAAAGTAACGATTACAACTGCCCTTCACTATTACCTAGTGTTTTTACTAGTGAGAAGGAAATAATTTGTAAAGGAAGGAAGGAATCTTCAAAAACTCAACCGAGAAAATATAAGAGGTTTCATAAGTAAATAAATACCTCTAATTGGTGAAGAACTTCCATGACCAGAGCTGCTTGGCCGTCCTCTTCGGGAGTTATTCTCCACAAATTCTTCGAACATCGGCGTCCGAGGTAACGACTCCGAATCACTGCTAGATGAAGTTGACGCCCTAGTAGATAAACCATAATTAGGAATAATAAACAAAACGGAGAATGTAAATTTCTGCTTATTAAACCAGCTACAGAAAAATAACTGCAAGACATAAATCTTGTGGCTAAAAAAAAGCCACACGGAAGGTTGTCTTGTGTGTTGCTGTCATTTGTCTGTCTGCCAGGCAGTTTACCCAAGAATGTCGTGTTACTATATTGTAGAGGTAAAAAAAAACAGTCACTCTATATGTATAAAACACCGGTAATCAGCTGCATTCAGTTAGCCTGGAAGCCTACCTCAAGATATGTAGTTGGGAAAAGATTTGGCAGAGGATGATATATATCTAAAAAAAATAAAAAAGGACGGTCACTTACGCGTCGCTCCAACTGCAGTCACTGCCTATATCCAGCACAGTATCGTTGCAGTTGCTTGTCGGCTTGTGAGACGTGCTCCGATGGAATAGCGAGCCGAGACTGAACTTGCGATGTTGTCGTGGACGTCCTTCCGTGAAACCGGTGCCTGAACATTTCAAGATAATTAATATTTACCATGTAGTATATTACGCAAGAAATTACATATGTTAATAGACATGACATGACTTATCCGGTTAAAGATAAAACGGTTAATATTAAGAAGAGAGAAACTAAAGGCTCTTTAATTAAAGATTACTCTAACTCAGAAACATTGGAACGTTAGCCGATGGGGGTGTGGGAACGTTAAAAAGCAACAGAGTACCAATGGTTCGTAGTTTCCTCAACCAAAGACTACACAAAAACTGAATAGAAGTCATATATAGAACTTACTCCTCTCATTTTTCCCAGTATGGTGCATTCCCGTGTCTACAGAAAGAGTCTTCTTGATCTTCGACTTAGTGGTATCTAGATGAGATCCGAAGAAGTGGAAATTTCTCCTGCTGGAGCGGAGACTGGACTGCTCAGGGCTCAACAGTGAGCGGTCCTCAGACGTGGTGTGAGGTGATAAGGGTCTGAAAGAGGGAACACTTCGGCGATCTGTAGGTGTAATCTTTTCTATTTCTAATAATATCTACGAAAATTAATTGTAACTTTGAAAATGGATAGCTAAAACAATAATAAGAATGCTAACGACGCAAGAACAGCTACAGTTATACGAAGTCAAACAAAAAAAGTATTTGATTGATATTAAAATAGAACTGTAGAGATACACTATTCTAATGACTGCTTGATATCCCATAATTTCTTTTAAAAAAGTGTATGTATTATTTTTCCTACCTCGTTAAGTCTTGCATCTCCATGCTCTCCTGGTCACTCTGATCCTCCCAAGACTTCCTCTGCCTTAACTTTGCCGCGCGTTTCCTCGAATACGTTCCAGCTTTTCCATCTAGATTTAGATCTAATCGCTTCGATTTACTCACAGTCCACTGTTCTTTACTAGACGAAGTCTTATCAACTCTTGAAATTGAGACGGCCAAGCTTTGTAGTTCTGCATATGATAACTTTGATAATTCTATTCCTTCGGTCAATTCCCGTAGGTTTTCTTCTGTGAGGTCTTCGGGTGATAAAACTTCTCTTGCACCAGCGTTATCGCTTCCTATTGATCTGTCTTTATCTGCTTCATCAGCGCTTGCTGTTGGTGGTGATGTTGCAAATACAGTGTCAAGTGAATCTCCCCTCTAGAACATTAACAGAGCTAGACTGAATATACGATATACATTATTGCCTATTTTGTTTTCTGTGGCTAAATTGAAACAACCCCAAGTGTTGGTCAAAGGTCAAACTCATTCTTACCATAAATCCTTCTTCCGCAATCGAAGCGTCTTCACTGCCAGAGCTACCGTTCTTAGACACAGGTAGACTAGTAGCTGTAACTTCTAATGTTTCACCGGCTATCGTAGGATCTCCACCAGGATGTTGTGCAGTCGGACTCATGCCTGCCAACCCTAGTCTTTCCAACTCTTGTATACGCTTCTGTAGCTGACTTATGATTTCGTCTCGTTTTCGAACTTCATTTTCTAAGCTGTTGAACCTTAAATATTTTTAAGACATATTGCAAAGTTTTAAATAACACAGTTAAGTCAGCATTAAAAAGTGGGATACAAATCTACATGTTATACGCGCTCAAATAAAGGTTGTTTTCCCGAAATGACACGATTTAGTCTAGGCAGCACAATCAAATTATAATGTCTTGTTATTAAACTCAATAATGGCAAAACAAAAAATCTTAAACAACAAAACACGAAAATGACCTCGAACTAATTGTAACACCGCGTGAAAAGCACTTTTGTTTTAATCGTTCTGCTGCGGAAACATCCATTAACATTTTACGCTTTGTAGCTTATACAACAATTACGCCAATAGATAACTTACCTTTCTTGAAATTTACCCTGAACATCATGCAAATGTCCTTGGATAACTTGTTTGATACCTAGCAGTACTTCACCAAAATATTCCTGTTCTTCGATTGAGCCTGTCAATGAATATAAACCTTAGTCAATTATTATAAGAAAAATTCATGAATTCTATTAGTGAGCAAAATTTCTAAGAAAATATGTATACCTCGCAATAGTTTCCTTTGGTTTGCAACAGCTGATATCAAAGTAAGCTTAGGTTTCTCTGAAGGCACTTTAATATCTTCAGGTCTTAAGGATTTTAAATCTAACAATGGATCGATGTTCTGCTGCAGTGCATACTCGGCTCTTATGTTCAACCCATAATCTTGAGGTACAGTTTCTTCTGTTGAGCGTGTTATTTGATTGTTGGGACATTCAGGGGCAGTTATTTCAACTTCGGGAGGCGGCGGGGGAGAAATTTGTGGTATAGAATCGACGGTAACTTCTGGCATCATAAAAACGTCATCATTTTGAAAATCGGCTGGTGCACTTCCCGGTGGTGAAGGTAATGTGTGACGATGGAATGTAACGCTCTTGGAAAACTTTGAATGTCTCGCTGCATATCCTTCTAAAGTTGGGGCTCGAATTAACCTCTTCAGCTCATTACTACGCTCAGGACTTTCAGCCGGCGTTACATCTTCTGAGAGTTTCTTTAAAATAGATTTCAGTTCTCTCCTTTCTAGGGTCTCATTAGATTCATGACTCCTGCAAGAATCAATAGATTTCCGCTTAAATTTTCTTTTATACATAGTGCTACCTTCTGAATGACTCCTAGTTAACGTATCACCAAGCAAATCTTCCGATGAACTCGTGCAATCTAAGCTGGAACTGCGAATTTTTACTACTTTTTCTAATTCTGCTAATTTTTGACGTTCATTAAGTATTTTTAGTTTCTTGACAAACGGTAGTCCACCGTACTCTGGTGATAAATCATCTATTGATCTATACTTTTTCACTCTGGGCAAAAGCATCCCTGGTGTCATATGTGTCTTAGTTTCAGCTGGTTTTGAGGCGGTATTAACATTTTTCTTTGGAGATAAGGTTAATAAATCTAATGATTTCTCTTGGACGGGTTCCAAAGGGCCTGTTAAGCAAAGCTTAGGTTTATCTTTATCATTATCACTAGCAACTTCAACATTATTATTGTCTATTTTAACAAGCTCCGCCGTGGTAACTATAGGCACGCATATATTTACAACTGCCTCCGCTATACCTTCATCTTTTTTCTCACTACTCGTACTTATACTTTCATCTTTATTTTCATCTAAACTAGTTTTGCTTTGACTTTTTGATTCTCCTAAGATAGCTGCCTTTTTAAGTTTCGTCCAAGGCTTTTTACTTTTTGGTTCTTCTTTAACTTCAGCCGGTGGCATTGGACTTATTTCTACTGGAGCTTTTTCTACGGGTACGGGTTTCGATTTTTCTGGGGCTGATGTTTCGGTTTCTTTTGGTCCACTTTGCAGCAATTTTAGTTTATCTCGGAATGTTGAACCTACAGCTTTTGCCGGGGATTTAATTTTACTAACAACAGAATGTGGTATTGAAATTAGGTTACTGTCAGTTTTTGGTGTGGGTTCGACCACTGCCGCAGGTTTTTCACTTGTATCTTTATTTAGTGGTTGACATACAGCTGTACCATCACTTTGCACTTGTAATATTTTATCTCTAAAACTAACTTTAGGTCGAGATGCTCCATCACTAGATCCAGATGAATTTTTCCTTGAAGTTTTAGTAGTTGGACTTTGCAGTTTACCTGGAGAGCTGGATTCTGAACCTTTTCTGATTGGACTAAGCGTCTTGATCGTTGGACTTAATGGGCTCTTGATAGAAGTGGGGCTGATTGTGTCTGAACTTGAAGGCTGATTGCTCATAGTCGGAGTTAATTGGTTTTTGTCTCTTTCTTCTTTAGCCTTTAGTAGAAGTAATCTTTGAATAAGAGGGAGACCAGCTCCGATGACTTCAGGTTCAATGTCTGGAGCGGAACTGGTGGAAGGAGTTGGTTGTGGTGTTAGTGACAGTACTGATGATGTTGAATGCCTTTGTTTAGCAACTTTTTCTTCACGATCCTGTAATAAAAGTCACTTTCGTATAAAATTGTTCAGAATCTTATAAATTACGTCTGTTACGAGTTGATTATGTGAAATATTTTACCTGTTTTTCTTTGAGTAGCTTTAATCGCGAAAGTAATGGTAATCCAGCTCCTATAGGTGATATGCATTTCTCGCCATCTTTGCTGCCTGATGTTGTTTCACCATTATTATCCTGGAATAACACAAAGTAGGTATAAAGCGAGCCTTATTCATTACACAAGTGACGACCAATGTTATATTTACTTACATCTTGATTCTGTGGGTGAGCTGAGTCATCGCTCTCAACTCTTGGCATTCTTCTCAGCATCTTTCCTTCAGCAGTGCCAGCTCTTTCTGCTCCAGCTAAGGCTTGGAGTTCCAAAGATTCCCCTGATCTACGCCCCGCACGAGATCTACTGCGGATAGCGTTGCGAATGCCCTGGGAAGTTGGAATTTACATTGTTCATTGGCAGAATACACTGATATTATTAGTGATTTTCTTTAGAAAGGTCAGAATGTAATCGGCATGCGTATATATGTAATATGAACGTAAACGAAGCAAAAGTAAATGTTTTTATCTGCCCCCATGGGAAAAATCCCGAGTACAGTAGTTATGTCTGTACAGCATGTGTTTCTCAAAAATCTAAAGATTTAGTTTAATTAGTTAAGTTTTAATAGTGTACAAAAAAGAGTATTTTATTGTAAAATATATTAAATTACCAAGACTATTTTAATTCTAATACTTTTCTATCCTGTCAAATTAATTATCTTCTGACAGGCTCACAATGAAACAATTTAATTTACATGCAATTAATGTTTCAGTAGCCTTTGATTGAACAGTTACCAACTATCAATTCCGCCAAAGTTAATTTTGCAATTGTCACAGCAAATTAAACACAAATGAGCTAGCACAAAATCTACTGCTATCACAAAATCTACTGCTATCACAGTTGGGTTTAAAAGCCATTACCCATACGTCCATGTTTGTTTCCAACCATTCAAA
The DNA here is from genome assembly GCA_921972225.1 of Euplexia lucipara. Classification (NCBI taxonomy): domain Eukaryota; kingdom Metazoa; phylum Arthropoda; class Insecta; order Lepidoptera; family Noctuidae; genus Euplexia; species Euplexia lucipara. The sequence goes on along the minus strand of OV179163.1, from coordinate 4,931,804 downwards.
TTCTAATGTAAACTGGGCTTTGCATCATTTTGATGGAAATTAGTGTTCGGTTAATTATACATCTGCACTTAAAATGAGAGAATTTCTGCTGTTAATTGAATATAGCTGCACACAAATTTGTATTGATTATATGACGCAACGCCAGGTTTCGCTGATGAGGTAGGCGGAAGACCTATTAATAGTACACCCATTTTTCGCCAGTTATGGTTAAGTCCCACATAATAGCGGGAGAACATATTACCACCAATCAGTCACAAATTCAGACACTAAGCCAATAGAAAAAACCGGCCTTGTACGATTTTGAGAGCGTTGAAAAATATCTTTTTTGCGGCATCTAAGGCCGTATGTTTTTTTTACGTTGACTTTGAAGTTTGATTTTTTCACAGCTTCAAGGGAATATCTGACATGAGTATATGGTTTCAATTTTAAATCTAAGTATATCCCCATGCGTCCTCGAGCAAAAGGGTCAATACATACATACATACAGACGAACGGACTGACACAAAGTGATCACAAAAGGGTTCTGGGTAATTGAGGTACAGAACCCTAAAACGAGTCGAAAAATTCCAGATAGACAACCCCAGTAACATGCTTCCAAACAAACCTACTGAAACAGTTAAACTAAACAAAGTACAAAATAATACTGCTTCTTCTACTAAATCGATAAGCTTAATACTTTAGCTGTTTACCTTTACATCGCTCCGCAGTTTATGTACTATCCTTTTAGATGTACTGTCATCCCCAGACATCTTGTCTGGACTTATCTCGCCTGAAAACGACACTTAATTAACATTTGGCTTTGGGAATATCATAAATTAGATTTCTTATTAGCAAATTGCAAGGCATAAATAAACAAAATGAAGTGTGTCGATTTATTTAAGTCTTATTAGTTTTGGAATTTTGAATAAGCGATCCCATTTATTTATAAATGTTTGACCTTTTTTCTTTTGTAATTTTATTTTGGCTTCCACCCACTCTTAATTAGTTTTCGGGATATCAGAAATGGAGCCGTTATTAACTTCCTGTTTACCTTTGCCTTTTGCTAACGTATTTTAATCGTCCTGGCATTTTAGCTTCGGGTACATGGGGTAAAAAAAATCTTCTATTATTATTGGATTTGTTCTCACCTTTTACTTTCTTCGAATCTGTTTTAGCATCTTGACGGGGCTTCCTTCCTAAAGTTTTTAATAGGTTCCATATTTACAAACTCTACTACCAATTCAGTCTTAATTATCATTTAAATTTTGAAACATATATGGGTATATCATATGGGTTGAGATTTAAATTATGCTTCCTCCTACTGAGAATTAGTTTATGGGTCAAGAAATGGGATCCTTATAAATAAATTGATAGTTACCTTTTCCTTGCTAAAGTTTATATTTACCTTGGCCGTGGCCTTTTGCATAAAGGTCGTCGCAGGTTACAAACTTTAAAATGTCACTTTTTTACCTTTGCATTTCTTGGACATATTTTTAGCTTCTTGTAGGCGCTTCCTTCCTAGAGTTTGGAGAATATCTTGTGCTTCGGGGTAGTCTTTCATTGCTGCCAGTACATCTTCCCGAGATAGTGAGAAGAGTTCGGAATATCCTACCGATCGAACGTCAGCTGTGCGTCTAAAATTAACAACAACATTCAGCTTAACTTCCTTTTTTTCTTTTCGGCTAGTGACGAATCCAGTGTCAGAGATTTTATGCCACCTATGAGTTTCTGAGTTAGCTTCACATGTACAACAAAACTAAATAGATAGCATAATTGATGATAGGTACTTAAGAACATAATAAAAATAGTGGTTGAAATAGTGTTGAAGATTTAAATTGTTTATTTCATAAATTGAATACAAATTGAGCTCCCTGAATACATTTGAAAGGATGGAAAGGTGCAATAGTGTTGCTTCAATTCAGTTTGAATAAACATTAAAGAGTCCCCTGGAATGTAGTTACATATTCATAAGGCTTTGAATAACTAACTGTAAGCGGACGTGCTATTCAAAATTTATCAAAATGGAAACGAAATCTAGATTTGTTTTTATATAAAAATTTTCCGTGTTATTCCTTTGAAAAAATATATTATAAGTAGGTATGATATTTTTTCTTCACTAACATAATTTTAAGCAACATGTTTACTAAGACTATCATTAGAATTAAGTACTATTTTTTAACATAACACAACATCACGCCAGAGATCCTAAGGGCTAGGCAGACAAGTACTTGGTAGTACACCCACATTTTGCCGGTTATGTTTAAGTCCCATGTAATAGGGGGCGAGCGTATTGCCATCAATTGGGCACAAATCCAGACTACGGATACTATCTATAACACTTAGCCCAACCCAGGGATCGTACCCGGGACCTTATATTCGGCATAAGCGATTACAACCGACGAGGCAGTATATTTTTTAAGTTAATCTTTTTGTCTGTTTGCTTATGGCGTGAACGTCTCCAGTGGCAAATATACTTTTCAAATAAAAAAAAATCAAATCATTTATTTATTTTGTCTAATCAAATCTTTTCTTCCTTGTTTTTCCTCTCTATAATAGATTGCTAGATACTTACTTGTTGAGTCCATCGAGGTTTAAAATCCCGATCTCGCCGAAGAAGTCCCCTGCCTTCATGGTAGTGAGCACACGTCCTTGCTCCGATATCACTTCCAGTATACCATCGGCAATTATAAACATTTCACGGGCGACTTCACCTGAATCGAAGTGGAAATAGAACTAAAGTAGGTATGGAAATTGGAAAAGATATGTCATGTCAAAGCTATGGAATAAAAAGTGCATGTTGCCCTTTATCTCGTGTGCAGTATATAATGTTAAATATATTTAATAATGATACAGTACTAGTGAAAATGTCGTTATGAGCTCAACTTGTTTTTCTACCGTTACCGCTCTTTAGGTGATTTCGCCACATTTAGAACGATTTCAGGCTCAGTGGTTGCTTCATGTTCATCTTGTTAAACTTTTTAAATATATATGGTGATAAGTGATATGATCATGTGTAAAGAGACTGTAAGGAAAACCCTTTTTACACAGCCCTTTTTAGCTATATATTCTTTTAATACTAGATGTGGTCGGTGTTTCGTATCTGACTACTTTGGACATAATTATACTTTGTTATCATTTTCTTTAATATAATTATAAAGATATACATTGAACAAAAATTTAATAAACTATGTAAATATTAGTTATAGAATAATAATATGATAACAAATGATTGAATCAGATCATTCTCTTACTAACATTTTAATAAGCCTTATAAGCAGAACATGTTGACATAATAACCGTGCTATCGTATTGTACACGTGTTCTTTACTAAATCAATTTGATTTGATTCTACGTTGATGACGTTTCAATACGCCAATTGCTTTCAAACAAACAAAGGGTAACACTGGATCCTTTGATTTACCTTAGCTTTTTATCAAAAGAAATACGATAGAATCCTTCAAGATTTCGTTCAGCACGTTTTTACGACTTACCTTTTCTACAAATGGAATCACCGGGAGTGAATATGTACGCTTTCATTTTCAACACGAGGTCATGTAGGAATTCAGGCTGGCATTCTTGGAATATTGTGACCTGTAAATATGTTAATAAGTTTCAAGAAATAATATTATGTGTTATGGGCACGTTCTGGCTTATCATGGGAAGGCAGTTGTCATCATCTGTGGAGGCTTTTCCCTCGTAGTCGTCTTCAGTTGTTACCGCTTGCAGCTAAATACAAGAATTAAATAATAATAATAAATATTCCACAACTTTTCACACAACGCCATCTAGCCCCAAGCTAAGCTAAGAGTTTGTGTTATGGGGACTAAACAGCTGATAAACATACTTTTGTACTTTTAAATACATATTATAGATAAATTACACCCAGACACAGAACAAATGATGGCGCCCATCACACAAACCCATCACACAACCCAGGACAAATGTTTGACAACAATACCCTGACTGCTAGAACAACAGGCCAGTCAGTATATTATCAGGTTATATAAAAAGCCGACCCCAACATATTATAGTTGGGAAAAAGCTAGGCCGATGATGATCTAATTTCAGCTCTTAATTAGTCAGTGTGGTTCCTGTAAGTGTTTATTCCAATTGGTTCTTAAAATAAAAGCCTAAACAACCTCAAAAGCATTCTTAATTTAAAAGAGCCAATTTACATAATCAAGATCAAGCTTAACATAAGTGTGTCACTCGAGTTTTAAGAGACAACGACTTATATAAGAATTCCATTGGGGACTGGAAATTAGAAAACCGTTGAGTGTGTTCTGACCTTCAAGCGACACGATGTCAACTAGAAGATATAGGTCATCCCTTGTTTCCAGATAGCTAACAGCATGGCTATAATTAGAAAGTTTTATGTTAAGAATTTTGTATAAAAAATGCAATTATTTAAAGCCTTTAAATTATGAGCCAGTAAAGGTTGTTCACGATATTATTTATCTATAATTTAGAAATATATAAGGATGTTTAGTAGCTGTTTAGTATCCATAACACAAGCTATCAAGCTTAACTTGGAACTAAATGGCGTTGTGTGAAAAAGTAGTGGAATATTTTTTTTTTTTTTTATAATATTCAAACTTAAAAAAAATAAACAAAACTCGAGATAATTAAGTAGACTCACACCACACACACGCACATTGACAAACACAGACATATCCATCACACCCACTGATATACACAAGAAAATGATTGCATTATTTTTTAATGATTAACCTTGCAATCGTGTCAATTAGAGACACAATAGAAAGACAATTGTAGCGCGGACACCGGTGTCCTCTTGGGGTTTAATGAATAAAGTAGGTAATATTCGTTTTTAATTTTAATGCACAAAATGTTATTAACATTAGCTCTATAGATTTTGCGCAAAGACACTGACTCCTGTATCACAGGTCTCACTTAGCATGGGAGTCAGGGTTTCAAATGGAAATGTATTATCATATCTTTAGTGCCAATATTTTTTAAAATTATTATTATTAAATGAAAGATGAAATCGAGCACCGTTACTTTATTTGATAGCAAACTAGGTATAGCCAACATTACGAACGATAAGCACATTTTGTTGTTCTTTTTTAATGAAAATGGAGGTGGGTGCGCTATCCGGCTATCCGGCTTCTAACAGAATTAAAAAATGTAACGATAACGTAGTAAATTGCTTTGTGCTTTATTGTTCTATTTCTTTTTTATCTATTGTCTATTTGTGTGTTTATTATTGGAGTTAAATAAGGTGGCACCGTTATACAAATTAAACCAAAAATTTTTGACAGTTAATACTTGATAGTATTAACTGTCAAGCATTTCTGAAAAGTAATTAAAATACTAGACAAATAAATGATCAATATTAGATTTTTATAAAGTAGACACTGAAATGGATTTTAAGAGTTATATTGTGATTTTTTATAAGAAACGCTTCAGAACTTTAAAGTAAGATCTAAACGCATGATACATTTTAGTAAAACTACTTCCATGAAAACCGATGTAGATGAACCGAAGGTGAAGTAAGCCACTCCACAACAATTCTAGGGATAAATGGCATTTCACTTCACGTTCACTTCACCTTCACCTAACTTTTAGCACGGAGATTTATATAGAACTAGCTGGTGCCAACGACATCGTCTGCGCAGGATTAGTACTTCGAGTAGATTATTTTCTTACTCTAGGTCATAGTACCTACATCATAATAAATTGTAGCCTATGTGTTATTCTGATGTATAAGCTATTTTGTTGTAAAGTTTCATTAAAATCCATTCAGTGGTTTTTGCGTGAAAGAGTAACAAACACACACACAAACTATAACATTGATAATAATATTAGTAGGATAAGATAGACCAGCAGAACCAATATCCAAACAAACAATTTTAAATGAGTTTAACTACGACTATATTTAAATATTACCTTTTTCAGCACACTCAAATTAACGTGCAACGCGAGCTCCGTCTTGAGTTTATCTGGCAGTAATCCCAGTGCTGTATTGATGTCCCCTCCCCCCTGTATGCGCCCTCTGGACCAGGAGTAGTCGTACCATCGGAGCACACGTCGCTTCATACCACCTGGCACCTGTCAAATGTATTTTTGTCGTTATGCGATATTGATCCACCAATATCACACAACTACATAGACGGTAGAGTCGATTTTAGAGCGAGGGATTTACTTTATTTCTTCTTTACTTGCAGACGTCCCCTAGGTCCCGTTCCCGTGGGAATGCAGGGATAAAAAGTAACCTATGTGTTAATCCAGGGTGTTAGCTAACTCTATACCAAGTTTTATTAAAATCCATTTAGTAGTTTTTACGTGAAAGAGTAACAAACATCCATCCATCCATCCATCCATCCTCACAAACTTTCGCGTTTATAATATTAGTAGGATTGGCCTACTAACAATAAAATTGTTTACAAGGTAAATTGGTGAAGTAATATTATCTACCATTATCTAAGGTTAGTGTAACAATTTGTTACAGGTTAGCAATGCACGCCCCTTAAACCAATAAGAGATGTCAAAAGCATATTATTGAAATGCTTTGAGAGTTTAAGACCCCTATTAAATATGTTTTCAGGGGAAAAATTGCTTATATGATTGGTCTCTACAACCAATTAATTATAGATTAGGTATTGCGATTTTAGGTGATATGGCGTTTAGACATTAAGGATCAGTTAAATGGGTGTTCTGATTTTCTTTTTATTTTCTCCAATTAATATAACTTATTTTACACCTAAATTTTCATTTCTATGAATAGTGTTTCGTCTTACATGAAATTTCATATCAATAAAAACTAATATCGTGCTGTTTGTCATCCAATTTGATGGATTGATATCTATTTAGGTAAGATTATATTTTGCCTAAGACATCTACGGCATTGATTGACGTGTGGCTTTCAGGTATATTGCTTGCTTTTTCGATAGAAACAATCTTATCTAGTAGATGGTAATATTCAGTGAGAAATGACATTTATCTGTAGGTATGCATTGGTTTAAAAAGCAATTTTGACGTGTCAAATTAAATAAAAATGTAACCAAATAGCCGACTAGTCTATGACAAAGCTCCGGAACAAACTCAGAGTCGAGACATTGTCAGATCAATAATCAAATCATGCATGTCTGAGTATTATAGCTAATTACCTTATGATGTCTCATATAAGTTTTGGCGCCATCCAGGAGTCTCTCGAACTCCAGCCTATTAGCATTCCTGTTGGTGATGACATTCCCGACTTGTCCCACTATTGTGGCGAATATAAACACGCCAATCAAATAGCTCACTATTGTGAAAATGTACCTGAGGGAAAATGTTCATATTTATCTTTATATATAACAACGGTTTTCGTAAACAATTGCATTCAAAAAGGTGTCCAAATCGAATAATAATTTGAAGTGTAGAAATACAAATTTAAACTTGTGTTACTACAGTAAAATTATAAAAAAGGTAACGAAATCAAATACTATTTCACCAACAACCAACTACAATGAAGTTGTAAAGTAAAACAACAAACAAAATATAAAAAAAAACAGTGCAAAGTTTTCGAACAGTTGCGATAGTACAAAACACCCCAAAAGCGATAATAACGGACAATATAAGCGACACGTTTACAAAATGGCGGAATCAGTGAAGGCTGTTCGAAAACTTTCTAAACCCGTTGTACGACATCGATGAGTGATTTAATAAATAAAAGTAACAAATAAAATAAATACAGTTAATGATGAAGAAACTAGTCACATTTATTAGTCGTCCGAAGTTTGTCGCTGCAAAGCGAACAGCCTCCAAATTTCTGCCGCCGCCATTTTTATTTTTATTACGCTCCACACTGGCTGTTTTCCTCCAACAAAATGTTTGAGACAGTGTTTATGTCGAATTAATGAACGGAGAAATTTATATGTAGTGCCGTAAAATACGACGGAATTACAAACCATTTGGTCTTCTAGTGTCTTGCTCAAATGTCTCGCTCGGTTACCTCCTTGTTTCTGAGACTGAGCTATACGTGTATGCTTTGTTTGTTCATATATCCCTTATAATATGTTAAACCTATAATAAATTTGGTGTGTTTTGCAAATAACTGTGTGCGAAAACTTCAGCAAAATTCTATCGCATAGTGGTGAAGCTGTAAAAATCATTTCCGTGCAATAAAACGCGTTATTGCGTATGCTCAACTGTGCAATATAAGTCACTATAAAGTTTTTATTTCTGTCCGTATTGCGTTTAAAATATGGGCGATATTCGCATGCAGTAAACACTGTCCACAAAACACATGTCGTAAGAAAACATTTTAAAGATATAATCGTTTATATTATATGAAAATGGTGTAATTTATATAAAGTGTTTACGTTTTACGGAAGCCTACGATTGGTCAGATCATAACGATGTTTATTAAAATTGTTTGTTGTCATAAAATTATCATAACTGCCTTGTTATGCGGGGGCTTATTGAAAGAAATTAGGTAAGCAAATACGCGCTTGTAAACCTTAGAAATATTTTCAAGGATAAGGAGTAGTTAGATTTGTATGCTTTCGAAATTTGTAAAGTTGATAAACGTAACGTTGTATTGAAGAAAGTTTTGACATGGAAAATATGAAGTAATTGTATCGTTAACGGTACTCAAATAACATTTTTTTTGTAACAGCTTCGTTTGGGAGTTTTCCGTAAAGAAAATATAGTAAATCCAGTTTTTCCGATACTTTGTATCATTCCAAATTGGTGTCCTTTATCCGTAATTCTACACAGATTGAGAGAGACTGCGATATTTTCCAAAGACAAAGTTAATTGGTAGATTAATCTAAGTCGCGGTTCAGTCGCACTTACAAAAGGACATTTTCTTTTGAAAGAAAATGAGTAAACATTATGAAAAAAAAAACTTAGTACACTTTGGTATAAGTACTTAATAACGAGTTCTCTGTTCTACGTATAAGTACCTATTAATGATTTGAATGGTCTAAGAAAGAATACTAGTAAAACTTTATTAGACGGAGAAATTGGTTAAACTTCCTCAATTTTTTATTCAAACATCCTCACAAATTCTTTTTTCTGTATTTTTTTTTTTTTAAGTAACTTCACAGCCTGTCAATAATTTTTAGGCCCGATTTTTCGATAGTCAGATAACTTTTACGTGAGGAATAAAAATGTCAGTTTGACATATTTTCTATACGAGAACTGTCAAATCGACATTTTTATTCCCACATAAAAGTTAACTGGTTACTGAAAAATCTAGCATTCATAATTGACTACGTTACCGTCCGTTAATCTGAATAGCAAAAACTTTTCTTTGAAAATTAGAACACATTAGATACCAATTTCACAAACAAAAGTCGAAATTCGAAATTCAAATCGAACGCGAAGGTAACAAAACGTTCGGGATTTGAATTTGACATGAAAACTCTATGGAAAATTGAACAGGTTACCGACTAACAACGTGTGGCGCCTTGGAGCCAACAGTAGAACCAAAGTCCAACACATAAAGGTATTTTAGTACGAAGAATTTCATCAAACCTTGGCCCAATGTGTGAAATATGTTGGATCGTTGGTTCTAACGTCAACAGTCGAGAGGTATCACAGTAATTAAAGCTTGCTTTCTAGCGAGACAGACAGGGAAATACCGGGCAGACCGTGTTTTGTTTTTACTTTTCCTACGTCTACGAAATTCTATTTTAGACGCTTAGGAATGGTTTACCGCAGTGTTGTGCTATCTGTTGTGGTTATCGATTTGTGAGTCAGCTCGACTGATTATGTATCTTTTTCCAGTTAAGGGGAGCTCTTGTTATGCCTATAATGCGTCTTGTTTTTCTTGTTTATGAGAACTAGTTGACTGGCAAATTTCATTCCGTTTCAGAATCAATTTATGTTGTGTTACCTTCTTCGATTTATCCTTAGTCTTGTCAAATGTCATATTGTCACTTGATAATGGACAGGGAAGATATTTGTCACCGTCTGTCATGCCATTAAAGATAGCGCTGCATTTGAAAAATGTTTACGTAAACAAAGTAGCTAGCCTTTCGGTATTCTCTATGATACATTTTGGAGAGTGTTCACGGAATTACATGACTTGATTCCGCCATCACCTTTCCACCATCGGACAACCCGGCGTACGGCGAATGTCCACCCTTACATTGTTGGCACTTCCACGATTCGGACAAAGCGTTCCACTTCGTCGTTTATACCGCGTACATCGAAGGCCTGGAACAACTTGCCTGCTGCCGTTTTCCCGTCCGACTACAATTAAGGTGTCTTCAAGGCTAGAGTGAATAGGCTCTTAATAAACTAGTGCGCGTCACCATCACTGATTGCATCACTGCTTACCGCCAGGTGGGATTGCAGTCAAGCACTGTTTTATAGTATTAAAAAAAAATCTTCACCTTATTTTTTGAGATAAAACATAGCCTGTGTCTTTAGGATATATCTATCTCCATGCTAAATTTATTTTGTTCAGCCATTTAGTCGTGAAAAGCCGACAAATAGACAAACAAACGGAGTTACTTCTCTCCCTCATTCATAATATTAGTATGAATGAATATTTCACGTTGTTCATTACAAGAAGTGTCTTCACCAAGTATCTAACTACTGTCTGCCATATTATGGCATGAAAAACCTTAATCCATGTTAATTTCTTATGTGCTCGCAAGTCCTTTTGTAATAAAATGTTAAATGTGTCAATTAGTCACTTCTATATATCTTCGATCCCATAAACACCATTTACTTAGTTGAACAAATTGGTTAAACAATTCAGACAGCATGCCTTTCGGACAGAAACACTAAATTTTCATTGGACAAAACAATTTTCCGATACAATGAGTCGTGAAATGAACTAATTCAAACTTGTACCGAATTCTGTATCAACTGGATATTAGTTGAGTCGTTAGGTTCAGACAAATTTCAGTCTTCACCTGTACTTATTGATATAATTTTCTAAGTCATTAAACGATTCAATGCAGTAGAGGAAATAAATAGGTAGATGAAATATTAGTTAGGAAAAGTTAGTACACGCAACTGGCGTCTTTGAAGGATTACATGTCATGTAAGTTTGTTTACAACGAAGTAAAAGAAGTGTGTACGAATTGTAAACGGTGGCGCGTTGTAATTCCTGCCGTGAGTATAATGTATGTTTGGATGTGTTCAATATTTTTTTTAGCAAATAAGGGAATAGGTAACTATTTAGTTTTAGATGGCAAGAGATGAGTACTGCTAATGAACGATTTTAGGTATTTCTTGCAGTACTTCGGTAAGTAAACTCTTCAAAATGTGAAAAAAAAAAAATTTATTCGAGTCAACAATTACTACAACACAGGATACTTTTTAGCTCAGGTACATTAATGATTTATAACCCCAAGGTCCTTTAATCATCTTGGATTGTTATGACGGGACTCGGACGTCCCCAAACTGCCACCAATCTAATTGCGCCGGTGGGATCTCTGGCAAGGCCGGAGACGGGAAAATAGGGGGAAAGCCAGGACAATCTGGGAGCTTCGACCTCTGGGCACGGCGGCTACCTATTGTTTTATTCAGTTTTTTACTTCAGTAGAATCAAGTAGAACATTATCCATGTAACTCTTCGTATTGGCTTATTAATTAATACGACATACTTGAATGCCCTCAACCATGTCATTAATTAACATATAGTAAAGTTACCAAATATAATAAGGTTCAGATTAATCACACATTGTAGGTATTATATTTAAGTTTGGTACAGTTGTACCTAGTCCAAGTTTATTTAGCCACTAGCAGACGTCACGCGGTTCCACTCGTGTAGTTCCTGTTCCCGTGGGATTACAGCGATAAAAAGCCTATGTCATTCGGGAATAGTGTAGCTTTCCACCAGTGCAAAAATTATTGAAATTGGATTAGTTCCGAAGATTACCCCCTACATACAAACTTACAAACAAAGAAACAAATTTTATCTCTCTATAATATTAGTATAGATTACCAGACTAGATGGATTAATTCGAAAAACATTTTCGTGTCCACTGTGTTGTTGTGTATAGACGACAAAAAACCTATGTTTGGCCACCTTGGCTTAACTTTACCTAAAACAAACAAATTTCTGGCAATCTGGATAAAAGCAGACTCGGCAGATGATATTAAATGAGACAGCTAAAAGGTTATTAAGGGGATAAAAGTCTACCGTCCCCAGCTTCACGCCGTATCAATGCCAAGAAAATACCTATTAAAAATCCCATTTGAAAAGTATAAGAAACGTAGCTCACGCCCGACATTTCAAGACCAATTCAATGCTGATACCTATGTAATATCCATTACGCCTAGCTTATTCGGTTAAGCTCCGGTGAAATTTACCGAGGCACTAGCGTCTTTTAAAGAACATTATGAGTTTAATAAAATTCTCTCTGAAGACATACGTGGCTTCGTGAAGATGTAGGAACTTACGGTTTAGGAATAAACTGTATTTTATTTCGTAAAGATGTGGTAGAAAGGGGCTTTATTTAGGCTTTCCCACATGCATGCACGCACGTCACAGCGCGTTATTTAACGATATTCTTGAGAAACTAAGGAACTCCAAAAACAACCTACCAAAAGCTACAACGGTAACATCGAGTTAAAAGCGATTAAGAAACTAAATTGAGAAGTCACATAACTCTCAGCTGACCCTACCCGTGACGCTTAACCTTTCTCAAAAAGGTGTTTTATAGCCAAATCTAAGGGATGCCTTGGGATGTCATAAATCAGACATGGAAGGCAGACACTTGGGGCAGTTCGACCAGTGGTTATATATAGAGAGAATCTTACGTTTGGACAGATATATTGATACCCGCCAATTTTGGGACGCCATTAATTTTTATCCCAGCGCCTAGATTTCCTTCTGTGTGCCGAAAATAGTTTGAAACCTATTGGTAAGCTTTTATTTATTTTCTTATGTCCGGTATGTAATTTATACACGGTCATTTTTTAATCGTCTGAATCGTCGTGAACATTTGTTCACAGGGTGTTCTACCCATGAAGATGAACAACTTTTACTATGGGACCAACTCGGAAAACAAGAAAAAAAATATCGGCTGTTTCATACATTTTGGTTGAAAATTTGTCAGACGATTGAAAAAATCACCGTGTACACATACATTACATGCACACTGCAGAGAGACAAAAGAAAACAGCTGTTTCATACAAAAGTTTAGTTTAAACAACTTTTTTTGCTGAGTTTTCCGGGTTGGTCACATAGTGTGTCTTTTTCATATTCATGGTTAACACCCTGTAAAAATTTGGTTACTAATAAATAAAAAATATATCCCGGGTGGTCTATTTTAACGACAATTGCCTGTTTATTGGGAAAGTTGTAAGGATGTAGTTTGCTGAAGATTTTAAATATATTTCATTAAGTGAAAAGTTCGCAACTAAAATCCTATTAAAGAATTGCCTGTCTCCAGCACTAAACGCAAACTTAAATTAAAAATAGATTAACAAACTTGTGTTTAGGAAAACAAAATAACTAATTATGATAGAAGCGGTCTGAGTCCTTGCATAGTAACAAAATGGCGAACAAAAGTATACTTAAGTATTTTACTTGAGATAATAACACAGCAACAATTAAGTTCAAAGTTAGTGCTAAGTAATGTCCTGGTAATTAATCATAGCCTGTTTAGACAGTTAAGAACAAAGGAGTGTATACTTTTTCTTGGATATTGCTTTAGATAAAAATGTATATGTATTCTCATTTGCATTGTAGAGGGCTTAATGCGAGTATTTATTTTTACTCTATTTATGTCTGTTTAGGAGGAGCTTGTGGCTTAATAATAACAGACAAATTTGCACTAAGGCTACTTCCATCTACTACCCCCCATCTGTCAATAAATCTCCAGGAGACTTTTGTCTATTGTCTTACTGTTGTGTCGGCCATTGACCACAAATGAGTAGATATAAATATTTTCGTAGCACCTCGTAGCCGCTCGTAGCACTTCGTAGCCAACTGCTACGAAACCGTAGCACCAATTTAGCGTAATAATTTTTTGTACAAAATCGAGCATAAACCATTTTTTAAATCGAGTTTCAAGTCGATTAAGAAGCGAATACTGAACGGGTATTGTCGATTAGCTCCCTGAAATCTTGAACAGACAGACACGTCACTTGGTTTAGCCACAGACATGAGATTTAAATCGATCTTGTCTACCGAGTGGTGTGGAACTCAGTGTATTAGAGAGGCAATGATACCCAGAGATGGTTCTAGAAAAGTAGAAAGTATTTTCGTGTTATGTCAATATTTTTATGTGTTGTGGATATAAGAGAATTTTGCTTTTAACTAAATGGAGGAGATGCATTTCGCAAGAAGTTCTCAGTATTTTATTTACAGGTAGTGAGAGCTTTAGAATGTCTTGTAATATGCTGGTAAGGAACGTAGAAATGATATATTTTTTTTGTTGTTCATTTAGGAATTATTTTCAAGAAGCAAAAGGACCGGTTAATTTATAATGTGTGATTGTTTACACACCGTAAATTTCTGTTTTTTTTTTATTATTTGGTTCTTGCTAGCAAAAAACCGGGCAGAGGTGGACATCTCGTCCTACACCCACATTTCGCCAATAACACTATTACACTTCACCTGACCCGAGCGTCAAACCCAGGATTCCATGCTCAATAAAAGCGCTTCCAACTAGTAGACCACCGATATAGCAAAAAATCATTTTCAATTTCCAAAATGAATTCCGCCTCTACTTATCCCCTACCAATTTCTTAGCAAAATTTACTTCCGTAAACATGTATTCATACTTAAGTTGATCACTTTAATATGTCTTTTCTTCGGCGCACTCAATCATATTATGGAACGATACTGACTGGAATTAGGTTGTCTTATTAAGTGCTGAACATATATGTCGTGGAAAACGATATTCTCAAATAATAAGTTGTAAAGTTGATTAACTTAGTACGGAGTCTATGGTGACCAGCGTGACGTTACTTGTCATTTGAAAATGGCACGAATGTGTTTTCGGTAATGTCACGTGGACAGAGTCGTGCTGGTGCGTGGGAGCTGTGCAGAACTCGATTGATTTGAGGCACCAACGAAGACACACATCCAGTTCGAAACTGTCAGTTACCTATGTGAGTTACGTTTTGTGATTACGATTGTTAAGTGAGGTTAATACTGCAATGGAGATTGTTATTATACGTTATGAACTCGGTACCACGATCGGTGTCAGCTCATCGCTTAGCCATCGCTGACGCCGACATATACAAGAATATTTTGTTGTAACAAACATTCTAACGCAAAGGTAACATCAGGAATTTGTTTTGAGCAATGACTTGTTATTATTTAATTTTATATATTTTTATAGATAGATTATAAATTTACAGAATAGTAAACCCAATTAAATCTTGTAATAAATAGTTATTATTATTCGAATTCAATTTCACTTCAATCTAGCACAAAACACAATGTAACTTTTTTTTATCATCAGTTCCAGTTCTGCATCGCAACCAAAATAAAACGTTCTTATTTTTAACTTTCTTATTTTCGCCTGAGAAAAAACGCCTCGTCGAGTAAAAATACGCCGATTAGACAGTTCGATTCGGCCTTGAAAGTGTATCAAGTCACTACTGTTAGGTCAGTTATATCTAAACTGTCAGATACGTCAGTTAGTCAGATTAGCAACGACTTGTCTATTATTTTTATTGTCTCACTGATGGATTAAATAGAATTCTGATATTATTTAATACACCGTTGTCATGCCTATTGAAACATAGATATAAACAAGTTTTCATAAATATTTTCTACATTTTGTTAACTTGTCTCACAACATCGTCGCGTCGAGTCCAAAAAATCTTTTTTCAAAAAATAAAACCGACTTAAAAAAAACCACTAACCGATGTAAAATAACTCTAAATTAGGAAGTCTGTGGCTTTGGTGGTTTTGTCTTATTCATGATGGGCCACCGACTTCCGAATTTAGAGTTATTTTACATCGGTTAGTGGTTTTTTTTAAGTCGGTTTTATTTTTTGAAAAAAGATTTTTATTTTTCCATTTTTAGTTGTTTCCATACAAATATTTGCCATGAATTTATTTTTATATTGTTATTTGTTAACAATACATAATGGTAATAGGGTTATCCACTTATCCCTAATAAATGAAACTTATCATACCTAACTGTCGAAATCTAGGTATATTGTACACATCTGCGTACCCCTCAGAGCGTACAGGCGTGATGATACATCATGATGTTGTATAAACAATAAATATCCAAGCGATTCCAGCAATCACGACAGATTTGCCGTCCATTTTTGAAGAGTTCCATTGTATATCTCCGAAGATCAGCACCAGATCTTCACCAAATTAAAATGGGACCACCTCGGAAGTATACTCTTTGAAATAAAAAAATAATTTTGAGAATCGGTCTACAAACGGGGGAGAAAGCGCGTAACAAACACACAAATAAAAAACATACCGTCGAATTGAGAACCTCCTCCTTTTTTTGAAGTCGGTTAAAAAGAGGAATGGACATAATTAGTTTATGTCATAAGAGTCAACTGTGTTGTTTATCTTGATTTCTTCGCTGGACTAATGCAGCTGTATTTATATAAGTTCTAGAAAAATAAACAATTCACGATGTGAGTCCTGACAAACTAGGTACAGACGCCAGCACATCAAGTTACTCCAATGTGTCAAACGTTCCCAATTGAATATGAACCTTATTCTGTTTGACATAAAGTTGAAAAAATATCAAAGAAATTTGACACATTGGGGTAACTTGATGTGCTGGCGTCTGTACATAATTGCAAAAGTGATTATATATTCCAATGACTTTTCTTGCTATTCCTCTCGTTTGTTTCCCTTAACATTTCATAAAATCTTTATGCAGCCTAAGAATCTTTTGTTGACCACCAGAACGCTTTCAATTCGACAAAAGTGACAAATATCTTCCGATACGCGACTACTAATAATCATATTCAACACCCTAGGCAGAAAATGCCGTCTTATAGGCCATAGGCAATTGAAGCTTTATCTCTATCTACCAATTCATTCATTCATTCAATCAACAGGCCAGTCGTACTTTATGTAATACATGATATCTATCATGATATTCATGATATATGATATGTATCGATTTAAATTATTACCTCCTACTACTACTATTTCAAATTCTACTATCTACTCTAGTATTGTATGTAACATATAGACACGCAACGCAGTAGTTCAGTTTAAAATGATGTATTTTGAATCTTTCTAAATCAATGCATTTCAGTAAGGTAGTTAGGTTAGGTAGTTAGGTTCGCTATAAGATAGGTATGGTAAGTTAGGTCAGGTTATATGTATGTATGTTGTCATATTTTTCTATCTAACACAAAAGGTTCGTTCACCGATATATTTTTTATTTTTTGTAATATACATTATTGTATCTAATAATTGTCAATATGTGAGTACCATTTATCCAATAATTTACTTAACTACATTACCTCTCTTAGTCCAGTTGTTTTTTTTATTCTAAGTAGGTGTATCGTCTTTACATTTAATGTGATTGATTAGTGTATACAAAATATCGTCAATGGTTATTTTAAAACAGTAATTATTCATTTTCTTGCCCATTTTTTCAACACGAAAGAAGCTAATTGAAAACTGCCTAAACTAATAAAAATAAATATATTTAACCTTGACTTTGATTTTGCTCTTTTTTTTTTAGTTTTTTTTTTTAACATATTTTATTCAAAAATCAACACAAAACATGTTTACAAAAATTCTGCCAAACTGCTTAACAGTAAAGTTTGTCGGCAGTTGTTCTGTTTAACGATATTTAAAATATTTTACAAACATATATGTGTGCGTCTTACTAATTTGATCCAAATATTGTCTGTGTTAGGTAAATATTCAGCGACTTATCATTCAAATAACCCTTTTCTTAAATCTTTCCGATCCATCAAATAGATCACACATTTTTGTGGAAATAGAAAGGGCTTATACAGCGGGTGCGCAATGTGGAAGTGATGTGATGTGAGTGCAGATATACGATATATACAGGATGCTTTTATTGGTAATGGGAGCCTGTCACTCAGTGAAAGGTTTTGTCTGGAAACAAGATGGCGCTTATCGACTTGAGTGTTATTGAAGATTTCATATAATGCTCTCTTTTGTTAAAGATTCAGCTTAGAAAATATCCAGTGTAGGTAATGTTTCCTTTAAGCAAGTAAGTAGGTATGTTTCAAGTTTCTGTATTATCTGTGTCCGTATAAGTGGCTAAGGTTGGCCTGGCAATCCTGAGGTCGTGAGTTCGATTCGCACCCATTGACGTGAAACCACTCCAGATATATAGCATATTTAGCTTAGTTTGAGGGGTTAACAAGATAACTATTAGTGTGCTACCGGTATTGCTAGCTTTTAAAATTAAGCAATAACACTAAGAGTTAGTAAGTTTTTTTTCGAACACGCTAATCTCTGGAACTACTAGTCGGATTTAACATTACATAACATCACGCCAGTAATGTCTGAAGGGTTAGGCGGAAATGTACTCACATAACACCCAGTTGTTTTTACATGTTATGTATATATGAGCGAGTCGAACTTTAAGAAGTATTTTCGCATTTGTTAGTCAATTCTTAGGGAAGATGTCAAATTAGTCTTTTTGATATCACACTACAACCCCAAGAAGCGAGTCAAACTGCGTGGCAGAGACTGTGTATTTGGTTTATTTGGAAATCGAGTTAAATGCACATCATCCCTGTCTTCTTCTTATTTTATCCTTGAAAGTTCTGCTTGTCAAAATACCACCACCAAAGAACCCAAAGACCCAAAGACCAACCCCAAAGATACCCAAAGATTGAAGCTCGACACAAACTCATAAAAGGCACCTTGTTAGCTAGAAAATTTGATCGCACTAAGTGACTTCCATTATAAACTTAAAGCGGTAATACCCTAAATTGTGTTGATCAAAGTTTCGACATTATGATAATAATTTACACTAAAACCAGTACAAGTTACTGAGAGTAACAATCTAAACTTAACTTACAACTTCAAACATTTGTGAAAAAGTTTTGATTAACAAATCAAAGCAAAATTCTTAGACGCGGTGTTACAAGCTTTTCATTTTACTTGCCATGTTAGTAAGAACATAATATGCAAGTGTGTGTGCGTGTGTATGTGTGTATTTGTCACTTACAAAACGAAAAAGAAGAATTTATATGTATGTGAGTCAAACCTTAAAACCTAAATTTTAAGCTAGATATGCCCAACTGATTGGGCTACGATTTTGCAATCACATTTGGTTTGTACAACAATTAATGTAAAAAATAAATGTTTTATGTTTTCAGTTAAAATACGTAAAATACAAGTTCTTACAACTTCTGTTGTAAGACTATGATAATGTGCTGGTTATAGGATCCATGACGAATTACCTCCTAGTTCGGTTTTTTTTTAGTATGTTGTCATACGGACGCTCGTGCAATTGTATGTACGTGTTTATTATGTTTCATATATTAGTAAAATATAGTGTTTTTATACTACATATGATAATTACCGGTCTTTTCCAATATTAAGCGCCTGATGTAAGTTAAAACCGCGTAAAATATCTGAGTAAACATATGAAAATTTAACTTTTACGCTACGCTTTCGTGTAACGTAAAAGTTACACCAAAAGTTTTAACCAAAACCCAATTTGAACGTTTGCGTCTGTTTTTAAAACAGTGTCCCCAATGAATCTTAAGTAATAAACAATAAATTTTGTTTCATGGACTTGGCTTAATTAAGATATAAACTTTTGTATAAATTCCGTTAACCAAACAACAAAACGAGATCGCGGCTTATGAAATGTTTCAAATGGCAGATTCGAAAATCAAAATGCCTTCTGTCCATAATTTGCGTTCTTAAATCAAAAGTTTTTAAATGCTGACCGGTTAGGTAAGTTACCGGTTAAGTATACTCGTAAAATGATCTGACCAATCGCGCGGCGTAATGAGACATACCCTCGATTGGACCTGAACTGCAGCAGGCGGGATTTGAGCCCGCGACGCGGCAGAAATTTGGGGCCTCCTTGCGTGCTAGCACACATACAACCTCTGTTAATGCTGTTAGTCTTCAGCGACAAACATAATACAACTGCTGCGCTGGCATAGACCTTGGCTTTGAAACAAGTGACGAAAATACAGAATAAAAGGATCAACGGAATTACTAACATAGACAAAATCTTAAAAAAAGATGAACACTGACGTCTCAGCTTTCAACAAAGAGGATTTTTTGTACGTAACGCTTTTTAGGTTCAAAAGAGTCCATAATAGTTTTACCCTCTTACTTTTTTCAGTCACAGACACGACTGCCAGAAAAGCTAAAATATACTTAATCATTTAGTCGGCTGTTACCATCTACTATTGCTACGAGCTAAGACTGTATCTGTGTTAGTTTGTACTCTGAGTACAGGTAAGTTTAGACTACGCTAGAAATTTTGACATAAATGTCAGAGGTTTTTGTGCTATTCACACTAAACACTTTGAAACAACGTATTTACACAGCGGCTGATGTGACCCTAATAATCCAGTGACAATAAAGTGCAAGGCCGACGACACACTATTTAGTCTGATTTAATATAATCGACTATATTAAATTTTATAGGTATTTAATTTTACTTAAGTTTGACGTTCAAAGTGTCTAATAATGGTCTAATTAACGATTTGTTGCGTATAATGGCATAGGTTCTATTTTTAAAGCTAACTTTTGAAACTAAAAAATGCGTCGTGGGTAGTCTGTCGTCTGCGCTGCACCTAAATTTTACAATTAGAGACACTCGCGTTCATAATATAAAGACACTCGGTGTATACTCTGAGTGTACCGTGTATAGTGTTGTAGTCCAATCATACTATTAAGTGCCGACTTAATTTAAAAAAAAAATAAAGTGCATTATTTTATAATGAACAAAAACACAGCATGGGATTATGAGCGCCCATAATTTCTAGTTCGCTTTTACATGTAAATCCATTGGCCCGACTGCCGCTTGTTTCAAAGCCCGGGTTTCACACTACAATGCCACTCGCTCTTTACTGCGGGAAAGATTGGACGCGGAAAACCTCTCGGAAAGCAATCTCGGGTAATTGTAGTTTTACAAGAGCCGGTTCGCAACAAAACCGGTACTTTTCCCGAGGTAAAGTGCGTACGTGTAGGGAGGGTTAATCACAGCAATATCGCCTTTCCTAATTGAATTACAGATCGTAATGTTTCGTACTAGTATTTCTTTTTCCGTTTACTTATTGTTTTGCGCGTATAGTTCGTGTTACGAATTAGGTATTGTTACAAGAGAAATATAGCTTGGAACATTCTTATTGAAATTTATTTAAGCCCTTAAAGTACGAGAAACTGGTTCTTTAACTAAATGAACCTATAAAGGGAAAAACTGTTGAAAATGTCTTTAAAAATAATAGTCAGTAAATCCGACTACAGACATCCTACTGCTGGGCAAAGACATCTAACCAGGACGTTTTTTCGATATAGGGCTAAAGTGGACCACTGGTCGTTTAATTTGTCCAGGTCGTCCCGCCATCTTCTTCTGTCAGAATATCGAAATAAAAAAATGTCCTAGTATTGTAAAAACGACTAGAGGTACCTACAAAGTTTCTTTAAAAATCAATTCTGATTTATATCTTGTTGATCTCCACTTAATTTGATTCTAAATCTAGTTTAAAATTCCCTCTCGATTTGGGCTGTACAAATCTAATAGAATATTTTATACGATTCTCGAAACGAACTCTCGGAGTTAATTTTGAAAAATCGAATAATATCGAAGCTTTGCCTTAAAAAGCTTTTACCTTAATTGGTCCAATAATAATTAATTTCCTCAATTTCGTTTAAAAAATATGTCTTCTTTAATAAATGCCAAAGAAAAAGTTAAGTCCTTGAGTAATATAAAAAAAATGCGAGGTATTCCTCGAAGCCCTACCATTTTGAGGCGCACCTTATGAGGCGCTCCTTTTTTATTCCTCGGAGCGCACCTTTTAGTAGCGCTCCCGATAGCAATTAAAAATATTAATTTTTTTTTCCTCGAAGCGCACCTATGATTAACTTTCGAATAGAGATAGGATACTAACTGAAACTATCGATGAAAAGTAAAACATGTTATTTTAAACAATTTGCAAAAACTCTGTACTCCTTGACCATAGATTGGTTTTAAAAGGTGCGCTCCGAGGAATAAAAAAGGAGCGCCTCATCAGGTGCGCATCAAAATGGTAGTGCTTCGAGGAATACCTCAAAAATGCAAAGGTAACAGCAGGGCTAATGGCCATCTTTTCATTGCCCTACAGGGGCCAGTTGATCACCGAACTTTGATGACAACTGAGAATTTATAAAAAAATGGTTTGGCACTTTAAGTGAACTTCAAGTTACGTTGACTATCAGACGGGGTACAGTGCGCTTCGTCATATATCTGCGAGTGCCCATGACGTCATCCTAGATACACACTGATGATAGGCAATACGAAAAAAAATCAAAAAGATGCTTACTAATTTTCTTATTGACAAATGTTACTACACACTGAATGAATTTTTGAATGATGGCTCGATAAAGATTTTAACTATTAAGTAATGAATGTAATAAATTATTACCAATACTTATTGACATTAAATATATTTTTGTCCTTTTTTAATTTGAAAATAGTAGTTTTTTTTTGACATTTTAATGATTTTGACAGTGTATTTTCTTCTGTCATTTTAATTATTATTAGTTTTTTTGACATTGTAATTATGGTGATCTATTACTAATGGCATGTGGTACTAATTTTTGTACGCCCTAGAGGCAAAACATAGCGTGCTAAATCTCTAACTGTATTAACAATTGTAATGTATACCTATGTTTTACAATAAATAAATTAATTTGAATTTGAATTTGAAACTAGCTGTTTGACAGTAAATCGTTTAACACGTTGCCCAGTGATTGTCACCATGAACTGTCGTCGGAGATGGGCTATCTCCGACAGTCTGGTAAGAAGGTCGTCTCTTATGCAAGAGGCAGTGCGTTCAAATCTGGGCAAGTACAAATGTGACTTTTTTTCTATTCATTATAGTACTTTCTATATTTATCTTGGACATCACTGACAACCCTGAAAGTAAAATCTGAATTTTACTATGAACTTCAATACGCAATTGCCAACTAGCTTCGAGCGAGTATTGATTAATGCTCGTGCCTTCTCTGTATGAGAAGAGGCTTTTGCCCTGCAATGCAGGAGGACAGTAATACGATAATATTAATACTAGTAACTAATTTGGCGGCTGATCTCGCCACCCTTGTAATAATCTTCAGTTTTAAAATATTTTGAATTAGTGAGCAAACATTACTTGTCCTAAATACATTTTAAAGTAATCTTCAATCACTTTTTTATATCAAACAAAAATAAAAAAAGTATGAGGTATGTTATACAAGAATGTGTGTAAAATAGCACTTAGATCTCCTGTGAAATGTGGACTAAAGAATTTTCATTTAATGGTTACTCATGTCAACAACTTCTTAGTATCAATAAAAAGATCGGGTGAGTACAGTAAATTGATTTTTTATAGGCTATTTCCACGGTCCAGTTACAAAATAATATCATTTTTATTATAATAACTTTTCTACACATTAATCCACGTGTCACGTAATTTTAAATGTGGAACGCTATTTGCTTAGGCTGTGTGCCAAGCACAAATACTAGACGTCAATTTAATGTCAATTCGAACGCATTTTAAAATTAAAGAACAACTATCCAGGGGCTCGAGTCTGCTATTGCAATCGTGTCTCGGTCATTGATCGAATATTTGACAACTTTGACAGTTTTTGTATGGGAAACGTGTCATAAGTTTGACGTTATACGTCAAAAATCGATCATTGCCCGGTCATTGAGACACGATTGCAATAGCGGACTCGTCCCCCTGGTTGAGGTGTAAATTTATCTGTCAAGCACGACAACACGCGCATCATGACCACCATTTCCCCCTTTCTGATAAAAAGATCCATAGATATCAAATTGTCTTTAGCAAAAAAAAAAAACAATAGCTAATTGGTTCCTTACGTAAGCAACAAACAACTTGATATTTATATTCAAAATAAAAATTAATTGCTATCAGTTTCCAACGTAAATTAATAATGATTTGACTCCTATTTCTAATTACTTTCCTCAAGTAAGAAATTCCGGTTTTTAATGATCTAACTCCTATAATGATTGGGGGAACCAAAATTGGAATTCAGCTCGGTTTAATGAGACCATTCTTTAGGGGCCTTCTGTATTAGAAGAAAGTCCTTACTGGACCATTAACCCGTCTTTTGAGTAGTACATACTTTCATTAAAAAGTAATCATTCGACAAGCAATAAATGTCTTGCTACATATTGTAAGTTTAGTTTTTTTTTTTCTATGGCTGAAAACGCAAAATCAGTTAGCAGGAAATTTTATTTTTTCCAAAATAATTACGCAAATGCCACAAAATCTATTCAACGTTTAATTTCAAAGATCTACATAATGATATATTTCCTCATTATATTCGTAGCAAAACAAAATGACGTCCTTCTAAATTTAAAACGATATTATTACACAAAAAAAAAACAAACGCAAGTGGCAGGGTAATAGTAATTATATAAACAAGGGGACGCCTCGGCCTCATTTTTTGACGTCGAAAAAGAAAAAAAAAAACTTTTATAACAACACTCGTGAAGAGCCTCTTTTTAGAAACTGTCACCTCCTCGAGTTTACGTAATGTTGGTACGTGTTCGAATTTTGAACTTTAGAAGTACTGGAGTGAGAGTACCATTGAGATTTTGGGGAAATATGAAATGTCCTTCATGAATGTCAAGTGAGGTTTTTATACTGACGTCTAATTGGGTTACGCTTGTTTTATAGATATAAGTAAAAACAATAGAAACGTGCCAACACGTAAACAAGGGTATTGAATAATTTATTTGCTATAAATATCTTACCAAAACGCGCTTGAACATAACAGGGTATCTATTTCAGACTTTTATTACTAGGCACCATATTTAGTAAGTGCTAGGCGCATTTCCTATTCAAAACATGAGGAACTTTCTATCTTAAAACTACACGGATTTAGTTTAATTATGTTAGAAACATCTTAGATGCCTACGATAAACAATCAATATTTTTTTGTTATAACGAGACTGCCGTCTAACCCTCCCCTTACGTTCTAAAGACAAAAAATTAAGAAAACACTTACTTAGACATTAAGCTAGCTCAACGTTTATATAAATATTAGTGTTGCCACGTATTTATCCCGTGCAGATTTGCTAAATTAGAGTGTTTTAGGAAGCAACGAAAGTGTCGCAATGTGTGCCCAACTTTAAAATTGGATACAGACCAGGCTAACAAGGGCTAAATGAATTTAAATAGCTTTTGCTGGATGTTATTTGCCTCCATAGAAACGTTATCAAAGGGCATGTATTTAACTTTTACAACATTTATACTGTCTATGAATATGTCCACAGGCAAGTTTTTACTGTCCAGATTGACTCTTTTACAGTTAGTTGGTGAACTTAGAAGCAGGGGTGGACAGAATACCCGCCACCATAAGAGTTATGACCCCCCATCATGAACACCCGATTTGCCATTAAATATAACATTTCCATACGTTTTGATTGCTCTGTTTGACGTTAGAAATAATAAAATAATGATGTGCAATAAATTTTATTTAGTTCAAAAATGACCTCTACAAAATCTTTGTCAGTGAATGTTTGGATGGATGAAGATAACTGGCAAGTCGATAGTCGAGTCAAGTTGCGAAAACAAAACACGCATTTGCCCCAAAAATGCTTGCAACCTCAGGTCCGCCGGTCCGGTTGAAAACAGCGTCAGGCACTAGTTATCTGGCTCTTTATGCTGCACTGGACTTGTATGGCAGAACCGCAAGACACATTTTCTTTCAACATTATTTTTTCACATATTTTAGCTGTCTTTTTTTAAGTTATTTTAGTATTGAGAGCCTGAGTCAGTGCAGAATGTTTTTCTTTCAAGTTTATATCTTTGAACGGTTTGACAATTGCATCTTTTGCGCTTGTTGGCCCAGTCTGTGCCCTAATTAAGACAAAACAGTAGAAAAAGTTTATCAAACATGCAGCGTACTTACTCGGCGTTGGTCTCAGGAGTGGGCAGGTCTCCAATAGTTGTGAGGGTGAGGGTTGACCAGTAGAGTGAGCCGAGATACTTCCTCGTCAAGGTGGCGTAGTCTCCGGGACGGTGGGGGTACACCCAGTCACCCTGTTGAAGAAAGATATTGTGAATATACTGTGGTTTAATACCTGGGCATAGAAAAATGAAAAAATGTAGGGAACTAACAACTAAATGTTTGAAAATATCACTAAAATGGGCAGGTATATAATGCTTGTTACTTTTTCCAACTCTATAACTAAAAAAAGATGTTTTTTTTTATCTTATTTCTTTTGTATCTGGGGGCACGGGCGTGCCCCCGCCAAGACGAGCTAAGCGAAGCGCAAGGGCACTGCCTACCTTTTCTCGAAGTGTTTTGTCGTTTTTTTGAACCCTCATAGAGTTGGTTTCCGATGTACCAGAGAGTTCATATTCTCAGGATATGATGTCATTAATAGAGTAATTAAACATACAAAGTCTCAATTGAATAGCTCTAATATTTTAGATTTTATTGATATCTAGATCATCAAAATGTTTGGGTACTTCCTGAAGTGCTCGAGAGCTGAAATTTGGTATGTAATCTAAGTTTAGTATACATCCAACAAAAAAAATCAAAAAGTCAAAATGTTCGCTCCCCATCCCCTAAAATGGGGGGGTGGAGGTTTGTATGAGATGACATGACCGCTTTAGAGCGATATATCGCCCTGATTTATCGCTTATGGTAATCAGTAAACCATCAAAGAAAAAAGGCATACATTTATACTGATATGTAGAATTTGTGAAGTTAGGGTCGGTAGGTTAGGCCGTGTAGATTCAGAAGCTTGGCTCTACATGAGATCTGATCTTTTCCACAAGGCAAACCTTATGTGGTAGTCTTGGCAACATTTTACATGAAATGTTTTGGTGGGTCATCATTTGGCATTGTGTACGTTATTGTATATTAAGTTCCACAGTACTTTTATACTACACAAGCTTTGGACGTGAAGACTTACGTATAACCACATTGTTACTTATTACCATTAAATTGTATTTAGTTCTAAATATTCCAGAGTTCTAAAATAAACAAAATTCTGGTACAGTCTGCTGGAGTTACAAAATATTAAAAAATATTACACTTTTTGTAATACTTATGGCTAGATAGATAAAATAATTACTTCGTTTTTATTATTATAAAATATAATGATGGCCAATTACACGTTTTTATTCGTAGATACGTAGTAGTACAATATTACGTAAGTAATTAGACTCTATTGAGATTGGACTTTCACAAGATGAGTTAAGGTTTAAAATACTTAACATTTTCTGAGTATTACTTTGCTGTTTTATTATGAGAGTTCATGAATATAAATAAGACGCCGTGTCCTGAGGTATGTCACGAGATTTTTACAACATAACGCGCAAAGGAATTTCGTATCAAGTCTTGAATAAATTACCGTTTTCGCGGTAATGTTGAATGAGATCATTTTCATTCAAGATTCGTTTATGTTTATTATTTTACATAAGATTTAACACGAGACATCTTGTTATTTAAAACATAATCTGTCTATAATACTTATAAGAACTGCCGAGCTCAGTAGGTTATTTTTTTTTGTCATAACTCCTGACATATTGATTGGTGAATAATAGTAATAATGAGGCTTGTATGTTTTAACCTGATCTTGGACCTTTGGCTTTTATTAATTATCTACATAACAAGCCTCTTAATGTGGTCTAACAAAACAAAATAACGATATGGATAAGAACGCAAGTCTACTGGAAATACCTTATGGCCCAACACTATGAAGTGGTGAAGGACCAGCGTTTAGGGAGACTGTCTTATAAAATAAATATTCCACAGCTTTTTCACACAACGCCATTTAGTCCCAAGCTAAGCTTGAGAGCTTGTGTTATGGGTACTAAATAGCTGATAAACATACTTTATTTTTATATTATAGATAAAAAATTACACCCAGACACAGAACAAATGATCGTGCTCATCACATAAACATTTGTCGTGGGTGGGAATCGAACCCACGACCTCCGGCATAGCAGTCAGGGTCACTAACTATACTAGACCAACAGGCCAGTCAAATTATTACGTTATGTAATTTTGACGTTAAAAAGTGCTGATTCTCAGCCTAATTTGAACAGCTTTGATTTTGTTTAGGCCCGGTTGCAGTAAGGTACCAGCAACTGCGTAGTTCAAGTGCTCACTCCGACTTTACTTTTCGTGTATTTTTGTCTAGGAGAAAAATATTACATAATGTGCTTTTATTGAACCCTAAATAAGCCCAGTTTTTTACATTACTCTTACATGGTTCCATTGTGGGACCTAAAACCCAATTGTTAAACACGTTTCATTTAGCGATCTAATGTCAACTTTTTTTTTCCATACAGCCTAAATCATGTTTCTAACTCCACAAAGCACATGACCGCACATTTAACAAAAAATACAGACCTTCCAAAAAGGTCCAAATTATTTGCACCCTCGGCTTAATGTATATCCTCCGCAAAATACGAGAATGCAAAAAGCCTTCTAAGGATTTGCAAATCAGCAGGGATCCGACAGTCTGGCCTGGCTTGTCATTACGAAGACCGCTATAAACTTGATTTTCTACTGCAACCGGACTGCCGTACATTCATTTGGTCGACAAAGTTGTGAGTTTAAACAAGATTGTTTACGAGTTACGGGTTCTGAGAATAGGCTGGCGTATGGTTTAAAAGTATCAAAATAATAATACACAATAAGGCACCCACATTTCACCAGTTATTTTTAAGTCCCATGAAATAGGGGGCGAGCCTATTGCCATCAATCGGGCATAAATCCAGCCTCCGGGCTGATACTGAAAAATTCTAGGTAGAAACTCCATAACGCTTTGCACGACCCGGGGATCGAACCCTAGACCTAATGCTAGCAGTAGCGCTTGCAACTACTAAGACCAACGTTTAATTACTCCTATTTGTTGAATTGTTTCTAGGGTCTTGTGGCTATTATTAACTTTAAAGACGCATACTTGACACATACTAGTAACTTCATTTTTGCACAAGTATAGTAAAATTTTAATTACATGCGGCTAAATATTAATTCATACAGTGCCCTGTACGTGCAGTATAACAATGCCTTCAGGATGCTTGTGGGACTGCCGCGGTATTGTAGCGCTTCGGGTATGTTTGCCGATGCGAGAGTTGATGATTTTTATGCCATTATCCGTAAACGATGCGCTTCTCTCCGGCACAGAACTGATATCAGCTCCCACGGCATGCTGAGAGCATTGAGTGACCGGTGGGACTGCCCGATGCTTGGTCGATGGGTGAGACTGCACGCACAGGTCAGCTCTGGATAGCTGTGCGTGCTTTTCACTTTATCTCTATTCTCTTTTATGTTATTATTATTATGCCTTTTTTATTTTATGTGTGAATTGTGTTATTTTTTATGATTATTTGTATTTTGTGATTTATTTTGATTCGGTATGTTATTTTTGTTATTTTGTAAATCGTGAATGCCAACTAATCTAATTCTATGGACTTGTATGTCTGAAAATAAATGATCATTATTAATAATTCCACTACTCATTTGTGGTCAATGGCCGACACAACAGTAAGACAATAGACAATTATCTCCTGGAGATTTATTGGCAGATGGGGGGGGGGGGGGGGTAAATTCTACTTCGGAACCTTTAAAGAACTAGAATCAGTTCTTGCGTACTAAAATATTAAACATAAGCGGACGTCACGTGGTTTCACCCCGTTCTCATTGGTATACAGGTATAAAAAAAAAACCGATCGAATTGAGTACTCCTCCTGAAGTCGGTTAAAAAGTAGTCTATGCCACCCGGGGATAGTCTAACTTCCCAACGGTGAAATAATTTTTCTAATCAGTCCAGTATATTTGAAGTTTATACAACAATACTAATCTTTCCTCTCAGTTGTATGATATTGATAAGAAGAAAGATTTTGCAAACAGAGAAAACACAATTTTTCTTATAATGCTGCACCACATTTAAAGTCAAATTCACCCTTCAGTTCATGCCAGCCATTTACGAGGAAATCCACAGTATAATAATATTACAACGTGTAGACTGTTAGACGCTACCGGCCAGTCTGTTAACTAATTCCTTTAGTCGCCTGAATGTGAAGAGGTTATGTGTCCCCGTCGCCATACAGGCGACACACCACATGGTGTATTAATTAAATTTAGTGGGGAGAGTTGGCCTACTAGGTATATAACTTAAGTGTTACGAGTAGGCTTTGAAATAGGCTAGAAGAGACACAGACGCGCAATTTAGTTCTATGAGTTTTGTACGCTATATTATGACAAGATCCATGTCTAATGGCGAAAAGATATCCAAGTTTTTATACTTAAATGTATTTGCGTTTTTAAACTTATTTTCTGCAATCATGTTTTCTCAATATTGTGAAAGGACATATTTAATTTTATTAATTATTACTAGCACTTCGCCGTGCCTTTGTCAACCAGGAATACGTAATTCTACCTTTAATATCCCCCCCTTAGTAGTTTTGAAATAAAATGTATAACTACCTTGTTACTTGCCGACAGTCTAGCTTTCCATATGTGAAAGAATTTTTAAAATCGGTTTAGTAAATTATAAGTTAAATCCTTCCAAAAACGCTTCTTACAAGGTTACATATTAGGTACAGCAAATGGCCAATAAGACTTAATCAAGTTAATTCCATTTTCTCAGAGAAATAACAAAGACCATGATATTATCACGTCTATTCTTAATCTATTGTGTCTTCGCGAGCAGTAATAGTGCTTCTAGCCAGGTCTGAACATTCTTATCCCGCGTTTTATGTTTTCTCACAACCGTTTGAATTCAGAACAATATCTTTATGACAGCACCATAAACTAAGTTCCACAGAATCTCATCATAAAAAAGAAATAAACTTTTAAAAATGCAGTCTTTAAAACCAGTATTCTTTGAGGATAAAAGAGTAAAGTTTAATTTTAAACGGAAATTGTATTGTAATGTGACAGAAAATAGTTTTCTTTCATAGCTCAACCACGGGTTGTTAAGTCGGGGTTCAGATGTTTTGTTTGTGCTACTTTCTCATTATTTTCCTTTTATTGCTTTATCTATAATTCCAGACAGTTGAAAGTTGTCGCCGTCACGGTCCAATAATAGTACCCACCTATTTATATGTTGTTTGTAGGTCTGTCAGACGGCTTTTGAGTACTTTGTATGTGGCCTTCGCAAATATCCGGCAGATCTGCAGCGTTGGTGACAGCGTAGGATTGAGCTACACGATGATTGATATAAGCATGGTGATTGTTGGGACAGGGCGACTTTAAAGCCGTTTCTTCTTCTTTATCGTGTGGTAAGTGACTGCTGTGACCTGCTAGGGGCTTCTGATTTGACTTTTTTTTTTATACCACGACGGTGGCAAACAAGCTTACGGCCCGCCTGATGGTAAGCGGTTACCGTAGCCTATGGACACTTGCGACACCAGGGGCGCCACACGCGTGTTGCCGACCCTTTAAAACCTATTTACTCCCCTTTTGAAGAACCCCATACTGTAGCCCGCCAACTTCACATGCCAAATAGAAATAGCCTAAATTAAGAGTTTTTTTTTGTAGGTGTTAGGTTGAGTTTTGTGGACAAAGTCAGTACCAATTTATTATTTCTAGTACTAAGTATATTAGAGTGTAGTTAATATGATTGATCTATACACTATAAATTAAATAAATTATATTGTTTAAATTCATGTTCATCTAACTTATCACATGATAGATGTATTGCAAGGGAGTTTATTCCGCCATTTCTTCTTCCCAGCAATCACTACAAAGTAGTGAAGGACGGGCCTTTTTTATCAACTGTCTTATGTAAATTTTTGACGTTCAAAAATTACTGATCCCCAACCTAAATTGAAGAAATGACTTTTGATTTTGGTCTAGAACAGAATTGGCACCATTAACAAACACTTCGACAAAGGTTTTACTAAAATGAAGAACGAGAAATGTGATTCTGATTAACGGCATTTCCCAGGGATTAGTACGGTTCTTAACGTTAACACATGTCGTAATGACATCTGTCGGCTACAATTTAGTTCCGGTTTGTTCCTTGACCTGAGGTTTATTGTCCTGTGTCTTGACTATATATAATCAAGACTTATAATTTCAAATTCTTTTATAATTATATTTTTTATGGCAATCATAAACAAGTGTACACATACTTGTGAATCACTGGTGCATACCACAGGCAGCCCGGTTTAGTGACTATCGCTACAGAGGGTTCTATTTGTCATAAAAGCTCGAAACTTCTAAAATTGGATTCTTTTATTCATAAGTCAGGGCACATGGTTAGAAAATTAAGACTAATGTACAGTCGCCAGCACATCAAGTTACCCCAATGTGTCAAATTTTCCCAATTGAATATGAACCTTATGCTGTTTGACATAAAGTTGAAAAGCGATCAAAGAATGTTGACACATTGGGGTAACTTGATGTGCTGGCGGTTGTACATTTATTTCTAAGAAACAAGGATTTATTCGTTAGCATTAGGGGACTTTTTCTTACACTAGGGGTCGAAGGATGAGGTAGCAGTTAACCTTTCAATCGTGTCAATTAGAGACACAATAGAAAGACAATGACAGCGCGGACACCACCGCTAGGGGTTTAATGAATTAAAAAACTAAATAAAAAATGTATGAGTGAGACTAATTTTAACGCCCATGCAGTGCTTTTTTTAAAACGCCTACTATTATAGTAGTGATAAATAATTTTCAAAAGCCACACTTTCCTCTAGAGTCTTGGGAGAATAAGACCATTAAATCCAGGTATTCATGCAAAGTTTATTTTAAATTATTCATTTTTCATGTTTAATGAATTGTGTGCGTAATAATTGTTTTGATAATACGGTTGTTTCATTACATTATTTTTTTTGGTCGATAACAGCTGATTTTAACACGATTTTAAGGTAAGAGTTGTTCTCAACGATGGGGACATGGTAAAAGTTGTTTTTAACAATGAGTACAATAACCGCTTTTTGGACGCAGTACATACACGTCATACACCCCTATTTTTTAATTAGTACAAAAAAAAATGGGCTGTATCCGTACCTGTTACTGATCATATTTGCGTAATCAAAAGTAAAAAATCCGAAATTATTTTTTTAAATACGACACTATTTAGTTAAACTTAAATAACGAAAACAGCTGTTGGAAGCGGGGCAACCTTGAGCAAGATCACGCGAACGTGAGCTAGAGATGACGATTAATGAATACTACTATGTGTACTTTACAAATATAATGAGAAGACCGTCTAGAATAAGCCCTTTAAGTATTTGTACTAATTAAAAATTAGTGGTGTATAATACCTATATGGGTACCAAAAATTGTTTGTTTAAACGCGCATATCTGGAACTACAAGTCGGTATAAAAAAAAACTTTCCGCATTTGATAACTTCTTTTTGGACAAAGCTGGTTACCATGACACTACAATCTATATGCGCGAATGGAAACGCCCGGCACAGCTTCATATAGAAACTGTCTACACGGGCCTTTGCCTAGTTAAAAATAAATGCCGTTCTCTGAGGCAGAAAGCTTTGAGTGCTCCGGACGCACTTAAATCTCGTCACTCACATAGGCTTTACCTTTACCCTAAGATTGATGATGACAGATTTCTGTATGCTGTATACCTTTGTTAAATAAATCACTCTGATGGATTTACGTAGGTGAGGAGTACCTCATCGACAGGCGACCATTTTCATTAAGACGGTTAACCAAGGAATAAGGTCCGTAGATCCGGACAAGAACGACGTGAGTCCCCCGGTCAAGTCTCCATGACCCTCGTCAACGGAATGACAATGACATGTCCTATATTCAATGTGGAACTAAAGGACATCGACAGGATCGAGAAAGGAATATTTGAAGAGATGTTACAGCACATTCGTACGTCAGGGTGTGCTTATATGAACTAATATATAAAAGCGGTAAAATAGGGTAGTGTCTTCGCTGACACAATGGAGCCGAATGAAACTCAGGTTTTTAGTTTTATTTATAATGGCAAATATAAAATATTACAATTTTTGATGTGTATTTCGTGGCGGTCGACAGGCAAGTGAAGGTGACGTTAACATTGTCTGTTTAACTGATTTAAGCGCCTACGCATAAACGAATAGTGACATGGAAGCCGTCGTGTACTTGCTGTCGTCATTACAACAGGCGTCGTAAGCCTAAACAGGTGGTTTCCTTAAATACTGTTTGGTCAATATTTAAATCTTCGATGTGTTGATGATACAAAAACGAGTATCGTAAAAGTATGCTACACTTTGTTGTACCAAAATCGAAAATAATTCACCATACCTAAAAGATTTGTCCAGAAAGTAGTGATGTAACGTTTTGTCTTCCCGTTTTATTTGAACCCAAGTGAAAGGTTTCATCGTACCTATTAGTAGCGTCCATTTCTTTTCATTACTGTGAAGAGTCAACTTAGAAATGTCTCCGAGGATTGTAAGTATCCATTTGTGTGTTAATAACATTTGTACCGAGGTAATTGTAGTGATTATAGTCCACAATATTAGTCACCGTTAGTGGTTAGTGGTCTCTGATGACCATATTTTGAAGCCACATACGGCCACATTGAGTTTTGGTTCGTCGTTGTAGCCTTTAACGCCTTTTTGTGCGTGATTTCATACCAAATATTCGATTTTCTAACTTTAAAAAGAGTACAACAGTCTTGAGAATTGTACCTAGGTGCCTTAACTCAACCCTAATGTACTTCTATACATGTAATAATTCTGTGAAGCGTAAATTTTATTATTACTTTTTATCATAAATACGCACGGAGGAGAGTGAAGTTTGGCATAGTTAAAGTTTATTTCGTGAAGGACAAAAAACTATCTATTTTTGAGAACTAGGATACCACTATTAGTACCTATCTAATAAAACAGCTCTCTTGAAAGTCGTTGAAATAGAATAAAATACTCTTAATTGTACAGACGCCAGCACGTCAAGTTACCCCAATGTGTCAAATTTCTTTGATCGTTTTTCAACTTTATGTCAAACATAGTAAGGTTCATATTCAATTGGGAAAATTTGACACATTGTGGTAACTTGTTGTGCTGGCGTCTGTACTTCTATACATGTAAAAATAATTATATTTTTTTAATCTTAAATGCGCACGGAGGAGTGTAAAGTTTGGCATAGTTAAAGTTTATTTCGTGAAGGACAAAAAACTATCTATTTTTGAAAACTAGGAGACCACTATTAGTACCTATCTAATAAAACAGCTCTCTTGAAAGTCGTTGAAATAGAATAAAATACTCTTAATTGTACAGACGCCAGCACATCAAGTTACCCCAATGTGTCAAATTTCTTTGATCGTTTTTCAATTTTAGGTCAAGGAAAATTTGACACATTGGGGTAACTTGATGTGCTGGCGTCTGTACACCATACAAACTTACAAATGATAATTTTAAGGGCTACTGTAACATAGGAGGTCACAATGGGCGGCCTTATCGCTAAAAGCGATCTCTTACAGACAATCTTTGGTGATGGACTTGATAGTAAAGGAGAAAATAAAAATAAAGTACTAACCTGGAATCCTTCCGCTTCTGATAACAAGAAGTAGAAGCATCCGAACCAGTGCGCCAGGATCAGCAGAATATGGATGAGGTTGATGACACGCCAGAAGTTGGGGTACACCGTCCTGGACTCCACTATGTAGTAGAAGTCTATTGCCCTGTACACCTGGAAGAAAGGACTTTATTAACTTTCACAGTATTAATAATCTAGCTTCTAACCACGACTTTACTCGCGTAAAAAAATACTGTTCTCTTAGGATTCATAAGAGAACACATCATCGAAATTGAAGGCGGTATCAATGTGCCAATTTTTATCAAAATCTGATTAAGAGGCCGTGCCTGAAATCAACTGATTTTGATCAACTGTAATCATTATTTGTGAAAATGGGGAAGAAGAATTTAAACAACCCTATTTGTGATTTAAAAAGACGAGTTCCTTGTTTTGCATGTTGAGGAATTAAATTTTGGAAATAAATAACGTATTCATGGAAAATCACTAAAATTCACCACAAGTTTTCCAAAAAATTACGCGAGACTGACGTTTGATCATTTAGTTACAAGAAACTAAAATAGATTTTGAAAATAAAAAAATCTTACCAACATCAGTATACAGGGTGGCAGGGACATCGACGCGCAAACGTCGTGAAAAGGTTGCACCTGATGCCATAAATGAAATTACGAAGGTCATTCATCTCCGAAATGGCTGGTTAAAAAAATTGTCATTTTTGAGTGCGCAATGTATTGCAAACAACGCGATCGAAACGCTCTGCGGGAGGCGCGCGCGCGTGTGCTACCTAACCTACAAACACACATAGATCGACAGCGCGGCCCCCCGCTACACCGCGCGCCGCCGCCTCTGCTGCCGGACGAACGTGAACGTACCTACGAAATATCGCCGAATGACAACATTGATAGTTACTTAACACATGAAATCTTGTTTAATTAGTCTCGATAACTGATGGTAGTTACATAAAAAGAAATAAAACTAACAATACCTAAGCTTATTCTCACAAAATAGTGATAGGTACCTACCGATGAGGATTGATAGCAAAAAAGATTCTTGATAAGAACTTAGCGATACAGTACCTAATGTTCAATTAATTAACTTACCTACCTTTATCTCGCTCATTCCTAATGAGATAGGGTTCGAAGTGGTCGCTCGCAGATCTAAGCGCGGCGCAGAGTTTCTGCGTGGACACGGGGTAAAATAGTGGGATCCTGGACACACTCCTCACACAGCGTCGCAAACACATTCACATTTCACAACGCGATCTCTCATTTCTGCTGCGGTATTGCACTCGGTCACAGACACCTTATACTTGACGTAACCCCACATAAAAAAATCTAATGGGGTCAAGTCCTGTGAGCGAGCTGGCCATGGTTGCGGACCGAATCTTCCAATTGACGCTCTCAAACACACACACACACGCAAAGAGAAAATTACTTTTGATTTTAAAATCTACTACGTTATGATCACAAATTCGCGACAAACAACACGCCCGCTTGCGATCAACGAAATCTTGGGACTGACAAAAATCGGAGAAATGCAAAAGAAATGTAGGTTTACTAATTCTCTTTCAATTTGCCGCACTTTATTATTTTTTCTTGTGCCTACCGGACACAGATCAACAACATGATAGAGCGTACAAACACATTAAGTTGTACCTAGTTACCTCCTCATGAAATTAATTGCGATAATGGATGTGTTTTTTTTTTATGAAACAATAAATTACATTGTTGAATTGCATTCAAAACTAAAATTAATGTTGATAACAAAAAATTGTCGAACAATTACGTGACTTTGACGTTTTTTTTTAATCTTCTTTACGTAACACGACAAAGCTCAAAAGAAATTATTATCCTCCATAATGAATCTAAAATAAAAGTAGTAAATGCGGGTCATTCATTTATGTAGATGATTAAAATGCCTCAAGTGACGCGTCTGTTAGATTTTTTGGGATATATCGTACAGACTAGACCACGCGCCACTGCGGCGGCGTCCTTTGTGGCGGCTTTTCGCCGAAATGCCGACAATAGGATGTCGGCATTGGAAAGCGAAAAGCGAAGGCACCTACTATGCTAGTGTTGACCTCGTATATGAACTTTAGAAAAACAGCTGATCAGGTAGCCCTTTCGAGTTTTACTTTCATTGCTGGTTTAAGTGAAACAAGTGAATTTATTATTTCTTAATTAAAAATCGCATTGGAATAGGTAAAAATAATGTTTTTATACAGTTTACAGTAAAAAAAATTGCAGAAAAAAACGTAAAATTTAAGGAAAAGCCGACGAAAAATTTCAACGCAGGGGGGTCCAGAATCATGTACTGAATCCATGGTAAGCGGATGTGCGTCGATGTCCCTGCCACCCTGTATAGTCTACTTGCACGCGCGTGAAAAACTATTTTAAGTTTTACTACAACATATTAAAAAAAAAAAATCAATGTCGTTAATTTCCGGAAGTTTCAAGATTAATCAGTATTTTTTTCTATTGTTTGAAACGCTTTTAAGCAATTTTAAAAGTAATATATATTAATCTTAAGTTTATTATATTTTCGTACCATTTTTTTTTAAATATATTATATATTCTTTTCGTAAATAATAGGAATAAGTGAGTCATATTTTACAATATTATCGACCGCGCAAAACCAATCCCGTCAATAGCGAACGGGCCTTCTTAATTTTATGCACGGCCTCTTAATGGTTTAAGCTTGATTGAGTAACAAATTTCTAAGTAAAGAGAATTAAGACACCATAGAGAGGATATGCGAAGAAATGTCACAGATAAATCCGCCATCTAGCATCCTACTAACATTATAAACGCGAAAGTTTGTGAGGATGGATGGATGGATGGATGGATGGATGTTTGTTACTCTTTCACGTAAAAACTCCTGAACGAATTTTAATAAAATTTGGCATGGAGTTAGCTGACACCCTGGATTAACACATAGGCTACTTTTTATCCCTGTATGCCCACGGGAACGGGACCTACGCGGGTGAAACCGCGGGACGTCTGCTA
Organism: Euplexia lucipara; assembly: GCA_921972225.1. Lineage (NCBI taxonomy): Eukaryota > Metazoa > Arthropoda > Insecta > Lepidoptera > Noctuidae > Euplexia > Euplexia lucipara. The sequence goes on along the minus strand of OV179163.1, from coordinate 4,893,270 downwards.
GTACCAAATATTGAAGCGGCAGCGGAGCGCACTAAACTAGATTCATCGACTTGTGTCTACTAAGACACAAGTATTGGATGAAAATTTTGTTTGTAATGTCTTTGTATCGAAACATCTAAAACTCTTCACAAACTTTAAGACATTTACAATAATAATTATAGTAGGTTGTTTTAATACGCGAATTTTTGCTTTGTGTGTAATAATTACATAATTCTAATATATCTGAAAATTATTGTTATTTTTGCTGCCTATGTTCTTAGATATTATAAAATAATATTAGGAAACGAAAAACTATAACTGATTCCGATTTACAAATTTCGACGTCAAAATTAAATACTTTATTTTTGTGTAAATTTTATTAATATAGTTGTTTACTGACTTGAATCCTAAAATAAACGCACAATAATAATTATTGTTTGCAAGTTACATTTTCACGAGCGTGAATATTTGGAAGTAAGTGTAAGAATTAACATAGAAATTGTCTGATATTGCGGTCAACTGCGAGTGAATCCGTTCTTACTACAGTTTTGAAACACTTATTTAAATAAATAATGTAGCTGGTCCCTTTGAAATTCTGTTATTTGTTGTGGTTTATTCATTAAAGAACGACGTATAAATAAATAAATATGTAATACGTAACGTAGAAAGTTTATTAAAAATACTTGTTACAGTATCTATTTATTTTTAAAATATCTTTTGCAGCTTTAAGTATTTGTCGTTTTATGTTTCAAGAATGTATTTCTTTCTTTGTTCGTATTTAAGTATATTTCAAAATCACCTTTTAAAAGGTATAATTTAAACTGTGACCCCGGAGGGCCTAGCCATATTAAAAATTCTATTTATTTTAATTGTAATTGTTAAGGAGACAATAGAAAGAAAATGGCGTATAAGGAATCAGCTGTTTGTCAACTGTCAAGTGTATTTCATTTTCAGCCATATTACAAATTCTACTCGTTAACACTTGACAGTTGACGAACAGCTGATTCCATATACGCCATTTTCTTTCTATTGTCGCAATAGAATAGATATAGAATTTGTAATATGGCTAGGCCTGTAGGTTAGTTTCTAACCTTACGAAAAAAAAGAAGATGAGACGTTCTGCTGCCTTTCAGGTGCACTCATGAAGTGGTGCTATCATGACGGCGTAAATTTGATCGGTCGGCCTCGTCCTTAATTTACAAAAAAGGAACATATACGTAAGTATATCTAATGAATCAGCAAATAGATGATTATTTCTTGCTTTATTTCTTTACTAGCAGACGTCCCGTAGTTTCACCCACTTAGATCCCGTTCCCGTGGGAATACAGGGATAAAAAGTAGCCTATGAGTTAATCCAGGGTGTCAGCTAACTCCATACCAAATTTTATTAAAATACATTCAGTAGTTTTTACGTGAAAGAGTAACAAACATCCATCCATCCATCCTCACAAACTTTCGCGTTTATAATAGTAGTAAGATTTCTTAGTTAGTTCAACGGATAAACGACCAACTTTTTTTTGTTTTTGATAAGCACGCGTTTGATCACTAACTCACCTGAAGGTAAACGATGATGTGGTCGACGATGAAGCACGCTTGCCTAGAAGTAACTTAATCTTTGACCATTTTAGCCATCAAAATTAAAAGTCATTTAAATAAGGCTGAGGTTCAGCACTTATTGAACATCAGGATCATAAGATAGCCCCCCATTTTTACTGGGAAAATGAAGTGGTAAAACAAACTCCCCAGTAACACGTTACGTCTGTCTGTTATGTTAGAAGAACTTGAGTTTACTACAACACATGTGCGGCTATCCCTTTCGTTGACTATACCTAGCCAATATTCTCTCAATGTGTCCTTGAACAAAAGCTTTTACCGGTAACATGAGCCCGTATTGTAGGCTCTATTAGCTTTGTTTTCTACTCTATGCCTTTTCTACGTCTGTCAATAGATTTAGGTGTCGAATTAGGTGTATTAGCGATGAAGGATATTATTTTATCGTCGCTGGCATTGGTTTCTGGTGTGTTGAGTTGGAAATCTTTCACAAAATTGTTAGGTTAGTTGTTTAAATAATAGCCTGTTACTGTCCTCTTTGAACTGCACAAAATAATGACGTCATGCCACATGTATCGCGTTTTTTTTTCGTGAAAAAAGGATAAATATGTGTACTAAAAACTAAAATTTTATCATCTAGCCTATTATCATTGAAGTTAAGGTTTTCAGAGTTAATAGAAGCAATCTCGAAACTAACAATTTCAAATAATTATTGTGTTCTTTTATAGACTTGTTCGAAGTAAATTGGTTTTTATCGACAATTTAATTACTTACGCCGGTATAATGTTTTACTTCTAAATTAAGATTGAAATGCTGAGTTCGGTGCTTGATTTTATGATGTCTTTTATTGAAATGGGTTAATTTTATGAAGTAAATAAACTGAGTGAGATTTTGTAGAAAGTTTCGGCAAATGTAATTATATTGTATCCTTTTGGCAGTATCCTATACGTGTCTAGTGAAATTATTTTAAATCGTCGATAGTTAAATTACATTTATAAGGGTAATAGACTTTAAATACTACCTCTTTGGTAAATGTTATAATCATACAATTTAAAACGATCTTCTTTATCGCCTACAGTCAAAGGCCGAAAAGGGCACATTGGTGTTTTACAATTAATAAGAATTCTATTTTCTACGTTTAATGATTTTTTACGTCATTTATTCTTCCATATTTGCTGTATTTATGATACAATAAATTCGTGAAAATAAAATCGAAAACGAGATTTTCTAAGGCTCTAACTCAGACGGACTGTATTTTAGCTGCAAATTTGCAGTTTGCGTGTATTGTGTACGACTGCAATAAAACTGCCAACTGCAGTTTGTAAAGAACTTTATTCAAACAGCAGTCGCAGTGCAGTTGAATGCAGTTCGTCTGTCTAGAGTTTAAATTATCTTGAATTTAATGCGCATGGTTACGCCCTCTCTCAGGGTACATGAGACAGTGAATTAAATCTTCTTAATAGATACAAACTCTAAGTTATTTATAATGTAGGAAAATACTCTTTTCTTTCTGCTCACCTTGCAAAATCTAGGGAAGCGAATGATTGGATTGGTGCCAAAGTGAAGCTGCAATAAGTCTAGCGGCACCAAAGATACGACATCCAGGAGACAGTTGCGGGACCTTAAGTAATGCTTAGCTAATTTTGTTGAGTCGTAAACCTGTGAACAAGCAAAGGTTGGGTTAAAATCGGTTATTTACAGCTTATTGTAAGCGGTAAAATACACGATTTTTTAAAAGAAATCCCCTTTTTTATTTTTTTTATCTTATCAGTAATATGTGGAATATTACTCCCTTCATCCCTCTCATCCTGGAAACCTACTTCTTTTTTGTTTTTAGAAAAACATTTTGTCTATTATCATTTACTCGTCAATAAGTAGTTTTTCTTTCTTTTTTAACCAATTTACAAAAAAATCATTTTTTTTATGTGTGTTACTACATTACTTCGCCATTCATGTATTGATTTAGAAAATTCCTCTTTGTTTGGGGAGGGAGGGCGAATTCAGTTTGGTAGGTTGGTTGTTTAACCAAAATATTTAGTGGGTACTTACCATCAGTCCCTGCTCCAGGTATCCGGTCCTTAGCTGCACGACGAGGTCCAAACCGAAGACCAGGTCACTGATCCCATCACACGTGAGCCAGAAGTAGTGGCACATTATCTGTGGAAGAACAATATTTTTAGTACTAGTTAAAGGGCTGGGAAGTTTGTTCCGCCTCTTAATTTTCCCAGCGAAAACGCTAGGAAGTGGCGAAGGGTGTGCTTGTAGAAGAAATGTTGATGTTGAAAAGTGCTGAACCACGGCCAAAGAACACTGGCGAACTCCCAAACAAATTTTTGTTGACATTTTTTTTTTGCGTCTGCCTATGAAAAATATCTAAAAGTATAGAGTTTAAATTTCTGAACAGTTTTTTCTTTGGTTATACTTTTATAGGAAGTCACGAATTAAAGATATTTTATTTTTAAGTTTTAGAGGTTATGTCTTTACAATAGGTTATGTCCGCTATAATCTTAGCACTAACAATCGTGTTTATTTTAACATTTTTACTAAGATGCAGACATGTATTTCCTAAGTATATTAATGCATTATGTAAAGCCAATCATTTTAAGCAACTTGACTAAGATTAATATTACATGGCGACATTAAAAGTATAGCTAATCCAAAAGTCATGAAGTCAAGCCAGAAAGAAAAAAAAACAAAGCCATGATTATTTATTTCATCAATAATCTAGTCAAGTAAGCTCTCAATTATGAAGATTTTTTTTCCAGACTTTGATAGGCCTTATGATAGATTTGATAAAACTTAGTAAATTATTTCGTTCGTATCTATTACGGTGACATACGTAGACGCTTAATAATTTCATCAACAATTCCCTCGCCGGTGTTCTTTGTATAAATGAATTTAGAATTCGATTAGTAATAGAGCCTACTGGTATGACTGACGTACTGCTAAATCAAAAGGTCTCGAGCTCGAACCGAAGACCTCTACCTTTTCAGATTCATGTGCGTATTGTATAATTATCACTTGCATCAAAAATGGTGCAGCAAAACATCGCAAGGAAACTGTGAGACTTTGATGAGATGAGATGAGATGTTTTTCGACGGAATGAGAAGCCAAGTCAGAACCCATGAACGGCACGAAAACTCAAGTCAGTCACTATTACGACACAAAAACAAATACTTTTCAAAAAGAACATACGGTCGGAAAGCTGCCGGTCGATTCAGTAAAAGTCACGACGTGAAAACTTGAGTGAAGTGAACTGTCAATGCCAGCATTAGTATGGAATGACAGCGCAATTCGCCCTCACTACGCCTTTATTTTCACGCGGTGGTTTGACCAGAATCGCACTGCTGCTTTGCAATCGGTTCACCTGTTTGAAGCAATGCCACAGACACACACAGCCAGACACACAAACACACATATTCACATACACGCGCATCGCTGAACCTTGCGCGCAGTGCTGCGCCACCAACTAAAGTAAATTTGAAACTTGGTCGTCGTGCCAAATCGGAACCCTTCTTTGGCTCATGCAAAACAACTTTTCCAAAGAACATCACATGATCAAATGCATAGTTTACGATTTCATAAATGATATCCAGACAAACATTCATTTTTATTTGTATAGAATAAAGATAGAAGATGTGGGATTCTGATTGTAGTGAGACCTCTGCCGAACTCTTTGGAGAATACAAGCGAGATGTTATGTTATATTATTTAATTCGTAGAGAGTCATGGTGGGTTTAAGATAGGTTGCCATAAACATCCAAAATACTGAATATTTACGTCAAAGTTCACTCTCAGTTATTTTTAATGCTGCCATGAACTTTATAACATTAAATGCGAATAAAGGCCGACTACGAAACGTTTTAATGTCCCATATAAATAGATCAAAAGCCAGTTTTACAGACAATTTCACCTATTTTTAGAACATAATAAAAATACCTTTTCATATCTCTTTGCAAAGCAAACTCGCTTTGTACAAGTTAATGGAAAAAGATTTGTGTTCAGTAAAAATGTATTGTCTAAATTGTGTTACAGCTTTGTAGGAACGAGATCAGACATACTACGGTCGACTACTGTGTTATTCATTCGTTTTTGTAAATATCTGAAAAGAATATAACATCATTGCACGTGGAGCTCCTCAAGTTCCGAGTTGAGCTCACGATTATTGACAAATGCTTGCTCTGGCTGATCCGATCCCCTGATATCGGTGTGGTTCTTTCATCAAAAGACCATTTCAGGCACTGATTTGCATGGTTTTTACGTGATCTGACCATGATAATGTCTCGCCTTTAATAGTTTAATACATCATTGCAAGAAAAATCGTGATTCTTGTAATGTGTCAAAAATTGTGGTGCTGTTGTTGTTAAATACATCTTGTGAAAATTTCAACTATATTCTTGTTATAGTTCATGAGACGGACGGGTGAAGGCACCGTTTGCCCTCTTTGGTTACAGTCCCCTAAAAACGCAAAAACAGTAGGCACAATATTAAAACTTTTTTGTAAAGGCATTCGAAATTAAATTAAGTATGTGAAATTGGAATTCCCAACATAACTCTGGTTTAACGACTTTTCCCAAGTTCTGTTCCTAAAGTTTTGCAATTTTTCACTTTTACCGTTTTCTGGCGTGTTTTTAACAGAAATATATTTACTAGCACCTTGCTCGCGTCTTTGTACATGCGAATTATGTACATTGTTCAATAAACAGGACCATTTTACCATTTATTAGAAATGGCAATTATTTACCTGTTAGCCTACGAAGGTTTACCTTCAAGTTCGGTCTCGATATTACTTATCCGCTCGATAGATGGCGTTGTACCGTTTGGGGGGTTTTCTGAATCGCGATGTTAAGATTCTCCGCACGTTTAGGGATTAGAAAAATATGTTCTTTGGACACGCTGTTGAAGAATATTGTTCTTTCTTACATTAAATCCCTTAAGGTAGTGGTGGTCAAGTGCCGATCATCTCCAATACACGTAGGGTACTTTCAGAAAAATATTTATCACAATCTTCGTTACTTGCCTCGATAAATATTTTTACACAGTTATAACTTAATGATGTGACCAACAGATTGCCTAGTCTTGTATCCAAACTTAAGGCACGCACCTCTGACATTTTACGGATTCATTATTATGCATATTGAATTATCGTTTGTTTAAAAAACGGAGAAAGAAAACATCGCAAAATATTTTCCGACAGCATGTGAAGCCAATTAAGAGGCTTATGGGTGGCATAATAACTCTGACAACAGGTAAGTCACTAACCTCACGGAGAAGAAAAAGAAGAGGAAATAAATCTTTATTCACATAAAATATTTGTGCCAAATAGTAAATTTCTAAACCAGCATTATTTTTGTGATTTTAACGCAAATTTTCAAGCAAATTGTACGAAAGTTAGGTACAGTAAAAAGAAATAAACCTATATCTAACATATCTATCTACTATCCTATACATACTTTTCAACTACACAGACAAACAGGGTGCAAATGCAATCGTTTGCCTCTTTATGACACGATTGGGGGATTAAACCTTTGGGGGAAACTTATCCCAGACTCGTCGTGAACTTTGTTTACGTAGCAAGTCCCCGGAGGCGAAAGGGTTAGACCACTGAAAATGTGAGGATTAGAAAAAAGGTTTTGTTTTTGTTGAGGCATTTCTTTTAAGAATTTAATGTTTGGATCTGTGTTGTTTTTTTTTGGGTGACAGACTTAGAATAAAACACACTTATGCACACACCCACACATGATTATGAACATAAAAAATGGTCATTTTTAACCGACTTTCAAAAAAGGAGGAGGTTCTATGTTCGTGTGTATGTAATTTTTTTTTTTTTATGTAAAAAACACTAAACGGTGTAAAATAACTCTAAATTCAGAAGTCGGTGGCGCATCATGAGTACGACAAACCCACCAAAGCCACAGACTTCCGAATTTAGAGTTATTTTACACCGTTTAGTGTTTTTTTTGAAGTCGGTTTTATTTTTTGCAAAAAAAGTTTATTTTTTGCAAAAAAAGTTTTTTTTTGTTTTCTTTTCAAAGCAACGTTCACTTTACTCTTGATCGCACTTGCTTGGAGATCAGTGATCATCCCAGGAATGGGACGTAGGGGCAAAAAGTTTTGACCATAGTTGATCTAAGTTGGTTTGTTTTCTATTTGTGTCCTGAAATCCGTTCAGCCGTTACAAACAATTTCACATTCGCATTTTAAATCGTCTCCATACAGAATCTTATTAATGCACACAATATGCAGTTTTAGTTTTGAACTGTTAAATTCCTGTGCGTGTCCCAAATAAATATATTTTGTTTTCTTTCTTTCTTTCACACATAGTATTTTTACATACATACGTACATACATAAACTCACGCCGTTTTCCTATGGGTGTAGGCAGAAACTACAGATCGCATATGCTACGATTCTTACATACTTCTTTTGATTCGTTTACATTCATACATGTTGTCATACACACACGCCGGTTGCGAGTACTACGCACCTGACCTTTCAGAAGGACCTTACTAATAAGGTCTATGTATGTCCTTCTAGGGCATCCCCTCCCGGCGTTCCGACTTACATCTGCCTTGTAAATACCTTTCGTTAGTCGCCTTTCATTCATCCTTTCAACGTGGCCAAACCATCTAAGCATACTCATCACATCAACACATCATCACACACATCATCATCATCATTACATCAACTCCCTGCATCTCTCTAGGAGTTTTTTGCCCATTCTTCTCGGTACAAAACTAACTACGTTTTGGAAGAGGCAACTAGATGGAATCATTATCTTATTCGATGCATTGTTCAAAAGAAAAGGACCTTCTAAAAGTGTCATTGAAATAAATGATTGAACTTTGACTTTTAATATTAGGTAGTATTGTTTTAATAAGCTTATACCTAAAGTAAAAAAGTCTTTACGTGATTAATGAATTTTTACAGCGAATATTATGAGTTCGTTCCAGTTTGTCTTAATATAAGTTTTATGCCTTTCTTAAATTAAGATCACATAAATGAAATAGCCGTAGTCCCAGGTTCATTTTATGGGTTTCATTAAATCCACACTTTTCTGAGAGCACTAATAAAAACAGAATGAAGAAGTTTTTACCTAACAGGCTCGCTTTTTGGCGTCAGTTGGCAACAATGTGTGGTCAGTGACTGTTGTTGCTGAAGAATGTTTGAGATTAGAAGAGATGTGTTTAGGCACCCCATCTTGAAAGTCTTCCTGCCCCTCTAAAGGAGTTCAGAGGCAGCAAACTAGAAGGATTCCGTCGTCCCTATCTATTTGGGCCCGAGGTGGCAGCGCGTTGTGTTCCAAGCACGATTTTTAGATCCTTTTAGACCTCGCGGGGAAAGTCAAATACCTCACTCTACCCGCTAATGTGGCGAGATCCGCGGTGCACCAGTCGGAGGTTGTGAAAGAGTTTTGTTCCCGTGATCCGTAAACCAAAAAATGTTTAAACCACCAAAATTCACATTTCGCCGTGTACCATATAATAATAATAATACAAAGTTACATAACTGGAAAGCACCCGGATCAGACCACATTCATAGTTACTGGTACAAGAAATTCACATCAATACATTGTCATCTATATAATTTTATAAATACATTCATTCAAGACCCTAAATCAATCCCTTCTTACATTACATCAGGTACAACTTATATGATACCAAAAGACCTTAATGACCTCTCAAACCCAGCGAAATACAGGCCAATCACATGCTTGCAGACCTTGTATAAGATTCCGATCGAGATCCTGTATATCTGAACTGATATACAAACACATTGACGCCAATAACATCTTAGCCGAACAACAGAAAGGGTGTCGAAAGTACAGCCAAGGCTGCAAGGAACAGCTAATTATAGACTCTATCGTTTTAAAAGAAGTTCAGAAATCCAAATCAGATCTATTTACCATGTACATTGATTACAAAAAAGCTTATGACTCGGTTCCTCATTCATGGTTAGTGCAAGTGTTAGAAATTTATAAAATCCATCCGTCAGTAGTAACATTCCTTGAGACCATTATGAAAACCTGGACTACAGCACTAAGATTTACTTCCACAACCGAAACAATAGACACTATCCCAATTAAAATACAGAGAGGAATCTTCCAGGGAGATGCACTAAGCCCACTGTGGTTTTGCCTTGCTTTAAATCCCCTATCTAAAATCTTAAATGCATCCTCATTAGGAATCTTTTTAAATTCTACTGTAAGTGCCAGACGCGACGAGCCTCAGGATAACATTTTAAACCATTTGCTATACATGGATGACATCAAACTATACGCTAAAACAGAGAGTGAACTTAACGAGCTAGCTAACCTGACAGAAAACTTCACAAACGACATTAAAATGGAATTCGGTATAGATAAATGCAAGATAAATTCAGTTAGAGCAGGACAACACTACCAACACCAGTATACCTTAGAAACAGGCGAACAGATAGAACCTCTAAATGAAGAGGATACTTACAAATATCTAGGATACATACAATCAAGACAGATACACTATAAAGAGACGAAACAGAAACTGAAACAACAATTTCAACATAGATTAAACACAATTCTGAAAACACAACTCTCTTCACGAAACACAGTAAAAGCTATAAACACTTTCGCCATACCTGTCCTCACTTATTCGTTCGGTATAATCAACTGGACAAAAACCGACCTCGTTAATTTACAACGCAAAATTAATACTACCATGACTAGATTCCGTAAACACCACCCTAGATCTTGCCTACAAAGGTTAACACTACCACGTAAAGAAGGAGGTAGAGGGCTTATAGATATTTCAAATTTACACAACCGACAAATCTCGATTCTCAGAAAATACTTCTTTACCAAAACTACATCTTCAACACTACACAACTTAATTACTCAAAACGATAAAAACCTAACACCTCTTAATCTTAAAGACACAACTGAACAGAAAAACGAAAAAGTGATTGATGATAAAACCAAATGCTTGGAGTGGACCCAAAAGTCACTACACGGAAGACACCGTAAAGATTTATGCCAATCAAATGTCGACAAAGATGCGTCGAACGCGTGGCTTAATCGAGGTGAGCTCTTTCCGGAGACTGAAGGTTTCATGCTAGCTATACAAGACCAAGTGATAGAGACCAAAAACTATAGGAAGCATATAATAAAAAATCTGTCAAATGATACTTGTAGAAAATGCAATAGTTCCCCAGAAACAATTCAACATATAACTGGAGCCTGCACATCAATAGCTCAAACCGACTACAAACATAGACACGACCAGGTAGCCAACGTAATTCATCAGAAACTAGCTTTTAAATTTAAACTCATAGAAACCATAGTACCATATTATAAATACAGCCCCCAAACTGTACTAGAGAACCCAACAACAAAATTATACTTTGACCGAGCTATCCTTACTGATCGCACAATTCATTTTAATAGACCAGACATCACATTAATTGACAAAGTAAACAAAACTGGATTCCTAATAGACATAGCAGTGCCAAACACTCACAACTTACAGACTACAATATCCGAAAAACTAACAAAATATATCGAACTAAAAGATGAAATAACCCGACTTTGGCATCTCCAAAAAGTAATAGTAATCCCCATAGTAATATCTACAACAGGAGTCATCCCAAAACAGCTTCATCAGTCCCTTAGATCCCTGAACCTACCTACCAACACTTACCATCTACTGCAGAAAGCAGTTATTCTCAATACATGCAGGCTAGTAAGAAAGTTTCTTCAGTGTGAGACGGACAACGTACAACACTTTTAACCCAACTGATGACCACTTGGCTTAGGCCCGTGCAATCAGGAATTCCCGGATAGTCGGAGATAAAAAAATGTAATACCAAAATAATAATAATAATAATAATAATCATAATGATCCATCATCACTGATAGGACTATCATGGCTAATAAGCCAGATATAGTGGTGATGGATCGAACCGAGAGGCGCGCAATGCTTGTTGACATAACTGTCCCACATGACGGGAACCTCGTGAAAGCCGAACAAGATAAGAAAATCAAGTATCTTGACTTGGCTCGCGAGGTTGTCGACATGTGGGATGTGGACTCAGCAATCATTGTGCCGATAGTCGTGTCTGCCAATGGCTTAATAGCAAAGAGCCTCGACCAATACCTAAAGAGGCTCTCGTTGGGCAGCTGGATCAAGGGTTTGATTCAGAAAGCAGTACTACTGGACACGGCTCGCATTGTTAGGCGATTCCTCTCCCTGGAGCCCTGACCGCCGGTAGCTTGGACCCAGTTCCCGATACCGGTGGGCTACTATTTTTTATATTTTTAAATGTTTTTTTTTTATATTTAAATATTTAAAAATGTATTTAGTAGGAAATCTAAATGAATAAACGGAATAATAATAATACACACCCAACATAGTTGGAAAAAGGCGGGGCAGATGATGATACATATATAGGGTGACTGGTAATTAGTGACCGATACTTAAACACGTGATTGTATTCATGATTTCAATAAACTTTCCCAAAGAAACTAATAATACAATAAAATGCTGTTTGGAATTCCCGCGCACGCGCCTGTTATCGACGGGCTGATAGTCTGACCTCGGGAAGGGCAAAATCTAATAGTAGTAGCGTTACACGCTCCCCCGACACCCCCAGCGCTCCCTTTTTGCAGTACCGACGTAATTAAATTAATTGAAAGTTAATGATTATAAAAAAAAGTTTCTTTGGGAAAGTTATTCGTATTCATGAGTACAATCACGTGTTTAAGTATCGGTCACTAATAACAAGTCACCCTATATAGACTCACGTGTGTTTTTCAGGGAAAAAGCAGAAACTACAAAACGTCACTAGCTACCATCCTTCCATACATTCTTATTATTTTGAATTTTGCCGCCAAAAGCCTCAGTAGTAGACTTTTTGGTATCGACAAGTTCTCATCTAGTTCCTAACTAAGCACTAAATAATGTACTAGGTACCTATTTTCAAAAAATATAATTAGGTAATTAAAAAATATGCAATTCGTTTGAGACCACTTTATATTATAACGGCTGGACCGTTTGATAGTTTTAGTTTTAAGAAAATAAAATAATAAATGGCAAAATGGTCCTGTTTGTTGAAAAAAAACTCGGAAAAAATGAAATAGTCTACATATTTTTATTTATTCAAAAAGCTTTGAGATTTTTGTATATAAAATGAAATAGAGTCGTTTCATTAGTGTAGTTAAACATAGCGCTCTCAGTTTGCCAAAACTCTATTGATTTCTCAAAGGTTATAATAAGGTGTGACGTTGTCCCATCCACTGTATACACATGAAATTTGCATAAATGTGTGATTCTCAGTCCCATAGTTTAATAGAATTAGTTTTGCTCGGACACTGGTTGCAGTATGCGTGTTTGTATGTATGTATATTTTGTGTGTCTAGCACGAACGCTAGACTTTAGCGTAAGTTTATTTTGAACTGTTTCAAAATTGAAAATATTCATAACAAAAAATCACATCTGCAATCTCTGAAGAATGAAGTTGAGATGTAGGTACTAATAGTGAGCCACATTTTGTCAGTTATATTTAATAATATAATAATAATAATACCAGCCTGTTACTGTCCCACTGTAGGGCAAAGGCCTCTTCTCATACAGATAAGGGTCGAGCATTTATCCCCACGGTTGCTCAAGGCGGATTGGCAATTTCAAACTTATATATTTTAACTGTAAGTCCAGGTTTCCTCACGATGTTTTCCTTCACCGATGTCAATAATGTCTAAGATAAACTTAGAAAGTACCTATGAATTGAAAAAGTCACATTGGTATTGCCCGGATTTGAACCACAACCTTGTGCATGAGAGGTAGGCGCCTTAACCTCTGGGCCATCACGACACTATATTTAAGTTTTATGTAATAGGGGGACAGCCTTTTGGAACCAACTCTAGCCCAAGTCTAAAAAAATGTCTATGAAGTACCTACTGGTTATTGTAAGCGTTATTTCTGCACTCTTTGAAATATTATATTGATGTTTTAACCAATGATGTTATCAGTAAAAGGTAGATAGGTTACCTAAACAACATTCGATTTCAAAAGCGGTACAATAACGCACGCACGCGTCCGTTGACGGCGCGACGCGACACTGGGTTCGAGTGTGGCTAGTTAGCCACATTATAACGTATTGCTTGGTGAGCGCATGAAACCTATCGACATCTTTTTACTTATAATATCATTATATCATTGGTTTTTTTTTTTGCATGCTGTATCTATCGCATCATATTGTATACTATGCTTCTGCATTGCTTGTAGTATAAATTTATGTGTAACATTAAAAAAAATAAAAAAATTAACTAGTTCACAAATGCGGACTCCGAAGTGCAAAACTCACAAACCCTTAGCCTTATCCAGGAATCTAACCCTGCTTGCGAAAACAACAACAACTAGACTAAAAGGCGGTTAGATAAAAATAGTCGTGTCGTGTAAAAAACAATGTATTTAAAATGCAAGACAAGGGTGAAAAGAGGGAGAGGGAGGCCAAAGAAAAGATGGATGGAAGAGTGATATGAAAGAAAAGAAAGTTAGTGTTATCATGACGGGTGAGAGGGTAGAATGGAAGAAAAAAATGTGTTGCGCCGACCCCAAAAAAAAAAAAAACACGGGACAAGGGCAGCAATATGATGATGATGATTTAAAATGTAAGATATTATATACTTGTCGTGGCGAACGATATTCAGAAATAAGAAGTTGTGAAGTTGATTACATTAATACAGAGTCAGTGGTAAACGACGTGACGTCAGCTGTCATTTGCAAATGGCGCGAGTGATGTCACGTGGATGGAGTCGTATTGGGAGCTAGACAGAGCTCAGTTGGATTTGAGACACCAACGAAGACACTAGTCCAGTGCAAAACTGTCTGTTTACCTATCTGAGTTATGTTATGTGATTGCTTTTTAACCCCCGACGCAAAAAGAGGGGTGCTATAAGTTTCACCGCTATTTGTGTGTGTCTGTCTGTCTGTCTGTCTGTCTGTCTGTGGCACCGTAGCGCCCAAACGGGTGAACCGATTTAGATGCGGTTTTTTTTATTTGAAAGCAGGGTTTCTTGCGATGGTTCTTAGACATGATTCATCAAAATCGGTTCAGCCGTTTTAAGGTTATCAGCTCTTTTGAGTTAGCTACCGTTGCTATTTTAGACGTCTATGGGTATTAACTTTACTTACAAACATATGTGTGTCTTAAAATTTCAAACACCCATGTCTGTAATATTAATAAGCAACATTATGGTGTATTTGGTCTGATGTAGCCAGGATATCTAGCAGACTAATACACTCTTGGTGTTTGGATTCATTTTAACCTGCATTTGATACTGCACACAATGCACTGATGGCAACTGAATGAGCTGATGCTGCAGCCAGGCTATCCAGCACACCAGTAGGTAGACTCTTGACAAAATAATAACAGATATGTCGTGTTTTTTTTAACCAGCATTTGACTCTACATACAATGCACTGAAAAATTTTCATTATCTGTATAATCTATAAAACAAAATTAATGCGTTTAAAAGTTTTAAAATAAAAATTAAATTTAAAATTTAAAAAACCTCCACCGCAAAAAAGTAAAGCATTTAAAAAGTTAAGAATAACACTTCAGCTATGAAATTTTACGTAACGTCGGGGTACCGTTAAAATAAGTACCTACATACCTACAAGTAGGTACTAGGAACATTCCTTACTTAAGCGGTACCCCGACGTGAAGTAAAATTTCATAGCTGAAGTGTTATTTTTAACTTTTTAAATGCTTTACTTTTTTGCGGTGGAGGTTTTTTAAATTTTTAATAACAAAGTGAGGTTATTACTGCAATGAAGATTATTATTCAACGTTATGTACCACGAAACTCGGCCCATTCCGCTCAGCCATCGCTGACGCCAACATACTTTTATTTTACTTCACGTCACAGCACTCAAAAATCGAATTAGTAACACATTCTCTACAAAGAACAAAATAGCAATGATATATCTGGCCCGTATGCAAATTAAACTATAGCAAAACGTTTGAGAACATCTTATTTACATTCCGAATCTCAAATACAGATTTGAACATAGAACAGCGAGGTTCGACGACACAACTAAAGACAAGATGGAACCATAGATACCTTATACCTTAGTCGAATGCATTTTTATCCTCAATTTAAAAGTAAAATCGTCCTCGAACAGGCAATGATCCGCAATAACTGGCTTCCGATACAGTAAACTGGAAGTCTTTGTGATTGAGTCGTTAGAAAGAGTCGGAACTACGATATTATTCTGTTTTCGTTCCTGCATTTTATGTGATACAAATATTTTGCTTTCGAGGATTCAGAAGGAGGAGGAGGAAGTTCAGTTTCTTGCCCATTATTCTCCATAAGAAACTACTTTTTGAAAGGGCAACTAGAATCACTACATTTTATCTAACTAGTAAGTTTATCGGTCAAAAGTGCCTTTCATATGGCCTAATAAAAATTTTTGAATTTGAAAAAAGGTTTAATCGCGTAGAAAATATTAATGTCGGCAAAATAATATGCTCTGTTGTGCCAATGGGTTTGGAATTCACAGTAGTAATTTATCAAAATATGACAAGACGTGGCAATAATATGCCAGAACTTGATATTCAGAAAACCTTTGCTGATTGTTTTTTCCCGTAGGTAGGTAATTCTAAAAGTAGTTCACAATCCAAGAACAAACATGTCGTCTATATTCAAAGACCTCCTTTATTTTGTCTCTATAAGTACACTTACATTTAACCAGTTGCATACAAATCTATCTTATTATTATACTCCGTTTACATTTAGCCCATTTCTACGGTAACATGCAAGGAAATGGGAAATAATATAGGCAACTTGAATGTGTTAAAAGGCCGCTTCCCTTACCGTTGACAATGCTGCTTGCTTTACTTGGCGAATCTAATTGAAAGTATGAAGCGATCAAAGAGATTTAAATTACTATTAAGCGGGCATTTCAAAGAAATGTCAAAAAAAAGACCGCATCTAAATCTATTCACCCGTTTGGGTGCTACGGTGCCACAGACAGACAGACAGACACACACACATAACGGTGAAATTTATAACACCCCTCTTTTTGCGTCGGGGGTTAAAAAGCTTTGATCCCACGTCTCAATAACGCCATCTAGAATAATATATGAATATTGGAGCGGCGGCGGAGCGTACTAAAAAAACCTCATAGACTTTTGTCCACTAGGACACACGTTTTGGATCAAAATTTTGTTCGTGATGTCCCGTCTATAGTTAGTATTAAATGTCTTGAGAAGCGATAGAGATCAATGTTTAAATACCAAGACATGTAAAGTATTTAGCAATGTAAAGACACAATGTGTCATTTCCCTTTACGTGGTCACAGCAATATTAAGGGAAATATTTCTGGCAGTACGATTGGCAATACCAATGACTAAAATGCGGTCACTCCGTTTGTAGTATTCTGCTGCAACTGGTTCGACCAATGGTGTTATAATAAAAAGGTGTAGATAGGTTACTTATAGACATTCGATCTTCAAAAACGGCACAATAACGCACGCACGCGTCCGTTGATGCGACGCGATACTGAGGTCAAGTGTGGCTAGCTAGCCACATTTTAACGTGTCGCTTGCTGAGCGCATATAACCTACCTACCTACACCTTTTGACTTATAATGGGTTAGACTATATAGTTAGGAAATTAATGCTAGGTAAAGATATGATGATTATGTTAATTATTATTATGTAATAATTTGCAAGCCTATAAATATAGAAATAATGTAGTGAGTTTTGATTTTATTTCTGGCTCTTAAGTTTTTTAAGCGTATATAATATGTGTCCTATAGTGTTTAAATGTAAATCTTATTTTCAATATAAACACTTGCAGTATTAATATCGTCTGAATCGAAGTCACCTAGGTGTTTAGGTGACTTCGATTCAAACGAAGAAATTCACCCGTCAAGTATTCGTGCTTGGTACAGATTTTACCTTTGTAGAACGATGTTTTTGTAGCAAAAGAAACAATTGATTAAAATGTAAGTTTAAAATAATCCGTTGCACTCCCACCTTTCACAATGACACAGAAAGAGTATTTTTAACCCAACGATTCGATACCATTTCACGACCACTTCCAAGCAATTCTACAACTTAATCCTCAGGTTTAAGGTCTGTATTCCTCTGTAATTGACTTGTAGGTTGGACTTGAATAATGTAACGGCCAATAGAAGACGTGAAGTAACATAGACTACTGTATTTTCATGACACGATATCGCTATTGTTAAGGATCGAACTGTTTAATTATGTATCGTGTTGGCGATACTTTTATTGAGGATGTCTGAGCAGTAGAAGGCCAGATTTATTCATAAACCATTATCATTACCAATAATATTGTTATTAGAATTGGTGTTTGCTTTGATTTCGTGTATGGAAAGGGAGGATCCTTTGACCAGACGGTTGTTGTCTCTGGTGGACTAGGTGGGCTACCAATGCCCGACGCGGCGACAACGGTTGTTGTCTGGGTCTTGTATAAAATCAATCAATCAATCGCGCGGATAACTTTAACATCGCGATGTAGGATGTCATAGTTCCTATGTGCCGAGATAGATGTCGCTACATTATTCATCGTTTTTATTTGAATTTCATCTAAAATTACTATCATATTTTTATTTAAAATTGCCAAATAAAATCAAACCAGATAGTATAATAATTGTATACGAAATTGATTTTTTCTATCGAGCCCACGTAGACAAGCACATGTCTTAGCAGATGAAATAAATATTTAAAAAGAAGAAAGTAAAAAAAAAGTATTACCTGTAACTCCGGAAAGCTCTGTCTAACAATCAGCGTCCAAAAATTATACAACACACAGACAGTGATGAGCCACAGCCAATAGAAGAAGAAGTTCTCGTCGGGGTTGACTACGGTGCGCGGCGCCCGAATCTTGCGCCGCCTCTGTCTGTTCAATGCTCTGTGCTCGCCTGTCGCGCCCTCTGATCCGGTGTCTTCTACCTATGGGAAAGTTGAAGGTGTTATTGCAAATACATCTTTTTAACTATCAGATTAAAGTAAGAATTTGAATG
This sequence comes from Euplexia lucipara, assembly GCA_921972225.1. NCBI lineage: Eukaryota > Metazoa > Arthropoda > Insecta > Lepidoptera > Noctuidae > Euplexia > Euplexia lucipara. The sequence continues at coordinate 4,874,711 of OV179163.1, read as the reverse complement.
CTACAAATCAATCTTTTGATTTAGAATTTAATGTTATAACATCATCTACATATGTAAAGTAGGTTTGTTGCTTGATATTTGTTAGGCAATTAAAGGCACTTTTTTGAATTAGTGAACATTTTAAAGTCACTTATTACATAAATACTAATGTGTCATTGTTTAAGCTATGCAAAATTAGGCAAACATAGTTGTTTTAGAAGAATAAGGAATTGACGATAAGTTTTGTCTGTATCCAATACCAAAAATTAACTTTAATTGGCATATTGCCACTAGAACTCCACATTTTAATATAGGATATGTATTGGGCTTTATATTTTCAGTAAGTTATCGATTGAAATATAGTGAATGTTTTCCGAGTAAATGCTTTCACCATGTAACATCGATACCATGATCCATCATTCAATTTAAATCTAATAAATATGTTCGCATTAATCAGATTTGTAGCTTTCAATATATTGGATACGGTTACTACGACATAATACGATAACCGATTTTATATTTAAGAATTAAGGTTTCTTTATGATCTTTTCCATGTAATTCGTGTAGGTATTTATTCTATCGTTAATAATTAATTGAAACTTTGTTATATAAAACACAGAAATGTTTAAAAAAAAAATACATGGTGTAACTTCTGATAAACGACTTAGTTATTTTTATTTTATTTATGTACCTAAATGATCTATTACTTTTCTTTTGATATCGAAACTACTTTAAAACCGATTTTGACGAATTCAAAAATGAGAACAAGAGGGAAATATACCTTCTCGCTAAAAAAAATAACACCACGTGGAGCCCTTACACAACTAAAGGGCGTCGGGCCCGTAGAATATCATGGGATGACCTAGACAAGACAAACGACTCGTGGCCCACTTTGGCTCTAGATCGACAGGACTAGAAATCATTGGGAGAGGCCGTTGTCCAGCTGCGGGCTAACAGCAGTAAGAATTTAAAGTAGGTTCCCTTCAGGATACATTGATTTTTTCACGTTGTTTGAGGAAGAACAAGTGGTAGGTAGTCACAAATGTTTTTATTATAGTAAGTAAGAATAGATTAAGTGTCTGTATTGCTTAACTTTGTTGAATTATCTTAGGTTTCGTTCCCATGGGGAAACCGATCCCCGATATTCCGCACGGGTTTGTTGGACATAGTTATAAAGATTTTAATAAACTTTATTATTAATCAATAAAATATATCGGTTATATAATTTCGTACATGAAACAAGTTTTATTAGTTTCTCATAAAAGCATCCAAATTGAAAGTGTCAGTCCAATTTTCCCGGTTCCTAAAGTTTAGGGTCAGGCATGGCTTTACTAAGTTAATAGGTACAGGGTGGATAGGACATCATTCTGGCGTTGATATATTTTTTTGGATGGAATTGGACATTTCCTATTTTTGACGTGTTTTTTCTGAGGCTATTTTTTGCTTAAAACGGTAAATAACCATGAAAAAATCATCCTTTCTATCTCATGACATGACATTTTTTCTGACGTTTAAAAGTAAAGAAATCATTTCTAAAATTTGAAATAGTATTGAATATTTTCGTCGGTTGTTTCCTATTTCTTAAGTGTTTATAAGATGTTATTTTTGCTCGATACTGCAAAAACCCATGTAAAAAATCATCGTTCCTATGTAATCCTATGAGATTTTTCGTTGAAAAGTAAATAAGTCACTTCTGTAGTTAAAAAACTCAAGTCGGTACAGAAGTTAGAATTTTACAGCTTAAAGTAAAAAGAATTTGGATAGGAAAAACTTGGAAATTAGTGAAAGCGCCAAAAAAAATCAACTCGAATTTATCCAGATGTTCGACAGTGTCCTTTCTACCCATAGTTTTAAAGTAATTTGAGCTGGCACCAATATCACAGGGAGTATAGTGACCTTAATCTGACGTGAGGCTTCAAAATTCAATATTGTTTGTTCGGATTAACGATTTCCTTTATTAAGCCAATATTTTTCTATAATAAAAAGAATACAACCGACGTCTTAAAAAAACAGTAAATGGTGTAAATAAAATAAAAATCTGTTTCCGTGTTAAGTTTGATTTTTAAATTTTTAGTTCATTTAGATGATTTTTTTTTCCAGTTATTTGCTCATACCATTTTTGATGAAATTTATATAAAACTACACAGGAAGTATAATCCTCTAAAACAAAAAAAGATTTTTCCAAATCAGTCCAAAAATGACAGAGTTCTGAGACACATACAAGAATACAACCGAATTGAGAACCTCCGCCTTTTTAGTAAGTCGCTTAAAAAACCAAAAATACTGTCGTATTTTTTTAAGCCTTTGGGCAATGGGCATGTCAAGGTTTTGGAAATATGATAATTTGAACTCTGTTGAATTCTAGTAACAGAGACGATGCGAATAGTTTCATATTGATGTGGATGTTGTTATTTCCGGCAATCAATCACATGAGCTAACAATACGAAACTTGATACTAGATTACCGATTCAGACACTTGATCGGTATTCTAGGAACTGGTTGGCAGTAACATATTAATCTCGATTGAAACTAGAGGCTAATGATTGCTAGCTGAGTTTATAATACGTAAAACTCACGTGTTCACGACCATTTAACTACGACAGGAGTAATATTCTGTATCCCCTCAATTGTGGTCGATGGCCGACACATTGACAGAAATCTCCTGGAGATTTATCGGCAGATGGGGGTGAAAGATGTTAAAGATCAAAAATCTATATTGCATTCTTTTGAGAGATCTCTAAAGAAACATATGTTTTAGCGGATTTAAAAGTTTAGGCCTAAAATTGTATACTATACCCTATTGATGTTGTGTAAATGTTGCGTCACAGCGTCGCCTAATATTTCATCATTAGAATTATTTTGTTGTGTGTAGGAAATTCTTTTTGAAAAATAATGGTCTCAAACATTATAATCATCTGATCCGATTAATTTCCAAAAGAAGTGTGACAAATGTTCTAATGTAATAATCGGTTGAGAAAATTTTCGTAAACATGGTTGTCTTAAGTAAAAACAAAAAGGATACTCACAGTTTCTTGCGTTAATGGTGTCTGTCTAGTGGAAAATCTCTTTAGGAATGAATCTTCTCTTTTCAATGGAGGTTTCTTCTGTATTGCTGAGCTGAGCTGCACTGTCGTTCGTAGCTTCATCCATCTTTGGTTCGATTTTGTTCTGCAGTCATACAAAATCGTCAGAATCGAGTAATTGGGCCAAAACAAAAATAGGGAGTTTAGTAAGCAAAAGTAGCCATGCTCTCAAATAGTTCAAGTATTAGACAGACAAGAAATTACAGATTACTCAGTTTGTTAAGCACAGATTTCTGGAAGATTCTGTTCATTTATATTCAAGGAAAGTATTAGTCATATTGGAATATATTGCTATGTTTACATTGATAAGTGCGGTGATGCACTAGAACTTCGTGAACAGAAAGATCTCAAACACGTGCAAACAAATACCTCTATTTCGACATGCGGCATGGCAACTCACACTATGGAAACAAAAAGTCCAACTCGAATAATATACGATAGTTTGTAGAGTGAAATATCAGTAAATCGAATCTATCTTTTCTAAAACTAGTAACTAGGCATCTAAAGTCAGGAGTTCGAAACTATTCTTCTATTGAAACATTAAAAATGCAATTAAACAATGAAATAACATTGAACACGTTTTTATTGTCTCAAGTGACAGTAGGAAAGTAGAATCATTTGGTGAACTAGTAAGACACAATATTCACAAGAAAAACACACATAATCCAGTGATTAAAGTAACATTCCCGAAGTTCCTATACACTGACGAAGGTAGCACATTAGTGGGAAATCATAAACAAACAATGAAATATAATAACAATCGACAACGATGCGGCTTTACCGGTGGTCCGATAGTGTTCGAACCTCTTTATTTTCCTGAGTGCCTGGTAGTATGCCATGACAGCTTGAACGTGTCTCCATTTATGGCCGCGTTTGTCTGTGTCTGACTCCACCCTCTCAGTGTCCTGCATGGACTTGCGAGAGCTTGACGAACTCGATGCAATGATCGGTCGCCTATAAAGGGATGTATCGTGTTATACGGAGACAGTGGTGTAGTGTGTGCAATGTTGGTGGAAGCCATCCTGCAACTAGTGTTGCGCGCTTTGGTGAGCCCCGAACCCTCAGTTGCTGAATCTTCACGTGCCAAATCTAGAGAGCTATATATCTATGAGTCTACTTAAGACATACGACACTAAAGTTCTAATCAAACCCATCTATAAAAGCTAAGCGGACAGTAAAGATAAACATCAAAAGTTACAGAGGTAGTTCGTCATAACACCAAAGCGGACAACACATGTCGCAGTACACGAAACAATGTCCACGAGACTCCACAAAATGATCACATGCATAATGCCTACAATCTCGTTAACGGACAGAACAATTTAATAAGTGTTTATACAATATTTTAGCATTACGTGTCGTCTACACGCCCAGCTGTGCAAGGTCGTGAACTAACTTCAACAGTTATAACTATTGCATTATGCACAAATTATCTTGGTAGGCGTAGGGCACCAATTACGTATCTGTCGTTCGTATAGTCGACGATTTATTGAGGCATTCAAGTAACGTGCGTAACCGCTTTATATATTATTAATTCAATCACATCTTAGTTATTGTTTAAAATTTACTAAGTCATAAAAAAATGAGCTTTTGTTCACAGTTGAGCAATAATGTTTTTGATAGCATTGCAAACGTCACTTGAAAAACCCAGCTCATCTATCGGGCATACGTAATCAGCATTGGTATTGGATCGTGCTCGTTGCTAGGGTCGCAGCTAAGCTTATCCAAAGCGTAATGTGCCATTATAACAGGTCACTTACATATCATCAGGCCTCGCATTTGGAGTGAATGGAGATAACTTGCTCAACAGCCTGAATAGGTTTAGAAAATAGCTTATCATCAAATTTTACGACATTTTATATTTCTATTACAGTTGCTATGACATGGAATTGAAGCGTCTGTTTGATTACACGCCGTTTTGAAATTGATGGAACACACTTTGTCAGTTGATGAGAAAAAACTTATTTAAGTTCAGAAACTGCAAACTATTTCTTATTTTCTTCTAAATTTAAATCTGCATTTTTTGCACTTTGATAAGTTATTTTCTTATAAAGCCGTTAAATCAACAAATTTTGATTTTAAGGATACCTTAGTAGGTAGTGTTTGGTAATTTATATTATCTGCAAGATAATATCTATTATTATTTAATACAATTTTATATACATAAATACAATATATTTAACCCTTACTGTTTAACTTTAACATACTTATTCTAAATGATTTATTATAAAGCGATGACATAATGAATGAAAAATGACATTATACATACATTGTGTACCTACTGATTAAGGTTAGAATGAGTTCGAATTAATTACTAGATAGTATTTTAGTCGCATTGTTAAAATCTTTGGATCAATTTTTAAGTATAATCTGCGCACGGAGGAGCGGGAGATTTGGAATTTGTAAATTTTATAAAGAGTGTCACTCTTTATGCATGCAGCTAAAACATTCGAATTTTGACCAATAGACATTTTTATTCACTTTTATTTCTCGGATCGCTTGGGTTTTGTAACTTTCGGACCTTTAGAAGGCGTACGAGGGGCCAAAGCCAAAACCGTTACTAAGACTAAAGACTTTGGTAACAAAAGTACTGGACATAGGACAGGACATACATGGAAAGGAACCCTTTCCATGGGTTACTGTGTAAAAAATATTCAAAACATTTATGACGGTGGCGCTCATATTCATCTACATTATTTGATCATACATCACTCTTTATGGCATTCTATGGAGTCATCTGACATAAAAATGGCGGTATCCGCTTAATCTTGTCAATTTGGGGCAATAATGCCATAATTACCACCCGTTGGTATGCTGGTTAATGGTGTCCACAGAATATTAGTAGGGTACCAATATACTGCCGTCTAAAAAGCCCTGGTACAATTTGAATGAAATAATTGGACTTTCACGAAAAATCAATGGACGAAGGCATGTGACCGTCAGAATGACTGGACCAAGTGAGATAAGTCCTTAAGACCATGTGCACTGTTTAATACCTATTTGCTACTATTTAGTACCTAAAGTGAAATATTTGGTACCTTTGCACAAAGTAATATATCAATGAAATAAAGTGGCCAGCCATCCTTACGTCAGGTTGGCTGGCCACTTCCAAGTTCTCGTAGTTTTAGAGTTGTATTAAACGCGTTGTTAATGTTAATATTTACAACCTATTTGCTACCTCAACATATAGGTATTTTTTACACAACTTTAAAGGTCCAGTCATTCTGAATGTCACGAAGGCATGTCCATATTTAGAGGTTCGCATAAACTGCTAATACTCTGGAAATATAGGAAATATGAATTTATAGATAAAAACCAAAGTATGCCAGATTTACAATTGAATTTTATTACATTCAAACATCACACCTATAATCCCCAAAGGGTTAGGCAGAAGTGTACCTGTAATAGTACACCCATATGTCACCAGTAATGTTAAAGTCCCATGTAATAGGGGCCAGCTTATTGCCATGAATCGGGCCCAAGTCAAGACTCCGAGCTGCTACTAAGAAATTCCAGATGGAATAACTCAATAACACGTTGTCCGACCGGGGATCGAATACGGGACCTCTTGCTCAATTTCATGTTCATGCTTAATTTTATTACTGAGCGATATAATGTGAAATAATAACAAGGTGAAAAAGGTTGCCATCTATCCTGGTTTTATACTTATGTAGGTATGAAATACTATATTACTTTTTTTTTCTTCTGAATGTAATAACCCCTTTTGCTAGCTATATCAAGCAAGCGAAATCTCTTGACTTCTACCCTGTTGCCAAACCTTGTCCAATCCACGCATTGTGTGCAAAGTTTAGCATAGTTTAAGGAATAAAGGGAAAGTATGAATAAGACCATGTCAAAGAATCAACTAGCTTAAATAAATTATTTTTCAAATATACATATATGAATATGTTTTCATTTTTCGTACTAAATAATTCGATTAAGTCATGATTATTAATGTAAAACAGCCATAGGGTGCTTTTACACGGTGCATGTGCCTGGAGCAAGTAAAGATACGGGTTACACGCGTGAGTAATATGCGCAAGCTATACTTGTTCAAGTTACTCGCTTGTATTTGTACATAATGCAAATAACTGCAGTAAATAAAGATCTGGGCTACTTGCGCAATCGGTACGCACAAGTTATTTGCTCGTGGTCAAGAGCTATATGCGCAAGTGACCCGCGCGCGCTACTCAATAGGCGGATTAGTTGCGCGGGTGGCTCGCTTTGGTACATGCTCAAGTCGCTAGACCAGCACATGTTTTTAAACGGATTACCGATCGTAAACATTAGTTTACGATGCATACAACCTGCGCGAGTGCCTCAATACGTACAAGCTTCTTGCGCTGTATAGAAGCACCCTTACGTAAAATATGGCAACGTTACATTTTCTTAGTACAAAATAATATAACACTTCTTCAGACCCGAGACATGCATTTAGGGCCTTACGCTCATCAGCAGTGAATAATAATCTCTAATATACATGGTTCTCGCATAATCTGACTAGGATAATGTCTAGACTTCAAAATAGACTGTGGTCTAAGTTTCTTTCGGTGTTTCTTTTCAGAGAAAAAAAAATTAGAGACAAAAATAAAAAATAAATAATAAAAAGACCTGTGCGAGACCAAAAAGGCGCCTATCTCAGCATTAGCTGCGACATTTAAAGAATAAATATCACAGCGCTTTTATTCTGATAGGTCCCGTTGTGATACCACGGACGGACACCTCCAAGAAATCAAAGTAGGTACAGAGCACAGAGCACGCAGAGTAGTCAGATAGTGAAATACCGACCTCACCTACTAGTTTAGACAGATGTGTTGCTGGGGAGTTTGTTCCGCCACTTCTTCTTCCCAGCAAAAACACTAGAAAGTGGCAAAAGGTGGGCCGTTTTTGGGGGACTGTCTTTAAGTATTTTTTTGACGTTCAAAAAGTGCTGATTCTCAGCCTAGTTTGAACAAAGACTTTTGATTTTGATTTTGATTTTTAAGTTTAAGAATGAAAGTGTTTGTATGAACCAAATTACATAAACATCATTTAACCGTTGCGATCATTAAACCAACTGTCAACTGAATAAAACAGATGAAAGTTCAGCAAAACTTTTATCTATATTTTCATTGGCAGGGGTAAACTAGCGTCCAGCTGCATATCAAACTCTGATGACAACTGGGAATTAAAATGGTATTGCAGTTTGATTCGACTTCAAGTTACGGTGACCGGGTACGGTGTGCTTCGTCACATCTCTGCGAGTGCGCATGACGTCATCCTAGATACACACTGATGATAGACAATGCGAAACTAGCTGTTTGACAGTTAATCGTTGAACACTTTGCCTTTGCTTAGTGATCATTACTATGAACTGTCAACGGAGATCAATAACCCTGCACGGGTGCTGCTTGTGGTGACTGGTCGTCTTGTTGACCTTGGCTTTGTTATTGTTTAACTAGTTACTATTTTTTTCTTCAAGTCCTAGTAGGTCCTAGTTTATCATTTTTTTTTATTTAATGTCATAGACCTATTCATGTAATCCAGTTCTGTACATGTAAGCGGGCACGCCCTTCTTACTTGGAGGCTTCTATTTATTCGGTTAGTTATGAAATTTCTTGCTTGAGTTCGGTATTATTCTTATTACTACCTACTACTACCTTGTATATTGGTTTGTGGTAGCTAACATGTAGCAAATTATTTAATTTAAATGATTAAGCACGTTTAGTAATTACCGAAGCTGTTTAAACTGTTCTTTTAACATATCAGACAGATGTGTTGCTGGGGAGCTTCTTCCGTTCACATCTTCTTCCCAGGAAAAATACTAGGAAGTGGCGAAGGGCGGGCGTTTTGGGGGACTGTCTTACGTAATTTTTGACGTTCAAAAAGTGCTGATCCTCTGACTAATGACTGACAAAAAACCTGCCTGATAAATGACTGTTGATTCTTTGATTTTTGATTTGATTTTCAAGTAGCTGTCACCAAAAAGACGACCAAATAAAACAGTTTAGTTAAATTGAATTTTCCGTCAAAATGAATTTAATTGATGAAGCATTTAATTGGATTAACCCAAGCAATTAATTACTTTTGGGGCTAAGAAAGTTTGTTAGTGTTGAATTAGTAAAAGGGTCAGTGATTCGCCTCTATTTTCGGCCTTCTCATATTACCATTAACGGGATTTAAGTTTTATGATATTGGCTAAAACGATTATGTTGTTCAAAAAGGTTGGCTGTACGTCACTGTATTGTAGGTATTGGACTTTTGTAGCTTTGCACCCAGGTATTGCTTTATTACCTTATTGGTGAGGTTCTTCAAAAAGGTCAGGGGCGTAGTACTCGCAATCGGCGTGTGTGTATGACAACATGTATAAATGTGAACGAAGCAAAAGATGTATGTAAGAATCGTAGCATATGGCGCTCTGTAGTTTCTGCCTATCCCCATGGGAAAAAGGCGTGAGTTTATGTATGTATGTATGTATTGCTTTTGGAAAAAATAAACGAATTCATTTCTTTGTAATAAAATAAATCTAGCGGCTTTGCATGGGTGGGTGGGAGTATTTTTAAGTAGATTTAAATGCATCAACTATCAAGATTTCTAACAGCTCCGGTGGATATTACATTTTTTTCCTTTTTACATACAAACTTTGTACCAAAAAAATACAAAATCGACAAAAAATAACGGCAAATAGGTCGAGCCGTTCTCAAGTAATGTCTTTCATAAATACATGCGGTAATTGATTGATATTTAAATATATAGAATATAAGCTATGAGATTTTTTTAGCTACTGTAATGTGGTATTTGTTTCATATAACCATATTTTTGTACGTACAGATATATACCATATGTTGTTGTGCCTTTAGGATCTGTAGGCTAGTTTACATGAATATGAAGAATTCCTTGGCTAAAAAACACTTCTTGGACTATAAATTCTTTTATTTGTATAAATTAAAACAAGGTATAAATATTGCAAGTATGGCTACTGACGCCACCGTACGAGACCGACCCAAAAACAAAAGAAAACCGTCATAGACAGTTTAATACCAACTTAGAACAAGGAATAATTTTAAACTCCAAAAAAAAAGTTCAATAAATGAAAAAAGTACTTAGTTGATAGTTAAATAAATACAAGTAATCAATAAAATTATCATTAAATAGCTTCGAACATCGACGTCATTCGCGTAAAATCAAACCTAACACATCCTATACCACTCGGTAATTTGTTTGCCTTTCTGTTAAAAATATCATCGGTTGAGTAGTTCTGGAGATTACCTTCTACACAAAAACTAAGTTTATTATTAGTCTAGAATCAATTGATAACTCCACAAATAAATTAGACCCAGATCTATTTGACGGCGTCACTATAACCTATATCCCAGCATGGCTTACCGCTTAAGCCACCGACAGCGCCGAGTATAATCGAGTTATGCATCGAGTCGATTATTGATTTGTCGTATTCTCGTATATATGGGACGCTTGGTGACAATGAGGTATTCGAGATATCGATTATATATCGATGTATCGAATAATTCTTAGTCGGACCAGTGGTTAATTTGTGACTGTCATCAGGAAGCTATTGGAAACTTTTATTAGTTTAATAAAAGTTTTATGTGTGTGATGTAACAATGAATGGTAGATTGAGGACACTCCACACTTGCAACTCCAAAATGCTATCTAGAATAAGCTGCCTCTCTTCTAAACTCACTTATTATGCTGTGCCCGACAGGGTGCATGTATGATCTAATTTTAAGTTTTAAGAACACATGTAATGCAATAAAAGTCTCAATACTTTTATTGCATTCCATGTGTTCTTAAAACTTAAAATGTTATTGAGGAATGATATGATTCTTAGTTGGACCTGTGGTCAATTTGTGGCTGTCATCAGCAGCAAGCTATTGGAAATTAATAAAAGGTTTATGTGTGGTGTAACAATGAATGATAGATTTATTGAGGAATGATGAGACAAAGCAACAACATCTCTGTCTAACCTATTTCCATCTATGTTGGGGTCGGCATGCAGTTCAACCAGATGCAGCTGAACACCAGTGTTTTACATGGAGCGTCTGCCGGTCTGACCTCCACAACCTAATTACTGTGTAACATGATGCCTTCAATCGAATGCCTTCGAATCAGAAATGAGGAGATCCGTAGAAGAACCAAGGTTACCGACATAGCCCAGCGGATTAGCAGGTTGAAGTGGCAGTGGGCAGGGCACATAGCACGGAGGACTGATGACCAATGGTGTCGAAAGGTTCTCGAGTGGAGGCCACGTATCGGCAAGCGCAGCGTAGGACGTCCACCCACAAGGTGGAAAGACGACCTCATTAAGGCCGCGGGAACGCGTTGGATGCGAGCCGCTTCCAACCGGTCTTATTGGAGATCTATAGGGGAGGCCTATGTCCAGCAGTGGACTTCCTATGGCTGAAATGATGATGAATGATGATGCCTTCTGGTTCAACAGGTTGTTAGATTTTGGGGCTTGTGACTATATGTAACGACTGAATTATTATTTTATTATTATTATATTTAGCCCTTCAGAAAGATCAGGTGCATAGTACTCGCCACCCGGGGTGTGCGCAATGATGTTATAAGTAAAAAAGATGTACATAAATTATAAGCGCTCAGCAAGCGACACGTTAAAATGTGGTTAACTAGCCTCATTTGACCTCAGTGTCGCGTCGCGCCGTAAACGGACGCGTTCGTGCGTTTGTGTGCCGTTTTTGAAGAGCGAATGTTGTTTAGGTAACCTATCTACACCTTTTTACTTATAATATCATTAGGTGTGCGTATGACACTGAATTTCTTAAATTTAAGAGAAAAAGGCTTATGGACTGGCTGCAAATCTTTTCTCGTTTTCAATTATATATTTATGCGCGACAGCACACTATTTAAAGTTTTCTTTTCTTATGTTGACGTCTATAAAATCTTGACGTCACGTCGCCGCGTCGGTCGTGTTGCTCACGTTGAGTTGTTAACGCCTGACTTAATTTAGCATTCGGTTAGGGGTTGAGTTGAAATTTGATCGATCGTTTACCAATTAGCGGTCGACAGTTAGGTAGCAGTTGATTGTATAATAATTAATAAATAATAGGTAAATGGTATTGATTTCTGTAAATTTGTTTTTAAAAACATGGTCACGCGTTAAACAAACACAAAATATAATTTTGTAGACCTCATTTTGCTATTTAAATACTCTGAGAAGAAACACCGAAAGTTCTCTTTTAAAGTCCAGACATTATCTTGGTCATAGCAAGTATTTTTTTTGGGGTGTATTTCTTGCACATCAGTGGTACCGGTTTTAATAGCCCACCTTTTTTCTTTTATGGTTTACTGATTACCTACCATAAGCGATAAATCAGGGCGATATTTCGCTCTTAAGCGGTTATTTTATCTCATACAATCTTCCACCCCCCCTCATTTTTGGGGATGGAGGGCGAAAGTTATGAGTTTATGATTTTTTTTGTTGGTTGTATACTAAACTTAGATTAAATACCAGTTTTTAGCTTTCTAGCACTTCAGGAAGTACCCAAATATGTTCATGATCATCAGTGTGTCAGTGACGAAATCGGTGTATTTTTAAGATTAGAAGTGTATAAGAAGATTTAAGAAAGGAAGTGCCCCCAGATGAGGAGTGTTTTTATATTCAAAGTCCTTGCTTCTGAGTACTGAACTAGTACGGTTCACATATAGTATTATTACGTCTGCAGATAATTTAAAATGTACAATAAAAAGACTATATAATAAGGTGTTAAACGTAGCGTACTTTATATCTTCCGCGACCCTGAGTAATAATATTGAATTCTTCGAATGCAATATAGCTCCACATTAATGGTTCCACGATAGAGGTTCTAAAACAGTGTTAGCACGCGATTTAATGCAACTATATTTTAAATAAAACTTTTCAGAAACGAATGAACATTTTCATTTCGAAGTTTTATTAAATTTTATTTAATGTAGCTTGAGTAGTGTCATTTACTTTATACGTGTTCTATTGTATAATTTATGATCTGTGCATTACGTCTTTTCGGTAAAGACATCTATTAAAATACAAAGGTCAACTTGGTAGACAAAGTCACATTGTGTTGAGTAGACTACACTTACTACTTCTGAGGCACACTTTATGTCCCCAACGAACATAAAATGCAAATAAATAAATAATTAATTATTCATTTAAGTATTTACATTTTATTTCATGTCAATCTAGACGCGTCCTAGTTGTTAAGGTCTCTTAAAGCATAATGTGGTTGTGACGTCTTCAATTTTTTTTTTCTTCTAAGTTTATCTGGGCCATCACTGACATCAGTGAAGGCACATTGTGGCATTTGGATGAAACCTTAATTCCTAGTCTAATATAAGTCTAGCCTAGTATAAATCTGACATGGCCAATATTCTCCAAAGCATTGTGATATTTGTATGAAAAGCCGAAACAGAATCATGCCGTCAATATGTTTTTATATTTTCAACATTAAAAGTTAAAATTATAAGTATTTACTGTGAATAAAGGAAGTAATATAGGTTATATAAATTACATATTTATTTACCTACATAAATTATGTGTGTTTATATGTATAGATAATTTTGTGTGCCTACTATGTCTGTTGTGATTACGTTTTAAAATTATTATATAGATGAATTTACAAATCCCTATTTTTTCCACAAACTTGCATCACATATTAAGTTTTTGCATATTTAATTGTTTTATTTACTTCTACACACAAAATGTTTTTGTTGGAAGAACTATTTAAAGAAATGAAAGAGTAAGACGAATTTGTGCGAAAAATTAAGAATCTGCGTATGAAATTTTTTAGTAACTCTTTAAATTTAATTATTTTTAAAACGTTGCAATTTATATAATTTAACTATTTAATAAAATGGTTACCTACTCTTGATAGTTATAGACTTTTGTTAAGTGGATTAATTCGGTAATTATGAAAATTGACATATCTTTCTAGTTATAAAATTAAACCTATGTTTGTTTAATATTATTTAACAATTTAGCATACATTACCAACCACAGCTTACTTTACCGACAGCCAGGTTATATTTTAGATGATAGCTTAAACTTTAGCTCTTGACTAATAGCTTCAACAAACCCCATAATATGAAATACATAATTACCTGTAACGTTCGTGGAAATGATTTAGACAATGATTATGGATACCCCTAAAATAATTGTTGAACGGTGATCATAATGCTGAACCTGATGAGTTAATGGTTAACATAAAAATAATAATCATCAACTTATTCTACTCAGAGGGGGGAGGGTATCGCAATACTTATTATTGCTTTTTTTGTCATTCCAAATTGTGGATACATTTACAATCAAAATTATTGTTTTGACAAGACGACTGTGCCTGTTTTTTTTTTAATTGGTCTACTACAATGGTACGAAGATATACACATGCAATTCAAGCTTGTTGAAGGAGTATTATAAAAATGTTTTTTTTTTTTGTAATATTAGTGGCATGCTCCAAAGTCTTGAGCATCGACGCCGAGGTGCTAGCCTGTCGGTTTTCTATCTTTTACGTTTTGGGGAGTGTAGGTACATTAGAATAAATTGCAAAAATTAACTCTGCCAAGCCCTTTCCATCATTGGACCACTCGACGTACGGCACTGTGTCACCGGTACATGGTAGATATCCCAACCATACGTACTAAACGTTTTAGGAACACATTCATTGTGCGAACAGCACGCTAAAGGCGAGACGCGACCAAAGTGGAGACGAGAGGAGATGTCTCGTAATTAACCAATAGGATATTTTATTGCGCTGAACCTAAGCGGTGAGCGGTCAAAATGACGCAAGCTGATTGGTTGTAAGATACATCTCTGCTCGTCTCCGCTTTGGTGGAGTCTCGACCTAAGAAGTGTGTTTTCTTATAGCTACAACCTAAGGGCCTTTATTTCAAGAGTGAATAGGTTATTCCTAGGCAAGCGTACTTTATCGTGGACAACATGATCGCTTACTATTAGGTAAGATAGTAGCAAAGTATAAATATTAATAAAGTAGGACGACGCCTTTGATCTCTGGAAAAATGCCGACAACTTCTACACGCGTTAGACTTGAATAATACCTCCCGCACTACGAACATCGTTTTGTTCGCAGTGGGGGAGTGGCTTTCCCGCGTCTCGCCCCTCACACCCCGCACGATTGCCCTGTCTAGACAGTTTCGTCGGACGACTGTATGATTTTAGACTGTGATAGTATCCATCAATAATTACAAAAAAATACTTCACTACCTCAGAATTTAAATAAAATCTAAACTTATTTATTCAAATTAGCCGGAGAATCAGCTTTATAAACGTCAAAAATTGAATAGTCAAACGAACTTACCTGTAAGTGAAGTTCGACGGTAATTATACGAAGTCTTTGTTTCATTCGAAAATGATGTAATGACGATGTCATATAAATGAGCCGTACTACAAGTAAACCTATCTCATTGAGAATGAAACAAAGACGAGTATAATTACGTAATATAGTCCAATGATATTATAGGTAAAAAAGTGTAGAAAGGTTACCAACCCACATTCGAACTTCAAAAATGGCACACAAACGCACACACCCGTCCGTTGACGGCGCGACGCGACACTGAGGTCAAGTGTGGCTAGTTAGCCACATTTTAACGTGTCGCTTGCTGAGCGCTTATAACCTATATACACCTTTTTACTTATAATATCATTGATATAATATACCTACTCCTAAAAATGCCCGCTCTTGACCAGTTGTTCCAGTTTCGTAATAGGCTGCTGATAAATAAAAGATCTGTTTCTTTTTTTAAGGTTGCCATTGGGCTGTTACCGCTTTCAGTGTGTGCTTCGATATGCACATGGCTTGGTATTTTATTCTATCTAGTGATTAGTGCATCTATCTGAAGACAAACAAACAGGCCCTTAATATTTCGTTAATGAGTTTCGTACCATTGTAATAGACCTCTTTAGCTTAAACCTATTCGTCTTATAATTCGAAATTCAAATTCAAACGAACCTCTGTCCAGGGCTTTTGCTTTCACTGCTTGCATTGTTACTGGAATCGTCATCTTCTTCCCTGGATGTGGCAGCCGATAGAACACGAGATGAACCAGCGTTAACCTCACTCCCATCATTATCTTCACCTTCGGATGTTCTGTTTGTGCCTTCCTCTGCCTGTCGAATAAAAAAAACACGTATGATTTTTATCTGTGTAAAAAGTTTACAATCTTTTTTTTTAAGTTGGTGGGCAGTTTTGACATGCGCTCATGCTGTGTTGTTTTGATTTTGTATCTGTGTTTCCTCGGTTTTATCTATGCTGTATAATGCCGTAGAGTGCCATATATTTTTCAATGATATTATGAACAATTTAATTATCTAGGTATAAACATACCTAGATAATGAAATCGTACAGATATAGTAGTACCATTTAAAAATATGTTTTTTTTATTCTTTATAATAACTTAGCGAATCTTTCTAACCGAATTCGAATTTCAAAAATCTAAGAACGCTTTTTTGTAAGTAATGGTTTTATTACTTACAACAAAGTGTTCTTATTTCGAAATTCGAATTTGGTTAGAAAAAATCGAAATATGAATGCTTTTTCTAAATGTAATCTAGTTATATAACATTAAAACTTTTTAAGTCGATACAATGAAGGCGTGTTCTAAATTTAAGTAGGTACACAGAATTCTATTTTGATAAAATGGCCTGGCACTCGTAACTACATACACTTTCATACAATTTAAAACCACTTCTTCAAAATTATTGTCAGGTAGGTGTAGCCTTGCGGAAATTAAATGCGATAGCAAAATGTTTTTGAAGTTATTCCTTATTTTAACTTTCGCTATAGAGTTATAAAAAAAATTGTAAGGGAGTTCTGACATATTGCACGTGCTTTCGGACCAATATAAAAAAGTAAAAAAATTGAGCGGACTCCAGAGTTTTCAATCAATCAATTAGATTATTTATTTGTCTTAATTTAATAAATTAACTCAGGATTTTCACTTAGTTTAATACCCATGAGTTTTATAACAGTTTAAATGACAGATTCAGACTTGAAACTCAGTTTTAAAAAAAAGAAGCACTGACAGAAGAGTTACAGTTTGCAGAAAATATTTTAAATTTTAATTAAGTAGGTACAACATTCATTGTTATTGTTTGTATAATGGCTTAATTAACTCGAAACGCATATAGAAAGCTATCGTCCATGTTCACAATTGTTAACATTTGGAATATTGTAATATTAGTAGGATAACTTTATTGTTTACTAGCTAGATTAGTACCTACAAAGGCCAGCACATCAAGCTACCCCAATGTGTCAAATTTATTTGATAGTTTTTCAACTTTATGACCGACAATAAGTTTCATGTTCAATTGGAAAAATTTGACACTTTGGAGTTGCTTCTGTACTTCGTGTAGTTTATTTTATTGCTCAAGATCATATAAATCTTAGTAAATTATAGCCTATGTATTATTTCGATGTATACGCTATATTATTGTAAAGTTTCATTAAAATCCATTCAGTAGTTTCCGCGTGAAAGACAAACAAGCATCCATACAAACTTTCGCATTTATAATTTTAGCAGGATTGCCTATTATTAGTCATTGTTACCTCGACATAACTTCTCGTAAACTAATGAACATATCTGTATATGTTCAGCTAATTGTTCAGCCATTAGAATACTATCTACCCATACCCAAAATTCTGCTGTAGTAGATAATGCTAATTGATGGTGAAATAACGTCAATTTATCACCACTTTATCATGGCTACATGCCCATTATAGGCTCAGATGTACTGATGCTTATTTGTTTATAATAATTAAATTTTTGCTTCAATTGGACGGACAGTAATTGAACATTTGTGGTGTCAAATTATCATGCTTAATTGTTCCCGACAGTTTTAAATGAATGAATGACTATTTTGAAGCTTTTGCGGTATTTAACTTTTGGAGTAGGTACTCCAAAAAATTTTTTTTTTTGAGTAAACATTTCACTTTCTTTAACAAAAACCCAATGGCCGCACGAAAGTCGTGACTTTTTGAACTATTTTTGAACTATTTGAAGTAAAAAACGTCACAGAAAAATAAATTGTAAATAGGTACAATAAAGTAGTAAAAAAAACATGTTAATGTAAATGCAGATGTGACTGCATTTCTTTCATTAAACGCACACTTTTTTTCTTCTGTAAAGCCATTATAGTACCCTATGTTGCTTTTATTTATTGTCGATTTTAAAATTGGAAATTCTTTATTCGAATATATGAATTTATTTTTAAAACGTTACTCTAATTAGGTTTCTATTCGTGATATGTCTATTATAGTTGCCTTAAAAAATAAGTTTGCTTTATTAAAAATTAATCTGACATTAGATACGTTTACGTCAAGGCCCATAGAACATACGCAGAGTTTTATCGAAAAAGAGATATAACTCTTTTTAGAGACTAGTTAACTTTTAAGTAAGTTAGGTACACAAAAAGTTATCATCCAGATATATTTCATTGAATAAAGTTTATATTGTTGTTCAATATTCAACCTAAACGAATACTCCTAAACACGTCATACTAGCGATACATAGATAATATTGATTGTCTATCTGTCGTCGAGACGGTCGGTCAAGGTTGGAGTAGTTTAGGAGCTCGCGATCACTTTTGCTACTCATCCGAACTCGTGTCCGCGGCCTTACACTTGAACTACGGACCTTGAACAAAAGAGATTTAATTCATTAAGGTGGGTACTGACCGGCGTTACGGGGCGTAATGTAACGTGTTACACCGCGAGCATTCGTGCAGTCAGTACGTCGTGTTACGGGGAAACCAGCGAGCAACGAGCCGCTCATTGCTCGCTTTGAGTGCTCCACCCTGCTGTCGGTTTTTTGGCGAATCCTTTGAGTGTTACGCGGTTCGGTCAGTACGCTCTTGCAAGTCGTCCCGAGCGCACATAGACATGCGTACAAAGTTTTTATACTGTCCAGTAATCATTTGGTTTTATATTGCTATCAATGACAAACCACCACATACGCCTCTGTTTTTAAATAAGATTGATGTCCACTAACGTTTTTTCATCGTCTTAATTTGGATGAAAAAATAATTAAGTAGAATCAAAGATACCAACGCGTCCTCGCTGCCGGCCATCTTGAGTGTACTAACGGCGAAAGCGGAGCACAGAGTTTTGACGAGCGTGTTACGCCGATTTTAACAGCGTAACATGCTCGATGCGTACACGCTCGATGCGAATGTTACATTACACCTCGTAACGTTGGTCAGTACCCACCTTTAAACCCTAAACGGACGCCAGCGTCCGCGCTGTCATTGTCTTTCTATTGTGTCTCTAATTGACACGATCTAAGCTCAAAGGCTTGTTTTCACTAGGACACAATATTATAGGATTAAAATATCATTGAATGTCTTTGATTTAATTTTATATTATATCTATGTATGTTCATTCAGCTTCAGTAGGTTTATTCGAAATAGGATAAAGCCTCTAAAAAGTCCTTACACGGAAAAGGCGGTCAAAAAGAGGTTTTGTTTTGGTTAATTGGAGTTTAAATGTCAACACTGTCCTCGTACTGTATAAACATATTATTTCACGATGAAAAACTACAACAATTGTCTATGTTATACCTTCATTATCATAATTTTAAGCAAAAAATACGTATTTTCTTTTAGTATATTTTTGTCTGTTTGCTTTTAGTGTGTTCTTGGCAACAAATAAACTTTTCTTTATTTCTTACTCAGATAGACTAACTTAATGTCAAAGTGACAACAGGCACAACAGACGTTTCTTGAATTAAGCAACCTCTATTCATACTTACTTTAAAATCTTAAAGCTGATAGCCAAGCTGTACAAGTCACAAGTCTCAGTTACCCAAAACTTCACCTTTACTTTACTATTTTAACTTTGACTTAATTTCTCTACTGTTAGTCTCAAAAGTGTAATGAAAGTAAGCGTCTAAAACTATCTCAACTGTCTTGAAACTTCCGCTAAACTTTATCCGCAATCCGTCAGCCTACTGACTTTACAAAACGAGTGAGATAAGTAGGTAGTTATTCATGATGTCAGACACGAAGCAACGAGAAAACGATGGTGATTTATTTTTCAGAAAACAGCTTACGTTTTTGGTCGTGGAAGAGGTTTTTTTCTTGAAGATTTATGTCATTATTTAGGAACGTTTTTAAAAAAAAATAAGGTGTCTTCTAGGCTACAGTAAATCTCTTAATTAACTAGTACGCTTTACCATCATTGATTGTATTACTGATTACCATAATGTAGAATCGTAGTCAAGCACTAGTTTATAGAATGGGCTATTTGACAAAATTTTATTTTTAAGTCCCTCATCTAGATTACAAGAAAATATACGCCACATATTTTATTCTTTTTTAAATTGATGTAAAACTGCTTAGATTATGCGCACTAAAGTTGAGAAGAGGGGGCTTGTAACGTTATTATTTAGTATAATCTATACTGGCTAGTGACATCATGCGACATTTTGACTGGTCGTTATATATTGATTACGTGAAAAAAGTAGTAGTAATCTAGACGAGGGACTAAAAACTAAAATTTTGTCGAATAGCCTATTAAAAAAAAAACGTATCAACCCTATTTATCCGAATCAAGTTAATTTAAATTTTATTAATAGGCAAACAGTCACTTTTTAATCGTAAAAATACAGAGACAGTCCCACAAAAGCCCGCAATTCACCACTTCCTAGTGTTTTTGCTACATTAGACAACATTATTTATACTAAATACAAAACCTGCAAGGGGAAATTTGTACTTATCATTATGCATCACACGACTTAAGTTAATTATTACAACGTCAACAAATGACAAAGTCTATATGTTTATATAACCTTAGTGCAGTTTTAATTTGCCTGAAATTGCAGTAAAGAGTGGTAAAGCATTTTAAAGTTGACTAAAAAAACCATAAAAAATGAAAACACTTAAAATCTATTTACAGCAAACCGAGTATTAAAGAGCATCTCAAGTAATTATAAAATGATTCCAAAACTTTCTAGGAGCGCTCAAATTATACCAATTAAAGTTATTAGTTAGAGTATCCGAGCCGAATGGATTCAACAACTTTGTTAGGCTGCCTGTCTACTGAAGCGGAGCGGGGGAGCAGTGTAGCGAAGTGTCCTTGTCCAATGAAGCGGAGGCGAGAAGGCGCGGTGCATGCGACAAGGCAGAGAAAGTGAGCGGTGTGGGACACACACAATAGTCCAACCATCTCCGCTCCGCCAGTGGAAGACATGCTAGCTGAAGCGGAGCGGAGCGGAGACACAATTTTGCGGAATTATCCGCTACGCTTTACTGCTCCGGTTTTTTACCGCTATAGTGGACAGACAGCGTTAATTCAAACTTACCTGGATCCGTATAAGTGGTAAAGTCTCCTCTTTGTACATAATATTCGTATTTAAAAGTTAAAATCACTTGTTTTTTTAAACTAATTTCGTAGGTATGTATATAAAGTACTCAATGTTGTCTATTTTACAGGAATTTACATAATTTTGTTACGAAGTATGTATGTTTGTGTAATGATAATGTTATGTAGTCGAAGCTATAGCTAGGTTTGGGGCTAAAGGTAGATTCAGAGGCTCAATGTTTTGACGGATTTGTTGATATTATATGTGTGTTTGACAGCAAACGTCAAATTGTTAAATGACATTGAGCTCCTGGTCTATGTTGACAGTTGTGGTGATGAATGTGATGGTAACCAAGTAGGTTTCTAAAGTAAGTGTACCTAACCTAATCTAATAATAATTAAGTAATCACTTTTTAAAATTAATACAATGTTTCGTGCTATAGATAATTATTCCATCTCATGAAGGCGAGTTGCCTACGACTGGGTGTAGGATTTTAGCTGAAGGGTCATTCCATTGTGACGGGTGGGACATTTATACTCTCTTTTGCCTACACTTTGCTTTATTTCTGCCAAACGGCAACGATTTACGTATTGAATATGACATTATCACATATTTGAATAGTCATTGCACACTGAACCATCGAAAAAAGTATGAAAATGTCATTATTATAATGAGAAATGGATGGTATAAGAATTGTGACGGGTGGGACTTCAAAGTGCCTCTTCTCTCCAAGTTGACTTACACCATTCGCAATTAGTAAGAAACTATGAAACTTTTGTTAAACAACCTATTTTTATATAGTTCCTGATATTGTTTAGATTAGATATTAGTATAATTTACGCAAATAACTCGTGAAACAAAAATAATTTTGCTTCTCAATGCTTGTGACGGGTGGGACAGTACTTTGTGACGGGTGGTACGAGTAACATTTGGGCATACAAATGTAAGAAAAATATAAACACAGTTGTTTTGTATTTACTTTAAATCAGCTCTTTAATGAATTATTTAATGTAACAAGTAATCATTTCGGTAGTTTTTAGAGCAATAAGCCAAAAAAAAAATGTTTTTCTTTTCGATATTACATGTTCAGAAAATTGAAAAAAAATGATTTGTCTCCTTTCGGCATCGTGCGTCCTTGCATCGTTGCTAAAAACTCTAGCCATTTTTCTAGGTTTTCTTTTAGTTTTCCCGTGACTTTTTCGTTTCCTTTCCGTAGTATTCATTGTGTTCTAAAAAAGAATACCACCACCGAATTAAGCAATATAACACATATAATTTGCTTTATTATATCCCAGCTACGTTTAATTAAAGTCAAAACAACGATTTTAAACTCACTAAGTCAGTTTTATCAGATAACCCATTTTGCTCACCCGTCTCACTGTGAAGGGTGGGACATACTTTGAAAAGCATTAAAAGCGATTTTTATTTACAAATGTAACGCGTTTTTTAGCTAAAATAATTGCCCTCAACCTAATTGTTACTTTCACAAAGCAAGACAACAAGAGGTTAGATATTTTTAAGTTAAACAAGAAAAAACATTGTTTTTCTGTGACGGGTGGGACATGAGTTAAGCATTTTGTAGAAGCCCAATAAATCCTAACCATAAAACTTTATTTATAACTACTTACCACTTGTTTAAACTGCATTAAATATATTTTCTTTTACACATATCACCTTCTCCGTAATGTTAAAAAAAAGCGCGAATCAGTGCTACGAACTTAGAGTAAAAATAGGCTACCCTAGACCACTGGCGCTAGGGGTATGTTCAGAATCGAATAAAATGCAAAAAAATGACATAAAAAGGTAAAAACTCATTGATTAACAAAACAAGGTATAATATTCTATTCTCTGGATATGGGTTTAAGTATAAATTAAGTTATTTATTTTTTATGCCTATGGTGTCAGTTTCGTTGGAATGACCCTGAACGTATACATTGTCTCTGTGTGCGGGAAGGTGGCTGGGCCAATACTGAGTGTTTGCAATCTTACGCACGTAGAAACTTTGTGTACATGCAACACTTACACAACAATAGCTAACTTGCTTTCGAAAGAACAAACATCTATAACAGCTAATTGCTTTATTTAAAAAAAAAACTGTAATAGTAACAGTAAAACTGGTCATTTGCTGTTATAATAACAATATTTTAAAGACCAAGGTACCTATCATTGTAAATCTAAGCTCCTTATTGACCTGAGAGTTATACCTACAACTATGAGATTGTGAATAATTACAGTAGCTAAAAGCACCTGCTATGCGTATGGAGTATGACTCCTAACAAGAATTATTTGATCCCTAGGCAAGTATATGCAAATGTACGAATTGAATTTGAATAAGACATTAATTCTGGCTTCGTACTGACGTGCACAAAATATGAATAATATGTACTATTATGAGATAATAGATATAGTGATAATGTTTGTAGAAGTAATTGAAAAACAATGGAGCGTCTCACGTAGAGAGAAGACTTTATGAAACTGAGGGTCGTTGAAGGGCAAACGACGTAAACAGTGCAGGGGTCAAAATAGATTATAAATGTCAGGCTTCAATATGAAGAAATATTAACGCATCTAATAGTAAATTGTCTAAGCTCTGGAAAAGATACCTACTTCAAAATAAGATAAGCGAGAATGGCGCAATCGATCCCCGCCTGATGCACTATTGACGTGAACCCACTGCAGCATGTTTAGCCTAAATTGTAGGTTTCATTATCTGAGAAAGCGTTGCTATTACCTACTAGTATTATCGATTTCATTATGCACTTTCCAAGTCCATTTTAAATATCACCGACATCGGTGCAGGATGATGTGTAAATAAATATTACCTATGTCTGAAATTGCCATACCACATTGTGCAAGCGTGGTGAATAAAAGTTCTTCTCTGTATGAGAAAAGCCCTTTATATTTACAGCGGCACAGTAACAGGGCACAGATAGTTTTACTTTCTCTTCATCTTTCTCGTAGTATGGTATTCTAAGTAGGTAGGAATTAAGTATTCTACAATTGCTTGATAAACGTAAGCAATATTATAAAGGAATGTCCTTATGTTTCTCAGTTTCATAAAGTTTAATCTCGTCTTAATCAATTTATTTAAACTTATGGTGTTGATAATTTATTAAAATGATTGAATGTTAAAAAGTTGTTGTGTATTTTTTGCACAAAGCTGAGTCCTAGCGAAAATTTCAAATTCTACCTTATATTCTATAATAAAATTGATTCGAAAAGTGCTTTTAGGAGTGAAAGAAAATGAAAATATATCTACAGTGCAATATGAAGTTGTCGTGCGAACATTGACAGTGAAAATAATTATTATATTTATATACAAATAATAAAATAAGATGCAGATAAATTTCAACGTGCCATAAAAATGTAAAGTAGAGATATAATTAACTACAATAGCCAAATTTTATTAGACATAAAAATACGATTTGATAGAGAAAGCTTTAAAAAAATAAAAAAAATCTTAGTTACGCATTTACTTATATAAATTAAGATTTAAATTTATTTTAAGGCAAAGTGATACAAAGTGATTCTTAACCCGTCGCATGTCGTCGAACATTGTTTGTATGGCTTATGATCCACCGGGGGCTCGTAAGGACATTCGAGGAGTAAATCAAGGTACAAATTTTCCAGGGTGTTTAACCCAACTTACGACCAACTTTCCCTATTGGACTAACTCGAAAATCTCGAGAAACTCGAAAAATAAATCTGTTGTTACAAACATTCTGGTCGAGTTGGTATCAACTTAGCTGATTTTTTTCGCGATTTCCGAGTTGGTCCCTTAGAAGATGGAGGTTATGGTTAGAATCCACTATGAAAATTTGTCTCACGATTAAAAATCACTCAGTATAATATGTTACTTTGTACATGTTTACTTTTACATAGCAAACATTTATTTTTCCTATAGATGGCCTGCACCAAAAAATAAAGGCCTAGCTATAAATCCCTACAGTGATTTTTTTCACACCCTTGACCCAATTTTAACATTATATGTCCGTCCCTTGTCCAAAAATCCGAGCAATATAGCTACGCGAATAGAGTGTGTCCGAGCAATATACGCGAATACAGTGTGTCCGCCCAATGTTTTGTTCAGAAAGGAACCCGATGAAAAACGTAATCCGATTGGATGTGTTTGAAGTAGGCCGTTGACGGCTGACGGCCGCGATCACTTACGGTAGTGTTGCCATGGTCAAAATATTTTTTGTTACAGATTGAATTAAAAAAATATTTTTAAAAGTTCAGTGTTTTATTTTAAAAACTTAAAGTTAAAAAGAACTTAAAAGAAAACTTAGAAGTTAGGAAACAATCGATGAAAAACTTTAACATTAGCGGGGTTCATGATCAATTTATTGATCACTGGACCCAAAGAGATTTAAAATACCATAGAGTGGGCATGTCAAGGAAATGTCATAGAAAAACTTTGATCGCATGTCTCAGTAACGCCATCTAGAATAATATATGAATATTGGAGCGGCAGCGGAGCGTACTACAAAAAACTCATAGACTTGTATCCAGCAGGACACACTTTTTCGGACGATAATTTTGTTTGTGATGTCCGGTCTATAGGTATTGAATGTCTTTGACTGGACCTCATGGTATATAAATGTGTTTCGATGTCCCTTTAAACATACAGGATAGTATGGTAGTTGTACTGTTGAAAAGTACCTACTTTTAAAACTATAAATACGACGTTTCAGTGTACTAGTTAGTTATAACTTGGTTTTGTGGGTTTCAACGTCATTGTTCTATTTGTGCTGTAATGCTGACTTTGTCTAACGTCATCTTAAGAGACAAAGATGTTAGACAATGTGACAATGACAATGTTCATAAAAGTCAAAACTTCGTCTTTATGCAATACCTGTCCGTACTTCACAATACTCAAGAGTCATATAATGAAATGACAATCTCATTTGTAATAAAAATACATTAACATCGAATACATCTTGACTTTTCTTAACTCGCTTGGGGTTGGCTTCCAGTTTAACCCAATGCATATGAGTACCAGTTTTTTACATACACCGACTGCCTGTCTTTTTTTCACAACCCAGTAACTGGGTAACACACTATACCCTTTGATCAAACTGGTTGTCAATCTTTCGGGCTTCTGACTATCCTAACGACTGTCAAATATCTACAAATGAAAGCAAAGACCAACGGTTTAACGTGCTTTCTGAGGCATGGAGGAGTCATATATAGGGTGACTGGTTATTAGTGACCGATACTTAAACACGTGATAGTACTCAGGAATACGAATAACTTTCCCAAATAAACTTTTTTATACTCCATAAATTTCAATTAATTCAATTACGTCAGTAC